>CM077221.1:28032629-29506379 GCA_039654775.1 Spinibarbus caldwelli | reverse complement strand
CTCTGGTGGACATTCCTGCAGTCAGCATGCCAATTGCACGCTCCCTCAAAACTTGCGACGTCTGTGGCGTTGTACTGTGTGATAAAACTGCACATTTTAGAGTGACCTTTTATTGTGGCCAGCCTAAGGCACACCTGTGCAATAATCATGCTGTCTAATCAGCATCTTGATATGCCACACCTGTGAGGTGGATGGATTATCTCTGCAAAGGAGAAGTGCTCACTAACACAGATTTAGACAGATTTGTGAACAATATTTGAGAGAAATGGGCCTTTTGTGTACATAGAAAAAGTCTTAGATCTTTGAGTTCAGCTCATGAAAAATGGGGGCAAAAAAAAAGTGTTGCGTTTTATCATTTTGTTCAATATAGAAGAAAAAATAAATGAATACTTTTATTCACCAAGTATCAAATATCACAATTTCCACAAAAATATTATGTAGCACAACCATTTTCACCGTTGGTAGTAATAAGACTGGAATAATGACTGCTGAAAATTCAGCTTTGACATCACTGCAGTAAGTTACAATTAAAAATATATGAAAATAGTAAACAGTTAATATAAATTGTAATAATATTTTACAATATGTAATAATAATTTCACAATTTACTGTATTTTGGAACAAGTAAATGCAGGCTTGGTGAGCATAAGAGACTTCAGACTTTCAGAAACAAAACAAAACAAAAAAAAATACACTTACCTGACCCTAAACCTTTGAACAGTAGTGTATATTGACTACAGTATTAAAGATATGCTGTGTATTAACATGTTGTAGTCCTTCCTGCTTCAAATGCAATCAATAACATATTTCTAATTTGATTTCTTTTGAAACTGCTGTGCTCCGTCAGAATTTAATGGGGAACTGTCAAAAATTTCACCAAAATGAATCCAAATGACCAAAAAAATAAAAACTGCAATATAAACGGTTCCAAACAAATCCATAGGAGAACTGTTGTGCGTTTCTGAGCAACACACAGTGTTGATTTGTTAATGAATGAATCCGGTTGCTTTGAATGAATCAGCTGAACAAATGACTCTGACACACTCATGTGATTTGCCACCACCTAGCCTTCTGGCAGTTTTAGTTTGATATTCAATTTATTTTTCCATTTATGTTTGTATATTCAAAATGTTGTTTTTAAAAAGATTAATCTCAACAATATTTATGCAGTTTTAATTGTACCAGTTCAGATGCAGCTTCTGTGCCACCTCTGCAGAGCAAAGATGAATTCTGTTGTTAGTGATTTTTATTTTATTGGTAACAGCTCTATAAGGGCTTTCTATATGGTCATTCTAAACCCCAGGTAAAAAAAAAAAACCTGGGTTATCTTGCGTCACGTTTCACACAGCTTGTACTTTACCCAGTGTTAAAAGTTAATCCTGAAAAGACTGTTCAGTAAATGTGGATTTTTCAGATGAATTTCAGGAGTGCTGGTTTGGTCTTGGTCTTGAATTGGTCTCGTCCTGCCTTGGTCTCTGTCTTGTCTTGGTCTCAACCACTCAAAGTCTTGGTCTTGTCTTGGTCTCATCACACTCTGGTCTTGGTCTCGGTTTAGGTGGTCTTGACTACAACACTAGTATTAACAGATACTTTAACCTGCAGGTCCGTCTGTGTCTCTGGTAGAGGAGAGTGCATTGTTACCGCCACTGACCATGCACAGTAAAGCTGAAAGTGTAGCCTCGGTCACCTCTCAATGCAGTTTCAGCAGCACCATCGTCCATGTGGGGGACAAGAAACCTCCCGAGTCAGGTGGGCAAGTGTGTGTGTATGTCAGAGGAACACCAAAGGACACCAAAGACCTATAATACAGCAAAGCAGTCATAGCAATCACGTGCCTTTTTTGTTGTTGTGGCCAGTTTTTGGGACCCTAGTTTTTTTTTTTTTCATCTCATCTCCTCTTCTTGTTTTACCTTGCTCCCACAGATATCGTAATGGAGGAAGCTCCTCCAGCTCTGAATGCCGTTCCTCCTGCCACTCAACCCCAAGTTCCTCCAACAGCCACACCCCCTCTGCCCCCTAGCCCTGCTCCTGATAGGGATGCAGGGAGAAGAGGAGGTCCAGGAGGAACAGGGGCAGCTGGAGTATCCGGAGGAGAAAGGTTGGGTCTCACAAAAGAGGTTCTGTCGGCTCACACGCAGCAAGAAGAGCAGAACTTCATGTGTCGCTTCAGAGACTTGAGCAAACTCAGAGTGTTTGACCCAAACTCAGCTGTGCGCCGACGAGCAACTGTCCCTTTAGCAAGAGGTAAGGATGTACTTATGCAACAACAAACACAGCACATGCAGTGTTACACAAAATTATTCTTCATGTATACTACCAGTCAAAAGTTTAGAAAGAAGTGTCTTATGCTCACCAAGGCTGCATTTGTTTGATTACAAATATAGTTAAACAGTAAAATTAAAAAAACAATTGTGCTGCTCAATATTTTTTGCAGAAACTGATACACTAACCATTTTAAAGTTTGGGGTAAGAATATTTTTTTTTTTTTTTTTTTTTATCAGCAAGGAAGCATTAAATTGATGAAAAAGTGACCGTAAAGACATTTATAATGTTAAATATTTCTTTCAAATAAATGCGGTTCATTGAACTTTGTATTCTTCAAAGAATCCTGAAAAAAGTATCTCAATTTCCACTAATGTTAAGCAGCAAAAACGGTTTTTAACATTGATAATAATAACAGTTATTAGTAAATGAGCACCCGTAATAACTGATAATAATTAAGCACCAAATTGGTATATGTGAATGATTTCTGATGAATCATATGACACTGAAGACTGGAGTAATGGCTGCTAAGACTTAAAACATTTAAATGGAATGCAGTTATTTATTTATTTTTATTTTATTTAGTTTTATTTATTTATTTATTTTTTTTTTTTTTTGGTAAAGTATACGTAAACACATTGTAATAAAGAAAAGAAAACATACTTGACAACTACTACCCCCCAACACTCCTCAGAAAAAATATCTAAAGTAAAACAACATAAAAATCAAATGAATGCAGTTATTTTAAATTGTAATGATATTTTACAATATTTCCAATTACAATGTTTTTACTGTATTTTTGATCAAATAAATGAAGCATTGGTGAGCATAAGAGACTTCTTTCAAAAACAGAGAATCATATTTATTCCATTCCATTGATCTTTGACCTTTTGACTTTTTCTTGACTTTAGGTGTGCGCTGCTCTCGTGATTACCCAGCTGCAGGTAGTAGTGGGCGTAGACGTGGTCGAGGAGGCAAAAGACTGAAGCACCAGGAAGCTTCAGAGCAGACAGGGTCTCGTAGCCCAGCTGGCCCACTAAGAGGCGTTCCCGCTCTGGACAGGCCCTCTAATTCCTCCATACCCATGGGTCCTGCAGCCAGCTCCTCTTCCTGGCCCACCTCAGAGTCACAAGCTAGCGTTCCCTCTGTCCCGTACCCACCCGGCGTCCTTCCTTTATATCCCGTCTATCCCCCTCTCTCCCATTCCATCTCAGATCCCACCATACAAACGGGGCTACGCTTCCCCCTTCAGAACTCTCAAATGGCACCTCCTATGGTCCACCCAATGATGGCATTGGTATTACCCAACTACATGTTCCCACAGCCCAACATGGGCATGCCTCAGCCCTTCTACAGCCCAAACTCCGCTTTCCCTTTCCCTGCTGCCAACACAGCCTCCCCTGTGCCCTGTCAGGTCCCAACCCCTGTTCCACGCGCCCACTCTCGCTCCAGCACCCCTCAATCCTACAGCCAAAGAGAGGCCCCTGAGAGAGAAGGAGCAGAGTCTCCACTCTTTCAGTCCAGATGCTCCTCACCCTTAAATCTGCTACAGCTGGAGGAGTCGCCGAGCAATCGGTTTGAGGTGGTGTCAGGGCAACAGACCACATCTCCTATGGTGGGACAAGGAGGTGGAGCAGGAGGACAGGCCTCGTCCAATCAGAGAGGTTCAGTGGTGGATTCAAAAGAGAATGAAAATGTAAGAAAATAGATTGTTGCATTAATTTGCCCTCTGATTATCTAAAAAGATAGTAGTCAAGTCACCTTTATTTATATAGCGCTTTTAACAATACAGATTGTGTCAAAGCACTTAACAGTATCAAATTGGAGGATAGAGTGTCAGTAATGTATAATAATAAGATTAAACACTCAATTTTCAGTTAAAGGCATTTCATTATTGAATTCAGAGATGTCATTGTCTAGCTCAGTTTAGTTTAAATAGTATCTATGAAATCAAATTGACGTTAATAGTTAGAAATTAAGTGTCTCCAACTGAGCAAGCTAGAGGCGACAGCGGCAAGGAACCAAAACTCCCTCTGTGACAGAATGGAGAAAAAAAAACCTTGGGAGAAACCAGGCTCAGTCGGGGGGCCAGTTCTCCTCTGGCCAGGATATTAAAGTTTAATTATTTAATAATTTTTTACTTATTTACCCTATTTAGTAGAGGTATTAGTATTCAATATCAATACCAGCTAAATTTCACAACCTTTTTTTTTTGTTTTTGTTTTTTTCTTTAATACCACAGCGATATAGCGTTAGTAGCAGCATATTAGCATAACATGGTAAAATTGGAAACAATCAGCACACGCTTATTGTTTCATTTAAGACTTATAAAAATACTAGCCACCTGTCACTATTGCATGCAGTAAATGTAAATAATGTTTAAAATATTATTTTATATAATGAAGAAATGAAAATGAAGCCTGATTTGGAACTGAGATTTTAGCCCAAATTTTATATCAAATTCCCTCCTAATACTTTTTTTTTTTTTTTTTTTGATTTCTCATGTTTTAATTTGGGCAGTGAAATATGACTCGGATGTGTTTTTGATGGCCTTTGTGAGATTCATCCAATAAGAGAGCAGTTTTACCATTCCTGAAAAGAATTCCTAATCAGAACACGTAGCATTCATCAGAACATTCTCAATAATCAGCTGTGAAGATCCTGATGTAATTTAATCATGTCATTCAGTAATGGTCTGTGGTTTTAATGTCCTTTGCAGGGTGAAATAAATGAGTCCAATCAAGACGCCATGTCCACCTCCAGTGATCTGCTAGACCTGCTGTTACAGGAGGACTCTCGCTCGGGCACTGGCTCAGCCGCCTCGGGCTCTGGCTCATCAGGTACAGGCTCCTCTGGGTCTTCTGGATCAGGGTCCAATGGCTGCAGCTCTTCAGGTGGAACTAGTAAGTGCTTGATAATGGCAATACGTTTATTCGATAAAGGCAGTATGGATTAGTGTTATTTGGTATGAACGAACCGAATGTCATTCAGCAATTGTTACTTAACAAGCATTACTTTAATTAAATGACTTAATTTCGGGGTGTTTTTTATTATTTGTATTTTTTTTTTTTAACAGGAAGCAGTCAGAGCAGCCATACAAGCAAGTACTTTGGCAGCGTGGACTCATCAGAGAACAGCCACTCCCGCAAGCAGACAGCAGGGCGTGATGGAGAGGCACAGTTCATCAAATGTGTCCTACAAGACCCCATCTGGCTTCTCATGGCCAACACAGATGAAAAGACTATGATGACCTATCAGCTGCCCATCCGGTAAATGTCAACATTGTACAGATTTCACTGCATCACTAGGGCTGGGAATCAAGTGCCTGTTTCATTTAAAATGAATCGGTTACTTTTATTTATTTATTTATTTATTTATTTATTTATTTATTTATTTATTTATTTATTTATTAATAATAATAATAATAATAATAAATATTAATAATATCATCATTATCATCATCAACAACAAGTATTTTATTATATAATAAAATACTTCTTGTTGATGATGATAATGATATTATTATTAATATTATTATTATTATTTTATAGTAATAATAAATATAAATAATTATAATTATTTATAATAATAATAATAATAATTAATAATCATTATTATTATCATCAACAACAAGTGTTTTATTTTTTTTTATATATATATATATATATATATATATATATATATATATATATATATATATATATAAATAAATAAATATATTTTTTTTTTTTTTTTTTTTTTTTTGAGCTCTCTCGGTCACCGTAATTTATTCTTCCTCAAAATTACAAAAAGAATCGTTAAGGAACTAGAATCATTAAGTGGAGTCAAATCATATCCAGAATTTGATTCCCATCCCTGTACAAACACCATTACTGACTCAAACATATACTTTAATACATCTTATGGCACAAAATGCCGCACATCTCATGCATCAAAAAAAAGAAACGCATTCCCTTTGCTAACATCCCATAAACATCCTACAAACTTACTACACACCCACTGTAAAAGACTGATGAAAGTTGTAATGGTGATAGTTAAGCTGACCTAGTAAATGTGTTTTGTAACAGAGACAGAGATTCTGTGTTGAAAGAGGACCGTGCTGCTCTGAGAGCCATGCAGAAACAGCAGCCTCGCTTCACTGAGGAGCAGAAGAGCGAGTTGAGTCAGGTTCACCCTTGGATCCGCACTGGACGCCTGCCTCGTGCTGTCAACATTTCTGTAAGTTTAAGTCTCTCAGACAATAACTCCCACAATACACCACTAAAGACTCAGTCGTGACTGTTTTATTTATATGCAATGTGTCTCTCAGGCATGTGTGGGCTGTAGGTCCTCTCCTTCGGTCCCCTCTGCGGCCCCCTTCGATGTGGAGATCCACGAGATGGAGTTCTGCAGTGTTTTAGAGGCGACAGAAGAGGGCACCACTGCTGAGAAACACACCCAAGCAGACACGGCCACGGAGAAGAGCGAGGCTGAGGGAGAAGACGAGTCATGCAAAGACCAGGAGGTTGAAAATGATGGAACTATTGTGACATCACAAATCAATGACCAAGAAATGATGATAGAATAACAGTGACCTCACAGATCGAGGAGGAAATGGGTGCCTCACTTACACAGATGACACACTAAAGACAGTCAATGGGATTCTGATGAAATCTTTTGTGTACTCATTAAATTATCCAATTGTATTTATTTCTATAAATAAATGCTAATTAGCCAGGAAGGCTGACAGTTGATGAATGTAAAGCAGAAATGCTTTGTTGAAAGACTGTGATTATCAAAAATTCTGGATATTTTGGTTATTGCAAAGAAGTTATGATCTGTTAGTGGGAAATAAAAGGTATGTAGCTTTAGACCACTCTGGATTTGACCTTGAGACGCCACCTGTTCAATTCCAGTTCTTGTGACCTGCAGAAACCCATTTTGTGGCGTATTAAACAACTATTTCAAATGTTGTCAAATGGATTAAGAGCTCTTCACACGAAGCACGATAACTATAACCATGACTATAACTATAAAGCTTAAGGGCCAGATTTACTTACAGCTTGTGCCAGCGCCAACCTTTTGGTGTTAAAATAATACTGTCAGGATTTATTAAAGATGTGCAGTGGGAAATTATCGCTGAAAAGGCCTGGACACAGTTATTTTTGCGCCTGACCTTACTGAATATGCATTTCTAGGAGTTTCCCTTTCAGATGCAAAATTTATGGGAGGGGAGTATTACTAACGTTTACGTTTTTCAAATTACTGTTATTTGCACCATTATTTAACGCCCCCCCCCCAAAAAAAGCATGTCTTAAAGCAGGCTCTAATTTGTGCTGCTCTTGGTAGATTGCGCTGGTCATTATGGAAATGATCTGGCTGCGTCTGTGTTCTTTAATGTGTGCATTGTCAGTAAATCACACACAGAATATTCACCTCCCATCGGCGCTTTTATGGAATTGCACTCTAACGCTAATTTGCCCTGTTTAGTAAATCTGGCACTTAGTAATCTAATACTATAAGAATGGGAAAGTCCACACCACAGCTATGTAACACGATAATGACAGATTAACGATATCACTGGAATCACTTTCAGAACAATTTTTATTTTTTTTCCAGATGCCAAATACACTGACAGCCAATCAAAATTCATCCAACTTTAAAGAGCTTGAGCATTTAAAGCGGCAAAAGACAACTGCAGCGCACGCTTATAAATAAACACCATTATCGTCCTTTGGTGTGGCATTAATATAGTTATGGTTACAGTTATCATCATTACAGGGTTCGTACAGAAACTGCAAAATGAAATTCCAGGACTTTCAAGGAGTTTTCAAGCACTATTTTTTTGTTTTGTTTTCAAGGACTAAAATCAGAGATCTCACTTATATATCATTGAAAAGATATCATATGAAAGATATCATTGTCTTTCAAACTATAATACATAAACTAATAAAACAAAATGGTACACATTAAAAGTGCAGCACAAGCAAAGCATGCAATGACTGTGGCCACTTTAACATAAAAGGATACTATGGCAAAGTTACACTTTCCTTATTTTATGAATACATAATTGACCTGAATGAATGAAAGCTATATCATACACTTGGAAAATTATGAGCTATATCATGCTTGTAGACACTAGGAGTGTGACAATACATTTAGCTCATGAGATGAGACAAAATACAGAGACTTGGTTCACTAGAACGAGAGAATATTTTAATACTATTCTTAAGAAATTTTTAATTACAAATCACAAAATGCAAAACAATGCAGTTGTATTTTGAAATGTTTTAACTAATCTAGGGCCATAACTAACAATTATTTTGGTAATCAAGTAATCTGATTATTTTAACAATTGAGTAATCTGATAATTTTTAGTAATAAAAATAGACCTAAGTGAAAAACAGGCTTTAATTAATATGACCATATTTGTATATAAACTAATTATGAGGCAATCATAATAAAGTATTAAAACCAAGTAATTACATGGTTTTATTGAACAACACTGTTAAAATACAGTAAATGCCTATATATATGAATATAACCAACTTTAGTACGTTATGTATTATACAAATACCTGCAGAGGGCGTCAATGGCCTGGTGATGTTTCATTTTACAGCGTGATTCAAGGATGTTTAAATCTATTTAATTTTAATATTTGGACAAGTAAACTCAGAGCGACTTTTATTTTGAAATCGCTATGGACAACAAATCACATATTTAAAAATAAGTTGATGTATTCTCCTGTGTTGGCATAATTGATTTGCGTTATGAATCTAGTGAGATAACGAGCACTGTTTTCCCAGATGAATGTTAAGCAACACAAACTCACAGCATATGCAGAGGAAGAGCGGCTGAGATGGAGACGTGCTCCACGCTTGTAAATGATAACAGTGCAACACAAAGTGCGTCAGACTTTACATGCGTTCCCAAATTAAACCCAAACAAACAGCACACGCAATAAAAGACCGAGCAAGCACTATCAAAGGTTTTACCACAAACACAACTTTATACTGATATCGCGAGACTGCTTTTCACCTCAAAAGAAAAGATTGTTTTTATCGAAAACAAAAAGGGTTTTCCAGGACTTAAATTTCAAAAAGTCAAATTCAAGTACTTCAAGCACTTTAAGCACCTTGTACGAACCCTGTCATTAAAATGAACCGACCTTTAAACTCTGGTGTTGAGTTGATTTAGGTGTTGTAAGATGTGCACTTAGACAGGAGAACAGATTCACTGCCTTTGAGGACAGTCTAACTGTTTCTCACCTTGTGCTTTTTGACATTTCCCAGATGTTATGGAAATGTTATTGTAATTTTTTACAGGTATATACAAAGGTATATACAATTTTTTTTTTTTTTTTTTTTTTGATCGTTCTGTATATTTTTTTTATACATTATTGGTGCAAAATTAATTGTGGATGAATTGTGTGAAATGCATTGCAGCTCCTCAGAGAGTCTCATTGGTCTGTTACAGTTCACTTTCACCACTTAGATGTCACTACAGTAACCTTGGCAACCGTGAACTTTCAAAGAGTATTTGTAGATACTCTATGAACTCTATACTCTATACTATTTTCTTGTAGAGTAGCACTTAGCGAAGGGAAGCTCCAGAGGTCACGGCCAGAAAAAGCTGCCGCCCGTTACTGGGTTGAAAGAGTGGAGGCTTTTAATGGTCTGTATGTGAACTGTACCGTCAAAGAATAACGAGTTTTAAAAGGATAGTTCACCCAAAAATAGTAGTTAGGTTATGTTCCACAGAAGAAGGAAAGTCGGTTTGGTGAACAAATTCCAACAATTTATTATTTTGGGTGAACTAACCCTTTAAGGAATGAGTGTTGGCAATCAGTTGTAGGCATTGTCCTCTTGTTTTACCTTTCTCTGTCATGTGCTCTTTGACATCAAGTTGTCCTGGAACAGTTTGCAAGTATTTTGTGTATTTCTTTATATATAAAAAAGAATAAAAAGATTATGGTTCACACTGTTGTGGTCTGCAAATATTCCAAGTATCGAGGTTAAAACAGGGAATTATAGGAATATACAGTGCATATATGATTGAAAAGTACGCTGTATGCTTTGGAAGAGGCAGAGGGAATTAAAATAAGCAGTTTTCGTACCAAACCATAGGCTTTTAGTAGACAAGAATGTCCACTGGGCTATGAAAACACATACAGACGTTTTTCCAGTCACAAACAATAGCCCACACGTACACAAATTACAAACACATACAAATAAGTGTGATGCACAAAAACCTGATGATTATTGTACAGAGCTAAATGAGAGATATAAAAGGGAATTTTATATTGAAGGGATTTAATAACATGTTTGCTCGTGCCAGTGCCCTGGTAAGAAAGTTTGGCTTGACTTGCATTCTTTCCCTGCACCACAATATAACGACAGGCCTACCAAGAGAAAGAAAGATCTACAGCACATAACCACAAAGAAAACTGAACAATACATATTTGTTCTCATATCACTTTTCAACATATCTTTGAGGATTTTACAAACAAGGAAAACATAATTTACGGTTAAAGTATGACTTACTGAATAGGCACATCTCAACAAAACCAGACAAACAGCTATGAAAAGTAATGGAGGGTGGTTGGTGTGTTTTGGATGTTTATAGTTTTTCATTCAATTTTAAATGTCTATCTCTCTCTGATTTCACAGCAGTGGCATTTGGGATGCAAAACTGTTTCCCTTCTCACTTTTTCTGTCGTTTCTCTGCCTCTTGAATCCCTCTTTCAATCCTCCTCCTGTCGCTCTCCACACCCTTAAACTCGCCCCTGTCCTCCGTTCCCTCACTGACTTGTTTTCTGTCTCTTTGAGAAGAAGGATGTGGGGTGGTTTGTGCCTGCGGCATTTGGGGCTACTGTTTTTGGGGTTAAGATGGGTGCATGGACAAAGCCAGACCAACTTCACAAGGTAAGTGCGTGAAGGTTTGTGTGTTTTTGCATATGCACTGGCATATTTGTGTGTGTCTGTGTGAGTGAATGCGAGCATTCAGCAGGAGATGTTAACATCTAAGCCTCCAATAAAGCAGCAGGATTGCTGCTGGAAATAAAACACAAATACAGTTTGAGGAAACACTGATTACAATGTTTCTCTGCAACCCTCAATTTGACTGGAAACACTTAATGTCCTGAAAAGTGTTGGTCAGATTTAATTATGTTTTTTATTATTATTATTATTACTATTAGCTGACCTCATACACACACTGAATAAGAACTTGAAATGAAACATTTAGTTAGATTCTTATGTTTTTTGTATGCCATTTTTAGTCTTTCTTATCCAGTCATACACAATCTTGCAAGATTTTCCATTTGCAAGATGTAATGCAAATCTCTGCTTCAGTTTCTTCTAAAATAAAGTTCTTTTTTTTTACTTATCAGAGGGATGAATTTGCATCAGGGTGCTTGTTATTAATAACAAAATTGCTTTTTGTTATTATATTATTACATTATTTTTGTCACTGTTGTTGTAGTAGTATAGTGATTCGTTTTTTAGTGATTATAGTGATTATATTTATTTTAGTGATTAGAGTGTGCAATTACTTGGTAACCACTGCATCAAAATGTAACTTATTATAGGCTACTACCTTTACAGGGAGCTGGTAAAATTAATTCCTTGAATGTATAATGTAAATCATAGGACAGTTTTTTATTTTTTTTAGTCGCACCTTCACACAGTTCCTCACAAAGCTATCATATGATATGATCTTATATAACACAAGAAGTGATCTTAACATTGTGATTGAGAGCCATTTCAAGCACAGGCTTGTTTTACAGTATCAACAAAAATGTCCCAGTTGTCTTGTTGTAGAATCTTTGTTACTCTGTGTTGTTCAGCTCAGGCTGAATGTTTATGACATACCACAAAAACCACCACATTTAGTCTTAATAATCATTAAATTCATGCATTATGTGTAACCAGCCAATAAAAGTAGCACCTGTTTAATTAAGCGACAGCTTTGATCAGTGCTGAAAAACCAGCTCATGTGACATGTCTGAATGCTGCTTTTGTGTCAGAAGGCTTGATGTTTTTTTTTTTTTGGTTTTTAATTTGTTCAGTTCCACCTTTGTTTTCTGATATTTATGTAAATTTCATCATTCACTCTATTCACTCTATTCTTGACTCTGAATGATGAAAATTGTGTAAGGGAGAAAGACCGTATCAGCTTCTGTATGTGAGCGGATAGATTTGCTGACAGACTGACTCAAAACCAGGAAAACCATTATAAAAAGCAATGTCTAAATGAGCTCAGTGGATCTCTCTGTAAGCACACATCTGAGCACAGCTGTTCAGTTGGCTGTGGTTTGTGCTTATTTCCTACTAATATGACAGAACTAGCAGTATTAAAGTATTGTAAGTATTATAAATGTGGGAATAGGATCCAAAAATAACCCCCTGAAGAAAGTAAATAAAGGATCCACACAGGATTGTAATAAGCAGTGATATCTGTGACTGGTACTATTTAAAATGGTTTACGTCTTAGTTTACGCATTCTTGTGTTCAAAAACTAAATTAAATGTGATTTATTGGAGTTTACTGGCATATTATTAAGACCACCTTTTGAAAGTTTTAGCTCTTTTGATGCTTTAAGAAATTCATACTTTCATTCAGCAAGGATTAAAATAATCAAAAGTACGACATTTATAATGTATAATAAACTTTTCTATTTATAGTTCTTTTGAACTTTCTAGAACTTTCTAAAAAATAATTAAAATGGTTTTCACAAAAATATTAAAGGGATAGTTCACCCAAAATGAAAATTCTGTCATTACTCACACTCGATCATGTTGTTTCAAACCGGTAAGACCTTCGTTCATATTCGGAACACAAATTAAGATATTTTTGATGAAATCCGAGAGCTTTCTGACCCTCCATATACAGCAAGGGTACTACCACGATCCAAGGCATAGAAACGTATAAGGACATTGTTAAAATTACGGTTTAACCGTAATTTTATGAAGCTACGAGAATCCTTTTTTTCTGTGTGCAAAGAAAACAAAAATAACGACTTTATTCAATCGTTTCTCCTCTTCTGGGACAGTCCACTGCCATTAACAAGAGTACCAAGAGTATTATGCGTTGTTGTATTTTAACAATGGCCTTACTACGTTTCTGTTCCTTGACCTTGGTAGTGAAATGTAGTGTAGTTCATTTTTTTATTATTCATTTAATGAATTATTATTATTTTAATTTAATCAAACATCCTTCTCATTTATTCCTCCTCCATGCTCTTCAGGCCTGTTTTCCTGTGTGGTGGTCATTTGGCGACAGACTCAGGGTTTGTGGCGAGTGAGGGTTTCCCCTCTTATTACAAACCAAACTCCAAATGCACCTGGTACATCACAGTAAGTCCATCACCTTTAGATTCTTTTGCTTTCCACTCTTTCAAACCTTACATTTTCATCACGTCTCCTCTCCCATCAGGTTCCAGAAGGTCATGTTGTGATGCTCCAGTTCAGGATCTTTGATCTGGAGGCGGATCCCACCTGCCGCTACGACTATGTGGATGTCTATAATGGACACTCGTACACAGTGCAGAAACTGGGCCGGTTCTGTGGGACGTTCCGACCTGGAGCCCTCATCTCCACCTCTAACACCATGATGCTGGAGATGGGGTCTGATGACAGCACAGGAGGAAGAGGATTTCTGGCTTATTTCAGTGGGGGGAAACCACATGTCGACGGTGGGATGACTTTTTTTCCTGAATATTTTAATGTCACAAAATGGTTAAAGGAACAAATATTTTCTCTCAGGTTTTGTCCTTGAAAATCCTAAAGGAGTGTGTGTGGGATTCCTATTTATTATCATTATTTGGATCCAATCATAAGTGTAACAGCAGAATTCCTCTAAAATGATTCAATTAAAATAAATTGTGAATCAAATATAAACAACAATAAATAAAATTAAATAGTCATTAATACTAATCCTGTACACATACACTACTGTTCAAAATGTTAATATATTTTTTTATGCTTTTGAAAGAAAAGCCTTACCAAGAAGTTTACCAAGGCTGCAGTTTTCTGTTTGAATATATCTTAAAATGAAATTTATTCCTTTGATGTCAAAGCTGAATTTTCAGCAGCTATTACTCCAGTCTTCAGTGTCACATGATCCTTCAGTAATCATTCTAATATGCTGATTTCAAGAAACATTTATTATTATTATTATTGTTATTATTATTATTATTATTATTATTATTATTATTATTATTATCAATGTTGAAAACAGTTGTGCTGCTTAATATTTTGTGGAAACCACAATACACTTTTTCAGGATTTTTTGATGAATAGAAAGTTCAAGAACAGCATTTATTTAAAAAAAGAGATCTTTATTTCTGTGAATTATTGGAAATAAAGACATTTATAAATGATACGTCTTGACTTTTGAACAATTTAATGCATCCTTGCTGAATAAAAGTAATAATTTATTTTAACCAAAGAAAAAACCTTTTGAACAGGTGAGTGGTACTGTATTATTATTATTATTATTATTATTATTATTATTATTATTATTATCATAAAATTTTCATTCTAATTCTCTTTCCACACTATACAGAGAATCAGTTCTGTGGTGGCAGACTGATGAAGCCTCAAGGTTCACTGAAGACACCGAACTGGCCAGAATCTGATTACCCAGCAGGCATCAGCTGCTCTTGGCACATATCTGTGGAGCCCAACATGGTCAGCCTGCAAAGATCAATTCACAGCTCCTTTTCTCTTGCGTTTGTCCACTCTCAATCTGTTAAGTCATTAGCAAATGTTAAGTCATCCGAGAACTAATTATATGGTTTACTAGAGACTTGCTGCTATGAGATTTTGTGCATGTGGATGAATTTGAACTCTAGTGTATGTTTATGATGACAGCATAAACAGTATCTGGGAGAGTATGAAAGACCTCATTCAGAGAAAGTGCATAAGGTGGGACATGGAAAGGGAGTGAGAGAGGGGCATGAGAAGTGCATGAAAGAGCCTTTATACCTGCTTCAGAAAATTAGCTTTTTACTTACATAACTACATATCAAAGTGTGTGTGTGTGTGTGTGTGTGTGTGTGTGTGTGCGCGCGCGTGTGTGTGTGTGTGTGTGTGCATCTATATATGCCCAGGTGATCAAGGTTACGTTTGAGAAGCTGGACTTGGAATTAGACACATACTGTCGTTATGACTACGTGGCCCTGTTCAACGGGGGCGAGACCGATGACTCTCGACGTATCGGCAGATTCTGCGGAGACATGGTTCCAGAGTGAGTGCAAACACAATGCACCAGATATCATTCAAATCTTTTCATACACTGACATTTAATGAGTCCTTCAAACATTATTCTAAGGACAAGGACTTTTGTAGTTTATCTACACAGGAAAAGGATGTTGTGAATTTTTGCAAGGTCAGTCATCCTAAGGGAAGCTTAGTGAAAGAATGTGCTTCCCAATTAGGAAATACTTTCTGTTTACACAGATATCTGATTTAAAAAAAAAATGAACTTTGTACTTTAGAAGGTCCATGAAGTGCTGATAATGTTGGATATTAACTTTAAACAAGCATATTTTCTTCTTAAAAAGGATTAAGAAGAAAATATGCAAAAGCAATAGATTCTTTTTACACTGTGTAAATAGCAAAGAAAAAGTATTTTCTTTGTAGTAAGTGTAAATAGTGTTAATGCAATTTATACATACAGTATATGTGAATAGTGGCAGATACTATTCATCCTTGTACATTGTATCACATTATAAAACAGTATATAATAACATATTCTGTATATCTGTAAAAATCAAAGTATACTGCCTTGTTCCCATCCCTAAAGCACACCCTAAAGAATATGGCTTAATAACACTTATAAATGTTTCAAATCATGTTCACTCAACTGAGATGCAGTTATATCAGTAGCCCAAAAAAAAAACTATTTTATTTTATAAAGAATGTGTTGCCTCGGGGGGCAAAGCAAAAACTATTGCTTTGCCTAATGCTGCATCCACACCACTAGGTGTCAGTATAAGTCCAAGACAGTAGTCATAACATAAAAGGTGGTTTCCTCAATAGCCAACTAGTTGATATTTAGGAAGCCCTGTGTGGCTGTTTGTTTCAGATTCACCTAAACAAATGTCTTTCTTTGGGAAAGATGTTCTTCTGTTCCAGTAGATGGACGAATTGAGAAACATGTAGAAGTATTGAGACTCGCAAGCCTTAAAACGCAACACGTATGGTGCAAAAACCTCAAAAAACAGTTGTGACACAAGAGCCAAAGATATAAACAACATAAACAAAAATTGCCTGAGTACACTTTTAAGAATGTTGCTGTACTGTATATGAAGTCCAATAGAGGGATAATGCAGGGATGTAGGCCAACCCTAAATTCGCATTTCCTTGACAGAAATCCAATAGGATTTTTCCTTCTTTTTTTTTTCTTTTTTTTTTTTTTTTTTTGATTATTGGAGAAAATTAGCTTTGTGAAGTTAATGGTTCTTACACATTTTGTCCATCAAAATAATCTCAATCTTAATTACAAATGAGCACAATTTACAAACCAGAAGAAAAAAGCTAAAGTTAGGGGATATACACTCTTAAAAATAAAGGTGCTTCACGATGCCATAGAAGAACCTTTTTGTCTAAATGGTTCCATAAAGAACCTTTAACATCTGAAGAACCTTTCTGTTTCACAAAAGGTTCTTTGTGGTGAAAGAAGGTTCTTCAGATTATAAAAAGGTAAGGAAGAGATGGTTCTTTAAAGAACCTTTGACTGAATTGTTCTTTTTGGAACCAAAAATGGTTCTTCTGTGGCATCGCTTGAAGAACCTTTTGAAGCACCTTTATTTTTAAGAGTGTATAAAGTAGTCTACATCATTGTTGTACAATTTAAGTGTCTACACCATTGAGCTTCCAGCTCTTTCAATCTTTCTACAAACTGGAAAGTTTAAGTTAGTTTCAGTACAAATACAGCAAGTCTGTAAAATTGAAATAGTGAGTAGATGAGTTTACTTGTTCAGCGTGATGACATTTAATATCACTGACAATCTACCGAAGTCCCATTTTAGCTTTTTGATTTAGCTCCTTTTTTTCACATAAACTGGTGTATTACTGATGCATTTTATGTCATAGAATAACATGTGAAAATATCTTACATAACCTATTGTATTTCAGATATTTAACCAAAAACCCATTTGAAAAACCCATTTAAAAACTTCAGTAAGATGGATCCAGAAGTTAAAATAATAACCTAATTTTCAGGCAGTAATTCCTGCAGTAATTGTTATTTGCAATAGTTTTAAATTGTAATAATGCTCTTTATATCTCTGTTAGTGCGGTTGTGACCAATGGAAACGAGCTGCTGGTGCACTTTGTATCAGATCTGAGTGTTACGGCTGCAGGCTTTATGGCTCACTATCAGAGCATTCCCCGCGGCTCCCGCACAGCCACTGCTACCCTGGACGCAGTACATGGGCCAAGAGTCGGCACTTCACCTACTAAACCCACAACTCCACCAGCAAGACCTAAACCAAAAATTAAGCCTACACCAAAAGCTCCCTCAAGACCACCTAAACCTGTACCACCCAGACCAACTCCTAAACCAAGATCAAAACCTGCACCCAAGCCCAAACCAGTCAGACCTACTCCCCCAACAAGACCTCGTGCAAGAGTCACGCCAAAACCTGCTGTAAAAGTGCCAGAAAAACCTACAAAGAAACCTGCACCTAAACCCACAGTCAGACCTCAACCGAAACCAACAAGTACTAAAGCAAAGCCAAAAGTAAAGCCTGCTGCCAAACCAACAGCAAAGCCAAAAACCAGTCCCATCTCAAAGCCTGGGAACAAAACAACAACAAAAGCAGGTACAAATGCTTATGTGTATGACTGTGCAATACATAGTTTTTCTCTGTGCTCTAGACTACGTTTATGATTTTATCTGTTTCTTCCAAGCCTCAGTGGGCAACCCACTGTGTTCCCTACCATGCAAGAGAATAGGCACTCTCATGACCCGCTTCTGCCCCAGTCATTTTGGTGAGTTGCTTCATTTAAATCTCTTTCATCCTGCTATTTCTGTCTACTTCATTCTCCCCTAATTGCATGTCACAGACATGGACCCCAGGGGCTTTTCTATAGAGTCATAGGAAGACAGTCATTTGAGGCCTTTAGTGCAGACAGCTGTTCACATAGTAATGATGGTGTAATGATGGATCTTAGAACAGTGATTACAGCAAACAGCTAATGTAATGGTCAAGACTCAAATAATAAAAATAATATTAAAAATACATTTTTAATAATTATTTAATAATAATTATATTATTATTAATTACTTGAAGAATTATTACATTATTAATAATAGCAATAGCTATATTAATAATAATAGCTGTTGTTATTAATCATTACATATTTTGTTTTTATTATTATTATTATTATTATTATTATTATTATACACTACCAATCAAAGGTTTTTGAACAGTAAGATTTTTAATGTTTTTAAAGAAGTCTCTTCTGCTCACCAAGCCTCCATTTATTTGATCCAAAGTATTACAGTAACATTTTGAGATATTTTTACAATTTAAAATAACTGTTTTCTATTTGAATATATTTTAAAATGTATTTTATTCATGTGATTTCTCAATTTTAGCATCATTACTCCAGTCACATGATCCTTCAGAAATCACTCTAATATTCTGATTTACTGCTCAAAAAACTTTTATTATTATTATTATTATTATTATTATGTTGAAAACAGCTGAGTAGAATTTTTCAGGTTTCTTTGATGAATAGAAAGTTCAGAAGAACAGCATTTATCTGAAATATAAGTCTTCTGTAACATTAGAAATGTCTTTATCATCACTTTTGATCAATTTAAAGCATCCTTGCTAAATAAAAGTATTAATTTATATAATTACTGTTCAAAAATTTTTGACTGGTAGTGTTCAAAAACTTTTGACTGGTAGTGTAAATCATTGCATATTTAATGTTTCATTACTTTAATATAATTATTTATTAATAAGATTTTTTTATTGGAATCTGCATGCAATTTAAGATTGCACATCAGAAGCATGCAATCATCTGATTATCTTCCTTTATATCTCCCACAGTGTTGACCGGTAAAGTGACATCACTTACCCCTGCATCTCAAGGAAGAGCTGAAGTTGAGGTGTCCATCATTAAGGTCTATAAGGCAGGTAGACTTCAATTCAGAAAGAGAGGACCCACCATGTCTGCCACACTGACAGTAACATGCATCAAGTGTCCAGCACTTCGTAAAGGTGAAAGAAACACAAAACCAGTTCAACCACAAAGAATTGCGCATTACTTGTCTGGTTCATATTTTTGATCATTTCACTAACCTTTTATTTAATATTTGTTGTGGATTTACTTCATAGGCGTCAACTATGTGCTGATGGGCCAGGTGAATGACGAAGGCCTTGGCATTCTGACCCCATCCAGCTTTGCTCTTCAGCATAAGTCAGTGCATGACAAAGCACTGGCCAACCTCACAAAGAAAACATGTTGACCTCACAACCACCCTGACCAATCACAAGCCGAATCCCACCCACTCTGGTCTACTTTAATCATAACCTCGTCAGGAAGGGAAAGGTCAAGTCAAATAAACTAAATCCTTAATTATGAATTGCATCTTTTTATATAACTAGACGGACAATATATGAGTAAACAGTTTAAGTAAATATTCTAATACTAAGAGAACAGAAGATTCAGAAATTTGTGGTATGTTATGCGTCACACCAGAACCTTTCAGTCATATTCAGGGTATAAAGTTCAGGGTGATCTGCCATTTTATGTTTAGTGTGTTTGTATTATTAGGTTATATTAGGTCTGTTTAATGTATTATGCAAACATTTTGATATGGCACAATGTATTAATTATAAATGATAATCCTCCTTTAATTAAAGATGGATGACGTGAATTTATCAACCTTCAACATTTAATCAGAAATCAAAATTAAATGACTAACTATACATAACCTTGAGGGTATATTTGCATTATAATACTGAACCATAACTGCTAATCATATCTACACTACCGTTCAAAGGTTTAGGGTTATTGTTAATATGTTAATGTTTCTGAAAGAAGCCTCTTATGCTCCCCAAGGCTGCATTTATTTGATCAAAAAATGCATTAAATTTAGTAATATTGTGAAATATTACCATTTAAAAGACTTATTTTCTATTTTTATATATTTTGAATATTTATTAAGTAATTTACCCCTGTGATGACAAAGCTATGTGCCAGTCTTCAGCGTCACATGATCCTTCAGAAATCATTCTAATATGCTGATTTGGTCCTCAAGAAGCATTTCTTATTAATATCAGTGTTCAAAAAGTTGTGCGGGTTTTGTAAAAACCAAGGATTCTCTGATGAATAGAAAATTTAAAAAATATATATTTTTTTATCAATTTAATGCATCCTTGTTGAATAAAAGTATTAATTTCTAATAAAAAAAATAATAAAATCTTACTGAACCTTAACTTTTGAACGCTAATGTAATTTGTATTACACTAGCATTGGTTTCTAACACTCTCTGTACAAAAACAATCATGTCTTGACAACAAGGTGCAAAGAGCCACAGAGGATTTCCTCTTTGAACTAAGTGTTCCAGGCCAGTAGAAAACAAACAGCTGTATGTCTCCATCAAGTGGACACATCTAGAATGAGGTGCTGTGTTTAGTGTCTGCAGTGTGCTGGAAAAGAGCCAACCAAAAAAACCAATGGAAAATGCATCCCTCAATATCTTCCTTCAATTTAGTTCATTTAAGGTGTCTGTCTCACACTATTGTCTGAAGATCTGAAGTCATTGCTGCATATCCAGAATATATTCATGTGTTTTGTGCTTTGGTGTTTCACTTTGTAAAGCATGTGGATGGCCAGCAGACAGACAGACATAGGTAGAAAGGGGGTGGGCTATTTTGTGACATGAGTCACAGCTGCTCCTGTTACTCAGCATTAGTCAATCACTCAAACACACACACACAAACACGGATATGTAAATGCAAATATAGGCAAATTCACACCTGCAGACGTGGAAATGTGAAAATGACATCCTTCTCTCAAAGGATTTCTCAGCTTAACATTTAACAATGCGCTTATTTTTGTGATTTCAACATCTATACACATAAAATGAAACAGACAGACCTGATTTACCATTTAAATTTATTGATTTCATCTTTTGATACAGATAGAAATAGAAGCAGTACAATAACTCATATATCCACTAAACTGATAAGTATTCTAGTTTCATGTTCAAGCCTACATCTTAATAAATAAGATATATTAGCATGATCTACTTAAGTAAACCATGAATATAAACTCACACTACAGCAGTGGGCATACAGCATAGTTTCCAGTGCATTAAGACTATAATCTGTCTTCTCCCCTGAGAACTACAACTGTTCTAGACGAACTGTTCTAGAACTAGAATTTCTAATCAAGCTAAATTAAACACAGTTTTTAAATATTCATATTTTGGTGTTTTTCCCCAGAGCGAACATATTTGATACAGGTTTAGTCTCTTGTACATTTGATCTTCTTGATATCTTATTACAGGTGTGTTAACATAAGGTGAGCAATATGACCACACAAAGTTGACAGACCTGCACTAAAGCAAACAAAAGTCGCAAGCAGCCCAACAATGCTCTGTCAAAATTGCTGAAACCTTCAGATTCTAAAAAGTTGTCCAATTTTGTAGACAACCCAGCTCAATCTATTAAAACAGGATAAAATGTACATTGGGTACCTGTCAAGATCACAGACTAGCACAGAAACATCAGGTCATTTATGTGCAAATCATATATTCTCTCTAGATTTACTACGTTTGTGCAACACAGTGCAATGTAACAAATTCTTTAACTCAAGTTATTAATGAACAACGAATGAATCCCTGTGAATGATAAAATAATATAAAAAACTGAAAAATGCTAGAATATGTCCTCACACCTATTGCAACTATTCGGCCTGCCTGACTTTGAAATTGGAGGACAGAACAACAGAGACATAACATCATTTTTGACAGCCACAATATCTGATTCATCAATTACCTCAATTTTTCATTCACAGCAACAGAAAGACATGTTCACACAGAAATTCACAAATAAACCACACCAAACTCTCAGACCTAACCTGTATGTTTTGTCAACAGGTGTTTTACTAAAGCACTTAACACACTCTCTTAAAAGAGCACCACTTACTGAAAGTATCTGATTGGATGAAAGAAAATTCAGCTACCCAGCAGAAAGACCAGTGACAACTCAAGGCTGAATACAGCCAACTAGTAGCACTTTCTAGACCGGCACCTGAACTAAGTTGTTAATAACTATGATTTACCACAGACATTTTTGTGTAGCCCATGACTACAGTTAACCTGTGTCTTCAAAACTGGCCTTTACAGTAAAAACAGTACTTGCTGATATGTTTTTCAACAATGATATGGCTTCATTTTTCTCCTTTCAGTCTTACCACCAAGGGCTTCAACCAAATGTCAAGTCACAGAGAAGCATATACAATCAATAGCAATGCATAGTTACAGTAGATTAGGATATAGCATTTCAACTGAAATCTACAGTTACTACCTATGCTGCCACACACCTTAAATAAGGTCTATAATTGATAGTAATGATAGTATAGAGTGAAATGTAAGGTTCATTAAAAACTGTGAAGGGTGTAGTTTAGCACTGCACTGATGTAAACTCTACCCCTCTCATTTCCCTTTGCTTCAAACACTTTGGCTGAAGCTATTTGTGTTTGTGTGCACTTCCTGTTTAAAGGGTTTGTTAAAAAGAGGGAGGAAATGTGAGTGGGCGGATGAGAGAAAAAGCCAGACAGCAATAGATAGATAGAAAGAGAAAGAGAATTTCAAAGATGAAGAGTGTTACAATATAAGGTGTCCTAGTAAAAGCTCAATAATGCGTCATTTTAAACCCCTCTTGAGTAAAATATATGGGAACTTTCTGGAACCAAGAAGGAAGTTCAACAGTACAGCCCCTGGGGAGCAAATGTGGCAGAGTCAGCTTGCTGATTATAGACCAGCAAGGACTTTGACCACCCGACAGCAAAAAAACAGCCTCCCTCCAAAGTCCTTACAATGAAACCTGCTAAAACATTCACAATGTTTGTCAAATAATGTCTACTGAGCACTTTTTTCGGTGGCCAAATCAAACTTAAAGGGACAGTTCACCCAAGAATTAAAATTTTGTCATCATATACTCATCCTCATTTCATTACAAACATTTCTTTCTTTCTTCTGTGGGACACAAAAGGCTTACAATTTGATCTCGACTTGGAATATATGAGTCTAGTCATATGGATTCATTTCATGTTAACTTTATGTCCATCTTAGATCTTGTAAGTCTCGGGTCCCATTCATAAAAATTCAAGTATCTTGTGCTTTGCAAAAGAAAAAAAGCCATTTGAGTTTTCAGACAACATGAGGGTCAGTAAATAATGACAATTATCATTTTTGGGTGACCGATCCCTTTTAAAATGATTGAAATGAAATGAGTTCATACTGCAGATATCATTAAAACATTGTTCAAAAAAACCTAAATCCAAAACAAGAACTTTAAACCTGACCAGCATACAGTGCCTCCTAATGTCTCTTTAGCTTTTTTTGCTCGGGTGAGTATATCTGATACGCCTGCCAACCAAAATAGGCTATAATGCACGCTATGCACCCCTGCAGGAGCAGCATAACCCCATAGGTGGACCAGAGTGTTGGTCCAGGGAGCTTAGGTGGCATTGCAGGTGATAGTACCAAATTTGGGTTGAGAAGCAAGGCCTGCATCTCCACTTTGATCATTTGCAGCTCATCCAGGATCGACAGGAAGGTGCAGCAATGGAACCACTGATGGCTGTGACCCCAGATATCAAAGTTCCCTGGAGAAAAACGTTCTGGGATCTTACTGATATTGAAGATGGCAGATACCACCAGCCAAAAGCAATGGCGGTAGAAGGCGGCAGCCATGGTGGAGAACAGATGAGGGGAGGAGGATGACCGAGAGCTCACAGAGGGACTCTGGAGACGGTAGAAGACAGGAGTGGAGGAGATGAAAAACGGAAGGAGGAAGACAAGGGTGCGGACAGCGTAGCGGTACTTCCGCCAGCACTGTCTGGTGTTACAGCAGGTGATGACGCATATGATAGCCACCAGACAGGAGGATGGGATGTAGAGGCTTTCAAAGAACAGCTGGAACTGAGTGGGAGAAGATGTAGAAGGCCAAGCCTCTTCATCAGAATTCAGGCTCTTCCTTCGGGTAGAGTTCGGTCCCCCGAATCCAATCTCTGGTATTCCTGCTTGAGGATGGATGTAGTAGTAATACGCCAGTGAGGAACCCACTGTATACGCACTAATAGTCCCATAGTCCACAAAGAAACAGATTTCACGAATGATGAGTGACATGGAGTTGAGAAGATGAGCCAGACTGCTGGCTAGCAGCAGGTACAACACCCCCAGGAAGTAGTTCCAGAAAGGGTAGAAAAAAGGATTGCTAGGTTCCGGCGCTCCTTCCCATGTGAAAACCTCCAGAAAGTGAAATGCGAACACAAAGATGGGGAGGAAGTGTGTCCAGAAGTTTCCGGTCTCATTGGTGGGACGAAAAGCAGAGGCTAGGCACTGCCGTAGGCTGTAGTTGGGGAAACGATAACCAGACAGAATGAAGTTCTCAGTCACTCTCGCTGGAACGTCAGTGTGGCGCAGTAATGGAAGGGACAACATTATTAGACCGAAAGACAAATTCACTGATTAGCAATAAAAATATCTCCTGAGCTTAGAATCATTGTTGAATTAGATTTATTAAACTGATAACATGTATAGCTAGCACTATGATGTGGTAGGTAGTCGTTAAATAACTATTGCTTACAGAATGCTTGTATATGATATCACAGAGACAAAACTGTCATTTTAATAATCCTTTAGAAGCATTTATAGAGTTCATGTGCAGATTTCAGCTGGCAAAGGCAAATCCCATGGCTCAATACAAATCCCAACAGCATGTGCTGAAATGATTGCGGTTTTAGCAGAAATAAATAATCCTGCTGTTGCAAGTGCAGAGGTCAATGGCTCCAGGGTCCCTTTTTTCCACTAGCTCAAGTCTTCAAAGTTATCGGCGCGGTAGATTCGGTTTAAAACTATGAACGATTAAAAACAATCACCGAGGATGCTTCTCTACCACTGTTCAAGTCGTCCAAGTGAACGATCATGTCACCTGAGGTCCACACGACTCGCAGTGAGGGTAAAATCGAGCTGCCACTCGACCTGCCACCGCTATGTGCGCCTATATGAGCAAACAGTGAGCTTGTTTTTCAGTGCTGAAGGTCTCTTTTGCTTCTCAGTGCGGCTGCATCTCTCCTGCATTAAAGCTTTTGAAAGTAGGACACGGTCGGGCACCGGCCGGTCTCTGAAAACGAGCATCACCCCTCAGTGTATTATTAAAGCTCCGCCGTGCATAATCCATCGCGTGCTGTCTCATATGAAGATGCGCTGCTGTAGATTAGTACACGATCTCAAAAACAGCCGTTTCATGCAGTCTCACGGCGGTGTTTTACCTCTTGAGCGGGAACAGAGAGCATTTCTCACGATTCAGCCGTCTGTGTGACGGCTAAGTCCTCTATTTTCGCCCATGTTAGATGCAGTTGTGCTGGTTTAAGCGTCTCGACATTCGCATTGCGGTGCTGTGTGATCCAGCTCGAGTCTTTTCCAGGAAGGAGATATTTCGTTTCTGCTCGACAGCACTTCTAAATAAACAGTCAACCGGCGTCCAGTCCCTTTATCATTAGATTGCCCTTGACTTCTTGCATAAATGCCGGCTGTGAGGTGCTATAGGACTGTCTGTCGCTCTCTTGTCCGGCTGTTACTTAATCAGGATTAAAGCGTCCGTGTTGCCAGCTCCGGCAAAGCAGCGCAGCACTCTTAACGCGAGCTGTAGTTTCTTTAGAAGTGTACAACAAATTCTCGCCAGCGGCCAGTCTCTCTCTTTATCTGTCTCTCTCGCTCACACAGACACTTATTGTATCTCTATCTTTCTCCCCCACGCGCTAAGCAAAACAGTCGCCGAAGGCTACGGCGTTTACAGACTTGTTTCTGACATGACTGATTTCAACAGAATATTACAGGTTTAGAAGTTAATATACTTTACAGTATGTCAAAAGACAGTTTTGTATTTTAGGGGAACCATTTGTCTGTTTTAAACTTTAAAAATTTGGACCAATTTGGCAAGCTGTTTTAAACAGCTAGCTAACAAAGGTACACTCTTAAAATTAAAGGTTCTTCAAGAGATGCCATAGAACTATTTTTCGTTCCACAAAGAACCATTCAGTCAAAGGTTCTTTAAAAAACCATTCAGTCAAAGGTTCTTTAAAGAACCATTCAGTCAAAGGTTCTTTAAAGAACCATTTAGGCAAAAAGGTTCTTGTATGACATCATGAAGCACCTTTATTTTTTAAGAGTGTAATGCTACATTTAAACTACTTATATTCTGTATAAGTATGATACATTGTAGCTGCAAACTGATATACATCAAGTACTGTAGAAAAATGATACTGCTAGCTGCTGTGTGTTTTAAAAGTGGCTCAGAGCGCAAATGAAAACAGGGATCTTGTGCAGATTTTTGTGTTTACACGTGCAACAATATCCGTTCTGTCACATGTGAGTAAAAAATCTGAAGATTGTTACTGTGTAAACGCAGCATTATTTACACAATACAGTGCTAGTTAAGTTTCTCACTCTGCCTTTCAAAAAACAATTATGTGCTATATCCTGTACTGTTGTGATATATTGATACTATTGTACTTATATATAAAGAGCATTTGTAAAACCACCTTCTATGCTTTAAAAATTAGCAATGCTGCCACCTCTCTTATATAATGATTGACAGGACAGTAGGAGGACAGACGGGAAATGTTGGGAAAGGAGAGGGGGGAACAGGAAAGGATCTCTAGTCAGAACTCAAACTCATGTTTTGACCTTTTTTTTAGTTAACTAGCAAAAAACACCATTTGAAACACTCAATACACATACACATAGAATTTATTATTTCCAGGGAGTCTGAATTCATAATGACACCATAACATTTCATGAAACCACTTTGTCACAGACCTGTTAGCTTCTCTGTTAAATTATGCACAGCACACACCCATCTAAACTCCTGAGTCCCCCAGCATAAAGCAGTCTATAGTGTCCCTCTGTAACCAAGACAGGTGGTCCTATGATGGGCAGTGAGTTGTAAGAATAGTGCTATCATTAGAGAATATTGATTTTTTACACAGGCCAGCTGTTGGGCCAGCTGGCGGAATGGACAGCAAATTGTGCTGATTTTGGATTATTTCTAAAACATGTTGTGATGGGACAGCATTGGTTATTGTCAGTGGTCACTTACAGTATAATAATCATCCTTTCATATCATAAACACCATGATTTTGAAACAAGAAAACAATGAAAAATGAAAACAAGAAAAATACCAATTACTCTTCTATAATTTAATCCTTTCTCATGCGCTTGGGCACCTCTGAAGATCATATTTTATTTAGACATTTTAATAAAAAGGTTAACGTGTTTTCCTGTTATTTAAATGTGAATTAGGTCAGCTGGCTTTATTCTCTGTGTGGGCATATAGTTCTCACATAAAGTTTTTAACACTGTAATACGGCCATTTTAGGAGCAATATCATAAAAACGCCATTTATACTGATATGTTTATGCGTGTGTATATATGCATGTGTGAACTCATTTGTGTCAGTGAGAAATATTTCTGATGTATTTTTTCTTTTCGCTGTGATCTTTAGCCGGTTAGGGGGTGGGCTTTGCTTTGTGCCAGCTGCTCGATGATTGAAAGGCTGCTGTGTATTTGGTGACCACCTGCCTGAGGATTAGCCAGGGAAGGCCTCTGTAGGTATTGAAGTATACTAGTTTATAGATGAGATGGAAGATGAATTCAGTGCCTGTGGTGGTGAAATGGGAGTAGACACAACAATGAAGATAAGACGTGTCGCCATAGCTATCAGATGAAAACCACAGACTTCACCCTTCAGCAGAGTACAAGCTTCACATATAGTACAGAACAAACCAAAACTAAGATTAAATTCGAGGCCCCCAGCGCTCTAATACCTCAAACAAGTTCAGACTGGTTCTCATCTGCAAGACTCAAGTTGTCAGGTATTCGAAGGCATGTTTACTTAGGAGTTTAGACACTAAACACCTGAGCATTTAAATATTACAGATTTGCTGTATCTGTGGAAGTATGTAAAACCTTCACAAATTAATGCTATGGTGATGATTTATATGTTAAATCCTGAATAAATGTCATAAATGACTCAACAGGAAGTGAATTGTTCCCTCAGATCTTGAAAGGACATTGGAAAGGGTTAATCTGCAAATAGGATAAGATGATAAGAACTGCCCGAATACACATGAATTTCAGAAGAGGAAGAACTGATGTGTATTTGTGTCACCTGATGCCCGGAGGCCACTGATCCACGTGACGTGCGAGGGATCGTCGGTCTGAATCCTCCAGAGGTACATGACCACACACGGTTTTGAATAGTCTTTACAACATGCTTTGTGAGTGATGCATTGTGATTTTCATCCCATTCAAAAAGATCATGATCCACAAACAAATAAGTTCTTTCTTTCCCAATTTGAAACTAGACAAAACATTAAAAGCTGCTGAACTGAAAACACACACTGACACCCTACATCCAGACACATACTCACCAATCATGCAGGTCTGATTCTGGACCCCGGTGTAAAAACAGGGCTCAAAAATAAGGTTTCTTTTTTCCTGCTGGCACTATAGCTAAGATTTCCATTGGGCCTGCCAAATGTTTCCTGGCCCAAATAGAAAAAAATATTTTTAGCAAAATGAATGTTAAAAAACATAATGTAATTCAGACAATATTTATTATAATATACAATGTGACAAACTATTTGTTTATAATATTCTAAACAGTGCTTTCAAGACCAAAACAATCTTAGTCAAGTAGTTACCAAAGAAAACCGAATATTTACATTTGTAAGACAAAAAACACATATATGGTCATTGAACATAAGACACAAAACAGCACTGACCTTACATTACAAGTGTCAGTTCTGTCAACAAAAGTTCAAAGGTCACCTCTGGGAGAATGATGGATATCTATTAGAAAGATAAGTGTAAACAGGAACTTAAATTGTGAAGTCATCCTTTGTTTTAAAGGCCAGATAACACAATATACAAAGCAAAGGAAATGAGGAAATGATGAAATGAGATGTCAAAGTGTAATGTAATCTCCTGTTTTAACACATGCTGTTCCTGAGCTAATCACAGTTTCCATCCCATCACCCATCAGGAGTCACCAAAATATGGATTATTGCTGGCAGCATGCAATAAGAAGAACTTGGCATCTCACTGCTGTTTGTAAGTTTAATAAAGCATTCCTTCTACTACAGTTCAGGCATTCACGATGTCCATGAATAGAACAACATGGACAGAGCACCAGGGAATAAATTTCCTCTGAACTTACACCTACTTCAGCTTGAAATGTTTCTTCACTTCCTGTTTCCTGCAGACATCATGTTCATTTTTTAGCACCCTGTGGACTTTCTCAGACCTTCCCTGGACACTTCATTTTCCATTGTTTATTACATTTGTGAAATAAATGCTGACCTCACTGTGTCCATTTTCACTGACCACCACAACAAACTATAATCAAAAACCTGTAAAAAAAAAAAAACAATGAGAGTTGAGAGTTGAGTTGTGTGTGAGTGTAGGGCTAACGGCAACTACAATCAATACAAAGCTATTCTTAGTGACTAGTGAAATGTCTAGCTGACAATGTTGTCATCCTGCAGGCTATTATAATCATTGAATCAATGTATGAACATGCTTTCCGCATGCCATCTCAGTCACTAAAATCAGTGAAACACAGCAGTTCTGCAATGGTACATGACACAACCTTTTCCACTACTATCAACAAGTAATTTACAGAACAATCATGGTAAAGCACTCAGCTTTTACAGAGCAAATAGCGCAAATGAGATGTACTCATACATAAAAGCACTTTACTGTTCCCTGATGGCCATCATCCATCAGACAGAACATACAAATGCATTTACTGAAGACACCATGTTTCTCAAACACATTTCTCTCATAGGACAATTCATTGACTACTATTGATATTTATATCGAGCGAAAGATATTTTCTGTCATGTAAACCTAATCCTGCACCAGTTTCATTAAACCATTATTTAATATGTTTTCAGGCTGTAGCTAGTTTCATAAAGAAACTTATTTTTTTCCATTTTCTCCAAAAGAAAGAACAGAAAATGACCCGTAGCTTATTACATCTCATGTTTAATTCACAACACATTATGAGCTATTAAATATAATGGTATGGATTGTACAGTCCCCTGGCATTACTGTAAAGGTTATTATGTTGTAGTGCAGTTTTTGATTGTTGCTACATTGGTTGAAGGTTACTCTAGTGTTATATTTGGTCAAGTCTTACATTTAATTGCCTAAGGATAACTGAAGCTGAGAAGGTTGTGGCGTGACAGCAAAACTAAAAGATTCAGCTAAAAACACACCATGTCATTAAAGTTAATTCAGTATTTATGTGTATCAGTGGTTTTCAACCAGGAGGCTGGGGCCCTTAGGAAACCTCCAAGGGGCGTCAAAATCACTTGAGAGCATTTAAAATGAGACAAAACAAGCATTAAACTGTTTTTGAACAACCAGGAGGGCTCCCACAGTCCTGGAGCAGGATATAAGAGGGGAGCCTAATTTTACAAGTATGATCTATAAAAGTCATGTTAAGTAATAAAATCTTAAAACACAATTCCAATTCTTATATATATATATATATATATATATATATACACATTTTTTTTTTAATCATGTCACGATTCAAACTATTTTCTTGGGTAGAAATCATAAGTAAATCCTTATCCTTAATCAATGACAGGCTAAGTGTCAAAAAGGTTTAGAATCACTGACTTACAAAGTATGTATGAGTGTCATGTGCATATCTTATAGACCTCCTCATTAACAAAATCTTGAGTTTGCATTCTAAACCCCAGAATTAATTGTAAATTACATTCAACTCCACACAAAGAAAATATTAATGTTTGGGATTTTGCCTTTGACACAGGCCTGTTGTTTTGGCTTATGCAGTTATTTAAGCTCTTTCTGAGTCTTTAATACTACAGTATATATATTTCTTGCAGTCTTTTCCTCTTGTTTTTCTGTGTTGCGTTTTGTGGGTCAGTACATGCTAAATATGTAAGGACACCAATCACTGGTATTCTGAGTTTTGTTTGGTTGTTGTGGTTTCTCTCTCTAAATGGTGCCACCACTGCAGAAATCTCAGCATGCTTTTAAATGGTTACAACCCCCACCATCTCCCCCTGCTGAGACCAATCTATATCAAAACCCAAAGAAACATCCGGATGAGTCATTGAGCATCAACACACTCTTTCCATCATCATGAGAAAATCAGTAAGTGTCTGGATATGACCACTGGTTAGCAGACTTGTGAGTTTGTGTGTGTTACCAAGTAATGATTTAGATTTAAAACTAAAAATACAGATACAAAAGAATGCTACTAGAGTATATAAATTAATACTGTACCTGCTCAGGTCTGCTGTGGGCACCAGCGGGCGCTGTGGGGCAATTACGTAAATACAATAGAGCTGTTTGTAGTCCTAAAGTCTGGAAAAGCATTAGCATTTGAGTTATGGCTTCAGGATTTTCCAATGGGTTTTGTAGAATTGTAGAATGTATATTACTTGACGTGTCTTTCCCATTGTGTTCTACCAAATAAAACATGCTATAGTTACACATTTATTACTAAGGTTTCCCAAAAACTTGTGATTACAATAAATATTTAAACCATTTTAGGGTAAAAAATAACATGAAATATGGAAATGTAATCAAGTAGCTGTATCCCTAACTTATAAACATAGACACAAAAATAAATAGTGACAATAATGCTTCTATCATTAAGATATACATAAAATTGTTACATTAAACTTTAGTTTAGGGACCAATTCTCACTAGTTGCTTATTATCATGCATATTACCTCTTTATTAGTACTTATAAAGCACATATTTGGCATAACCATACTAATTAGTAGTAATTAGGAGTTTATTGAGGCAAAATTGAATAGTTAGTTAATAGTGAGAATTGGACCTTAAAATAAAGTGTGGCCAAATTTTTGTTGCCATGTGTGTGGTTTACAGTAATTTTAGAACAGCTATCCCATTAACTCCCATTAGCTGTTCTTAAATCACTGTTAAACCACTGCTTCTTAGGGCTTACTGCTTTATTAGACAATGAGCAATCATTTTAGGTCATATTTAGCTTCATATTATCTTAACATTGACATTTATTCTTGTGGAAAATGTTGCCCAGAACAACAACAATAATTTTATGATGTTGAAAAATTTCTCTTTTTATTTTAACAAACAGAAAGACCCTTTTAATATATAGGATAATTTGTACACAAACAGGATAAAATAATGAATGTTAATTGTCTTTTGACAAACTGTCATCTGTGCACAAACAGGAAATTCCTGATGGCCATTTATTGATATATGTACCATTTTACATATCATTTCTTTAAACAATATTGTAACAATGTAAACAGATGATTCCTAGATATGTAAATAAGCATATGTGTGTAGTAACTGGTCTATGCTTCCACAATAAAGACTTCATATACAGACAAGAGTAAAGCTGATAGAAAAGAAAATACATAAATACAAGGATGAAAACATCATGCCTGATCTAACCCACAACCATCATTTAATGTTGCTTACATAACCACTGAAATTATTACAAGTGTAGTATATGGCTGGGTTCAGTGATCATGGAAAGATATGTGAGAAATGGGTTTACATCACTTTGGGTGTATTTGAGAAACTTATAACATTTTCTCCCATAAACACCTTAACCTTTCAGTCTTCCTTCATAGTGCAGCCATCATCATGTGAATGCCATCACTCAACCTCACCTGTGAGAATAACAAGATTGTTTCTAAACTTCACATTAGACCTAATCTTGTACTATGAGGAGCCTTCAGTGTACCTTCAGAGTCCACTCAAACCTCCCTTTAGTTCAAAGTCTGACTCTTCTGGTCCCGAGATATAACACAATCTGGCCCTCAGTGGACCAACTCCAGCTGACTTGCAGAAAAGGGTAGTACGCCACTAACATAGTAAGCAATGCCCAAAGAAAGAAGGGCGATGACCACAAGCAGCAGCAGGACCCTCCAGAAGCCCAAGTCCTCCACAAACTCCTGCCAGGTGGAGCGAAAACTGGACAGCACACCCTCGCTGTTCTGCAGGTTTGGATTCAGCAGCGAATGGCTCTCCATCGCACTAGGAACAACGGTATTTTGCTTAGAAAAAAGGCACTGAAAAGTCAAGTAATTAAAACATGTAAATGTGCAAATCTAACCTCTCGCTCTCAGCAATCTGCATGGCTTCAAGTTTGGAGTGGGCTCCTCTGTTGAAGCCCTTGACCTCTTGCTCTTCCAGCCCTTCCAGCAACCGAATGGCATCTTTATTGACCCCTCTCCTCTTAGCCAGCACCAGTGGTGTCGAGCCATTGTGGTTACTGTTCAAATTTCAGAGAACAATCGAGAAACTTTACATAAATTTAGATAATGATAATAATTATATCACTACAAGCAGTACTGCTGCAGTAAAATAACAATAATACAATATCTCTTAGAAGTATATAAACAGTATAACACATTTTATTTCTATTTTATGAAAGTGGTGGAAACTTTCATAATAACCTTGGTGGAAACCATGGTTATCATGGAAAAGATAAAATTTTATTAAAAACAAATAATTTGATAAAATTATTTAAAAAATAAAAATAAATATAAATACATAAATAAATAAAAAGAAATAACAAGGATACATTTTTATTTAATTGATTTTTAATTATTTTATTATTATTTTTAATGTTATAGTTTTATGTAGCAAATTGTTAAATTTACCAAATATATTTTGAGGCAAAGGTCTTGCTCCTGATTTTCAGTTTTGTTCAAGGTAATTAAAATTAAGGTTTTTCAATAACCGAACAAAATGTAAAAGTACAGAACTGGACCAAAGGACCAAAGGCACAATAATTGATAATAATCATATTTATAATGATACCATTATATTAAAAATATAAAATATTTAAAATATATTGTTACTGTAAAGTAATATTAAAATGTCAATGCATTTAGTGAATAAACACTTTTTATTATCAAATTGTAAAATTATTATTAAAATTAATTGATCAAAATAAACAGAAAATGGCACAAACTCAATTGATTACTAAAGCTAGTGACTTTGAACAAGTATTTTATGCAAATCTTATTGCGCAAAACTCACTATACTTAACTACTATTCCTACCTACTACAACTAAAATATTTGTATCAATACGTTTTATTATTTTCTTCCCTTAAAATGTGTTGCTCCGTCAATGTTCAATTAAAAGATTTTTTTCTGTAATCACACAATGGAAATAGTGAAAAGCACAGGTGTGCTACAGTATTAAGTCACATTGTACCCTACATTAAAAAAAAAAAAAGAAACAGTGGTCACAAACACTTGCCAACAAACTTCTAATTGTCCAAATAAATATATTGGCATATCTCACCAGATATCAATTTTGAGACCATTGGACACCAGGAACTGAATCGTGTCCACATGTCCACACAGATGCAGTGCAGTGTTGCCCTGATAGTCGGTGGCCAGCAGATCTGCACCGAACTTGTGCAGGAAGCGGCAGATGTCCACATTACCTCGCGCCGCTGCCAGATGCAGACCCGTGCGGCCCCTGTGGTCACGAATGTTGGGGTCACAGCCAGCCTCCAGCAGACGTCTAGCAAAACTCAAGTCCCCATCGATACAAGCCTGCAGTAACGGTACACTGGTCTGCGACGAGTCATTGATGAAGACATATGACATGTCTGAGTCGGTCTCCGAAAATTCCAGCGTAACTGAAAAACACAACAATGGGGTGATTCTCATGAAGACCGTTCTGAACATTTTTGGCTTTTATTTCACCACATAATAAAAAGAAAAGAAAAAGAAAAAAAGAACAAGAAACTATATTTTGCATTAAGAAGATGAAGTCTATGTTTAGAAACATTAAGATTTTTGCATTTTTGTGACATAACAGGTTTTCTCACTCAGATTTAAAATTAAAATTAAACAGATTTAAACTTAAAATTAAACAAAATAACTATAATATAATAAAATACCTAACTACATAATACTATTATTGTTAGAAATTGCAACAATATAAAAATAGAAATATAATACATTTATACATTTAAAATTTAATTAATACAATAAGTAAAAAAATAAATAATAATATCCTGGCCAGAGGAGAACTGGCCCCCCGACTGAGCCTGGTTTCTCCCAAGGTTTTTTTCTCCATTCTGTCACAGAGGGAGTTTTCGTTCCTTGCCGCTGTCGCCTCTGGCTTGCTCAGTTGGGGACACTTAATTTCTAACGATTATCGTCAATTTGATTTCATATATACTATTTAAACTAAACTGAGCTAGACAATGACATCTCTGAATTCAATAATGAAATGCCTTTAACTGAAAATTGAGTGTTTAATCTTATTATTATACATTACTGACACTCTATCCTCCAATTTGATACTGTTAAATGCTTTGACACAATCTGTATTGTTAAAAGCGCTATATAAATAAAGGTGACTTGACTTGACTTGACTCAGACACAACCACCATTAAAGCTCTATGTACCTACAGGCCAATGTGCACGTTCACATATTCTCATCAAAACTTACAATCAACACTTCATAATACAGCACTGAATAAGACAGCTATTTGCTACATTTCTAAAGTAATACCATATATATACTTCAAATCTTAAAAATGAAATAGTGACCCTGGACCACAAAACCAGTCATAAGGGTCAATTTTCTGAAATTAAGATTTATACATATATAAGCTGAATAAATAAGCTGTCCTTTGATATTGTTAGGATAGGACAATATGTGGCTGAGATACAGCTATTTGAAAATCTGGAATCTGAAGGTGCAAAAAAATCAAAATACTGAGAAAATTGCAATGCATATTACTAATCAAAAATAAAGTTTTGATATATTTATGGTAGGAAATTTACAAAATATCTTCATGGAACATGATCTTTACTTAATATCCTAATGATTTTTGGCATAAAAGAAAAATCGATCATTTTGACCCATACAATATATTTTTGGCTATTGCTACAAATATACCTGTGCTACTTAAGACTGGTTTTGTGGTCCAGGGTCACATATTATCAAAACATTTAAATGTACCTGAACACCTACACAGGTGTTGCTAATCTTTCTATTTCATTACCATCTATATAAAAGGCTACAAAAGGAATAATTTTGTATTGAACATAAACACAGACCATGTAACATATACTGCAGAGAATTACAAATGTCATTCTTGTTACATTAATACTATATTACATTAATGCAAATTGTGAAAATACCATAGAAAACAATATAAACAGGGGAAGCAACACTGATAAGCCCATGCACCAAATCATTTTTTTAATATCCGGTGATGAAAACTGTTATGTAATTAAATCATTTTAAAACTACAATGTAAATTCAATGCAACTTGATATGTTTTTATTTTCTTTTGCCAATATTCTGTGTTTGTAAATAGGAGAAGAGGCCCTATTTAGTCCTAAATTAAAACATCTGACACATAACAAATGATTCATTTATTACTTTTTTCTTGTTGATTATGAGGTGAAATTTGACCTAATCCTAAATGATGAGGAATACGATGGTACTAATATTCCACTGCAATCATGCAACACAAAGCCCTTTGAACAGCTGAAACACTGTTTATCAAAGCATCTGCACGCTTCACCAGATGATGAGCTGCAGTGCTGGAGCAGGAAGATGATGCTGACTAATGTAAAAACATCCATCTACGACAAATATAACAATCACCTCTGTGAGGTTTATTCCTCTAAACTCACAACAGAGGCGGATCTTCTGCTAGTGAAAACCAGTATGTCAATAGTGATACAACGTTTGTAAACATGTCATTACTGTAAACAGCTGTATAATAGGCTACTCTAATTACTGCATGTTTATCTGCATGGATAACATCTGAAATACGGATTCCGCAATAAGACATATCAGCGCACTTATTCACACGCACTGCTGTGGGTTTATATGTACCTGTTTTGTGCAGCAGTATCACAGGAGAAATGTGTTGTGCTTGCTCAAGTCCCAATGCTAATGTCTGTCTCTGTGCTGTTTGTGAGTTACACAGCTGCAGTGGTGACTGTGAGTTTAAGCGTGCAAAACGCCCCCTACTGCTGTGGGGCACTGCTGCCTAAATCTAGTGAAGGGCTCTTTCGAAGCTTTCATGGTTAAAATAGAGAAAAGGGTTTTAAATTCCAACGCAAAGAGGCAAATTAGAGTCATTTTGTGGCAAGAAAAAAAAATCATTTTCAATTGTAATGCCATGGTTTACCCACTATGTACCTGTATGGCTCTTTACTAGAATATTGCAGGTCATACCTGCTTAATTTTATTTAAGTCCTTCATTTGAATAAATATTTACACATGATTAAACACTAGATTTTTAAATGAGGAATTAAAAAACTTAATAACTTAGGCCTACATCATTTTTTAATGATACTCGCATAATTACACACAATGAATGCAAGCAAATTCTGAATTTAAACCAAGTTTAAAATGGTGCTAAAAAAAGGCATTCAACAAAAGATTTTTTATCCCCTTATTTTTACAGTATATACACATGAATTGAAATTGAATCGCTCTGGACTCTTTCTCTCACTCCAGGCAGATCAGCAAGCACTAGTGACATTCACAACAACAACTGCAAAACAGCCACAAGTTACAGGCAATATCAGACAGTGGAAGTCAAAGGTCAGATGTGTGAGAGATACGCTGACATTTCTCCGTTTACCTGCTCTGTCTCACTGTTCGAATTTGATCTCGGCGTCCACGCAGTCGAAGAACAGATCCCTGTATCTCCCCCCCAAGCATGGCCTCGATCTTCTCAAGACTCCAGATATCTCATATAGTCTCCCGTAGAGAGACTCCAGCATCCTGACACACACAGGGTTGTTAAAGGAATATTGCAGATTCAGCATAAATTAAGCCCAATGAGAGCAGTTGTGGCATAATATTTGATGACTACAAAAATGATTTCCAGTTGTTCTCCCTTTTTAGCAAAACTTTGGGTTACAGCCAGGCACTTACAATGGAAGTGAATATGGCCAATCCATTATTGTTAAAATACTCACTTTCATTAGACACAAGACATAATCAATATGCATGTTAACATGATTTAAGTGTGAAAAATTTCTTATTATAAAACGGTTAGTTCCAGTCCTCGCTTCTGATTGGTCATCAGCTGTGTTTTATTCACGATAAAGCACAGCTATGACCGCTTCACCCAATATATAGCCCAGAAATCAAGAGTAGGGCGGAAACAGCTGAGATATAATGAGCGGCATTGGATGGGGATGGGGATAGGGTGAAGCAGAGTCAGACAGAAATTATAGAGATAAACAGGCGTGGATTAATGCACAGGCTTGTGTAGGCTGCAACCTAGGGGCCCACGAGTGCAGGGGCCCCGGGTAGACAAGACTATTCGTTTTTATCATTTACGTCACTGCTATTGATATATGGCATAGCGGCAAAATGTCCGAACAAAAGTACGATAGCAGAGCACAAAAACTGAAAATACAGAAGTTAAAAGAACAACATGACCATAGCCTACTGAAAAATGAATTAACTTGATAAAGCAAGTTCCCTTTTCCATAGAGTGTTTGCGCACATAAGATGAGCATTCATCTCACTTGGCAATAATAAAAATAATCAGTGGCATCACGCAAATCATTTTTGTGCAGCCTTTCATGATCTGCTCTGTGAGGAGCAGGACGCACACCGACAGATAAGCATTTCTATTAGCTGCAGTCTGCAGGAATTTTGGCCAATCACAAAAGCCGGCATTGGCAGCTAACCATAGACAAAAATATCCCGCTACATATTTAATTAAATTCAATTCAAGTTTATTTGTATAGCGCTTTTCACGATACAAATCGTTGCAAAGCAGCTTTACAGAAAATTAAAGTTTCTACATTATATTTAGGAGTAGCTTATTAGTGGTGACTATGTCAAGTTGATGTCCATGTGGCAGAAATGTACAGTAAAAATTATGCAGTTATTTAATGACATGTAATCAAACAGATGGTGAACACTGTTAACAGCAATGATTATATGTTGCGATCAAATTTGGTAGTTTTGTATGTTGGTTCAGGGTTGGCATCATCTCCTCTGGAGGGTCAGCATCGTCTCCTCTCAGGTGTTTGGTCATCTCAGACCTTTGTAAGGGCTGGATCCAGACTGAAGCTTGTATAATTCCTGGTTACCTCAGGATGACAATCCCGCAGCAGAAACAAAGAAGCAAATAGACACAAAATTAGCATAGCTGCTGTTCTAACCAAGCAAAAATTACGTGTTCAACCCAAGTAAAAGAATGATAGTGTGCATTTGATCAAATATAACTGAAGTACAAGATTATAAGAGATATTATTATGTGAATGCTTGGCTAAAGAGATGTGTCTTTAATCTAGATTTAAACAGAGAGAGTGTGTCTGGACCCCGAACGTTATCAGGAAGGCTATTCCAGAGTTTGGGATCCAAATGTGAAAAAGCTCTACCTCCTTTAGTGGACTTTGCTATACTAGCTACTACCAAGAGTCCAGAGTTTTGCGACCTTAGGGAGCGTGATGGATTGTTGCGTAATAGAAGACTAGTTAGGTACGCAGGAGCTAAAACATAAGGGCCTTATAAGTAAGTAGTACTATTTTACTTATGGAACTTAATAGGTAGCCAGTGCAGAGACTGTAAAATTGGGGTAATATGATCATATTGTCTTGACCTGGTAAGGACTCTAGCAGCTGCATTTTGGTCTATCTAGCTTGTTTATTGAAGATGCAGGACAACCAGCTAGCAGTGCATTACAATAGTCCAGTCTAGAGGTCATGAGTGCATGAACTAGCTTTTCTGCATCAGAAACAGGTAGAACGTTTCATTTCTTGGCAATGTTTCAAAGATGGAAGTATGCTGTTTTGTAATTATGGGAAATAAGATTTTCAAAAGACAAGTTGCTGTCTAATAACACCCAAATTTTGACCATAGAGGAAGTAACAGTACATCCATCTAGATGCAAATTGTATTGTAAGAGATTCTGTGTACTGTTTTTTGGTCCAGTAAGTAATCTCTGTCTTATCCGAATTTAATAGGAGAAAATTATTGGTCATCCGATCTTTTACATTTTTAACACACTCTGTTAGCTTAGATAATTTAAAAGTTTCATCTGGTCTTGTTGAAATATATTGTTGAGTATCATCAGCATAACAATGGAAACTAATCCCATATTTTCTAATAATATTACCAAGGGGCAACATGCATACTGAATGTGTTTATTATTATATATTGCGCTATGTTTTTGTGCGTAGACTGAATACAATATAGAAATCCATTTCATTTAAAAAATATATATATATCTAACCAGTTTTGGAAGTGGTTAGATATCGAAATTTCCTCCCTCGAAATTCACTCGGACTCCTTCCCTTCATGTTCAATTAATCAATCAATCAATCAATCAATCAATCAATCAATCAATCAATCAATCAATCAATCAATCGTTTATGGCATTTTTAAATGCATGTTAAATATAAATAAGCACAAGTCAAGCTGCGATACCAACCAGGACCACAGGGAGACGCCAAAGGATCACTAAACGCTTAATAACTTAATAACAGTAACCTTAAGCGGGTATGTTTTCATTCTTTATTGTTTTAACTTGTCAAAAACTAAGCCATAAACATGACACAGACAATTATATAATTAAATAAAATATCATTAGATATGAATTCTGTCATTCAAAAGGTCCAGATGACATTGTCCGCTTTTTTTTTTTTTTTTAATTTTTTATTGTACATATTTTTTATTTTTTATTTTATTTATTTATTTTTTATTTTTCTAATTCTTGTCAGCATCTCTGCTCGAGCTTTTGTGACGTCCCTCATTTCTATGGCAATTAGAACGTTGGTATTGCAGTATTTAAAGCCCTGAAAATCACTTGCTCATTTTGTGGGTTGAAGCTTCGGAATATCTAATAGTAAAGTCACAAACGGTTTTATCGTGAGACAGCTGAATTCACGACTAAAAAAGCGCTTGATATGGAGTCTGTACACGAATCCTGTGTACTTCTAAAATACACCACCAACACGGCGAATAACCATCCTCATCAGCTTGATGAGACTGCTTGTGGTGAGACTGATGGTGGGAGAAAGGAGGCAGAGAGAGAGGAGAAAAAGGCAAAGAAGAACTTTTGGAGGTGGCCTTTTGGGCCTGGGGAGACTGATGGAAAGAGAAAAGAGGCAGAGATAGAGGAGAAAAAGAAGAAAAAGAGCTTCTGGAGTTGGCCTGTTGGCCCTGGTGAGACTGATACAGAGAGAAAAGAGGCAGAGATAGAGGAGAAAAAGAAGAGTTTCTGGAGGTGGCCCGCTCTCCGTTTTCCTCGCCAAAGAAATGCAAAATACGACCTGGTTAAGACTGAGAAGGAGTTCAAGTGTGTGGCAGGAACATATCAGAGACATGAAAATGGTGCAATCACGTAAATGTGTCATGATGATACAAGTGGAAATGAAAATGGCTGATTTCTCAATTACCGTAACTTGTTCTTCTAATTTTTATAGCAAAGAATCACTATCCCATGTACTGCTGTCATTATCACACCAAGTATTTTAGAGTGACAGTTTAGAGATCAGAAATGAAATTACTTTAAATCACAATATGATTGGAGAATAGCTTTTATTAGGTGTCATTACCAGTATGTGAGAATTCAATTTAAAAAAAAAACAAATATGTTGATTTCAATTGTTTAAAGAAGTTTAATTTAGATATCAAGTCAAAAGTGCTCCTAAATGAAGAACTGCTCCAATTTGAAGATGCATTATTTTTTAATTAATATTATTTATCTTGAATTATTTAATATTATAGCTCCAACTTCAGAAGTCCCTCCTGCTGCTGAGGAACAGCCAAAGCAGGACGTCCTGGATGAGAGTAAGAATAATCTATCTAATCTATGAGAATCTATGAGAATTAGAAAATGTTGTTATAAATTATAAAATACAATTTGAAAATATTCATACTAACTACAATTGTTTACCTTTTAATAGGTGACATTTTGAGGCGTTATGAAATCGGTCCCAAGCTGGGTGAAGGAGGATTTGGCTTGGTGCATGCAGGGACTCGCTGAGAAGATGGACTCAAGTTTTCAATTTTAATTTTATTTATTTATTTGTTTTGTTTTGGCTTACAAATCTTTGTATATCTCTTCAGGATTCATGAAAGATATGACATAAGACCTCTGAGCTCATGCTAACTGTTAACTCTTTCTTTTGTTGATCCAGGTGGCTAATTTTCATTGAAGGCACCAAACATGCCATACACCACAGTGGTAGGTTCAATTTATGACATCTTATATTCATGTTAATCACACACTACAAATGATTTGTCGACTGTTTTGATTTGTGGTGTAAGACTTTATTTGGGAAACCACCTTTTCTCTTATAGCCTGGTCATCCAAAACGCCTCCCCTTGGAGATCGGCCTGACACTGATGGCCAATAAGGGCCACAGTGCTTCTCAAATAATTAAACTCCTGGACTGGCAAGAAGAGACTGACCACTACATCATGGTCATGGAGCGGCCTGTGCCTTGCATGGACTTGTTTAGTTTCATGGAGCTCAACGGAGGAACCCTCAGTGAGGGCATGGCACGACATGTTATGCGGCAGGTCGTTTGTGCCGCGAAAGTTTGCGTTGAAAACGGTGTCTTCCATCGGGACATCAAAGCAGAGAACCTCCTGGTAAATCAGGACACCATGGAGGTGAAACTGATTGACTTTGGTTGCAGTGCCCTCATGAAAAATTCAGCCTTCAAAGTCTTCTGTGGTATGTTACACAAACCGCTTTATACATTAGCTCACAGAAACACATCATATAGTCAGCAAGCTGTTGAAAAGTATTGAACATCAGACAACATCTCTTTCTTCCAGGCACAAGAGAGTACTTTCCTCCAGAGTTCAAGTTCAATGGCAAATACCATGCAAAGCCGATGACAGTGTGGTCACTCGGCATACTCCTGTTTGAAATGGTGTGTGGGGATTTTCCCACAGCTGACAACCTGTTCTTGACCGCTGCCAACATCTGGACCAGTCCAGGCCTGTCACAAGGTGAGATCTTCATCAAAGAACAAAGGAGGACAATTTGAATTCTAGATCTGCTTCAAACAGAGCAGGTGTAAAGTATAAGCTAATAATCAGACGTCTCTCTCTTTTTGCACAGAATGCTGCGAGCTGATTTGTGATTGTCTGCAGGCGAAGCCAAAGAAGAGACGCACTCTGGAGAAGATGCATCTCCATGACTGGTTTAAGGTATGGAGTCCTTATAAGCTAAATGTTGTTTAATTTAGTTGTTTCTGGTTTAGCTTGATCATCAATCATCATAAACCTGGTGCCAAAATGTGCTGTAAATGAAAAGTATTTAGATAATACATGTAATGTGTTTTTGTTTCAGGTCATGGATTAACATCAGAAAATGACTCCAGTGCTTTCTTGACCGACATGAGTGGCCTTTCCATCCTTCCACTCAGGCCTTAGCATATTGCGGGGCCATCAAGTCCTTGACTTAAAGCAGCAATATTTGCATCTGGCGGTATTGCTTGCTTGGAGATCTGTACTTAATAGTTATATGTATATCATTATTATATTTATATACTTTAAAGAGTGTCATAAATTAAGGTATTTTGTAAAATAAAATTGTAAGAAAGCCATAAAAAATGTATAAGAAAATGTATAGGAATTTTGTGAGAATTTATAAGACATTTAGTAAAAAAAAAAATAAAAAAAAAAATTAAAATAAAAATGTATAAGAAAATGTATAATAAATGTGTGGTTCTAATTATATTGCACTGTTTACTTGTAGAGTTTCATAGTACTGTACATTATATGACATAGCCACCCTTGAGTCATTTTTGTCATTTCTGAACCTGTTATGGCCCCACAGCTTACTGTCATGAACTCAGGCTAAACATCTACTGTTATCTGACATCTCCTACACTTTTTTAAAATGAATATAATTAATAAACATCAGAGATATTTATAAACTATACATCTCACACTGTTAAATTAATGTGTTCACCTTTAGATCAACAGCCCTGAGCATTAGAAATTTACCAAATTTGGCATGTTTTCTCAGACTGTCCTGTTGTTCATGTGTACCAAGTTTTGTTATTTGGACATTGCATTCACAAGATATAGATCAATTAGTGATTATTGTCAGTTTGACTCTATGCACAAACCTGTCAAAAGTATCTCATTAACAACATTTTTAAAAAGGCTGAATAGTTAAACTAGTAATTTAAATAATTCACATGAATGGATCCCTAGTTGCAACCAGTAATGTATGGCATGGTTGTGATTGGATTAGAAATCTGTTTTTGCTCATTCCAGACAGATTGTCAAATCTGTTAGTGGTAGGGATTTTCAGTGACTCTTTCTGCAGGTTACATTGATACACCAGTAGGTGGCAGCAAGTGTCATTATGAGTGAGTCACTGAATCATTCACTCAGCATTCATTCAAAAACACTGATTCATTCAGGAAAGATTCAGTTTCAAAAAGATTTGTTCCTCCCATTCAATCACTGCTAAAAACATACTGATGATATAAAGCAAAAACTGAGTACCAGTACTATCAGTTTATCTTTCTTAAGTGGTTTCGCCAGTCATGTGGTAATAAGGATTAAAAGTTTTACATCACAACAGTAAATTAATAAAAGACAACATTTAAAAGTTTGAATACTTTTATTTGAGAGGTTTCATACATGTACTCACTGTGAGCATTCAGATCAAACATTTACACCACTATATAAAATACTGGAAAATGCCATCCTCTCATTAAAAAATGTTTAATGCTCAGTTATCAACATTTATCGGGTTCTGAAATTATACATCTCTTTTTTTAGTCTCACAGCAGTAAAAACATAAGCAAATTGCCCACTTGCGACAGCCAATCTTCACAAATGTTCATTGTTTTATTTTAGAAAATAACCAAAAGCAACATAAACAGGGAAATATTAAATATTTCCCTATTATTAAATGTACAATGAATTTAATGTACATATTTCTAAGGGGATGAAATGAATAAACCATAATCTAACCACTTACAGACACATGATGAAATGTAACACGAACAGAAGAAAATGTATACTCAGGGCTACCAATGACTGAAAGGCTTAGTGGTCATAGTGGTTATATATCAACCGATCTCTCTAAGAGACTGGCTAACTCAAAATTTGTCTATTTATCACCTGCAATGCACACAGTAAATTAGACATTTTATAAAAAGGAAATAACATTTTGAATATAAAAAATATTATACACATTTTTGGTCATGTAATGAATTACAGAGGCTGAAAACCTATACCTTAAAAGACCAAGAGATGATCTGTAAGGAATCCTCATCATGTCTGATAGATGTTTTAAAAAATGATCACTAGGTGAATTAGATGAATTTAGATCAACTGCATGTGAAAGAACTTTAACATTTTTTTTTAAGTTCAGTGCAATTCATATAGGATATGTATGGGGTTAGAATAATCATTTCAAGTGACAACCATGAGGACAATCTTATTCATGTAGATTGCAAAGTGCTGGTTTGTCCAAGATTAATGCATGGTTTACATGAATGTGAAGAAAGCACCAATGCAGGCTACTGAAGCCAAAACATATACATGAAATGCAGTAATTTTTTCTGTGTATTATTCTGTGCCATCCACTGGGAGTATGGGATGCACTCTCTGAGGTAGCCGTGAATACGACCAACAACTTAAAGAAAAAGCTTTAACACAAAAACATGTATTATTTTCAACATAGCACCACTGTTGATAAAAAAAGAGTAAAATCTCTTTCTCCACTTCTTTTCATTCCAACCCTGATATTTACCATGGGCTCACCTTAGCCCTTCGTATTACCACTGTTGGGAATCAAGGGCATGAAATCAATTCAGTCAGTTCATGTTTGTTTCCTTTATCCTCCTCTACTCATCTTTCATTAACGTCTCCTGCAGTGCATCTACAAGCTACAAGATCTTCATGCAGACTTGACAGCGACTGATGCGTGACCGGTACTCATCTCCCTTCAGCGTCTCCTGGGAAGGACCTTGTGCAAACTGTTCGTTCTGCTCTACTGTGGTCAACCAGAAACTGTACTTGTTGGCGAAGTAGTGGCAGGTTCCGCGGGCACCATTGCACTCGATGAAGGGGGTGGCACGGAAATCCTCCAGACAAGAACCGGGAGACACCAATGACTGACCGCCTCCTTCAGCACCTGCAGCTGTGTGCTGAAGGACAAACATCAACGTTATAAAATTATATGTAGTGAGGAGAACGTATAATGCATCCAAATCACTGTAATTGTATACTATTATGCATAATAGTAAATAGCTTATATGAATACATTATATCATGTATAAACTGTCAACATGTCTTTTATTGTATTAACTGTAAAGTGTTTGAACTAGTGCTGTCCAAATTAACTAATTAATCGCACATTTTTCTAAAATTAATTGCGATTAATCACACCTAATGTTAAAGTTTTTAAATATACTTTTATATTGCAATAATTTCACATTCAATCTTCAAATTAACGTAGAAACAACATAAAGATAGTATATTTTAATATTTGTTTAATGGCATCTTTTTTATGTCTGAAAGGCCAGTATCACTGACATACTACAGATGTCTCAAGGAAATTGTTTTTTCCCACTAATATTTAACCAATGACTATAGCCATTCAACATTACAGTAAAATTAAGAGCTATCAAGTTAGACTTTAAAAAATAACTACTTCTAATTTAAGTGAAATTAAAATAATCTTCACATAAACCCATTGTAATAAATGTCATATTTAACTGTGCCCTTCAGCAAGAAGAAAATATAGAGAAATTGAATAAAGTTATCAAACACTAAATTCTAAATTAACTATAGATGAATCCTTAAAGGGGTCCTATTATGCTCTTTTACAAAGTCTTGATTTTGTTTTGGGGGTGTACTAGAACATGCTCTCATGCTTGGTGGTTCGAAAATCGTATTATTTTTCACATAATTTATGTTATTACAATAACATCCTCCCCAGCCTGACACAAACAGCTCGATTAGTTCCGGGTTTGATGAAGGACCGCCTTCCAAAAAACTAAATGTGTCATGATTGGTTAGCTGTCCCAGTGTGTTGTGATTGGTGAACAGCTTAGATGGTGTTTCAGTACTGCCCCGCCCCTTGCCAAAGCAGCAAGTTTTGCCATATCAATTCAGACCCCAAGAATATTGAACAAGAGGATCACGCAGAACCTGTGCACACATGGATATTGCAAGACATATTAAAGTGGTAATGTTACTGTTTTTTTATTTTTATTTTTATTTTTTTGGCTAAATCACGTTTTAGATAGGATGTCAAACACAGCTTAAAAATAACTGCATTTACTATGTACAGATAAGTGCAATGGTAATATGTATTATTTTTATTGTTCTTTAATTCTGACATTATAACATGAATTGCAGCGAAACTGTTATACAGTTGAATTTATTTATACCATAGTCCCACAGTTACACTATTTGTGGCGGCATATATACAGGTGCATCTCAATAAATTAGAATGTCGTGGAAAAGTTCATTTATTTCATTACTTCAACTCAAATTGTGAAACTCATGTATTAAGTAAATTCAATGCACACAGACTGAAGTAGTTTAAGTCTTTGGTTCTTTTAATTGTGATGATTTTGGCTCACATTTAACAAAAACCCACCAATTCACTATTTCAACTAATTAGAATACTTCATAAGACCAAAAAAAAAAAAAAAAACATTTTTAGTGAATTGATGGCCTTCTGGAAAGTATGTTAATTTACTGTATATTTACTCAATACTTGGAAGGGGCTCCTTTTGCTTTAATTACTGCCTCAATTCGGCGTGGCATGGAGGTGATCAGTTTGTGGCACTGCTGAGGTGGTATGGAAGCCCAGGTTTCTTTGACAGTGGCCTTCAGCTCATCTGCATTTTTTGGTCTCGTTTCTCATTTTCCTCTTGACAATACCCCATAGATTCTCTATGGGGTTCAGGTCTGGTGAGTTTGGTGGCCAGTCAAGCACACCAACACCATGGTCATTTAACCAACTTTTGGTGCTTTTGGCAGTGTGGGCAGGTGCCAGATCCTGCTGGAAAATGAAATCAGCATCTTTAAAAAGCTGGTCAGCAGAAGGAAGCATGAAGTGCTCCAAAATTTCTTGGTAAACGGGTGCAGTGACTTTGGTTTTCAAAAAACACAATGGACCAACACCAGCAGATGACATTGCACCCCAAATCATCACAGACTGTGGAAACTTAACACTGGACTTCAAGCAACTTGGGCTATGAGCTTCTCCTTAGCCCAGGTAAGACGCCTCTGACGTTGTCTGTGGTTCAGGAGTGGCTTAACAAGAGGAATACGACAACTGTAGCCAAATTCCTTGACACGTCTTTGTGTGGTGGCTTCCTTGTGAAGTTCACCCAAATTCTTGAATCGATTTTGCTTGACAATCCTCATAAGGCTGCGGTTCTCTCGGTTGGTTGTGCATCTTTTTCTTCCACACTTTCTCCTTCCACTCAACTTTCTGTTAACATGCTTGGATACAGCACTCTGTGAACAGCCAGCTTCTTTGGCAATGAATGTTTGTAGCTTACCCTCCTTGTGAAGGGTGTCAATGATTGTCTTCTGGACAACTGTCAGATCAGCAGTCTTCCCCATGATTGTGTAGCCTAGTGAACCAAACTGAGAGACCATTTTGAAGGCTCAGGAAACCTTTGCAGGTGTTTTGAGTTGATTAGCTGATTGGCATGTCACCATATTCTAATTTGTTGAGATAGTGAATTGGTGGGTTTTTGTTAAATGTGAGCCAAAATCATCACAATTAAAAGAACCAAAGACTTAAACTACTTCAGTCTGTGTGCACTGAATTTATTTAATACACGAGTTTCACAATTTGAGTTGAATTACTGAAATAAATGAACTTTTCCACGACATTCTTATTTATTGAGATGTACCTGTATATACAAATTAATTCTCTGCCAGCGGGAGGCGCTGTTGGAGAGGAAGAGAGCGAGGTTTCTCCGGTAACACTGTACACAAAGCAGAGCTCCGCTCACAAACGCTGCTTTATCAGGCATTACATGCAAGATGAAATGAAAATGACATCCAAAATTTTCTGAAGACAGTCGGTTTCCATCAGAAATACAGTGATATAAAAACACCCGCACCGGGTTTCGATTTTGAAACGTTCATTCGAATTTCTGGAGGCGGGATTTATTTTAATGATATTCTAATGGACCAATTTGTGATGTCACAAATACAGGAAAACAACTTTGTAGTCCAAACGAGATGTTCGTTGTAGTTCTTGAAAAGGGATTTTTAAAAAAAAACAAAATATCTCCCGTTGGAGTGGACTTTGAGATTTGTAACTTTGTAGATCTTTTTTATGCCCAAACATACACACTACACACTGACTAAAATTCAAAAAGTGAAAAAGCATAATAGGACCCCTTTAAAGCTACAACAGTTACTGATTTCCTCTTTTTTAATTTGTTCTTTGATTAACAGACATCAAAGCAGCTGTGTTATTAGGTTATTTGGCTGCTATTACTTTAAGAGCTGCCGCTGCTGAACGTGACGCGGATATAATACACATCGTATTTTCTCAAAGTGCGCACGCGGTACAAACGGCTGAGAGGAAAATTCGTTTTTACTGACTTATGGCTTAAGTTGACGTAAGTTCAAGTGCGCGTCTTAAAAGTCTCCTGTTTTATGTGGTCGTAAAGACTTTCTGCATTTAAATAAATGCAATTCTTGTCAAGAAAAAAGAGACAGAAGCAGCAGTTGTGAGTGGGGTGGCCAACCCTAGCCCTGCCCCTGCGTTAACTGTGTTAAATATATTATTTAAACTGAAAAAATTGTCTGCATATTGTCTGCATTAATGCGCTAATTTTGACAGCACTAGTTTGAACATTATTTTCTACACATGAGTGAACATTGTACACTGTACATTGTACATTGAACAGTGTACACAGTAAGCTCAGTTGATCTGAATCTGCAGTGATGTGCATTCAGGTAGAACTGAATTTTACCATAAGGAAGGAGTAACCAATCCACAGACTTCTCCAGCCCTGAGGGCAGTTCGGTATGCTGAGGTCTTGGCTATGGATAGAGATTGCTTGAGATGGAGCTTCACACACTGAGCAGCGGCTAATGTACTGAGATATCTGCTGATCTGCCACAGGCATCATGGGAATGGGTGCCGTGGTGGACAGCCAATAGGATTTGTCATTGCGACTAGCGTAGTAGCAGATCTCATTGACTGTGCAGTACAGGAATGGGATGGTGCTGAAATGCGGCAGACAGGAGCCAGGCAATCCTGTGAGAAAAGAAAACATTTGAATTCAACTATCTTTCTAAGCATCATCTTGAGGCAAGTCAACTTATTAGTACATACACAAGTAAAATTGTGTAGATTACAGATTCCACAATAAACTGATCCACAACTATATACATTCCAAATCTATTTATTCCAAAACAGAATTATCAAAATGTTATGAAAATTGACAACCAGTTGACAACCCTAGTGTCTCACCCAGGTCCTGGTTGTGTGCTTTCTCCTGCCCTTCCACAAAGAGCAAACTATAGCCCTCCCACAGCTTGGCCATGCCTTGAGGACACATGGGCACCTGGCTGGACTGACTGTGTTTCACCAAAGTATAACCGATACCGGTACTGCGCGCCGGTGGACCAGGAAGACCTTGAATTCCTGGTGGGCCACGGGCTCCTGTAAGTGAAAGTGGAAGAATTTTCAAGGCAATTACAACAGGGACAAAAGGAAATGGGTGAAAGATGTAACCTGGAAAACTGCAGGGAAATCTGTTGTTACCTTACACACTTGAAAATATGATGTTGGTAATGAGATTTTTACCTTACAAATATACAGTTAATGAAATGTTTACCTAATCTGACACTAACATTACTTCTACAGGTGTATCCTATGTAGTCACAGTGATTGACTCATATTAAATAATATGATTTGGAAAGGAAATAATCAAATTAATTTAGATGTTACCACATAAAGCACATCAGTGTAACCAGTCAAAAGTAATACACCAGATTAATGGTTCTCATCTGGTTTTGCTTCAGAATCCAAATTTTACACTAGAAATCAAGAGACACATGACAAGGTCAAAAATGTCTGCAGCATGATGTATGTTTATGTTAAATGTATTGCAAAAATGTAAATACATATAAATATTTACAGTAGTCAAACATTTGGGGTATGATTTTTTTTAAAGAAGTCTCTTATGCTCACCAAGGCTACATTTATTTAATCAAAAATACAATTAAAAACGGTCATATTATGAAATTATTACAATGTAAAATATGTGTTTTCTATTTTGATATATTTTGAAATGTAATTTATTCCTGTGATATTAAAGCTGAATTTCCAGAAGCCATTACTCCAGTCTTCAGCATCACTTGGTTAGAAATCATATTAATATGTTGAGTTTGTGCTCAAGAAACATTTCTCCTTATTATGTTGAAAACATTTGCTGCTTAATATTTTTCTGGAAACCATGATGCGGTTTTTTCAGGATTCTTTGATGAATAGAAAGTTATGAAATGATGAAATACAAAGAACAGAATTTATTTGAAATATAAGTCTTCTGTTTTAATAATAAATGTCTTCACTGTCACTTTTGATCAATTTAATGCATCCTTGCTGAATAAAAGTTTCTTTCTAATAATTTCTTAATAAATAATAACCTTAATGAAGTTCACACACTGCACACACAACTTTTTATATGGTTATATGGTTAGTTTTTTGTATTATTTAAATTATTGATGATCCATGATCAGAACAGATCTGTGAAACACCATTTGAAAAGCACTGCTCCAAAACAATTATATAAAGGCTGTTAAAATGTAGAAGGACACTCTTTGTACCTTGGGTTCCTGTGGGTCCTTGGATTCCTGTAGGTCCGGGGTCACCAAAAGTTCCAGGAAATCCAGCTGTACCAACAGGACCAAGTCTACCCACTGACCCTCTGAGTCCTTTGGGACCTAGAGAAATTCCAGAGAAATTGAAATTGGAGTTAAAAGGTTAAATAATTGACCAGACTTTCAGTTTCATATTTCTTACTTTTATCTTATCTTCTACAAAGACAATAAAAAACACTCACCTGGGAATCCTGGATTGCCTGGCAGGCCTGGCATTCCTGGTTGACCAATAGACCCATCAAGACCTGGTGGGCCCCGTTCCCCCTGTGGCATACTGTCGGTTATGTTAGGTGGGACCACAGTACCTGGAAGTCCCTTAAGACCGGGAAAACCTGAGGGGACAATAAGCAAAAACTGATGTTTCAAGAATGCTCATGATTTATTACTATTAGCTAACTTTTTTTAAGATTTAAAAAGCCTACTGACCCTTTAATCCTTTGGGTCCATTCCTGCCATAATCTCCAGGATCTCCAGGGAACCCTGGTGGTCCACGTACACCACTAAAGCCAGGGTCACCTCTTTGTCCTTGTAAATCCAGAGAGCACAAAAATGAATAAATTTCAACGAATAAACTATGGGAGCACAGTTAAAGAGACAGAAAAATATTAAAGCAGTAGAAAAAATACCTTTAAATCCAGGACTGCCTTGTAATGCAGGCGCTCCAAAACCACCGGGGTCTCCACGTGGTCCTGGTATTCCTGGTCGCCCAGGAAGTCCAGCATCTCCCCTGTCTCCTTGGACTGTTCCAGGGCCTGGTGGACCAGGTAGGCCAGGAGGGCCAAAGGGACCTACAAATGAACCAGTTCAATTGATTTCACTGTATCACAAGAACTATGGGCAGATCTAAGAGGAAATATAATTGCTAGTCCTCTAGATCAAACATCTTTTTGTTTTAGATATATATTGCCCAAGAAAGGAACAGTTCAATCCTACAGAGGCAACAAAAGTAATGAGAACAGAAAGTAAAAAGATGTCCTGTACCTTCTCGTCCATCTAATCCTGGAAGTCCAGGATCTCCGGTAGGACCTGGGATATTAGAAGGACTAGGTGGGCCAGGAGGGCCTGGATTACCAGGGAAGCCTCTCAAACCAGAGGCACCTGAAAACCAAAATTTCAATAATCTTTAAATACAAACATGCAAATTAAAAGAGAGACTAAGCTGGTCAGAGAAGCAATGATCCCATGATTGCTTGTATCTTTGGGGGGTGATTCCCACTCTATTCTTTAAAGAATTAGCTTTTTTCTTTTTTCCATTTATATTTACTGCCATTCAAACATTTTTTTTTTTCCAGACTTTCCTTTTCATTCAAATTGATATTTTTCCCTTATTTTCTTTTCATACAAGAGATTCTGATATAACCATAGGTCTAGTGAGGTTAATTGTCACATGATTTTCCTCACCAGTGTCTCCTCTGGATCCTTTTTCTCCAGGGCGTCCAGGTACTCCAGGCTGTGATGAGCCTCTCTCTCCCTTCAAGCCATTCACACCAGGAGCTCCAGTCCGACCACCTTCAGTCACACCTGAGGACATATGTTAAATAAATGAGCAGTCATTAGTTTGTTCATGTTTAGAGCATAATGTAGAACTTTATAATCATAGGCTCATCTGATTAATTTACCTGGAACTCCAGACAAACCCTTGGATCCTGGAAGACCATTGAGTCCATCTAAACCAGGTGATCCTGGAAAACCTGAAGATTTGAGGCAGGGTATTTCAGAAATGGCAACATGCTGGTTTCTATTAGTTTGTAGAAAGATGAATGACTACAGCTGAAAAACATATGTTTTTAGCAATATCTAATTGTAAAATTGTACAAGTTCTTGTTTAACCTTTCTCTCCTGGTGAACCTGGAGCTCCAGGACGGCCTGAATCTCCATCACGCCCCTTCTGTCCTGGATAACCAGGGAGACCCCTAATGCCTGGGAGGCCTGGTAAGCCTATAAACAAATAAAAAAAAAAAAAATAAGCAATAAAAATAAAATTAGGGAAGCTGTTGATGTAAAGGTTGAAATAATTTCAACAGAATCATAAGTGCGGACCCAAACTTCCACGTACCACCAAATCCAGGAGCTCCTGGCTCTCCCGGAAAACCTTTCTGGCCTTGAAATCCCAATATTCCTGGGAAACCAGGATCACCTGGTTCACCAGGAAATCCTGGACCACCTAGTTATGAAAGGCAAAAAACAAAAATCTATTTAAGAAATCAGACTGGAATTTACATTATTAAAATGAAATGTAGTACAAAAAAATAGAAGAGTTTATAAACCATATACATACTAAGAACCTGAAAAAGTGTCTTTCTCACCTGGGAATCCAGGATTTCCAGTCACACCCTTTGGTCCAGGGGGTCCAGATAATTCAAATGAATCACCTTTCTCACCTTAAAGACAAATGTTTAGGGGCATCAGCCTACTATTCACCTACCTGCATTTGCCATATGTAGAGTAGGTCAAATATAAGGAACATAATTATTACTATTATACTTGGCATTGACGGAATCACAGAGATCTCACCTTTGGCACCAGATTGTCCTGGAGTGCCTGGGAAACCTTGAACCCCAGGTACACCATCATCACCCTGCAATGGAGAACAACACGAAAAGTAAGAGACAATGTATATTTCTGTGCATAACACATTTTGACAAGTGCATGTATGAGACCATATTAGACCTGGTTCTGATAACAGCATTAATACTGCTGCATCCATAGTAAACTTTTATACACACTTATACTTGTGGCCTGAATACAGGATATTTACCCTCAGGCCTGGTAAGCCAGGGAAGCCCATAACTCCAGGTGAACCTTTGGGACCAGGGAAGCCAAAGGAGCCAGGAATACCTGGGAGTCCAGGCTGACCAGGAAAACCTTTTGCTTGGTCTGCAACACCAGGCAATCCAGGAAAGCCTACACGTCCAGGTGGCCCTGGAAAACCCTTATCACCTGTTAAAAAGAAAAAAAACATTTTGTTTTTACTGAGATTCTAATGACTGAATGACTGGTTCTTTTATCACAAGCTGAAAAGATAAATTTGCTTGTCATTAATGACTCTACTGAACGACTCTACAGAACAGCTCAACATCACAAGTTCATGAACACCTCTATGCCACTAAACAGCATGAATTCATCATTAGAAACTAAGGAACTGAGGTCTAATTGGATGGTCTGTCCACTTTTTGTACCTCTTGGTCCTGGGAAACCAGGCAGTCCACCACCTCCTGGGTCACCTTTTTGACCCTTTTCCAGTTGCTCTACTGGAAACACTGGTGATGGTCCTGGAAGACCAGGATCACCACGATCCCCTTTAAAACACAAACATATATCCATTAAAATAGTATGCACTGTATTACTGTAGTGCATTTTAAAACATAATTACAATAAAATGTTTTACATCTTGCTTCTTTCTGAAGTTATGAGATCTTTTTTGAGTGCTTTCTATGGTTTCACTTAACTAAAAATCCACAATCAAATGTCCTGCAAATGCCATCAATATACCTTTGGTTCCTCTTGATCCAGTTTCCCCAGGTAAGCCATCCTGTCCAGTGAAACCAGGTAAACCTTTAACACCTGGGCCACCTGGGACTCCAGGAGAACCAGGAAAACCTGGGAACCCCAACAATCCAAGAGACCCCTTCTCCCCTTGAACGCAGACAACAAAATATATACATTAAGATAATCAAAAGTAAAACGTGCTCATTAGACTATTTTATGCTATTTGAAACAATGTCTGAGATGCCTGATTGATGTCTTTGTTATAATGCACAGCATAACAATTTTCAATAGTGTGGTTTAAGAGATCAAGGTGACCGAGGTGAATCTAGAATAGCTTCTATCAGTAATATAACTCAAGAAAGTCAAATCAGTTTAAAATAAGCTCTTTCTGCAATATCATACCCTTTCTCCCTGGTCTTCCAGGTATGCCTGGACGTGTTCCAATGCCAGGGGGTCCAGGAGGTCCCCTAAATCCCTGTGGCCCTGGGATTCCAGGAAGTCCTGGTATACCCTTTATTCCACCAGGCCCTGGATCTCCTGGATCTCCTCTCACACCCTTCAGCCCTGGGAAACCTGTGGAGGAAAAATTAGTTAAAATATAATACAGGCATTAGCTCTGAAAGTGCCTAGAAATTACATGGATTTCATGGAAATAAATTCCATTAAGAATTTTTTTTATATGAGATAGTAAATAAGCTCACATTACTGAACAGGTGAACACACTTACCCACTAAAGAAATACTTTTAAGACAGTATGCAGTGCTTTAAATAACAGGTAATTAAAGAAAAAACAAGCAAATGCTAATGAATGCAATGTTGTTTGTTAACAAATTACTAAAAGATGCAACAAATGTTGACATTTCTTGTACTGGATGAACACCATATATTTCACAATTTGTGGAAATGTCAATTTAATGTAAAGGCTAATTCTAGACTGAATGAAAGAAGCTGGAACATGAAATATTACTTTCATGACTAACTAAAGATGACATGACTAACTAAAGATGACATCACTAACTAAAGATGCTGCTGTTTTACCAGTAGGTGGGTTTGTGGTTAAAGGCACACAAGCACATCAGGGTTAAAGCAGGTTCTGAGGCTAGATTGTTAGATTAGAGGCTAGATTGCTCAAATTCATTGATCCTAAGAATTAGTACTTAAGCACACAAGTTTTAGGTCATCTTTTACGTATGAGTGTACTATGCACTGCCTGCTTCATGGTACACAAACACACAAAAAGATGGAATACAGTTTAAACCACACCAGTGATAAAATACCATGGATGAACTCTTTTTAATAGATGGTCAATCCAAGAAATTTCAAATTAACATTTTGCATATCCAAGTAAACAAATTAATTCTGCATTGTCACTATGAACAAACTGCTCTATTGGTTTGAAATAGATGCCTAAAAGGGAGAGTTCACCCAAAAATGAATATTCTGTCATTATTTTGGTTGAAAAAATTAATTAGGAGGACTGTAAACACAAGGAAAGACAAGTGCATTAAGAGGAAGCATTGTAAGAGTGTGAATTGTGTGTTAGAGGAACATTATTAACACTATATGGAGGGCATCAGGGAGGATATTTCTCACCTTGGCAGCCTAGTGAGGTGACCCAACACCAAAAATAGAAGAGGGTGACACCACAAATGGAAGGACGGGAGGGTGGAAATGTTGGTGATGGAAAAAGAGAAGGAGGGGAGGATGACCATAGAGAAAAGAATAATGAAAACAGATATTTTTGTGAGGTAGATCAGTAAACACAGGCTGACGAAGACTGATGAGAAGAGAAAGAACCAGTGAAACATTTTACCGCAACTCAAATCTGCAGTAGTAAACACAATACTCGCATGAAAATGTAATCCAAACCATAACTACCCAGGCTATTAAGATAGTTGCCTGTAGGAAAGATGCCTCGTGACAAAATCTTGGATGTTGAGTAGACCTGACAAAAAATTTAAATGTGGAAGGTCTTACCGACAAAATTGCTTAATAGAGCTTAAGGAAAGGTTTGTATCTGAGCAGCTCTTGTTGAACAAATACTCACTCATATTATTATATAAAACACTAAAATTGATTTGATTTGGTTACCTGGAGATCCATCAAATCCCTTAGCTCCAGATGGCCCTCTGGGACCAGGAACACCCCCGGGAGGGATTTCTCCTGGTGGACCTCTGGGACCTATGGGACCAGGAATTCCATCTACACCTCGTTCTCCCTTTATGCCAGGAAAGCCATTGCGTCCATCATTACCTAAGGAGGAATCCATTAGTGCTAATGCTTGATATCTAGCATGACTCACAATGTCTAAAAGGACTGGTGCTAATGATGTTGGGAGAAGCTTTGTGAAAACATCTCATCAAACTTACCAGGCCTCCCTAGTAAACCAGGTGCACCAGGTTGACCCTTGTCTCCTAGCTCTCCTGGTCTCCCTGGGGAACCTGGGCCTCCAGGAGTGGCCCCAAGCACCACACCGGGTTCTCCCTTAGCTCCTGGCAAACCTGGAAAACCATCTCTTCCTGGAGGCCCTGGTAAGCCAGCATTTGTTATTCCTGATAAACCTGGATCTCCTCTGGGTCCGGGGAACCCTAATCAAAAGATTTAAAAAGGTGCAGCCACATTAGTGAAATTGGTCCATTGTTTCTTCTCAATAGCATAGAGATGTAAGAAGCACTGCTCACACAAAAGTTCATTTCAACCCAAAAGCAGCAAAGGATTTTGTTGCTCAACGAGGTGATTTCATGTTACCAACTTGAAAATGAGCGAAATTTGCATGGGGAAGTTTTTCGCCCTTCTGCAAAACTCCCAATCACACAGGTTCCTATTGGAATTACTGAATTTTTAATGCAAATTTTCAACAATAAATGTGACCCCAACTTTGAAGCAGAATAATGCAATTGCTATTATATTTTTAAATATATGGCTAGCCCAAACGAGTTGACCAATTATGATATGTAAAATTTGTGGTTACATGGCGCACCCATTCACATTTGAGGCTGTAATCTTACCCTGAGGTCCTGGCTGACCTCCAGAGCCTGGATCTCCTCTTTCACCCTTTGGCCCATCAAACCCTGGACGTCCACTAGCTCCTGGGGAACCAGGCTGACCCTTTGGCCCTAATATTTATATACACACAAACATGCAAAAGAACACGTTTAGGCATTTTCAATGTTAAATTACTGCAATTTTCAACTTTAATATACTTTTAGAAATTAAATTACCTGGCACCCCAGGATTTCCTGAGTATCCTGGATCTCCAAGTTCACCAGGAATCCTACAGGGCAGTGGTGTTCCTGTTGACATCCATATCATTGTCAGTAACATAAAAACTGTCAACGATGGCCCATTCCACACACATTCTCTACAACTAACCATGACAAACCAAGTATTAAAAGATGGGTGTTTGCGTAAATTGTTAGTTAAAAATGTATCTGAACACCTAAGATCAGTGAATGTTGGCTGATAAGAAAAAGGAAAGGAGGGAATATATTGTAACTATGAATTTCACTGCAGTCCAGCATTATAATTTCATGAACTGTCCTGACAATGATTCCAAAACACACAGGATCACATTTTAATGTGGAGGGCAGGGAGATCTGTCATATGCTGTCGATTACCACGGAAAATGTTCAATTTACAGTGCAGAAACACTTTTTAATTCATAATGTTCTGAATTCATAATGTTCTGAATTTCAATTCATCTCGTACTTTATGAAAACAACAAAAATGTGTATAGTAATGCACATATAATGAAAATGCTTTTCAGAAGGTTTAAAAAAGAAATGTGCAGCTTGTATTTTTATTAAAGAACTTATATTAAAGTGCTTATATTAATTAGTTATTATATTACTTCTTCTGTAGTTGGATTTGTCCATGGGTTTATGATGCAAAAGTGTTTATTGGCTTTACATGGTCATAACAGGACATATTGGAAATAATGTTAGTACGTGACAGAGCTTTATGCACAATTTTATCCATCTAGTCTTATAATAACACATAACAGTGTGTATTTTAGTGTTGCAATACATTACTGCATAGAATTCTTTTGAAAGTGCATGTAGAGGCAATTTTTGCTTGTGAAGGATAAGTCAAAATATCTTCTGTGGTAATCAATGGTAGGTCATGGGTGTTTGTGAAGGGTTGGGACCAATGTTGTGACCAATTTGAGTAATGGGCCTGTACCAGAGTCTTCAAAATCTGATAAAAGTTTATTTTCATACTTCAAAAAAAGAAAGAAAAAAAAAGAAAATAACCCCATCCTTCCCCAGTAAAGTCAGTATAGAATGGCTAATAACATGCACAAAGATTGTTAAATGGCTGGCAAAAGACAGTTGTAATATGGCAACTACCACTTTTCCAGAATGGCAAGAGATTAACTGGATTAGACATCTCAAGCTAAAGGGAAATCATAATGAAGGTCAAGTATGGTCAGGTTTGGTGAACACTCTACAGTTAAGCTGTCTGATACAGTCAGGCCATTGGAAAATTTGATTTATTTTTTAGTGACTGCAGCTCTGGGCTCCAGATCTCACCTCCCTCTTCCAAAGAGGCATCATTAAGCCCCGCCTGCCCACAGCTGTCACCTAGTCAGACAACATGCAAGGGCAAGAGAGATTGCAAGAGAAGCTGTCAATCAATCGGTTGAGGAATCAGCTCATTCGGGCAGCATGAAAATGATTGTACCTTTAGTAGAGAATTAAAAAGCTCATTCAAATATTCCAGCACATTCGGTTAAAGCAGTGCAAATAAAGAAATCAAAAGGGGAACGTGTGCATGGCTGTGTTAACGCCATTCCATTACTAAGAGAGAGAGATGGAGAGCATGCAGAGAAGTGAAAGGATTTGGTGATTCAGACAAGGATGTTAAGACTTGTTATGATTTAATTGCACCTGCTCAATTTCTCTCTGAATGGAATGGCTTGCAAAGAGGTCAAAAGTTCTGTTAGCACAGGCAAAATGTAAAGATTCATTTGCACACCCATTCACTCTCGCACACGTCCAAAGCTTGACAAGATGATATATAGCATCATCTAAACTGAAGCTCTTTCAACCAAGCTCATCTTATACTGTTTAATCTTATACTGTAAACTCACATAAGCATAATATGGTAAATGGGTCTCTTGAGGAGATTGAGAGGGCTTGTATTGACAAAAGACTCTTTGATCTACCAGTTTACCTTCATACCATCTAATTCACTGTATATGAATATATAAGTTGTTTAAAAAAGTAATCACATACATTACATGCAAGCTTATTAATCGGTAATAATAACTTAGAAGTCATATCACACAATCTGTATAATTTTTTACTGTGTAGTTATTGTAAAAGTGCCACTGAAGTGTTTCTTCTACTTACCTGGAGAACCTGGAGGTCCAGGTGTTCCAGGAAGACCATTGAATCCAGGATCACCTTGTGAACCTTTGAACCCAGCTACACCAGGAAAGCCATTACCAGGTTCACCCCTGTCACCGGGACGGCCTTTGAACCCTGGAATACCAGGAAACCCTTTATCTCCAGACACCCCAATACCAGGCTCCCCCTGTGAAGAAAGAACTTTAGAAATTTAGAGATCTAAAAAAAAAAGTCAGAATCAGAATTACTACAAGCAATAAGAACCACGTGTCTTCTTTTGCAGTAATTGATGAAATGAAATGATATAAGGAAAAAAGGAAATTAGGAAAAGGAAAATCTACTCACAGGTAGACCTGGTGGTCCAGGGAAGCCAGGAGATCCATCCTTTCCTGGGTTGCCGCTTGCTCCAAGCGGTCCAGGAAGACCCTGTTGACCCATATCACCTTTTGGTCCTCTGCCTTCTGGGAAGAAAGAATTACCTTTCTCTCCTTTACGCCCTCTAAAGCCTCTGTTACCTGCACGACCCTAAAACAAACAGCAAAGCAAGACCTATAATTTTAAACAATTTTGGAAGCTACCTGATGATCCTAATGTTTCTCAAGGATCAATAAGGCAATATGGCACTAAATGCACTGCAACTGACTCCCAAACAAACAACAAAACCTGTAATCTTGGCAGTGAACTTTTGTGATTGATATTGCTCTACTCTCAACACCAAGTATCTACCTCTCCATGTAACATCATTCAGTATCCCCCGAAAAACATCAAGGAAATAAGCCCAATTGATCCAAGCTAATGTTTTAATAATTAATATCTTACATCAAGGCCCTGTGGACCACGAGGTCCTGGGAAGCCAAGGTCACCAATTTCTCCCTTCACTCCATTGAGTCCTACAAAACCCGTGGGCCCTGGAGGCCCTGGAGGTCCCTGTCCACCAATCGTTCCTCCACCCAAACAGTTGCAGTCACCATTTTCTCCTGCAAGAGTTAAGTAGGGATAAAGTTCAAGTAAGCCACTGAACATCATTGTCTAAATGACACCTATAACTTCTTATTTCAGTTCAACAACAAAGTCCTTACCTTTAAACCCTTTAAAGCCTCTGTTTCCAGGAGGTCCTCTTGGACCAGGTTGACCTGGAAAACCAGGTAGTCCAGTGGAGAACAGGTTTGCTAGATAGAAAGATAAAATAAGAAAAGTAGTAACCTGCAACTGCTACCCCAAGGATCTATTTAATTTGACCCACAAAAATTACTTTCTTGGTGTGATCTAATTTGTCAAAGTTTTGTGAAATTAAGATGACCATCTTCATCTGGAAAGGCTTACGTGTACTGCCAGGTGGTCCAGGGAGACCTGGAGGTCCAGGAAGGCCCTGACTTCCGGGAGGACCTTCAGAACCATAAGAATCCCGACCTGGGTTTCCTCTCGGTCCTTTGGGTCCACGACCTCCGGGGAACCCAGAGCTGCCTGGACGACCTGAATAGAAAATCAAGACTCACAGTTACCATCATATTGACACAACAGATTCTTGACATTAGGATGTTGTGGATGGTTGCCAGGGCATTGCCATTGTTAAGGAGTTTTGAGTGGCTGTTCACATGCTGCTATGCGGTTGTTTCAAAGAATCGAAAACATACAGCGTGACCAGTGTAGTCAAACCAATTCCTGAACCAAAAGCCGTTAAAAAGTCTGTGTAAACACCTTGTGCAAAATTGTTTGAAACTTATTACTGAATTTGTCATTATTTGACAATGCAACTGCAAATACTAAAAGGATTATTGCACAGGTTTTCTGATAACCTTGTCTTTAGATGGTGTATATCCTGCTGCTTTGCTCTGTCATGTTTGGCGCTGGCAACAGAATCCTGACACCCATGTTACATGTTTTATCCTGGTGCCTATTGTTTTGGGGTTATTCTCTTGGTTGTGAATTCTCCTGTTCCTTTAGTGTCTGGGCCTTGATAATTCTGTCTCATTTGGTGTCAGTTCTGGAGTAGTGACCCGGATGCTCCTTGTTGTGTCTTTCATTGTGGGCACGTGGCTTTGGTTTTTAATTCCCTTTCCATTTGCTCTTTGGTTAGTTTGGTGTGTTATAATTTTATTTTTTGAGCACGTCTTAAAGTGTCATGAAACCCTAAAACACATTTTTTTGAGATATTAACATATATGAACAGTTTGCACATCAGTGAAAACAACAATAGCACTCACTATGTCTATTATTAAGGGAAAATTGGTTATTTTTTTCATTTTTTGGAGCAATTTCGTTCTTCCGGTTGAAAAAGCAAAGCTGAACCTACATCACAAAAAGTGACGTATATGCGTTAATTTGGACTGGTGATTTGCTTCTGTAGCTGGAGAATACACATCTGCGTCATCAGTTTTCAGAGCTTTTCTCAGTATTATTCATGAGAGCGAACTCTTATGATCCAATCACTGCGCTGTATTGTGCATGAGGTTGTATTACAGTGGAGAATTCAAATCTCATGAAAGAGTTTCCACGCTGTCAGTTAACCTCTGTAAACATGACCGTAACAATATTTAATATGACAACACATGCAGTATGCATGAGAAAGCGGTTTCTGCACTGAACGCCGCGATGGGTTTAACAACACTCACTGCGCAGATCATAGTTCATATTTGGACCGGAGCAAGCGTGTTTCATTCATATTTCATATTCTCTCGTGCTCCAAAAATGAACCAGCACCGTTCATGTCTTCTTCAAATGAAATATGTGCAAATAAGGGCCCTGTACGTCTGATCATGAATGCGATGAAACGACGGATTATTGTGATACACAGCAAACAATGATATAGACCGAAAATTCAAAGAAGAGTAAACAAAAAGTAACTATGCCTTTATTCTTTCTGTTTTAAAGATATTTTAATATTCATTTGTCCGTATAATAATGAGTGTGTTGTAGGTCTGTGTTTTACTGGTTGTTTTCTCCCCTCTTCCCACCCTCTACACTCCAACGTTTCCAAAGTTTTACACACCCATTTCTGGAGTCAATAAGTGTGTTTGACTTGAAGCATGGCTACAGACAGCGGTCAACGAGAGTAGCCACTTGCAGTCGGGGGCAGAGTTGAAAACAGACACGTCAAATTGGACACTTTCTGCTCCCGTTAGTGACGCTCACACGGTGTTTGCATACTCTATTCACAGATGAAGTGAATTAAATGCAGTATTTGTCAAATACACAGACGATTCAGAAACGTTTTCATAAGCAACAGAAACACTTTTTATATACTGCTTAATACAGCGCCATTTGTTCAAAATAAAGTTCAACAATCATATATTGTTTAAATACTGATAAAGTAGGGGTACATATGCTTTTAATAGTGCTTTTTGATAAACGTGACTCAATATAACATTGTGACTACAGTAAAAAAAAGCTTTTACTGTTCTAAAAACACAAGATTTGTGGCCATTATTGGTGAGTTTGGCCAATTGTGAAACAACGGTTGTCATCAGAGCTCCTGCAGCCGCTCTTGAGAAGCTGCGGTGGCTGAGTCAGCCGGCTGCTCTCGAAACACTCTTGCAGCACTTTGATGCCACATGTGACAGTCACGTGGCGTCAGCGTCATCTCAAGTCGGACAAAATTTCTAACCGACATGCACTGCTTCAAAACAGAATTTGATCGATCTGTGCAGAACTGCGTTAAGTCGAACGCACCTTTTTTTCAGATATAAGGTGTGAAAGATCAGTGTTGAGCCAGGGGGGTTTCATGACACCTTGACTTAGTTCACACTGCAGGCTAAAGTGGCCCAAATCCGACTTTTTTGCACAAATGTGACCCATATCTGATTTTCGTATGACACTCTGAACAGCACAAATCCAATTTTTTCAAATCAGGCCCAGGTCACTTTCATATGTGGTCCTAAATCGGATACATATCCGATGTTTTGCAATGCGACTTCAGTCTGAACGGCCATGTCGCATTTCATGCGATTTTTACGTCATTGAAATGCGACAGACGTCACAATTCTGCGCTGGAGGAAATCGTGCTCTTCTTCTTCTTAATATTCTTCTTCTTATCACTTCATTATTTAGGCTCCAATTGCACATTAACTTAAAAATTGCTAAACACACACTAACATGAGCAGCGTCCATTTTTATTTCCGCAAACACAGTGCGCTGCGTCTGACGTCACGTCTTCTTCTGCGCATGCGGGTCACTTCAGAACCGTATACGGTTCACACATGAGACTGATGGCAGTCGCATTTAAATGACAATGTGAACAACAGCGCAAAAAAATCAGATTTCAGCAAAAAATACGATCTGAGTATTAAGACCTGCAGTGTGAACTAAGCCTTTAAGGCAGGGATCCTCAAATCTGGCCCACGAAATCCACTTTCCTGCAGAGTTTAGCTCTAACTCTAATCAAACACACCTGAGCATGCTAATCATTGTCTTTAGGATAATTAGGAAATCACAGGTAGGTGAGTTTGATCAGGGTTGAAGCTATCCCTTACCAAAAAGAAGTATACTTCATGTTTATTTTATTAAGTACATTTTTTATAAGTATATTTTTAAGCATACTTTATGTAGTAAGTATACAAATATCTGTGTACTAGTAGTATACTTGTAGGTGTACTATTTCAATACTCCTAGGGACTAAATTGGCCCACTTTCTAGTACAGTCATGGCCAAAAATATCGGCACCCTTGGTAAATATGATCAAAGAAGGCTGTGAAAATTAATCTGAATATCTATAAAAAAAAAAAAAAATCACAAATATCTAACCTTTCACTGGATAATAACAATTTAAAATGAGGGGAAATATCATTATGAAATAAATGTTTTTCTCTAATACACATTGGCCACAATTAAACGGCACCTTTTTATTCAATACTTTTTGAAACCTCCATTCGCCAGTTTAACAGCTCTAAATGTTCTCCTATAATGCCTGATGAGGTTAGAGAACACCTGACAAGAGATCAGAGACCATTCCTTCATCCAGAATCACTCCAGACCCTTTAGATTCACAGCTCCATGACGGTGCTTCTTCTCTTCAGTTCACCCCACTCATTTTCTACAGGGTTCAGTTCAGAGGACTGGAATGGCCATAGCAGAAACTTGGTTTTGTGCTCAGTGACCCATTTTTGTGTTGTTTTAGAGGTTTGTGTTTGGATTATTGTACGGTTGGAAGATCCAAACATGGCCCATTATAAGATTTCTAACAGAGTCAGTCACTTATTGATTTTTTATCTGTTGGTATTTGATAGAATCCATGATGTCATGTGTCTAAACAAGATGTCCAGGACCTCCAGCAGAAATATAGGCCCACAACATCAAAAATACAGCAGTATATTTCATTGTACACATGGGGTACTTTTTATCCCTGTGTTCACCAAACCCATCTTGAGTGTTTGCTGCTAAAAAGCTCATTTTTTAGTTTCATGTGACCATAGTAGCCAGTCCTATTTGAAGTTCCAGTCGTGTCTGATAACTGAATATGCTGGAGTTTGTTTTTGGATGAGCTAGGAGAATTTTTCTTGAAATCCTCCCAAACAACATGTGGTGATGTAGGTGCTGTTTGACTTTTTTTTTTTAAGGTTTTCTGACCCCGAGACTCAACTACTTTCTGCAATTCTCCAGCTGTGGTCCTTGGAGAGTCTTTAGCCACTCAAACTCTCCTTCTCACCGTGCATTAGGATGATACAGACACACGTCCTCTTTTTACTAATATTTACCAAGGGTGCCAATATTTTTGACCATGACTGTATATAAAGTATACTTTTAAGTATAACAGTAGTAAACTCTGAGTACACAACTAGTTTACATCTATGTTTTTAGTTTGTACTGTACTATACTAAAAGTGAACTTACAGGTATACTGATAGTTTACTAATTAAATAGTTGTAGCATTTTTAGTGCACTTTGAAGTATAGTCTCACTCTCAGTAAACTACTAGTTTAGTAGTTTTATACTGCAAGTATACTCATAAGATTTCTTTAAGTGAACTTTACATCATACTTTAAGTATAATACTATGTCCCTATTTAGGTATTAATTTGTATATATTTTGTTAAATGAATATCTGAACATACAAAACATCAAAAGAAAGAAGAAGGTATGTGCTTGTAAACAAAAACATTTTATTCTACCTTCATGCATTCTTTTTTATAAACACTTGAATGTAGGTAAGTTGCATAAATAAAAAAAAGGAAAAAAAAAACAAAACATTTTGAACAAGAAGCTGAAAAAGACTATGAAATGGATTCAGAATGATAATCAAAATGTAGATGGAGTTGATCAACATCCCAAAGCTCGACAGTCATTATTACCTCTTCATGGGTTGACATTTTATTCCATAACGTTACAGTTTTGCTGTTTTATGTCTGATGATCATGTTAGATTACCTATGGATGCATCTGTTGTTTCGGTTTCTTCGTTGCTTGTGTTTTGGAAATTTTGTACAGAAGATGTGTAATAGCGCCCCCTACTATATAACAATGAAAACATGGATTCTTGGAGCACAAGTATAGCTCAAATTTATTTAGACTTTTTCTAAGTATAAGTCAAGTATACTTAAATGTCATTTTAAGTATATTTCTGAGAAGTACATAAAGCACATTTCTGAGAAGTACATAAAAAGTAGTTTAAAAGAAGTATACTAATAGCACACTAGAATAAACTTCTTTTTCGTAAGGGAATCTCTGCAGCGCATTGGCCCTCCATTGCAAGATTTGAGGAACCCTGCTTTAGGGTGTTTCATTTGCTCTTGTTTTGTCATTTTTGGTGGGATTCTGTCATGTTTGTTTCCACGTGCCATGTGCTCTCCAGACTAATGTGTTGATCGTGCCCTCGTTACTTTGTCTACAACCATGGCGGGACAGAAAAGTCCTCAACAAGCTGCATGATTTGAGCCATAAAGCCTTAAAATGCAAAAGTATGTCACTAGTACCTGTGAGAAAAGCAGGTTGTCCCGGAGGACCAGGCGGACCAGGAAGCCCTGGAAAACCTGTATCTCCAGTTATCCCTGGATAACCAGGAAAGCCAGGATCACCTGGAGGACCTAGGTACAAGTAAATTGAATAATCACTGAAGACTGCACATCAGCATACATATGAGTGAGCATGTACATGAGAGATTAGAGGAAGCAATTACAACATATAAGATCACAAAAGTGTATGAAAGTGAAAAATGTTTTGTAAAGATAAATGCAACCTCTATGATTAAAATAAAGGTGATTCCTGATACCTTTAATTCCATCTACTGGATCCACAATCGGTCCAGGTGGACCTGGGTCACCTCTCTCACCCTAAAAAATATTTACAATATTCTAAATGTGTAACATATTTCTGTTTATGAAATATATATTTGTTTTTCCTTGTTCCCTTTTCTTACTTTTGGGCCGGTAAAACCTAGTTGTCCTGGAGAACCCGGAGTCCCAGGGAAGCCCTGCAGAGGAGACAGAAGATGGTTGGTATCTAATCAAGATATAAGAGGAAAACTGTAAAGTGTTTCATATCTTACTTTTATCCCAGGAAACCCAGGAGGACCATTCAGACCAGGTGGACCCTGCCATGTTGAACAATACATAAAAGGAAGTTCAGGATGATTTGAAACAAACAAAATATAAATGTAAAATGTATACTTTATTTTCTAATACGGCATAAACAAATGAACAAATGTGATGTAGTGTAAAATCTTCTGAAATGTTGTCCACTATGGTGAATCACAAAATGTAACAGTAACATTACCTACCCTTGAGCCTGGCAGGCCCAGGATTCCCTTTTCTCCAGTCTCACCTCTGTACCCAAATGGGCCCTATATATGCACAACAATGTGTGTGTCAGTTTCAAACAGCAACATATCAAGCATGAATTGGGGGAACAAGTTGTCTTTGATTACTCACTGGTGGTCCTGGTCTCCCTGGAAAACCTGGAGCACCGTCATAGCCTTTATCACCCTGAGGAAGAGAGAGAGAGAGAAAGAAGAATGAGAATTCATAATGTCACTTTGTGTTTTTTAAAAAACAGTTGTATTGTATGTACCATGTGACTGGGCTCGGGATTAAATAGCTATTTTTTACACCTGAAAATCAACTGAGTTTGTATTTAAACTTTAAACTCTTTTTTGTATTTTAGTGTAAATATGGCATAAAAATTTTAACCAATATGAGAAGAATTTGTACTGTGAATGCAGAAAATTTAGCAATAGAAGACTGCCTGTGAAAGAGGCTTCAATGATACTAATGTTTCTTTGGTCAAGAAATATTACACAATATTTAATATGTTATGCAGCAATTTATTGTTGTACACATTAATCTATGCATGAAATCCACCGATTTCAATTCAGTTGAATGTCCTGTGTTGTGATTTGGGCTCCAAAAGAAGCAAACAAGAATCTTAAATTTTAACATCTACATAATATAAACTATTATTGTTTTTAAAAGAAGTCTCTTAGGCTTACCAAGGCTGCACTGATTTGATCAAAAATGCAATAAAATCAGTACTGTGACATATACCAAATAACTGTTTTCTATTTTGATTTGGTACTTAAGAAACATTTTGTATTGTTATGAATGCAATGTTATTGTGCTGCTTAATGTACTGCTTTGTGGAAACTGATAAATTTTTTTCAGGATTGATTGATGAACAGAATGTACAAAAAACAGAAATGGTTTGAAATAGAAATCTTTTGTTACATTATAAAAGTCATTGTTGTCACTTTAGATTAAATTAATTCATCTTTGCTGAATAAAAGTATTTATTAAAAAAAAAAAAAAAATCTTATAATAGTGTAAATAATTAAAGGATTAGTTCACTTCCAGAATAACATTTTCTGATAATTTACTCACCTCCATGTCATCCAAGATGTTCATGTCTTTCTTTCTTAAGTTGAAAAGAAATTAAGGTTTTTAAAGAAAACATTCCAGGATTTTTCTCCATATAGTGGACTTCAATGGTGGCCAATGGGTTGAAGGTCCAATTTGCAGTTTCAGTGCAGCTTCAAAGGGCTCTACACGATCCTACCTGAGGAATAAGGGTCTTATCTAGCAAAACAATCATTTTCTAAAAAAAAAAAATAAATAAATTACATACTTTTTAATCACAAATGCTCATCTTGCACTAGCTCGACCTCACGCATTACATCGTCATGATGAAAGGTCGTAGACGGAAGTACCAACCCAGTGTTTACACAGCGAACATGCAAAAAAAGTCAAACGCCCTTCACAAAAAAAAAGATAAAACAACAACGTTGGACAATTTTGAAGTTGGAGGAGAAAATGAGATGGAGTTTTTTGCCCTACCCTACCTTTTTGAGCCAAAGTACACAGACGAAGAACTAACCATGCGTGACCTTTTCAACATGATCACGCAAAGCTTGAAGTTGCACATGCATATTGCAGAGCTAGTGCAAGACAAGTATTTGTGGTTAAAAGTATATAATTTTTTATTTTTTTTAGAAAATGATCGATCGTTTTGCTAGATAAGACCCTTAGCCATTGAAGCTGCACTGAAACTGCAATTTGGACCTTCAACTAATAGGCTGCCATTGAAGTCCACTATATGGAGAAAAATCCTGAAATGTTTTCCTCAAAAACCTCGATGACATAGGGGTGAGTAAATTATCAGGAAATTTTTATTCTGGAAGTGAACTAATCCTTTAAATAGAAGTATACAGTTTCAAAAAGCTAATTCAACACTTGAACCACACTTCAAATAAATTTCATTGTATTAAAACAAAATATTATCTACCATTATCCACATTAGATAGTGATATTTACACATTTGTAAGTGTGGTTTAAGTGTCCTCTTTAGGGCCACTGTAAATATGCACACATAATTTAAGCATTTCAAATCACCACCAAATATGAAGAATTTATGGACACCACCATCAGTGTTCACCACAGGGTGAAGTATGGCATGTATACATCAAGCACAAAGTGGACGTCACCCTCCTGGATAGCAGGTCTGAGGTACAAGGGGACAAAGAAACTGTAGAAAAGATTTTGAGAAGGACGGTGTCGATTGACTTCATCCTAGGTCTAGATCCTCACAGCTGCGTTTTCCTCACAAACCTTAGTTCCTTTGTCTCCTTTTGGAAAGCCAACAAGCTCCACCACTCCATTGACCAGTGGGCGGCCTGGGTCACCGGGCGGGCCCACAGCTCCCTGGATACGGTAACCAAGGAAGAGAGATTTTTTTTATATGGGACAAAATGAGGGGTGATGGGGAGGCTGTTTGGAGACGGTAGCGGCGGAGCATGTTGAAGAGGTGGCATGTGGTGAGAAGTTTTTTGGGTTTTGAAGAAGGACGTTAAGAGGACTGTGACCACTGCTGGAGCAGCGGGGAGATCAGGGTGAGGAGGAGATGAATGGACACAGGCAGAATGAAGGAGCTTTAGCAATGAACCACATATTTAACACAATAGATGTGTCTGTATCTCTCCCCATTCAATCATTATGCAACTAACCACCCTCCATCTATTTTCTGTAAGGGTCTCTATGAGTTGTTTTCAGAAAACATTCCCATAATCAAGGTGTTTACAAATGTCATTCCCAATTGATAAATTATCAAAACGTTTCAGAACATTTTCCCTGGAGCGATGATGTGGTTCAGTACCCTCCAACACTCCTCTCTCCTCCACCATCCACACCCTCTCACCCTGGCAGTGCCCCTCCCTGGGTTGGCATCACCGCTCCCTTGTGTGTTACCTTCTCTCCTTTGTTGATAGTGCTTATTGCTGGTGCGTTAAACTGAACGGCCGGACTGCCCCTGAGTCCTGGTGAACCAACATCCCCCTGAGATCCACAACACAGACATTTGACACATTAGAGCCCAGGATTTTATCAGAGAGAGAGAGAGAGAGAGAGAGAGAGAGAGAGAACGTGAGAAAGAGTCTTGGTCAGGTTAAGAAAAAGCTAATGGAAAAAAGGGAAAGAGCAAGAGTAAGAAGAGAAAGTGAGAGAGAGAGATAGTAAAACTTGAAATGTTTAGATAATAGAAGAGGGACTGATGTGAAAGCAAATGGTAGTGAAAGAGTGAAACATACAGAAGAAACACTGCAGAAATTAGATTCTTGACCAGGATTTTTGTCTTATTTTCCAGTAAAAATGTCCCAGCTTAAAACAATATATATCCTGTTTATATTTTCAACAAGTTTTGTTTTGTGTAAGAAAAATGAACTTAATTCAAGACAACTTCTCTTAAGTCTCCATTTTACTGCAAGTTGACTAGTAGATTTTGCTTATGAAAAAACGCCCCATTTCATTGCTTGATGAATATAGTTTTCTGCATTTTCTCATGTTGCTGTTTTTTTTTCTTGGTCATATTTGACATATATTGGACAGCCATGAACCATAATTTGCTATTTGCTGGTCTGTAGTCAGTTTTAAAAGTTCATTCCAAAGATTATTTTAATTTGATAATTTTAGTGCAAAGATGAGTCCAGATCATCAGCATTTTTGGTCATTTTCCTCCAAAAGAGAAAGACTGCAAATACATACCGTATATCTGATGAACTTTACTGTCAATGTTTAGAGTACACTAGCATATACAGTAGATGGTGCCAAAGTTAACACACATGGACTAAAAGCCACAAAACTCTAATTTTGATTTGATGGGGTCTTTATTTACTTCTTTTATTGACATTTTTTACTGGAAAACAAGATAAAGAAAGTGATTTTTACAGAGAATGAACAGGAAAGAAGTGATAGAGAATGAAAGGTGAAATGAAAAGTGAGAGCAGCAGGACTAAGGGCTCCTTTTGTAATATTTACTGCTACAAACGCATGCGTATTATTGCTGCCACTGCTTTATTTTGAATTTATTTCATAGATTTATCTTTGAAGTTGAATAAATTTAATATAGAACTAGCTGGTCCTTGTTTTCTCTTGAGTTCAGTGGGTTAAGTGTCCCAACCAAAGGAAACAAAGGCACACAGAAGATTGGAGCAGGTGATTCCAGCACCAGCACAAACCACTTAAAAACAGCAAGTTGAATAGCAGCTCAGAGACTTCACGCTCACTATGAGTGACTTTACAAGTTATACAGAAACTGCAGGTACTATTCTCTAAATCTACGAAATCTGTGAACTGCCATCCAAAAGCAGAGGAAAATCAATTCCAAATTTTGTAGTGTTACCATGCTTATTAGTAAGATAACATAGGAATACATTCCTTTACAAGAAAAGGCTTTTTTATGTGTAGTGTGTGTTGAGATGAGTGGAAACATACTGCAATAGGGTTAAAACATAAATGGAACAAGATACAATAGGCATGCTGGGAGTACAGAACTATTTTGGAGAAAAGGGAAGACAAGAAGAAAATCTAGAGTGAGACGATATAGAGTAAGATGACAAGAATGAAAGAGTGATGTAGTGTTATTGTGCAAGACAAAAGCAGTATAATCTTTTAATATCCATCCTTAGCTAGCTTGTTATTAATCAGACCCCTAGCAAACTAAAATACTATTTGAACTGAATGTTAAACTATAAACATTCTCTGAGTGTGACAGTCCCTTTAAAGAGAGCGGAGTCTTTTTTTGTACAGATATATAAAAAAAAAACATTCAATACTTGAACATATAGATTGTAGGACCCCATGAAATCAAAATGAGAGTATTGGGGCTTTTAGTCCATGTCTGTTAGTCATATTTAGCACAAATAAGCATTTGGATTTACAGTCTTTCTCTTCTAGGAAAGAAAGCAAAGATATTGATAATTTATCTTGCGCTACACAGACGTTTGTCCAATCGAATTCTCTTTAGAATGAGAATGTCTCTCTCCTGCAACCAACCACCAAGTAGAAAATAACGGTTAATGGCTGTGACATAATTAAAGTCAAATTAATGTTTGAAATACAAAGGGACAAGCCATTTGATATCTCCTGCCAAGACTTTCAACTTCAATAGGAAGTATGTCATCATAAGACAGAAAACCTTGGTCATCAAGCAATTTCTTGGGGTCTTTAATGTCAGAGACACTCAGAGAAGTGTTCGTTTTCTGTGTTAGGCCAATTAGAATGGCTTTAACCACCAACAGACACATGCAATACACCTTCAGTAGAGAGAGAGAGAGAGAGAGAGAGAGAGAGAGAGAGAGAGAGAGAGAGAGAGAGAGAGAGAGAATGCTCTCATTAAGACAATCAAACAAACAAGAGCAAGCACCCAGGACTCAGCTAGAGCTCTATAACTAAAATGCATCTTAAGGGTTTATGGAACAAATATGTTGGCAGTATTGCATGAAATGAGGGTCTTATCTGAACCTAATGACACTAATGGTGAAAACTAAAAGCAGTTGTGTGGAGGACTGCTTAGTTGTTTGTAAGCTGATGAACCCATACCTTTTCTCCTGGCTCTCCTTTGTATCCCTGACCTGGACTTCCCTATAGAATAAGCAGAGACATTCAGCAAACCTTTATGTATGGTTATTTCAGCCATTCTGGAGTCAGAGATCACATTTACTAAAGGGAATGTATACTTAATAATTGATACTTCAGGAGCTACAGTTTAAAGCAGACAATTATAAGACTTCTGTAATGATTCCACTCTCTACTTTCATTCCAGAAGCAAGTGCTCACTGCTCAGACGTACATGTATGTTTGCACACTGCCTCCTGTCTGACAGGAGGATGAAGTGTTAAACATGATAGGATTATGTAACATAAACTATGTTATTTCAAAACTGTTCCTTAGACTGCTGAACTTACTGGAAGTCCTGGAGGACCAGGTGGACCCGGTGGACCCTGTGGAGGGAGAGAAAAGTGAAATTATGGTCTTTATACTGTAGACAGATGGTTTTTGTAGACAGTCTAGATAGGTATATAGAAGTAATACATACAGGAAATCCATCTGGACCTCTAGGCCCCATTGGACCTGAAAATCCCGTTGGACCTGGAGGGCCTTCGACGAATAAATCCTAAGGATTTTACAAAGAAGTTTTAGTTACAAAAAGACAACATTTGGTTTTTAGCACTTAAAGTTGTTCTTTTGAAAGACATTATTTTGTGGAACACAAAAGGAGAAACTTTGAATAATGTACTCGTCACTCTTTTTCATATAATTACAGACTGAATGTTTAAAGATTCAAAAAGGACACAAAAGTAGTCAGTATAGCTGAAACCACGTGCAGAGCATTTTTCAGTTCATTTCAGATTAAGTGTTGATTTAATTCATAAATTATGAAACAACTTCAAACACAGCTCTATAGAAGACCAATGCCATTATGCAGCTCAATTCAAGATTCAAGAGACCTCAAAACATTTTTTGTTATTTTGAAGCTCAGATGCCTTAGTCTTTATTTATTAAACATGACAGTGAGTAAACAAGGAATGAATTTATAGAGAACTTCACCTCTTTTTAACACTAAAAAATGTGAGTGATCAACGTTCATCTCAGCCAACTTTTAGTGTTAAAAGATTTATTAACCCTCTTATGTGTGGCAACATTAAGAACATGGGCTTCCACACATGGCCCACCTTGGGAGGATTTAAAACCACAGGTAATATAAAAGATGCATGAGGTGTTGAAAATGACCGAGGGATTTTCCCAGACAGATCTGCACTCCACACCCAGATTTACAACTACCTCACAACACATATTATTAACAGGGCTGGCAGTAAATGCCACATGAGCTACAGTATTAACACATGCTGAATGTGGATGTGTGTATGAGTGTGTACATATAACATGTTTGGATGTGTGATTTGCTTGGGATTCATAAAGAATGCAACTTACTTGTCCAGAAAGATCTATATAAAACGGTTCTCCTTTTTGACCCTTTTGACCAGGGAATCCCTAAAATCAAGTCAAAAAAAGATGAAAACTGATCTATGTTTTTAATAAATGACATGACTACATTTTCACAGCTATGCTCATGGACAAAATAGTAGGACAAAAAGTATGATACTAATAAGCAACTGAGCATGCAACTTGTGTCAAAATAAAATTTAGCTTTTTTTTAACAGTTGGTTACTGAAATTGTGTCGTAATAAAAACCTTTGTATAACATTATTTAATCATATTTTAAATAAAGAAACATATATGATTCTCAAAAATAAAAATTTGTTCCTTTAAGTAAGTGAAATGTCTACTGTTATTCATTTTGGTAAATATTATATGCTACAATCTTCTTGAAATGCAGAAAAAGGCCTCAAACTTACAGGAGCACCAGGAAGACCAGGAAATCCATCACGGGCTCTGTCACCTGGGTCACCTCGTGTGCCATTACAGCCGTCCAGACCTGGAGGTCCCCTGGGCCCCTCCTGACCAGGGTGTCCCTGCACAGGATGGTAAAAACAGCTTAGTGAACATTGTCAGAGAAGGGTGAAACTATAGTAAGAGACGAGAACTGTGTACTCACTGGAACACCATCAATACCAGAAAACCCAGGAACACCCATTGGGCCCTGTCAAAAGATAAATAAAACACACAAAAAGGCATTTTGTACCACCATGTACACTACACATTGATTCCTGTATTTAGATCTAATATGAAGGCATATATACATTTGTAAACATTTCATTACATTCACAAAGTATTTCAGAATACTGGTAAATAGAAACACGGCAAAGCAAAAACTGATATCTGTATCCATGAAATCTGACCTTATCTCCATTTGGTCCAGAGGACCCTCTGCGCCCTCCATGGCCCTTTTCTCCTTTGGGCCCAACTGGCCCTGGGGCCCCCCTGAAACCCTCAGGACCATTGCCGCCCGACTGTCCAAGTTCCCCTGGTTGCCCCTAGAAGTAGACAAAAATGGATGTAGCATATAGAAGCACAGAGGCTTCATTAATTAATCACTTTGTTGTATTTCTCATTTGTAAAATCACTTGGGATAAAAGCATCTGCTAGATGAAGATAAATGTAGTTTTTTTTTTTTTCAGACTGAGGATGTTAATGACTGTGCATGAGAGAATGCAGAGGGAATGCCGATAAACACACACACACACACACACACACACAAAACAAAAATGTTTGTTGCTGTAATCATGTACTTTTTACCCAACTTTGAAAAAAATTCAATCATTTAGTTCGAGTGTAATTAGAAAAAAGAGAAAATATGTAAAGAAATAAAATATATAAGTTATATATAATCTGTAGAATTTCTTTTTGTGCATTGTAGTAGAACAAATTTAAATGTCAAAGAATAGCGTAGTAAGAATAGTAAAATGACTTGACATCACTGTCATAACCACAGGTAATACTCAATACTGACCAAATGGGGGCGACAGAATCCAGCGTTTAAACTCAATGCAGCTGGTCTCTGCACATAGAGTACAGAATTGATTGATGAGATTGTACAGGGCATTGCTTATAAAAGGGCAGGTAAAATAAATAAATAAATAAAAAAATATTCCAAGAAAAAAAAAGAGTATTGACAGCAGGATTTGGCAACTTACTAACTTATTTTGACTTAACAGAGCTGAGAAAGTTCATTTGATATTGGCCCCTCAAATGCAGCACACATCCACATACTGGGGCTCAAAGAAAACCAAAAAAAAATAAAAAAGGAAACCTTCGATTTAAGACTGGTGTATAGGGGTGTTTCCAGAGAAGAGCCAGCTGTGACTGCATTTCAAGAGTGAAGACTGGCCAAATACAACCACTCAATCAGACCCCATATGAAGTATTCCCATATAAAAAAAGACTGAAGATGAGCATATGCATGACCACGCTTGTTCCGAGGCCAGTTAAAGCTGCTATTACTATGAAATAATTATTAGCAGCATTAAAAAATATTGTTAGAGCTGTGGCACAGTGGTTAGTTAACATAATATGAAGAGCCAGTGGAGTTATGTCATGTGTCGTATCCCGATTCTGATCCCATAGAGGCAAAAAGCTCTTAAAATAATTATAGCCCTATAATAGTGATCTATTTTGTGACTGGACAGCTGAACACAAACATTTTTATTGATGTTTACAGATGTTACTCCATTAGTTAAACAAGTTATTCCATATAGCTTAAAGGCCGATGAGAAACTAGGTGAGATCGCTTACTCCATTCCTAAAACCTCTAAATCATCTAGTGCAATGTTCAACTTTTTAAGTCAATATTTCTATATGTCTGCAAGAAAATACAAATAAAATGCATTATAGCAATAAAAAAATGAAGTGTGTGTCAACCGTCCACTGATGGGCACAGAGATGAGGGAAAACGGCATTTCTTGAAAGCAAAAAGCACTCTGAACAAACCTTACGTTCAAAACACAGCATCTAAATAAAATGAATCTGCTTGTGCGGGAAAGGTTTTCAGCTTTGCTGGAACTACAGTTTTAAAATTTTGCAGCTCAACACATGGTACAATACTACAAACAAAAAAACAAGAACTGAGATCTTAACAGGATTATAGCCACAAAATTCCCATGATCCTTGGGGGTGTATGCACATTTTTTGATTGAAGCAATCAGCTGCAAGCCCTTTTCAGCATGCATCGGTATGTATCCATGTGCCATCACACTGTGGATTCTTTCTACCACAGTAAAGAAGTATAGAGCTTAAGTGTGGAGAAATACAGAACAATAGAATAGAATGTATAGATGTTTCAAAGCAACTAGCTTTCCAGAAAGGTCTTTTGTAGGAAGTTTCACTCTTAATGTGGTTTCATTTTATCCTTCAAGCTATTCCTCTGACAGTGATGAAGAGGGAAGAAATGTGTCACTTCTTGCCCACATCAGCAGTCAGCAGCTGAACATTCAATCTGAGGCTAAACCAGACTTGCCGTCTTGGTTTGAGGTTTAACAGTGGTTGGTATTGGGAAACCACCAAGTATTAGACAAGATCTGTGTGCAGTTGAGTAATAAATAGTATAATCTTCAAGCCTCTCACCAGTTATTGAATGCTGTTGAAAGATTTCCCACATATGTTCAGTGGAGGACAGACAAATGAGCAAAATAATCCCATAAATTTATTTTATGGAGTAACCAGAGTATTATATAGCAATGGTTCTCAACCATGATGCCAGGGGCCACTAGGGGGCCTTACCAAAATTTCAAGGGAGGCACAGGATGACTTTATTTAAATTAATAAACTGTTATTAATGTATTAAAATAACACTTTACAATACAGGCCCCATTAGTCAGCGTTAGTTGATTCATTAACTAATATGAAATAAATTGAGTAATACATTTGTTACAGTGTTTATTAATCTTTGTTAACATTACTTAATAAAAATACATGTTCATTGTTAGTTCATATTACTGTAGCTCAGGCCCATTAAATATTAACAGACAGCTTTTGATTTTAATAATGTGTTAATATTGAAATTAAAATTAAAGTGATAGTTCATCCAAAAATGAAAATTCATGTTCTCATGTCATTCTAAACCCATAAAACCTTCGTTCATCTTCGGAACACAAATTAAGATATTTTTGATGAAATCTGAGAGCTTTCTGGCCCACCATAGACAGCAACACAACAGAAAATTTTAAGGCCCAGAAAGGTAGTAAGGACATCATTAAAATAGTCCATGTGACATCAGTAGTTCAACCTTAATGTTGTGAAGCTACATGAATGCTTTTTGTGCAAAGAAAACAAAAACATTTCTTCTCTTCCAGGTCAGTCTCTGCCGCCATTCATGAGATTACCACAACGAACCTCAAGTTAAGATGTAATCAAATTAGATTTCTTTTTTCCACCCTCAACAACTACTGTTTTTACTGAAAAACATACAGTTCTTGAAACTTCTTGAATCACAAAATGAATCGTGGTGAATGAACTGAATCTGCTCTTTTGGCTTGGGCCTGAAACGAACCATTGTGCAACCACCCAGAACACCCTATCAAGTTAGCAACTGCAGAGCAATGTTATTAACCATTCAGAACACCTTAGCAAACATACAGCAACACCCTGATAACTATCGACAACATCCTAAAACAGGGGTGTACAATCGTGCTCCTGCTGGAAGTTTAGCTCCTACACACTTGCATAGAAGTTGCTAGTAATCCTGAAGACCTTGATCAGCTGGTACAGGTGTGTTTAATTAGGTCTGGAGCTAAACTCTGCAGGAAGGTGACCTTCCAGAAACAGGAATTGACATGGATTGGAGACTTTTGCATGGGGAACATACATTTTCTTCAGAAAACTAGTTGTTTTATTTATGCTAAGTGTTGTGACTAGTGAGTAGACTATTCTGATGATGCTTTTAACTGCATTCCAACATCAAGTAAATGCTTTAAAAAAACACTATAGCGCTCCTCTCTCTATCGCCACAAGACATTTCAAGACTGTGATCTGCTCTCATCTGTCTCCTTTACACACCGCTTAATAGGGTTTCAACTTGTATACACCAATACTAACAACACGAAGATGGAAAAAATGACTTCCAGCCAAATTATCACGCACTAGACTGCTTCGTTTGTGGCACAAATCTGGCCCCTGACAATGGACACAATAGAACTCATTCTGCCTTTCTAAGCCGCCCAGTCTTACTCGCCTGGCTAGCGAGCATGCACCTCACTTCCTGTCGGAACGGCCAACAGAATCCATGAGCTGACAGATTCCCCCAGCTCAGTCCTGTTGGCTCTGAGGATTTGGTAGGAACCATTGTTTGTGGGCAGCGAGGCTCAGGCGTGATTTTACCTGTCGCGCCGTGTGTTCATCGGGAGCGGTGATGGAAGCAGCATGGATGGAGTGCACCACCCCGCCTGCAGAAGCGAAAGAAGCAGCAGTGCCAGGCAGACAGCAGTGAAAACACACGCTCTGACTCAGCAGTCTTTCTCTTGTTCAAAACTTAACCCCACAGGCATGCAAATGTGATATATGAATGAGTCACGGTGTGTTTAAGTGTGCGTGCAACCTTTATAAACAGCTGAGCATTTAATGCTATAACGGTTTTATGTGAGACCTTCATTTTAAAATATCTACTTTAAAGCTTTCTGGAAACATTTACCTGGTTTGTTTATTTTCTCCAGGTCTTTTTAGCAGCATAATGTAAATAAATGTGTGTTTCTGTGCATGCTTGAATGAGATTTTTTCATTATATGTGTGTTTAAACATGTATATATAACCATAGAAAAGAGATTATACAGTCAAAAGGCTATAAAAATAAAATTATGCTGAATACAAATATTTAAAATAATATTCAGAAAAGAGAAAAGCACCTTCAAAAATAATTAATAAAAAATAAAATAAAATAAAATAAAAACAGATCACACTTTTCCAATAAAATTTGGCTAATAAAATGTTATTAGAATCTGGAATTACTGAATAAACTTGTACACACACACACACACACACACACACACAAATAGGATAAAAGGCTGCAAGAAAAAAAGCTTTTACAAGTTTCAGTTATATCAACCATCACTGGCTATATATTTACATTTTCCAAACTAAATACTGTATGTGTGTTTTATCCATGACAAATAAATTTAGATGTATGTAATAACTGCTAGAGGCAAAGAATGAAAATGATTAAGAAGAGAGATGGAGAGAGAGCAATGTATGAATTACACAGTGTTTTGCAGTCTACCAGCATATAGGCAATCAGATTTCACTGCTGTAACCTCATATCAGATTAAACAGCTGAAATCAAGTGCCAACAATATTATCATATTTTGTTATATGTACAGTCTTATTGCATATATGCTGGCATGAATACATGTGATGCATTAAACCCACATCCATTTCACTAGCTAAGTGTTACAAGTTCTACCAACATTCATTTTTGCCCTCGTTCTTACATATGATTTCCAGTAGGGGACAGTCTTATTTCCATAGATATAACTTTCATTCATGCAAAGAAAGTGTGGTTAAGACACTTTCTAACAAATTCAACCTTGTAGATCAAGACATCACCCCAGGGGTCAAAGGTCACTAGGGCCAAAGGTCATGTTGGGGTCTTTGTGAAAATGACCTCCCTCCTCCTTTCATATTATTATAAGTGATTATGTTTTAGAACTACACCAAAGACAAGGATACAAAACAAACAAACAGGAAGTGTAAATAATTTACATCTGGATGTAACTTTATGAGTCTTGTTTAACCTAATCTGTGAGAGTTAACACTCGAATACACTGGGTCAGTCTAAACAATTAAGGACTGTTTGCACTCATTTAGTTAATTCCTCTTGATCTGGATCAACATATGACAACTAGATGTTCACAGCAAGTTTGTTTACATGCATTTAAAATGTTAGATTTCAGTCAAACTAAGACATTAACTCATCATATAAGAGCCTTATTCCTTTAGACTGCAATCATGCCAGTCTTATATTTTATAGCACTAGACATAGATAATAGATTGTAGCTCTAGTTTTGCATGTTCACTGAACTACAATTGGCCTCAATTGTGTGTTTGCATTGAAAGACAGAGGTGACAGATAACTACGCAAAAACCTGCTGTAGTATGATTATAACTGTGCATGTAAATGCACATACTGACGCATGAAACAGCTATGGATTGTTTCCCTCATGCATGTCTCTGTCTAGTCAAGCTGTTTGGTTAAATCCTCTGTACCCTAAACACATGACTCACATTTGTTTGGATTGTGGTTGTATTTGAGGCAGCCCCCTCTAAAAGAAGAGTAAGGTATGGGGATGAAACAGATAACAAAAAAGGGGGATAAAACAGCACATCTGTGTTTTTTTTTCTCCTCTATACACTGTAAAAGCTGAAAACATACAGCTGATACCTTAAAGGGACATTTGACCCATAAATGAAAATTCTGTCATAAATTATTGATACTCATGTCATTCCAAACCCATAATACTTTAATTTATCTTCGAAACACAAATGAAGGTATATTTCATGAAATCTTTATGTCCCTTCATTGAAAGTTCATTCCATCAAAACTGATGCTTCAAAAAATTTATAAAGAGATCATAAAAATAATCCATATCAATCAGGTGGTTTAATCAAAGTCTTCTAAAGAGACAGTAACTTTTGGTGGAGTTTTAGTGAATGATTTTTCAATGGAGGGACAGAATCTCTTAGGTTTCATTAAATATATCTTAATTCGTGTTTCAAAAAATTAAAGTCTTATGTGTTTGAAACAACATGATTTTGGGTGAACTACCCCTGTAAGTAACATGATCTGACCCTAACAAATGACTTTTGTGTGTCTTAATGAAATCAAGTTGATTCAGTCATATTAAATATTATGTATAATAATAATTTTATAAATAATCTGACTTCAGTAAAACCAGCTAACATTAGCTGTCACCACATGAAGCACATTTTTATACAACAAAAACATTTTACAGTGTACTTCAAAAAGGACTTGTTTAGAATAATATTTATCTTCTGAGACACTGTACTGGTGCAGAGCTTAATGAAAAAAACACTTATGAAATACTTCATGATCAAGATAATTAACATTTAAACCCTTTCCTTGAAAACTGGCTCAGTCATTCTCTGTCTATCTGGGACATTAATCAATCAGTAATCATTTCTGATCATCTCAGTATGAAATCAGACAGAAACAGAAACAGAAAAGGAAGCATAAACAGACAAACAAAACTTCCACATTTTTCTGATTCGCTGTATTTAGATGTTCAATATTTATCGTCTGCTGTGACATTTGAGATAAGTTACTTGTGATGAGACAAATGTAATGTGTAATGCCAGAAAAAAATCATATTGCACATTATATTACACGTTATGTACATCCCTGCTTTCATACAAAGTGTCTTCTAATAATCCTAATCGAGATTAAATCAAGATTCTCATCACTGTTAAAGGCAAGGTTGGCGTTGCTCCAAGAGTGGACAGACTGAGTCAGGGTGGCTAAAGTGGTCACACATGCTCTGAACACATGAAAGCAAGTGTTGCTTTTCTTTGGCTGCCCTTAACCCAACCATTATGTCAGCATCCTGCAACCTCTGACCTGTCTGGAAGCGGATGTTATTGGTCCAAATGAGACCAGTATGGGCGCCTGTTTTTGTTGGGTGTCTGACCACAGAAGAACGTTCTTTTAAGATGGTTCATCTTGGCTGATGTTTGTCTTTAAGAAGGGCTCTGAGACAGCTGGAAACAGACGCTTCAGGAATGGCCTCATGCAGGCAGGAGTATTCTTTTGACATATTTGTCCACTTATTCTTGACATCAGACAAAACATGCCTTAAATAACTTCCAAGTTACTTTTTAAAACAGCTACACCTCCACTTTGAAATGAATCAAAGATGATCTCTAGAATGTTCTTAACACCAATGTACAAAAACACCAATGTTTTCAAAATGATGACCTTACATTATCACTTACTACCATGTGTCAACACTGCACAACTCAATACTTTATGCAGATTAATATATACACTACTATTGAAAAGTCTGGGGTCAGTAAGATTTTTAAAGAACTTCATACTTTTATTCAGCAAGGATGCATTAAATTTATTAAAAGTGACAGTAAAGACTTTTACATTATGAAAAATTATATTTCAAATAAATGATGTTCCTCTGAACTTCCTATTCATCAGGGAACCCTGAAAAAAAATACATGTATCACAAAAAGTGTTCCACAAAAATATTAAGCAGCACAACTCTTTTCAACACTGCTATTAATAAGAAATGTTTCTTGAGAAGCAAATCGGCATATTAGAATGATTTCTGAAAGATCATGTGACACTGAAGACTGGAGTAATGGCTGCTAAAAATTCAGCTTTGCCTCACAGAGATAAATTAAATTTTAAAATGTATTCAAACAGAAATCAGTCCTTTAAAATTGTAATCATTTTTCACAAAATTCCTGTTTGTACTCCATTATTGATCAATTAATTGCAGCCTTGGTGAGCATAAGAGACTTAAAAAAACATCTTATCGACCCCAAACTTTTGAACATGGTGTACATATTAAACTATTAGCAGTAGCTTACAAAAACAAAAAGTTTCAAAACAAAACATTTCATACATGTGACATACAATATATGTTCACATGAAGCAATGTGAGCAGCTTTTTGTACTTTCACATACCTTGCAGCTAGGTTTGCATAGGGTTTCACCTAGCAGGTATGGGAATCCCTGTGTATTAAATTTCAAATTCTTTGTGGTGGTGTCCAATAAAGGAAAAAAATGTATGGCCCTAATATATGTTGTTAAGGTAAGTCAAGTAAAAATGTGTTCTCTCTTTATTCCTCCAGCTGCTTTTTTTTTTATTATTATTAACAATGATTTAAACTTAAATGTAACACTATTTGTCATATTTTGCCCCTAACTGATGGTGCAAATAAATGTATGGTTAACTGGTAAACTCTCCCATTCTCTCTCGGTCTGTTTTTGTGCTCCTCTGAAGCAGACATTCCCAGTACGGCTGGCTGCACTTTTCAGAGCTCACTCACTTTGCATCGCATCACATTGGCTCCTGTTGTTTTTGGGGGCCGCAGCTCTATTGGTGGTGGTGAAGTCAGGCTCAAAGATGGTTTACCCACTCTGGCCGTGTCTTTTGTGTCGATGGATTACTGGAATCAAAGGTAATGGCAATGAGCAAATAGGTAGCCAAACAACCACACCGATTTTTTCTGCCCTGGACACTGACTGCAGCTCAATTCAGACTTGACACTGTGCCCACTTTGAGTCAGGGCTGGGTGCATTGAGTTGCAAGGGTTCATACACTGACAGAGCAAGGCCTACTGGGTCACGAGGTCTCTGTCATGGGTAGACTGATGTTAAACAACTTGTGTTATTATCCGTTTGCACTAATGCAATGGGTTTATGTTGCATATTAACCATGCTTGACTGCAGCACCAAACATGCATGTCAAACCTTGAGCGTATCGCTAAAATGACAACTCAAGGCCAAAAGAAAGAAAGCTTTGAGTCTGTTCTTTCAATAACTATGAAAATAAACACTAGTATCTTCCTCCACACTTGATACTGAAATTAAACTAGCAGACTAAAGTGAGTGGAAACATCCTGTTCTTTCTTTTATGGTCATTTATCGTCACTCCTGCCTGTGGAAAATTTAAAATAAATCATGATGTAAGCATGTGTCAATGTTTATATTAGAAAAGGATGTGGCAACTTTTCCCTTTGTTTGTCCTCCTGCTTGTTTAATGAGAGTTTGTGGTTCCAAACAGCAAAACAACTGCTGATTTCTAAAGATTATGTCGTATCACTGTCATGTATTTGCACATGGAAATCATGCAGGTGGCTATGAGTGGCATGTGTGCGCTCATGCTCATAAAATACATCTCTTATCTTGGAGGTGTGAATGGAACACAAGTAACCATAAATCTGACCTTGACAGCAGTTCTGTCTTGTGTTCTGTCAACATCTTAGCATGCTCCAGGGAAGATGGAATAGATGTGGTATGATGCTCTTGCATTCTGACTATGTGTGTGCATGTCTTTGTGTGTTTGTGAAGCAGCTGTTTACTCTGAACTCTCAACAGGAAAAACAGAAAAAAATGCAGAAGGCGGCAAAAGTATATTTAAAAAGCATACAAAAAAAAAAAAACCTTTAAAATTGACATAAAAGGGATGTTTAAGATTTGAGACACAACGTACACAAAACTCACACTTTTTTTTATCTTTTATCTCAGACTGTAGTTTTAATCTGCGTCATATAAAAGTACGTCATTAACCACAGTTTGTCTGTGTATTTATGGTTTGTGGGCGTTAGTGTGCTGTGGTTTGACCAACATCACATGTGCCTGATGAATCATCGAGAAAGTCATTAAAATAAAATTATGTTGTGTGCATACATGTCAAAATGATGATGATCAAAATTTTTAAATGTTTTTGAAAGAAGTCTCTTATGCTCATCAAGGCTGCAAAAATTTGATCAAAAGTATAGAAAAAACATCTTTTTAAATAAATAAACTAATAATATCAACATTTTTTAAATAACTAATATTAACATTAAATAACAGCATATTTTAACATTAACATTAACATTAAATAACAGTATTTTAATATATTTAAAATGTAATTTATTCCTGTGATGGCAAAGCTGATTTTTTTGCAGCCATTACTCCAGTCTTCAGTGTCACATGATCCTTCAAAAATTATTTTAATATGATGTTATGGTGCTCAAAAAACATTTCTTATTATTATCAATGGTGAAAACAGTTGTGCTGCTTAATATTTTTGTGGACACTAATAATTTTTTTTAACATTCTGTGATGAATAGATAGTTCAAAAGAACAGCATTTTTTTTTTTTTTGGAAACAGAAATACTGTATAATGTAAAAATGTACGTTTACACTTTAGCACAATGTAATGCATTCTTGCTGATTAAAAGCAATAATTTCTTTACTGAAATAAAACTTACTGACCCCAAATTTTGAGTATGTGGATTATTTTCTTACAAGAATTGTCATGGTTTTTTCAGAAAGGTTTCCATTAAGCATTTCTAGAAAGATACAGTTCTGTGATTATGTGAAAATCCTAATGTATGATTTTGAAAGACTTTGCTCTAAACAAATCAGTAAAATCAACTATCAATCATGGCACACTGACTGGGTGTGAGTGAGCAGGACTCAACAGTGGCCTGGATAAACTCCAAAGTCATACCAGTTCAGGAGACACGTCTTCTTGGCAAACACCCATCTCTCTCACTCCTGCACAATGCTTCACATCTCTGTGATTGGCAACCTTAAGTGGGCCGAAACTCTATATCTACAGGTTATGAATATTTCATATTTCTATTCCTGCTCTTGATTAAAGCATTGTAAAGACTTGTACTTTACCAAATAGGTTCTCTGGCACGGTATAACACTGTATAACATTTGCCAACAAGTCTCTCAGGGAGAAATAAATAGCTTAGTGTGTAAATAAAGTATTTTCCTTAGAATGAAATGTGAACATGACAATGCATTTAATTCTGATCTGTTTTCAAGTCTAATCTTAAGACCTTACTGTCTACTCTTATTTTGCATGCACTCAAATCAGATGTGTTTGTTCAGTCAGTGTAATATCTGGTTTATGCATTGGTTTCTATAGCAATGATGTAGGCGTTAACGCAGTGCCAAGTGACCTTCTTCTAAAACAACTGAGAGTGACAAGCTGTGAGTATGAAAAGAGCAGGAAAATGGAAATTTCACCTCATCAGTTCCTCATGAGACGCATGGGGAAACGTGCCACGTGATGATCTGGAATAGCTTTGTAAACATTAAAAATGTCACATGAGTTGTTCAGGCTAAATAAATGAAACAGACTTGGGTTAATTGTGCCTAAAAATCTGATTCCGGCTATCAGTGAACAAAGCCTTTGTTTTGTGATTAACATAGCAAATGGAAATCACATGAGTGGTGAGATTTTGGTGTGCCGATACAACAAAGTTAAGAAAAGTTTAACTTTAAACTGATTTCTTGTCAAAATACGATGGCATCCTATTTCAAATTTCAATACATCTCATATACAGTGCCACTTGAAAGTTTATGAGCCCCTTGCAGAATCTGTGAAAATGTGAGTAATTTTAACAAAATTAGAAAGATCATACAAAATGCATGTTATTTTTTAATTAGTACTGCCCTGAGTAAGATATCTTACATAAAAGATGTTTACATTTAGTCCACAAGACAAAAAAATAGCTGAAATTATTAAAACAACCCCATGCAAAAGTTTGTGAACCGTTGGTTCTTAATACTGTGTGTGGTTACCTGGATGATCCACAACTGTTTTTTGTTTGTGATGGTTGTTCATGAGTCCCTTGTTTGTTCTGAACAATTAAACTGAGCACTGTTCTTCAGAAAAATCCTCCAGGTCCTGTGGAATCTTCAGGTTTCCAGCATCTTTTGCATATTTGAACCCTTTCCACCAGTGACTGTATGATTTTGAGATCCATCTTTTCACACTGAGGACAATTGAGGGACTCAAACACAACTATTAAAAAAGGTTCAAACATTCACTGATGCTCCTGAAGGGAACACGATGCATTAAGAGCCGGGGGGTGAAAACTTTTTGAATTTGAAGATCAAGGTAAATTGTACTTAATTTGTTTTACGGGAAACATGCAAGTATCTTCTGTTGCTTCCGAAGGGCAGTACTAAATGGAAAAAAATTATATTTCTACAAAATAAGAAAAATTTAGACGACATCATCCTGCTCAAAAGTTTTCACCCTTAATGCATCGTGTTCCTTTCTGGAGCATCAGTGAATGCTTGAACCTTGTTTAATAGTTGAGTTTGAGTCCCTCAATTGTCCTCAGTGTGAAAAGATGGATCTCAAAATCATACAGTCACTGCTGGAAAGGGTTCAAATATGCAAAAGTTGCTGGAAACCTGAAGATTCTGCAGGACATGGGAGGATTTTTCTGAAGAACAGTGCTCAGTTTAACTGTTCAGAACAAACAAGGGACTCATGAACAACCATCACAAAACAAAAAACAGTTGTGGATCATCCAGGTAACCACACACAGTATTAAGAACCAACGGTTCACAAACTTTTGCATGGGGTTATTTTAATTATTGCAGCTATTTTTTGTCTTGTGGACTAAATGTAAACATCTTTTATGTAAAATATCTTACTCAGGACAGTACTAATTAAAAAATAACATGCATTTTGTATGATCTCTCTTATTTTGTTAAAATTACTCACATTTTCACAGATTCTGCAAGCGGTTCACAAACTTTCAAGTGGCACTGTATGATCAGACTGTTGACTAGCTATGACCAGGTAATGTAACCAACTAACAGTACAGTGACCTTGTGACCTCCAGCGGTATGTGTGAACAGGCCATTTGAGACAGTCTTGTATCAGTTTGGTTTGAACAATGAACTCTTGACTGTGTGACCTGCTTTATGTTTGTTCTTGAGCTCTGTTTCTATATCTAGTGTGTCAATGAGATTGCAGTAAGAATAAAATAGAATAATGTTTGAAATTCGTGATTAAATAATAAAAAGAAAGATATGAATGTCTAGATATATGTTTCTCAGTTAATGTTCCTCCTGGCATACGAGAGATGTGTTTCTGTGTGTAAGTCAGAAGGCACGTGCAGCTCTGAAGGTAAATTTGCAGTTAACAGTGATGTATGATATACTGGATGAGGTCAAGAGGGTGGTATGAACCATCTCAACACTGGCAAACAGAGTTCCTCATCACTCACCCTGCTACCCTTTAAGGGCAAACACGGGCACGGTCCACTGCAGTCCCGGCCTGCACACGGCTCCTGCACCTTTGATCCCTGCACACACAAAAAGAAACAGAGAAACAAGATTAAATTCTGTACTACTGTCAAGTCATACGTCAATACAGTACTGACAAGTCAGTAAATGACTGACAAGTTACACAGAGATTACATCATTGATTAATGTACATTCTCTTTTCAAACCTGCAATCAAATTACATGAGCATCTATTAATTCTCAGTATTTGTGGACGTGTGTAAGAGCAATAAGTTGTAGCGTAGTTTGTGAAAGTGACTGTCAGTGTAGGATTGATCTGTTTGTCTCCCAGCAGGCTAGTGAAGATCACCTGGACAGCAGTAAGTGGTATGTGATCTCACAGAGGAACAAAAGACAAAACCCTGCTCTGGATTTTAGCCTAGACAAAACCCTGCTCTGGTATAGCATACCAAAAGATCTACTTCGCAAAAAATAATAGACTATAGAGTAAGAATGCGGTCACAGAACACACACACAAAGATACATATGAGCTCTATTGTCCCCTCGCCCCATGCTGAGATCACATTCCAGAGCGTGCTTGTTTCACCCTTCCCAATCATCTATCTCTTTTCAATGCTGTTTTTTTTTTTTCTCTGAAAGCCCCCAACATACATTATTTATACAGTATTTGAACAGACTCTAACATTTCATTGTTACCAAATGTGTGCTTCAAAAGTTTGGGGTCGATAAGGTTTTTTATTTTTATTTTTTTAAAGAAGTCTCTTATGCTCACCAATGCTGCAATTATTTGATCAAAAAATACAGTAAAAACAGTAATATTGTGAAATAGTATTACAATTTATCCTTGTGATGGTAATGCTGAATTTTCAGCAGCCATTTCTCCATTTTATTTAGAAACAAATCTTTATTATACAGTAAATGCCTTTAATGATATATTAAATCATACAACAAATGCTTTAATGTTGTTTTTGATCAATTTAATGCACTAAATGAATAAAAGTATTAATTTCTTTTTAAAAAAAAAAAAACTTAATGCATTTTTGGGGTTATTACCAGTTTTGGGGAAAGTTACTTTTAAAAGTAATGCATTACAATATTGCGTTACTCCCTGAAAAAGTAATTAATTGAGTTACTTAGTTACTATGTTAGTGTTAGATTACTTTTACGTTACTTTTTCTCATCTGGGCTGGGATTGCTTGTTTGTTCTTAAAAATAAAATAAAAAAAAGTTCTATTTCTGGCAAATGTAAAAGACCTTTCACGCCAAAAGTGAAATGAATAAGCCTCAGGCGGAAGGAAATTTGAAAATTTGAATTTGAAAAAGTAACTCAGATATTTTCTTGTAAATTAAAAAGTAATGCATTACTAGTTACTTGAAAAAACTAATCTGATTACATAACTCACATTACCCCCAACACTGGTTATTACAGATAACTAGATACTATAACACACAAAACATTTATACATAGTGTTATTAAAGTGCCCCTATTATGAGTTATGAAAGGCTCATATTTTGGTTTTGGGAGTCCCCAACAACAGGTTTACATGCATGCAAGGTCAAAAAACACTTTCATTTTCTTATAATATGCATTTATTTTTACCTTATTTGCTCAATGACTCCCAAATGATTCGTTCAACGATTTATTTTTCCAAACCCCTCCTTTGATTGGTCGATTTCATTTAAAGCAGTGTTTGTGAGCTTTTAATGCTCCAAAAGCGGCACCTAGTGGCAAAGAATGAATTTGCATTTTCATTCAGACCAATGCAAAAATCCAAGTTTTCTCAGGTCTGCGCGCACAACAGGTGGGCGGGCAGTATGCTAATGTTTCATTTTGACGTCAACATGAAATGGCTTGGGATTCGTTTTAAAAACGACTCATTTCAATGATTCAGAGTCAACCCTTTCTTTTGAGAGACAATAACTTTATACACGGTGCATTTTCAGATTTAAAACTTTGCAGGATGTTTTCATTCACTTAGAGCTGTGTTACACTCTGCATGAAAGGTAATTTTCAAAAATCCATAATAAGGGCTCTTTAATATTACTATCATGTGTACTGGCTGCTAGTCTGTAAATATGGCTTGGGGTTGGAATGTGATCGTTTTGCTCATTCTTCATTTAAAACATGATATGCACATAAACAAATTCAGATTCTAGATAACAACAAGTCCTTTCTTAACCTGTAGGACAAGCTCTGTGAAATCCAATCCCCTTCATTCAGCAGACCTGTGAATAATGTGATCAATGAAAGCTGCACATACAAGGGTTTTTTAAGTGGTCATCCCCTGCTGGAGTTCAGAGGTCACTGGATAGCATTTCACTTTGATTAAAGGATGAAAAGGTGCAGACAAGAGGGGATGAGGGCCCCATGAGGTCTTGGACAGTTGGTACTTGCCCAAAGGGTCAGGGGTGTTCGGATAGCCGCCTAGAAAAAAACCTCAAAGGTCTTAAACTGATAACCAAGACCTTATTTACTAATCACAAAGGCCATGTGTGTACAGTGTGTGTGTGTGTGTGTGTGTGTGTGATGTAAGGCGTCCTGTGAAACCTGTCTCCACTCAGAATGTCACATGACTCCACAAAGCCTGCGACTTTTCCAACTTGTGACCGCATTTTTTCTGTGAGGTTTTGGCTCAGGCAAATAATGGAGGGATATAGTGAGAGTGAAAGCAGGAGTAAGAGAATGAGTACGGATAAAAAAAAAGTGGGGGAACATTAGAGGAAACCAGTAAAAAGTAGGTTAGAAAGCCGGGACTGCCTTGGACAGGCCTCACCTCTCTTCTACTGATCTCCTGTTTACCACTAATTGCTCTGACAGAAACAGGCCAGAAAATCTGCAGAGAGGGATTCAGATAGAAGTAGTGACTGAGAGAGAGAGGGAAAAAATCATATATCACGCAAGACAAATCCTGACCAAATACAGCCTAGTGACCTTAGTCTGACTGCTGAAAAAGGCAAACACATACACAAAACAATTCTGGAAACCAAAGAATGAAAGATTTTGTGAAAAATGTACAAAACGTAAGCATATGAGGCTGAAACAGAAATACAAAATATAAAAATGTGTTTTCTATTATTATTTCTATTATTATATTGTTATAGTACTATTACATGTGTATTTCAATTTTTTTTTCTAAAACTGTTTTGTAAAACTTTCCCTACACTGTCTAATAATAATAAAAGTAATAATAATAATAATAAAAGAAGATGCAAAGATATTCTTAAAATTTGACAAGTAGAATTACATAAACAAGCTCCTTACAAATTTACATTTGCTAGTAATTTTAATCTTGTATTTTATCTTTTTTTATTTACGTCACCTCAGATATTTCCTTTCTGCTCCCTTACTACTAATTACACATTAGCAATACTGTAAAAGACAACAATTGTGGCCAAAAAAAAAACTTTGGTAACACTTTACTTAAAGGCTTTAGGTATAATGCATTATAAAAGTAGTTTTAATGCCTTAATTATGCCTTGTAATTCACCTTATATTGCATTGTACAATCTCATGAATAATTGTAACCACATTTAATACATTATAACACTTATCAATTCATTGTTACACTATGCATTTTAAATTCAGTTATAATGATGTACGACAAGATATAATGTATCACAACGCACATTATTAATAATTATAATGCATTAAACCCTTTATTAACCCTTTAGGTTGACTGAATGTCAACATATTATTTTACCTTGAAAACTACCTTAATTTTTTAAAAACCTCCACAGAGAAATTGTACAAACTCTCCTATAACTGCAGAAGTATCATTATAACCTTAAAGTCAGGTAGACAGTTAGACAGAAATGATAGATAGAAATGACACAAAAACAGATGACCTCTGTAGACTTCTGGGTCTTGAGTGGCACACAGGCACATATGGCGCAAAGTTAAGTGTCAAGTAATTACTCTATTCCATAACTAGTACCTGACAGATTAGAGCGGACAGCAGGTGGCAATGCAGAAAGGAGAGAAGGATAATCCAACACCCCTCTCTCAGTTTTAAATGCCTGATCCTGTCCCTGAGGAGATCCGCCACCTTTGTCACCCACTTTTCAGGATGCTTTAACCCACCTGGCGAGAAGTGAAAACATAAGCTATATATGTGAATTTAGGCCCCTCTCCTGTAAGTTAAGCAAACCTCCACTACAAGGAGCAACAAGCCCCTCTCAATAGCACACCTTGACATTCCTTTAAAGCTTGTTCAGTGGAAATGAATTGAGCTATCTGGAGCAGGACAAAGAGTGCAATTTAAGGCGAAATCTCTAGGCACACATATCCAGACACACACACACACACACACACACACTCGGCCCTGCAGGCAAAAGGATAGGATCCATTTACACATTTCGCCAAAGAAACCAATGGGGTCTTGCCTTCCTCCTTACTGTTTTCCTCCAAATTAAAGCAGCTTGACACAAGTGTGTTTGTACATGTTATGTATTACACCTCCTTAACTTTAGCCAACTGTTATATGCAAAGTATCATCCATAAAGTTTCAGTTATTTGCACCCACAGCAATAAATGTGTGAGTAGAATACGACGAACTGTACACATAAGGGTCAAATCAAGATTTCTGGGTTGTTTGTTTATTTAAAGCAATTTAAATAAAGCATATCATGACTGTGACTCTGACTTGTGAAATCTGGACTTCTATGGTTGTATTGGGATGTTTGGTCACCCTTGGGCAACAAAACAGCATGCACAAACAAAGGCCCCAAAAGACTTAAGATTCACTGGAATATGCATACATGTACACTTGAGAAACCCAGAGGCCACACACAGACTCTGAGAGAGGTTAACCTCCAGTTTCCTCTCAGGGTTTAGAGATGTTTGTCTGCTCACATTCCCTCCATCAACTGCTGTCATCAATCAATCCACCCATATCAGTGCATGACAGAACGGAAAACAAGACTGAAAAAACCAAAGGAGTAGAAAGGGAAAGGATGTAAGAGAAGGGACGTTTATGTTGCTCTCTTGTGACTGATAAGCTCCTCTGACAAATGGCACAGCCCAGAGAACAGAGCAAATAAAAAATACTGGGACATGAATCTGATGTACAAATACTTCACCTGTCTGTCTTTACCTGCCTTTAAAATGCACAGTATTTGCATTTTGTTTCTGTTACACTTCCAAATTCTAACACATTAATTTTTTCTCCCTTTAACAATAAAGTCAAGATAAATCTTCAACACATTTATGAATTTAAGTTAATTAAGGGTGTGCGCAAAAGTGATTTTACCAGGGTTAAATGTTTTTTTTTTTTTTAGAAAAACAAGATAGAAGGATTAATCCAATCAGAACTATCTGTGTTATAATTAAGAATATTAAATTATCTTGAATATTTTGATATCACGCAGACTAGAATTCAAAACTTAAGACTTTCACATTGTTACAAAAATATCTATTTCAAACAAATGCTGTTATTTTGAACTTCATATTCATCAAAGAATACAGAAAAAATGTATTATGGTTTCCACAAAAATTTTAAGCAGCACAACTGCTTTCAACATTGACAATAATAAGTTGTTGTTGTAGTTGTTGTAATATCTTTATTTGTCCCTTTACAGGGCAATTTATGCATCATCAGACCTCACAAACATACAAGTTTTATAAAAAACATCACAATAACACAACCATGACAAAACATGACGAAACCCGGGCATTTACAGTACCCAATTTCTTCAGCTTTAACAGTCCTCGACTTGGGCACTCTATATCACCCGCCTGAAGGATGTGGTTCAAATTCTACATACAAAATGTGGGATGTATCACCTAAGATAGTCAAAGACTTCCTAAGAACATTCCTCTCACACAGAGCAGACAAACTCAGCTGTACAGAGCCTGTAATCTTTGACCCTAAATTGACAATGCTCTGCAGCTGGGATGTACTTTTAACATGTAATCCATAAAACCAACAAATCATAGCAAATGTCAAAACAGTTTCAATAAAAGATCTATAAAACATGATCAATATAGATTTATCCACATCAAAGGATTTAAACTTCCTCAATAAAAATAACTATTTTTGTGCTTTTGATACAATCAGATTTGTGTTTTCCACCCAACTAAGCTTATCATCAATTAATGTACCCAAATACTTGTATGAACTGACCTTCTCAACTTCTTTACCCGCAATAACTACTTTAGATGGAGTATCAACAGAATTATAAAATTCTATCATCACATCTTCAGTTTTGGAGAAATTAATTTGTAGATGAGAACTCTCACACCAATCCAAAAAATAATTCAAAATGGGCCCATGCTCTGTATCACCTTGCTTTAACAGACTGTATCATCGGCATATTTAATAATATGTCTGTCTGGATATTAACTTCTGCACCTATCTGTATATAAAATAAATAATCAAGGTGAAAGAATACAGCCTTGAGGGCAGCCCACTGAGGAATAAAGTTCCTGGGAATGTTATCCATTTACCTGTACTATTTGAGATCTTCTGGTCAGAAAATCTAAAATCCAGGCCACCAAACCCTTAAGAACATCAAATTCAAACTCATGCTTCGAGATGTAGTGCGGTTGTGTTTCGGGCGATGCAAGTTCGAGTCCCAGCTTGGGGACCTTTCGTGATCCGATAAATAAATATTTAAATATCTTCTAATTAAAACAGTAAGGGTTCCTGCGCAGTTTAGAAATATGGAAATTAAAAGTAATTTCCAGGAAATGTATGGAAAAAGGCAACTGCAACACTGCTATTTACACTCATTTACTTCACACACTTGTTACTGCGTTATAATTTCAGAGGTTTATGTAAAACAAAATGATTTCTTTTGGCTCACCGGTTCCTGCGTAGTTTAAAAAAGTATTTTACTGCAGGTCTGGAAAAGTATGGAAAAAAAGAGAACAGAGTTACCTATATGGAAAAATATGTGTTTCAACTATTTGTCCTATTCAGTGTTCTAAAATATAAAATTAATAATTTCTAAAAATAAATTTATCATACAAGCAGAGAGATTTCATGACAAACGTTTAGTGAGCATTTTAACACGACTGAATTAGTTCAAGGCGCACATTTTCATTACGCAGAACTCTTTAAGTGAGTCTTTTTTGAACTTCACTAAACAAATGTGCGTGTGCAGCAAAAGACAAAGAAGCAAATATGTAGGCCTAGTAGAAAATGTATCTGTATATAAGTTGATTATTAGCCTACTCTTGACAGAGAGCTGGTTTGGTTTTTGAGAGACGGAGACGCACAGAGATGGCAACGCGGCTGTTTGATTGGCGATCGCGCTGTGCTTATTCCATTAATTCGTGTATCATATCGTAGCCTATAAGATTTAAATCATTGCCTTTTAAATATACACAAATAGTAGAACGTGTATGATGTATTATTTTAGGTAATATTACTCTTGCCAAGCTCTGATTTCTGAGAGATGCACGGTAGGCAACAGCAATGTTTGATTTGCGCTCTTTTCATTCATAAAGTTTAAATTCATTCACTTCACACACTCATTATTGCGCAACTTTAGAGGGTTGTGTAAAATATCGCGCTGATCTCCTGGCTCACCTGTGAATCTAGCAAACTGTGCTGCAGCCTCAGCTGAATATTCGGGCAGAATTATTCGTTATCCGTTATTCGTTTTTGAAGCCATTATCCGTGCCATTCCGAATAAGGTATTCGGCTTCGGGCACACCCCTAGTAGCGGATCAATCAACCGACTAGTATGCTCTACAATCCAAGTTTTAATAATTCTCTCAAAACACTTCATTAATAATGATGTTAAAGAAAAAGTCTGAAATCGTTAATTTGTCTGGCATTGGTCTTTTTAGGAACGGGTACAATAATGGCACAAAATCACTTTCACAGACTTTTTCATTCACTGTTCCCTCCTGGTGGAATGACCTGCCCAACTCAATCCGAGCAGCTGAATCCTTAGCCACGGCTAAAAACACATCTCTTCCATCTTTAATTGACCCTCTAACTCTATCACTCTCTATTCTAATTGTATTTTATCTATGTCTTCTTTTCGATCTGTCTTCACACCCTTGACCCTCTATAAATTGCATATTTATTCTCTAACTGCTACTTTTTCTTTAAAAACTAACACTAGCTTTCTTTTTTCAATTCTATCTACTTTTTTTCTTAAAAAAAACTATTTCTTTTTTTCTATATTCTATCTACTTGTTTTCTTAAAAAAAAAACCAGTTTCTTTTTTCTATATTCTATCTACGTTTTCTTAAAAAAAAAAAAAAAAACCTTAACGGCTAACCGAGACTTGTCATATCGCTAGCATGTTGTTGCTCTTTTGTTGATTTTGATTGCTTCTATTGTCCTTTTGTAAGTCGCTTTGGATAAATGCGTCTGCTAAATAACTAAATGTAAATGTAAATGTAATGGATTTTTTCCACAAAATGTAATGGATTTTTTTGAGGGTACTCTCTGTAATTTCAATGAGGTCTGAAAAATGAAATGACTAATATCACAGAGCTGATTGGCACAACTCCTCAGAATTCTCCCACTCACTTTATCAGGCCCAGGGCTTTTATTTTGTTGGGTGGTTTGCAAAACCCTCAAAACAGAGGCTCTATCAATCTGCAGATATTCCTCTGTTTTCAAACTAGAATAAAAATCCATACACATTTCGTTAAAATCGTGTGTATCAAATCGCCTAAAAAATCATTCAATTCATTTGCTATCCCTCCCTTTTCTATCACAGACTCAGTCAAAGTAATTCCAATTGGATCTTTATTTTTTGCACCAGCCATTGCTTTTATTCCCTTCCATGCTGACTGAATATTTCCCTTAATAAACTTCTCCTCCACTGATGCCTTATATTTAATTTTTGCCTTCCTAATTTCTCGTTTTACTTCCTTATTAACCTGACACTTTTCCAAATCAGTACCTTGATAAAAAAAAACACTTTCTTCTTATTTAAAACATGTTTCAATGATTTTGTCACCCAGGGCTTATTATTTGAATAGATTTTTACATTTTTCCTAGGTATCACAGACTCTTCACAAAAGTGAATATAAGAACTCACAACATCAGCTAATTCATCAGTCTACACAAGAAGTTTTAAAAATGTCCCATTCGGTGCGATCAAAGCAGTCTTGTAGCTGTAAGATGTTATCATCAGTCCATCTTTGAAATGACCTAGTGACAGGTCTAGCTCTCTGCAACACTGGTTTATAGTATGGTAGCAAAGAGTCTGCATTATGGTCTGCACAACCAATTGGGGGTCTGGAAAAGGATCTATATGCATCTGGTATTGACCCATAACATAAATCAAGTATTTTTTGATAGTGTGTAGGACAGTCAATGTATTGCTGGAAATTTAAAACGGCGCAAACCTCCAAAGAACATTTGTTAAAATCACCCATAATAAAATGGGGAGCATCCAGTGAACGCAGCTGATACCGATGCACCGCCTGACTGATGATGTCCGTTGCCTTCTGAACATCAGACTTCGGGTGAATATATACCACTGAAATAAAAAGTTGCTGAAATTCTCTTGGCAAATAGAAAGGCCGGATGGATACAATCAATAGTTCTATATCAGCGGTACATATTTTCTCGCGCACAATCACTGTCTTTGCCCATCGATTGTTCACGTACAGACAGACACCTCCTCCTTGAGACTTTCCTGTGACTGAAGGGCCGTAGAGGTGCCCCAAACCCACCCAGAGACAGTGCGGTGTCACAATGCTTCCCGTTTTAAGTCTCTGTCAGTGCAATCATACAAGCTTCTCTACACTCCCATAAACAACGCACATTTCAACGCACGCAAGAAATGTTTCTTGAGCACCAAATCAGCATGATTTCTGATTTCAGTTATTTTAAATTGTAATATTATTTTACAATATTACTGCTTTTAATCAAGTATTAACATTTATTTTCATTCAAATAAATGCAGTCTTGGCGAGTATAAGAACTTCTTTCAAAACACTCAAATATCTTACCAGCCCCAAACTTTAAAACTGTAATGTATATGTAATGAAAATTATTAAGATACATAATAAGAAAAATGCAATGAAGATATACACACTCAATTACTAGGCCTAATTGCAACTGGTCAGGAATTCACACAATTCAGCTCTGGGAGACCAAATATCAGGGTTAGAATAATTATTTTAACAGTATAATCATACAACTCATCAAGAATGCAAACGTCACAAAACAAAAGAATCGAACAAGGTTTATATTTACATGATTGCAGATGAGGTGGCTATAAAAGAGTGTGTAAATTAGAATGTTTGTCATCATGTTCCATTTATAACATACTTTTTCTGTACAAACATCTAATTAACATCTTAAAATGGCCAGATTCACATCAATAAAACCTAAATTTCAAACATCACGAATCCAGCTGCAGAATGTTGTCCCAACATCCGACAGGAAATGCTTTGCTTTTTGTGTGTCTTAACCAGATGAACATGAAGACAGTGCACAGACATCTTGGCTTGCACACGTTTTTGAGTTCCTTTATTTTATCCTTCACCTTTTATCCTTGTTTCCGCAGTTTTCTAAACAGACCCCCTACAAAACAGGCTGGGTTCTTACACTCGTTTCTTCAGGGTCTGCTGGTCATATGTGTCCATTCACACAGCTGTGTTTAAACTCTCAGTACTTCACAGTTTACCTCAGGCCAAATAACCCCCCGTTCCTTTACTATCAATTGCATATACATTCAGTTTTGATGGGCTCTTAAAACCCCAGGCCCCCCACTGACAGACCCTGACCTACACATGTCTGATGTCATCCAAGTAAAACAAACATCCCAACGCACACAACATGCTTCAAACACCAGAGTGAACTTGATAACATCACAGAAAATACTGAAGCTTACTCATAATTGCTTGTGTATGTTTCTCAGTGACTTGATGACACCTGGGAAATATATAATGACAAAATGCAAGGGGGAAATTCACCAAGTCATTATTAGTATTTATTTATTTATTTATTTATTTTTTACTATTAATTTCTTAATAGACAAACAATACATACATTTTAAATTACATTATATTTTTGTCTTATGGTAATGAGAATAAAAATTTCTATTATCTGCAGCTAGTTTGTACTTATGGTTTATAGTGGATCACTAATCACCTGGTCAACTACAACAATAGTGCAAAAAATCTTGATGGTCTTTAAAAAACTTTAGCAAAATATAAGGTTTATTAGCTGATTTAGAAACGAAATGTGACCCATATATATTATCGAATGATTATGTGAGATTTACCCATTTCAGCAAACTGATGCATTTGTATATTCATTTCAAACTGGATTCACCCATTATGCTATAATGCAACTTTCTTTAAAAGATAACTTAAAGGGATAGTCCACACAAAAATGAAAAATATCCCATGATTTACTCACCATCAACCCATCCTAGGTGTATATGACTTTCTTCTTTCGTACGCTACACATACATCCTACGTCATCCGCTGGAATGCCACCCTCTCGTGAACGCGCGTATGACAGTTAGCGGAAGCTAGAGATTACGGATTATAAAGTTGTAAATATGGATATTTTCCTTAAACAAACACATCGCTATGCTTCAGAAGACCTTTATTAACCCCCAGAGCCATGTGGAGTACTTTTTATGATGGATGGATGTACTTTTTTGGGCTTCAAAATCTCAACACCCATTCACTGCTATTATAAAGCTTAGAAAAGCAAGGACATTTTTTAATATAACTCTGATTGTATTCATCTGAAAGAAGAAAGTCATATACACCTAGAATGGCTTGAGGGTGAGTAAATTGTAGGGTAATTCTCATTTTTGGGTGAACTATCCCTTTAAGATAACTTATCTCCATCATTTAAAAAGATGGATAATTTTTTCACACACTGTTTATCATACGCATGTGTGTCAGTAGGGCTGGGTATCGAGTTCGATACTTTTTAGGCACCGACTGAATTGCCTCGATACCATCGAGTATCGAAAAACATCTTGTCGTTCGGTATCAAATTTTGATGCCTAAGGGTTTAATCTCATCAACGTCGGTGAGGCAATAAGCCTGCAGCACTAGGTGTGTTGGACTAGAAGCAACGCAACGCAGATTGATCAGTGTTTGACATCCGCGAGAGCGATTCAAAAGCGTAGTAGTCTGCTCTTGCGTGGTTTTGTTTACTACACACAGACTGAAGCGCGCATGACGCTCGCGGTGATTTCAGCGTCTGCCGTCTCACTAAATAAGGACATAAACACATGAACATCTCCAGAACTGCTCTGAGAGTCACTTCATTAGCATTTTACCATTTGATTTGAGTAAAACTAGCGTCATATCATATACACACAGAACTGTAAAGGTATTCACGGCAACCCGTCAAAATAAAAGTTCGGTTTAACTTGGAAGACACTGAGGCAGAAATACATTACTATTGTTCAACAGAATGTACATACTGTTACTACTAGGCTACTATTAACATTATTAAAACTTTATTTTTTTAAGTAATGATCACACAACATTTCTTTCATGTTTTAATTTTAATAGTAAACCCCCTTAGTTTGCCAAAATAAATAAACTTTGATTTTCAATAATTTAAAGATAAATTAAATTAATGTTTTATGCCTTCATTTGAAAACCAGAACACAGAATTTCTGAGGAAAAATAAAACAGGCTATTTTAAGAATAAATTTGAATAAACTAAGTTTTTATGCATTCAAATAATTAGACATACTACACAAGAATTTAATAACAATAAAACATATGGTGAAAGAAAATAAAACACCCACTTATGAAAGTGGGTAAAGATTTTCAATTTCTTGAAGTCTTTAACAACCTAGAATAAATTAATAGAAATGATGATTCTGTCTGAGCTATGCGATTTAAAACGAACACGCACTAGTGTAAATGTAGCCTAACAGATGTGTAAACTGAAAACTATTTGAACTTTATTAAAATTATTTGCACTGATTTATTGTGTTGGATATATTTTGTTCCTTTGTGCAGTGGCTCAGGAGATGAGGCTTTGAGTCTGTATAAATGTCAACAAGCTGAAAAAATAAAACCAAAGTTTTTTTTGAGATAATGTAATCTTGTTAAAACTGATTTCATAAAATTGGTATTGAAAAAAGTATTGTTCAGGAACCGGTATCGAACTCAAGGTATCAGTATCGGTATCGATATCAAAAATTTTTAAACGATACCCAGCCCTATGTGTCAGTCAATTGAAATTATCATTACGTGAGGTTGTTGTGGATATTACCCAGACACAGAGGCAGGCACATGACAAAATATGGCTTCCATTATTAGAGAGATTTACTATGTCATCAACCGAGTAATTTAGGACTTTTGAAACTGACAAAGCCGCCCACAGGTGCATTATATCATACGCGGAAGTCTGGGCACGCTCACTGAAGGCATGCAGGGTTGGAAAGAAGCTCTACACCCTACTCTGGCAAGGCCCAGCACCTGCCTACCTCAGGACACTGCTTCAACAGGTCCTTCAGAGCTTGTGTGTGAGGGTCTCACAGAGCTTCTACAAGTGTTCAAGCACAGATCTATGACTGCTATCCAATAGTAATAAATCAACAGTGGGTGAAGGTAGCTGAGCATGTACTTTGTCAGTACAGAGCGAATTCTTTCCTGCTGATCCCAGAATAGATCCTTCTCACACCTTTACGCTACTGCCAGAGCGATGACTACATCCAGATCAGGTTGAGGTTTCTCCTCAGCCAATGTTGACACTGTACGTTTAGCATGCTTGAAGTTTAGTCTCATCGCTCTGAGCATTTACCTTTTGCTGTCTTTTACAAGCTTTCACATTCAGACTCTTTTACAGCCAGACCAAGACAGCCGTTTGCAACTGGAGCTATAGGCTACACAATCAGACAGTTTTATATATAGAAAAGTACTATATGTTTTTATTTGAACTCTGGTGTTTCTAGTGAGAGTCAATCCAGAGCGTATATCAGAGAGCCACTGCCACTGCTGCCAATGTGAACATTACCCACTTATGTGCAATCACACTGACGAAAGGTGAGGCACAGGCCTCGTATCTCCGGGCTGTAATTTCCAAGGCTAAGTGCTGGGACGCTAATAACGCTCTTTGAAGCAGAAGCAGCAAAAAGAGGAAGAGCTTTTCCTTTCTCCATTCAGCAGAGAATTCCACACAGGGGGTCAGGAATGGTTACCAAAATTATAAAATAAATTCATGTTAGGACACAAAATTATATCACTTGCATGATAAAATTGCTTTCTAATGCTAAAAGCTAATGCTATAGGATAACATAAATAGCACAAACTAATAATAACAACACTAATAATATTACTAATAATAAGAAATATAATCATTTTTTGAATGAAATATACACTACTGTTTATAATTGTTTTAATGGTTTAATTGAACTTTTAATGGTTGCTTACCAAGGATGTATTTATTTGATCAGAAATATGGCAAAAAAATTAATACGGATAAATGTTATTACAATTTAAAATAGATGTTTTCTATTTTCACATAATTAAAATGCAATTTATTTCTGCGATGACAAAGCTGTACTCCAGTCTTCAGTCACATGATCCTTCAGAAATTTGGTGCTCAAGTAACATTTTTTCTTATTATCAATGTTGAAAATTGCTGCGCTGCTTATTATGTTTGTGGAAACCATCATACATTTTTTCACTGTTCCTTGATGAATATAATGCTCAAAAGAACAGCACTTATGTAAATTTGTTCACTGTTACTATTGATTGATTTAACAAATCCTAACTGAATATACAGTAAGTTTTAATTTCTTTTAGAAAATAAATAAATATGACCCCAAATTTTTAAATAATAATAAAATAATAAATAATTTTTTTTTTTTTTTTTTTTTTACATTTTTTTGCACCTGAATTAAATAATTAATGAATATGCTTGTTTAAAAATTACATTTGCCAACTTGGACTTATTTTTTTTTCACTAAGCTCACAGTAACTTATTCTTGTCACGAAAGACACATACAATTCTGCCTCTGAATTTGGTTAAATCATGTATTTTATAAGGCAGCATCAATTCAAATGCTGCCTCCATAGGCACGTCACTAGGTTTTGCGCAAGTATCTCACCCGTCAGCTCTGCTATTTATAGAAAAAAAGGATGTCTCACAGTAGTGGGATCTTTTTTTGGCAACTTTACCAGGAAGGATCACCTGAACGGTAAGCTGCCAGGATGAGAACAAATGAATGAGGGAGAAATGTATGTGTAAGACTACATTTCAGTGCCTCAAATACTCTATACTGTACTTGTGTGACTGTAGTGCAAGACCAATTGTGTGTGTGTCTGCTGTAAACCTTGATTAAGTTATGCTGAGGAATTCCTCATCTCCTAGTTAATGCAAACATTGAGCTGGCATAATAGGGGAAACACACACACACACACACACACACACACACACACACACCCTGGTTCTCAGTTGTCTTGTCTGAGCTGATTCAGCTGTGCTGGAAAGCTTTGAACTTGCTGTGAGTCAAAGAGCTCCATTTGGCTGTAAGGACACATTGATTCAGACAATACAGAGAGTGATACCAGACATCAATGGATTTCACATGCAGGCACGTGAATATGTTTTTATGTGCTCTGTTTGTGTCTGTGCATGTCTGAATTAGTAATACTTGCCTTCGCCTGTTGAGGGTGGCATAGAGCAAAACACACACACACACACACACAAAAAAGATGTCTTTATGTGTTCACAAATGTAGAAGAAATTCCAACCACTGAAACACATACATTTACTTAGCAATCTAAAAGAGAACATTGACAAACCAGACTTGTGGACATCTAATTATAGCTTCAGCTAATTATATTATATATAGATATAGCTAATTATACTAACTACAAACTAACCCTAACCTAAAACAAAACTTGTTAACATTTTACAATAACAGCAACACATTTGTTAAAGTTAGTTGATTAAAATACAACTGTTCATTGTAAGTTCATGTTAGCTCACCTTAGTAAAAAAATAATATATTTAAAATACATTTATTCCATACTAAGTATAATTCAAATCTATTAACATATTTACTGACATATTGTTCCAGACTTACTGATATAAAAATTAAAATTAAACTTTATTTGGAGTACTACTTATGCACAATGCACATTTATTAATTAAGCCTAAAATGTGTTTCAATGTCACTACTGATGAGGATTGTATGATTTTGAACAATATCGGTCTTTAAATGCAAGATATTTAAAGTGTACCTGAAGTATATTTGCAATAGTTCCACTTTAGCACAATCAAACATACTTCAGAATATCTTTAGTTGGACTTTAGCACTACTTCTGCACAACTGAAGTGCATTAAGCACAAAATCAGTTCCACTTTAGCAGACTTTAAGAACACCAGTTTAGTATACCAAAAGTACAACTGCAGGGTATTTTTATTAAATATGTAAATGTATTTGTAGTACACATAGCACGAAATAAATGTATTTCAAATACATTTTAGTGTATTGATTTTCCACTAGGGCAGCTTCATTAAATAATTTAACAGATACAACTGTTAGTTTTAATAATGTATTAGTAAATGTTAAAAATTAACATTAACTATGATTAATAATGCTTTAGAAGATATTTTTCATTGTTCTCTCATGTCAATTAAAGTGTTACTTAAGCATTATTGTAAGGTGTTGCTTTTTTAGAATAAAAAATATTATTTACTTAACATATATATTAGAAAGTACAAAAGTCAGATTTAGCTCACTTCGGTATAGTCTCCTAAGTACAGTAAACCCACACACAGGAAGGGTGATGGAAGATGCAACTTCTTTGACAGGAGGTGCTAAACTAGCAGGCATAATTTTCAAACTTTTACTACTACTTCTTCAAAAAGAGAACGATAGGTGAAAAGAAAAAATTCTCCCTCCCTTCCCCCTTGTCCCTCTGTCTCCTTCAAAACAAAGACCCCATTCACAGATTCCTGCAGTGGGGCCATGATCTGGTTAAAATATCTCCCTGTCGGACATGTCCTTTGTTAGGAGACCAACTTCTATTTTCCTTTTTTGTCATGGGAAGCATGAATGGCTGATAACAGACTTACCTACACACAATTAAGCCAGTCCTCCTTTAATGGCAAAAGACGCCCAGAGCTGTGAATAAAGAGAGGGGCGGGTGCTGAAGAAATGAGAGAAAGGAGGGAAGGAGGACGGCGAGAGAAAAGAAGATAAGGAAGAAAAGAAGACCAAAGCTGTTTCTGAAGTTCACCTTCCTCTATTTTTTTCTTTGAAAAGATGTTTAAGTTAAAAAAGCATCCATTCAGAAGAATCGGGGCCTAGCAAATATGACAGAGAGAAGCTTAACTTTTCTAAAGAAGTGAAGAAAGGACCACAAATGGTCACAAATTCCCTGCGTGTTTTCCAGCCAGGATACATAGCTAATCCTACTACACAAGGAGAGCACGAAAGAGTGGAATTGTAAAAACAAGGAAAAGAGAAAATTCATAACTTACTGCTACACACACAAGACAAGAAAAGATTGAGTGTGGCCTGAGGGGGGCAAACAAAAGCTTGAAAAACAAAGATGAAAGCTATCCCATGATTCTTTTGTATATTACTTTCTACTTGTTTTTCTTTGTTCCACTGCAGACTACCAAATGACAGGTGGTTGTTTTAGAAATGCTTTAGCACCACTCTAATCACTGTGTCTGTGTGTGTACGGTCACATATCTGTGCATCTTGCCTGAGAACAGCACAATTCATATCGCTCAAAGTGCTCATATACACCTGACCAGATGTGCCAGTCTGTCAGAAGTCAGAGGTCAGGAATCAAAGTCTCTTGTAAACAGGTGAAGAAGGTCACAGCAATGAGGTAAGGAGAGATGGATGATGGGATTTAGGAAGCGAACCAGGTGTTACCAGGAGTTGTGCAGGCACTGTACTTGTGCATTCTGCTTTATATCAAAGATCTTCTCACTGTTGTTTGGAAAAACATCTGGAAGGACTACAGGAAAACATATAATTACTGACATTAATGCTCAAATGTGACATACTGGTATTTACTAACAGCAATGACCAGAAACAAAACAAGAGCATTCTGGTTACTATTAAGGAAAGATTTCAACCTGTTCTCATGACAAAAACGTACCTCTGGGAAATATACGTACCGTCATGTACATTTCGCGACATAATCGATGTGAAATGTCCACTGGGTGGCGCTAAAAGAGTGTTTGGTTTTTTTCCTCGGAACAGATGAACGTACATATGGTACGTTTTATGTGACGTTGGTTTTGTATGTGTCACCGCAGTTCTGACTTGAAATGTCCATTGAGTGGCGCTATAACTCTAATGCTCCATGATGTTTTAAAATAACGTACCATCTGCACTACACCTAAACCTACCCGATACTATGAACAAAAGGGAATGTGACATAAAATCGCAAATCGCAAGCATGCCGTTTTACCTTGTTTTTCGATCTCTCATCTTTCAGCTCTTTCATCGCGAGTCAAGCTTTTCGCGGGATTCGTACCCAAGGATTCTGCATCCTAAGTCCAATTCCGTGCCGGATGAGTTACCAAGCAAGCTTGTTACATCCGTAAAGGGAAACATATGGAGCTGTAATCATAACTGTACAAAAATGATTACAAGTGTTCACTGTTTTACTGCCTCTAGTGTTCATTTTTGTTGGAAACTGCAGTGATATGTACTTACTGGTACGTATTTCGCGTCTTGCGAAAAAGTTCCCAAAGGTACGTTTTTGTCATGCGATCAGGTAGAGAAAACTAAACACTTCACCTCAAATCGTTACCTTAAAAAAAACACCAACAAGTATCCAAGAAACTCCATTCATATTTAAAATCCTTATCTGCTGAAATGGCATTTAAAAGAAAATAATAGGGGGAGTGGGTGGAAAGAGGGAGGGTACAAGGAATAGATGTGACCAGACACGTTGGGTCGTTGGTTTGCAGCTGGCAGGATCTGATTGTTATCACTCACTCTAATGTCAGGCTGATTGGCACTGAATAGTGCTTGTTGGCTGCCACAAATCATGGCTTGTCCTAACACTGGTTGGGGGTGGGGGTTTAGCTGTGAGACCGGACACACCTGATGTCAGTGGTGCTTTTTTATATAACAAGACCAAGCAGGTACTGAATGAAGATACTTAATTGAGTGAATCATCACCCACTCCATTTCCACAAAATACAACCACTGCTTCAAACCACAAACACCCACAATTAACGCAGCGTGAAATTTAGCTGAAAAATCTGCTTGATGCTAAAGACCAGGGCCCGTATTCTTAAAGATTCTAAGATTCCTCTCAGAGAGCTCCTAATTTAGCTAAAAAATTTCTAACTAGGAGTCTTAGCGTAAGAGTGATTCAGGACCAATCTAAGAGCAACTCTGAGCAAGGAAAAGACAAAAACTTTTATCTTAGTGAGGAGGCGGGGCTGACCCCGTTGCTAGCTATGACACAGTCTTTTGAAGACTGTGATTGGTTGGTTGTCCAAGAAGGAAATAAAAGAGCGCTTTTAAGAGTAGGGTCTATATAAGCCTTCACTTTGAAATTACAGGTGTAATTTTTCCTGTTTTACCGTACTCACACACACACACACACACACACACACACACACACACACACACACACACACACACACACACATTATATGTGTATATATATATATTCTTTATTTTCTATTTACCATGCTGTCATACTTAGCATATTTTATAGGAAATGAACAGCGACACAATAAAGTTCTGAAAGTGCTATAATTGTTTGTGTGATCACTTTGCTTATAGAAGGTTGTGACAGACCCAGATCATCACTGCTGCACAGTTGCATTTTTCCAGTTGCCAAATATGTTAATGTAGTGATTTACTTCCATTTCTGGCGCTGTGGCATTTCTGCGCGGTGTCAGAGATGTTAGCGTGTCTCTAATAAGATCGATCACAAACATGATCCCTGCACGATCTAATGTGCAGCATCTTATTAACTCACTGTCATGCATTGTGTGCAACACATTTCTTCTCCCTCTTCATGTTTCGTCCATTTTCTCCACTGCTAAAGAAACTCTTAAGCCTCTTAAAAGTCCTCGTCCGAACTCCTAACAAGTTTGGACCTTAAGACCTCTTTTAAGGGTTAAGATGCTTTCTGAATAACTTTTTTCTTTACTAGGATCTTTTCTTTAATTTTAAGAGGAAACACCCACATTTCTAAGAATTTTCTTAGCAATTCTTAGCACTAAGATTTTTCATGAATACGGGCCTATTCATGAAATAGCACATCTAAACATAGAACATGAGACCAGCTTGCACATCCACACAGGATGCAACTGCTACATAAATCAAATATTGTACATATAAAAGTCTTTTGACATCACTTTAACAGGGAAATGTTAGGTTTAAAAGATAATTAATAAAAATATGTTTTATTTATATATTGACATTTATTTATATTATTTTATTGTATTATTATATTTGTATATTATTTAACCAGATTTTTTTTTTTTTTTTTTTTACAATGCATAGGAAGTAGGGGTGTCGCGATATACCGGTATTGATGATAACCGTGATATTCAAAGCATCGATTATCGATATCGTGTTAATTTAGTGTGTGACGATATACCGGTATTGGCGATAACCGCAATATTTAAAATGAACAGGACTCTTATGATAACACCACATGTAAATACTCCAGCGCCAGTACCGGGTTGACCTCCAGGTGGCAGTATTGCACCTTAACACTGCCACCTGTCAAACAAGAAGAAGACGCAGGGCTCGCAGCTACTCCGAGAAGAGCCATGTTCAGTTATACAGAGTTAGTTGCGATTCTTTTATTAGTCTTAGACTGGGAAATGGTACATTAACCTGTTAACAGAGGTTTTCTGTGTTCATATATTTAAGTAAAGGGTGATTATTTTAATAAGTACCGCGTTTTCTTTACTCGTCTTATTTTTGTATTTGCAATCAATACGGCCTGTGCGTAGAAGCACTTTATTTCTTTGTTCAAATCTATTAACAGTTACACGATTAAAACTGATCTAGAAAATCTGAGCGACCACATTGCTACATTAAACTCTGTAAAATGGTAAGTTGGTCGCAGTGCCATGCACTTAATGTCTCATCTGCGGCCGTTCTAGACGCACATTAAAACTGAATTAGCAGCGCTCTTACTGCATGACTTCAGTGGCGCCGGCGCAACTATAGGTTAAAGAGTTTAAAATACCGGTACACAAGTTAACAGGTTAAAGTATCAGTTTAGATGTTAATATGGCAACACTTTACAATAAGGTTCATTAGTTAACATTAGTTCATTACATTAGTTAACATGAACTAAGAATGAACAATACTTCTGCAGCATTTATTAATCTTAGTTCATGTTAATTTCAGCATTTACTAATGCGTTATTAAAATCACAAGTTGTGTTTGTAGACATTAATGCACTGTGAACTAACATGAACAATGAACGACTATTTTTATTAACTAACATTAACAAAGATTAATAAATTGTGTAATAAATGTATTGTTCATTGTTCGTTCATGTTAGTTAATACATTAACTAATGTTAACAACTGACAACTTATTGTGAAGTGTTACCATTAATATTTATTAATCATACTGTTGAACTTGACAATATTTTCTCTCGTTATTTCATAGGAGCTCCAAAGAAGACAGAGAAAGCCAGAGTCTTGTGCCCTGTTTTTATCGGTATCTTTATGTTCATTGGGTGAAAAAGAAAAACTCAATATACAAAGTGAAAAATTATTTGACTGATATCTTTTTTTCCCCCCAAGGTTTCTATAGATATCGCGATATATCGATATTGTGAATTCTTTTGGCCACAATAACCGTGACATGAAAAATCTAACATCGTGACAGCCCTAATAGGAAGCATGAATGTATGCTTAACAAAAGTTGTGTTACTCTACTAAATACTTCCAACTAATCTGGCCATGCATTACTTTCTCTGTGGACAGTGTTTTACCAAAAGCAACTTGCCTGAAACTGCACTCAAGGCAATCACTTCAGAATTTAGCTAAATATATAAATAAAGTACCCTTATAAAAAAAAGAAGAGCCATAGAAATGGTAGTACAAATGCACTGCCATTCAGAAGTTTGGGATCAGTAAGGCTTTTACTATTTTTTTTTTTAAAGGTTTCTTATGCTCATCAAGGCTGCATTTATTTGATTAAAAATACAGAAAAACTGTAATATTGTGAAATATTTTTACCATTCAAAATAGCTCTTTTGTATGTGAATATACTGTAAAATGTAATTTATTCCTGTGATACAAAGTTAAATTTTCGGCATCATTACTCTAGTCTTCAGTGTCCCATGATCCTTCAGAAATCATTCTAATATGCTGATTTATTGAAAAACAGTTGTGCTGCTTAATATTTTTTGAGACCTGTGATACTTTATTCAGGATCTTTGACAAAGACAAAGTTAAAAAAAGAACAGCATTTATTCTTAGAAATAAATTTGAAATCTTTTGTAACAATATAAACACTACTGTTCAAACCTTTGGGGTCAGTAATTTTATTTTTATTTTTTTATTTTTTAAAGAAATTAATATTTTCATTCACCAAGGATGTGTTAAATTGATAAAAAAGCATATTGTTAGAATGTTATATTGTTAGAAATGATTTCTATTTTAAATAAATGCTGTTCTTTTTAACCTTTTATTCATCAAAGAATCCTGAAAAAAAGCATCACAGGTTCCAAAAAAATTAAGCTGCAGAAAAGTTTCCAGCATTGATAATAAATCAGCATATTAGAATGATTGCTGAATGATCATGTGACACTGAAGACTGGAGAAATGGCTGATCAAAAATTAGCTTAGCATCACGGAAAGAAATTATATTTTAAAGTATATTAAAACAGAAAACAGTTATTTTAAATTGTAATAGTATTTCACAATATTACAGTTTTTTTCTGTATTTTTGATCAAATAAATGTAGCCTAAGAGACTTGTTTTAAAAAAAAAAACATTAAAAATCTTACTGATCCCAAACTTTTGAACAGCAGTGTAGGTGCTGTATTGGTTGGCTTATTTTACTTTCCAAGGTGTCAATGCAAGTCACCTTTTCACTCTCATTCCTGCCCTCCAGTCTTGGCTGCCCCACCAGGCAGTTAGGATGGAGAGATAAAGCAAAGACGGGATGAGCGAGAAAAGTTTGCATACAGCTGTGCAGGACACAAGTGATGAGAATTCCTGAAAACACTTTCAAGGGAAAAGGGGAAAGACTGAAGGTCACTGTTTCTCAGGGAAGAAAACTGTGCTGTCATCCCAAGCTGTCAATCAAACCCTCTGTGACTTTATGACTGTCAATAACCTTTATACCTATTTGTCCCATTCCCAAGCTCTGTTACACACCTGCACTTGGCTCTAAATGTGCTTACTCTTGATATTTGGGTCAATTATTTCCAAATATGTTTCCGAAAATAATTGATTTTATGACCCACCTCCCCACCCATTTTTGTCAGTGTTTCTTTTTCATGCCATACTTTGAGATAACAGAGGAAAGATAATTAGTAGATTATTTGATGTTTCCTTAATATCTAGTGACAGGACAAATCAAAGATTTTGAGTGTTGCTCATGGTGGGCTCCCACACAATGATTCCAACAGTGAGTTTTAGAGGCTAACACATCGAAATTAAATTTCAAACATTTAAATCAAAAACAGACTGTTTGTTCAAGTGGTTCATGATATTTCTGAGCTTCCAAATGTGATTTGATTTCATTTAAGTATTTAAGCTGCTAGATGACTACATGGTTAGGTAATATATAAAATATCTGCGGTTGGATGTTGAATTTGGGGTTGAACTTCCTTTCTTCAGTGGAACGCAAGAGAGGATGTTTTTATTCATACAATGAAAGTAAAGGGTCACTAAAATTCCAACATTCTTCAAAATATCTTGTTTTGTGTTCCAACGATGAAACTCATACAGGTTTGGAATCACATGAGGGTGAGTAAGTGATGACAATATTGAAAATTTTGGGTGAACTGTCCCTTTAATGTAATATAAAATTAATTCATTTATGCTTACATAGAGCACATCACATATGGTAAACACAGAAGCGCATCACACTCTAGAACAAACATCAATGGTTTTTGTGCACGACACACACATTTGAGCTTCTGTGTTTATCAGATATGCTCTATGTATGTGTTGATCAACACATTTATGTAAAAAAAAGTATAAATTAAATCTGCTCATCATATAAAGTGATTGTATCTCTTCACAAGACTTGGATTAAACAACTCAATTCAAATGGATTTATTTTACATTGCCTTTATGACCTTTTTGGATCATCTAAGTTTTGATTACCTGGACTTTCAATGGAAGAACAGAAATCTCTCAGGTTTCATTAAAAATGTTTTAATTTGTGCTTTGAAGATTAACAAAAGTCTCATGGGTTTGGAACAACAGGATGGAGAGTAAATAATGAGAGAATTTTCATTTTTGTGTGAACTGTCCCTTTAAACCACGATATAAGGTCCTTCCACCCCACCACTAGTGCTTATTTAATATGAGACTAAACACTCCCATCTACAAACACAGACATAGACAGAAACGTACAACCCCCACCCGAAAAGAAGGAGATATAAACATGGGCTCAGAGACAAAGTAGGGGGAGAGAATGCAGGAGCTTTAAATAAGGGCTCCTTTTTAGCAATGGGGGTTCACTGGGATGCTAAGCTCGTAAAACCAGAGTGATTTGTGATTGGCTTTATTTGGCTCCTCTGCTGGCAGATATTCAGTTATTGCCTGTCTCCTTTGTCAAAAAGGTCACGACACAGTGTTTTTATATAAGCGTAAATCAAGCGAAATCTTTATTTTCTCTAGTGTAAACAACAGATAAGATAGATCTGAGTTCAGCAAGAGCAGAGGGACAGGCAGGTTTAAAGTATGAGCTCCCCTGCCATATGGATGCTGAAGTCCAGTTGGTGGAGTGGACAGTGAAAGGGAACAAGGGTGTTGATGGTCCCACAGCAGGAGCTGAGTGGAGCTCATGAGCCAAAGTGAGACCTCCCACACCCCTTTCTGTGGAGCCCATTACAATGATAATTGGAGGCCTTCCTTGGCCACAGAAAAACATTACAGTTATCCCCGCCACAGCAAGCCCACCCAGGGGACAGAGATAGAGAACCACTACATAAGCCTGCTGTGATTTTATCCTACATCCTGGACAGACACATCTGAAGGACGCCACTCCTAAAAACACTAGAAATAGCCATTTCTTCACCACCTGCTGCTCTACACACCCACTCCTTTTGAACATGTAAAGCAGCCCTTTTGAAGCTCATTAGCAATTTCAGATCTATTGTTCCATTAGATCTGCTGAACCAGGAAAAGTCATCTCACAATTACGCATGTGAATCAGAAAAAGAAAGGATGACAGCATCCTAACTCTAATGGAACCCCATTAATGTCTGGGGGTGGATTCATGAAAATCTTCTTCAGAAAGAAGTTAAGAAATGTTTTTAGGTTAAATTCTCATAAGAATGTTCCTTAGTTCAATTTTTGACAAATCAAGTTCTCAAATAATGCATTTTCTTTAAATGTCAGGCTTGTGAGTTTTATTTAGCAGTTTTATTCTTCAAAATGCTTGAAACATTTGAAATGGATCTCCACATTTTACACAAATTTAACTAAATGAAACCTTTAACTACACATTGTCATATGGGCAATATTTCCATAATCATAATGATTTGTTTCACAAACTCTACGTACACAAGACAGTTCCTGTTCAAGTAATTGAAGGTATGTATGACTTGTGCTTCATTTTGCAGTAAAATGTTGCTGCCTACTTTTTGGAACTATCTTTAAATTGCAGGTGCACTTATGACACCTTAAATTCTCCAGACTAGAAACTCAGTAGGTTTTGTTACAGATGTACAGTATCAACTAATTTTGATATGCATGCCAAAGACTAACTCAGATCTATGATCAGATCTAGCACGTCTTCTGAAGCAGATTGATGAGTTTTTGGAACAAAAATATTTATATTTTTACAATTAAAAACTCAAATCCCTGACTTCCGGCAACGGCCGTATGAGCGTGCACGAGAGAGTCGAGTTCCGGCTTCTTGGCTGACCTCTGAGGCTGACCTCTGACTCGACAAATGACGTATAACGTAAGCTGCATTCGTAGCGTAAGCTCAGGTCAGAATAAACAAACGAAGACAGAGCAATACTAAACACCGGTAATGAATTAAAAGTCGAAAACGAGAAGTTAAAAAAAAAGTTTTAGGTTTTACGTCATACGTCGAGTCAGAGGTCAGCCAAGAAGCCGGAACTCGACTCTCTCGCGAACGCGCATACGGCCGTTGCCGGAAGTCAGGGATTTGAGTTTTAAATTGTAAAAATAAGAATATTTTTGTTCCAAAAACCCATCGATCTGCTTCTGAAGACATGTGTTAACCCCTTGGAGGCGTATGGGTTAGTTTTACAACGGAGATATATGATTTTTGGAGCTTCAAAATAATAGCCACTATCCACCAGCATTACCAAGCTTGGAAGAGCCAGGATAAATTTTAAAACAACTCCGACTGTGTTCGTCTGAAAGAAGAAAGTCATATACACCTAGGATGGCTTGGGGGTGAGTAAATTTGAAAGAATGGATGAAACGCATTTGTCCGTGTTTCACTCCGTCTCCGTCTCCGGCACGGAAAGCACTCGAGAAACAGTATCTCTTCCGCGGCTCGGTACGCTTTCAACTCGTTTTTTTTTTGTCTTGAGCAAGAGACTGTACGACATTCACGTTACATGATTTGACTGATTTTTACATAGAGAGGGTGACAGTGATCCGCATTAAAAGAAATGATTATTCGTGTTTTCATAACGGCTGGCCAAATTCAAAAACGAAACTAAACTTAAAACATCTTTGAGAGCAAGGGGGCCCCCTGGTGTTTCGGGGGCCCTACGCAGCTTGCTTATTCTGCATATAGGGAGGATCGGCTCTGCAAACATGATTAATGTAACCATTTTAAAGAAAAAAGGTTGTTTTGTTATAGCTTTTGGAGCAAGGGTGCCACCATCTTGCAGTACCACAGCATGTGACGTCACAGGGTTGGTTCGCTCCGATGGCCAGTGAAGTAATATAAGCATTTGTTTACATTTTGAATGCACGCTAGTCTTGAAATAGAGGAAGATGAACTTGAAAGCACTGTTGAGTCCATAATAAGTGCAATTGCCTATGCTTTTGAGCCGATACAGCGATGGGACTGAGCAGTAATACTGTTAGGGGTTGAAGAAGTCGTGAACCTGCTGTTTTGGGGTGAAGTGCAGATCGGAAACAATACTCGTTTACCTGGATACTCCTCAAGACTGTCATTCTGACGTCCTTTTTTGTGCATTTGCTGATGAAGGCGCGAAAGAAAGCTTAATTTGGCTTTTGGTGTGTGTGCGGCGCCACCGGCGCGAACAGAAATGAGTTATCACAATGCGTGAGTACAGCATTTAAATCTCTTTCACAAAAGGTCTATCACAGCATGTAAGTACCGAACTGAAATCTATTTCGTGCTGTCTCGTGCTTGAATGGCTTAAAACAAACAAGACTAAACTGACAAGGCTTAAAACACTTTATTGAGGAAGCAGCACTGACCCGATCATTCAGATAGGTGATTAGTTAAACACTACGTCCTGTTAACAGCAGGAAAGCTAATTGTATTCGCAGGTGAACATAAAATATGACACATACAACTGGTGAACCAGTCAATGTAATGCAAATACTGTATGTCTGAATGGTCTGACCTAACAATTAAATGCGACATGAATGACATTGTATGAAGCGTTGTTTGTTTACATCACGTTGCGCCTCGCATTATGAAAACAATGTTTGGGAGACCACGATCAAAACTTAGCAAATAGACAGTTTGATGTTGAATATTCATCCAAATTATGGTGAAAACCAAATTATTTGTGTGTTAAAATAACATTCGTGCATTCAAAATGTAAAGAAATGCTTATATTACTTCACTGGCCATCGGAGCGAATCAACCCCGTGACGTCACATGCTGTGGTACTGCAAGATGGCGGCGCCCTTGCTCCAAAAGCTATAACAAAACATCCTTTTTTCTTTAAAATGGTTACATTAATCATGTTTGTTATATATTTTTTTAATCAAAGTGGAAATCACTTTACTAAATAATGTAAACTTAACTGACTGCTTCACTTCCACTTTAAGCTACAAGAAGGCAGAAGGCAGTTTCAAACATACATCAGTCCTCCAGTGTGATAACTCCACCCACCAGCATTCATATGCCTATAGCTTAATATGAAAAATGCCTTGTGAACTCAGCAGAGACAGTGAAGCAGCAGCGGGGTCATGCTCCACTGATTATCATCAAATGCAGCATGTGGATCCAGAGTTCCCAGGGGGCTACGGAGGTTAACGTCAGGCCATTAGGTGCACTTACCCTCTGGGCTTGGTGATGCATCCCTAAAACGCTGCAGAGGTCGTGAACACAGGTCTGACTAGGGTGAAGAGAGTGCAAGAGCTTACTTTCCCTGTCTGTTTGGGTGCGTGTTCACTGGATTTGGTGAGGCCTGTTAAATCCAGGATTAGCTATAAAAGTGCTTAAAACTTCATTCTTCATGTGAACAGAAAGCACAATAACAGTCAGCTATTTTACAAATATCAAGGTTATAAATTAACCACCCATAGTTATTGCTTTCAAACCCTCTCTTGTTTATATAAATGAAACGTGAATTGAGACAAAGCATTGCATTTCCTTTGTCACCTGGAAACAGTCTTTTCATGCTTTCTCTGCACCGTTGATTAATGAGAGCACTAAACCTCAACTGAGCTGGGCTGCGTTTCCCAAAATCATTGTAAGCTTAAAGGAACAGTTCACCCAAAAATGAAAATTACCCCATAATTTACACACCCCCAAGCCATCCTAGGTGTATATGACTTTCTTCTTTCAGACGAACACAGTTGAAGTTGTTTTAAAATTTATCCTGGCTCTTCCAAGCTTGGTAATGCTGGTGGATAGTGGCTATTATTTTGAAGCTCCAAAAATCGCATATCTCCATCGTAAAACTAACCCATATGCCTCCGGGGGGTTAACACATGTCTTCTGAAGCAGATCGATGGGTTTTTGGAACAAAAATATTTATATTTTTAAAATTATAAACTCAAATCCCTGACTTCTGGCAACGGCCGTATGCACTTTCACGAGAGTCGAGTTCTGGCTTCTTGGCTGACCTCTCACTCGACATATGACGTATGATGTAAGCCGCATTCATAGCGTAAGCTCAGGTCAGAATAAACGAAAGAGGATAGAGCAATACTAAACGCCGGTAATGAATTAAAAGTCGAAAACGAGAAGTTAAAAAAAAGGTCAGAGGATTTCACTATAAGAACAAATGTGGCTTACGTCATATGTCGAGTGAGAGGTCAGCCAAGAAGCCGGCACTCGATTCTCTCGTGAACGCGCATACGGCCGTTGCCGGAAGTCAGGGATTTGAGTTTATAATTTTAAAAATATAAATATTTTTGTTCCAAAAACCCATCGATCTGCTTCAGAAGACATGTGTTAACCCCCCGGAGGTGTATGGGTTAGTTTTACGACGAAGATATGCAAATTTTTGGAGCTTCAAAATAATAGCCATTATCCACCAGCATTACCAAGCTTGGAAGAGCCAGGATAAATTTTAAAACAACTCCGACTGTGTTCGTCTGAAAGAAGAAAGTCATATACACCTAGGACGGCTTGGGGGTGAGTAAATTAGGGGTAATTTTCATTTTTGGGTGAACTGTTCCTTTAAATTGATCGTAGCTCCATTGGTTTCAATGGGTCTACGATATACTTAAGCTTACGATGCTTTTGGGAAATGCAGCCCTGGTCTGAACTCGACAGACAGAGTCGTTCTTGGCTCACGGCGTTTCCAAGATATTCGCTTGGTTCACAGTAGCCAGTCACTCACCTTCTTTGTCATCACTGAGAAATCACATTAATTGACATGAATTCTTTCAGGTGGTGCATAAAAATGTGACAGAGGCTGCTTTATTTAACAATGTCAACAAGCTCCTGTTAAACGAGAGAGATTAGGGCCGCATAGGTGAGGTCAGGCCACATCGTGAGGTATTATGTCTAAGATTTAAACTAATGCCAGGAAACATTCCACCAGATACAGCAGGACTAAATCAACAAGAACAGGGCACTTTTCAACACTTTGCTGCCATTTTTCATTAAATGCGGCTAAACAACTTAACTATGTTGCTCTCTTTCACCCATTCTGGCTTGTGGTAACACAAAACTAAGCAAAAAAGTTATGCACTGTCCTTTGGTGGTCTCTGCAAGATATGCCCTCTCCTGACCTTTTACAGATTATGGGAACTGCACTGGTCACTATGGTATCCTGTTTAGCACAAGAAGGGGAGGGTGTGTCATGGAAAATCTTTAGTAGCTATTAAGGTGAGAGTAAAAACACTGAGGTTTAACAGAGAGGAATCCAAAGCCAGGCGTAATGCACTTTTGTTGCTTCATAAAGGCTTGACAGTATAAAGCAACAAGTATAAACATTATATTAACTGTATGGCAAGCAGGCCTGGTCAGTGAACCGCAAAGAGGGGGATGAGTGAATGGGAATGTATTGGAGCTGGCCCCTCCTAACGAAGAGGTGGGAAAGGCTGTTGAAATATGGTCGCCTACTGTGACACCCTGTTGCTTGCTGGCTGCCAGTATGGTCCCCCTGACAACATAGAAAGCACACTTGATAGAGACCAAGTATGGCTAGTGTTTCAGTGATTAAAGTCTCTACAGGCAGACGACAATTATGCTTTTGAATTAACACAGCTTATAGGTAATTAGACAAAGATTGTTTCATTAAAGATTTCAACTGCACTGAAAAAGGTTGGAATACTCAAGATATAACAATTGCAAAAATGCATATATAAGGTAAACATTACAATGTAAATACTGTGCTTGAACAATTACCCTGCCAAAAGTAAACATTTCAGAATAAAATTACCATTTTTTGTTTCCCATGATTTCATGAAAAATTCTCATATACACAGATAAAATGAAAAACAAATAACTAGTTATAGTTACTGTCACATCAAGCTTTGGTGTATTTTGAAACCATGCATTTATATATAAAAAACCTTCCTTTTCTCCCTGTCAATCTCTTCTCACCTCCTCTTCTACTCTTTCTCAATTGAGAAGTATGTAGACAAAAGCTTGACATGTTTCTGCAGAGGTAAGATTATGTATATACCACCATTATAGACGAACACACTATCTCGCTCACTTTATTCACATTTTTTTACTCTGATTGTGGGATAGAATTAGCTTAAGTCTGCTAAGCTTTCTGCTGAATTCAGGGGAGGGATATTTCCATCATTAAAGTCACAAAATCTATTATTAAGGAAAAAATACATCCCAATGCAGTTTGACAGTAAACATTATTCATAGGTGATTAATAAGCACACATTTCACAACTGCTAAAAAGTTAGTATGAATGTGTGTATGAATGAAATCCATACTACATTCATCATGTTGTCAGCATCAGTTGTGTCGCTTCATCGCAATTCACAACTCCTCTTTCGTGGCCTCATGGGACAGTAGGTCATCCATGTATTTTTCTGCATACTTATGAATTTGTTTTTTCACATATTGTTTTTCATCTTCTATATATAAAACAAGAGGGCATATTCTGATACAGGGCAGGTTTATAATATACATAGACAATTTTTTTCGGTCACACTTTATTTTAAGGTTCAATTCTCACTATTAACAAACCATTAACTGCAACTTTTACCTTAATAATCTCCTAATTTGCTGCTTATTAATAGTTAGTAAGGTAGTTGTTAAGTTTAGGAGCAGGGATGTAGAATATGGTCACACAGATTATGTGCTTTATAAGTATTAATAAACAGGCAATATGTTAATAATAGGCATGTTAATAAGCAACTAGTTAATAGTGAGAACTGGTCCCTATACTAAAGTGCTACCATGTTTTCTTAGTGATTTACCCTGGGAGAACTTTTGGTGTTGGACTGATGTGCTTGTTTGAATACTGATACGAGGGTTTAAGTGGTGATCAGCTCTGCTTCAGACTGTGGGTGTACAATGACAAGAGCTGATATGCTGTGTCAAAAGGTATGTTGAGTTTTACACTAGGTTTTCAATACCGAGGGGGCCTTTCTTTGCCCGGTTGACTTTCTGGCATCCGAGGTTAATGACAGTGCAATGAGGCCCAGTCTAAGTTGGGAGCCCCCCATCACATAACTAATCGTCACTCATCAACACATGAGCCTGTGCTAACGTGCAATCGTACATGTGTTTGTATGTGCCCATGTTCACTTCACAAAAGACAGAGAAAAATAAATGTGTGCACTCCTCGCTGTCTTTTGTGTGTGTTCATCAGTTCAGGCTTTGGTTTGACGTTTCAAGAAAAGCTGTTTATCGTCATGATTATCTGATTTTTGACAAATGATTGTCACTGGGCATGACCAGATAGACCCTTTCAGACATTCCATGCTATATAAACACAGGTTCACCCGCAAAAATGCAAAATTCATTTTATTTTATACTGGATTAATAGTGCACTGTAATGTTTTATTTTGCACTGGCGAATATAGATCAATAAAGGAAAATAGACAGTTGTCAGTTACCAATGCCACTGTATAAATGCATTTACAATCAACCATAATTAGTTTATTATGTAAATTCATGTAAAATCTAATAGCTTTCATTAAGTTGCTGATATCACTGATTTCTTCATCTTTTGTGTGAGTCCTAACCTTTGATACAAATTATATCCTTCTTAACTATACTGTGATGGATGAGTGATTAATAGCAGTGCTGGCCATATTTATTACATAGATAATAATCAGCTCTATATTTTAAAAACAAAAATATTTATTTTCACTGTATATACAATGTTTTCAGGTTATCAAAGGCAAATTAAGTTACCTGACCTCTGATAGATAACCATCAGTAATAAATGACTCATTTGCAGGCCCATACAGAATGTGCACACATGGAATTCATGTAGAAAGTTCTTCTGATTTCCACAGAATTGCAAGCATTCTACTTACCACAAGCATGCTTGTTTATTAAATGGTTCGTTAATTTAGCAATGCATTCAACTATCGATAAGAACATTTGAATCAGCTCCATTTATTACATTTTAGCATGTGTAGATCTTTTCCACTGAATTTCCCCAAAAATAGTGCAGAACATGTGAAATGATTCATCTGGTCCAGATCATTACAATGCAATGGATCTTTGAAGCCTAATGCTAGTGAAGATGTAATTTATTGTGTTAACTAATTAAAGCTTTAAAAGACAACAAAATTTTTTAAGTTAATCCTTGAACAATAACATCTCTGCTAGATTTGCAACTTTTTTATTATAAAGTTAAAGCAAGTTTGATGGACAGAGACATCACAATCCTCTGAGATCCGCAGAGGAAATGGAAAGCATTTTTGATGAATGGGGAAACATGAAGGAGAGCAAGGGTCAAACAAAGTAAAGCAGCAAGTGAAACAGTAACTTAGTAGATCTATTTCAGGGAAGCCTTTAACACTGCAACAGACCTAAGTGGACACTTGTTAGGTTCTAAACAGAGAACCGGGGGTCAAATGTTCAAAAATAGCCATCTTTCAGATCTATAAATGGCTGTGTATGTGTGTGTTCTCTCCTCTTACATGTTTGTTAATATAACAACTCAATAAGTTAAGAATTACTTGAGGAAAAATCAGTTTGTGTGCTCAGTGTAAGAAAAATATTTACAATCAATCTTGTGCCTCTAATTATGTTTTCACAGGTGTAGAGCAGTTCCCTGGGCTTTCTATTACATGTATTATGATTGAGGTCTGTTTAGAGGGTAAATTCCAAACATATACAGTACCAGCTTGTTGTGTCATGAAAAAGTCCCCCCCCCATTGGCTTACACTTCAATGTCAGTATTTACAGTCAATAGGAATTTAAAAAAAAAACAATCCTTAATAGATATTAATACCATGGAATGCAGCTTGGAAGTTTAGAATCTTCCAGGTACATCATTCGGTTAGCTGGGAAAATGAATACGTGAAGGGATGGACAGATTCAGAGGAATGGGGAGTGGGTGAATGAAGACAGCATTCAGAGCTCTGCTAACATGTCATAGCGTGAGACCCCATCGGGTGCACCTGAAGATCGCCCATCCTCACAAAAACAAACACGCTCTGCATTTTATCTGCATTCTTGTTCCAGGACTCTACTGAAGTCACCAACCACATCTTTGGTCAATATCAGATCCATCACCCCACTTCTGATTTCTATCCAATTAAAATGTCATTCCACTCTTGCTCCGCCTGGCACCTCAGGCAGTGTGCTGCCAAACCCCCCACCGGCCAGTGTGTTATTGAGATGATTAGGGTCTGTAACGAAGCAGATCCTTGCCCGTGGCAACCCCTGAGTTCAGCAGAGCTTATTTCAGCCCAGCAGTCTGTGGTGCCCAGGGCAACACAAGCACTGACACGACGCTCTATCAGCAGGGTGATGAGATAATTCATGACATTTATAAAGCCAGTTTATCAATTCACACATTCAACATTTGAGCAATGCTTATTGGTGCATTATTAACTGTTTCAAATATTTCAGCCAAGCCCCAAGTGATACAAGGCAACTGTTATTTTGGTGACATGTCAAGCTTGTCATATGACAGCCACAGTAGCACTGTCTGATGTGAATATATCAAATTACGTATAAAATGATTATTACTGCTGCTTCCATAGACATTAATGTGTATTCTGAAAATCATAATTGCAATATTTTATTTAAAATTATAAATTTAAATTAATTCATTCATTCATTCATTCATTCATTTTTTGCTAGTACTTGTGTGTATTTAAATGTCTGAAAACTAAAAATACTGACAAAATCAAATCTATCTATTTATCTATCTATCTGTCTATCTGTCTGTCTGTCTGTCTGTCTGTCTATCTATCCATCGATCCATCCACCCATCCATCCAGCATATTAGAGCTGCTTGAAATAGACAGTTAATTTGGAGCAGAGAGAATAGACATAGTTATAGGGTCTAGCATATAGTATCTAATAATGTGAACACTATGATTCACTATTAATGTAAAGACAAAAATAAAAGCAAAGGCTGTGACTGACTAACAGGTTCTTGGGGGCAAATATTGTGTTCTCATTATCTAAGCAGGATGATTATGTAGTGAAAACTTTTTCCCAGTGTCACAAATGAGACTTCTGTTTCGTCTAGATCTCCTAGAGAATTTACAGTAATATTTCAAAAATTTAACAATACATAAACTTACTATATATTATGTATAATCTTATTTAATCTTTTTGTTTTATTTTGATTGTTTTCATTTTAAAATGATTTATTTCAATTTCACATTTTAATAGTTTAATTATTAGCCCCTGTAAATTTCCTGTCTTCACTGGTTTTAGAAAAAAATTCAGTAATGTCTTAATCTTTGCCACAAAAACAAAGTCTGTGAAACTGCAGTCAAATATCTGCAATTTCAATATGAACATTTCTTATCAAATTCTAAGTTATTTGATTCACATTCATTTTAGAGCTCTATACTTTTACTATATGACAACAGCTGCCTTGCGTATGTCTGTTTTCATTTTCCCTCTTAGAATTTCTAAAGAAATGTTAGAGACATAATAAAAAACTCCAGCTCCAAAAGAGCAACGTCTGGGCAAAAAAAACCTTTCCTCTGGGAATCTACTGGCTGCTGAAGTTTAAGTTAAGTTTATGAAGGAGGTTTAGGGCAGGCATAGGTCTATCCTCTATATGCTCCCTTTCGGACCAAAGTATATGTATAGGACAACTTTGCTGGCCGGTGTGAAGCAGAACTTGAAAGCTGGAGTAATATCACAGGCCCATGTCAAGGAAAAGTTGAGTAGGGGAAGGGGACCATGGGCCACTGGTGTGACCTCAGTTTGCGGTGCTCTAAAAGCTGTTAGTTCAGCTTGTTTCTGTAAACTCTATTTGGAGATATCCTTGACCAAGCTTTCATCCTTTGGAATATAAGAAAATATTATGCTTTTTAGCAGTCAAAAATTTGGACTTATATTTGTCCTGTTGGAAAAAAGAAAAGAGAAAGCACAGTGCACTAGAAAAACACAACCCAACCATGTAGAGTGTCAAAGCTCTCCAGCTAGGTATCATAGATTGGCATATATTACAACATGATTAATTTATTCCAAGTGGGGACGAGTGAGAAATCCTGCTGATTTACAGCACAGAATAGCCACGCCAGCTTATAGGGTTTACGTGTATGATTTAAGAAAACCATGTTAGTTTTTTGTACATTTTCTGATGGAAGACCCATATGGAGCTTGTGAAAACATCCTGGCATGTTCTAGCACATTTGGGTCCACACAACATGGAACAAAGTTTATACACAGCATGTAAATAAAAGGCATGTAAAAGTGATATATTACTTTTCCAATGTTTGTCTAACTGTCCAAACATGTGAGACTTTAATGTACTGTATATGCATGACACATGTAAAGGCATACAAGGCTCAGTATATGTAAACCACCTTTTCTAAAGAAAATGTCTGATAGCAGAATCCAGAGAAAAACCACTAAAACAATAATCTTACCATTTTTGCAAGCTGGATAAAGATGTTAATAAAATGGACAAGGTAGAAGCAATTTACTTTTTTGATTCAAGGCTGTGAGGGACAGAAATAAAGTCCACTGAATTGGTTGTAATGTTCAAGTGATAAAACATTTATTTATTTATGTACTCTAAGTCTATAAAAATAGGGCACAATGTACTGGGTTATTATGAAGGAATTTTCTGTATTGATTTTTCACAGGTGGTTTACTTTTATTTTGAAAAAAACATTGCAATGTGTTGTATTTTTGGGTTAAAGGAAATGTCTGTAAACTTAGATGTCCTGAAAGAAAATTACCAGTACCTTTTTCGCATTTCTACAGAACTTTTTTTTCTACAATGTTTATTTAATTAAATTTATTAAATGTACTGATTTTCTTTCTCATTTTTACTCTTTCCCATTCATGACGACTCATTTTCTAAAAGCAATGCTATCTCAGTGACGACTAGACATTGTTGCATTACCATCCTAGTAAAAAAAGTAATATATTTGAAATAAATTTATCAAATCTATTAACATATATACTGACATATCACTTGAGACTTTATTTGGAGTACTACTTGTGCACAATGCACATTTCTTAATATTAAGCCTAAAATGTGTTTTAATGTCACTGTCACTGATGAGGATAGTATGATCTTTGAATAATATCAGTCTTTAAATATGAGATATTTAAAGTGTACCTAAAGTATACTTACAATAGTTACACTTAAGCACAGTCAAATATACTTCAGTATATCTTTAGCTGGACTTCAGCACTACTTCCACACAATTAAAGTGCATTAAGCATAAAATTAGTTGTTTCAATTTAGCAGACTCTAAAGGGGTGGTTGACTGTTTATTTCTAGGCTTGATTGTGTTCATGTACTCTAACATGTGTTAATGCTTACATTTAAAAAAAAAAACGCAATATTTATCACATAATTTACCTTTATATTTCACACTGCTCTGTCCCTTCTCCTATAAACGCGCTGATGATTTCCTGGTTTTATGAAGTCCCTCCCTCAGAAATATGCAATGGGCTCAGATTGGTAAGCTGGCTCAGTGTGTTGTGATTGGCTAAACTGCCTCTAGTACGCATCTAAATGTCCCGTCCCTCACCTCAGCGCCATGTGCTCAGGTTGTATTGTAAACAATGCCATCATCAATATTACTTATCAATATGAGCCCAATTGAGACGCAGAGAATATTAGTGAAGAGGATCGTGCAGAACCTGTGCAAGCACGGCTATTAATGGTATGTTTTTTGTTTCTTGTTGGTTCATACTTTTAGATACGCAGTTATTTGTAAATGCTACTGCTTCTGTTAGCTTTTAATATACAATTTTATCCTGATTAAAGCTTTAATAGATTAAGGCAACCAAACGCGCATCCATGTTTAACGCTTCTCATAGCTATGTGAAAATAAGTGTATAATTGGAACAGTTCATTGTTGGAGCTGAGCTGATGATCTGAATGAGAGAGAGAGAGAGAGAGAGAGATGCAGAGCAGGGAGATGCAAGGAACAGGATTAAGAACTGCTGCTTTAGAGCATTGATTTTAAAACTTGTGAATCCATTATTGTTAGAAGACAGAATCGCGATTCATACATGAATAGATTTTTTTCGCGCACCCCTAGTTTTCACGGCATTCCTCTTCTCTAAAGCAGTGCAACAAGGCCCCGCCCCCTTTGTTGCATGTTCCCGGGGGCAGGGTTTATATGGGTTTGTGACGTCACAAAAGCGGGAAATAACTCGCTGTAGTCCCTACGAGCCATTTTTGTAGGCATTAAACTGCCTTAATTTTAAAAGACGATATCTCCGTTTGCAATGAACTTTCAGTGCCGTAACTTTGCAGATATTGTTTATGCTCAAACAGCAACATTACACACTAACTAACGTTAAAAAAGTGAAATCACAATCAACCACCCCTTTAAGTATACAAGTTTAGTATACCAAAAGTTTAACTGCAGGGTATTTTTATTAAGCACATAAATATATATATAAATATATAGTACACTTAGCATGAAATAAATGTATTTCAAATACATTTTAGCACATTTATTTTTCACCAGGGCAAACAGAACTATCTGGAGTTACACCGACCTCTCTTTAGATGGACTATTGAAGCCATTCAAGATTACAAGCATCTAAGATTAATTGTATTCAAACTTCTGATGAAGCCTCATAAATTTCCATTGAAACTGGCATTATTACATTGCTCTCAACAGACAAGAAGAGCCTGAAAGAGCCACAGCTGGCTTGGTCTCTTACGAAGGAAATTGAGCATCACAGGCTGTAGGCCGACACTGTGCAGACCACCTGCTATGAGCGCTACAGGAAACCACCACTCAGCAGTAGGTCAGAGTCTGAGGCTTTGAAGCCACACCAGGGAAACATTAAAACTTGAGTTGAGGGCAGCGACCGGCCTTTTGCAAGTCCCAAGAGCACAAAGTGTTAAGAGAAGGAGTCTCTTTTCCATCATCGCCACAGGAAATCAACACTAGTGGTCTAAATCCCCTTGGGAAGCCAATTTATAGCTCAACAAAGTGCTGAAGCTGGAGCTAATGGTTTACTCCACACGAGCCTGGTGAGGTTGAAGTCCCATTTGGTTTGAAGACTGTGATATATATGTAATTACTTCAGCCAGGATGGGGGCATATCTTTGAATCACTTCAATGGATCGTTAAACACAGTTAATCAGCAATTCAAGTATGTTGTTATATATTAAAGGTAATGCCCTCCCACGTTGGTTCAAACAGAGCCCAGAGAGAGAACCAAAAGAAAGTTCTCAGCTAAGGAAATGACCTGATGTGCAGCGATTCCTGAGGTCAAAACATGCTGCTCCTGAACTTCAAATAATGTAGTAAGCCTTAAACCAAACTCAGCCGGTGTCCTACTAAAACCTGCAGTGTCTTTGACCACAGTTTGGTGTAATCCATACTACAAAGCTGGATGTTAATGAATGAAGAGAACAGAGACAGATTGTATACACTTCCTCCCAGACTGCCGGAGTCCTGAGGCAAACAGAATAAGTTGATAATTTACAGCACTGCAGGATGTGTGGAATATGTTCATGTTTGGTTGTCATTAATAGGGGATAAACAAAGTCATGTATGCAGGCATGTATTAGGGGTGGGAATCTTCAGGCACTTCATGATCCGATCCGATCCGATCCAATTCTGGGAGTCACGATCCGATTCCAAAACGATTCTTGATCTACATTTTTTCCCCAATTAATTCTTCTGCTGTGCAAATACATCTTTACAAAGTTACAATTTAACCAAAATTGCAGTTTCTATGCTTTTTGTTTATAGTTGGAATCTCTGTATGTCAGTACTGCCATCTTAAAAATAGCAGTGTGAATCTTCACTGGTTTCACGATTCAATTCAATTACGACTATCATTATCAACTCAATATCACGATGCGTCACATTCTCAGTTTTCAATATTAGCCTACTGCACACGGCTACATTTTCATATAAATTTTATATCAAATTTATTTTGTGCAAAATTTACTTTATTTTTTTTTATTATATGAAACAGGCTACATTTTAAAAAAGTTACTTATTTAAAATAAGTGTTCTTTAAGTATCCGAAAGTTTACAGATAATAGTTATGGGTTTTTCTTTTTTTCCTCTGCATTATTGCCGTTTGATTATTACTGATGAGATCATAGACAGTGGCAGCTTTAACAGGCTGTATTCAGACTAATGCACAGATCTATTTCGATATATCAGATGTTTTGTCCTGCTCTGAAAACATAACTGACTGTGTGTAGCCTGAATCAATTTCGTATAAAAGTATTTGAAAATGCGAGTGCATTTAACCGCAGCCACAATCGAGCTTCAGGACAAACAAACACAAAGCGCACGTGAAAGTCTGTTAGTGCGCGAGTTTCGTGCATCTAATAGTACTGCATTCCAAATGGTATAAATGAAAGCATATCTAAAGCATATCTAAAGAAAACACAGCAGGTGAAAGCACACGCTGTCAAGCAATGCGCACATGTCTCACATCGCAAATTCTGTGCAATGAAGCCCGCACATCTCTAGCGCGTGCCATATGCAGGGAAAAAAACCAAGCTCAGAATTTATTCTGAAATATTCAGAATTGATTCAGAATCATTGAAGAGAGAATCGCGATGCATCGGAGAATCGATTTTTTCTCCCACCCTTAGCATGTATATGTATAATGTCCTTCAACCAGTTACATGTCCTCTTTGACATAGGACAGGGAAGGCTCACACAAAATATTTGGAATATGAAAGAAAAGTCACAAATGAGAATTCTGTTTCTCCTAGATCAGGGATGATGTGGTTGGTTGAACCCCTTTGACCTTAAAATATTTACTTGAAGTACTCACTGATATTTTAAATTGTTATTTCAATATTTCAACACATGTTTACAGTACTCTGATGTTGGTTAATAGTCATATGACATGCAGGTAATCAAAATTTTGATGTTTTGATTTTAAGATGATTTTTTTAAATTTCAATTTTACATTTTATAATTTATTTAATTATTAGCCTTCTATAAATTTCATGTCTACTGTAGTTTCAGAAAAAAATCCAATAATGTCTCGATACCAAAGTCCACGATACTGCAAATTTTCAATATGAAAATCAAATTTTTCCAAGACCAAGTCATCTAAATTATTCTATTATTCTACAATTATCTGGCGTATATATGCTTTCATTTCTCCTTAAGAATGTTTTGAGAAACATTAGAGACAGAGTTGAGATGACATAATAGAGAACTCCAAACAAAACTAAAAGAACAACTTCTGAGCAATAAAAACGTCCTCTGGGAGTCTACTGATTGCTGAAGTTTTAAATACACAAACAAGCAATAAGAAACTGCACAAATATACCTTACTGAATTAACATAACATGATGTTCTTATTAGAGTTAACTGCTCAAAACTTCCTAAGGGGGTCATGGAAAGAGTTAATGTGGTCCAGATTACAGTTAGAGACACATTGTGTATCACCGATGAGACCAACCAAGTAGTTCCTGTGCTGTGACCTGATGCTGGAGATTTTCTTTACCAGAGGTACAAATCTCGGCCATCTACCAAAACCACAGACCACATTTGGTTGTAAAACATGGTGAAACATAATGACTTGCCTGGAGGACACTCAACCAACCAATAAGCTGACAAATTTTGCGCACAGTAAACCCACAAAACCATTTTTGGAACAACTCAAATCATTAGTATTTACAACTCTTTAAACGTGAGGACCACCACTCCGTTTCCTTCTTCATTCTCTCCACTCTCCATTTGATACACCACCACACTGATTAATTAACGAATTAACGAACAGCACACCTTCATTGTCTTTTACAGGCCAAAGGAGTAAAAAGAAAACCTGCAGGATCTGCCTTAAATCTGCCTTGGAGCAGTTAAGCGGGAACAGACAGGTGAGACAGACAGGTAAAAAGGTCATGGAGAGAGTGATGAAGAACATTCATCTTTCAAGACAGGATAGAGAGGCGACAAGAGAGTAAGCAAATGGTGGTCTCAGGAAAGATATTATATTCTCGGATTAAGCAGGAGGGTAAATGTTTGAGAAGGAGAAAGAGGAATGCAACAGAACTGAGGGTAATTATACAGAGGATCAGAGGCGGTGGGTGTGTGTACTACTTTATGCAGGGGGCTGGGGCGGGTGGTGCAGGTGAGGGGGTTCAGCTGCTTAGCCAACGGTTGGAGACTAAGCTGAGGCCTGCCCCTGTCATGGATTTGGGAATGCCATCATGGGAATGTCTAGCTCCAGGGCCTTAGGTCTGGAGGGGGGCTGACGTATACCATTTTCATTCCATCTTCACATCCGCAAGCGATGCAGTGCACTGGATTGCAGCCGTATATATTACCTCTAAAATTATCTCTAATTTAACAATAACGTGACACACATACTTTCGATGCTTTACGCATGATAGTACTTGACCGTGCTGAGCTAAACTATGTTACAGAAGATTACACTGTAATATTACAGATTCACACACTGATGCTTGAGCTTTAGAAGTGTTTGTTAAGGTAAGCATCAGCAGTACTATATTTCCTGGAATATAAGTCACGTTTTTTCCATCATCTGAAACATGCTGTGGCTTATATTCCAAAGCGATTTACATGCATATAATGTACGTTAAGCACGCAGAACATGAGCAAAGTGCACACATTTTGATTTGTCCCGAATGAGAGCGGTACATGCACCCAAGTTTATTTGCAGAAGCACATTTCCCTCATACTGACAGTTTATAGGTTTAATAATGTCTGAATAATTATAAACTGTGAGTTGCACCCCAATGTGACTTATTTCTGTATTTCCTCTCAATTATGCATTTTTGACGTGGTGTGACTTACAGAATTATATTCTGAAAAATACAGTACAATTATTTATGATCAGGGTTACAAATATGATCCTGAGTATGTTGCTCCAAACATGTATGACTTACTTTCTTCAGTGGAACAAAATATTTGATCCGAAGTCAATGGGATACAGTGTTATTTGTACCTCTTCAAAATATCTTGTTTCTTTCTGTTTCTATACTGGTTCCTCAGTTAGAGCGTAAGTAGGACATTGATATCAAAATTGCTAATTGCTCTGGGGTGGTTAATGAGAGAAAAAAGACAAAGAAAGAAAGAAAACTCTATTAACTACAGGAGAAAAAAAAACAAAGAAAGAGAGGAATTGAGGCCTTTAGAATAACATTTTATACTTTGCTATGATGAAACATGCATTATTAGTGTAAAGAAAATATATATATATTTTTAACAATTCAGCAATTTCATTTAAAAAAAAAACATCTATCATGGTCATATTCCACCTGGCCCCTCATGCTATGCTGTTTCCAATTTTCAAAAGCACTAAAAAGCCTCCCCAGACAGTTCATGCTCAAACAATGCTTAGACAAGGGTACATTTGAGCACTTGGCATCTGCTACTGAAAACTGTTTATATAATTCACAGGTGAACACATCATAGGTAAAGAATGAAGGAGGAATTAAGGAGATCCAGTACAATAGATATGTGGGGAAAAAACAACAGAGGGAAGAAAGGATGATGTAGTCCCGTAGAGAGGGAGGGGAGGCCAAACACAGATGAATAAACAGAGCTGTTCCAATAACAGGCTTTCTTGCAGAACAACACAGAGTAACTGCAGGATGCATTAATTAGACGATGCGTATACTTACTTATTGCCAGTATGAAATATTAGTGTGCTTCTATTTTTATGTCTATTTTAGATTCATTCACAACAATAGTGAACATACAGATGAATAAAAGTGTGCTTGGGGGTTTTATCCTGAGGGTGCCAATTCAATGTGAAGGTTATAGGGATGACAGAGAAGGGTGGGGTTCATGAAGGAATTGAAAGAATGAGTGAAAGCAAGCCAGCCATCAACAAATGAAAGAAAAACAGACAGAAAAGAGCAAAAATCCATTTCAAAGCAAAAAGTAAATCCAGCCCAAGGCTAAACTACATGTAGATGGTGTAAGGCTTGTACAACGAACTAAAACAACATAAACATAAACCTATCTATAAGTTACGATAAAAGGGGGCCCTCTTTAAGCAGAAAAAAAAACTCTTCTTAAATCCTAAGGGGGATTTGCATTTTCTTCCATCAATCCATCAATCTTTCATCTATCTATTTTTCCATGCTCTCAATGTGAGAAGGGCATTTGCTCATCATTCTAAATGCTTATTCTCTGTTTGTCTCATTCATTCTTTTCTTGAAAAGAAAGCAAAAATCACTAATACTGCTCTTACTTTGAAGTAGAGGTTTAAACAAATCCCTACACCCACATAACATCTCCTGTACCATCTATGCTAGGAACATGAATTATATCTCAAAATATGTAACTTGTTGAAGAGAAGTGATCAGACTTATGATTTCTTAGATTTTATTTTGTGTCAGTAAAAACCAAGAAGCAATGCCCTAGCAGTCACTCAGAATGCTGTAACAAATGCACAACAATGCACTAAAGTAGTAGTATTCTGTTTTTCATTCCTATGTCCTTTCCTCCTTGTTTTCCAGTGTTTCAGAAACCTGTGAGTGAAGGAAAGAATGTTAAGATGCTCTCTCCACACACTCTCACTCTGTTCCGTACTTGCTGCATGATTTGAAAGGTTCAACGAGAAGAAGGAAAATACATCAGAAAGAGGGAGATCAGTGTACTGAGGAAAAAAACATATAAAGATAAAGAGAGACCAGGTAGAACTATAGGAAACAGTGAGGGAAAAGCCTTTACAACTTGTATGAAAATAAATTATCCTTAGCAGCCGAACATGTCACAGTAGCATGCTGTGATTTATACTCATGCTGTACTGATTGTAACAGCAGGACATTACAGAAAAGCCTGGCTGGAGATGTGACAGAGTGAAGCGGTAAAAGCCAGCCCACACACGTGGTCCCACAAACATACACAGATCTACATACAGCCTGCTATCCATCGTCATGAAAGATGAAAGAGCAGTAAAACTGTCTGCTTTTTGGCACTGTGAAAATGTGCATATCTAAAGGATCCTCTCATGTACAACCACATGCCTCTGTACAGTAAAAGCAGGCCATGTAAGGAGTAAACCTCTCACTGACATTAAGATTAACTCATTTCTGCTCAGTAACTAAACCAAATCTGATTAGGGAAAGGAGAGAAACATGTAGGGAACAATAAATGAAGCCACCTGGAAAGTAAACTACAAAAAAAAAACCTGCTCAAATCTTTGTTTATTATCCGGAAAAAGTAGGTTGAAAATGGACAAATGATAGAATAAACAATGAGATTGATACATTTAGGACTACAGGAGAATAAACATGAATGCTTATGGATTTTATCGGGATGGAAACTGATGAGATGGAAGGAAGGAAAGAAAGAATACAATACAATTTGGATGCAATGCGTATATTTATACACTACTGTTTTAGAAATTAAGAAAATAATTAAATAACATTGGCATTGTGTGTGTGTACCACACTTTAGGTCACAACAGGGGAACCGTCACAGGCTACAGTAAATAAAAAGTAGACCTATCTGTTACATGACAGCTCACTATGTCGTTATTTAATTTCTTACTTCATTTAGACCATTAACATGATATTTAACTAGGGCTGGGTAAAAAAATCGATATCTCGATATTAATCGATTCTCATTTTTACTGAATCTTAAATCCCAAGAATCTATTAGTCTAGCCTGTTTTCAGTTAATGGACGGAACATCGAAGGGAACCTCCCATCTAATAAATCGCAATAAGCATTGTGCTTTGGTACTTTTAATATGAAAGTCTCAGATTTCAAATTCTGTCCATTGTGTTGCAGTATTCAAACAATAAATGCCGTTTTGGCGCTGTTTAATATGCTGTAGCGCCTCAGTTCAACAGATGCGGCAGCGCGTAGAGCACGTGAGCTGATCATCTCCTCCACATTATTACCAGTTTCAGCACAAAATAAACATGACTAAACATCCGATGGTAAGTTAAAAGAAAGAGTACAACTTTACAATCCGTATCCTGGCTCATGTAATTGCTCAATCAGTGTTTCAGCCGCGAAAAGTCATCAACATAACGGCTTGTAAACAATGTCAAGTAACGTCACATTTACCTCAGAAAAAAACATATTCAGTGACCAAGAACTTTTCTGATAACTACAGAAGGTTATCTATCATTGTGTGATGAGGGCACAGCGAGCCAGTGTTGCCAGGGCAGCGGCACAAGTGGGCTATTTTGAAAATACAGTCGCGGGAAAAATGACAGAGCCGCGGGTTGCGTTTTTTTGGGCTATTTTTATAATGTACCGCGGCCGCCCAAAGTGTATATAGACAAATAAAAATCAAAATAGATCCTTTTCCTAATGTGTATTATACTTGGAATGTATACCTGGCAACTTAAGAACAGAGAGGCTGTTGTAACATCACAAACAACGTGAGTTCAGCCAGAGCACACATGTGAAGGCTTTTACACAGCAGAAATAAACATGACAACAGTCACTATAGATTATATAAGATAATAAACACACGATTACGATAGGATATGGTTTGTATGTGATTTTCTGGAGATGAATGTCTACATCTGAAATGCTAATTTGTGCATATATAAAATATAAAAGGCTATAAATAGCATATTTTAACAAAAGTAAACGACCAAATTCCACATGTGATCGCAAAAGGAAGTTATTACAAACACTCGATGGTGGTTTAAAGTGAGTTCTCAGTAAAAGTGTACTATTAATCTCATAAAATGTCTTATGTAGCATGATGCTAATGTTAGCGCTAATGCACCTGCAGAACAGGTCCAATTCTTCTTCATAATGCATTGTGTCATAATACTTCACGTAAGGTCGCAAGAAAATGTTTTGTTGTATTTATTTAGAAATACTTTTGATAATAGTTGGGTAAATGTAAACTGGGATTGAAGCGATGTGGCTTGGTAAGCGTTTTATTGTCAGTATAAAGACTGATAATGGCTGAATAAAAACAAAAGAATAACGATAAAAGAATAATAAGGATTATGTCTCATACCTGGCGGAGGTGTGAAAGGTTCTGTTTCCTTAAACTAGTTTGTCATGCATTTCATTTCAACACATTTACAGGTAAATCGTAGTATTTTAAATGTGCGATTAATCATGATTAATCACAGTCCAGGACTGTGATTAACGCGATTAAATTTTTTAATCGTTTGACAGCAGTAATATATGCATACATGAATTATCCTGAATTATTGATCTTGCCTTTCATTTACATCTGGAAGAGAATTTCATTGCATTTTATCTACACTACATATTTGCTGCGCTTGCATCATAGGAGAAAAAAATGTAAAAAGGCTGAATCCATGCTTGAATAGCTCCTGTCTCAACATCTCCACAGGCCTCTTCCTTTGTGGCTGGTGATGTTGTTCTGGACCACCATGTCAACAATGCTGCTGTTCCATTCAAAATAATTTTGATTGTCCACCTGAATGATCTCAAACTTAAATTCTGAAAAATGTTTGGACATTTACTGTAAATAACTGAAGTTGTCCAAGGAGGACTAAAAGTCTGTACTATCAACAATCATAGTACAACACTTAAAGCCCCCCCCCCCATTTCATTTGAAATTCATCTTCTCCTTCCACCCTGTTGTCCACTTCCTCTCTGTCCATGTCTTTTTACAGTTTCTCTTCTTGCTCTTTCCACTACACCAGTGCCCTCCTCTCTACTCATCTCTTCTCCCTTTCCTTCTCCTCTTCTCTTTTCTCCCATCTTCCTCTCTGCTCACCTCTTTCTACCTGTTCCTCTCTTCTTCTTTTCTCTCATTACACCCCTTTCTCTGCCCACTCCACCACCTTATAGACTTACACCTCTTTCTTTATGCCTCCCCCCCCCCCGTTTTTATTTTTATTTATTTTATTTTTATTGTTATTATTATTATTATTATTATTATGCAAATTCGTTCTTGCTCTTTGTATATTTTTCCTTTTATTATTACTCTAAAGCAATTGTAATAAATGTGTAAACGATTAGGAAAACTGCATTTCCTGTACTGAGTGTATGATTAACCGAATAGTTATCAGTTTAGGGCCAATCGAAAATATACCATGTTCATTTGATAGAATGACAAATTACAGAGTTTTGTTTGTTGTGTTTGGACAAATGGTACATAAATGTTTGTGATTTGTGTAAAATCTTTTTTTCAGATATGTTAAAGTATTTGTTGGTTGTATTAACTATTCCGAAAACATTTGAGAGTTTTGTGCACATTGTTTTGAGAAAATTATTTGCATGATTTGTAATTTGTATGAAATTAATGAAAACATACAATCTGTTTAGGACAATTACAAAGTATTCAGATCACTGTGTTAACTGTTTTGAGAACAGTGACCTGAGTTTGGAGAAATGTGTCAAATCGATTGAGAAAAACTGTAGTAAGATAGAAAAATAAACTGTAGAGAGGGGCATTTTGCTAAATATATGCACCATATAACATATTCATTATAAATTTCACTGTTCTTCAATGTTTAATTTATATTTCAATAAATCCATCAAGTTTTTATGACAGCCACTATTGTTTATATTTCAAAAAACGAATTGAAGTAGAAATATTATTATGTAAATGCAGCTTTATTATTTTAAAAACTTCATTAAGTGTAATTTTAACAAATAAGTCAATTTTAACCTTCAATATTATAGTAATGTAGTACCAACGGACTCTCATGTATATTTTAAAGCATTAGTTGAGAGATTTTTTTCTTTGTGAAAATTTGGCATGTACTGTACCTGATATATATCCAAAATAATCGATATTGAATCGAATCGAAAGCTTGTGAATGAGAATCGAATCGAATCGTGAAATTTGTGTTAAAACCCAGCCCTATATTTAACACACAACAAACACAGAAACAGCAATCTTCTCCATCATGCCCTCAATTGTCTAGAGTTGACAACTCATCTATCTCAATCCACTTATCCTACTATCAAATAGAGGGTCATAAACATTACCTTCTGGTGTTACAGCTTTTAAATGGATGCAGGGGACATGAAAATTTGTGCCCCAGGGAAGGTTCAAATGGGGAGGGGCATTAACAAATCACAAAGCAATCACAAAGTGTTTTGGTCTGACCTGGAGGAATGTTCTAGAAAGCAACACCTGCAGCAAGGAAAAGTGCAGAAAAACTCTCAACACGTTATACCAGGCAGCCCAGGAATTTCTCATGGGGGAGGAAGCATGGCGTATCCTCTGTGATAACAATATGAAAACAATATTCACACAAAAAGCACAACAGTTTCTTGTGAAACTGTGAGACGTGAATGATAATAAAGATCAGTCATGCATGTTTTTGTGTCTTTTTTTCATTACAATCCACCTCCCTCTCCTTAACATTGACCTAACTTTAACTCATCCCACACCTAAAGTAAGCAGTTATTTTACGTGATTGTAAAACGTTATGATATTTCATACTAAATATTCAAAACAAGCCCATTTTTAATCTGAGCTTTAGGGAATTTTAAAGGGAAATGATCCCTTATTCTACGTGCACCTACGGAATCCATTGCCTTTGGCTAGTTAAAATACTGAGAAATTATCTATGTAACTACCTGCACAGTGCTCAAAACCCCTCAGCTAAAGTACTTTAACATGCATTCATGTTTTTCAAGACCACATAAACCACTTTATATCTCTTTCTCTATCTCTTTCTCTCTCTCTTTCTTTCTCTCTCTCTCTCTCTTTCTTTCTTTCTCTCTCTCTTTCTTTCTCTCGCTCTCTCTCTCTCTCTTTCTCTCTCTCTCTCTCTCTCTCTCTCTCTCTCTCTCTCTCTCTCTCTCTGCGGTTTCTTTCAAGCTGTGCACATCAAAAAGGCTTTGCACCTCTTCCAGTACTAAATAGTACAGGATACTATCACAAACACTATCAGTCTGTTTTGCCAAAATGATTTAGATTATTTTTATTAATCAAGAAAACTGAATATAATACGCAAGCCATTGCAAGAACCACGTTTTTGAGTGGTGCAGATAAGAACTGCCAAGAGTGATGGCTTATCTGTGCGTATATATCAAAATAAAAGATATGGAGTGAATGTTCCATTTGTCCTTATATAAATATTTGAACTGCTACCCTACTCGGTTTATGATATCATATTTATATTGTAGCATTAACAAATACATAAACTCTAGATTTTTCTAAAACATCTTTCCTGGTGTGCAACTCAAAGAGTAAGACTTGATTTATACTGTTTTAATTCATTTAAAAAATAATAATAATAATTAAATTCCTTGTTTTTATTGTTGTGATTATTTCTTATGATTATTTTAACTCCTTTTATGTAAAGTACTTTGAATTACCATTGTGTATGAAATGTGCTATATAAATAAACTTGCCTTACCTTGCCTTGCCTTTATTTTAAAAAGGTCTAATGAAATCTTGACAAATTTTTAAGGGCATTTGGCTTGAAATACTTGTAAATTACCCCTATTTTTATATACATCAAATAATAACATTTATCAACAAAACATTTGCTTAGCCATCACAAATTCTTATAACTTAAAAATTACACCGAAAGCAAATAAACTGTGCATGATTATTTACAGTTTGACAGTAACACGGAAGTTTCAATTTCTAAAGTCTTCTCTATAGTCTCTATAGTCTTGAGACAGGTTCCTACTTTTATTTCACCAGTTCACTAATACAGGGCTCCTTGTATTGCCCTGCTCCTCATAATCCAGTTGAAGAATCTGGGCCAATTAACCCCTTAAAATCCATTTAGAAGCTTATAATTGCCGTTAAATATCAGAACACTGCAATAAAGCTTGATTGTTCTTGCCGGAGGAAAAAAGGAATGGTAAAACTATTCACCTAAGACCCTGACCCCTGTCTTTACCCCATCAAAGACTCCTAAGAAATGTTCTCCTCATTCTTGATGACCTTATCTGAGTGATGTTGGAGGTCTGACCCTCTACAAGCAACCTCCAAAAAGTTTGAGTTGAAGTGATGTCTACATTACAGTTTTTCTCGATTACTAAAACACTATAACCAGGCTTTTGAACTAAAATTTCAAAACCATAACGTCATTTTTAAAAAAGCACACCCATTTCCCTAAACTATAAACACTATTCCCCTGCTTTGACTCATGAGTCAGATTTGGTGAACTGTTACTGCAAAACTCTACACATAAATCCCTACATTTCTCAGTGCTTACACCATGTGATCATATCGAAAGCACTAGCATTCAATATTGTTCACTGAAGACTGCACAATTTGAGTTCAATTAGCACACAATTACCCAAGTGGAAACACTAGGAGTCAAAATTTATCACATACCAATCAGAACCTTTGACGGATAGATAAAAGTGCCAAAGTCAGCTCATTCGGGTTTGAAACGATGGATCCAGAGAGACGGGTTTTGAGGGTTTGTGCGTCATGTCTGAGAGCAAAGTTTGGTTTTTCAGCAGGATTGAGTAGTTTTGAGTAGAGAGCTTCATTTTGACCTGAATATAGGAAGTTTGGGGAATTGAGTTAGAAGTTATGGATTTGTGTTTAGAGTTTTGCAAAAAAGAGGCAATAATTTCAAGAAATGTGTTTACAGTTTTTTTTTTCAACTGCTTACACACAAAATCTTTACTTGTCACACAATTTCTGAAACCTGACACTCAAACACCAGAACCACACACCGAATCTGCAAAACCATACGCTAATTCTCATTTTCAATTTCATAAAACAATTTTTGCGGAACATAACACACAATTCTCAATGTAACACACAAAAATCTAACAGGAAGTATCTTGATTTCCTTTTTCAAACACAACCAGTCAAAATGCCACACTAATTCATCAGTGCCAAACACTAACTCCTTACATGTGCAAACACTCATTGCTTTACTTAACACCAACCAATCATGGCTTTAGAATAAGCCTACAAATAGGCCAAAGGTCAAGTTATAGGTTTTGAACAATGGATGCAAACAATGTGCAATACACCCAACCATCTCGCCCACCAACAAACACACCATTCCTTTGGAATAATCACCTTTTTCAAAATTATGTTTGGTTTCTGTCCAACTACACATGGTTGATGTATTTCTATTCTTTCATATTGTGTAATACTGTATTCACAACCACAAATGCTTACAGTAAAAAATGTAATATTTTGGTTTCAATCTTGCTTTCATGTTTACCATGAATTTGTCAAAATCTCTCTGCCAGTTACTTTCAATCTTGTACAGAAATGTACATAGGAGCTCATGAAAGAAGAGCTTTAGTTTTGAATAACTATGTGTTTATGATATATCCAAAAATATCATATTATGGCAAAGGTGTTTGCAGTGTAAGAAAAATGTTTGCTTTTGAGATGTGTTTGTGATATTTTGAATGCAGTGCTTCATTTTGCAAGAGATGTGCGGCATTTTGCATTTTGTGTGTGCAATTCTTGGATTTGTGTGTAAAGTTTTGAAAAAAAAAAAAAAAAGAGGCAAAGTTTTGAAAATGTGTGTAAGCAGTAGAAAAAAACTGTAAGCAATTGAGAAAAACTGTAAAAGAGTTGTTTAAAGAAAACTGAGTCACTGTCCAGAAAACGTTCACTTTGTTGACTTTTATTTCTCAGACTTTCTCAAACATCTATTAAACATGGATGCATGATGTACATTTCTTGGTCTAAGATCTACTCTGATACTGGAAAATAGGTCATGCAAAGTCAGATGGTAAGACCCACTCTCTTAAGTCCCTCCCAACACCATTGGTGTCCCACAGGAATCACTACTTGTCCCCTTACTGTTCTCCATCCACGCCACAATACTCAATTGTGTCATATAAATTCAGTTTCTCATATAATGTACGGAGTACTGACAACAATCAACTGTGTCATTCTCACCAAATGTCTCTGCGTTCAGAGAAATTAAACTTGGTATTAACAAGCACTTCAAATGCAGTTCCTGATTTTATGACTAGGCCTACATACCAGGGGTGTGCAAAATTCAGAATTAAGAATTGGCTCCTTTTCAGTTCATGAGTGTAAGCTCGAATTGGCCACCCCACACAGGAAGTTGAAGTGGAACTTAAATTGGATTTACAGGAAGTAGAATTTACTGAATTTCAGTTTTTTAATATATATTATTTGTACAAGTACTGGCATTCTTGTAAATGTTCTTCTACTATGGTGAATAAAACAATAACCAATTTAAATAATGATTATTCGATTATTTTATTGAAAATAAACAAGCATCTACATTCTATGGGTGATATTTCAAACAGATCTATGTTTAAACTGAGGTAATAGGTGCAAATGAGGCATCTAAAATATCATGACTACAAGTTTCTTTTCAACACAAATGAACTCCTCAATACAGTCAAGACCACCCAATAATAATTCCTCTCCACTTTCATACACAATATCCTAACTGACACACTTAACATTGTGGACCATATCGAATCAACTGTCTTCCTGCTTCAAGCTACACAAGGAACATGAGGAAAATCTAGCCCTCCATTAATTACTACTCTGCTAAGCTGTTTGTTACTGCAGGCTCTAATTATTTCATGACTAGACTATACTGCCAATACTCACCATCCCACCTGCATTACTCTCATGTCTGCTTGAGCCCATCCAAAATGCTGCCACTCTATAAGTGTTCAGCCTCTATATTCTCTGTCATGCTCTCTACAGTTGCTCCCATAAACTTCTAGAATTAAATGCAAGACTCTGTTTCAAATTCCCACACCCAGTGCCACTCCTTAACTTCTACAGGCATCCAGAACAGTCAAACCACAACTTACTTTCAAATAAAGCCTCAAGAGAACTTTTCATAATTCACCTCTATTAGGATTCACACTCAGCTTATATGAAACGATTAAACATGCACCTTATCACCTCCAAATTTTCCCCACCAATTAGCACAATTTAATGACTCTACTAATCTTTAAAGATTTGGCTGTAGCTAAAAAAACAAATGATTTCAAAAGGTATACTGCTATAATCACTTCAACGTGAGCCAAAGATGATAAATGGACAATAATTTATGCATAGTATATTCTACTTATTAGAATACTGAGTGTCAATATGGTAGTAACAGGGTAAATGTGTGTGGCAGAGAAACAGGGTACTTTGCATATTAATTAGAAGGAGGAGTGTTTTGTCAGTTTGGTGATGAGAGGACTGAGACACTTCACAAATCAAACAAGAAAATACACTGAAAAACTAATACTTTTTTAAATGGTAACTAACCATTTAAGCTCTTGACATCCGACAAGGCACACAAATAGTTAACACAAAACTTCACAGGTTGTAATTTGTCAAGTGATTGTGTCTTATAAAAACATTCAAATGTGTTTGCAAAAGTTAACCCTGATGAGCCAAATGTACAGCCTATTACTAAGAACAGAGATTCGGTTAAATAACAAATGATATCAAACCTACACTGGCGACATAATCTACATGGGGAAATACTGTTATGTGTTTTAATAATGATAGCAGACTTACCCCTTGTACAGACACTGCATACAACACAACAGGTAACACAAAACTCCTGTGAAGGGAGATAAACAAACCATCATGTGTGATCGAGAGAAATAAAGCGCTTTATTGAGCCTAACTCGGTGACTAAAACTGACAGTTCACTATCCAACATCCAAGTATCTGAATTCGTAACCAAGCGTAATAAAATGATATCTCTAGATATAAATGTACTTACCAAAGCTTCATTTTGCAAAGCTTTGAGGAAAATGCAGGTAATGTATCCTCTGCGTCTTCACAGTAAGCCTCTGTTAATGGCTTCAAACCTATTCATTTGAGAATCCGGTGAGCAGTTCGTCCACTTCGAAGGGCAAGAAGTGAGATAAGAATAAATATAAACAATTAAACGATAGATGAAAATATAATTTTTCACATGCAGTAAATATTTTATGAAGTTTGGCTGCTGTGTGTCCTCTGAGAATAAGAGAAGTTCACTCACAAGAAACTTCTGTGATGGAAACGCTCTCCTCTCGGCAGTCGATTCACGCACCGCTGCAAGTGCGCAATTCTCTGAGAAGAGGGCGGGATTTTCACCCCTCAATCACCCGTCCCGCACCTCACACTTTTGCTTCTAAACAAACAGCGATAACAACCAACTTATCAGTAAACAGTGTGTCACTCATGTAAGCTGAAATATCATTCTTGGATATCTCACACACGACTGGACATAATAAAACACAATGAAAATTGCATGAACACATAAATTGATCAGAAAGCAATTCAAGAAACTCCATACAGATTAATGCATGCAACTCATATTAATAATAAGTAATAGGCTGCAAAATGAATAATTTTAGCTTTAAAATAATAGATGAGCACAAGCCTAAACCTAGCCTAAATCTTCCTATGTAACGTTAGTCTATCTCCATTTGTTTCAGCAAATGGAGCTGCAATTATTTGGGCAAAAAAGTGAACTTATGTAGCCTTTCTGTAATAGCATGCATCCTCCTGTTTGATAATTGCCTCGAAAAAAAATTAATGCTAATAAATATATATATTTTTAATTTCAATATTTGTCTGTGATGCGTCCTTCCGCCACGACATCTCTAACAATTCCCCTTAAAAAAAATAAAATTAAAAGAAAAAAATAACAGCGAGTAAAATAGTTTATATTAATGGTTTATCCAACAAATAAAGACTCAAAGACATTTAAATGTAACTTTTTATCCTTCCACGACTTTACAACTTAAAGTCTGTGGGGATCTAGAATGGTGTTTTGGCGGAGGAATATGAAGTAGTGCGGTGAGCAGGTTAAGGGGATTCAGTAAAGTGACGGTTACATTATTGCGAGCGCTGCCAGCACTGGACAACCTTGAGACTTTACAAGAATCACTCTGTATCTTTTGAAAAAAACGTGCTGGTTTTGCAGTTAGCTTAACGGAGGAATATGATAAGTTCAATAAGTGTTCATAGTAGTAACTGTCAATGTTAAGAGGACAGATTCTTTGAAAATCAGTATGAACTTAAAGGTCCTCGGCGCGGTGTTACTGCTGTTCCTCACTATAAGTACAGAGGTGCGCAAATCGGAGTCTGCGGTAAGTAATCATTGCTTGTTACTTCTTTTAGTTATATCTTAAAGCGAAACAACTGTTGCCATTGCTTTGGACCAATAACACACGCTTTAGCTAAACACAGGTTACTTTATAACTTGGAAGTATTGGTTTCCTTGAGATCGGTAAGAACAAGTGCGAACTTTTTATGTGACTTGAAACATGGGATATTCATGTGCAATCGTTAAGATACAATCTGTTATATTTGTTTGCCTCTACTTTATTGAATGCAGAGATATGCACATCACATTTTAATAGTCCCAATTCATGTGGAAACATGCATGCTGTTTTTTTATTTTTTATTAAGTATTATCAATGTTGAATATAAAAGAGCAACTTTATTTAAGATATCATTCAGTAATAATTGTAAAGTTTCTAACTTTCTGTTAACTCTTGTCAATATTATAGGCTATCTGTCTGTTTTCATTTTTGTTGTTGTGCTTGCTTATATATATTTTTTTTTACTTATGTATTTATTATCAGTAGTTTTTTTTTTATTTCATAAATACACATGTAACCATTCTCATGCTTATAATATTGCATACTGGTTAACCTCACAGTGGTTATGTTAAATATCTTGTCTTAGCAGTTGTTTTTAATATGCACCAACAATTTGTTGCACAAATGTTACTGGTATAAGCCAATGGGTTGCAATCTGATTACTGACACTGTATTTGTATTTGCACATTACATGTGACATTATTGACAAATTAAATGCCAATTATTTACTCATAACAAACTTTAAGTGAAATGATAAGGAATAATTGTTCTCATCTGTCAAATTTCCATATGAACCCATTCATTGAGCAAAGGTTTGCTGTCTTATTAGCCACTACACCACAGAGTGATTCGGGTCAATCTGACATGCTTTGCATGCCTTTATTTTTGGACCTGATACATTGCTGCAAATAAAAAGAGATGGTGTCAGTATGTGGCCGATTCATTGTCCCGCTGTCAGTAGGTAGTAGCTGGAGACAGACAGGTGAGGACATGCTTAGGGAGGGACCTGTCCTAGAGTTACAGATACAGCAGCGACAGAAGAGCACATGTGGTGACCTTACAACAAAACACAACATGTTACTACATTTCCCAAAGGGCATTGTTGTGCACCAGTCCCAACGGGGAGTGTAAATGTAGTTTGCACTTCTCTTCCCGATGATTGGCTGTTGAATTATTCTGATTCTCAATAAGAATTCTGGAGCTCTTTCATTTTACTCCTAAGGTTCTGTTTCTCAGTTTACAAGGTGAAAGGTGGCATCTGTCATTCATAGAGGGAGGAGTTTGATAGCTATCAGGATAGGCATGTAGACATATAATGCCACCCATCCCCCGAGACCAAGACTGCACGACCCTCAGGTCTATTCAATAAGTGAATCTAACCACAGCCTATTGTTCACACAACCTCTTAACCCCTCAAGTCCTTTAAAAAAAATGCCAGTTTATACGTACCACCCCCCAGTCCAATATGTCTCTCAGTTTGCCTGATGTGGATTATCAGGGAGACAGTGTGTGGCACTGATTATTTGAAACATTTGTTTTATAATGTGAAACAAATAGATATATCCTTGAGGCTAGAGTTTCTTGCTTTGGCATGTGCTCAGTGATGCTTTTTAAAGATACAGATAGTGAATCTGACATTGTTCACAGGAGAGTTAATATCCTCGGAACAGGCTTCAAAGCAAATTAGTTCAGAAGCATGATGGACACCAAGGCCATCGCTAGACCCGTTTTACCGGGACATGGGGACAATAATGCCGCTGATAATTAATAATGTTTTAGCAATCATGTCATGTGTCTGTTTAGAATCAGAGCTAGTGATGCCAGATTCGTGAATGAATAACTATTGGTCTAATTGGTGAAACAGTTTTCTAAAAAGGTCTGAAATAGTTTAATTCATTAATTGATTCAGATTAATTCATTGAGACAGTTCACTCATGCATAGAATCGTTTGCAGCTGTTTCTCACATCATAACAGGATACTTTATAAGTCATAAAACAAAAGGAGCGCTGGATGAGGTGGATAATTATTCCAATGTAAGTAACAAAACTTGCAAATGTCTTCTATTGTTTGTCAACAATGAAGCAGCTCTTTATTGCACGTGCAGCTTGTGAAGACAGTTTATATCCATTTATCCATAACATTATCAAAACAAGTATCAAAATATTGGAAAACTTAGTGTTGGGGGGGGGGGCCTATCCACCAGTGCCGATGAAAAGCTCGAAACGCTCCTTGTGGATACCGCTCAATCTAACTAAGAGATGTCCTTTTGAGGAGCCAATGCAGTGTGAAAGAACAGATTTTCTCCCATTTTTAAAATGTCAAAGCCTTTTAACTCAAAGCAGAATGGAATTCCAGGCCACAATTCCCACCCTTCTGTCTTTCAGTACTGGCCGCCTAGTGGTGAAATCTGGTATCACATAACGAAGTGTATATTAATGGTAGTTAAAGACAAAAATATCCTTTGTCAGTAATTAATACATATTTTTTTTGTTGTTGATATTTTAGGTTTTTGTTCTGGCGATGCCAGAACCTGCAGAGTTTGTTGCAGAGTTTGTTGGTAACTTGAACCGTAGGGGTCTGCTTTGAACATTTCATACTTGAAGGACTCCATACACTGTGTAGGTCAAGGTGTATGAACACGTATGGGTGTGTGTGTGTTTGTGGCATCTGTACATGTTCTGCTTCAGATATGTGTGAGCGCAGATATGAGCACACTTTTTACATGCAGGAATGTGTATATACAGTATATGCTTGTATATAAATAACATGGGTATGCACATACATGTTGGTGTGCCTTTGCACATGTCTGTATGTGTGTGTAATAGAATCCACCAAAACCCCTAGAATCACAAATGATGAAGCACCTCAGCTCTCAAAATAAATAAATAAATAAAATAAAAAATAAAAAAAAAACAAACACACCCATGAAGTCAACCCAAACATCAGCAAGATGCAGAGATATCCAACCTGAATACCCGGGCTTTGCTGTAGTCTCATGCCAGTATATGGGGACCAAGGTGGGGGTTGGTAGCTCGTGATAGTTCTTTCTCTCCTAGAGGACAAGCAAATTCCAATCTTATCTCACCTGCAGGAGAGAGAGAGGGTCACGATATGTACACAGGTAGGCATGCAAGAAACTTATTTCAAAACAGTCCCACAAGCGCTTGCAATGCTTACTATGACAGCTCCCACTAGAAAACTATTTAAACAGTAAAAAGTTTCATCTTTGGGTGAATTATCTCTTTAAGAGGCTAGTATCTAGACTCTGAGGAGACATTCTGAGTCACCTGGAGTATGTTTATGTTGAACTTCATGCCCTCATGAGTCAAAGGCTCTTTAAAGGGGTGGTTGACTGTTTTTTTTCTAGGCTTGATTGTGTTTATGGGGTGCATTCTAACATGTGTTCATGCTTCGTTTTTTAAAAAACACATTATTTTTCACATAATATACCTTTATTCCACACTGCTCTGTCCCTTCTCTGATAAACACCTCGATTATTTCCTGTTTTTATGAAGCCCCTCCCTCAGAAATACGCATGGGCTGATTGGTTAGCTGGCTCAGTGTGTTGTGATTGGCTAAACCACCTCTAGTGCATGTCTAAACGTCCCGCCCCTCAGCTCAGCGGCATGTGCTCCGGCTGTATTGTAAACAGTGGCGTCGTCTATATTGCTTATCAATTTGAGCCCGATTGAGACAGAGGATATTACTGAAGAGGATCGCGCAGAACCTGTGCAAGCACGGCTTTTAATGGTATGTTTGTTTGTTGTTGTCTCATACTTTTAGATACTCTGTTGTTTGTAAATGCTACTGCTTCTGTTAGCTTTTAATATACGGTTTTATCCTGATCAATCAACCACCCCTTTAATACTCCTCAATATCTCTTTATACAGTTCTGAGTCATTATTTAATTTGACTTCTCAGATGTTTCTCCAAAATATTTTGGGGAGAAATAAAAAAGACAGAAATGAGAAAATGGTTGTTTTATAGTAAGCATATGGCTCAGATAATTTAAGTTTGGAAGATACTTTTATATCTTGGCAAATCTGACCACGGTTTAAGACATTAAGTATGTTTACATGCATTTTAGAAGTTCAGTTTCACTCAGACTTAATAATTTGTTAAAAGTATTAAAATTATTAATTTTTTTAATGATGTAAACATTTTAATCCAACTAAAATAGCACCAGTTACTGTTACTGACACATTCCGTGAACATACACTACTGAGGTATTTTCTCATCACAGATGCTGGAGACTTGATCAAAATCTCTTGATCAAGCAAGAGATTTGATCAGAATCTATTGCTTGTTGAAGGCCTAGTGAATGTTAATACATTAAATGGTATGTGTGTACTGTTGGGGGGCTTATACTTACAATGTGGTGTTAAAGATATGCAAATACCATTTAGGATTAGCTGGACAGTGATCCTCCTCTCACACCCAGTCTCTATTTCCCCTACTGCCTCACCCCCCACAGCAGTAAACCCTAAATAAACTGACAAACAGCATCTTTTTCAGTGGGTGGCTAATTTACACCACACATACAAACACATGCACACACTCTGTGTTTGTTGAAGTGATGGAGAGGTCATCAAACTGTGAAAGACCAGTGAGAGAGAAGTTACCTGGACAGTATGATGAGTTTTTTATGCAGAGGTTTGTCTGCTTTAGATATCTGCTCATCTCAGTCTGAGACTGAGGCATGTTTCGTCAGAGTTTGAATGGGAGCAAGAGAACATGCAACCCTCTACGGACACCTTGGCAATTGAATCACCATTGGCTTGTACATTTTTTAGTTTACTCGCCAGACTGATATACTTTATATGGATATGTATATTATATATGTTTTATATTATTTTACACACACACACATACAGTACATATATATATATCAACCATCAGTCAACCATTATGATATGATAATCAAGTATCATTTAATGATAGAACTTCAGTAACTTGGTAACCATATATGAATGCATATTAGTCATTTTAACTAAACTTAGGACCGGGGGTGGTGCTTTTTTTTTTGGTCATTCTGTGTTTCTGTAAAAAAATGGGGGGAAAAACTAACAATAATACTGGTAAGATAATAATACTATGAATTCTACTAATAACAATATAAAACGCAGTAAGGATTAATGCAGTTTTCCTGTAGCTCAAATAGTAGAGCATGGCGCTAGCAACGCCAAGATCGTGGGTTCGATTCCCAGGGAAAACAGCTCATCAAATGTAAAAACTGTAACTTGAATGCTATGTAAGTCGCTTTGGATAAAAGCATCTGCTAAATGCATAAATGTAAATGTAATGAGCTGTTGGATTCATGAATATTAATCAGGTTGTGTGCATTCGCTCGAATTGATTTGCTGAAATCAAAACAGGAACGATAATAGGTGAGCACCAGCTAATGAGATTGTCGTTTGCACATTAGTTCCGCCCACCACCAGAGAACCCGGCAGTTCTTAAAAGCTGAAGTTACCACGGGATGTCAATCCCGTGGCAGAAACAAATAGAGACATAATTAATGTAGCTGCTGTTCCAACCAAGCAAAATTGATTTGTTTAAGCCAAGCTAGAGAATAATAATGTGCATTTGATCAGATATAACTGTAGTACAAGATTATGAGATGCATTATGTGAATGCTTGGCTAAAGAGATGTGTCTTTAATCTAGATTTAAACAGAGAGAGTGTGTCTGAACCCCGAACGTTATCAGGAAGGCTATTCCAGAGTTTGGGAGCCAAATGCGAAAAAGCTCTACCTCCTTTAGTGGACTTTGCTGTCCTAGGTACTACCAAAAATCCAGAGTTTTGCAACCTTAGGGAGCGTGATGGATTGTAGCGTGGTAGAAGACTAGTTAGGTATGCAGGAGCTAAACCATTAAAGGCCTTATAGGTAAGTAATAATATTTTGTAACTGATACGGAACTTAATAGGTAGCCAGTGCAGAGACTGTATAATTGGGGTAATATGATCATATTTTCTCGATCTGGTAAGGACTCTAGCCGCCACATTTTGGACTACCTGTAGCTTGTTTATTGAAGATGCAGGACAACCAGCTAGCAGTGCATTACAATAGTCCAGTCTAGAGGTCATGAGTGCATGAACTAGCTTTTCTGCATCAGAAACAGGTAACATGTTTCGTAGCTTGGCAATGTTTCTAAGATGGAAGAATGCTGTTTTTGTAACAGGGGAAATATGATTTTCAAAAGACAAGTTGCTGTCTAATATAACACCCAGATTTTTGACTGTAGAGGAAGTAACAGTACATCCGTCTAGTTGCAAATTGTAATTCAAGAGATTCTGTGTACTGTTTTTTGGTCCAATAAGTAATATCTCTGTCTTATCTAAATTTAATAGGAGAAAATTATTGGTCATCCAATCTTTTACATTTTTAACACACTCTTAGCTTAGATAATTTGTTTCAATAAGTTTAATCTGGTCTTGTTGAGATATATAGTTGAGTATCATCAGCATAACAGTGGAAACTAATCCCATATTTTCTAATAATATTACCAAGGGGCAACATGTATATTGAAAATAGCAGAGGACCTAGGACAGATCCTTGTGGTACTCCATACTTTACTGGTGATAATTGAGACGACTCCCCATTTAAATAAACAGTGGTAGCGATCGGACAGGTAGGATCTAAACCATCTTAAAGCCTGCCCTTGAATACCCGTATAGTTTTGTAATCGATCTGTGAGTATGTCATGATCTATGGTGTCGAATGTAGCTCTAAGATCAAGTAAAACTAGCAATGAGATGCAGCCTTGGTCTGACGCAAGAAGCAAGTCATTTGTAATTTTAACAAGTGCGGTATCTGTGCTATGATGGTGCCTGAAACCTGACTGAAATTCTCCATAGAGATCATTTTTTTGCAGGAAGGAGCACAAGTGAGCAGACACAACTTTTTCTAGAATTTTAGACATAAATGGAAGATTTAAAATGGGTCTGTAATTTGCCAGTTCACTAGGATCTAGTTGTGGTTTCTTAATAAGAGGCTTAATAACCGCCAGCTTGAATGATTTTGGGATGTGACTTAAAGATAACGATGAGTTAATAATATTGAAAAGCGGTTCTTCTGCTACAGGTAACAACTCTTTCAGTAATTTAGTGGGTACAAGATCTAATAAACATGTTGTTGGTTTAGATGCAGTGATAAGTTTATTTAGGTCTCCCTGTCCTATAATTGTAAAGCACTGCATTTTTTCTTTGGGTATGATGAATGAAGGTGAAGTATTAGATGCTGTAGTATCTACATTTATTATTGTATTTCTGATGTTATCTATTTTGTCTGTGAAGAAATTCATAAAGACATCACTACTAAACTAAAATTCACTGAAATTAACTAACTTGATACTAACTTGATTCACTGATCTCATCCAGAGGCTGATCTCTGAGAACATTATTTAGGTTAATAATTTCACTTTATAGTAGCCCTAGAATACCACTGCATGAAATTTTGCCCTGCTTTAATTTTCTGAATGTTTTTAAGTCATTATGCAGAAATTATTTGGACAGGATCATGTAGCCTCACACAGATATTAAGATTCAGTGTATGAACCTCAACAATGGTGACAATCAATGAAAAGCTTGTTTTGTGATGTTGAGAGTTGATCTGAATATTTTGCTGACTGTCACCATTGTTGAGGTTCATATGCTGAATCTTGATATCTGTGTGAGTCTACATGATCCCATCCAAATAATTTCTGCATAATGACATAATGTTCAAAATTTCATGCAGTTGTATTCTAGGGCTACTATAATGTGAAATAATTAAATCTAAATAATGTCCTCAGAGATCAAATTCTGGGTGAGATCAGGGAATCAGGCCACTACGTGATGACTGAATCATCGAATCAATTTTTCTTCTTGCAACTTTTGCTATAACAAATGTGCTTCAGAAACACATAGTTACAGCAGCCAGAAGGCCAGAGGGTCAGGAACCCAACTAAAGCAAGCACTTACCTCCATAACGGTGACTTCAAACTTTATTATTTTCAATAAAACAGCGCTTAGGCTTCCTCGAGGCTAAGTGAGGGCTACCCGTGCAGGGCCAGTGCTAAGGGGCCAACGTTTTGCCAATGAGCTAATACTCAGGGGCCCTGCGCTGGCAGCCAGTGCAGGCTTGTTTGCAGGGTGGGCTTCAATGGAACCAACGGGTTGAAGGTCCAAAATGCCATTTCAGTGCAGCTTCCAAGGGCTCTACACGATCCCAGTCGAGGAAAAAGGCTCGTATCTAGCAAAACGATTATCCATTTTCTAAAAAATTTTAAGATGTATATACTTTTTTTTTAACCACAAATGCTTGTCTTGCACCAGCCCAACCTCACGCATTACATAATCACGTTGGAAAGGTCATGCATGATGTAGGTGGAAGTACCGACCCAGTGTTTACAAAGCGAATACGCAAAGAAAGTCAAATGCCCCTTACAAAAAAGGGTAAAATGACTATGTCGGACGATTTTGAAGTTGGAGGAGAAAATGAGTTTTTCGCCCTGCCTTTTTGAACCAAAGTGCACAGATGGAGAAATAACCATACATGACCTTTTCAGAGTATATTATGAAATGCGTGAAGTCGCGCATCAGAGAGCTAGTGCAAGACAAGCATTTGTGGTTAAAAAGTATATAAATTGTTATTTTTTTTAGAAAATGACCGATCGTTTTGCTAGGAATGTGTCACAAAAATGAACCGAAACTCAGCGTATAGGCTACTTCTCTCAAAGACATGAGAAATATGTTTATAGAAAACTAGAAATGTCTACTTTAAAATGAACTATTTCAAACTGAAAACAATTATGTAATCGATAAAGATGCATTTCTCTCTAAAGGTGTGACACTGTACTGTGGAGATGGCAAGTCAGCATTGTCAGCTTGATCTTCTCAGCAGACATTGACTCAGAAAACACTATTTTATTCATAAATAATTAAAAAAATTTCCTTGCAATTTTTTTTCGCAACACATCCATAATCATTACTTTTGCCAGTGCTTTGCGGCAAGCTTCATGTGTGTGCCTGAGTGTGGAATAGGCCTGAAACGATTAGTCGACATTATCGACAATGTCTACAATAAAAAAATTTCGACAAATATTTCTGTTGTCGAGTAGTCGTTTGATCCCATATGACCTAATGTAAGAGCCTGCAATAATGCGGTTTGACCTGTGTGGCACTGTAGCGCAAGACTGTAATTCTGATGCTGTTCAAGAGAAGAAGAGACACACAGCGCTTTAGAACACAGCGTTTTCTTATCAATAACGCAATAAACAACAAACAAAACAACAGTTTAAACAGCAAAAACTGATAGCGGTGAGAAAATGATGTTTGTATGAGCTCTTCAGTTCGGTACTTTAGTAAAGCAGTCACATCACGTTTATTTATGTAGTACTTTATGCAAGAGATAGCCTTAAATCAAGCAGTTTAGTTAGTGTCGCTTTCAGTTAGAATTACAACTTGATTTTCTGTTATAAAGCAGCTCTCCAGTGTGGAGCTAGCTAGTGATAAAATATTTTTATTAGTTGGGGAAGTAAATTAATTAAAGTGAAAGTTTGGTTTGCAGAGATCAAAGCTTGATCTTGCTCAGGACTGTTTTGATTATCATAACCCTATAAGGTATTTTAAGAGAGATATACACTATATTGCCAAAACTATTGGGTCACCCCCTTCTAATGAACAGGTTTGACTACTTTAGTAATTTCCATGAGTACAAATCTTAATGTTTAAGCATATAATGATATTCTAGGGAATTGTGTGCTTCTAATTTTAAAGCAACAGTTTGGACAGGACCCTTTTCTATTCTAACATGACAATGCCTCTGTGTATAAGGCAAGGATCAAAAAGAAATGATTGATTTAGTCAGTGTGGAAGAACTTGACTGGTCTGCAGAAAGCCAAGTCCTAATCCAAGCTGAACACCTCTGGTGTAACTTTAAATGCAGATCTTGAGCCAAAAACTCATCACCAAACACTAATGACTTGTACATATGGGTACAGTCATTTTAGACACTTCCAAAACTGTTGCAGAGATGGAAATACAATTTTTAAATACATGAATTATGTTTCCATCTTTGTTGCCACAGTTTTGGAAGTGCCTTTTTCTGTTCTAAAGAAGGAGTTGTCCCAATTATTTTCTCCATATAGTGTATGTACAAGCCATTAGGGTTTGGTGATGAGTTTTTGGCTCAAGATCTGCATTTAAAGTCACACCAGAGGTGTTCAGCTTGGATTAGGACTTGGCTTTCTGCAGACCAGTCAAGTTCTTCCACACTGACTAAATCAACAATTTCTTTTTGAACCTTGCCTTATACACAGAGGCATTGTCATGTTAGAATAGAAAAGGGTCCTGTCCAAACTGTTGCTTTAAAATTAGAAGCACACAATTCCCTAGAATATCATTATATGCTTAAACATTAAGATTTGTACTCATGGAAATGACTAAAGTAGTCAAACCTGTTCATTAGAAGGGGGTGACCCAGTACTTTTGGCAATATAGTGTATGTTGTGAATAAAATAGTTCATCAAAATATAAAGCATCTTATCACTTACCTTTATTTTGTTTCTTATCCATATGACTTACAAAATGAGATGTTAGGCAGAATGTGTCATTCAGTTATTTTTTCATTTAGCTAATTCAAACTTCTTATAGTTTCTCTGTCTGTCATCTCATTTTGTGTGCCAAATATATCTATTTATATAAATTAATTGGTAACGCTTTTACAGTAAGGTGTTATAATGTATTACCTAACATGAATGAACAATACAGTTATTACACTATTAATCTTTGTTAATGTTATTAATAAATACAGTCGTTCATTGTTAGTTCATATTAATTCACAGTGCATTAACTAATGTAAACAAACACAACTTGTGATTTTAATAATGCATTAGTAAATACTGAAATTAACATTAACTAGGATTAATAAATGCTGTAGAAGTATTGTTCATTATTAGATCATGTTAACTAATGTAGTCAACTAATGTTAACTAATGAAACTTTATTTTAAATTGTTAGCAATTTATTGTGTAATAATTTTAATTAATTACCTTTGTGACCCTGGAGCACAAAACCAGTCATAAGTAGCACAGGTATATTTGTAGCAATAGCCAACAATACATTGTATGGGTCAAAATGATCAATATTTCTTTTATGCCAAAAATCATTAGGATATTAAGTAAATATCATGTTCCATTGAAGCTTAATTTTTAATTAGTACTAATGTATTGCTAAGAACTTCATTTGGACAACTTTAAAGGCGATTTTCTCAATATTTTTATTTTTATTTTATTTTTTATTTTTTGCACCCTCAGATTCTAGATTTTCAAATAGTTGTATCTCAGCCAAATATTGTCCTATCCTAACAAACCATACATCAAAGCTTATTTATTGAGCTTTCAGGTGATGTATAAATCTCAATTTCAAAAAATTGACACTTATGACTGGTTTTGTGGTCCAGGGTCACATATGATTTTCAAAAGCTGAAGTGATTACCTTTTATTTATTTGTTAGAATGTGTATAACTCAATATTTTAACTAATTGCAAAAGCTGAATAATCAATCAAAGTCTATTGATTAACCAGTGGAATAATCGATAATTAGCCGATTAATCGTTCTAATAATCGTTAGATTATTCGATTATCAAAATGATCGTTTGTTGCAGCCCTAGTGTGGAATAGGCTATAAAGGCTTGTTATGTGCATGAAAAGAAGGACAATTCAATAAAAGGGAAATTACAGTGAGATGTTTCTAAAATATTTATGTTCTGAGGCAGATTGCTGACAACAGTATTTTAGGATGGTTTGTGATTTGGTCTTAGTGAATTAGGAATCCTCTTGACTACTCCTAACTTTTCACAGATTTAGAACCTAACTTTTAGCACTAAAATGTTCTTACAGCAAAAATTGATCCTAAAATTTTGGACTGACACGCCCTTTATCTGTAAGAGTTTCTCCTAAATTTGCAAGTTAGGAGATACTTTTAGACTTAAAATGTTTTGTGAATATGGCCCCTGATGTATACCTGCCCCATCAGAGTGACATCAGCCATGATTGAAGTGGAAAACTTGCTCAAGCCCATACCTGTGGTTTGAACTTCTTGAACATGTGCCAACTTCCAGTGCCCAGCATTCAGTGCACTATCCTGCATTCCTCCTTTAGCAGAATAAAATCCAGATTTATATCATTCTTTTTTGGCAAAAAAAAAATATAAAGGAATGCATGTGATCACCACAATTTTTAACTCCCTTTGCAAAAGTGCTGTGGAGACTTTAGCAAATGTGTTTTACCTGAAAGTGTTTGAGGCATGTCTGCTCTGGTACAGTTGGGTATGTAGAGTGCAAATGAAAGTGATCTAAAATCAGAGACATTAAAAGCATAAGGGATGTTGGATTCAGTGTTCAAAGACTAGTAGTGAAGTAGAAACAAAACACGTGGAGCAGATGGGAGAGGTGGTACAGTTCATTCCTGATGGATTTGATAGCAGTGTTGCTGCCTGCTTGTGTAAAGTACAAATACATGTTGGTAGAGTTGCGCTGAATGAGGTGATTACTTAGGTGGGCAATAGGCACATTAATCATATCCAAGTTTAAAAATACACAGTGCAGTCTTGATTGGACATGTCTTTATCTATAGGAAAGTCATACTATATATGTGACCCTAGACCACAAAACCAGTCTTAAGTCGCTGGGGTATATTTGTAGCAATAGCCAAAAATACATTGTATGGGTCAAAATTATTGATTTTTCTTTTATGCCAAAAATCATTAGGACGTTAAGTAAAGATCATGTTCCATGAAGATATTTTGTAAGTTTCCAACTGTAAATATATCAAAACTTAATTTTTGATTAGTAATATACATTGCTAAGAAATTCATTTGGACAACTTTAAAGGTGATTTTATCAATATTTAGAATTTTTTTTTTCTTTTTTTCTTTTTTTTTGCACCCTCAGACTCCAGATATTCAAATAGTTGTATCTCGACCAAATATTGTCCTATCCTAACATCAATGGAAAGCTTATTTATTAACCTTCCAGATGATGTATACATCTCAATTTTGAAAAATTGACCCTTATGACTGGTTTTGTGGTCCAGGGTCACATATATGTATCAAAAAATATTTTAAGAGAAACACTTTGACCAAGAAAACAGGCTGTCTATGTGCATATGTGTTTAAGTCAACTAGCCGACATTATACTGACTGGTCAACAGCTCTCCTTCGTCTTCTTTTTATGCTGTTTCTTTTGTTGTTTCTGTCGCTCTGGCACTTTTTGTTTTAACAAAATGTTTCTTAATGGTTTAATTTATGTAGCCTTGTTGTGATGAGAGCCAGATATGAGAGTAGTAATGCAAACATTTTGTTCTAGAAAAATTTTGTTTTGAAAGGGAGGAAATGATTGTAAACTCAAGGATAGACCTTGATCTAGATGTCTCCTCCCTCTTTTATCTGTCATCTTATACTGTAAACCTGCAGTATCAGTAGATGAAGTGATCTCTCGTTCTTCAGTGCTGTCTGAAACCTGTGCTTACACCACATCTTCCATATGACAAAAAAATAAAACCTATCTATCTATCTATCTATCTATCTATCTATCTATCTATCTATCTATCTATCTATCTATCTATCTATCTGTCTTAACCTCAAAACCTTTTCAGCTTTCTGTTTCTGCAAATTGAATGGTGCAGCGATATAACAGCACCCAAAATACTATCAAACACTCCAATGCAGCTCCATTCTTCGCGAAAGATGGATAAAAATGCGCACAGGAAACAAAAACCTTGAAAAATGATATACGACCCACTAAATGCTGGCCAAATCACAGAGATGCCGATTCGCACGGGACTAATATTATCACAGGACCTCGGTGTTCGGTGAAATATGGTAGGTCGTTTGCGGGGGAATTTTTACTTTACAAATTACAGACATGGCCGATTCGCATGGGATTAAGATCACATACAACCTCCGCAATTATTACAAATGACTGGAGGTCACCAGATAATACTAATTCCGTGCGAATAGGGCTTTTTTCAACTTTATAAATGTAAACTGTCATTTGTGATCAACTTAATGCATCCTTGCTGAATTAAATAAAAAAATTATTTAATAAAAAGCTTACTGGCCCCAGTACAGCAGTAGTGTATAATTTAAATTATAAGTATAGTTTATTATCACATATTACTTTACATATAGAAACAAACGCTCTGCAAACAAACCCTTTGGTTTCGAATTAGTTACTCAAGTATAGGGTGTCATAGGTTTTTATTCATATTTTACACACTGCATTGGAATTACAGTATCAAGTCTAAACTTATAATCACACTAACGTTGACCTTTAATGTAATCTAAGACCTTAAGGAGTGAGCCATCCATCCCTCTTCCAAAGTTGACACGCTATGGAAATCTATCTAAATTAGCTCCAGTGTTATTGTAAAAGTGAAAAAGCATTTCATCCAGGCCATTGAGGTGGGAGTGAGACAGTCTGTGTAGACAGACATTGTAATATGCTAGTGTCTAGCTGTGTCTAGCCTGCTTTAAAACAAGGTTGTAATTATATAGCTTTTGTCAGATAGAGATGTGTGTGCATGTTTCTTCAATGTCTTTTTGAACAATGAGCGACAATAGATCTTGTTTCAACATGTATTAGTTTTACAGCTTTAGAGAGCCAGAGTCATGTGCCCCTTCCCTAAACAGCCAACATATTTACTTTTCATGTCATACACACCTTTGCTTTTCAACTTTTGGGTGATCCTCAGCTCCCCATTTTCTTTGCCTCTTTTTCACTCCCATCTGCTTCTGCTATTAGGGCTGAATGGAGGCAGTAGTGGCTCCCCTGTGTAACTCTGGGCAGCCTCTGTTTCACTGTGTGGATGTGCACGTGAAGAGCAGCTAATGTTTGCTCTGTTTCCAGTAAACAGTAAATCAGATGATGCTTTAGATCTCAAAAAACATAGCTGTTTAGATTAGCAAAAAAAAAAAAGAAAGAAAGAAAGAAATTAAAATTGTCTTCTAGATTTACGTTTAATGGGAATTATGATCTGGCATTTTTTTTTTTTTTTTTTTTTTTTAGGGCTGCAAAACGATTAGTCACAATTAATCGATTCAAAATAAAAGTTTATGTTTACATACTATATGTGTGTGTGTGTGTGTACTGTGTATATTTATTATGTATATATAAAGACACATACATGTAAATATTAAGGAAAAATATGTTCGATTTATATGTAAAATATTTATACTTATATATAATATTAATTATATACAAGTGTTTACATACAAATACATACAATACATACAAATATTTTTTGTTAAATATATACATATGTGTGTGTATTTATATACATAATAAATATACACAGTACACACACATATAGTTATATACAACAAGATATAGTTTAATAGCTATGGTACTGTTTTTAAATCAAAAATTGCATATGACAGGAAACACTGGCATCTAACAACACCTTGGAAAAAAAAAAAACAGTTCATTTAAAAATAAAGCATATACATAAACCCAAATAGGAAATAAAACGTGTCATATTCTGTGTCCTGAAACATTGATGTCTCATATTTTAGAGCAGTCAATGCAACTTTGTGATTATGTGTGTGAAAATATTCAGATGTAACCCCCTTTGTAATCATAATAAGTAACTGTAATTTAATTACACACTTTTTTCTCAATAACTGTAACAGATTACAGTTACATTTATTTTGTAAATAAATTATTATTTGTAAATTATGTATCTCTGTTACATGTACTAGTTACTCCCCAACACTGATTTTATGTATGTGGATATTTGCAAGTATATAATTGCAGACATCCATTTTTTAAGCAAATATACAAATGTACTGCGATATGTTGTTTTGTTTTCCTTGCCCCGTCATGTTTTTCCAACAATGCTTCTGGCATCCGTGGCATTTTATCATCTATCCTCCTCTTGCCTTGTGACAACACAGGATTTTTTTAAAGACTTTGTCAATGGGAGAGAGAGAAAAAAAAAAAAAAAAAAACATCAAAACAAAATTTTAACACAGTGTTATAAGTAATGTGTTCAAAATATCCTCTTTTAAATAAAAAGTTTTGTCCGAAAGCTAGCTATTGCCGTGCTTAAACAAATTACTGTATGACAGTGCTTCAAGACGTAATTCATTTGAGCCCTGCAGTTTTAGATTCATATGCAAGCTGGGTATGGCATGCAGGTTTGAACACGCTCTGTTAGGGATAGAATTAGATCTCCAGATTATAGTTCAGGTGAGAACTTGTCTTACAATCATTGGAGTGCCAGTCCACGTCCAGTTGCTTCTTTGCTGTGATCCCTGCTCTGCGAACGTCACTGTAATTTTTGTTTTTCTTTTCACGGTTACTCTGATATTACAAATGAAAGCTGATTCCAAGAGAGGAGTTACTTATATAGCAGTCTATAACTATTGACCTTTACAGTTATATACAGCAACCCTCTTTGTAGCATCCTCTAGTGGTGAAATAGGGGCTCCAGGTTTCATGAGCACAGCTGCTGTTGCATAAACTGCTCAATGCTGTTCTGCAAATATTTAGAGAGAATGCTGTTTGTACCAAATTACATTTGGTGCACCTGGACATGTTGACATAATTGAGTTTGAGTAAACAAGTAGAGATTAGACTGTAAATATCTCAGACATTTTACTGCTTGTATGATAAGAGAAATATGCCAATTTCTCTTTCTCTTGGGAAACTTGTGTGTTTTGGGAATTTGATAAGAGCTTTATCTGTTCAGTCAGTGATGTGGACATGAATGTCCAGCAATTCATAGCAAGTCAGGCGTTGTTAATGTATGATTTCAATAAAATGTGTTTTAGACACAAACACTATGCTTATTAATGTGGTCTATATGTCAAACCTTCTCATTTTGAATTCAGTAACCAAACTATATTTGTTTGACACATCTCAGATTAGGTGCTGGAGTAATGGCCTTGACTCAAGAGCCTCCCCTGCTATCTGAGAACCTGTGCGAGATCCCAAACCCATACTTGCAGTCCCATGGTCTCTCTGTCAATGTGTGAGAGATGTCTTTATCCTCCTTATCAGGAGCACTTGTGCGTGTACTGTTTTGAATCTAGTCCACCACAGAATGGACGCACAATGCAGCAACCATGCATCACTGACCTGATTTCACCATTTTAGCACTCTTTTGTGGTGAATCCTATAGTTGATCTGATTCAGAAACATAATTATCTGTCATAGTGTGCCATTTGCGTGCAATGTTAAGATGTGGGGATCTTCCTTGGTGAGATAACTAGCTTGTGCTAGATTGACCCACCAGAAGTGTTTTTTTTTTATTTTTTTTTTTATGGCAGATACCAATACCTATTAAGTGTCTGATAACTGATATGACTGATTCTTAAATACTGTTTTATTTCTATTGTTTGATAATAATAAAACTACAACAGTACTACATCAGTTAGATAATATTGTTAGTAATATTAATATATAATTTTTCTGGAATACATCTTACTCAGTTATTCATTTTAAACAGGTGTTACATAAAAAAACAATAATTTAATAATAGAATTTCATTTAATTTTTTAATTTGGTGCTCAAAAACATTTCTTACTTTTAGCAGTGTTCAAAACAGTTGTGCTGCTTAATATTTTTTGTGGAAACTGTGATGCATTGATAAATAGTGAGTTCAAAATAACATCATTTATTTGAAATAGTATTTTTTTATAACAATGTAAAAGTCTTTAGTGTCACTTTTGATCAATTTAATGGCTCCTTTGTAAATAAAAGTATTAATTTCTTTTAAAAAAAAAAGGTTGACCCCAAACTTTTAAACAGTAGTGTATATGAAATAACCAATAATAAATTGAGCATGAAAGTGTGAATATCTGTTAAAATGCTCCTCAAACCAAACATTGGCTTATCTGTAATTTATACCCCTGTGGATTTCCCCTTGGAGTCCTGGGAACAGGATTTTTTCACCTCAGAGTTTGATGCTAGTGGCTTTTTCATGTGCTTCCATCCAAAAGTCTTCTCATGTTAAAGCTGAAGTCAAGCTTCTCAATGAGCGAGAGACAAACTGACTTTATCATTTTCCGAGTATAGCTCTATTGCAGTTTATAGAGAACACCAGTGCAATATGATTATTTTCTGGCATTACCTTGCTAAACATTTGACCCCCATGCACGTTTTTCCCCTCACCCACCTCCACAAGAGCCACTCGGCCTTAGCTGGTTAATTGGTAGAGATTGAAGGTCATTCTTTTCTTAACTCCACAGGAATAGGAATAAAAGAATTCCAGGGAAGAACCATTGCGGGACTTCAGAAGGAGGTGCTTTCTGGCTCATTTGATTTAAAAGAGTTGTACCCTAAAACATGTTTAAGAAAAGATTCTTGGGAGATCTTTTTTCTGTTTTCTCATCCCATGGACCTTGAAGTCATGAAATCCAGCAGTGACTGTGGAAAAGGAATGCAGTGAAATGTGTTATTTTTACTGTTATTGCTGAATGGTGCTCACAGCACTTAAAATGTATACTTTGTTTTTTAACCTGCAGTCTCGAGTGTGTGTGGCTGTGAGAGTGAGTGAAATGGGTGGGACAATGGGACAGAGAGGAAAAGTTGATAGTGTTTAATAAAGGGATTGCACCTTCAACTCAGTAATCAATGCCTGGATGATTCACTTTTCCCTGTACTTCACCTGTTTTTCCCATCATTAACATTTTATGCTACTGCAAGCTGATACAGACTCTATTATGCACCCCAGTTTAAAACATTAACAATGTAAAAGATTTTTTCATAGATGTACTTGCCAATTTTAAATATTTCGGATTAACTGGCCAAAACATTCCACTGTGAGTTTGTGTGTGATTATGATCATGTTTTGGTTTGTATACTTTGTTCTGTCTGCTCCCAGCATTCATTTGCCCTCAGACCATCTTTCACTAGGGGTCAGTTAATCCACGGAGCCCTAGACTGGAATCTGCTTATTCGTTGCACTGCTTAATATTCTCCACAGAGTGGCCCTGTTCATCTCCTCATCTATCCGTACATTCAGAGCAAAACTTGTCTGTATCTGATCTTTCCACCCACTTTGACTGTAGATCTAAACTTTGCCCTCTAGAGTCTAGACATTGTCAACACCAGCATTATAATCTATTACCAAAAAACCTTTTCGCTACTTTTCCACACTTACTAGCGAATATTGTTGGCTCTACACTGATACACTTACCATTCAATGGTTTGAGGGTCAATATATATATTTTTTTTAATTAATTGATACTTTATTCAGCAAGGATACATTAAACTGATCAAAAATTACAGTAATATTAAGAAATATTAAACATAGTTAATAATGAAATGTTTCTTGATCGTGTGACACGGAAGACTGGACACAATTATTGAAAACAATGAAAACAATTATTTTCAGTTGTAATAATATTTCACAGTATTACTATTTTTGCTATATTTTTTTTTACTGAGCATAAGACACTTCTTTCAAAAATGTTTTTTCCAACCCTAAACTTTTGAACTGTATAAACTTTTGAACTTGTTTTGTGCATAGCAGTCAGAATTACTATATTATCTGAGGGTTTTTCTTTTGTGTGTGTGTGTGTGTGTGTGTGTGTGTGTGTGTGTGTGTGCAGACTTATATAGTTTGGGGACAAATGTGTTACCAAAGGATAGCAAAATATCTCTTTAATAAATAATGTTTTATTTTAAAATGCATGAAGGTTTTTGTTAGGAGCAGGGGTAGTATTAGAATTATAATTAGCTATTAAATTTATTTAATTTTATGTAAATATTAAATTTATTTAACTTCATATAAAACAATTAATGCATTACGTCATGTTGTTGCATCAATACATAATTTTTAAATTCATTTTGTGGAAGTATTTGGTAGTTTGCAGTTTGCACATTGTATTTAACATTGAATACTTAAGTTTGCATGTCTTTTGATGTGACATGCTATATCAAAAACTCATTTAAACAGCATTCTATATGCACTATTCCACAAACAATCATATACAAAATCGTAAGGGTAGTTGAAATATAACATACCGTATATTATTTGTCATTCACATTTAAGAAAGCGCATTGAACATTCAGTGCTCACAGATCAACTTCTTCTTTATATTCCAGGACTCTTTGTGTTTGTCTTTTTCAGTAGCATAATGGTGCTGAATCAAGCAGGTGTGCTTGTCAGAATTTGTTTTTGTCTGCTTTTTCTGCAGGTGATGAGATGCTCTGCCAAAAGACCAATCTTTTTATAAGTCCTTTTATTTGTCGTTTATTTTTATTGTGTTTCTATTGTGATTCGAGGATGCCTTGATCTTAAATATTGAAGTCTCCCTTTATTTTATGAAATCTGCGAAGTTCTGTCCTACTAGCATGATATGTCATTCTTTGTATGTTTATTTTGTTTTAGCAGTGTTTAATTCAGTGTATATATTCACTTGGGTGCTTGTTGCGTATAATGCAGCTTTGTTTAATGTGTTTAGTGTCACACATCAGTATTATAGGTTTTAGTATGCATGCATTGTTAAGGGCTGTGTTCCTTTGTTACTGACACCTGTGGGCCAGATCAATACATTGTCATGTCAGTTGCTTTAAAACAGCTATTTTGATGTAGTGAAAAATTAACTTTTCACAGTATATGTCTATGTTGACCTTAAGAAAAATTACATGCCAGGAAACTTGAACAGCCCCTCAGCTTGTCTGTTTAGAACTCGTGATTCTGTTCCAAGCTATAAAACTGATTGCATATGTATGACTAGCAGGACTAATGTTTCATTTCATATATCCACTTAAATAATAATAATTTTCAACATAGGCTGTAAAATGTTGTTTCTGTCTCAAAAACTAATGAAATGCCTAACTTGGGAAACATAGAAGTACACACTGTTTCAAATTGTACATTACTGTTCAAAAGATAAAAAGAGGTTGGTAAGAATTTTTTTTGGAAATGCTGCATTTATTTAATCAAGAATACAGTAAAACAGCAATATTGTGAAATATTATTGCAAAAAAAAAAACTGCTTTCTATATGAATATATTTTAAAATGTATTTTATTCCTGAAATAAACAAAGCTGAATATTCAGCAGCCATTACTCCAGTCTTCAGTGTCACATGATTCCTCAAAAATTCTGAAATTATTCTAATATGCTGATTTGGTGCTCAAGAAACATTTTTTTTTAATAATTTTTTCCAAAATCTGACATAAATACAGTAACTTGTTTCCTTTTGGAATGAGGCAGTTCAATAATGTGATGATCAGTGAAAAGTTTCAATGTTGATGTTAATTATTATTATTTTAACAGTTTTCTATGTAAGAAATAAACATTCAAGTATAACTCTTGTCTACTTGAGATCTTTGTAATCTTGTTTTAGGAGGTAGTTATTTCAGAAAGTAAATATAGTGCGCCATCTAGTGTTTGTATCAAAAAATACCAAAGGGCCTTTTATAGCACCAAAAGAAAGCAACTACACTTTATTGCGATTGTACAGTCAATTTATTTGCTGTGATTTAATTAGCATTTATTCTGACTCAGCAGTGTATATCACACTGTTGACAAAGTTTGCATTCATTTGCCAGGGTTTCCATTTTGTAATAGATCCTCTGTACATTTGTTTACCTTTTTATGATAATTGTGCACCCAGTAATTTTTCCCTCATTAAAAAATTACATAATTGAATAGTACTTTTGATAAATGTTGTCATGTCTTGTTCACTCGCAAGAGATGAAGACTCCGGTTATAGCAGTATCATAATAAAAGCTATTCTGTGTAATTCCCTATCAACGCCACTAGATGTCAGTATGTCATGCAAACAGGCAAACATGTCAATTCCATTTACTATTGTACCAATGCGACCAACTCTTTTGTAAATTTGTGAATAGAATAACATTCAGAGAAATGTACTTTTTGCACAACAGATTTATTCACAGATCCTCTGTTTTCTATTGAAATAATATGCACATGCTAAGACTTTTACATCAAGAGAGTTTACATCTGTTTAATAACATATAGGTGAATAAGGACTGTCAACGATAAGTGGTGAAACTTAATTTAAATGAACTATAAAGATGCTCTTGTGCATAGGATTCAATCATGACACTGACTAAGGGTGCTTTTATGGTTAATGATAATTTTATGTGTACATCACGATTTTTAAAGCTAAATTTTCTACAGCATTACTCCAGTCTTTACATGAGCTTTCAGAAATCATTCTAATATGCTGATTTGTTAGTGAGCCTAATTATTATAAATTATTATTGGTTCTTACTACTGTCCTTATTATTATTAATTTTGAAAACAGTTTTTACTGCTTAATATTTTTAAAACTGTGATACTTTTTTTTTTTTCAGGATTATTTGATAGAAAGTTGAAAAGAACCGCATTTGAAATAGAAATCTTTTGTAACATAAATATCTTTAATGTTACTTTTGATTAATGTAGTCTTGCTGAGTAAAATGAATATTAATATCATCATATTAGAATGATTTCTGATGGATCATGTGACACTGAAGACTGGCGAAATGGCTGCTGAAAATTCAGCTTTGCATCACAAGAATAAATTTCATTTTAAAATAGAAAGTAGTTCTTTTAAATTGGAGGAGTATTTAACAATATTATTGTTTTCACTTTGTTTTTGATCAAATAAATGCAGCCTTGGTCAACATAACAAACCTCTTTTTAATTATTCCAAACTTTTTTGTCTCCGAAATCAAAGTGTGCTTATAAATAAAATGTGTTTTGTGCTTTCAGGCATGTCATGGTTGTGGGACTGGATCGAAGTGTGACTGCAGCGGGGTGAAAGGACAGAAGGTGAGTGTTTATCCACAAAAAAACAGCTGCATACGTAAGCTGTGTTCCAGTCGATAGGGTCCCTGCGCAGTGTTCATTGCTCGAGAAAAATGGGATATCTGTTGAAGTTCACTTCACCCAAAAAAATGCCTTCATTCGGAACACGCTTTACCATCATCAAACACAGATGTAACCTGAGCTGCACTTATTAGAGGAGTTTGAGGAATGATAACAGAATATACTTCTTTAAATGAGCATGTATTGATGTTCCCTATGCCGTTTACAGTGCCTTTCGAACTGAACATGTTCACTCCCTTTAGATTGAAATAGTCTGTGAAATCCACTTTTTAGGGCACTTACAGTCAAATGCAACGCACCTGTAGACTGATGTCTATAAGCTAATATGAATGTATTTAATGCAGACCATATTCATTTAAAGTTCAAATGAAGTGAACATGAACTCAACATAAGCCTGACTCTTTTCATTTTTGCCTGTGCTACCAGAAGTGCTGCACTGGGTAACGTATCGCTGTATGCTTAGATGTTTGCTGTTTTGATATCTTATCTGAAACTCTATTCTGATAAGATCACATGAAGTGTTTACATTATTTAGTTTTATTGTTTTTCTAAGTGATGTGATCTGCTGTGTACATCCATAATGATAATGGCTCTCTATGCTGTCTCTCCTTTGGTCTCTTTTATGTCTTTCTTTAAATATTTTCCTAACTATAATGACAGGGTGAGCGAGGGTTTCCAGGTTTAACGGGCCAACCAGGTGTTCCAGGTTTCCCAGGACCAGAAGGGCAGATTGGACCTCGTGGAGAGAAGGTCAGTGGTCAGGACATCAGTCCACTGTGATATTCACATGTACAATTACTGATCAACCCGAATCTGTTATTGATCCACTATACTGCTGCTTCTAATAAAACTGGACTTTCTTTCTCTCACAGGGTGAGGATGGACCTACAGGGCCGAGCGGGCCTAAAGGAATAAGAGTGAGAGTTTCTTAGTAACAGCTTCTGGCTCATAATGGATCCACAGTTATCAACAAATGCTGACCGTTTCTGTGTTTTTGCAGGGACCTCCTGGATTACCAGGCTTCCCAGGAACACCAGGAATCCCAGTGAGTGAATCAATCAGATGAATCAATAAGAGACAAACTTTTTAGAGGATGTTTATTAAGTAGATTACATAATTATGGCTGCAAGAACTGGCTGATTGCTGACGATGAAGTTCACTATCAATTAGTGTAATGTGTGCACCTTGACTTGAATCAAATCATCACATTATGCCTCCATCAGACATAATTTGCAGAAAGCTCATTGCTCATTGACAGAATATAGAATAACATGTTTTTCAGTAGTAATAGTTATAAGCATGTATGTGCTGTTTTTGACTGACAGGGTCTCCCAGGACAGGATGGCCCCCCAGGACCCAAAGGAGTTCCAGGCTGTAATGGAACCAAAGTATGAAACACTACAAACAGGAATCTCTTGTCAGTTCACAATTAAAACTTTAAAAACTTTAAAAGCAAACAAAAAAAAAAAATTTTTTTTCTTTACAAGGGTGAAAGAGGATTCTCAGGAAGTCCAGGTCTTCCAGGTTTAGCGGGTCCACCAGTAAGTGTTGCTTTATGTCACATTTCAAAGTTGCAAGCATACTGTCATGCACTCACAGAAGTATTTGAAGTCATTATTCTCAAAATAATTCATAATTTCTTGTCTCCACAGGGTCCAGCAGGTTCTATAGGACAAAAGGCAATTATTACATTCCATAATGCACATGCTCATGTTTTGCACTGTAGTGGCACACTTCCTTCAATACCCTTCATATTAGGATATGAGTAAAATTATGCTTATATCTTTTCTCCTGCAGGGGGAGCCTGGGGATGTCATAGAAATTAATCGCCCTTCAGAAAAGGGGGATCCTGGCTTTAATGGTTTACCTGGCTCAAGGGTGAGCATTTTCAAATCATTTTGTAACAGAACTAGATATTTCCAAATAACAGTGAAACTCATGTTCCCATGAATGTTTTGGGGTAAAATCAAAACATAATTCGCTGTGTATATAAGCTGCTTTAAAGTTAAAAAAAAATTTTTTAAAAGTTTCTCATAATTACCACTTTATATCTCACTGTTATGACTTTATTTCTTCAAAATCCTATACTGTACCAACTAACTAACAGAAAATATATATCCATAAATCCATTTCTTGAAGTGTCAATAAATATGAAATAACTCTAGTTCATAACACTCTTGTTTTGATATATAGGGTGATCCTGGACCCCCGGGTCTTCCAGGCCCTGTTGGTCCTCCTGGTTCACGAGGGTATGAGGTAAGACAGTTTCTTTGTTAATTTGTGCAGCTGTAATCTTATGTGAATTAGACTCCACCACTCATATTTCAGATGAAGGGCTGTGAATCTGGCTCATACAGTTTTAGAATTTTGCAAACACTATAATTAATTTTATTTGTAAATTCCATCGTTTTTCAGGGTCGTCCAGGCCCTCCTGGTCCACCAGGTCCAAAGGTAAGTTTGAATGCTGGAATTAAAAAGTGTCAGGTTTTACCTGTCTCAATTTTTTTTTTAATCAAAGTGCTAATGTGTTTTTTTCCTTGAAGGGAAACATGGGATTGAATTTCCAAGGACCCAAGGGAGAGAAGGTATGCACTTTGTTCTGTGACAAGAACAACATGTTCATCAGGTTTATTAACAGTTGGGTTTTTAATGTGCGTGTTTTTGTGTGTGAAGGGTGACCGTGGATTACAAGGACCACCTGGGCCACCAGGGCAGGTTGGCGAAGTGTCAGGTCTACCTGATACAGTCATTCAACAAGGAGAAAAGGTAACATCATTTACTTGCTTCAAACCTTTTAGAACCAGATGTACTAAACAGGGCAAATTAGCGTGAGATTGTAATCCCATAAAAGCGGCGATGTGAGTGGAAAGTTCTGCAGGTGACAATGTGCGAATTAAAAAACATAGATGTAGCCAGTCCATTTAGATAATGGCCCATAATGACCAACGCCCCTTTTTTGGCCATTAAATAATGATGCAAATGCCAGTAAATTGATTAGCTCAAACCTTAGTAAATCACCTTGGACTAATTCATTCAAATACTCTGCTCCCATAAATTTTGTGTCCGTAAGGGAGACTCCTACAAATGCACATGTAATAAGATTAGCCACAAAAATAACTCCATGCCTTGTCATCTCTAGTTTTTCAATGTGCATCTTTAGTAAACCCTGACAATTGTTTTTTTTTTATGTCAAAAAAAGGGTTGTGCTGGCATGTGCTGTTACTAAATCTGGCCCTTAACGTCTTATTAATTTAACATACCGGTATTTATTTATTTATTCATTCATTCATTCATTCACAGGTCAAATCCAGTTTTGGTCATATTCGACTCAGTACAATGACAAATAGTAAAATTTTCCTGAGTTACATTGCATGATAGCAGGTGTATCATGATTTTGTGAATGTATGTTTTGATTAATGTTTTGCTATGTTTGTTTTTTAATAGGGTGATTGCGGCCCACCTGGAGATCCTGGTTTTCCAGGTCCCCCTGGACCCCCTGTATGTATTTTTCTTTTTGTTTCCTTTCGTTCCATTCTACATTCATTAAAAACACACTGGCATCTTGACCTCTCACAGAAGTCTAGTATTCATCTGATAGATTACATTATGTGTACATATAAATATGATGTGGATTATGCTTTCTTTCTTGTTTTTGTTCAGTTTGTAATTAACAGTCATGTCTTTGTCTGAAGGGTCCACAAGGGGGCCAGAAAGGTGAGAAAGGAGAAACTGGGGAGGCTGGAAAGAGGGTGAGTTAAAGCCTACTGAAACCCCAACCACTCAGTTATGTTTACAGATTACATAAGACAACATTTATGACATTTATGTGGTGATATATTTATTTCCATAAGGGAAAACCTGGCAAAGATGGTGAACAAGGCCTCCCTGGATATCCAGTAAGCTGTCTACAGTAGATGTTTAGTAAGATTTATCACACAGGTGACATTCTTTAATGCTGTTGTGACATCTCTTTTTTAGGGTGATAGAGGAGAATCAGGTCCTCCTGGTTTACCGGGGCGAGATGGTCCAAGAGTAAGTACTGAACATTCCTTTCAGTGTGATCGCAAAGTTAGAGCCATAGTAAATCTTGTCTAATGATGATCACAGACACTGAGGTGCAGCTTTAATGTAACTGAGCTGAGCATTCATAAAAAAAAAAAAAAACAGCTCACTCACAGTGAGCTGTTTTTTGTGACTTGAAATGTTAGGATGTGAAATTAGGATGTTGTATTTATTCTGTTAGTTTCATACCTGTGCATACCTATTGTGATTTGAACATGGACATTGTCATAATGTAGCAGAGATATTGTCACATTATTTTTTTGTCCAAAACGTGTCGAGGAGGCACTGCCTCCCTTGCCTCCTCTGAGAAAATGCCCTGGTTTGAAATCATACATATATTCTTTTATTAACGCCTTTAGGGTGAGAAAGGTGATCGAGGACCTCCTGGACCTCCATCATACAGGGTATGTTGAATATTTCTCTGTTCTATTCCGCCATTTTTTTTCAGAGGCCTGATATTTATTATTTTTTATCATATTTTAACATTGATTAGTTTACTTATAAAACCTTTTCACCCAATAGGATGGGCCATTCTCAGGCATAGGTGGAATAGGACCAAAAGGAGACAGTGGCAAGCCAGGATTCCCTGGCCCTAAAGGAGACAGAGGACTGCCAGGTATTTAAGGGGCTTTCACACAGAGCTATCGGCGGAAGTTCCCGCTTCTAAGGCGCAGCCACACTGCACTTTTCATTCCATTGACTTCCATTCATACGCATGCAAATGTGTCAGACCGGAAACAAAAGTTTCGCATTTCGCTGCGTTGCAAAGTTCAAGCTTGGTGAACTCTGACCTGTGAATTCGCATCACGTGAAACCGTGTGACCAACAGCAGATTAAAGGGATACTCCACCCCAAAATGAAAATTTTGTCATTAATCACTTACCCTCATGTCGTTCCAAAACCTTAAAAGCCTTGTTTGTCTTCGGAACACAAATTAAGATATTTTAGATGAAAACCGGGAGGCTTGTGACTGTCACATTGACTGGCAAGTAATTATCACTGTCAAGGCACAGAAAAGTATTGAAAAGCATCGTCAGGATAGTCCATCTGCCATCAGTGGTTCAATCTGAATTTTATGAAGCGACGAGAATACTTTTTGTATGCAATGAAAATAAAAATAACGACTTTTTTTCAACAATTCGTCTCCTCTCTGTGTCAGCCGCAACACAAAGATGCGCTATTTTCATTCAAATCAAAGCGTAAATACATGTAGAAAATGCATCCTTGTGTTGCGGCTGACACAGAAGAGCATACGCAGTTTGCGTTCAGTGGATAATCTCCAAAATGGCGCTATGCTGACACAGAGAGACAGAGAGGAGACGAATTGTTGAAAAAAAGTTGTTATTTTTATTTTCTTTGCGTACAAAAAGTATTCTCGTCACTTCATAAAATTCAGATTGAACCACTGATGGCAGATGGACTATCCTGACGATGCTTTTCAATACTTTTCTGTGCCTCGACAGTGATAATTACTTGGCAGTCAATATGACAGTCACAAGCCTCCCAGTTTTCATCTAAAATGTCTTAATCTGTGTTCCGAAGACGAACGAAGCTTTTACGGGTTTGGAACGACATGGGGGTAAGTGATTAATGACAAAATTTTCATTTTGGGGTGGAGTAATCCTTTAATACATCACAGCATGATCTTGGAGCTGAATTAAAAGAACATAAATTTAAAATTGCAGTGCTGCAGGTAAGTGGGGTAGATTGTATGTTTTTACATTTTAGAGGTAAACATTTTGTTATGTGTTGAATTTAAGATTCTGCAGAGCATGATGTCATATCATAAATGTTGCTGCATCTGAGGAAATTTCACATGCTCATAGTCTAGTGTGACCGCGGCTTTGGGCATGTTCGCACCACAGGAACTAGGAATGGTTTTGTTCTAGGAACTCAGTTTGGGGGAACTAAATTAGCTCCTACTTCAGAGTAGGGTCTGAAACAGTACTATAGGAACTCCCAACCTCCCATATGCTGTTTATATTTGTTTTGAAGCATGGAAGCTGGTTTGAGCTGGTTTAAGCTGGCCATGTGCTGGTCCTAAGCTGGTCCTAAGCAACTAGCGCCTGCTCAGGACCAGCATAAAGCAACTCAAACCTGCTGCCATGCTTCAAAACATATCTAACCAGCAAATGCTGTTTTTTTCAACAGGGCAGTGATGTAAGTGTACGCTGATTGGCCAAACGCATATGAAACACGGACTACTTGGCATTTTTTAAAAGTTGTGTAAAAATATTTACTCCACAAACAACGATAACGGCGTTTTCAGCCTCGATGATATGTAGCACTGCAAGTTGTCATAGGAGATTTCGTCTCTTAGCGCAACTTATTGCTCTTTTAATCGCATAAATTGTGTGTTTACATTCCATCTCTGTTATCACGAAACCCACGACACACAACAAAAACAGCTGCAATCACAGCATCCTCCATTCACCGGTTGTTGAAAGCCACTTTATACACCACTCAAGGTCAAGCTTAAGATCAGTAGTGCAAAAAGAATAAACTATTATTTATGCTCCTCGTTATGTTTGCCCATACATGGTTCCCTGAACGGCATGCTTGTATTATCAATTGAATAAGCCCCATGTAACAGTTTGCACTGGCCATTTGTGTCATTATCATGAAACAGAATTTGGTTCCTTTTCAGAGATACAATTATGTGGTCATGTATTTTGGCCTGGTCTGACATTGAAGAAAGCAGCCAGAAATATAATTTATCTCCTGTTTATGCATAAAAATATGTTGTACAGTGTTGTGTATATGAGTAGTCAATGCATATTTGTCTTTTGGTAGGTATTCAGGGGCCACCTGGTCCACCAGGTACTGCAGGTAAGTGGCAGGCTTTTTTTTGTTTAATTAAAAGTTTTTAATATTATTTTGTGATGTATTTCACATAGCTTTTCATTACAATTCTTTCAACTTTTTATTTGCAGTTAAGTCATGCATAATTCATGTTAATATATTAATGCAGTTAATTAAATAAATCTGTTATTATAGGAATTGGAGGTCCAGGTCCTTCCGGTCCACCAGGTTTACCTGGAGAGAGAGGAGAAAAAGGTGATGAGGGACAGCCTGGAATCTCCCTCCCTGGACCACCTGGGAGAACAGGTCCACCAGGTCTCCAAGGAGTCCCAGGACCTCCCGGTCCCCCAGGAGTATTCAATGGAGACACAGAATGTAATCGTGGTCCTCCTGGTCCTCCAGGCCTGCAAGGGGAGCGAGGATTTACAGGAGAAACAGGACAGAGAGGTTTGCCTTTTATTTCATATTAGAAAATAAAAATCTTTGTGTTCACACATATCTTTGGAAGGTTTGAGGAACTTTGTGTCTAATGCTTTCTAATACCAACTGTTTTAGGTCAAAAAGGAGAGACATGTGTCAATTGTTTCACTAATGGAAACCCTGTCCCAGGACCCCCAGGGTTTCCAGGTCCTCCTGGAAATCCAGGTAAGATTAAAGTCAACTTAAAATAAGTATCTTCACGTGCATGATCTTTATAAGGAGATTATGCCATGCAGATATTTTTTTAAATGTCGTTTTACCCGATAAAGGCGGAGAAATCTCATAAATAAAATGTAAATGTTTTGCTCATCACTATTACAGTAAGAAACGGTAGCATGGTGGTGCAGAGTATTCTTTGAAATGCCTTGCTATACCTTGTAATTAACATGGTACTGTACATGAATTTCAGTTCAAAAGTATACACCCAAGTACAGTACTTTTTGTCCATATTCTTCAGGACTAAAGAACAAAACTTTAATCTCACAACAAATGGCTATTTTATATGAAATACAGATGTTTTTCAAGCTGCATGTCACGCTTATTTTTGTGTCAGGTGCACCTGGTTTTCCTGGATCTAAAGGAGACAGAGGATTCCCGGGAGGGCCAGGGCTCATGGGTCCACCTGTGAGTGCTTCCTTGTTTTCTCACACATGCTGGATAACTCACTTTTTGTTTAAAGTGACAGATGATTCAGAATGATTAAGTACTTAACACTTCTACACTTTAGGGAATACCAGGACCTCAGGGTCCCCCTGGATTCCAGGGAGAGAAGGGCGACCCAGGCGATGCCATCTCTGTTCCGGGTGTGAAAGGAGAAAAGGGAGACACAGGCTTTCCTGGCCCTCCAGGTCTGCCTGGACTCGAAGGAAGACCTGGTCGTGATGGAGTTCCTGGTCCTCCAGGCTTCAGAGGACCACCTGTGAGTGTTCACTTTTCATTAGAAGTACAACTTCTGGGACTTTTATACAATTAAGTACACTGATATATAATAATACACAGATATAATAATACCAGGCAGGCCAGGCAATAATTGATGATGATGATAATAATAATAATACTCACACTACTAAATTACCATTTATCTTAGTCAACCATTTTCAACCTCTATTTAACCCTTAGAATTAAAAATTATTCTTTTTTTATTGCTCTGTGTTTAAGAATTCTATGTAAACTACTTTTTGTGTGTATAACAGGAAACAAGGCTCTGCATAACTTTAATAGCAGGTTCACAAAACAATTTGCAGTGAAATAAGCCATTTTTCTTACAGGGTTCGGCATTGATGAAAGGTGCACAAGGTCCATCAGGTGAACCTGGCTTGCCAGGACCTCCAGGAGACAGAGGTCTGCCCGGTCCCCCAGGATTTGGTCCTCAGGGACCTCCTGGAGAGAAAGGTATCCAGGGTGTTTCAGGAAGACTAGGGGCCCCTGGAGCACCAGGTAAGAAATAATACTTTTGTTTTGTTTTACGTTCGAATTATTATAAGACTGTCAACCAATTCAAAATGTGAATCATATGAATTACATATCTGCTATTTTTGCACTAATCAAGGTTATTAAGTGTAGTTACCTGTTATGTGATAACTAGAAGTGCAACGGACTACTTTAACTTGTAGCTTGGGATGTTTCAATGTAGCAGTAATCTTACAATGGACATTACATCATCTCAGTGTTTGTCTGAATGGGTAGGTCAGAAAGGTGAACCTGGATTGGCAGTGTCAGAAAAAGGAGAACGTGGATTCCCAGGACGTGATGGAGATCCAGGTTTGCCAGGAAGTCCAGGTAAAGAAAAAACAACTGACTATAGTTTGTCAGCTTTTTAGTGGTCTTAAATGCATATAGAGCAGGTTGGGAATTCAGAGTTCAACAAAAACTGGTTCTGTATCTGTACAGGTAATCCAGGCCTTCCAGGACAGCCTGGGTTCCCTGGCTCACCTGGACCTAAAGGAGATCCTGGTCTTCCTGGTATTGGTTTGCCAGGACCCCCTGGTCCTAAAGGTACGTTTTCCTGCTATTGAAACACTTATAGACTCACATAGATTGTCAACTGCTATGTGTTTTCCAATTCACTAAAAATAATTTAAAGCAGAAAATGGCCATTATTCATTGGAAAAAAAGTCATATTTGGCCAAATACCTGCCAGTTATGTTCTCTAGAAACATGTATTGTGCCACATAGTCATTTTTTAACTTGGGTAGTGAGAAACAGTGTTGTCCATATTCTTCAGGATTTCCTGGTATTGCTGGTTCCCCTGGCGGACCTGGTATTCCTGGACGACCAGGTTTGGACGGACTGCCTGGTCAACCTGGATTATCTGGACCCAAAGTATGAAACATTTAATCTAAACAATACTATATGATATTATAAATTTCACCAATACACGTGTAAGTTACCATCAGGTGATAACCGAATATTTGAATCATTAGTTTCTGAATCATTCTATTGCACGTTGCCAAAATACTATACACTTCATTTCAAAATTTTGGGGTCAGTAGAATTTTTCTAAAAATAAATTAATACTGAATTAATGGTGAATTTTATTCAGGTGATTGTAAAGACATCTATGTTAAAAAAAATTCTATTTCAAATAAATGCTGCTCTTTTAAAATATACAAATTAATCAAAGAATCTCATATTAGAGTCATATTAGAATGGTTTCTGGTGGATCATGTGATGGCTGCTAAAAATTAAGCTTTGCCATTGCAAGAATAAATTGCATTTCAATAGAAAACAGTTATTTTAATACTGTTTCGCAATATTACTGTTTTACTGTATTTTTGTCAATAAAAGCAGCCTTGGTTGAGTATATGAGACTTATTTAAAAAATGTTAAAAAAGTTTACTGACTTCAAAGTTTTGAATGGTAGCGAATATAGTTTTGGATTCATTCATTCATTCCTTCATTCATTTGACATTTTTATCAGTTGCTGACTGAATAATGAAAGAGGAGTACAAGTGCAAACTGAAATTTGCAGGAAGAAATAAAGCTGCTATGTGCATCTGTTTTCCTTTTTTGTGCTTGACTGTCATGTCTGCATTGAATTATGGGCAATATAGTGTTTACTGGTTGTATACTATAAATTAGAGTGCATTATGGTTATAAATGAGTGGACTGTATTAGGAATTAATAGCTTTAAGCTTTAAGTGCTCAAATGAGTGTCTTTATCCCCAAAGGGAGACCCTGGTTTTGGTCTACCTGGACCTCTAGGTCCTACAGGATTACCAGGCAGTAAAGGTGCCCCCGGTCCTAAAGGTGATCCTGGTTTCCCTGGAAGCCCTGGTGCACCAGGTCGTCCAGGTCTTGATGGTGCCCCTGGATCTAAAGGTAGAGATTAAATAGTAATGTTGCACTGGAAACAAATTAGAAGCCTTTCAATTTTTCTAACATGTTTTTTTTTTTTTTTTTTTTTTTTCATGATTATTATTTACAAGTATAAAACAAATGATCTTTACATTTTCATTTTGCACTTAGGTGATTCTGGTTTTCCTGGTGGTCCTGGTCCTCGTGGCCCCCCAGGGCCCCCTGCCTTTGGCCTTCAGGGCCCCCCTGGTCCTCCTGGAGCTCCTGGCTCTATGGGGTCTCCTGGTATGTCTGCAATTTTTCTAGTAAAAAGTGCCTAACATAAACATAATAAAGCATCTTGGATTAGAGATATTCTTGTAAAAAATATTTTGTCTTTGTCTAAGAAAACATGATTTTGAGGATTACAAACCTTATGCATGTAAAACTTGCCAGTAACTTCCTGGAAGTATAAAAATTCAATGATCTTCAGAAATAAAATATGCGTTCGATAAAGCATATCTCGTAAGCATTATGGTTCTTAGTAAAACAACTCTGTAGTGTTTCACTATATCACACCATTGTCTTCCTCTTTTCATCAGGGGTCCCTGGTGCGAATGGAGAGAAAGGAGACCGTGGCCCCCCAGGTTCAAGTTTTCCAGGGTTGCAAGGTGACAAAGGAAGCCCTGGATTTCCTGGACCTCCTGGTCCTGCTGGTCCACCTGGGGGTCCAGGACTCCCTGGTCAAGATGGCCAACCAGGACTGCCTGGTAATATGATGAGAGCAATATCCGCTGATGTTATCACTTTTGACAGAATTTATTTAATGTACGACTTGTTTCTTTATGGTCTTTCTCCACTAATCCTGTATCATTATTACAGGGCCTAAGGGAGACATTGGTGGGATGGGTGCTCCAGGACCTGCAGGTGGCCCTGGGAACCCTGGCAGACAAGGCTTTTCAGGACCAAAAGGTCTGATACCATTTTTGGCTTCAGCTCAAATTTCTGAAACAATTTCATAAAGTCCCTCATAGACAGAAATATTATTGCGTCTGTGCCGCTGCAGGAGATGACGGTGTCCCAGGACGACCAGGAAGCCCAGGTTTCCCAGGATCAAAGGGAGACAAAGGTGACCCAGGCATTCCAGGCCCACCTGGCACAGGCATACCTCCAAATCTACTTAAGGGACCAAAAGGAGAAACTGGAACTCCAGGTAAGTCAAACATGTTGGCTGCTACCTAGCTTGCACTATCATAGTGTTTTTGGTGATGCCAAAGACCCCAAAATATGAGGATATCTACTTGTGAGGGACTCCCTTTCTGAAATATAAAGGAAGCTTTATATTTTCATGTAGAATGAACTATTTATGCTGTGTATGGGAGAAATATGTTATCATTATAAAGTCAACATGTAGGTTTTTATATCGTTACTTTAAAGGGTTAGTTCACCACAAAATAAAAATTATGTCATTAATTACTCACCCTCATGTCAGAAGACGTAACTCGGGAGAGAGGAATGGTTGAATAAATTATGTTATTTTTGTTTTCTTTGCGCAAAAAAAAGGATTCTCGTAGCGTCGCAAAACTGAAGTTGAGCCACTGATGTCACGTGGACCTGTATGTATTTACTACTTTTCTGGACCTGGGAACATTTCAGTTGCGTTGTTGTCTATGGAGGGTCAGATAGCTCTCCGATTTAATCAAAAATATCTTAATTTGTGTTCCGAAGATGAACAAAGGTCTTACAGGTTTGGAACGACATGAGAGTGAGTAATTAATTACATAATTTTCATTTTGGGGTGAACTAACCCTTTAACGAAGCCAAAGCAGAAACTCTGTCTCCTCCCAGATTTCAATGTCCCAAATGAGTTTATTATGTACATCCTGAATATTATCACTGTTCAAGCTTTTATTTAGCTCTGCTTTTATTACCCAATCTTAATTTATTACGCCCTACTTGTATAGGGTTAGAACTGTTCCTTTATTCCAAATAAATAGATTATGATCCACAAATAAATGTAAAGACATTTACAAAAATTAAACATATTGACAAATAAATAGAATGAGATCCACAATATTTGTGTGTTAGGAGGTTCACAAAAATGAACTAAATTCACAAATAAATAGAATGGGATTTGCAAGTTAAAAAAAAATCACAAATATGTTTTTATGTCACAAATGCAACTATGTCTGGCATTCATTTGTGAATCGCTTCCTGTACATTTGTAAGTCGCTGCACACATGGATTTTAAAACATCTCTACTGTCAAGACTCACAGACAAATCCACAAATAGATGGACTCCACCTACAGTCTACTCAAACCAGTCAGATAATGGCCACATTTTGCTGGCCAATCATAGCACGTTCTCGCTGCAACCAATCACATTTTGCTTTACAGTCAGGGTGGTCGATTCTAAACCCTTATACTAGTGGTCACCAATATAGATTTATTGATTGTCCGATGGCCAATATAAAGTAAATATATATGATATTACACAACTTAAAGATTTATTTTAGTCAAATAATTAGAAATTATTTGAAAATGAGTACATTTTTGATTTGCTAAAATCTGTGAAATAAATATATGCTTTAGATAGCAACTATAAGGTATTATGGTATTTTCAAAAATAAAGAAATAAACAATGTAACCAACAGTTCACTCAGTAATCCAAAAAGTCTCTGTGCACTGGGGGTTATATTATCTCAAATCAAGACGAGGTAATGCCCAAAAAAGTCCCATTTATGACAATTACTGACCGAACAGAAAAACGTATTAGCCAATGTCGATAATTTAAAAAATGCCCAATGTCAGCTGGTGTATCAGCCTTGGTGAAATGTTGGTCAACCACTACTTTCTACATAATTACCTTTTCCCATACCTTTTCTTTGTGATCAGTATGTCATTGGGACCATCTGTTATGAAAACTGGGTCCCTCCTCGACCTTTTATGGATTTTTATGGATCCTTTTAATCCCCTCATATATTTTGATCACTCCACGATTCTCTTTATTTGTTTTGTAGGTTTTAGCGGACCACCAGGAGCAAAGGGTTTTCCCGGTCTCCCTGGAGATCCTGGTCTCCCTGGGCAAGATGGAAGGCCAGGTCTACCGGGACCTCCAGGTAAAGCAGACAAGTACACATATTTGGGCCATCAAAAGCATCTTCAGTCAACTAGTCTCCTGTATGTGCAAATGTACTAGTGAATGGGGTTTGGTTTGACAAGTTCAATTGATTTTGTCTTCATGTTTAGGCCCCAAGGGTGATCCTGGTCTCCCAGGAGCTTCAGGGTCTCCAGGAACCCCAGGACTGAAGGGTAGCATGGGGGAGATGGGATTACCAGGTCAGCTCTTCATTCTTGCACAGCTCTAAAACAAAAACCAATGACAGTTGTTTCTGAGGCTTTGAAATCTTGAAGCTAGACTGAGCCAGTCTTTTTTGTTACAGGAGTTCCTGGAGTGAAAGGAAGCTCCGGCCAACCAGGCCGACCTGGCCAGCCTGGTTCCCCCGGAACTCTAGGGTTTCCGGGACCCAAAGGTGATCCTGGCTCACCAGGATTTGGATTACCGGGAACTCCTGGGCCAAAGGTAAAAACATCATGTTTTCTGCTTAAACACTGAGAATATTTACTTTAATATTTAATGCTATTAAATTCTATTAAATTCCCAGGGTGAACCAGGCCCTCCAGGATTTCCTGGAACCCCTGGTCTGAAAGGCCAGCCTGGCCTTTCAGGATCTCCAGGCTTGCCTGGTAGTCCTGGACCAAAGGGTGATCCAGGACTCCCAGGATTCCAAGGTGCACCTGGCATTCCTGGCCCTAAAGGTTTGGATGGCACTCCAGGCCCTCCTGGTCCTAGTGGAGCATCTGGTAGGCCAGGAGATCCTGGACGATCTGGATTACCTGGCCTCCCTGGTGATAAAGGTCTTGCTGGTCGTGATGGTATTCCAGGACCTCCAGGACAAAAGGGTGAACCAGGTTAGTCTGAATCCAAAGAAAATCAAAAGTGTGTAGGATGTGCTCAATGTAGCATATGTATCTAGAATAATTTCTTTAAAAAAAATTTACCTAGGCGCTCCAGGCCTTGGTGGCCCAGGCCCACCCGGCTTCCCCGGTTCACCAGGTAAAGTACTGAATTATTTGTTCATGTATCTTAATTTTTACACCAGATAACTTGTAACAAATTCCAAATATACAATAATTGACTGTTTTTACAGGGCCTAAAGGAGACCCTGGTTTTCCGGGTCCTGCCGGTAGTCCTGGATTTCCTGGTCCAAAGGGTGAGCCAGGATTTACTGGATTGCCTGGTCCAGTTGGTCCTATAGGACCACCTGGGCCTCCAGGCCTGCCTGTGCAGGGACCTAAAGGTATCCAAGGCCCACCTGGTGCCCCCGGAAGAGGTGGTAAGTTAAAAATCTTATCCTTTTGGCCAACTCTGCCCTCTGGGTTTACAATGTCATGAGTCAAATGATCATATCAGTCTGACATTTGTTTTAATAAAGAGTAGCATGAAGAGTAGAATGTCTAAAAAAGAACAAACTCTTAAAACAAATTTGTTAAAATAAGTATCCAGTGAGTATCCAAATTGCCTGAAAAAAAAACACAATTTGTAATCCCAACAAATATAGACACAAATACTGGCTTCACCACATACTTCTAATATTTAAAGGGATACTCCACCCCAAAATGAAAATTTTGTCATTAATCACGTACCCCCATGTCGTTCCAAACCCATAAAAGCTTCGTTCGTCTTTGGAACACAAATTAAGATATTTTTCATGCATTCTGACAGCTCTTTGACCCTCCATAGACAGCAATGTAATTAACACGATCAACGTCCAGAAACGTAGCAAGGAGATCGGTAAAATAATCCATGTGACATCAGGGGTTCAACCGTAATTTTACGAAGCTACGAGAATACTTTTTGTACGCAAAGAAAAAAATAACGACTTTATTCAACAATTCGTCTCCTCCGTGTCACGGTGGCGTCATTTTGTCCTGATGTCACATGGATTATTTTACCGATCTCCTTGCTACGTTTCTGGACATTGATCGTGTTAATTACATTGCTGTCTATGGAAGGGTCAGAATTCATCAAAACTATCTCAATCTGTGTTCCGAAGATGAACGAAGCTTTTACAGGTTTGGAACGACATGGGGGTAAGTGATTAATGACAGAATTTTCATTTTGAGGTGGAGTAACCCTTTAATACTGTGCTTGTTGCTTTTCTTATCTATGCCTACAACCTCCAGAAACAAACAAATTGATTTATGAAAAGTGATATCATTCATGGCTTTGGTGTAGTGGCTTGTAACTCTAATGGAAACCTATACCAGAGAAGATGCGATATTTGTCTGGTAATTCACACAACTTACACAAGGTTTAGTTTAAAAAGGAACTGAATGCAGTCAGCCCTAATATTAAGTCATAAATCTGTTTTATAAATTTAGCAGCACATGTAACATTATGATTGTAAACCAGAGGGCATACTGGCTTTGTTTTTGTTGGTTTGACTGATTTGCATGTAATATTGCACAAGCAATCATGATTTTGCCATATCCTTGTCCAATAAGCACAAATACACTCACTCTCAGATGACGGAGCACAAGACACACTGTTTGCACTGTCTGCAATGATCTTCTGTTCTCATCACTCTCTTCCTTTATTGTGTACCGGTTTGTGATGTGTTAGAGAGAAATGAAGAATGTGCATGCATGAAGAGGTTTTGTGCCGTTATTGTATCACAGTTGCCCAGTCAGGGCTCTATGAGTATTACACACAGTGTCTGCTTTCACTATCCAAGGTTAGCTGTTCACCCGTCCATTCATCTATCGTCATTCACCCTTGTGTGTCTTCACTTCCACCCGTCCTTCTTTTCAGCAGTAAAAGCTGCAGTGTTCTCCACAGGATGCTGTCTATGTCTGTCACCAAATGAAATGAGGGTGCATCTGGCATTTTTGCATGGGAAATGTGCTGATTTGTGAGAAATGAAAAGCCATTGCGGGACTATCTAAAATGGGCTCCACCATGGAAAAAAAGAGCAAAAACATTCATAAATTCTGCTGCACTTCATATAAAATAGATATAAAGCTTTTGAATTTGATGAAGAAGGAGACCATTTTGGCTGGTGTCTGTTGGGCTTAATTTTTAATTTTTTTAATTTTTTTTTTTTTTTTTTTGATTCTGGGTATTATATGCATTTTCTGTTTTACTTTGCTTTTTGTGGGAATGGCTCTGCTCCTCCTGATGACATTGGATCTTTGCAGGCCCGGCAGGTCAGCTTCTTCATGTTATAGAGCTGATTTTTATGATACAATGCATAACTGTATTAGAATGAATTTTAATTTCTTCTACCTATTAAAGATTTGTGATGCATCTATATTATGAGACCACACGTGTAGGTATACTTTGGTTGTACAAGTATATACAAAATAATCTAAAAAGTAATATTACCACATTACAAGTGTGTAGTGTAAGTCTAAGTGACCATATCCTATTTGTATTTGAGTAGATTATCAGATTTTGCAAATGCACAAGAATATCACTATAGTATGATTATGAATGTCTCATGTAAATGTCTCAACCCAACTGCAACAACTCAATTAAGCCAGAATTCTAAGAGCAAGTATTTTCTGAAAAGAATAGCAAAAAAGAATGTGCATGTCTTGATTATATGGAACATCAAGACTATATGAACATGTAAACCTTTTTTGCTTAACCAAAATAATGATGAGCATGTACACTACCATTCAAAAGTTTGGGGTCTATAAGCATGTCTCTTATCCTCACCAAAGCTGTATATATTTGATCAAAAACACAGCAGAACAGTAATATTGTGAATTATTTGTTTTCTATTATTATTTCAATTACTGTTTAATATATTTTAAAATGTCATTTATTCCTGTGAGTTTTCAGCAGCCGTTACTCCAGTCTTCAGTGGCACATGATCCTTCAGAAACCATATTACATTTGATCAGTTATTCAAATGCATCTTTGCTAAATAAAAGTATTAATTTCCTTTTTGAAAAAAAAAAGAAAAACTTTTGAGTGGTTATGTAAATGCAATGTCAAATATCTGTTTCTTCAGTAATACTTTCTGTAAAACCATTGGAGGCAAAAAAACAAACACTATTTCTGAATTTTAAAAATTCATTTTGAAATTTGACTAAACTTATCTGTTCTTCAACACATCACGTTACTTATGTTGCTGTGCTCTGTATTTAAAACTTTTGCCTTGTTCTTTGCTCCTCCTCTTGTTGGACTTTTGGGAACCCGTTGACCTTTGACCCCACTATAGGTCCTGCAGGTTAGACAACTTGGTTTGTTACTCACCTGTGTCATGCTGTGCACTTCCATTTGTTATTAGATGATTTATCTCTGCAAAAGAGGTTGAGTAGGACTCAAACATGGGAGATTTGTGTTTAATTTTTTGATGTTTAACTTTTTATTCCCATCTAATTATAGGAATATAGTTATGAGTGTTTAGTTGATCTCTCTTTGTGCCTTCTCCAAGAATATCCAAGAACCATTCAGCACACCACATACAACAATGATAAACATGCACACAAATCCAGACATCAGTGCTTGTTTAAATTATATTGACAATGATTTCATGTTGTAAGATGAATCCTGTTTGTTAATCAGGTACTAGTAAAACAGGTAGAAACTGATTTCTTTTCTGTGAATGTGAAGGTCCTCCTGGCCCTGAGGGTCCCCGTGGACCTCCAGGTAGTGGAGGAGTAAAAGGTGAGAAGGGCATGCCTGGACTCCCTGGGACACCTGGTGCACCAGGACTGAAAGGAGATTACGGTCCCCCTGGCTTTCCGGTAAGCATTATAGATGTGGTTTAAAAAGAAGGTTTAGTTATTGTTAGCAATGGGTTTCGTACAATTTCCATTTGTAGAAACATTGTAGGCTGCATTTGGTTAATGTGGGTTTTCTGACACTTTGCTGAAAAGAGGGCAATGTTTTGTTTTGTTTTGTTTTGTTTTGTTAATGGCTCTCTGGAATACATGATTCTGACTGGCCAATTCTAACATACTCTGGTCAGATATTTCTTGATAATGACCACTAGATGCTATGATTGGCAACCAATTTCCTGCATAGTTGCTCTACTATGTCTTTGGTATCTCTGCTGTCTCACATGATAAAATTATTTCAAATAATATAAAGAGTTGTCCATTTATTTATAAATTTCCATTTATAATAGTAATTCAGTCAGATAATGGTTTGTTATTTGTTTTTTAAAAGGGTACTCCAGGTAATCCAGGACCTAGCGGCGCAAAAGGAGATACTGGACCTCAAGGTGTTCCTGGCTTCCCAGGTATATATATAATATATTATAATTTTTTTTTTTTTCAGCTTCACCATCACAGGACAAAATCACATATATTAAAACAGAAAATGATCAATTGAATTTTTACTGTTTTTGCTATATTTTTGATCAAATAAATTGATCATATATATGATTCTTCATAAAAATATAACAGTGTACATCTCTAGAATAACATCAAAGTGAATCTGTAATAAAATGTGTAAATGTTAAAGCTTGTTGTGAAGCTATATTTATGAATGAGTCTTATCCAGTAACCTCTGTATGTTATAGGACCTAAAGGACAACCTGGCCTTCCTGGATCTAAAGGCAGCCCAGGAGAACGTGGTGATGCTGGAACACCAGGTGTGTCATTTTAAAACCCGGATATTTTTCCTTTTACAAATCCAATAAAAGTGCATCATCTAATACTCCTCTCCCCTCTGTTGGCTACAGGACCTCCTGGTGAGCCAGGCTATGCTCCAGACCCAATTGTTTTGAGGGGGGAGCGTGGTCCACCTGGACCACCTGGTATCCCAGGCAACAGAGGCCCAACTGGCCCCTTGGGATTGCAGGGTCTTCCAGGTCAGTAGATACATTTAGTCTGTACACAGTACAGTTAAAAAAATATTATACCTGATACCTGATCTGGGCTGTGCTGTGCTTCTGAAAAGCATCGTGATCTAAGTTGATCATAGAGACCATTGGTGGCAATGGTTCTGTGATATACTTAAGTTTACAATGCTTTTGGGCAATGCAGCTCTGGTCTTTTTCCTCATCATGTCTGATTTCACTTCTACCTTCAGGTTCACCTGGTGACCCCGGAGACCCAGGTCCAATGGGACCTCCAGGATTTACCGGCTCACCAGGAAGGAAGGGAGATACAGGACCAGCTGGACAACCAGGTAATGTTAAGGTCCAAGACGTGGCTTGGTGGGTAGACATGTTGTGCTGGGCCTATCCAAATTCAAATCCAGCTTGCTTCATTTTCCAGTACTTGGTGCATCTCCATTGTCTTGTCCAATAAAGCCTTTAAAGATTCAAGTTAAAAAAATATGTAAAGGTGTAATTCACCCAAAAAAGAAAATTCTGTCATCGTTTACTAACCTCATGTCTCACCAAACCCCTAAGACTTTACATATTTAATTTAGGCTTTTATTTACATATAAACAAACATCATAATTTAGAAGTAATAGGCTATTTTCTGTCCTGTTTTCAACCCCCCTCATCAGAACGCTCTGTTTGAATAGGCGCAGTGGATTGTAGACTCAAAAGTAAAGGCCCACTGCTATGATTGGCTAACAGTTGTGTATGTTTGATAGCCTACATCCTTCACAGTTAGACGCTGCTGTGATTTAGGTCAAAAACACATAAATACTCAGTTCATATCAAACGATCTGTAATAACAGACAAAGCAATAGTCACCACATAATAAAAAGTTACTCAGACTTGTGTGTTGCAACATTACTGTCAGATCCAATATAGTTGGCACAGCATCATCTTTTGAGTTTCAATCTTTCTGAAAATCCTGCATCGAATTGTGCCTTGTTTGTAAATGAATCCACTGTAAAATGAAGTGAACAAAGGACCGAGTTCTTACTGACGCAGTCTAGAACTTCATTAAAAATAAGTTCATCCACTCTTTCCTAATGTTGGGATCAGAAGGAAGGCAACGCAAACACTGTTTTTCCACAACTTGGCACTGCACAGCATCTTGTTGTATTCAGGGCCATCTTTATCATTTGGTTTCTGCGTAGACCTGCGTTCGCCTCTTGTTATTTACACTACATGCGCAAATCGGTGGGTGGGGCTAAACAGGCAGTGATGTAAAAGCAGGCGTTGATCTTGTGTGGAGGCGGTGTTTATTCACACTATTACATCATAGAATCCAGAACCTGTCGTTTTGGCAGACTGTCTTCAATATTAGCTGTTTTTAGACTAACTCGAAAGTTTTGAGTTTTGGAACTTAACAATGTTTTTTATAGTACAATGACCTCTTATATGTCAAAAGATCAAGGGAATTTTGGTTTCTCAGTTCATGACCCCTTCAAATCTGTTCATATAAAGTGATCATATCTCTTCACAAGACTTGGATTAAACTGCTGGATTCATATGGATTCATTTTCTCTTGCCGATATGAGGGTGAGTAACAATACCTGATATCGTTGCTGATATGAGGGTGAGCAAATGATGACAGAATTTTCATTTTTGAGTGGACTATCCCTTTAAGGATCATCCTTAATATTGGTGGCTCCATTCTTTCTTCAGATTTTCAGAACAGGAAGCTCATAAACAGTGCCCGAATCTTCTCCACTTCCATGTATCAGCCTCACAATAACCATGACATAATTATTTACAGGTCCGCGTGGTTACCCCGGCCCTCCTGGTCCAGAAGGGATTCAGGGCCCTCCAGGTATCGCAGGATCATCGTCTGCCCAACACGGTTTTCTTATCACTCGCCACAGTCAGACTACAGAGGTGCCATCGTGTCCTGGTGATACAACACTCATCTATGACGGCTACTCTTTACTCTATGTGCAAGGCAATGAGAGGGCGCATGGACAGGACCTGGGTGAGTGGCCCCAAAACACATAGAGCACACGCTTTATCACATCACATGTATCATGACTAATATGTTTTTTTCTTCATTCAAACAAACATCAGGTACAGCTGGTAGTTGTCTACGTCATTTCAGCACAATGCCTTTCATGTTCTGCAACATCAACAATGTCTGCAACTTCGCTTCCCGCAATGACTACTCCTATTGGCTGTCCACACCACAGCCCATGCCCATGAACATGGCACCCATCACTGGAGAGAGCATTAAACCTTTCATCAGTCGGTAAGAGACAGTCACTCTAACACAGAAGATGAGTAGGAGTGGAATCTGTGGTTTGGTGAATTTACCTGAATCCATTGCATTACCTGAATCAATTTGTGTGTGTGTGTGTGTGTGTGTGTGTATGCAGGTGCTCTGTGTGTGAATCTCCAGCCATGGTGATTGCTATACACAGCCAGACCATTCAGGTGCCACCCTGCCCGGACAACTGGGACATGCTCTGGATCGGCTACTCCTTCATGATGGTATGCACCATATACACTCTGAGGGGAATTTATTTTGAAAGAATTTAATATTAGTAATATTAGTAAACTATTATCTGCCAACTCAAAGCCTAACCTACATATAAGAAGCCATTTTATCATATTACAAGAGAACCATAAAACTGTTGACCCATTAAGAGCAGAAGTTCTCAACCTTTTTGACTCCAAGGCCCCCCATTGTCCACAACAATATTTGAAGGCCCCATTGTAGTTTTTCTCCAGTACATCTACTGTAATGATGTGACAAAACATTGTTTTTATTTACGAAAACTAGGAGTCTCCAAAAATTAAAAGGGTCATGAACTGCCTTTGTTTTTTATTTTGCACTGTTCTGTGAGGTCCACTTATAATGTTATCAAGGTTTATACATCAAAAAACATCATCATTTAGAAGTAATAAGCAATTTTCTGTCCTGTTTTGACCCCCCTCATCAGAATCTCTGTTTGAATAGGTGTGGTGGATTGTACACTCGGAAGTAAATGCCCACTGCTATGATTGGCTAACAGTTGTGTATGTTTGACAGCGTACATCCTTCACAGATGGATGCTGCTGTGTTTTAGGTTAAAAATGCATAAATAATGCAATACATATCAAACGATCTGTAATAACAGACAAAGCAATAGTGACAACGAAATGAAAACAGTGACTCACACTTGTGTTGCGACATTACTGTCAGATCCAATATAGTCAGAAATATAGTAATATATCCTGCGTCGAATTGTGCCTTGTTTGTAAACGAATTCGTGGCATCAAGTGAACAAAGGACCAAGTTCTTAGTGAAGCAGTCTGGAACTTTGTTGAAAAGAAAGTTCATTCACTCTTTCCTAACATTGGGATCAGAAGGAAGGCAATCCAAAGACTACAACTTGCCGCTGCACAGCGTCTTGTTGTCTTCAGAGTCATCTTTATCGTTTGGTTTCTGTGTAGACCTGCGCTTGCCTCTCTCGTAAACACTACATGCGTGAATCGGTGGGCGGGGCTAAACAGGCAGGGATGTCGAAGCAGGAGTTGATCTTCTTCTGCGGAGGCGGTGTTTAGCCACACTGTTACATCATAGAGTTGTACATTCCAAAAGCTGTCATTTTGGCAGACTGCTTTCAATATAAGCTAACGACAATGTTTTGAGTTCTGAAATTTACAGGATGTTTTTATAGTACAATGACTTCTTATATGTCAAAAGATCAAGGGAATTTTGGTTTCTCTGTTCGTGACCCCTTTAAAATAAGAAACTAAAATAATGAAGTTTTTATGTGCTGAATGTTGTTCAGGTTTCCCACTCTTTTGAACCAGTTTTTTAATTTACATGACTTTTTACTGTATAAGGATTAAAGATAAGAATTCTAAAACAAATGTTTACTTATAATTTTTCCAAATAAAACATTTCAACTTATAATTTTTAAATAAATTATTTTATTTAACTAAAACTTTTTTATTCATTTACATGATTTTTACAAGTCTGGAAGTCAAACTTTTAGAATGAGGTTAGGTCTTGTATCCATGTTTGTAAGACTATGGGAATCCTGGTTATTTAAAGAAAAAAAAAGTTGTTGAGGGGGTGAATAAATATAAGAAATATCTTGATTTTGAGTTGTTTTGGCTTATTTTAAACTTTACGTTATTGTTATTTGATGTCATTTTAGGCCCTCTAGTGAGTACCGGCCTACTGATTCAGAAACACTGCATTAAGACCATTGTGGCAAAATTTTCACACATTTTGTCCTTTTTAAGAAACAGCTGAGTTTGCTTGGTTCAGCTGGAGTAACCCTGAGAAAACTCCTTGAGATTCATAACAACAACAAAAAGTTGTGTATATAGTGTAGAATTGAGCAAGGAAAGCATAGTAATCCTTAGACTGGTTTACATCACATTTTTAACCTCTTCAGTAGGAATACAAAGATTGCAATTTTATGAACTGCTGTATCTTGCTCTGTGTAACAGCACACCAGTGCAGGTGCTGAGGGCTCAGGTCAGGCTCTTGCCTCTCCCGGTTCCTGTCTGGAGGAGTTCCGCTCGTCTCCATTCATCGAGTGCCACGGTCGAGGGACTTGCAATTATTACAGCAACTCGTACAGCTTCTGGCTGGCCACTGTGGACGTGAATGAAATGTTCAGGTAATATTTCATTCAAAACTATGACAACAATTATTCATGGCAATTTTCCTTGAAAAACTGCAAATTGTCTTAAAACTAAAAGATGTCTATTATCAGAGTATTTTTTTTCCTCTGCCCAAACAGAAAGCCGCAGTCAGAGACACTGAAAGCTGGAAACTTGCCGACCCGTGTGAGCCGCTGTATTGTGTGTATGAAGAGGACGTAACGTAGTGACATTTTTGCAGTCTGTTGTTGTTGTTGAGGATCAGCCATCACAACGACTGCGGCCATCATGCTGATTACCAGTGAAGTTTCACTGGTGCAGTATCTTCACATTTAACTCTATGGTGCTACTGTGCGACACAGCAAAAGAAACTGAACAAAATAAATGAATTTATTAGTCTTTTTTTAAAGAAGTACCTCAAAAGAAACATGCAGATCCAGCAAGGTGCCATGGCAGTTGCGACACAATGTGTATTAGATTTTTTTTTTTCTCGAGAGATTCTTTTCATGTAATATTTTCCTACAAGAATTTTGATGTTGGTACATAAATGGTACATTTTTTTGGGAGAAGCGCTCTCTCATTTTTTTCTTTTTTCTTTCGAGTGGAATTGTCTCCATGTTACCAAATCGGCACTTTGAACATCAAAGAAACTAAATGCACTGAAGCGTTACATTAATGGGACTGCTTTTTTAAGGCTATCATTTTCCCCCAATCACTTTTTCTTCTTTATTGGTGATACTAACACTGCTGTATCAGGACTTTTAAGCAATGTGTCATTTATCTCTTTTTGTAAGTAATAAAATGTGTATATTGTGTAAAACTCCTTTTTAGCGTTAAGACAAAACAGATCTTTTTAATGAATTTCTGGGTTCTTTGTCAATATGCTCACCACTCACTCCTTTATTCACGTTACTTCCACATTCATTTACACTGACATTTGTACAAAGAACTTTCTTTAAATGAAACAGTATTTTATAAATATATATATTAAAAAGAAAGTATATATCCAGAAACTTGATTTGGCTGTAGGAGGAGTTTTTTTTTTTTCATTCAGTTGTCATCAGTGTGTTTTTCATAGCACACATGCATAAATTGAATTGTTTTTACAGACCTCTCCTCTGTTCTGATTTCATTTAACCAGCAAGGACATTTCTGTGAAAACACAGTGAATACTAGTGTTATGAGTTTGTACGCTTTTCATTGGTTCGTATTTGTTATATTACGCCACAGTGTGGCGTATCACTGTTTCGGATTAGATGAACCACTGTCTGTCAGTTTATGGGAACATAAACTACACTGTGACATATTATAGTTATATAATAAATACGTAGTTTTGTGTCTGCATAGTTGTGCACAGTACATACATAAAATCTGAGAGTGGTGGTTCATCTAATCTAAAACAGTGAAGATCATTTCCCCCTTTCATGTCTAATATCCATAAGTTGTTATAAACTTAAATGACTGAAATAAAAGAAACAAACTTTGTCTGTGCAAGGTGAACTTTTTTAGAGTGGGATTCTGGTTGTTTTGTTCTGGTTAGTTAGGAAAGTATTACAACAGTGTTCAATTTTTCTTTGCAGTAAGTTCCCTCATCTGAAGCATCAAGTCTTGCTGCATGGAAACCAAAAATGGTGGTGGACCACTAGAGGGAGAGCTAAGTCGCAAAGGACTGTAGGGCTGCACCAAACAGCTGTCTTTACCCTGTTAGACATCTATGCCAGTTTATAGTTATTTACATTAGATGAATACAGAGTTTCACAAAACATTGCAGATATGCAGCCACTGTTTGTTGTGTAGCATGATGATTCAATCACAACATGATGAAGTGGATGTAAAATTCACTCAAATAAATCTGGTTTGTGTTGTATTTTTCCTCTTAGTGTATCACTCTACTTCCCTCATTCCTGCTCTTTCTGATTCTAACAATGTGCTTGTTATCCAGGACAGATTGGTTAATGACTAAGCTTTGAGCTTAGGAGAGGTTATTAGGACCTAAATAGTCCATATAAGATCCAGTTGACAAACTGAGTGTTGATATTTGTCAAGAGCTAAGCTCTCAATAGGATCAGTGAGCAGATGACAGTGACCCCATTGCCACTGGGATAATGGTCTTTGTTCCAGCCAACAAGAAGACCAAGGGGCAACGACCAAGCTCTTTACAAAAATTACTTAAGTGGTCTTATTCCTAGAAGAAACCAAAACAAGGGTCAACATTGGCTCTGAATGAATAAAGCTTGGCCAGAAAGTTCATTGTTCACTACTTGTGCAACTGAATCATTCAGCCAGGCTCTGAAAGTCAGGTCCTTTATTATGAAAAGATTTTTTTTAACATTGATGGACAATAATAGACAGATAGCAACTTTAATAGACAGATACTAATGGTTTTTTCTGTCATATCCAAAATATACATTACGCATATAACATCTGCAATATCCATACCTAAATTTAAGCCATTCAAGTTTGAGTTAACCGTACAGTCTGACTTTGAATTAACTTTGACTTTGGATTAAGTTTGTCTATGGAATGCTTCAAGGAATGAGACGCGTCAAATCTGTATTTCCAGGAAATTTGCCTTTAGGGGCATATTGGATGACCTGCATGATTTAGGGAATAACCTTTTGCTTAATGAGCTTTAAAAAGGAATCACTGCTCATGTCTGTTTTGAAACATGAGCACCTAGTGGCAAATACTACATCCCTTGAGAGCTGGAATTTGGCATAAACGTTCACATGTTGCCCCTGAGCTCATGATCCACATGCAGCCTAAGCCCTAATACAACCTACATTTGTGCACATACTGTACAAGCTACTGAAATCAAATAAGCTGCAGGGAGAAACCTCAGCTCCTAATGACGCAGAAACGTCTGTCAGAGGAGGATTCCCCTTCTGCGCTCTGCAGTGGAGCAGCCAAGACATTTTAGCAAGGGTTGTTAGAAGTGCTTTGGGAAATCGCACTGACTCACTCTTCTAAAACTGATCTGTCGTTCAAATGAAATTAGGCGATATTCCACAAGCACCTGTGCTGTTGCTAATATCAGCACTGTAGCTGTAGGTACAAGGTTGCAGAAGATCATTTTGAGTAACTTACATTTTAAACACATTATTATTAGAGAGGACCAAGTCAAACCAAAGATTATTCAGACACCAGATATAATTTTTGAATTTTTTTTTACTAGTGGGTGCAGGACACTATAGTTAATTTATGTAAGTGAGGATAGCGAAATGAAGTAAACTGTGATATATTTTACCCAAAAATTCTTCAGACAGTGGACTACCAGTAAAATTGACAAATATTTGGGATCAAAAATTTGATTTGACACTTTGACCTGAACATTTTGTTACATACCTTTCTATCAAAGTTATCTGACATTATCAAGATGAATTTGTTCTGATACAGTTTAACTTTTGAGTTCTTGTCATATTTTATTAGCATTTTCTAAACTATAGCAAATAAACTGTGATAATGTGAGAAATTTTGAAGGTGTCTGAATAAATTTTAGGTTGACTGTATATATATATATACTGTTGCATATATATATATGTTCGGACTGTTGCATTCTCTACCATCAAGGTGTCAATTATGACTGTTATAAATATGACTATATATATATTCAGACACCTTCAGCATTTCTCACATTATCACATTTTATTTGCTATAGTTTAGAAAATGGTAATAAAATATGACAAGAACTCAAGAGTTAAACTGTGTCAGAACAAATTCATCTTGATAATGTCAGATAACTTTGATAGAAAGGTATGTAATGTAACAAAACATGGTCAGTCCAGTGTCAAATAAAATTTTTGGTCCCAAATTTTTATCAGTTTTACTGGTAGTCCACTGTATGAAGAATTTTTGGGTATAATTTGTCACAGTTTACTTTATTTTGCTATCCTCACTTACATAAATGAACTATTCAGTACCCACTAGTAAAATAAATATCAAAAATTATATCTGGTGTGTGTGTGTATACAGTGTATATATATATATATATATATATATATATATATATATATATATATATATATATATTTGTCATGTTGTCATTGTCATGCAATTTACCCGTTTGGTAATTGATGTTGAAAAGACATCAGATCAATCAAAGAAATCAAAATTAACGTCAAAAAACAGGTGAAATACGCAAATCAAACTGATGTCAAAAACTTGACATGGCGTTTACTTGATGTAACTTTAACGTCAAACATATTGGCCTACATATACATTTAACCAAATTCAGTGTGGGATTAACTTCCTAATTTCATCCAGTTACCACTGGAAGAAATTGCCGCCCAAACTTAAAATTGTTACAGCATCTTGATCAAGTCTTGACTAATATTTGATGTCAAATTGGTATCAAGGTGCCCGCTGGGTTACAGTATCAGTTGAGTCACTGCCATTCACAACTCCTCTCCAGTGGCCTCATGGGATAGTAAAGTGTCCATTGAACGCGCTCTTCAGAGTCATGACAGAAATACTAGGTCTCCTTCGTAATTTTGCCTACTGTTTTATGAATACTGTCAACTCTGACATATTACTCACATACTATATAGTTAGGAATGTTCAGCCATGCAGCCATGGTGGTTTATTCCTCAATGAGTCAGTGTCAGAGTCAGTGATTCAATGACTCACAAAGACAATCACTTCTCACCACCTGGCTCACCAGTCTGTCTAGACACTAAAACGGAAATTAAACATTTCCCTTTCTTTATATTCAGTTAGCCTTCAGCAAAGCATCTTACATGATGACATTAGGTTCAACCATGATATTTAGACCTGAAATTTCACATCAGATGATACCAGTGTGTGCTGCTGCCAATGAAGGTGCAAGGTGTCAGAGCGTATAGTGGATTGATTCTGTACATTAGCAAGCAGTGCCAAAACAATTACATTCACATACTGAAAATCCAATTAAGGGCGTCATTATAAAGGAACAACAACAGTGCATGACATGGTCACTGTGTGTAGAAGGACAGATAGTATTATACATGTGAGTAGATTTCTGTAGTGGTTTGAGGCCCTTAAGGAGATAATAGCGTCCTAGTTTAAGTGTCTTACTACATGCACATGGGCAAATAAGCTCAGATTTTCTGGGAAAGAAGTCGACCCCCCCCCCCCCCCCCCCCCCCCCCCAAAAGTTCACTTGCAATGGTCAGTTATCCGCTTTGATTTCCCCAAGCTACTTACTGACACTGCTTACTGGCATGAGCGTGCTGGGGGAGGGTGGGGTGTTGGGGGTTTTATGGAGTGCACCCAGTGATGCATACATGTGTGTGCTTGTCTTTTTTATCAGATGCAGACTGAAGTCTATGAAGTTAAACTAAAGTTCAGAAAATGTAGAAAAACTTGCAGATCTTGATGCAACAGTTACCAACAGTTACAATGGACTTTTATCTTTTAATAGACATTGTCCTAGTTTATTTGACAGTTTTATCAGTTTATATCTTTATTTTTTGTTCCTAAACTGAACAGGTTTTTTTTAATATACGTGTGCTATGGTTTCTCTTCATTTTTGGTCTGCTGAAAATCTCACAATAACGAATGTTGTGATTCAGAGAAACGTAACAGTAGTCTGGTGAACAGACTTGGCGATGGCAAGAAAATGCAGCACTCTTTGGTTTTTATTGTATATGCCATGCTATTCCACATGTTCTTCCATTATTTAATCTCAATGTTTGTGGTCTCTATCAGGGCTTCTCAGCCAGGGGGCCAGAAACCACTGGAGGGCCTCAGCAAGCTTCCAAGGGGGCCACAGGATGATTGAGATATATATATATATATATATATATATATATACAGGTGCATCTCAATAAATAAGAATGTCGTGGAAAAGTTCATTTATTTCAGTAATTCAACTCAAATTGTGAAACTCGTGTATTAAATAAATTCAATGCACAAAGACTGAAATAGTTTAAGTCTTTGGTTCTTTTAATTGTGATGATTTTGGCTCACATTTAACAAAAACCCACCAATTCACTATCTCAACAAATTAGAATACTTCATAAGACCAATAAAATTTTTAGTGAATTGTTGGCCTTCTGGAAAGTATGTTCATTTACTGTATATGTACTCAATACTTGGTAGGGGCTCCTTTTGCTTTAATTACTGCCTCAATTCGGCGTGGCATGGAGGTGATCAGTTTGTGGCACTGCTGAGGTGGTATGGAAGCCCAGGTTTCTTTAACAGTGGCCTTCAGCTCATCTGCATATTTTGGTCTCTTGTTTCTCATTTTCCTCTTGACAATACCCCATAGATTCTCTATTGGGTTCAGGTCTGGTTAGTTTGCTGGCCAGCAATTCACTAAAAATGTTTTTTTTTATTGGTCTTATGAAGTATTCTAATTTGTTGAGATAGTGAATTGGTGGGTTTTTGTTAAATGTTAGTCAAAATCATCACAATTAAAAGAACCAAAGACTTAAACTACTTCAGTCTGTGTGCACTAAATTTATTTAATACGCGAGTTTCACAATTTGAGTTGAATTACTGAAATAAATGAACTTTTCCACGACATTCTAATTCATTGAGATGCACCTGTGTATATATATGTATGTATATATATATATATATATATGTGTGTGTGTGTGTGTGTATGTATGTATATATATATATGTGTGTGTGTGTATGTATGTATGTATATATATATATACATATATATATATATATATATATTTTTTTTTTTAGTAATTGTGCAGTTAATTCTCATATTGTGTGTTTTGGAAGTTTTGGAATATTTGTCCTCTCCCCAAATTTGTCACTACCGAAACACAGTAATAATAATTTAATTAGAAGGGTTATATTACGATTTTGTTTACATCTACATTGTATTGTTTTTTTTTTTTTGCTATTTTATTAAAAATTTTCAGAGGTAAATCAATAACAATTACATTTTTAACAATATTTCAAGTGTAATTTGTGAGATTTGTTGTATTTCAAATCCAATTTTTCTTTGTAAAAGGCAAAAAGTTGATCATACTGACATCAAAGATAAGGACTCTTTAGTTTGAATATACATTGAACCAAAAAAAATATCATAACATCTTAGTTGATAATTCAGTATACTGAAAAAACCCCCAAAAGATGTCACTACCGAAACTCCACCAAAAGTTTCGGTAGTGACAATTTTAGATACTTTTGAACTTAGCTCAAAGATGCTAATCAGCACATGGTTAGCTAGAACAGTGGTACACACATAAAAACTAAATGTTATGGAATAACTCCCAAAAAAGTGTGCTTAATTGCAGAAAAAGTTGTTTGGTAGTGACGTTCCTTAAAGTTACACACAAATTTTTCTGAATTTTGAACATATTTACCTCAAAATGATGGGGCCTATCTACTCACCATGTAGCTATGAGAAAGAGTGAGACATAAATATTTCCTGATCATAAATGTAGGGGCGTAGTTAAAATCAGTCTTAGCCAATGGAGTAAAACATACACTGTTTCGGTAGTGACATGAAAATGCGGGACACATTTTTTTTACATAAAGTTTCACAATTTACAAAAAAAAATATATATAAAATAAATATTTTTTTGAACTTCACTTTTTAAAACAATCAAAGAGATACTTTTAAAAACAATGGTAAAAAAAAAAAAAAAAAAAAAAACTATTTCAATATCATTTTCGTAAATTGAAATTTAGGGGTTAGGGTTCGGGACAGCCAAGTACCCAATAAATGATCATTTTATATATATTAAGCTTAAGTTTGTTATATATAAATATTAAGTTCCAATAGATAATGGAAGGATCTTAGTAAACATGTAAGATTTTAATACATGCTTTTTAAATGTGGTTTTTGGTTGTGGGACAGCAGTTTGGACCAATTCTGTGGCCCATATACGCTCAAAGCAAAACTATCAAAAAGTAAAATGAGATCTATATTTATTTTATATCCACACTAACCATTGTTTTTATTGAAGAACATACAGAATTAGACCTGAAAATCGTTTAAAAATCAGCAGTCACTGGAAGTTACTGCCCTGAATCTGTTTTCCGAAGCAAACATCAAAGTTCAACAATGGTGGACATAAAAAACAAGACATTAGTCTGCTCTTATTCATTCACAGATATATAATGAAAACAAATGACACTGAAACATGTTACAGGAACTTTTTATTATTGCAATAGCTCTATTGAAAGCAAAAAAAAAAAAAAAAAGAGATAAATACACTAAGCAATGCTCAAATGATTTGCCTGCCATCACTCACTTTTTCCCACCAGAGGAAAAAGGAAATGTAAGTCAATTGCAGGAAAAATAAATCAAAGCATCAGTATGTACACATGGACACAACCATAAAAAGTTTTTCCTTTTTGTATTTCCTCTCAGACTTCATCTGAAGAACTGACCTCCACATCTGAACTTTGCTGTATGTCAAGCTCAGACTTCAAAAACAATAGCGAACAGAATACAAGTGTACCAAAACATACTGAGGTGTGACAAAAACATGTACAAACTTCTCATCTTTTTGATTCTGAAATGATGCCAAATAAAAGAATTGCCTTTCAAAAAATTCCAAAAGAAAAAAAAATCTGAGCTATTAAAAAAAGGGGGAGAAAAACATTAATGCTGTACCACTGCACATCTGTACTCTATGTAATCAAGTTCAATTCAACGAAAATCATGGCAAAAAGCAGTCAGCTTGATCATATACATTAGCAAAAGGCTGATATCAAATACATTTATGTGGAGTTCAACAATTTGGCTGATTTAAAGCTTTTATGTATGACAAGAATTTGTTTGTGTAATTCTTAGAGGTCATTCTCACAGTTACAAATATTATGTTAACATTAGCCAAAAAAATATTCGGTACCCTTTTTTTTAATATATATATATATCACATTGAGGCAATCTGGGTCTTAGATATAGTTTTGGACATTGGGTAAAACCTTTTCACAGAACCACAGCTGGGCTGTAAAGGCCAATCTGTGCTAGTTAAGACTTGCTTTGGTAATTCCATGAGGAATGGATCCTTTTACCAGACAACAAAGTTCACTTTCGTACCATTGACAGTATAACAATGAAGACTGTACCATACAGTGTTTTTGCATTTTTTTTCTTTGTCATAACAGTTCACATTTGATTTCATCTGTTAAAACAATGCGCAGTAAAAGGGAAATATAAAAACAAAATAAAAATGAAGGTTGTTTATGTAACCAAAACAAATTAACCTAAAGCTGCAGATTGAGTTGTGTGCACATCACTCTTTTGAGGGAAAAAAATACTAGAGAACAAATGCAGAAAACAGTTATGGACCATGAACCTCCACTTCCTGAAACAACAGCCTGATCGAAGCAGGACATACCGCAATACTGAGAGAAGAGAGTCATGGAACAAAAGAGCAGCTGATTGGTAATACTAAAATATTAAATAGAATTAATTAGAAATAAAATATTAATGAAATGTTGTGACACTTTATGTTGTTGATTGAAGGAGACCCTTCAGTCTTGCCATGCATAATGAGTTATACAGACAGAATTGGGCTTTTGTACCTTCGTATTGTGCTGTTTGTTCCCACTAAGTTACAGAAGGGCTCCACTTAAGAGTTTATTTATTGTGGGTACCAAAACGTAACCGAAGAACTAATTTTTATTTATTTAGATGATATAAATCACCAACTCTGTCCTTATCCTAGTGGCATTTTAGCAGCTGCAGCAGATTTCATCTGGGGAGTCCCAGAATAGACCCTTCCTCTTTTCCTGCGCCCCCACTCCTTCCACACTCTCTCTCTACAGCTCTCTTGGCAAAGCGAAGGAGATGCTGGTCAAAAATTAGTACGGGAAGAGATATGAAAAGCCTATGTTTGGGCTGCGCGAGAAGGCACCGCGAGAAACAACTGGGGCTCTGCATGGGGCAAAGCAGACCGAAACACCATGACTAGCCTGACACTCACAGATACTGAAGAACAGTGTTGATAGTACAAAGGAGGAGGTTTCTACGGTCCAAAATTGAAGATGTGCGTGGAACATTAAATGAGGACCTAACAGGAACAGACATTCGTAAAAAAAGACACTACTGCTGTACAGTCACATCCCGTCTGCAGTCTGTACCGTACCAATATATGCTCTCTCTGTTAAGCAATAGGTAAACGTAAACACTAAAATCTGTAATTGCACCTGAAATCTTTCTGGGAAATAAATACAATTTGTACATAGGTGTGATGCTTGTAAACAGCATGCACCTGCCCAAACCAGACTTTTGGATTATGGTGTCTTCATAAGATAAACCTCTCTTTTTATGCAGCGAATAAAATCACAATAAAGCACTGAACTCATACAAGACAGAACGTATGGATCCGCTCTGGAGACAGCACATGAACAAATAAAAACAACCATAAAAGTTCATTAAAACAAAACTCAGGATCTTTTTGTTGTGCCGCAGGGTTATGTGCTAGGGCTCTCACGTTTTCCGGCATCTCTGCAGGAGCTTGATGGGACGGGCCTTAGTCTGTAGTGAGAAAAAGAGAGAGAGACAGGATTAACCCATGAGCCAAGTGAAGCTAATACACACAAAAATGAAAATGAAACGTCATTCCAAACCCATAAGACATTTGCTAATTATGGAAACATAGTAGGGATGCGCGGTATACCGGTACTGGAAAAATACTGGTATATATTATATTTCAAACAGTACGATATCATAATTTTGCTCAACTCGGTATTTCATACACTGCTGTTGCAAAGTGCACCTGTAGGTTGTTGCGCAACCGGTAAATGTGACAACAGAACAACGCGATGGATCAAACAGATGAAACTATCAATGCACCCGAAATGAATAAATAAAGAGAACAGTAGAAGTGAAATATGGCATTACTTTACATATAAAACAGACGACAAAGGTGAACGAACTGACCTTACTGCACCTGTATGCAAGCGTTGCTATAAATCATGTGTTGCCACAGAGGCAACACATCAAACCTTTTTAAGCATTTGTCGCTTGCTCATCCTGATCTTTTCACAGAATTAAGAGATCGACAAGTGAGTGCCCATCATTCATAAACTCAGATTTAATTTTATCTTTTATTTACAACTGATCAACGCACATACAGATATGATACAGTAAGCTCAAATCTGCATGTGTGACACTCTAGAAGTTTTGGTCACGTAATATATGCACTTGCATTTCATACAATCGAATATTAATTGAATTTGAATTAAGCAAGAGTTTTGCTATATTAATTTTAGTATCAATGATATGAAGGGAATGTTTCTGCTGCACTGCTGACCGCTAATATGAAGCAGCTGAGAGAACGAGAGAGTGAGATTTATATCTGAGAGAGAGAGAAATGATAACGTGATTTTGAATATTACTTTGTTAGAATAACACTTTAAAATAAAGCAACATTTGTTGCATTAATCACGTTACTTCAGTTGTATTTTTTTTTTCTTCAAACTCAGTCATAATGTAACATGTTCCCGGTAGGTTTTTTGTTACATTTTGAGACATTTTGTTTGCACTATGTGTTTGCACTGAAAAGATAAGATTTGAATATATTTTCATTGTATTATTTAAGTTTTTTTTTTTTTTTTCTCCAACATCATAATGTAACCTATGTTCCCTGTAGGCTTTTTGTTACAGTTTCGATACAAAAGGTATTAAGATATTTATTATTATTATTATTATTTTAATAAAATTGTTTTCAATTCACTTATCTTTTGAGGCTGGTTATGTGTCACCTATGGTATCGATTTACTATCGATATCGAGGTATAACATTCTGGTATCAAACCGAAGCCAAAATTATGGTATCGAGCCATAGTTGAAGATATTAATGAAACCTGAGAGATTTCACTGAAAGTCCATTCCAGCTTTGAGGTTTGTTCTTGCACATCAAGGAAGTATATTTGAGTTTCCATTTACCATATTTGATGTGCTCTATGTTTGTGCACTGATGAGTGTTTATATGTGAATACAGGCTTAAATTAAATCTATTCATCATAAAGTTGTTGTGTCTTTTCAGAAGACTCGGATTAAACTGCTCAATTCGTATGGATTTCTTTCACGAAGTTCTAGTAGAATGGACTTCGAATCGCTCAGATTTCATTCAAAATATCTTCCTTTAGTGTTCCAAGATGAACGGAAGTCTTACAGGTTTGTTTGTGAGTAAATTATGACAGAATGCAGAATGTTTTTTAAACAAAATTCTGGAATTTGGCAGGACCATCCTGACAAACATGATCATCTTTTCTTTCCTCGACCCAGTCTTACCATGTCCTGCCTGTCCCGTCTAAGGATAACGTCACGTGCCCTTCACCTGTCATTACCCTCTCTATCCCATTACAGCTCTGGCGGGCAGTGGGGTTGTACGGCGGCCTGCTTTGACCCTGGTGCACAGAAGCAGTGCCTTTGATAAAGGGCTTTGTCTGACCTAACAATGGTGGTGGGGGCACAATGCCGCCGCTTTCAGAGCTCTCCGCACAGTGGCGTCTGGAGCGGCAGGAATGCTGCTAGTTCATTGTTCAACTGAAGGACAGGTCCAATGGGGAACCAAAGGTCCCAGAGTTCCTCCTGGCCTTGGTGCCATCATTACCCCACAGCAACAACCACACCCTCAGTTTACCAGAAGAGATGCCATTAAGAGTAGAGTCAGCATGGGTGTCGTTTTCTGTTTTTTAGAAATATGACTCTTCAAGTTTGGCTCAAGACAGACAAGAAGTTGCAATCTCTCCTCCTGCTCACACACAAAGCAACCCAAAATCATGGTAACCGGTTTCAGAAGTTTAACAGTGTCCAGTTTAGTTTGTCCAGATGTTACATATTAACCACCTTCACAGAATCCAGTATCTGATCCAGCCCAGAGCACAACAAAAAGTTGTTTTGTCTGCTGGCCAGTTCTGGATTTTACCTGCCTTGCCAACATTTGTACTGGCCCGGCCACAGAAGAATGTTAAAAATTAAAAATATCAATATATTTTAATATTTGCTAATCTATATCCTGTTTAAAATTTTGGGAGTGGTAAGACTTTTAATGTTTTTAATGAAGTCTCTTATACCCATCAAGGCTGCATTTATTTTTATCAAAATATAGTAAAAACAGTAAAAAATGTGAAATATTATTAATATTTAAAATAAGTTTTATATTTTAATATATAAAATATGAACTTTATAATACATGTCATTTATTCCTGTGATCAAAGCTGAATTTTCAGCATCATTACTCCAGTCTTCGGTGTCACATGATCCTTCAGAAATTATTCTAACATGAAGATTTGGTGCTGAAGGCTGAAGAAACATTTCTAATGATCAAAATTTAAAACAGTGCTGCTTTTTGTGGAAAACGTGATGCATTTTTTTTTCAGGATTCTTTAACGAAAGTCTTCATTTATTATTATTATTATTATTATTATTATTAATAATAATAATAACACCACCACCGAAGTGGGTCTTCGTTTAGAGGAATAGACACGTGGGATCGCAGACCGCAGCGGCGACGGGTTGTAGTGTATGACATGATTGACATTTGCTGGCTTTGGCTAGCCTCTAAGCTAACGCTACATGCCTGTATTGAATATGAGTACGCATCGCTCCAGTAGAGTTATTGTAAGCCAGTTTGACATTACACAGTTTGCACAAGCTTTTCCATTTCAATCTAATTCAAAATAATCCAACACCTTGCTGGTTTCGTGTGGTCATTTTGAGCTTGCAGCAACTGACATGAAGAAAACACATGCGAGGTCTGAGGTAAAAATTTAGTTTCTGCCCAAATACACTTTTAAAAATATTTATATATTATGGTATATATATGGTAATTTGAATGATAAAATCATGTTTTTTCTCTCGTGTAATCGACTATTGTTTTCAGTGTCGACTAGTAGGAGCTGTACCGTTTAGTCGACTATACCTGCACATCCCTAGTAAATAGTGAATCCGTTTTTAAAGGGAATGGGAGATGAGACTCTGATTGGTTTATTGCACGTTACGCCCCAAAACACACCCATGACTCATTAAGAGAATAGGTACAACCCTTTTGGACCACGTGTCTGGCATGCCGACCGCTTTTTCCATCGTTAAACTAGCAAAAGTGGATTCAGACACACTCTAAATTCACCTGCGCCATGTGCTACAGACCATGCACTTAGATTGTTAAAATAAGGCCCACTATGTTAGACATCTAGATAAATTCAAGGGAGTGACAATAGTAGTACTCAAAGATAAAACAAACAAAAAAACATTTTCCCCAGCCTAATACAGGAAGCCAACAAGTAGTTAGCCTTACTCTTGTGCACAAGCAAACAAAGATGACCATTTTTAGTCAGAGCATTTCCAGTTTGGGTCATTGATGTGTTATATATTAACCACCTTCATGGAATCAAAGAGATCCGATCCAGCCATCCTCTGCCCTAAAAAGTGAACGGCAGCACAGGACCATCTGCGTCACTACATGGACACCAAACTCCATGTGCGTCACCACACACACCGCTCCCACATCACAAGCATGTCATAGTGCCATGCCACAGCAGGCTGCAGCTATAAGTGGGACAATGACCAAACAACTGCTGCCTCTCTTTCATACCCGGCCTATTTTAGGAGCTGTTCTACCAGCCTACGACAGTGGATTGCCCCTGACCCCGCAGGAGTCTCTTCTTTCACTAGTAGATGAACTTACGAAGGGTGGCACCAGCTTGTACAGACGTCATTGGTCCAGTAGAGCAGTGTCAGCACGGGGAGTTGATTCGTGTCATTAAGATCACCTTTTGTGCAGCAGGGTGATCGGTTTCATCATGACGAAAGGAGAATCCACAAAGACAACAATTTGCTCATCAAGCGAGTGCCAGGGATGCTAAATTAGGTCACATAAGGCTGCAGCAAATGTTGCATGATCTGGAAGAAACACAGAGTGCTTCACAGACTTTTAAAAAGTCTGCACTCGAGGCTGATTTGGATGGTTTTAAACAGGCATGCATAATTAGAGTCCCAACTACTTTTGTATTGTCCCCTTACTATCTTTTACTGCTGTATTTATTTCTCTCTCTTTCTCCTTATCTTTATGTAACCTATCCTCTCTTTCTCTACATGATATACAAAATGTCATATCCACAAGTGGAGCAGCTCATCAGAGATATAGAGTTGTAGTGAATTTTGCTTTCACCAACCTAAGGAGGCGAAATAGTGTAGTGATGTGTACTCACGTCACAGGTGACGTTATGATTTTTGGATCACGTGTCACTTAAGGTGTGGTTAGGAGTACATCACATAAGAAAGATTGGTGGGATACCTAACTTGTAGAACCTTACTGCATTATCAACATAAGGAAGACACAAGTGTAATAAAATAAATTTTATTAACAAAAGACAGACAAGAGTAATCAACAACTACTAAATGAATACCATGAATGGAAAAGGAATAAAGTGCATAAGATGCATAAAATGCAAGTGATTATGTTGGATGTTGCTATGTCAGAGCTATGTTATCTGTAAAGATAATCTGTTGCTACTCTGAAAGAAATAAGATGAAGAACCTTATTATGCATCAAACAAATACATGAAAGATTTGCTATAAACTGCAATCAGCTATATAACATCTAATGTCAATTAGAAAAATCATATACTGATAATACACAACAATGCCAAGGTCTCTGGAAGAGGTTTGGATAGGTGATAGTTACGTTCTCTGTGGTTGAGTGAGCAGTCCGGTAGCGGTGACTTCATCCACTGGTTATGCTGGTAACAATGCAGTGGGGAAAGGAGCAGGAATCCGTTTTGACAGCCTTGAACACGAAGCGCTGGAGGATGTTGATCTCCTGGAGCACCAAAGGGTCCTAAAATCTGGAACACGCAGATGTAACCCTGAAGTAGGCGCAGAAGGTCCTTAGCCTGGAACACGCAAGCAAAGGTACCTTGGAGTGAAGTTTTGCTCCCCGGAGCTTAACCTTGTTGCAAATGTCTGTGTTTCTTCTGCCTCTCTGGGCTAGAGACTCAGAATTTGGTCGATCCGCTTTGTCTCTCTAGGATGGAGACTCGGGACGTGCTGCATCTGTTGTTGTCGTCTCGCTGGACAAAGACTCTGAATGAAGTCTGAACGTAGATTATCTCTTTCCTTGCAGGATGGAGGCTCAGAACGTGGTCGTATCTGTTACTGCCTCAAAGCTGGAGACTCAGGAACTGTGTATCTGTTAATGTCTCACCCTTGCAGGCCGGAGACTCAGATCTGGTGTATCTGCTACCGTCTCTCTGGATGGGAGACTCAGAACGGGTGTGTCTGTTAGCGTCTCTCCCTTTCAGGACTCAGAACGGATGTGTCTGTTACTGTCCCTTCCCTTACGGGCCTCAGACTCAGAACGGATGTCTGTTATTGTCCCTTCCCTTACGGGCCGGAGACTCAGAACAGGGGTATCGGATGCTCTGTTACTGTCCCTTTCCTTACGGGCTGGAGACTCAGAACGGATGTCTGCTACTGTCCCTTCCCTTACGGGCCGGAGACTCAGAACTGGTGTATCTGTTACTGTCCCTTCCCTTACGGGCCTGAGACTCAGAACTGGTTTATCTGTTAACGTCTTTCCCTTTCGGGACTCAGACTCAGAACGAGGAGTGTCTTTTGGAAAGGTAACTTTATCTCTTTCCAATGAGGAGGAGATTGCAATCTGGCGCTTCTCCATTTCCAGGCTGTGATTGGCTATTTCCATCAGAGTGGGGGGGACACGGTGTGGCCCACCCTTCTTTCCTCCTGTCGAACTTATTTGCATAGTCCAAACACACATTTAGAAAAGTGTCACTAAAGTTTTACCAATGCATCATTCACTTGCCAAACCACAACCAGAATACCTTTGGCAATGTTACGAACACATTAAGTCCAAACATGATGGAAGAAGATTGAACGGTCATGCATGCATTCATTTGTCCATTAACAGCTGAGTTTGTGTAAGATGTTGCACTACACATCGCTGTAAGTATAAGATGTGTGTGTGTGTTGTAGTTTGCATCAGTTTAAGGTTTGAGAACATAGTTATGAATGGATTTGGATGGAACTCTGTGATCTCTCTCTTTGTTTCACCCACTGCTGCTGTGTCCAGAGGTCCTAAGGAATTTTTATGGCGGTCACAGGCCAAAACCTGAGGAATCAGTCTGTTGGTGGGTGAAGGGCAGAAACTGCATTTTGACCAATGGGAAGTCCTATCCTTCCCGGGCTTTGTACCAAAGGTCTTCTTCTTGCCCTCTAAGTGGTGTCAGGCTGTTGTCCTGGCATCTTTATCTGATGGTGTTGGACAGTTTACTAATGTTAGTCCACCAAGATCCAATCAAAATGTAGCAAACCTTTGTCCACTATTGTGGTCAGAGAGGGGCCCCGCCATAAACTGGGCCCTGGAATGTTGCGGTCCACTACAGAGTATTACAATAAAATGATTTCTGCAGGTAACTGTTGTGGTTGATCGCAATTGTGGTCAGGACCACCACTGGGTGTAGCCTTCATCAAATCACCACTGTCTCTCTGGACAAAACAAACAGTAAGTCTATTAGACATTGACGCAGAGAACTAAGGTGGGGTGGTGGGGAATCAATTTCCATATAATCGGTCATCAGTTTTTAAAATAAATAGACTGCTGTTTAAAAAGATTTCCTTCATTTTTCCTTCATGTGACAAGGAATAACAAAATGTACAAAATGAATGAAATCTAAATAATTACAAAAGTCTTTGAAGTAAAATTAAGACTCATTCAGCAAGGACGCATTAAATTGACAGTCAAGACATTCACATTGTTACAAAAAATATATTTCAAATAAGTTCTTTTGAACTTTCTATTCATCAAATAATTTTGAAAAACTGTATCAGGGTTTCCACTAAATATATTAAGCTATTAAGCAAAAAAAAAAAAAAAAAACAAAAAAAACCAAAAACAAAATCAGCTTTGCCATCTCAGGAATAAATTACATTTTAAACAGAACACAGGGTAACACTTTAGTATAGGGACCAATTCTCATTATTAACTAGTTGCTTTTTAGCATGCCTGTTATTAACATATTGGCTATTTATTAGTACTTATAAAGCACATATTCTGTATGACCATATTCTACATCCCTAATCCTACCCAATACCTAAACTTAACAACTACCTTATTAACAAGCAGCAAATTATGAGTTTGAGTCAAAATTGGTAGTTAATGGTTTGTTAATAGTGAAAATTGAACCTTAAAATAAAGTGTGACCGAACACAGTTATTTAAATTTCACATTATTATTGTTTTTACTGAATTTCTGATCAGCCTTGAGAGACTTTTAAGCAAAAACAAATATTACCAACAAAAATGAAAAAAAGTGATTGTGAGCATTGCATGGAGAATATTGTATTACATTGAGCTTTAGAGAAACTCGAAGTGGGAGCCTAAATTCTTTGAAAGGAGTGATGGCAAAGAAAACGCCATCATCCACAGAAAACTATTAAAGCTTTTGGCCATGAAGTTACATATAGAAGAAGTTCTCAATAACTATGTTTCCATTACAATAAAGAACCATTTAACAAACTTTTTTTTTTTTTTTCTATAAAGAACTTAACGTGTCTAAAACAGAAAAAAAAAACAAAAATATCGAAAGTTGTTTTAGAAATGTAAATAAAATACAGCAAAATAACACATTTTAAATTGTATTGTAAGCGAGAGATTTATCTCATCTTTACATTCCTCCTTGACCCAGTCTTATGTCCTACCTGTCCCGTCTAAGTATAACATCACGTGCCCTTCACCTGTCATCACCCTCTCTATCCCCTTACAGCTCTAGCGGGCAGTGGGGCTGTACGGTGGCCTGCTTTGACCCTGGTGCACAGAAACAGTGCCTTTGATAAAGGGCTTTGTCCGACCTAACAATGGTGGTGGGGGCACAATGCCGCCGCTTTCAGAGCTCTCCGCACAGCGGCGTCTGGAGCGGCAGGAATGCTGCTAGTTGGGCTGTGACAGTCTCCATGACAACCGTGTCACCTCTAAGGCCATACATGGTATTTCCTTTACACCTTGTCTACACCGGACACGAGAGGCGCTGCGCGGCACGACAAAATACAATAGAACACAATTATAATCAGTGATGCTGTCTACACTGGATGCGGCGAGGCACGACAAATCCCCAACAGTAAACTGATGCCTCGTTTTATTTATGATGTGCTGACACAAAGTTCAAATGATTTTTAACGGTCGCTTTGTCGCATCCAGTGTAGACAGACTTTAGCTGTTATGGTGCGGCACGTTAAGTGTTAAATGGGCGAGCACTTCATATCTCAAGAGCCATTTCCAGTTGCTATTTGCGAGAGGAGACCACCAAAGACCCTCTTGCTTGGTGGTGGAATAATGAGGCAAGATACCTGGCCACGGTTGCTTAAAATGCATTTGCGCAACAAGCACACCATCTGGTCCAATGAGGTCCTCCCTTAAACCGGACAATATCAACATGCTTGTTTTTCTGTCAAAGAATTATAAATATATAAAATATAAAAATTTGCCACCGTCACAGCCCTAGCTGCTAGTTCATTGTTCAATTGAAGGACAGGTCCGATGGGGAACCAAAGGTCCCAGAGTTCCTCCTGGCCTTGGTGGGTGCCATCATTACCCCACAGCAACAACCACACCCTTACCACTTTTCCCACCCATACACAAGATCAAGGTCAACATTTCAAGTCCGAGCAAGTCCAGTTTGGGTTAGTCAGGTGTTATATATTAACAATCCTGGTAGTACGGAATTTACATTTTAACACAGAATGTCGTGGAATTTGTCAAAGTTTGGATGAATTAATCAAAAGTAGGTCATTACACTTAAATCAAATCACGATATGGACTAGTATCTGTAAATATTAAGCCACAAAAGTCGATTCAAATATGAATCCCGTATGTTCTGCGAGTCTCTGTGTGAATGAATGAATGAATGGCAGAGACACGCGGTTTTGTTTACTACATACAATGAAGCGCGTGACGCTCACGGTGATTTCATCATCTGCCATCTCAATGAGGACATAAATACATAAACAACATCTCCAGAACTGCTCTGAGAGTCACTTCACGAGCATTTTACCATTTCATTTGAGTAAAAACAACATCATATCATATAGACACAGAAATTTAAAGGTATTCACGGCAACCCGTCAAAGTAAAATTTCGGTTTAGAAATTGTGCCAGAAATATATTACTATTATTTAGTACAATCCCTTTTGAAAAAACCAGCATATGCTGGTTAGGTAGGTTTTGAAGCTGGGATGCTGGTTTGAGCTGGTTTATGGTCCGACCAGCTTAAGGCCAGCAAAGGACCAGCTTAAACCAGCAAAGGACCAGCATAAACCAGCATCCTAGCTTGGTGTATCCCAGCTGAATTGGTGTATATCAATAACAAATCATTTACTCAGAACACCTCAGATATGAGATCGTAAGTGTGATTTAACCTTAAGATTTAACCTTAATAATAATAAAATATTTAGCCTTAATAATCCACAGTAATTTCAGGTTATTTATGACAATTTGTAGCAAATTACCTATAAAATCATTTAGTTTAGACTAGAGTGAGGTAAAACCAAAAAGCAATTTGTTAGCTATCTGTTAATTTTATTGATGTATGGTAGAAAAATAGACTATTAGTTAAAATAAACTTTTTAATGCTACTTTTTAATGCTTTTCAATATTGATATGATTATACCAAAATAATTGTCAGGCCTAGCAAAGAAGGATCCTACCTTACAAAAATATGAAAGCCAGTTTTAATATATGCCCTGAAAGTGACTTTTTTTTTCATGAATAAGTAGCCTATGATAAACTGTTTCTTTGCATTTATTTTAGCTATGGTCAATATTGGGCTCGCAGATCACGTGGGGAGGGTACTTTTTACTGTGTGTGTGGATGACCGTCAGCCAACACCGAAGGCCTTTTTTGACCCAGGAAAAACCCTGTACTACTACGGTTTAATAAATTAATAAAATTTTATTTTTTAAGAAATAATCACACAATATTTCTTCCATGTAGGGCTGCAACAACTAATCGATAAAATCAATTATTATCGATAATGAAAATCATCGACAACGATTCTCTTGATCGATTAATCGGGTCTGCCCACAGTGCACGTCCAACTTCAGCCGGTCGTGTCAAATTAACGTTACAGCACTGAATAACGCATTTCTGTGGCCAAAATGTATCTCAAATAGTGGAGGAAACAGAATGAGATGCTGCGGGAGAAGTACGTGATCCAAGCTGCTCAAAACATGAGAATTCTTTGTTTTAAGCTTTAAGTTAATTCATTAGCATAATGGCTTGCCCCTGTCAGGCGCTTTGACAGATGCGTGTGCATCCTCAGCGCAAAAACGTTCAGTTTACGGTCATATCCTTATCTGTAAATGTCACAAATTCACGCAAGTATTTCCATTTTTGTATAAAGTTCCGGCGGGCGCATGAACGCGCGTCAGAGAGGGATTAATATTCAGCGCAAAAACATTCATTGTGCTGAAATATCAGTTGCTGAACATTAAATAAATGTTTAAAAGTCAACACGTAGTGCACGTATTTTATGAGAGTAGGAACTGTAAAGGGATAACCGCGTATAGTTGTCTGAATATAAATATCAGATGCTTCATAGCCGCCTTTTACAGGATAAAGAAATTACAGTAATCGTGACTGTGATCAAAAAGTTGGTTAACACTGAGTTTGTGTTTTTATTCGTCTTTATTATCTTTATTATTATCTTAATTTTTGATGAAGAGATTTAAGCTATAGGCCTATATACAGTGCTTAAATTTATTAAACAAATTTATTTAAGGTTTATAACAAATAATGTTAAAGCTTTGTGCCACTGCTGCTCTAAACTAACACTATTGGTGTTTACTAAAATCATTTTTTAGCTATCTGTATTGGTTAGTCCTCCAATATGTGTAAGCTCTTTAGTAACAGTAGGCTATTTCTAATGGTATAATATAATTATTTCTGTTATCTATGAAAGAATGGAGATCTAGATCTATGAAAGATTTTTACCTTTGCCTTGAGTAACTCTTTATGTAATGTGCCATCTATATTACTGCATTAAATGTACAATATCTTTCAAAAGTTTTGGGGTCGGTAGTATTTTTAAAATATTTTTGTCTCTTATGCTCACCGAGCCTGCATTTATTTGATCAAAAATACAGTAAAAATGGCAATATTGTGAAATATTAATTTGAAATAAGTGTTTGCTATTTTAATATATTTTAAAATGTAATTTATTCCTGTGGTGGTAAAGCTGAATTTTCAGCAGCCATTACTCCAGTCTTCAGTGTCACATGATCCTTCAGAAATCATTATAATAGCCTGATTTGCTGCTCAAGAACATTTCTTTAAAATTATCAGTCTTTTTGCTGCTTAATATTTTTGTGGAAAACAAGTGATGGAAATGCCAAATTCCGAAGAATATCCCTTAAAGTGCCCCTATTATGGATTTTTGAAAATTATTTTTCATGCAGTGGGTAACACAGCTCTAAGTGAATGAAAACATCCTGCAAAGTTTTAAATCTAAAAGTGCACCGTGTATAAAGGTATTGTCTTTCAAAAGAAAGAGTCGACTCAGAGTCATTAAAACGAGTCGTTTTTAAAACGAATCTTTAGCTGTTTCAAGGTGACGTCAACATGAAACGTTAGCATATTTATGCCCGCCCACTTGTTGCACGCGCAGACCCGGGAAAACTTGAACCTCTCCTCCCTCAAACACTGTAGCGGATTCCTGTGGAGAAGACGCTGTGCTCTGCTCTGTGAGGGTAAATCCGTTAGGGTACAGTTAGGGTATGTCGAAAAACTCCCAACACTTTTCTCCTCCAACTTCAAAATCATCCTACATCGCTGCAGAAGCACCGACCCAGTGTTTACAAAGTGAACGTGCAAGGAGGGTCAAACACCCTTTACAAAAAAACAAACAAAAAAGGTAAAACAACGATGTAGTACGATTTTGAAGTTGGAGGAGAAAAGTGTTGGGAGTTTTTAGACATACCCTGTCTTGAACTGTTGTACACAGACAAAGTACGCATGCGCCTCGCAGAGCTAGACAAGACGAGCATTTGTGGTTAAAAAAAAAACAAAAAAAAAAGTGTATAAACTTTTTTTTATTAAAGAAAAATACAGACCGTTTCGCTAGATAAGTTGTGACTGATAAATTCTTTGCGACTGAAGAAAGGGAGACATGAACATCTTGGATGACATGGGGATGAGTAAATTATCAGGAAATTTTTATTCTGAAAATGGAGTAATTCTTTTAAAAACTGTTGCTGTCATGTACTTTGTACTGTAGGCATGCAAAATACGTATTTAGTTGTGTGTGTTGTGTTCGCTCCGCGCAGCTTGTAGGTCTCCGTCTAAAAGCAATACCTGCTCGCTCGCAATTGTCTAGAAATGGGTCGATGAATATTGAATGTTTGTCGCTGTTATTATTTGGAGTTCTGATAAAGAATAGAGCAATACGTTGGTGTACAAACCGCAGTGCTTTATCAATGCGTTTCTGCATTGGGCTAAGGCATATACCATGGCTGCTTGGGTGTTTACCAGCGAGCTGATGGTGGTGATGGGCGTTCCGTTATTGACATGCGCTGCACGCAGTAGACCAATCACAACAGACTGGGTCATCAGCCCAATCACCGCAGATTAGCGTCACACAAAGGAGGGGTTTGGAAAAATGAATCGTTGAACGAACCGTTTGGGAGTCGTGAGCAAAAAAGGAAAAAATAAATGCATATTTTAAGACAATGAAAGTGTTGTTTTTACCTTGCATGCATGTCAACCTGTTGTTGGGGATTCCCAAAACCAGAATATGAACCTTTCATAATCCATAATAGGGGCACTTTAATTTGCAAAAATGTTTTTACGCTCGCTTCAGGTGGTTTTTGACTTGTGAGAAAAAGGGTTAATGCGAATAATGGGAAATGGAAACGCATTTGCCGAATAAATTCCTCCATGCGCATCAAAAAAAAAAAAAGCCATGTGACTTTGCGCAATGGGATGGGATAACTTGACTAACCAGTGGACCAATCTTGTTGCACATCATCTTAAATGTTATGGTCATTCTGAACTACCCGAGCAAAGTCTGTCGTCAAAGTATTTCTGTATTATTGCCTCACAGAACTGTCTTACACGACTGCGTTCCCGAACAATAGGCATCCACCTCCGAAAGCAATGACCGCATTTATTGTGTTTCGTCTGCTCGCACTGTGGCACAAGTAATTTAGTATATATGAAAATTATTATATTCAGTAGCTTCTCCCACTTTTCTTAGGGATATTTAATGCTAGTTTATCAGGAAGTGACGATTTTGTTGTCTTTGACTTGTTGGATGGAATAATATTTTATGTGATATTCCAATTTTGCGCATAAATTAAATGCGTTAAATTCGCTACTTTGGAGGCAAACCTGGCTACAGATGCTGGATGGAGAAATGGACTGACTGAAGCTGAACCCATGTGAAGAAAGTATGAGAGACAGACAGATAGAGAGAGAGAGAGAGAGAGTAAGAAACAGAGACAGGAGAGATAATAACACACAGGGGTTTATGATGTGGTTGCTAGGCAGGCTCTGATTCGCCGTTGATGTAAACAGAACACACAGGATATTACTATACAATAAACACTGGTGGAGTAACTCACAAATACAATAATTAAACAGGAAGAATCAGTGTGACCGTGTGCGCGCATACGTGCATAAGACTCTCAGGCTCAGCACTCCATGTACTGGACCAAAACATTCCTGTCATCTTCTCAACCCTAATCTGGGTCCATAGGTTTTTAAAAAGCTCATGTGATAGCTTGCGTAGTACTCAACAGAACACCTCAACATGTGCTAAACAGCATCATACAGTCATGCGCTGCAATCCACCCCTGCCTTATGCCTCCTTATTTGCCTGAACACAATAATCATTGACAAATTGTTTAAAAGATCAATATGCGAGGCTTAGGTGTGTTTATGCATGTCTACATGTGTATAGGAAATTGTCATGGATCTACTAATCATTGTGCACACAAACATGGGGTGAAGGTCGCTTTAGAGAGAGGAAGCTTGTTTACTTGTGTATAGGGTCAAAGTTTCAGTCTGTCTTAACGTAGATCAGTAACTCATTACACTAGTAAACTTGTGGGGATTGAACTCTAAGGCTGATACAGATTCATCTACAATCACTGACAAACACTAATGGCCCACAGTAATACATCACCTTAAAATGTAATCATTATGATTGTGCATTACTTTGCATGTAAATTAGCATCTTATGTAATCGTCCCTAAAAACTGCATCTGAACGTGGTCAGGTGAACCCAAAACAAGCCTAATTATACAGGACCTCAAGAATGAACTAGTGTCTAGACGTTCACATGACTCACTAATTAGTTTATTCTTCGTTTTAATGTATTTAAATCAAAAGAAAAAGAGTCTATATCATTCAAAAGTAAATTAAAAGTTTTTGAAAGAAGTTTCTTGCTCACCAAGGCTGCATTTATTTGACCAAAATACAACACAAACATTATTATTGTGAAATATTATTACAACTTAAAATAACTTTTCTCTTTTAACATATTTTGAAATGTCATTTTTTTTATTCCTGTGATGCAAAGCTGAATTTTCAGCAGCCATTACTCCAGTCTTCAGTGTCACATGATCCTCCAGAAATCGTATACAGATTTGATACTTAAGCTACACTTCTTATCTTCAATATTAAAAACAACTGTGCTTTTTAATATTTCTGTGGAAACCACATTTTTTTAGGAGTCTTTGATGAACATACAAAAAGCATTTCAAATATGTATTATTAATGTCTTTACTGTCTCTTCTGATCAATGTAATGCATCCCTGCTGAATAAAAGTATTAAATTCTAACAATGAAAAAAAAGGAAAAAAAAAACTGACAAAAAAAAAAAAAACATTTTAAAATTTAAGTTGTAAGGTTTTTTTTTTTTTTTGTAAATCATTTGCAGCTATATTTCTGTATGTCATTTGCATACTTTCTAAAAACATATGGAAATACAGATGTTTGCTGGTAAAATCACATTCTGAGACAGTGTCAAAGAAAGAGAGTAGTAAATTTTGCACTTGATACAAAAGTACATTTTATGCAGTCTGCTTTATACTTTTTGTTCTCATTCTCTCATGCGCTTTGTAAAGCAATGAAAGAGACATGAGTGTGCGTGTGTTTGAACAGAATTTAACACAGGAAAAGGATCCCGTTACCTGTGGTCCTCATTTCCTGCAATAAGAGCAATATAGTTCAGCACATACCATGGTCGTAAATAAGGTGTGCTCTCAAAATAACGCTGTAAATATAGGCATATGTGATGTACAGAAGAGCATGATGCCTCTTGAGCAGGACTTTAGCCCAGCACAGCTCATCTGAAACACATTTCTTAAGAGTACTCAGATCTCTCTACATGAATCTACACTTTATACATATATACATGAAATAATTCATTTTGTCCTAATTAAAAAATTGTACACAAAGAAATATATTGAGCTTTTGAATAAAATTATGCTCACTTTGAGAAAAAAAAAAAACTCTAGGTGTGTCATAGTGGATAAAATAAAAGATAAAACAAAGCTTTATGAGATCACATGACCAGCAGAACATCATTCTCTAGATAAGAGGATTCCCAAGTAACTCCACTTTATAGACAATTTCACTTGTAGGATAAACTAATCAGGGCCACCTGCTAACAGCGCATTTCGACAATGATACTGATAACTGAAAACTGAAACTGTGTCTGATGCTGCATCCATTAGTCCAAGCCAACTGCCATATCTACCAGCACAACAAATAAATAAAATACTGAATGTACCTGTAATTAAGCTCTACAGCCAAACAAGCATGTTTTTTAATGCGGAGTAGAAAAATCTACTGCTAAACCTAAATGCAATTTCATTCAACTATGATTCATTCAGCGCACTGCAGCAAAATATAATGCCTTTCTAGTGAACACTAAAATATAACTGCTAAAATGTAGTATTGTATCTATTACTTATTACCTAATGTATCACCCACGAATATACTAGGAGATGGGGGAGATGTTACTATAGTGGCAGCCAGCAGCAATATAAGCCATTTTCATAAAGGTTCACAAACTAACACCAACAACAAAGTATTATGGGATTTCCATGTTTTCAGACAGAATCATGGCATTCTTTGAAGTACTCTGGAGTATCATAAATTACACCCAAAATATAATATAAATTCCAGAGTTTCATGATATTATCATCTAACAGCTTCACTGTAATGTAACATGGTACCATTACACAACATTATTGTAAGAGGTGTTTACAGAAAAAGGCTTCATAATAAAACACAACCTAGTATCAGACAAAACTAAATTAGATATGCAGCAGAGACCAAAATAACCATTTCAAACATTTCTCTGCTCATTTGGATGATCTGTGACAATTCAGTACAGAACAAACTGTCCTGTTCTACGCTACCTTGGCTGTTTACCTCGTGATGTGTGATAGTCCCAGAGTGAGCTCTAAAAAGCGCTATGTGTTGTGATTAAAACGCATTCCTGTGTAGCTATGCACTCGCTAATTTACATTCCAACACTACAAAGAGCATGCATACCCCATATTCAGACAGGCCCCAGTACCAGCGTAGCCAAAACATTGCCTTATTAACAACCCAGTGCCACACACAGTTGACCCACAACGTCAGAATAAAATGTATTTAGACTAAATTGTGCTTGAGGTTAAAGGTGCTGAAAGCAGTTTTAGCCATACTGCAAACTTCAACCAAATGTCCTTCTTTCAAAACCTCTCCTGCAATGACGTCTCAGTAAACCATGTGCAAAATGTTTCTTATTGGCCAAAAAAAGCACATACCACTCACTTGACACTCCTTTTTGCTGTTTGCCCAGTCTAGAGCTGTCACAGTATACAGGTGTGATTTCTCATGATGCCCATTTCAGAGATAACTGTCAGGTGGTATGGACATTTATAACAAACCTTTATAACAAACCACCAGTAAAGAGCTTTATAGCAAACCACCAGTTCCAACAATGGTGACTAAGGTTTTTGATTTTGGTCAGAGGCTGACTGAACAGAATGTAGCTTGTTGGTTGAGTATTCATCAGCACTAGCTGAGTGCCCCCTTACTTTATGAAAGAAATTCAGAAACTGGGTAAGAGAAACTAAAACAGAGAGAAAGTATTGAAGTACCATGGCCAGGGCTCTACAATATAAGCACTTCACTCATATTTGCAACTAAATGTTCACATGTGAATTATTTGGGTGAATTGGTGCAAGTGAAAAACTTAGCATATTTCCCTCACAAATTGAAACGGGAAGTGGTACTGAGCGGCACCGTTTTCAAATAGATTCAGCTTCAACTTTAAGACTTCAAGTGTGTCAACATTAAGTGTAACTGGAACATGAATTTACATTCAACAACAACAAAAAAAAAAAACCTTAAGGACTTTGCCTCATTTCAGAATACCACTGCACGCCACTGAGTATAATAATACTTTGGTACCGAATGATTACCACATTCACATACTTCTGTACTCCAAGGTACTTCAAAGAATAACATGGCACTACTGTGGTACAATTAAGTTAAGAAATAGTGAAAAAGAAGTCAGTAATACTGAAATAATAGAGAGAGAGAGATTAAGAGAAAGACAACTGGCTGGACTGAGTCACAGTTTCTCCAGGTGGATGAACACAGCAGGCTTAAGAACAACATTTTTCAACACTGATGCATTTCCTACAGCACATGTCCTGCACTGCAAAATCCTGAGACTATTAGCCCACATCAAAGAAACCAGTGGATGAGCCAACAAAACATGCACAAGCTTGAAACATGAAACTGTACAACATGTTTGGTTCCAACATCTGGTACCAATAGAACAAACTGAGCTTTGCAGGCCACTGTAGTCCTGAATGATTAAAAATAAATAAATAAATAAATAAAAGACTATTTAAGAGAGACTATTTAATTTAACCTACATGCCACTAAAGTGTATAAATGTTTGCAGGAATTTTCTGCATTATAATAAGCATGGGAACTTTTGGGAATGTGTAAACTTATGTGAAATACCTTCAATTCCACGCACAAATATAGGTCCTGTAAAGTGTTTGTTGGATCACCTGACTAACTATTTTATTTATCAGTGTACATATATACAATTCAACTTCTCAACTACTCAATACAGCTTCTTGGCTAGTAGCATTCAGCTTATTTTACTTCATTAGATAAAAGTAGAAGCCTATACGTTTCAATGAAAAAAAGGTGATAACAGCTATATAGCAAAATTATGGATCAAAAAGGGATTGGCGAAAAGATTTGAATTAGACTGAATTGAAATGTGAGAGAGAGAGAGAGAGAGAGAGAGAGAGAGAGAGAGAGAGAGAGAGAATGAAATAGTATCAGAGAGTATCAGATGCACTTGCAGATTCATGGACAGTTTGTATCTATGACTCAAAAACAACAGGCATGCAAATCCAGCCGAAATAAACAATATTACAGCAACTGATATTAGTTATTATACTAAAACCCAATAGTTCAGTGACCATCCAGACCAACATTTTGCATAGACATAGGTTAAAAAAGGTTGGAATGATTTAGTTGATGTTACTAGTCTTGTGCAAACCTGCGCTGTCTGGCATGTACAGACAGAGTGAGTGTGCAAGCCACTTTGAGATGTGTTTGCTTTTGAGATGATTCACTGACTTTTAGAAAGACAACATAGACTGTCATCTTTAGCATACTTCGCAAAAGTCTTAGGCCACTAGTATTTTCACTAACAAAAAAAAATTGTTTTAGGACAGTTATAATTCCTTTGCTGTAGTGTGTCAATAGGAAATGCCAGTTTACAATACCAAACATTCCTTTTACCATTAATTGTAATAATCCAGTGAGATTTTTGTTTGCACAAGAAGTCTTGACAACAGCCAGTGCTCCACACAGAGATCTGATCTCTCCATTTTACAGTCTGCCTGGGATTACATGTAAAAAAAATTAATAAATAAAAAATACAAAAAAATCATAAAAAACCTGAGACAGACTAAATCCAGAAGGACTGCAGCATCATCTCCAAGATGCTTCAAGAAACCTACCTGCCAAATTACCTGAAAAACTATGCGCAAGTGTACCTAGGACAAAATCTGTTTAAACGCAAAGGATGGTCACACCAAATGTTAATTTGATTTAGTTAATAGCAGTCAATTGATAAATAAAATCTATTTATGACATTATTTTTGAAAGCATCCTCACTTTAAAGCATTTTAACACAAGTGGCTAAAACTTTTCACAGTACTGTAGTTTTGCAGGTATGTTTCTTGGAGATGTTGCAGCAGTACTTCTGGATTTAGTCTGTCTCAGTTTTTTTCTGTTTCTTCATGTAATCCCACACAAACTAGATGATGGTGAGATCAGATATCTGTGTAGAGCACTAGTTGTTGTCAAAATCTCACTGGATTATTACAATTAATGGCAAAAGGAATGTTTGGTAATATAAACTGATATTTCCAACTGACAAACTACAGCAAAAGATAGAAATAACTGGCTTAAAATTATTTTCTGTTGGTGAAAATACTAGTAGCGTAAGACTTTTGCACTGTAGTGTATATCACAGTAAAAATATATAGAACAGGTACATCACATACAACGAAAAAATTAAATATAAGGTTTGTTATATAAGAAAACTATCTGCAGGTTGAACTCCCTGTATAACGTTTAACTGCTTTTAGAGCACTAGTCAACATTGACATTGAAGAGGGAGACCTGATTGGCATTACACAGTAATGGCACAGAAATTACCCTGCAGTTTTAATAAACTAGTGAAGATTACTGGAATAGTAGCCTACCTGCAGTGCCCCCACAAGCATGGCAGTGTATTACGAATCCTTTAGCCAATGACATATCATGCAAGAAATGTTACAGCTAAACCCTGCAGTCTATATCTGTAGCTAGTTGGCGGCAATGCTGCCTGAAAATAAAGTTTCCTGTGTATCATCACCTGAGTCATACATCTAAAACAATTCTGTTTGCCAAAGGAAAAGAAGGGTACGAGAGAAAGAGAGAGGGTGAGAGAGATGCTAGAAAGTTATCACATGCTTTAAACCAACCTTTTTCTCTCTCTCACACACACACACACACACACACACATCCATCTCTGCTTCAACTATGATAAACAAATGAGTCATCTAGGGCTTGCTGAGAACACTGACTCACTAACGCTTCATTCTCTCACTCCCCCTGCAGCAACACACACTCAGCCAAGTACACAGCAGCTCCTAAACAAAGTGGATATAAAAAAGAAAAACATTCAGGGCAAAGGAGTTAGAGAATGCAACAGGAAGGAGATGCCAAGAGGAGGGGGTCCATTACAATAAAGATGTGTTTTGTACACACTTAAAGGGATAGTTCACCCAAAAATGTAAAATTCTGTCATCATTTACTCGTGTTGTGTCATTCCAAACTTCAAAAAATTACTTTCTTCTAGCTACACAAAACAAGATATTTTTAAGAATGTTGCAACTGTTTTTGCCCATACAATTAAAGTCAACGGGGTGATTTTATTGTAACTATATTTTATGCTACACAGAAGAAAGTCAGTCATACAGGTTTGGAACGACAAGTGAGTAAATGAATAAAGCAGTTAATCTTTATAACTAGTTTTCTATTATTTAGAAGATAAAATGATTTTTCCAGTATTGAAATACTGGAAACTGAGACCAAGGCTGACATATTCAAGAAAAGTGTCTTTTATACATATTAAACACATTTAAAACAGTGATACACTAACTGCCAGAAAGGAAAGTCTGTTCAGAAAAGAGAGAAACATGACTATCAAAAAAAGCAATCATTTTTAAGATTTCTCACCTTTAGACGCCGATGTAAGCCCCTCAGATTTCATTAAATCTATGCTGGCATAGGCACCGTTCTCTGGGGGAGGAGCGCTGGAGGATGGCAAGGGAAGCGCATCATGACTGTTCCCAGGCCGGAGGTCGTCTCTCAGGTCTAGGGCGATGTAGTTCAGGCCATTCTGGTGTTCCACAGGTAGAGTCCTTGCAGACCTCACAGAGGGGGTATTGTCTCTATCTGAGGAGTTTCCATGTGTTACCTCACTGCCAGATGTCACGCCGTCAGTCCAAACACAGTCAAAGTTCTGACCCTTGCTGCGGCCCACCTGCTGAGCCCCACTGTTGCTAGGCACGGTGCCATTGGCGTTCAGGCCATTTCCACCTGACGCTCCTGATGATGTGACAAAGGTCTCCGAGCTGTGTCTCCGCCTGCCCTGGGGATCAGCACGGACAACCTTAGGCTCAGTCGGGGGGCTGAAGGGGAAAAACTGTTGCTCCAGAACACACAGGTGCTCAAGCATGGCTGTAGGGCTTTTGCACTCCTCTTCAGACCCAAAACACATTTCCGTGTAGTCGTCAGGCTTACCCACCGTGAGCCCACTGCAGTGGGAGGATGAGGAGGGCCGGATATATGAAGGAGGATTCCAGGGGGCCACCAGGGAGGGACGTGGGGACCGACTCTTTGGCGGAAGACCGTCCATCTCGACAGTCATGTAATCCTGTGGCAGCGGGGACTTACGCTGCTCCCGGTTAATGCTATGGGTTGAGGGGGAGCCTTCAGCAGACAAAGGGCAGGCAGAATATGTGGGCCGATCCCCAAATTCAATATTGATGTATTCTCCAGGGCTGGAAGGGCACACTGGCACTTCTCCTGCTCGTAGAGAGCCGTGCAAACTCCGCCTTCCCAGGGGCAGGCGGTTCGGCCGAATGGCACGGCGGTCTGTGAAGCCATTAGGTTGAGAGGACTCAGAAGGTGGGCACCTGCTACTGCGATCTGGGGTGGCTGTGGATGAAATGTAGACTGGTTTTGCTGGGGAACTCATTGGGACGTAATCATCATGCTCAGCCTGGTCTCTGGATGGAGCTTTGTATGAGCGAGGGAGGGAGAAATACGGACTGTAGGACTTGGGGACACCAGGAGTGGTCAAGGCATAATAATTCTCAGCGGAAACCTTTTGAGCATTAGCTGTGGAGCTGCTCTGAGACATATCCATGTATTCTGCATTCTCATGGCGGTCTGAGGCTCTTCGTCCCTCTGCTCGTCTGCTAATGTCAGGGCTGGATGGGACGGGAGAGTCAGTAGCCCCACTTCTACCTGGGAGCATCATCATATAGCCTTGAGAGTCCATGTGCTGGGGAACGTGTAAAGCAGTACTGTGGACTTGTGGAGAGCCAGAGAGGAGGATATTTGGTTGCATAGGCATGTAGTCTGCATCACTAGTGGAGGGCAGCACACCTGCCATCATGGGCATGTACCCATCATCCTTATGCGCATCTGCAGGCCGTAGGCTGGGGGGCCGGTCCTGGCTGTGTTCAGAACTGGAGCTGTAGTCAGAGCAGAGGGAGGAGGAGGTAGAGACAGTCTGGACACTGCCACCCCAAGAGCTACTCTCAGCCACAGCCTCGTCCAGCGAGAAGGTGGTCTGGGTCATCTTCTGATAAACAGCAACACCAGCAGCACCAGCGCCCCCAACCGGCCTGGAGAAGGAGGGCGTCCGCCTCCTTAAAGACCCCTGTCGTGAATCTTCATCAGCACTCTCATCTTTGATCGCCTCAGCTGCACTCGCTCCAAACACATCGCGATTCCAGCCCATAGCCATGTAGTCATTGAGGCAGTGCTCCTCACGGATCGGCGGGGTGTTTCCCAGGGAGTCGGGGGTGTTGCTGCGCACTCTGAAGTACCGGAAATCTCCGGGGCTGGAGCCATACTCATCAGATGAGTTGAAACCTCCATCGCTCGGGGATCCACAAATGGACGCGCTGGAGGGGCGAGTGATTGTGTCTGACACAGAGCCATGGCCGCTGCTGCTGGACATGCTGATCGGACTGGTGGTCGAAGGAAAGTGTGACACTGGCAGCGAGGCAGAACGGGCATGATAAGTGGAGCCTGGTGGGGCACGAATATAGCGGGCCCCAGCCCCACTGCTACTCTCCTGTCGGCTCAGGTTAGCGCGGGCTGTGTTGAGATGAATAAGGCTACCTGTCACAGAGCGAAAGGGGCGGTTCATTGTGCTTTCTCCCTCGCTGGAGGTGCGGAAGCGGTAGCCACTTGCTCCACTGCTCTTCCTGCTAGGTGGCGTGCCCACCACAGACTCGGTCCGAGAGCGCCGCTGGAGCCCCGTCTGGCTGGGCGGGAGGTTGCCCAAGTGTCGGCGCGTGGTGATGAAACCCATCGGGTTGGTGCCAGAAGACTGGCTTTTGCTTCTGGGCCTGAACTCGGCAAACGCCTTCAGTGCCTTCATGGTCTCTAGGATGGTCTCGTGCATGTTCTGAGCCACCACAGAATCATCCACCTGCATCCAAACCTCCCCAGGGCCTATAGAAGAAGAGCGGCCAACCTCAATGAAAAAGAAGCTCTCTGAATGGCCGCAGCGCCTGATGTTCATCAGTTGCAAGTTCACGCAAGGCGTCTCAGAGTTCAGCTTCACCAGGTGAATGCTCTTGGCAGACAGACAGAGCCTGTACACGCCGGTTAGATTTTTCGTCTGGCCCAAGCCCTTTGGTTTAACATTTACCTGCCACACTTCCTTAAAGTCAGTCCCAGGGGTCACAGTACCGTACCCATCGTCAATCTCATCCGCGTCCAGGTGGCCTTTCTTACCCTCACTCATGAGCTCACTGAGCGCCTGGTACCACTCCTCCTGCTCCTGCTCATTCTCAGCGACAATCGCAAAGTATTCATCCTTAGTATACAGAGCAATGAGATGTTTATTCTTAGAATCCGCCCTTTTATTCACAGTGAAACACTGGTAGAGATAGATCACTCTTTTGGGGGGAGAGGCGCCAGCTGAGGCGGCAGCAGCAGCGTTTGAGCGCAGAGTGTTTCGAAATTTCTTCTCGCTGTCATAGTACTCCAGTCTGCTCGGCCCCAGATGACTCGACGCCCGCAAGACGAAAAACCTCTTATGGCCGTGTTTCTGCTTTCTCAGATAGCCACACTTCCTAATGTCGTCTGACACGGTGTTCACAGCAGGGGAAGCTGAGGTAGTGTGAGTGTTACTCGCAGCAGAGTCCTCCAGCGCCCGGTTAAGAGAGGACGTGGATCCTTTCCTCGCCGGCGATTCCAGCTGCTGTTGATGTTGTTCACTCGGTTGATGAAACGCAGAGCCGACGACATCAAGTACGGAAGGGGGATCCCCGACAGAAGTGTCGCCGTTCGCCGTTGCAGCTGCAGGGTTAGTCCCGATAGCCCGCTGTTGCGTTTCCAGCATCAACATAGCGGCTTTGCCTTCTTGGTAGTTCTCGAAATTTGCCATCAGATAAGAGATTTAAGGTCACTTTACCTCAGGCTTGTAGACTGAGACCCCATGTTTGTTTGGGGGGAACCGTGTCTCAGGCGGCGCACTTAAGTCTTTTCGGTGTTGAGCTTCTCTCGGCCGCCACATGAAAAGCAGGTATCGCAGCCAATGCTCCTCGAACTCAATGCCAGCGACTGCAACATGACCACATTTACCCGATCTATTATCGGTAGATCCTCCTAGCGGGCTACCAATCTGCTGCTCGCGCCCTGTGTACACTATGGAGCGCAGCACAAACAACACATGACTCGTGCGTCATTCTCCTGTGGGCGGGAGGAGGCGCCCGATTGAGCGAAACGTGTGATTGAAAGCTGCTGGGACCAATCACGATGGAGCTTTTCGGATTTACGTCAATGTGACTGGCCAATGGGTTCACGCGGAGTTTCACTGAGCTGGCAAGGTGACGTCTGATGATTGATAGGTTTTTGTCCAATAAAATTCTGTGAAACAGTTTGCGTCATAGGATGTCGAGCGTTCATTGGCTGTAGCGTTTGACTGAAGAGCCGCCCGTCCTATCACAGACGTTTTCAAGGTTCCTTGTGGTGTTGTTTGTGCCTTTTGAGATGCGTAACGTTATCGCTTGCAAGTTTTCTGTGTAACGTTACAGCAGACGATTGTGCCTAATTACCTTTGTTACATGTTTTCCAAACATATGTGATTACATCTTTTTTTCGCATTAATCCCATTATTATAGTAGTTTGCCGGTGATTGGTATTTTAACAAAAGTAATCCAGATTTGTAATATACTAACTCGCTAGACACTCGTGTTACAGTACCTACAGTAGCAGCTGGCAGTTGGTGTTTTGTAAGTGTGTGTTGAGAGAATGTGCTTGTACATTTTTATTGCTTATATATTGTGTAAAAGCAAAGCCTCATAACTGAATATTAATGCTGCTTAATTATCAAGATTTCGTGTAAAGGGCGTTGAATTCGTGATCTGTAAATTCAACTAGCTTTTATAAATTCAAAATAATTTTTTCTTAATTAAAGAAAAAAATTAAGAAATAACCATTAGAAAAACTGCATGTTTGTTTCATTGGGCTTTTTATAAGGATAAACACATGTCCTCCTTGCTAAGACAAGTTTGAAATTAAATAGTTAATCAAAAATAGTCCTGTAAGCAAGCAAGTTGAAGACTTAATATATGACAGACAGTTGCTGTAATACAGTATCCCTCTAACCTAAAGATATTTACACATATACAACAGTGGGAACATCTAAAGGTGCTCATGTTATTTGGTGGAAAAAAAAACAGTCACTAAGAATGTGTCAAATTTGTTAATTGTTTGCTAGGATTGTCAAAATTTCCTGTTTAAATTTCATTCTTTTAAATATAACCCAATAGTTGTAGAGAGATGGCAAAAAGAAAGTAATTGTCACAATTATTCATTCTATCAGACTGAATTATTAATATGATGAGTTCACCAAAACACAACATAAACAGTCATTAACTAGTAATAAAAAAAAACAATAAAATACAGCATATGATATGCATAATAGAAAATACAAGCTACTCTCTGATAAACATTTCACTCTGACAGTCTATTTGTGAAATAATTATTGTGTTCGCTCATTTGGAACTAAGGTTAATAACAAATTGAAATGTGTTTTGGTGAAATTAATGAGAGGATCAATTTTTAATGTTTGTTTGTTTAATTGATGGCAAATCGGCATCCCTGTAGCTGACAGTTTAAGGTAGTTCAGAGTCTCTGAATATCATGAGGTTTTAACTTTCATTAGAAAAGTTTTTCTCTCTCTGTGTGTGTGTGTGTAGTTTGTGCCACTGATTTTCCATACAGAGACACCGATGCCTCAAATCCTCCCTCACAGTGTGACTATTCTGAAATACCAACATCTATTATTGAAAATTTTAAAGTACATAGACTGACATAGAAAACAGCCAACCAAAGTTGACCTTTTTTAGCAGATACACAACCTTTAAATGCCTAGAGACATGGCAGTTACACAGAGAAGGAGAAGAAATAGTTCATAATTATTAAAAATCATTGTATATAAAGTATTGGTGGGTAATCTTGCTGTGAGTTGATGAGCAGGTTTTGAGAGAAGGTAATCTGGTTAGGGGTGACCTGGTGGCTCTGCAGTCTTATATAGAGTCAGTATTGGATAATCCACATAGGGCATGATAATGCAGGTCGCCATCTGCTGCGTTTACTGACACAATAACAAGAGGGCACTGTTATACAGTGTTTCAGTGCTTCGGAACTTCTATTGCATCTCAGAGAGAATGCCTTTAACTATAATGTCACAGTCATTTCAAGACTCATAGCACAAACACATTAGCACTTTCACTAGTAAACAATATAGCTTGTTGTTTTTAACAAACGACAGAGTATTTTCAATCTTTATGTTTATTTTTTAAAGTACATTTGGAATTTCAGTAATTCAGTATTTTAACATGAATTAGTATTTGTCTACATATATATATATATATATATATATATATATATATATATATATATATATATATATATATATATTACCATTCAAAAGCTTGTGGTCAGTAAAATTTGTTTATTTAGCAAGTATGACAGTAAAGACTTTTACATTGTTACAGAAGATTTATATTTCAAATAAAATATTTTATTTATCAAAGAATACTGGAAAAATGTATCATGGTTTCCATAAAATTTTAAGCAGCACAACTGTTTTCAACAATGATGATAATAGGAAATGTTTCTTGAGCACCAAATCGACATATTAGAATGATTTCTGAAGGATCATGTGACACTGAAGACTGGAGGAATGGCTGCTGAAAGTTTTGCCATCACAGAAATAAATGAACATATATATATATATATATATATATATATATAATTATTATTATTATTATTATATTAAAATATATTATAATAGAAAAGCTATTTTTAATTGTAATAATATTTCCTAATATTATTTTACTGTATTTTTGATAAATAAACGCAGCCTTATTGAGGATAAGAAATTTTCATTCAAAAAAAACTTACTGGCCCCTAACTTTTGAACTGTAGTATGTACATACACCATCATAGTTTACTGTCTTCACTAAAACTAATTCTGTTTCTACAACCACCACAATGCATTCATGCATTGCAAATATGCATTCTAATACATACTTTGATATTCTTTGGGTTTTCATGATAATCCTATTATGGATTATGCTAATTGATTATCTAAGAGGAAAACAGTTTTTCCAGAAAAAGAAAAAAAAATCAACTACAATCCCATGGTAAACCTGAATTCCAAATCTAAAATTATAAATCATCATAGAACCACATGCACCATATTAACCACCATATTAATAATGGTTGCACAATAGTTTATCGCAATACTAAATTTACTATTTTTTTTTAGTCACAAACATGTTCACTAAGAGGGAAAATCTGCAAGTGAATGATATCAAAGCACTGTATGTGTTGAGTCTTTGAGCCAGACCTGATGCCCCTCATGCTGAGTAATGGATTCCCACGGGGTAAATTTAGCTCCTTGTGAGACTTTGGTTCATTTCATAAAGGTGCTTTATGTAGAGAATAGAGATATGCGGCTTCTCAGAATTCTGTATATGTGAGCATAATGAGTGAGCTGGACCATCAAGGCTCCAAATGAGAAGCTTATGAAACTGCCATGTAGTTTCAGTATAGTTTAATATATTGAAAGCTTCTTTCACGTTCTCCACGTTCCATTTCATTCTGCATGCAGGTGTGGGATCAAAAAGGCAAAGGTTAAAGGTCATCAGTGATGGTGGATCATGACATTGCCCTCATCGGATAGGGGGAGCTGAGCCACCTGACGCACAGCGGAGATCTTCCTCACTGCCTTCTTAAGCATCACCTTAAAATCTCTTGATTCACGTCTGTAAGACAGAAAAACAAAGAAGGAACACCAGCCTTAGTTTATCTAATACATCAACAACACATGTTTTTCACTTGTCTGTCAAATACATTTTAATCCAATAAACTAAAGAAAGAAGAAAGTATTTTTAAGAATACATTAATATCAACTTTATTCAACTGTTATATCTAATCTTTACTGGATTAAAAAAAACATTTACATTATGTCACTTGGGAAAACTGTGAACTTGTGAATATATATATATATAAATAGTTTGTTTTGGTCTACGTTAAGACATGACACATGAAACACTGAGAACAAACAAGACATTCAGAGCATGACAGAACACACAAACAGAAACATAACAGCATGCCAAACATAGCCGACGGTCCATTTTGAAAAGCCAGCTATCCATATCTGAGGAGTGCCATCCGATCTGAAAGGAGAGAGCTTTTATAACCACTATCTTAGGCAAGTCACACATCTTCAAGACCAAAAATATCTATGAGGTTGTACAAAGTTACCATAAATTATGACATCAAATCATGCACGCACACATTTTGTTTGAAGGATTACTCTGATTTAAAAAAAAAAAAAAAAAAAATCATTTCAAGTGCAAATGTATAAACTTACAATTGCAGAAATGAACAGAAATAAAAAAAAATAAAATAAAATTCCTAGAAAGATAAAACAGTAGGATAATGTAGTATCATCTGAGAAACATTACTTGAAAGTAGAAGAACTGAGTCTTGTTTATGGTTGGAGAATGAAACCCAACCAAAATGGGGAAAAATTGGCAACACTGACTTTTTAGCCCCGTCCTGCCGTCCTCCCCACCTCCCCTGACTCTCTGTGCCACACTGAGTAATGTTATACATTCTCCATGGATAACATTACCTCTAACATTACCATTATTTTTTCTTTGAAAGCTGTGCTTCTGCTTTCCGCTTCTTGTATGCAGCGATCTCCTCCATCTGCAAGCCATGAGCCATTTGCCTGAAAAATACATTGGAGAAGATAAACACAAAACACACACACACACACTGCAGGACACAAGCCGCAGAAAGGCCTCCCCTTACCCTGACTTGAGTACGGGCGGCACGGGGAGCGGTTTGTTGAAGCCATCTCTCCCGGTGAGCCAACAGGTTTCTTCTACACCTTTGCCCTGTGGAGAAGAGAGGATGAAAGGACAGAGCAAACAGAGTTCTTCCAGAAGACTTGTCTATCTAAACCCATGAACTTTGTCATTCGAGAATTATTTTGCATTGTTGATCTTGCCACTCATTGGATATTTTACTTACTCGCTGGTAAGTAAAATAGCTTAATTTGGAAAAGAAGTGGTATGAGTATATTTTTCTGAATTTAGAGGCAAACCTTACTATCACTATTAGTTACTGGCACATTTTACCCCCAAAGGTCGCACATATTATACCCTACAGATGCCGTTTTAGGAAAAATACATATTTTAATTCATGAATTATCTTGTAGTACATTATTTACATGGTTTTACCACCTCTAGACCAACATATACTGTACGGTAAATAATGCACCATAACATACACTACTATTCAAAAGTTTTGGGTATGTAAGATTTTCAAACATTTTTTATGCTCACTTATGCTCACCAAAGCCACATTTATTTGATTAAGAGTATAGTAAAACAGTAATATTGTGAAATATTACTAAAATTTAAAACAACTGATTTCTATTTGAATATATTTCACAAGAATTTATTCTTGTGATGACAAAGCTGAATTTTCAGCAGCCATTGCTCCAGTCTTCAGTGTCACATGATCTTTCAGAAATCATTCTAATATGATGACTTGGTATTCAAGAAACATTTCTTACTATTATCTATGTTGAAAACAGCTGCACTGTTTTTTATGGAAACTGTGATACATTTTGTCAGGATTCTTCGATCAATAGAAAACTCAAAAGAACAGCATTTATGTTAAAAATATATTTTTTTTAATATTGTAAATGTCTTCCCTGTCAGTTTTGATCATTTGATGTGTCTTTGTAGAATTAAAAGTATTAAATCTTTATCTGTATTAAAATCTGAACAGTAGTGTATAAATGAGAAGTTGTGAGATAAATTATATGAAATCTTTGATTCAATAAGCTCACCTTGAGTTCTGTTCTGGCTCTCAGCTCTACTTTGTACCCCAATTTCAGCTCCATCAGGACCTTCACTGTACTGGAATGGACATGGATTCTGTACGCTGCAAACACACACACAAACTTTGCCACATTGAGTAATGTGATTACAGATGTAAATCATTTGGTTACACTTTATTTTAAGGTGTCCTTGTTACAGTGTAATTATACATTTAAGTACTGAGTAATATTAATTAACTACATGTACTTACTATATGGTTATGATTAGGATTAGTGTTTGGCTTAGGGTTACTTGCTTGTAATTATGCATAATTAATTGTTATTATAATAGTAAGTACATGTAATGTGTAACAAGGACACCTTAAAATAAAGTATTACCAATCATATTTATATCTGTAATTTAATGAGACATGCATCTTTGCATATTCATCTTTGTAATATAGAAACAGAGCTGTTTATGCTGAAACTGTCACATGCTTACGCAATCCTGTAGACTCCATTCTGGAAGCAGTGGTGACCGTGTCCCCAAACAGGCAGTACCGTGGCATGGTCAAACCAACTACACCGGCCACACAGGGACCTAATAAGAAAGCATGCACAATGTAAAGAAAACATTTAATTTTTTTTACATTTAATCTTAAACCGAATGGGACGAATCAGCCTGACCTGTGTGAAGTCCTATTCGGATGCGGACTGGTACATCAGGCATATGTCTCATTTTGAAGGTGCCAACAGCGCTCAGGATGTCCAGGGCCATGTTTGCAATCTCTGCTGCGTGTCGGTTCCCATTGGGCATGGGCAAACCTGATGCCACCATGTAAGCGTCACCAATGGTCTCCACCTGCAGGCAATGAAGACAAGAGACATTCATTAGTAAACTAAAAGTTTATGATATTAACAATTAAATTAAGGGAATCTCTGTGGAAGCAAACACACTTCCTTATAGAGTGATTACATCCAATAAAAAAGCTGTAGTGTTACCTTATAGACGTCATGATTGCCGATTACAGCATCAAATGTTGTGTAAAGGTCATTGAGGAGGTCAACCACCTCTATGGGCTCGCTGTTGGCTGAGATTGTGGTGAAACCAACAATATCACTGAAATAAAGACTGACACTGTCAAAATACTCTGGTTCGACTGTAGTGCCCAGCTTCAGAGCCTCTGCCACTGACCTAGAGAGGATGAACAAAAACAAAAGACACTTTAAAAATGTTGGAATTATTAAAAAACTTTACTTATATGAGTGATTGAAAGCGGTTCCCTGTTTATTTCTCTAAATATCGCATCTGTGCATAGTTTGACTGTGTATCTGTCACTTACGGGGGCAACATTTGTGTGTCTTTTGTTTCTCTATTTCCAGCTCCTCTGTCCTTTCCCTGATCAGTTCCTCCAGGTTGGAGGAATATTGCTCTAGCATTCGCAACATGGAGTCTATGATGTTGGCCTTTTTCCCTTTGTTAACATTCTTGAACTGTAGAGAGAATAAAAAGGTAGAGAGAATATATATATATATAAAATTTTGTGGAAACCATGATACATTTTTTGTAGAGAGAATAAAAAGATGGAGAACAGCAGAGAATATAAGAATAGAACTTTATATATAAGAATATAGACTTTCCCAGAAGTCACATGTGTTTGCATACAAATAATTAAGAAAAATAATTTCAGTAATCAGTAATGTGAATTCATAATATAATGTGTTGTGTTACATTACATTACATTATTTCATCTTATTTAGTTAATGTTTATTGCATTATTTTAGCATAATGTGTGTTACCCTGATGTTGTGAGTATTGGCCATGTGACCATGGACAGACCACTTGAACTCTGATTCATCATGTGGCTTTCTGTTTTACTACCTGTATTATTATGGTGGTTGTCAGTACATTTTACTGTAAAAAGCAGATTTTGGTAGTTTAAGTACATCTGTATATTATTTTACTTAATGTAATATATGGTTAGAAGTTGGAATAATAATACTGGAAAAAATATCATAGTATTTTTTCACACTGAATTTCTGGTAACCACAGAAATTTGACATTATGTTCACCTGGTCGAAGATTTCATCAAATGTGGGTCTCTTCTCTGGCTGTTCGTTCCAGCACTGCTTCATAAGCTGAATACACTCCATGGGAGCGTGATCCGGGGACACAATGGGCCGGCACATTGGAGGAGGCTTCCGGATCTTCTGGACAATTTCTGTATGATCCAGATGTATTAAAGACTTAGACATTGTAAAATTACTGTGATGACATGTCTACACAACAATCTACCAATATAGACAGTACAGTATAGATACAGCATAGATCAGGGGTCCACAGAAATGTTCAGAGAAAACCAATGTGAAACAAAAAACCCCTGGTAAAGAATGTGGGGTCATGTGACTTTACCATCAAAAGAGTGCTCCAGCATGCAGAATGGAGGCCCTCGCATTACCACTTCTTGCATGATGATTGAGAAACTGTACACATCACCAGGGTGACTGCCATACAGACCAGGGTACGGCCCTCTCAGTATCTCAGGGGCAGTCCACAGAAGGGCTGTGGGGGTTAAAAATTCTTTAACATCCTATGCTGGAGATCAACAACAAGAAAAGTCTCACAATAAACCTTACTTTCAGCTGGAGGTTCAACATAAGGAAATCTCTGAGCTTCCAACACCTCGTTGTAGCCATAGTCTGTGATTTTGAGCACGAAACGCCCATCGACCACACAGTTTCTGGATTTAAGCCTTCCATGACAGACGTTCCTGTGGTGAAGATATTTCATACCCTGCATGCCAGAAACACACATGAGCTTACATGTGATGTGACTGCAAATGCATTTGTGTGACAATAAACGTAGAGAACTAATATATAAAACCACACAAATCAGTGAATAATTATAAGAATCATGTCTTTAATGATCAATTATTATATATATTTCATTATAAAGTCTGTTTTTGTGGCATATGATTTGGGTATAAATTCAAAGATTCAATGTGTGCTTGCTATATTTCAATGCTCTTAAAATTAAGTTTAAACTAAACCAATCACATTCCTGATAAGAGCACCTTGATGAGGTCTAGGATGAGAGAGGACTTGAACATCCAGTCCAGTTTGACATCATCATTGAGCAACAGATCTTCCAAGCTGCCGCGAGAACAATACTCTGTTACTGTGGCAAACACACCACAGTCGTGGAAGAAGCCGAGAAAGGGGTTAACGTTCTCGTGCCTCATATCTTTCATCTGGAATATCAAGAGAAATTGTATGATTAATTGTATGATAAAGGAAATAATCAACAACAGCGAACAAAGAACAATCAGAATGTCCTACAAACAGAATGAGCACTACACCTATATTTTTACTAAGTAAAAATCAGTGGAAAAACCAACCAGCTCAAACACATCACTGGAATGAGGAGTGATGCTCTGGAAATTTCCATATGGCAGCCTTTTGAGCCATGCCCAATCACCCTGCAAAATGAGAAAGTTGTTTACATTAAATATGTATAAATAATGTATCTAAATATTTTATATAACATAATTTTCATGATGTATACTGTTAGCTAAGGTTAATCTAGTTTTATAGTCACAATCTAATTCTAAATTATCATTTTCCACCATCCCTTTGGCCCTTAGAATAAAAAAAAATTGTTTTTGATACTGTACCATTAAGATTTCTACATTGCATATGCTCACCAATGCTGGGCTGCATTTGTTGGATCAAAAATATATTGAAACAGTAATATTGTAAAATATTATTACAATTTAAAATAACTGTTTTCTGTTTGAATATATTTTAAAATGTAATTCATTCCTGTGATGACAAAGCTGAATTTTCATCAGCCATTACTCCAGTTTTCAGCGTCACATGATCTTTTAGAAATCATTCTAATATTATCTGCTGCTCAAGAAATATTTCTTCTTATTATCAATGTTAAAAACAGTTGTTCTGCTTAATATTTAATTTTAAATTAAATTTTGCGTCAGTTCTGCATTTTATGTAAGACTCTCTTGCTCTGTATCTTTCTTTGCGCATGTGAGACAAAGCGATGGCGAGTTGTGCGGCTTCACAGTAGAGTTTACGATACGTCAAATACAGCTACACTGTGCATCCATTCAGATAAACTGAAAAATAAAATTATAGTAATTTTATAATATATTATAGTAACGCCGCATTTTATTGTCAGTAACGGTAACGTAACGGGGGAAACGGTAATTCGTTTGATTACTCGTTACTGAAAAAAATAACGACGTTAGTAACGCCGTTTATTTATAACGCCGTTATTCCCATCCCATTTAATTTAAATGATTAATTACGTTCTTACTGACCCCAAACTTTTTAACAATAGTGTAGTTTATACTGTTCTTCATCAAGGTGGGTCAAGCTGTTGAATGCTGAAATTGCATTTATATGTAAATGTGGGATAAATTTCTAGATTTCTGATCGTGACAACTCATTGGCAACTTCATTTTCATAAATGGTTTAAGTGAACTGTGGAGGGATTTTTGGTTTTAAATGTTAAACCGTTTAATTTGAAGAAGAAAAAAAGGAATATTAGATTTTTCATAATATGAACTTTTAAATTCAATCAGTCATTTTTCATAACTTATTGAGAGTTTTTCTTTTACCTCATAAATGACAACATTAGAATTTTCGCAGGTGGCTGGCGACTGAATTGACAATAGAGACTTGAGGCTCAACTCTGAAATGCTCATTCTCGAGTCACTGGCCTTGTTGTCATCCAAGCTCAGCTTCTGTTTTTCAGATACAAGTATTAATAATTAGAGTATGTTTATGTTTATTTGTGTGCACATGTGCTTGCGTTACTGACCTTATTGCTCAGGGATGGGTTGATGAATGTGACATCATTTAAAGTCAGCAAAATCTTGTTCGGACCCCGCACCATTCGGATCTTACTAATTTTGCGCCTATACAAAACATTTAGAAATGTTTAAAGAAACTTTCTGCAGTAGTCTACACGCTTTGAACAACATTAAATGTTAATTTAATAATTTTAATAATAATTTGAAGAATACCTGATGCAGTAAGAACAGCCAATTAAGAAGAAGATGAACAGAAAACCAGACAGGAAGATAAAAATCATGTGTGAAAGATTCACACCTGTAACAAAGAGGGTGATTACCACATATGACATAAAATGTATGTATATGTCGATGTGAACAAAAACCAAACTATTATGTACATTCACACTCACCTCCACGGCCGATGATTCCATGTGTAAACCAGCAGCTGGAATCAGTTTTTGGTGGTCCAGCTGGGGGGAAATGAATCGGCCGTCCCAGAAAACGCACCATATCTGTCTGCCTCTCAATATGGTATGTAGGTTGCAACTCCCAAGAAAAGCCATCTGTGTCCAGCACCACATAGTCCAGCGTGACAAAGTCAGAAAAGTTTGCTTGTAGGCTAAAACCTTTGAATAGCAGGTTTCGGGCATTCTAGGCGATGTTCCCCCCAGACATCCACTGACCTGAAGCCCTGACACTTTGCACAGCATGAGCCATGAACACAATGGAGAAGTAGATGGTGCCAAACAATGGGGACACCTGTAAGAGATGTGAAGATTTTACATTAGCTACTGTATATTGTCTTAGCGTTAAAGCTCCAGCTGTACCTGCTGTGGTTTAAAGTGCCTGGGAAGCTCTCCTTGCTCCTGGGCCTTTTCAAAAGCTTGGTAGAAAGACTGTTCCTTTGGAGACTCAATAGTGATGGTAAGCACGGCATCGTAGGCTCGTAGCAGCTTGCTGCTATGGCGCAGGGAAGGCTGGGTTATATAACGATAGGGCAGACTATAAAAGAGTGTATCGTAAGATAAAAACACCAGCGAGCCGTCTGTCATCCGCATGTCATAAGCTGTCTCCAACAGCAACTTCTGGGTTCTTCCGCCAATCAGCACCGAGTGCATAACGAGGATGACCACTGCAAGCAGAAGTATTGAAAATATGAGAAGACAGGTAGAAAGAACAGTATATTGTATATTATTTTAAAGAATTATATTTAATACAGTAAAAACCTTTATGATTTAAATCATATTTATTTTTGGTGAAAGAAAATATTTCAGTATAGAGAAAAAGAAATATTGGTAACACTTTAGTATAGGGACCAATTGTCACTATTAACTAGTTGCTTATTAGCATGCCTATTTTAACATATTAGTACTTATAAAGTTCATATTCTGCATGACCATATTCTTCTTCATGACAATACCTAAACTTAACAACCAGTGTTGTAGTCAAGACCACCTAATCCGAGACCAAGACAATTGTGTGTTGAGACCGAGTCAAGACCAAGACCAGACCAGCATTGCTGAAATACATCGAAAGGATCCACATTTACTGCCTGAGAAATGCCTTATTTTTAATCATTAAATACAATAATAAGACACTTACAGAGCTGTTACCAATCAAATGAAGCCTCTAACAATTTTGTGGGTGTATGTATTAATTTTGGTGACATTTTTGACACAGTCCCTCAATAATTTCTGACCTGGCATAACAGTATAGGTCATTTGTTCTCAGCCAGGGGTCGGGGCCCACTATGAGGCCTCAACAAACTTCCAAGGGGGCCTCAAGATGACTTAAAATTATTTAAAATAAAACAAAACAAACATTAAAATTAACTAAAACAGGTAAAAATCAAAGATATGTCTTGGTATTTGGTTATTTTTTATAATGAATATACATCTTTCTAGTCATGCTAAGCTATAAAATATTTTGTGTGAGTGGAGGGGGGCCTTCAAATAATGTTGTGGACAATAGGGGGCTGTGAAGTCAAACATTTTGAGATCCACTGGTATAAATGAAATTATTTATTTTTGTTATTTAGTTATTTAATTAGTAACTGATTGCATTTGAAGCAGGAAGTTATACATCCAATCACATTAATGAACGTAAATAAATCAGACAATTTAGTGATATACCCGCAGTTGTGGTCTTAAGAATTGGACCTTGAAATAAAGTGTGACCGAAACATTACATTTTTTTAGTGTACTAATCAAAATATGAGCAATTTTTTTCAGCCAAACTGCTGACAAAACTGCTAATAATATAACTTTTCATGAAAAGTTTTGTATTCAATTGTATTTTACTAATTAATTAATTAATTACAGTTCAAAATTTTAAAGTCAGTAAGATTTTTTTTAAGAAATAATACTTTTATTCAGCAAAGAGGCATTAAATTTCTATTACAAATGAGTGTTGTTCTTTTGAACTTTTTATTCATTAAAGAATGCTGAACATCAGCATATTAGAATGATTTCTGAAGAATTATTTGACACTTAAGACTGGAGTAATGGCTGCTGAACATTCAGCATTGCCATCTTAGGAATAAATAAGCTCTTTATAACTAAATTTATACTAACACTACTTATTAGTTTTAAAATATATTGTACAATTACAATACAGTGTTAATATTACATTATTACAGTTTTTCCTGTATTTTTGATAAATTGCAGCCTTGGTGAGCATAAGAGGTTTCTTTCAAAACATCTTACCAAACTCAAACTTTTGAACAGTACTGTAAATACTGAGAAGTATCAGTATTAAAACACAGAACTGTAGTAAACTCATTTGGAGTGTAAAATATGGAATAACATGGAACTAATATGTCACAATAGTAAATGTTACAGTTTAAAATGTGAGCAGGTCACTTATCACTACATCATATCATACAATGTTAGCAATGTTTTAAACTCACAGAGGAGATCTGCCACTTTCTTGACTTTGGCCAGGGTCTTCTGCACGCTGGTGTGGTTATTACGAACAGATGCCACAATGCTAACAGGCATCCCATGATTCCGCAGGGCATTGGCCAGCTTTATCCCCGCCTCCAACCAGGCATCCTCTGCTGATGTAATGATGCCCACATATGCCCAGCGAAAGTGATGCATGAAGCGTAGCAGGACAAGGGAGGGTAGGGGCATGGTGCGGGAAAACGTAGGGTGACTACGGGCATCATCCAACTCATGTCCAATACAAGACCAGGAAAACACTGCCTTATTCCAAGTCTTTCCTAGCAGAGAGGCAGCTTCACAGTAGCCTGGGTTCACTGGACCAATAAACCCAGACGCCCGTGTGTAGAAACCAAGAAAACGGGAAAAAGCCTGGGACGTCTCACACTCCTCCTCCAGGATGACATAATCAAACGTGATGCCCTGTGAGAGGTGGGGGTCCCTGTTGATGTGATCCACAGCTAACTGTGCAGCCACACCAGGCTGGGCTTTAGTGAAGAGGGGGTCACATGACCAAGGACCCACCACCCCAACCCTAACAGTGGAAGCAGAGGTGGAAGGGAAAAGGCACAGGAAGCTTACGTTAGACAACAGTAGCCAGAGACACAAATAGGTATGTTTATGAATGCTTTGGTCAGGGGTCTGGAGTCCTCTGGTGGCCCATTCTGGTTGTAAGCTGTGAAAGGCACTGGATGGCAGTCGCATTGCAGGGTAACAGGTCAGCTACACAGCTGGTGGGTTGGCACAGAGTAGAGCTTCTTCGCTGTCACATGAGAGATGCCCTTAATGTCAATCAGGTCACCAGGCACAGCAAACTAAGAGAAAATGAACATATGTAAACTCATAGAACTGATATATCTGTTGATATTTAGTATGATATGCATTAAAAATGCTTTCAGAACAGCAAAAAATACAGAAATCAAGAAGGATCTAAGCTATACTTTTGTGCTGGTTATTAATGGTGTAACTGGGAGTGAGAGGATTGCTTAAATCCTGTTAAGAGTACAGCATAATGCTTAGGCTAGTCACTTCAACTTTATCAAAATGAAACATATGCATTTAGACTATTGTCTTGTTAACCCCAAAACAGATCAATCTGCAAAACAACCATTAATGTATGTCATTCACTATATTGGGTATCAAACTTAAGTGACTTTAAATGTGATTTTCCAAGTAAGGCTCTGCTGCTACTTGAGTTTATTGGGATCATCACAGCCAAAAGACAGAGATAATTATCTTTAAGTAAACTAATTCAATTAGTTTGAAAGTAATCTGACAGCAGTACAAATTATAATCAACAATATTAATTATCTAGAATTGCAACATTTTTTTAAACTTATTTACTATGTATTTATGGAGTTATTGTTGTCAGTTTTAAAAACTACAGTCTAGTATTACCAATTAGTGACACTATTTAATTAACAAATTATTAATTACCATTGGATTTGACTTACCGACTCTAACTGGCAAAGTAATATCTGATTGCTCGTTTCCATAACTTGTTGTCTTTATCTCTGCAAATCCTCTCCATGGAAACACTGTAACCATGTGCAAAATTAATTATTTCTTGTTATTTGCAAATCTGTTGTGAAATAAATCCAAATATGAGCAGCAAGTACGATCATGGCCTATCCAGAACTGAGTTACAGTTATAATCTTCTCTTCTGCTGTGCACCATGCCACTGCTGACCTCAATGATTATATCAATCCAATTTTATATCAATCCAATTTTCAGTCTGTTTGATGGACACAATCTAGTGTTGTGTATGTTCTTCCAAATATGGCAGTTGTTAGTAATTGTTGCTAAAAAAAAAAAAAAAAAAGCATACTATTATCATTTTACGAAGAGTTGACATATACTTTATATATACTTTTATTTTTATTTTTTTATTTTTTTAAAAAAGAACACCAAGAACAAGAACTGCACCAGCACTTACTATAGGGGGCAGAAGAATCCAATGAAGTTCCCAGTTGTGTCTGCCTGCCTGATATTATTTTGGCCTGGAGCTCTGTGAGATTATTTGGTGCTGTGGTTTCTGACATCATTTTATTTCAGACACCTAATTCTGGTAAAGCTAGCTAAGTTTTAGGAACAAAAGTGACAAAGGTTTGCGGTTCACTTTCATAATCTGTTCCATCTGTCCCCACCACCCTCCCTGCAATCCTACACAAATACTTTCCCTTGCCAGATAATTGCTTTCTAATGCAGTGAGTGACCAAAATTAAATCCTTGACCAATCAGAATGTTTTAGTAAAGCCTTGTCTGAAAAACTTTCCATATGCCATATCTCCATGTTTTAAGTGCTCAGTCAAAGCTCGTAGTAGATTTTCTCATCCATAATTCTCATAATTCCCCCTCGAGACTTGACCTGGCGTCACTGCGGTCATCTCTAGAGGACATTTCATTGGGGGAGAGGCATAGAGAAATGTGTCACTCACATGTCAAAGGGAATGAATATGGAAAGATTGCTGTGGCAGATCTTAGTGCATAACAACATTCCCTCACTGCCATCCAAATATTCCTTCATCACTCATTCAGACAGATGAGAGCATGCGCACTGTTTACTTACACAAAGTACTAGAAATCTAGGCTAAAAAATAAGAGAAAATTAACAAAAAGCACACTGCGTGCTTGAATTCTGAATACTTTCAAAGTTAGAAGATAAAGTATTGATACACTCAAAGGTAAAGTAAGCCAGTCGTGATGACAATGATTAATAATATTGTGGAAAGGATGACCTCTGGTGACAAAATGGAAAAGTTGCAGATCAAGATGTGGTATTTAGATCTACATACTCAAAATTCAAGTTATTTTGATTCGGACTGTTTATAGATTTAAATGCCTTCCAGAATAGCAAATAAAACCCACGCAACTATTTATACCATAGATTAATAAGGAATGGAAACTTTCTAAATCATTCCAGACTTAGATTGCAGACTGGTTATGATGGGGTTTATGTAATACTTTAATGCCACATATAGTCTAGAAGAAAAACAGATGGAGTTCAATGATTTGCTATGAATCTTTTCTGTTGTAGTAACCAGGAGACAGCTCTAAATCACTGCCCATTGATCCAGTTCTGTTCTTTATATGTGTGTGTGTGTGTGTGTGTGTGTGTGTGTGTGTGTGTGTGTGTGTGTGTTTATATAGGCTAAATGTGCATAAACACACATTTAAAATGTGAAATTGAGCAATATGTGAATAAGAAAGTATTTGTATATATTTGTGTCTGTATATGGGTTGTTGTTGCACAGTAGCTGGACTATTGAGAAAAAATACATTTAAAGAAACTAGATCATAATTACAAATGTGCCAGTAAATGTCAGTAAGGAAAGTTTTTAAGGTCTGCAAAGCAAAGAAACAACTGCATCAAGACAAACAACTGATTTATTAACAAACAAAATAAATGTGAATTGGTCAAAATAGCAAATTACTTTTAAAGATGGCATTTTAGCTAATTGCTAACTTTTCCACACATCCTCTCTACACACCATAAAAAAGACAAAAATTAAACCTGAATGCACACAGTGGTTGATAGAGAGCATTTCTTATATGAAACAAGGATTTTTTATTATTATTATTGCTGCTGCTTTTTAAGGCTGTCACAGAAACAGTTATCATATGGGTTATTTTAGTATAGTGTTTTTTATTGTGAGTGACATAAAAAATGATTACAATACCTTTAAAGTGTCAAGTAAAAAAAATATTGAGGGCAGATGCCAAATATACAGATGATTTGCACTGGCTTAAAATCATGGCTAGGAGGAAATTCACAGCAGGAGTGTCTTGCACTTTATTTATTTATTTTATTTTATTTTATTTTATTTTATTTTATTATTTTTTATTTTATTTTATTTTATTTATTTATTTTTATTTTATTTTACTCATTTATTTTTGAAGAAGAAGAAGCACCACTCCTGTCTCACATGGCGCCCCGCAAAATGACGTGGCAAAAATATGACCAAGGAAACTACTATCTAGGTTCATGAACTAAGGGAAAAATTGCAACGTGATCATGTGATCACAATGCATTCTCACTGTATGGAAAAGAGCAGCTTTAACATTTTGATAAAACCCCTTTTTGTGTTCTAAGGGAGAAAATTCAAATGTTTTGCACATTGCATGAATGATTCATAATATTTTTGTGCTAACATTCCAAGAACATTATTAAAGACCAGATAACTCTAAATGAACATTGTATTAACCTTACTAGAAGAAAGTTTGTTCATGACTTTGCCAGAATATTAGTCAAAGTTTTGAGAATGTTTCTTATTAACTGGGATGCCACTGCATCACAGGACAGCTGCTAAATACCATAATAGACAAAAATGAATACAAACTGAATATGCAGCCCTCTGACCAAGTCTCTACCAACACTGTTGGGCTGATTTTTGGAGACTATTATTATTCAAAGCCAACATGCGGTGAAGCATAACCTATAACCTACCAAAGTAAACTGGTCTGCATCCAGATGGTTCAAGTTTGAACAAAGACAGCTGTTAAACATGATCCGCAATGCTATGGACAGCCATCTCGTGGGAGCCATTAGGTCTGATGACCGCTCTGTATGATGGTATATACAGGAATATGAGGCCATTTTATTTGACCAGGTGCATCTTGTGGTTTTTCTCTCAGAATGTTATGATGTTTATTTAGAATGGTACTGCCTCCACACTTTTGAGAACTTTTTGTGAATCTTGAGAGTACAGTGCAAAATCTGAAAGAGATTTTCAACTCTTTTATCCCTGTAACAGCTGGACCATCAAGAAAACTCCAGACCTCAAATGTAAAAGGACAGAAACAGTTACATGGTGAACACAAGTTGTTTAGAGAGATTTTTCATTGACTAAACCGCACATTACTAGAGTGAATCTTGAAGAGTAGTTCAGCTGCACATGTACACAGATCATGAATCACTCCCTTGGTTTTCTTTCCAAAACTGAACAAATATGAAAACAGATGTGAACGTACATCCCTGTATTCAAACTGCAATTAAACGATCAACGGGATTTGATGTGTTAATACCCCAGTCAGTCTTGACAGAGGTTCTGCTGGCAGCAACTAGCAGGTTTCATTGACGGTTGTGACCTCTCTGTCTTTTTTATTCTCATTAACAGCTCTCCTTCATTCCCTCCCTCTAGCTTCCTGCCTCACTCCCTTTTTTCCTTTCTCTTGCTGTTTTTCTCCCTCTTTCCACCCCCGGTCCTCCTTTGGGAATGGTCTTGGTCATGCTTCCTGTGGCTGTGATAATGTAATGAGCTCAGATGGGGAAAAAAATGTCTCTAACCATTTCACGTCACAGCTGTTTCTCCTCTAATAACACTCTGCTGAGAATTCAAACTTCCTTGACCAGCTTTCCCAAATGAACCATAATTAGTACAAACACCAGCTCATACTCCTCATGAGTCAGAGGACAACATAAGTCCTGTCTTTCTCAGTTTTGCAGGCCATAGTAGCAACAGGAAGCCATTCATAATTGTAATGTCAGAGAGATGGTTTATTAAATCTGTCTTACGCTAAAGGAGAGGCGCCACTGATTCAGGCTTGTGGTCTAATCCAGCACCAGATCCCTCTGATTTTTGTAATTGTTGGCCTACTTAAATGTTAAGGTCAGGCCAGGTAACATGCATTAACTGTCTTAAAATGGTGGGACAAACACTTACTCAAACTTACGTTATTTTCTCACTTAAGTAAGTTTATTACACCACTATTTACCCAACAAATATTGAGATACGTGTACATGAAATTTGAGTTTAAATATTTTAGAATTTTACCTGCATGTTTACCTCTATACCTGTTCCATGAAGTAAACAAATAGTTCATTACAATGTACAAAACAATCAGCCGTCATTGTCACTACAATCGATAAGTACAGTCAAGATGGCGCATCTGTTATGTTTATGTGGATATTTTTTGTCTTAAGTCACAGTGTATGTCAGTATAATTATTTAACCATTTGTAACTGACCAAGTGCAAACTAGTTCCATTTTACGGTGCAAATGTGTCGGGTGAAGTCAGCTAAAATGGGCCACGTTTTGGTAAATGACTTATAATACCATCAAATAAGCTATGCATGAGATCTTATGATATTCTTATAAATTAGCATGGGTCTCTTAAATATATTTATATTTTTTAAATGTGAAAAAGTATAAAAGTTTTAAAATTATGAGAGTTAAGAGTATCAGCAGGTACTTTCTTGAGCCACGGCACAACATTCAGGTAAAATGGGCCAATATAACAAGAGAACAACACATGTAATTTCAGCTTAAATCATTTTATTTTTAACAGTAAATTGACACTATTGTCTTTAGTGTGCCATAGCAACACCATAAATGTATTTCATTAAATAGAAAGTTGAATGAATATTTAATTAAACAATGCAATCCAAAATGAACTGATCATGTTGTATAGGTGTGTGTTTCTGTGCATTGGTGTCTTTTGTGTGCTTGTATTTTTTTTAAAGACTGTTAAGATTTTGTATGGATACGTATCTACAGTAGGCTTATAAACCTATTTTCACCCTTAAATTCTGTGTAAAAGTGTGTGTGTGTGTGTGTGTGTGTGTGTGTATATGCAGCCCATTTTACTGACATCTTCCTTTCTTTCCCTTTCTCTTCTTGTCTCTCCGTTTCCTTTCTTTGCTTGTCCTCCTGCCATACTGTCTGCAATGCATTTTTTAAAAAGACTGTTAAGATTTTGTATGGATACATATCTAGGCCTATAAACCTATTTTCACCCTCAATTTCTGCCTAAAAGTGTGTGTGTGTGTGTGTGTGTGTGTGTGTGTATGCGGCCCATTTTAGCTTAACCATCCATTTCTACCTAAAATGACCTTTTTCACAAAAATCAAAGTTTCTTTTATAAATTAAACTTTTTTATTTGAAAGAGCATGTCAAAACATTGTTCATAAACCTTTGCTTTGTTGGTAAGCTTGCTTATAATTGCTTTAGGTACCCTTATTAGTGATTAATGAAATTTTCTATGTCAGGCTCAATTACCTTACAATTTCTCTGACGAGCTTCATGTAACACTCTGCCCTGCCCGCCTCAAAAAACTCAGACCAATAAAAATTATTGTTACATGTCAACAAGTGTTGAAACAACAATGCAAGATCAGTTATTGTGATTTTCTGTAAAAATTTAAAGAGATATGATGCTACAACCTTATTTGGCCCATTTTACCTGATAGCCTATTTTACTGACTTCACCCTATACATATTTAAGTTCTTTTAAAGCCTTTATTTAGATACCTACAGCTGAATTAGATTTGCACATTTAAAAAATGACAAAGGAGTCCCCAGAAAATATCAAAAAATCAAACATAATGTTTAACAACAGCTTAAAAATCTGGTAATAGTTTAGGGGACTTGTAACACTGCCGAATCAACCAACAAGTTCTGAGAGTTCGCTAGTTTGCAACAATTTGAGAATTTGAGAAAATTTCAGTTAGAATGAAATGGAGATGTTGACACAAGAAAGTCTTTGAAAATTTTGTGAGTTTATGTAAAAGACAGAGATAAAGAGAGAAGGCAATGGCTTGTTGAGAAAGGAATCAAATCACCACAGCATATACCATACATTTTACCAGTCTTTTACTTTGTCAGAGAATTAGGAAATGGACAGACTCTCACTTACTGAGAGCAGAAAATTCAAGGCTAGTCACATACTCAATCTGCTTTTCATTAGGCCATTGGGTGAAGAGAAGAAAATGGTACATCAGAGGTGAAAGGTTAGAGGTCAGTGACTAACTGGGTGCATGACCAATAGTTTAGTCCAGGAATCTCCAGACCTGCTTCAGAGGAATGCTACTTCATCTGTGCTGCAAGATAAACAAATGTTCATTCGAGTGGGCGAGTGGGACATCTGGAAGAAAAAGTGAAGGAGACCCTCTACGAACCTCCATAGTACACGCGAATCCTTGACACAGTGTAAGTAGGTCAAAGGTCATGGGAACCAACAGTCAACAACCTCTTCCTCCCACGATTATAAACAACTTAGCTGGATTATGTCTCTCACTGTCAGGAAAAGTTGGGTTAATCCTAGAATAGCATTTTGCAAAACTGCTCCAGTCACATGAGACTCTTAGGAATAAACTGCGATCATCTTATGTGTCCAATAAATGGCCCTTCACTATGTTTGTTTTATTTAGTTACTTTTAATATACGTAATAAATGGCCTTAAAAATAAAAAAAATAATCTCTTTATCCTTGCTTCACATTAAAAAAAGATTCTCATTTATAATCCTCATTTATAAATGAAAGAAATTCACTATTAAACAATTGAATTTGACAAACCAGGAAACATTTGCATAATAGCAGCTAAAAAATTTAACAAAAACAGACTTTTTGGCTTTAAAACCATTAGAAGTTCGGTGCCAGGAGTCCCATGTTACAGTTCATCCAGAGCACAGTGATCTCACTGTTCATCTTCTATGAGTGCTTGCAAAATCAGCTGGCAAGTTTCATCGTTTTGCTTCATGTTTCACAATCACTTATGCAACAACACTTTCTGAATCCTATACAGTCACTTCATAAATCATATCATCATCATAGTGCAGTCGCTGACTTGACTTTGGATGACAAGACTTGCCGGAACCTTCTCTTCAACTCTTGCATGTTCGGGCTCTTTGGCCTGGCAAGGTGTAGTCCACCTTTTCTCTTCTCCCCATTTCCTCCTCCCAGCGCTCGGCTTACCTCCTGACATAAGTACAGAAAAGCAGCCTGGACGCTCTCATGGTTCTCCCTGGCTGAAGCCTCAAAGTAGGGCCCTCCCAATTCATCAGCTAGAGCCTTGCCCTCGTGATCCGGGACCTGCCGGGCGCGCAGCAGGTCGCTCTTGTTTCCCACGATAATAACAGGGATGTTGCCGCTGGGATGGATTCGGCGCACATGTTGGTAGAGAGGCTGGACGGTACGGTAGCTGTTCAGGTCAGTGATGGAGAAGACGAGCACATAACCATCTGCCCAGTAAATGGAGCGGTTGATCTGCTCTTGACAGTAAAGACCCTCTGCGTCATCCTGGAATGAGAAAACTCTTGTTTTTATTCAAATTTTATATAACAATGTTTATGAAACAAACAAATTCAATTTCTTTTTCTAGTCGGTATTGAAAACCGTTATTGCTGCTTAATATTTTGTGGAACTGTGATGAATTTTTTTCCAGGATTCTTTGACAAATAGACGGTTCAAATGAACAGCATTTATTTGAAACTGAAATCACAGTAAATGTCTTTACTGTCACTTTTGATCAGTTTACAGTCAAACCAAAAATTATTCAGTCACCAGATATAATTTTTGATTTTTTTTTACTAGTGGGTGCAGGACACTATAGTTCATTTATGTAAGTGAGGATAGCAAAATAAAGTAAACTGTGACATATTATACCCAAAAATTCTTCATACAGTGGATTACCAGTAAAACTGAAAAAATGTGGAAGCAAAAATTTGATTTGACACTTTGACCTGACCATGATTTGTTACATACCTTTCTAACAAAGTTATCTGACATTATCAAGAAGAATTTGTTCTGACACAGTTTAACTCTTGAGTTCTTGTCATATTTTATTACCATTTTCTAAACTATAGCGAATCAACTGTGATAATGTGAAAAATGTTGAAGGTGTCTGAATATATTTTGGTTTGACTGTAATGCGTCCTTGCTGAATAAAAGTATTTATTTTTGAATAATATTGTATCAAGGATTCCACAAAAATTTAAGTAGCAAAACCTAACAAAAAATGTTTCTTGAGTATCAAATAATTTCTGAGCACCAACAATTTCTGAAGGATCATGTGACACTAAAGCCTGGAGGAATGGCTGCTAAAAATTCAACTTTGCCAACATAGGAATAAATTACATTTTAAAATACAGTAAAATAGCAAGTAGTTATTTTAAATTGTAATAATATTTCACAATATTACTGTTTTTACTGCATTTATTACTTTTTTACTGAATTTTTTTTTTTTGTGCAGTATTGGTGAGCATAGTCTTGGGTCTTCTTTCAAAAATGTTAAAAAGTCATAATGGTTCCAAATGTTTGCCCAGGTGTGTGTGTGTGTGTGTGTGTGGAAATCAACTTATTTTACTGTAAAGAAAAAAGACTATAATATTAACTATAATATTATTTTAATGATTACTCCAAATATAATGTTTTTAACAGGATGACTACCATAAGTTAGTTCTAACATAACAACTTAGTAAATTCTCAATCATTATGACACCTATATATATACACACTGCTTGAGCCAGGATCAGATTCATTCAGTTGAAGAGAGCCCTTCTTCAGTACACATGAGTCAGACTAATGAGCTTATGGCTGAACACACCCTCTTTATCTCCCCTGCGCCGCATACTTTGTTTACTGGCCAAATGTTTGAACTAATATTCCCCACAGTTCATCTGAAGCATGCAGGAATCCCACAGGCGATGACTGAGTGATCTAAATGACTGTGATAATACACCATGGACACACTACTTTTGATGAAGGTTTAGCTGAATGACAGAAGGAAGTGTTAGGAATGTGATTTGGGGGTACCTGCAGTGAAACACATGGAGTGTCCTGCACTTGTAAAGAAACTTGCTCCCCATCCAAATTAATCTCCCTTGAATACAAGGCTCCTAGAAATGTTGAAAAAGAAAAAAATCCACTTACTAACACGATAAACAGAAGTCTGTTTTCAGTGTAAAATGCTGAAAGTCTCATGAAATCTATTACAAATGACAGAAATGATTGCAACACTAAAACGGGCTGAAACAAAAATGTCATAATAATGAAAACATTTTAGGATCCTAGTATAGTAGCATTGATTCATTATGTTTACCTGTGTTGGCTTCATAGTCTCCAATGAATCTCTTAGTAAGAAATCGTACAATCAGAGCTGAAAATTGAAACCAAATGGAAACTTTGTATCAGCATTATAAGCATAAGCACTGTCACATAGCTCGTGCACAACTTTGCAGTGTTTCAGTGTATGTCGCACCCTGGCGTTAAACCAGTTTAAATATCCCCAACATCATCGTTTTTCAGGATTAGAAACATGCGTGCCATTAAGACTTTATTAATGACTTTAAACAGAATAAACATTAAATCACCAAAGTGCCATTAGAATAAGTTAATATGAAATAAAAAATATGATGGCATAAAGTAAAATTATTTGTATTACTTCTACATATTAAAAGCCACATTATTCGATATACATACCTGTTTTCCCGACATTGCTTGCACCGAGAACAACTATTTTGACGTTTTTGTTTGGCACGCAGTCTAGTACAGGATACTCCGGTATAGGGACTAGCAGAAAGTTGCTAGAGCCACTGCTCATTGTTCTTGGCTGTTCGATAAGAAGACGCATTTAGAAAGCTGTAACTATAATTCGGCTGTCTAGAAATGCATCTCTTTTCCTCCGCGTTCTCGCGCTATATGAGCCCGCTGCACACGTTAGGTGTCGGGAAGCCTCCTGTTATCTCCGTTTGGCAGACAGAGGTCTTCATAGACTGTTTTAAATAAATGCAATCCACTGCACCCCAAACGCTGGCTTCACTTCTGCACGACATGAATGTTAATTCTGCATACCGGCCCTCTAATGAAGTAACTAATATAGTCTAACAAAGCAAAATTGAACCGTTCACAACCCGCAGTTCCTGATTGCAAGATCTCTTTCCACAGACCGCAACTGCGCCTTCAGCAACAAAAAAACAAAAAAACCCCGGACAAACTGAATAGGGGCGTGAATAAACCAGCTCACTCAGACTCAAATTCATATGCTAACACATGTGTGTATTATAGCTATTTATATTAATATTTATATATTAATAAAATGTTTGACAGTATATTTTTGCATTAATAGTGCATTTATATATTAATAAGCGTGCTATATCGAAAAGAATGTGCGTATTGTTGAATGACTTTTTAATGACTATTAACTATTTTAATGACTTTTTTTCGTCGGTAAGTGTAGATAAGCGCTAGAGCTGTTACCTTATCACGCAAATGCTATTTGCTGATTTAACATTGCTGCCTTTTTGTAACTGAAAGCATACTTGTGGAAAAAAATACATAGGCCTAATTTTAACATAGGTTAAAATTCCCATTTGCGTTAAGAACGATAGCTAGTATAGTAAGTTAAATTAACTAGTATTTAGTCTTTAGTAATCCTTCTGATTCTATGAATAGTCAACAGAATTTTGTTTTTACTTCCTTTATGTAGCCTATTAATTATTATTATTTTTTGCATACGAATCGTACTATGAAGAAGATTACAAAACTGTTTTTTTTTTCTATTTAAATAAAGACTGTTTAAATAAAAAAAAAGAGGATTGGACTCATAAATATTAAATACACCACGTGATAGGAAGTTTACCAAGGAACGTCATCATTACCTAATTAATATTCATACTATTAGCCTTCGCCATAAAATATGAAAACATCAAAAGAATATAAAACGGAGCTATTCCTTTAGGGCTTGTATTCTTTTTACAAATAGTATCCATAATTCACCGTCGTCTGCCTTTATATCCAATTGGCTCAATATGCGTGAAATAAAAGGATTAAATTATATCCTTAATTAAAATATCACTTAGCCTACTGACGCAAAATGTATTTGTTTTCAAAACAAGTAAAATAGATCTTTATCAGGTTTTTTTTTTTTTTTTTTTTTTTTTTTTAGATATTTAGAACTGATGATGATAAAATATCTCACGCTTATTTTCGTTTTGCCAACTCGCACTAACGTGGTATCATTTTAAGCTATTTTTGTTATTCATGGGATGTTACATATATAAATTATTCTTTAAATAATGTTGAATGTTTTAAATGCAATGAATGTAGGCTATTTTTTTATACCACAAACATTACACTGATAAGAAACATTATATAGATAATATAAATTATCGCAAAATATTTTTAAAAATATGTAAACAAAATATGTGAAAGAAAAAAAAAGAAAATTGCCCCTTAAAATTTTTACCAAATTGATGATAACGCTTTACAAATCCTTTCTTGTCTATTCAGTGCTTTGTAATTTCTATGCTAAATTTCCCAGTATTGGTGAACTATGTGTAAAATAAAGTTGATGTGAGCAGAAGTCTTCGCTATAGTAGGTTTGGTAGTGTTGTGTACTGCGCAGCTGCTCGTCTACAGCGCGCGAGCCGCGACACTCCCTCGTTCCGCCGCGAGCTGGACCGACTGAAGCGTTCACCGGAACTTCAGCCCGTGCGGCTGTCACAGTTTTAAATAGGGGTTCGGTCCAATATGGCGGCAGACGGATGGAAATACTGATGACAGTCCGAAAGATCGCCTCGATTTGTACGATGGTGAGTTTTTCCTCGCATAAGTGAGTGTTGTCCCGTCCACTGCGTCTAAGCTGTGTTTGGATTAGCCTGCTAACAGGGCTAGCTCAGCAGCTAACAGATAAACAACCGTGGCATGACATGGCAGCACAGCCACAAAAAGTTTGCACACCTCTCTGTTTGGGTTTATAGACGCAGTAGAAGTTTGGAGATGTGGTTGAACGGACTTTAAAGTATTTTTGTCAGATAATTTGATATTCTGCTCAAGGGTCAAATGTATAGCCTAGCGTATTAGCGATCGACACACATAATGTCCATGTTTGATTAGCCGGGCTCAGTTTTATAAATACCACCAGATAATATCTGTCATGTGGATATTATATGTATGTGTTTACGAGTGTTTTGTAAAGAGGAAGGGTGGCCGGGGTAACAGGCGAGGTCATGCACGAGACTACAGTTCCTGCTGCTGCTGTTGATTCAACATTATTTGAAGGACACAACTAAAAACTGATTCAATGAGCTCAGTGTCTTTGTAGTGCTGAAAGGGGTTTCTTAAACTCTCACACGAGAACATTCACAGTAGATCGGACTTACAAAGAACATAAAATTGAGGATTTGGTGTGTACACAATATTGTTTGAATTTAAAATGTTATTTATTTGAGAAGGTACTGGGAGTTCTGTTATAGAACAGCTTCTAGTTTGAGATTTAATTCTTATCAATCAGCGAATCCTTTCAATAGCAATATATTTATGTGGCAACTTCCTTATTTACCAGCAGTTACTGATAACCATCTATAGAGATAAGACACATGGATTTACATCTTGTTGATTTAGCATAGCCACCTCAGTGTGCCAGTATAAACTATGTAAAAGAGATATTAATTATGTAAAATTTGATGTTCATAAATTGAGTAAAATTTATTGATACATTATGGCTTAGGATCAAGGTCATCAAGTCTTGTGTTGACATTATATGTAAAGTTATGTTTAGTTACATTTTCAACAGATTACCTAAGTCATGACGAGTCAGATCCCTTTAGTGATTTGTCCTTGCAGAAACAGAATATTTAAAATGACAACTTCAGTATTTCATTTAATAATAATTATTAACATATTAAAATATCAAACTCTAATCGATATTAAAATGCTAAAAACACATAAAATCAATAAAAACTGTAATCATATACCCCCCCTCAATAACTATTGTTCCTGTTGAAGAACATAGTTTTTTTTGTTGTTGTTTTAATTCCTCAATCATGGTTAATTAATTTAGTATTTGTATACTATGTGCCTGGAAGAGTGGGTCTTTATGTAAGGAGTTGGACAGTGGGGTGGCTTTCGGGTCAAAAAGCTTGAGAACCACCGACTTAGGCCTGTAAAACATCTGAGAACTCATGCATTATACTTCAGATACTGATACCACTTACAGCTCTGCCTTGATGTTCTCCCCTGGTGAAACAGAGTGGGTGCACTTGCCCAGCAACTGCATCCTGTTAATGCCAAGTCTGGCATCATTCTTCACAAACAGGATGTTCCTGTTAGTCTCCAATAGGTCCATGGTGTTCCTGGTCTCTTGTATTATTGAGACCCCATGAGCAAAGATAACCATTGTGGCTGTTCCCTTTAGGGCACCAATGCCTCTGCTTTGGAAAAGGAGATTGGACCGGAACAGTTCCCTGTTAATGAACACTACTTTGGGCTGGTCAATGTAAGTTTACATTATTGTCTTTGTTAGTGAATGTGCTATAAATAGAAGATGACTTTGCCATATCGCTTTTAAATTTTAAAGCATATGTTTTTTGTGCTTATGTCATCACTTAATGGCAGTTTTGGCAAGCATGTATAAAAGGCAGCAAAATACAGGGTAAACGTACCTATTAAGCATTAAGCACACTTCCATTTTTGAGCTCAGATTATAAAAAGAAAAAATAATGTATTATCCTACTTGATGTCTTAACCAATTGATGTGCATGATTTTGCACATTATAACCTGGAACTTGGATGTGGAAAATAATTACAGTTAGATCCAAAAGATAGTTTTAGCAACATAGCGCAGATGCTACAGAACACAGTTAGCTGACTAGCTGTATAAAATTGTGTGCTACGCTAATATATTATTTCACAGGCGTTACTGACTTGTACTTTTACATCCATAATATTATAAATTGACAGTTTATTTTTGGTCTGTGGTTTTACACCGCTGTTATTTTTAAAGATTTCATATTATTTTAAGGTGAGCTTAAAGGGTGCACTTCTATGAAAATCACACCGCTTCAGTGTGACATTAATAAGAAAAAGTATAATTACATAGATATTGTTAATGATAGTTGTTCATATTAAAATATGTATGAACTTAATACATGACCTAGATCATTTATTTTGCAAAATCCTGTCATTTTAATAAATATTACATGGAATTTATTAAAAATTGTCGCTGCTCCCATTAAGTTGTGTGCTCTTTAAGCTCTTCCACATTGAACATCTATGTAAATACTATATAAACAGACTTTAAATATTAACTGATGGTTGTCACTTTAAGTTAATCTTTATAAAATGATTAGTAACTTTTTTTTAACAGCTTTAAGGTAACAAAATATAGACTATATAACTATAGTTTATAACTAAAGGCTGCAATACACTACACGACTTTTAAAACCTGAACAGATTTTTAAAACACCAGGCTAGGGATGGCTTGATACCACAATTTTGGCTTCGGTACGATACCAGAATGTAAAACCTCTGTATCGATACTAAATCGATACCATAGGTGACAAATAACCAGCCTCAAAAGATAAGTGAATTGAAAACAATTTTATTAAAATAATAATAATAAAAACAGATTCATATCTTAATACCTTTGTATCAATATGTAACAAAAAACCTACCGGGTTACATTTTGACTGAGTTTGAAGAAAGAAAAAAAATACAACTGAAGTAACACAATTAATGCAACAAATGTTGCTTTATTGTAAAGTGTTATTCTAACAGTCAAAGTAATATTCAAAATCATATTTAAATATAAACCTCGCTCTCTCGGCTGCTTCATATTAGCGTTCGGCAGCGCGGCAGAAACATTCCCTTCATATCATTGATACTAAAATTAATATAGCAAAACTCTTGCTTAATTCAAATTCAATTAATATTCGATTGTATGAAATGCAAGTGCATATATTACATGACCAAAACTTCTAGAGTGTCACACATGCACATTTGAGCTTACTGTATCATATCTGTATGTGCGTTGATCAGTTGTAAATAAAAGTTCAAATTAAATCTGAATTTATGAATGATGCACTCTCACCTGTCGATCTCTTAATTCTGTGAAAAGATCAGGATGAGCAAGCGACAAATGCTTAAAAAGGTTTGATGTGTTGCCTCTGTGGCAACACGTGATTTATAGCAACGCTTGCATACAGGTGCAGTAAGGTCAGTTCGTTCACCTTTGTCATCTGTTTTGTATGCAAAGTAATGGCATATTTCACTTCTCCTGTTCTGTTTATTTATTAATTTCGGGTGCGTTGATAGAGTTTAATCTGTTTGATCCATCGCGTTGTTCTGTTGTCACATTTACCGGTTGTGCAGCAATTTGGGAAGCACTACAGGTGCCACCTACAGGTGCACTTCGCAACAGCAGCGTATGAAATACTGAGTTGAGCAAAATTATGATATCGTACCGTTTGAAATATAATATATACCGGTATTTTTCCAGTACCGGTATACCGCGCATCCCTACACCAGGCATCATGCACTTACCGACTTTGTAAATAGTCACAAAGGAAAACTGGCCATCATACACTAAACGACTGAAGATCACACACTAGCAGACTTTAAATTCCTTCCAATCACAACAAACTCACACAGAAATGTGTGCACTGTTGCTAGGAGACGTGTGACAAATGAAAACAATGTGTGTTATAAAATCGGCTGAAAATATCAAACATGTTGATCTCCTCCGACTGGATGGAATCAAAGTCTGAAGCTACAAAAATCGGAGTCTGTAACCATCATACACTATGCGATTTTCTATGGAATCAGTCAACTCAAATCTGCAAACTGTCTCTGACCTTTGGCAACTAGCATCAACTTCTCCAGACTGTGAATTGGTGGAAAATCGGTACAAAAATCGTGTAGTGCATTCAAGCCTTAAGAGACTATAGATAAGTTGACATCCATTTAATAAGAGGCTTCATAATGAGGCTAGTTTCTGTGTTCATCCCCATGAATGAAATGTTTTATTGGTTTGTTTTAATTGATTTTTGAATGTGTTATTTAGCTGAACGTGGACTAGTCTAGATGGTGCAGTGTGCTTAAATGACACTTCACTATGAATATAACTGATCAAATTCAATGCCTTGTTGCTTGATTTTAGTGTTCTGTTTTTTTGTGATCGACTTTATACCTTCAAATAAAACATTTTTCAATTATTCTTTAAAAAGGTTGTTTAAAATAAACAAGAATTTTTAATAAAACATGATGTGAGCTTAATGGGAACAGGGGTGTGCTTAAAAGGGTACAAACATGTACCCATTAAGCACAGCCAGACTTTTTGCATTTAATGATGTATATCTTAATTGAAATGCTTTTGTCATTTAAAATAAAATGAAATATTTTTGTGTGAGAGATTAATATTTTATTTTAACATAACTTCTTGTGCTGAAACCGATATCTTGTGCACTAAAAATGTCTAAATGTAGATTTTGGTGAGCTTAATTGGTACGTTTACCCTAATAATAAAACAGCTCCATAAATCAAACAATGGTTTGCTTTCATTCTCTGAAAAATTAATTGCAGATATGACACACATTATATGCGCCTGTATGTCATCTCATGTCCTTCATCAATCTTTGATCTGTTCTTTCTCCAATTGCAATCTGGTCACTCAGTTTGGCAACACCTGCTACTGTAACTCAGTGCTGCAGGCACTCTACTTTTGCCGGCCCTTCCGGGAGAAAGTGCTGGCCTATAAGATCCAGCCGCGACGGAAAGAGAGCCTGCTCACCTGCCTGGCTGACCTGTTCAACAGCATTGCAACTCAGAAGAAGAAAGTGGGAGTCATTCCACCAAAGAAGTTCATCTCCAGGCTGAGGAAGGAAAATGGTGAGAAAAGGTTCTGGGTTCTACAGTAAGCGATTTTGACTGACTGACTGACGAGAGGGGTTGTTGATGTGGGTTAGTGGGAATGTTATGCAGGTGCTTGGAGATATGTGAAATGATATGTGAAGATGTTGCTGTACAGATAATATGCATGTTCTGATATATTTGTAAACATTTTAAATGTAAACATGGATATAAAGATGTTGTCTAGATACACCACCAAAAGTTTGGGAATACTTTTATTTAGCAAAGATGCCTTAAATTGATCAAAAGTGACAGTAAAGACGTTTATAATGTTACAAAAGATACTTTTGAACTTTCTGTTCATCAAAAATGTTGGTTTTTCACAAAAATATTAAGCAGTACAACTGTTTTCAACATTGGTAATAACAAGAAATTCTTATTTGAATGATTTCTGAAGGATCATGTGACAATGACTGGAATAATGCCTGCTTTAAATACCATTTATTAGATCTATTGTGAATGTGTAGCATGAACATCTAGTCAGCTTTATGTCAGATGTGAAACTATGTTTTGCTAGTCAATTAAGTGAGTTTGATAGTAATATAGTAACTGCTCTGATGGATTCAGTTATTACATTTGTTAGGATGATTAAAACAATAACAGAGCAGCTCATAAGAGTCATTTATCATGAACTGGACACTGCTCATGCAGCCAGCAAAGACAACACAATTTATTGTTGTATAATTTTGCTTTGACTGCAAATTCAGAACTGATATAAAATGTCACTTCTTTTACCACGGCGCAGTAGATTCAGCTGCACGGCTGAATAGCTATAAGGGAAACACTGTATGTGATTGAATTGCACTACTATTAAATAATTAAATAATTTCTCCACTGATCAGTTTTACTGTTTATGTAAAAGACTTGCAGCTACCTAATGCTATCAACCCTTCCTTTTTTTTTTTTTTTTTTTTACCTACAGAGCTGTTTGACAATTACATGCAGCAAGATGCACATGAATTCCTCAACTACTTGCTCAACACCATTGCGGACCTGCTACAGGAGGAAAAGAGCCAGGAGAGACAGCAGAATGGAAAGGTAGTACAGAATGGTGGAAGTGGAGGAGGAGGTGGAGGCGGAGGCGGTAGCAGCACAGGAGAAGGGGAAACGGAGGAAAAGACTCAGCAGACCTGGGTGCACGAGATCTTCCAAGGCACACTGACCAATGAGACACGGTGCCTGAACTGTGAAGCGGTGAGTCAGAGGAGGTGCAGTGAGTCATAAGTACCCTAAAGGGTTCTTGATTTTATTAATGAGATATGGGATGTGTGAGATTTTGTGACTGTTTTTGTCACTTTGGCTTTGACTAATCAGCATCTGGGGGATTGTTTGGATGTGATGGGAAGACTGTTTTCAACAGTGTATCACGGCACAAAGAAGTCTGTTAAATGTTTGGATTGTAGAATAAGTTAATAACTGTCCTAGCTGTTCTGAGATGTAAGGGTGTGTTATGATGACTGATGATGATTTTTCAGGTATTACAAAAGCACCATTGTAATTTAAAATGATTTTTTTTTTTATTATTATTATTTATTTATTTTTTTATAATAATTTTAATAAAAAGCTTTAGGTTTGCTGTGCTTGTTTGTAGGCCTGCACAATTAGGCCCAAAATTTTGTGATCTATAATGTTTATTAAAATGATTGTTTTTGTCATTATTACTAGTAGAGGCAAATAAATTGTAAAAGGAAATATTGCTATTGTATTACTATATATATTGTAATATAACTATATGTAAACAATAATATAATAACCATTTTATTTTACATTATAACTGTAAAATGACAATACTAATATTTATGAATGTCTTCATTCTTCATTTTCAAATGTTAAACCATTTATTTTGGTGGAAAACTGTAGGGAGTGCTTCAAGCTCTTTTGTTGCATTCCCAAATGTACATTATAAGAAACTCAAACTGAGAGCACATACAGAGATGAGTTTAATGTGGAATAGAATTTACTGAATTTCTTTTTTTCATAATAATTAATTAATCATAAAGGGATAGTTCACCCAAAAATGAAAATTCTGTCATTTACTCACCCTCATGTCTTTCCAAACCTGTATGAGTTTCTTTCTTATGTTGAACACAAAAGAAGATATTTTGAAGAATTTTGAAGAACCAAACAGTTGTTGGTCCCCATTGACTTCCATAGTAGGGAAAGAAATACTATAGAAGTCAGTGGGGACCATCAACTGTTTGATTACCAGCATTCTTCAAAATATGTTCTTTTATGTTCAACATAAGAAAGAAACTCATACAGGTTTGGAACGACATGAGGGTGAGTAAAAGATGACAGGTTGCTTAGGGTTGCATTTGGGACCAGCTGGTTTTGATAATATGTAGTCTTGGATAATATGCAGTCTTAGATTGTATGATGGGTAATCATGTCCTCTTTTGTCCCAGGTGAGCAGTAAAGACGAAGACTTCCTAGACCTTTCAGTGGACGTGGAGCAGAATACCTCCATCACACACTGTCTTCGGTAAAGCCACAAACATAACTGCAGTAAATGTCCCGTTGGTGCAAGTTCTTAGTTTAATGTTCATTAATGTGGAAAGATAACGTGTTGTCTCTGCACTGACAGGGGTTTCAGCAACACCGAGACCTTATGTAGTGAATACAAGTACTACTGTGAGCAATGCAGAAGTAAACAGGAGGCTCAGAAAAGGTATGTAGTTCAGATAGACTGACATGACTGAAATTACTCTTCTTCTGGAGGCACATTTGCTGTGATATTCACATCAAGCGATGTAAGCCCGATGCTATGGACCGCCCCGTGTGTATGTAGCATTTCCTTCCTTCCTGAATGCATCTTGTTGTTGTACTCAATGCATTAGTGTGTTGGTTCTGTGCACCAAGAGAGAGATTTTAATCCTGGAGCATTTAACAATTACAGTTGCTCAGGAAGTTGGCCAATAAAGTGCAGTCTGAGAATAGAGATGGAATTTCAAGTTAAAATCGATCCTGTCTCTGTTCTTCCTTACAGGATGCGGGTGAAGAAATTACCCATGATCCTTGCCCTGCACCTAAAGCGCTTTAAGTATATGGACCAGCTTCATCGCTACACCAAGCTCTCTTATCGTGTAGTCTTCCCTCTGGAGCTGAGGCTCTTTAACACCTCTGGTGATGCTACCAACCCTGATCGATTGTACGACTTGGTGGCTGTAGTGGTGCACTGTGGGAGGTAAGTTTCTGATGTGATAGTCAATTTAAAGGAGTAGTTCACCCAAAAATGAAAATTTGCTGAAAATTTACTCATCGTCTGGCCACCCAAGATGTAGACGAGTTTGTTTCTTCATCAGAACAGATTTGGAGAAATTTAGCATTACATCACTTGCTCACCAATGGATCCTCTGCAGTGAATGGGTGCCGCCAGAATGAGAGTTCAAACAGCTGATAAAAGCATCACAATAATCCACAGTAATCCACACGACTCTATAAACTGAAAAGCTGTATGTTTGTAAGAAACAAATCCATCATTCAGGCGGTTTATTAAACCATCGCTTCTGGTCAAAATACCAGTCCATAATCCATAATAACACTTCCTCCAGTGAAAAAGTCCATCCCTTGTTGTCTTTTTCACATCAAAATCCACCGACTTATTTGTTTAGAACTGTTTTAGACTGTTTTCGCTTGTAAATGTTACTTGATTTGTGCATACTTCTCTCCTGATTCAGACAAGATTACTTTTTTCACTGGAGAATAGAGTATTATGGATGGAGAACTCCTATTTTAGCCAGAAGCAACAGTTTTAAGTTTAAAAAAAAAAAACCTTGATGAATTTGTTTGTTATAAACATGCAGCTTTCCAATTAACAAGACGTTAATTGATGGAGTCATGTAGATTATTGTGCTGCTTTCACTAGCTGCTTGGACTCTCATTCTGGCGGTACCCATTCACTGCAGAGGACTCATTGATGAGATTTCTCCAAATCTGTTCTGATGAAGGGGGGAGAAACTCATCTACATCTGGCCTGAGTAAATTTTCAGCCAATTTTATTTTTGAGTAACCAATGTTTATTGATAAAGGTTTGTGTATTAAGTTAAAACCACAGTAGATTGTTTGTGTGGTAATGTTTAAAGGGTTACTCCACCCCAAAATGAAAATTCTGTCATTAATCACTTACCCCCATGTTGTTCCAAACCTGTAAAAGCTTCGTTTGTCTTCAGAACACAAATTAATATATTTTGGATGAAAACTGGAAGGCTTGTGACTGTCCCATTGACTGCCAAGTAACACTGTCAAGAACCAGAAAAGTATGAAAGACCTCGTCAAAATAGTCCATCTGCCATCAGTGGTTCAATCTGAATTTTATGAAGCGATGAGAATACTTTTTGTACGCAAAGAAAAAAAAAAGATTTTATTCAACAATTCTTCGTCTCTGCGTCACCGTAGCGCCATTTTGGAGAGTATCCACTGAACGCAAACTGCGTACGCTGTTCTTTGTCAGCCGCATCACACGGATACATTTTCTACGTTTATTTATGCTTTGATATGAACGAAAACAGCATACCCATGTGGTGTTCAGTGGATACTCTCCAAAATTGCGCTACGGTGACGTGGAGGAGACAAATTGTTGAATAAAATCTTTTTTTTTTTTTTCTTTGCGTACAAAAAGTATTCTCGTCGCTTCATAAAATTTAGATTGAACCACTGATGGCAGATGGACTATTTTGACGATGTCTTTCATACTTTTCTGTGCCTTGACAGTGAGAATTACTTGGCAGTCAATGGGACAGTCACAAGCCTCCTGGTTTTCATCCAAAATATCTTAAATTGTGTTCCGAAGATGAACGAAGCTTTTACGGGTTGGGAACAACATGGGGGTAAGTGATAAATGACAATTTTCATTTTGGGGTGGAGTAACCCTTTGAAGTATGCATGAAATGTAAATGTACTCGTCTTATTGTGAATTATTTATCCATGCATATTTTCCTTTTAATATTTTTTTTTACCTTGTAATTTTCAATCAAAATGTCCTAAATCGATCTTCCACTGAAACAAAAGTCTTCTCTCTGGTGACCTCAGGGATTCTTCTCTTCTGTTTATAGTGCTGTGGATTCTCATTTGTTTCTGTTCACCATATCTTATTATGTTTTCTTTTTTTATAGTGGTCCAAATCGAGGTCATTATATCACTATAGTGAAGAGTCATGGCTTCTGGCTTCTGTTTGATGATGACATTGTAGAGGTAAGTCTGAGTATAATTGTTGCTCTACTTAATTAACTAATAATGTATTCCCATATTCCAGGTTACACAAATCTGTAACATGCTGTGAGTATCCAGAGAAAATAATTTCTGACTCGAAATAAAAAAAATCATATGCGTTATTTTACTGAATAATACTATTGGCCCATAAACTTCAATGATTGTGCACGTTTATTCTTTGTTTTCAAAGAGGTGAAATAATTTTCTGAAGTACTACTTTTAAAGAAGAGAACAGAGAAAGTAGAAGTATCTAAAAAAAACACCCGAGACCTTGAAGAATCAATTTCAGTTCAGCAAACGTGATTGTTTCTTCTTCCAGCTGTTATTAAAGTATGTTCAGTTTTACATTTAGTTTGCGTTGTCTAGCGATAAATGCATGATTTGCAGCCTAAGGTATCTGGAAGTCTAGAGCTGAACAGTAGCACATGTATTAACCTCCCGTCAGGTGATTTGCAGCTGCTGTTTATGCTTCACTAAGTGCTTGTCTGGAGTTGTTCTCACATTGACCCAAATACTTTTGAGTTCGCTGAATGAACTATTGGCATAGTGATGCATTAATGAGACCAAGACTCTTTTATTCATTTGACAAGTTTCACTTGATGTTTAGAATGTAGAAGTTTGTCTTTTTGTTTTAAAGAACAATTTTTGTTAAAACATGCTAAAAAGAGTGCTATATGTATTGTGATCCAACACCATTTTTCCATGACATCCTCATGACACTTGATTGTTTAGGTTTGTTTTACACTGCTAGCTTAAAAGCATACCTTGAATCGACATTGACACAGATTTTCCATCACCTGTGTGCACATTTATAGTATAAATCCATTTGGTTTTGACACACAGATGTGATATCCGCTCTGCTACACGGTAACCGAGACAAATATTTACACACATGTTGTGAACACAAACTCTCAGGTGCTTCTCGGAACATGAAGTGGTTCTCGTATCGTAAACGTGGGAAACAGCAGTCTTTTATAAATACGCTATAAAGACGATAGATGTTAAATGGAGGCAGAGGGCTTATGGAGCAGTGCTTAGCTCTGTTGCACACTAAAGTCAGATGTTCTTTATCTGTTTTTTTTCATTATCTGATGACTTCCCAATTACACATCTGGAAAAAGAAACATAAGAGTTTTCTGGACAGAGAAAATTTCCACTTACACAGCTTTAAAAGTCACTTAAAGGTGAATTGTGTAATTTCTGCACCACTAGTGACACCATGCAGAATTTTTGGTTATTGCTTGAGCCAGTGTTGTTTTGTTTGACCCTGTTGTGATTCTCAAATAGATTGCAATTATGTTCAGTGTTGCTAATTGCACAGATATCACATGCTTCATAATTTGAAGTGATCCAAACCTGACTTTCCTCTTTATAAAAATAAAAGACATTTTTCAAAATATCTACAAAACAGGTGTGGAATGACATGAGAGCAATAAATGATAGAATGTTCATTTTTGGTTGAAATACCCTGTTACTCAAGTTGTTCCAAATCTATAAGACTTGATCTATAAGAAATCTGAGATTTCTGTCCCTTCATCAAAAGCCCATTCGCTAAAAACTTTGATACTTGTGATCCATCTGAACCAAGCTATTCAAGCTATTTTAAAGTCTTCTGAAGAGACACAATCACTTTATATGATAAACAGATTTAATTTAAGCTTTTATTCACATATATGCACATACATGGTGCACATCAAAAATGATAAACTGAAGCTCAAACATGCTTTTTTTAACACAAGAACCATGTTCTAATGTTTCATGCAAGCATGTTTAAAGGGATAGTTCACCCAAAAATGAAAATTCTGTCATTAATTACTCACGCTCATGTCGTTCCGAACCCATAAGGCCTTCTTTCATCTTCGGGAACACAAATTAAGATATTTTTGATGAAATCCGAGAGCTTTCTGACCCTCCATAGACAGCAACGCAACAGAAATGTACCCAGGCCCAGAAAGTTAAAATACAAAAAGTTAAAATAGTCCATGTGACATCAATGGTTCAACAGTAATTTTACGAAGCCAAGCGAATACTTTGTGCGTAAAGAAAACAAAAATAATTACTTTCTTCAGCAATTCTTCTCCCCCGAGTTACCATCTTCCGCCATTATGGAGAGTAGGGGAAAGCACGCGCATACATCGGGGTACTCTCCATAATCGCGGAAGACAGTAACTCGGGGGAGAAGAATTGCTGAATAAAGTCATTATTTTTGTTTTCTTTGCGCACAAAAAGTGTCCTTACTACATTTCTGGGCCTGGGAACATTTCAGTTGCATTGCTGTCTATGGAGGGTCAGAAAGCTCTTGGATTTCATTACAAATATCTTAATTTGTGTTCTGAAGATGAACAAAGGTCTTACCGATTTGGAACGACATGAAGGTGAGTAATTAATGACAGAATTTTCATTTTTGGGTGAACTATCCCTTTAAGCTTCTACAAGAACCAATGAGGTTTGTTTTCACGTGTAAAGCAAGTCTGAAATTGGCACACCAAATTAAATACGTTTTCCTTTATCCAGTTATGTATATCTCTTTCTCTTTTTTCATCCCCACAGAAAATAGACGCCCAAGCGATCGAGGAATTCTACGGTCTGACATCGGACATCTCCAAAAACTCAGAGTCAGGGTATATACTCTTCTACCAGTCTAGAGACTGAGCCAGCAGGAGTGACTGACAGAATGGGAGGGTGTGATTTGTGAGAGACAGGATCAGGCAGAGAGGGAGGCTTGGGCTTTGTTGACAGAACTCTGCCCCCTTCTCCATGCCCTCTCAGTCAAGTCCCTTTTCATCCAGGCTTATCAGTGGAGCTTTGCACCGGAGCATCAATCAGGCCCCAGACAGGAGCAGTTGATGCCAGAGTGACCTGGACACAGCGCAGTAATCACCAGGCAGAAGTAATCGCAGTCTGGTTCGTCGTCGTCTCACTCGCCTGCTTTGTGTTGCTCGGCGGCACACACAAAAACGCAACGCACATATACATGTGAAATGAGCTACACATACGTCATGAAGGCCTGAGAATGGACACTGTACAAACTTTTTTTCCCACCACACATGGTAACAAGGTTCATTTTTATAATCTGGTTCACTTCACATTCATCATCGCTGGGTGGTGTGTCATGATTTGTTTTGGCACAATGTCACGATCAGTCCAGAAAGCCGCACGACGGTTCTTCAGCCTCAGATGTTCATCTGACACATCATGCTACATCCGTGTCAACCAGCTAGTTATAAATGTGTTGAATGGAGAACCAGTAGCTCATGTTGTCATTGTCGTAGAGCAGCTCCACCTAAATTTGATAAACCTGACCAGGTTTAAGTTAGCTTGAAGGGGATGAGCATTTTTTGACAAGTGATTTCAGCTAGGGCCTGTGGATTGATGGGTGCTCTGCTCTGTTATGCAGAGAGGATTGTGGATACCAGAGTAGTGCGTGTATAAAGGATGTAGCTTGGCTTAAGAATGCTCTTTCAGTATTCAATGAATGTAAAACATTCTGCCAGTTCTTGTGCACTGCAAGAGTGTACAGCTTGATTGTGTCATATAGTGCACACTTAATAGTGCACTAACTGTAAAGTGCAACAGATGGAGATAAAAAATTAGGGCTTTATATTATTCTGAATATAAGTTAAAGCTCATAAATGCCTGTCGTATTGAAACCAAAAGCTGCACACATTTCCAGTCATGTTTCATTACCACTGTGGCGCTGTGAGATGGTCTGAAATTAATGTGGACTCATTCAGTTTAGCCATTAAACAGTAGATGATTGGATGTTTCAAACATATTGTGGCTCTACACTCCATTATAAAGTCTCCTGATTCATTAAGCCGATTGAATTGGCTGCATCTATTTTGTTTAATCTCAGTAACTCTCCTCTAGGTCTCTATCGTCTCCTCTGCCCTCTTAATTAACGTTTTAACTCAGTATAGACTTAGATGGGAAGTGAAGCACAGCCGACGCTGAAGTTCCATTTTAGATCTGTCTGTACTAGTCAGGTTTAAGATGTGACTTGGCTTAGTCATAGTTAGATTGGTTAAGGGGACTCAGTAAAGGATTGTTTCTAGTTTGTGGATGTTTCACAGCCAGAAGTATGAGCCACTTCTCCCAGTTCACTTGAGCAGCTAGTGCAATTATTCAAGATTTATAGGCAGAAAATTAACAAACCCAGCAAGATTAGATATTTAAGTTTTGTAAGGCGAAAAGCACATACTAGCAAGGTACCGCAGTAAAATATTCCAGTTTTGCTTGAAAGAGTTTCAAACACACAATTGCCTAGCCTGTTGTCCTAATCTACTTCTCTCCCAACCCAATAGTTGTGACTAAAATGGATGGTATAAGAATGAAAAAGTGGTCTTTTTTTTTCATTTCAGGTTTCCTTTGTAAACTACACTGGTTTTATTCGATTGTTGGTTTGACAAAAATGCGCTTTAATCTGTGAGTGCTGCTGATTATTATTCCATTCATCCTGTAAAGTCTACCTGGTATCAGTGCATGCGTGGTATAACAACTCTTGACATTGTTATAAAGCATGTATAAAGGTCTTCTAAACAAGACATCACAATGTCTGTAAAGAAGTTTAAGCTTCTCGCTGGTCAGTTAACCTGCTGGCATTGCGTGTCTTAAGTAGACTGAGCTATATGTTGAAATAAACTGACATATGGTGCCATGTCATGTAAATTACACATTTACACATGCTATGTAAGAGTGTTTGTAGATGTGTCTTCATCACAGTTGAATTAAGGCTTGTCCAAGCTGAGTTAACTGGATATTTTATTTTTGAAATTGGCTTGTGATCTAGTAATTACAGGGGAAGGAATGTTTCTTTTATTTGGGCTCTTTTATTTCATGATTTTATTTATGTGTAATTATAAATGTTATATTAACTTTTCTTTGACATTCTCATTTTTATACATTTGCTAATTTGTCCCTTATTTGGACACCAGATCTGTTGTATGTTATGTGGATTGAGAGTTGAAACAGAAATGTAAGGGTGATAATGTTGGAATTATCAGATTAATGCTGCAATCTTGAGATGTTGTTACTCGTCACAGAAACAGTTCATGCACTGATCACAGTAACAGCACCCTGAGTGTTTTGGCATTAGCACAGAGACATAAACTATACGTCATGCTAACGTTAGTTGTGTTTCATCCCGCCCCTTCTCATAACATTGTAATAATGTTCATTCCATACTGGGCTTGAAAAAAGTGCACTTTCGATAAAGCAATGTACAAAATGTAAACCAGGTGAATAATCTGGTTTTTGAGTGGAGTGGACAGCGTGGATGAAAGATGGGACTGGATCACCCTGTCCCAAATAAAAACAAACAAAAACACATCAACCACCTCCAGGGGGTTCATATGGTCTCTGTTTCTTTATGATGTCAATAAACTGGGCAACGACACCCATGTGGTTTCTTAGCTTGTGCCATCATGGACTTTCTAGAAGGTAAATTTCACAAAAATTTGATTTTCAAACACCTCAAGTAAAAAAACATGCTGATCCTGTTTAGTAATGTTGATTCTTCACTGTTCTGTTTAGAGACTTAAAACATCATGGCAAGGTGCGTTCAGTAGTTTGATGTTAATTTAAAGTTGTGTGTTCTTGTTTATGGTACATTGTGGGGACCAAATGTCCCCACAAGGATAGTAAAACCTGAAATTTTTGACATTGTGGGGACCGGCCTGCAGTCCCCACGAGGGGGAAAAATTTATTAAAAATACTAAATGATGTTTATCTGAAAGTCCAACAATGCAAACAGGTTTTTTCTGTAAGGGGTAGGTTTAGGGGTAGGACTGAGTTAGGCGGGGATAGAAAATGGTGTTTAGTCAGTATAAAAACAATAGAAGTCTATGGAAAGTCCCCACAATTCACAGAAAACTAACGCGGTTCAAAAGTTTAGTTCAAAAGTTAAAAAAAAGGGCTACAAGAAATATAGCTACGACCAGATGGGCTGGCTTGAGCACATCAATATTGTGTCAGTTCTGTCACGCTGAACAACAATTAATTACTGTATTTGCATTATTGTATAACCTTACAGTAATTAATTGTTGTTTAGGGTTGGGATAGGTGCAAAAGTTAATAAAACACAATCTGACAGGTAGCAAATTTAATTTAGTGTTATTTTATTTCGAGATTCGAGCCGTAGCTGTATCCCTTCTCACGCTCAGGCTGGGGGGCGGCCAATATGGCGGCGGTTGTGTGTTTGCTCTACAGGGAAATAAAGGTGAAGTGGTGATATAACTAACTGCTTAGACTGGTGATAACGTGGACATACGTGGGGGAAAGAAAAAAAAAAGTCATATAATTCCCTTTTGACATCTTTATGCATGGGAAAAAGAGGAAAGAAGAAAGTTAAACAAGCTTGGCTTGGCAGTTTGAGGATTCAGCATCGGCCTCTAGTAGCACTGGACTGGGGTTTCAGAGAGATACGGAATCACAATGGTTTGACACATGTCCAGACTTTGATAATGAGGTTATTGTGGCTGCCCTTTCTGATACTCCTCAGAAACCAGCAGCGAAAAAATCGAAAAGCGGGGAATCTAACATGAGTGGAAATAGTAATGAGGAGGAGGTCTTGGCTGCAATAAGCGAACTGCCCTTTAAAGGTGACATATCATGAAAATCTGACTTTTCCAGGTTTTCAGTGTTATAATCAGGTCTCCGGTGCATCTACCAACCAAGGAAACGTGAAAAAGATTAACCCAGTATCTTTGTTTTGGTAAGCCTTTTTCTGCAAGAGTCTGATCATGCTCCCCTAGTGACGTTGCAAAGGGATCTCATTATAATATTACCGCCCCTTAATCTGTCAGTTTCTACCCGCTGCGCCGTCATTTTGATTTCGCAAACGACAACGGTGTATCAGCTCTAATGCATGTCGAAAGTTTGAGCAAAACATGCTAACTGTTCTGTCTTTGGCTGCACAGACCAGCACTGAACACTGTATACAGTACCAGCCTCAGAAGATACAACAGAGCAGTGGATTTATTGATTTATTTACTGTATGCTGTGCCACACAGATGTAATATAAACATGTGATTTCTTTCCCAGCTGTTTACCTTCACAGTCATAACCAACTGTTTTTGTAACTTATGCGTGTTTTTAAGGTAAATTTGTTTGTGAATGAGAACAGTACTCACATGCTGTGACAGCCGCTTTCTGTCCGTGCTTTGGATGTGTGCACCCAGAAAACCGTATATCACAAGTTTAAACTAATATGGTTTAAAACGCTTGATTTCAGCGCGATAAACATGATAATCAGAACCAAAACAGAGGTTTTTAGCAGGTAGGAGCTGTAATGACACAGCTCTCTTCTGGAAAAGGGGGCGGGGAGCAGCAGCTCATTTGCATTTAAAGACACATGCTCTAATATAGAGTGTTTCTGCTTCCACTCAAAATAGGCATTTTCAAAATGATATAATAAATGATCTGTGGGGTATTTTTAGCTGAAACTTCAGTTACATTCTGGGGACCCCTGAGACTTATATTACATACTGTAAAAAGGGGCATAATATGTCACCTTTAAAGTACGACAAGACTTTTCAAAAGATCTCAGCGATCGAAACTACAACTGAAGCAACCTCGAAACAAATAAAAAGTCTGACAGCGACGGTGCAACAGCTCATTGTGGATGTCGGCGTTCATAAAGAGGCTCTTAATCATCTGGAATCAGAGGTCCATGCTTTGAGAAAGGAAAACAAATCATTGAAAGCAAGTGTATAGGAATGTAGCCGTTACAGTTGGAGATGGTGTCTAAATTTGTACGCCGTTGCGGAGAAAGATGGAGAGGATGTCCGAAGCATGGTGCTTAACATACTAGAGAAGATCGCTCCTGGAATCGGAGACAGGCTCCAGGACAGTGTCTATGTCGCTCACCGTCTGGGACCGAAACGAGCAGATAGTAAGGCCAGATCGATCATAATCCTCTTCCCACTGCGTCGTATCTGTGACATGATTTGGGGCGCTGCCAAAGGCTGCAAATTTCTAATTGACAACAGACTACATCTTTCGGAGCCTCTATCTCCTGATGATAGAGCAGCACGGGACAAGCTGTGGCCTCTTGTGAAGAAGGCATGCGAGGAGGGCAAGAGAGCAAGCTTCAGTAGCTCTTTTGCTTTGATTGATGGGAAGCAAGTCTTCTATTCGGATGTTACCTAAACTAAGTTAGCCTACTGACTGCACTTGGTACCTCTCTCATGCAATGTTCTAAAACGGGTAACAACACTATCGGCATGAAAACTAAGTTATGTGTAACATGGAAGTTATTATGTTTGATCCTCCTTAATTGTTGTTATCCTTAATTTTAATCTTGACCTTTTTTTTCTTTTTCTTTAATTGTTTTTCACCTTGAAGCCAATATACTCTACTAGGTTATTAACCACCTCTCCCTTTATATTTAGGGTAAAGCTAAAGAAAGCTATTCTTTTAAATTGTTTGGTGGTTCTTATGGAGTACAAGTTCAATTCTTTGTCTGTTATAACGTTGAATGGTCGAAGTTTGCGGGACAGTTTGAAAAGAAAAGCTATTTTTTTATTTTGTAAAAAGTGCAGCTGATCTTATTCAAGAAATTCACTCAGGGGAAACGGATGTTAGGTTTTGGAGGACTCAATGGGGAAACTCAATTTTCTTTAGTCATGGCAGCACTCACTCGGCTGGGACTGCTATTATGTTACACCGTTTTAAAGGGACTATTTTAGAAACTCTGAGCTCTGATGAAGGCAGATGGGTTATTGCTGTAATCAAACAAGATAATGCCACCTTCATAGCTTGCTGTGTATATGGTCACAACTCTCGTGGATCTAACAGAGTAATGTTCTCTCATTTAGTGGATAAACTTAGGAAGGTAAATAGAAAATATATTGATGCTTATTTTATTTTGGGAGGAGATTTCAACGAATGTATGGATGATTGTCTGGATAGATACCCCCCTAGACTTGACGGTGGAATGAATAATGATTTAATTTTGTCTCTTTGCACAGATCTCTCCCTGACTGATGCATGGCGGTTCTTTAACCCTTATGCGAAAGATTTTACCTGGTCAAATAAAACTTTGTCTATTAGATCTAGGATTGATTTATTTTTAATCTCTTCTTCTATCCTCAACCACGTAAAAGATATTTCTCACACCATTGCCCCCTTATCTGATCATAAATTAGTTTGTATAAAGATGAGTGACATCCATGATAATCCGAGACTCAGGGGCTATTGGAAACTTAATAATACCTTGTTAAAAGATCAAAAAATTTAATGATAGTATCATCAAGCTTATCAAAGAATTATTCACTGACTTAAATGGAGATTATAAAAAAACATGGGAGTTCTTCAAATATAAAGCTAGACATACAGCAGTTAAAAGAAGTAAAGAAATTAAAAAGAGTAAACGTCAAACTGATTCAAAATTGGTTAATAAACTTAATGCATTACTAACTAAAAGAAAAATTACAGAAGAGGAGAATTTAGAAATAAAAAGGTTAAATTTGGAGCTTGATGAAGCCTACTTAGATTTGGCTAAAGGTGCATCTACAAGGTCTGCAAAATGGCTGGAGGAGGGGGAAAGAAATTCTAGCTATTTTTTTGCCCTGGAAAAGAGAAATGGTCAGAGGAAAGCTCTTTCTGCATTTAATATTGACAGAGTCATTTCAGTCAAAGACCAAAAAGTAATATCAGACCTTGTTGCCAAATTTCATAGGACTCTTTATACCTCTAATTTCAACTATAATATTTCTGTAAAATTTATTGATTTAATTAAACACCGTATTAAAGTTATTGATCTAGAGTATAGTCAAATTTGTGATTCTCCTTTATCAGTCGATGAAATCAAGCAAGCTCTACATAAAATGAAAAAAGGTAAATCTCCTGTGATCGGTGGGCTTTCGGTAGAATTTTATCTCCATTTTTGGGAGTTTATTAAAATACCTTTATTTCATATGTATAACGAATGCATCAGTCAGGGAGATATGACCGCTACCATGAAACAGGGAGTCATCTCTCTTATACCTAAGCCAGACAAGGATCCTTTAATAATCGATAAATGGCAACCTATTACTTTGTTAACATTAGAATATAAAATATTAGACTCTGTATATGCTAATAGATTAAGTTATGGTTTAGACAATATTATTTCAGAATCTCAATCTGGTTTCATGAAAGGCCGTCACATATTTAACAACATAAGATTAGTACTGGACTTGCTGGATTATTCAGATCTAATTTATTCAGATGATCTCATACTCTTTCTTGACTTTCATAAAGCTTTCGACTCCATAGAACACAAATTTCATTTTCGTACTCTAGAACTATTTGGATTTGGTAAAGCATTTATAGAGACTGTAACCATGTTTTATAGAGGTATTAACACCTCAGTGATCGTAAACTTTGAAACTTCTAAGAGGTTTAACATATATCGTGGAGTCAGACAGGGCTGTCCAATCTCCCCATTTTTATTTCTTTTAGCCACAGAGTTACTCTAAGAATTAACCATGATGAAAATTTGAAAGGAATTTCAGTATTTGACAGGAAGATCAAAATGGCGCAGCTAGCAGCTGACACTACTCTGTTTTTGGAGGACAAAAATCAGTTACCAAAAGCTCTGCAATTGGTTGAACAATTGTCATGTGCTTCAGGTCTAAAACTCAATACTTCCAAATGTGAAATTATGTCAATTCATGATATGGATGATATACTCTTAGGAGGTATCTTAGTTTAAAAAAAAAGTGTAAAATATTTAGGAATTCATATCTCTAAAAATTCAATCAGTAGACATCATTTGAACTTTTCTGATAAAATTATAAAAACAAAACAGATCTTTAACATCTGGCTTCAGAGAGATCTTTATACGGTCGAGTTCTTTAATTCTTTTTTAAGTTGAAGGGCTCTCTCACTTTGTATATTCTGCTCTTTCTTTGTTTGTCAACGATAAAGCTATAAAGGAAATTAATAAAATATTTTTGGATTTTATTTGGAAAAATAGACCTTACAAATTAAAAAGAGAAGTGCTTGCTAATTCTAATTGCTAATTGCTAATTGTTTAAATCTAGATTAAAGACATCTCTTTAGCCAAGCATTCACATAATGCATCTCATAATCTTGTACTGCAGTTTTATCTGATCAAACACATTATTATTCTTTAGCTTGGATTGAACAAATCATTTTTGCTTGGTTGGAACAGCAGCTACGCTAATTATGTCTCTATTTGTTTCTCTGTTTCTGCCACGGGATTAACATCCCGTGGTAACTAGGATTTTTGGTAATATTTTAACATATGAACAATTTAAGAATATCCATAATTTTCCAGTCCCACCAAAAGAATATAATACTTTGATGAGAGCCATTCCAGTAGGGTTAACCCACTTAATTAAAAGTCACCTTAAATTCAGCAAAGGCAACAGTGTTTATCCGGTTTTATGTTTGGGTGGTATTGATATTTTAGATCGGAAATGCAATAACAGACATATTCGCAAAATATTTCAGACAAAGAGAAAGATTACTCCAAGAGGGAAATTCTACTGGGGTTCCTTTATAACAAATATAAATTGGAGAAAGGCCTGGCTTTTGCCAAGTAAATTTTGCATATCTAAGGAGATTCATTATAAAATCCTTCATTCAATTTATCCTGTTAATTTGTCTATTTCTAAATATTCTGATGTTGATGAGTCTTGCTCTTTTTGTGGTTTTGTTGAAGAAACAGCTGCCCATTTATTTTTTGATTGTGGTGTTACCAGCAAATTATGGGTTGACTTAAGCACCTATGTTTCTAACCTTACAAATGTGACCCATACCTTCGTCCTCAAAGATGTTGTTTTTTATTATGAAAATCCAAAGCTTTTATCTGCTGAATATGTTGTTAATTTTCTTATATTGAATGCAAAATTCTTCATTCATAAACAAAAATGGCTTAAATCACCTTTATCTTTCCCCCTTTTTCTTGTTGAATTGGACTCTCTTGTTTCATTTCTTAGACTTACAAATAACAAAAAGAGTGCCAAATTTTTGATGACAACTTTTCTAAAAGGATGTAATTTTATTTTTGTGCTTGTGTGTATAGATAATGCCATAATTTGACACACACAAATCCAGAATGTTTGTTTTCTGTTCTTGTTTTTATGATTGCTCTTTGTTGGAATACATTCATGTTTTGCTCCCTGTTTCTGTATGTGTTCTACAAGTTTTGCAAAAAAATAAATAATTAAATAAAAAAAATCTCACGCTCAGGCTCTTGCCAAAGCCACTAGAAGGCAAGCCTGCAACCATTAGCCTAAAAAGCGTAACGGCTAAAGCTAACGCTTCCGGTCTGCCAGTACGTGGGAAAGGAGACCAGAGGCTGTTTTTTTTTTTTTAATGGATGTCAATGGGGGAGAGGCTTCACTACGCTGCATAAACAGCTTTTTAGAGGAAACAGCTTATCATTTAATAAATCGACAGCCTATCTGCTAATCTTCAACATGTTTTACACCAAACAAAACGTTTGGATTGAACTATTTTTAGAGTTTACCACGAAAAAAATGCTGTTTTATTAGAGAAGTCACTGACTTTTTGCGACAGGTGGGATTCAGCTTACGGCACTTCCCATTCATTCCCATAGCAGAGATTGTCTTACTATAGGGAGATGAGAGGGTCTGTATTACTTACTATTGGAGAAAGCGTAATGGTCAACTTGGATCATGTGTCCCTTAATAAACAGATTACAGCCTTGGCGTCAGAATTTCAGTCAGAGATGTGCGACACTCATTGGCCGTTTACGGATACCATAGGAATGAATGGGAAGTGCCGTAAGCTGAATCACACCTGTCGAAGTCCGTGACTTCTCTAATAAAACACAATTTTTTTTTTTTGTGGTAAACTCTAAAAATAGTTCAATCCATAAGTATTGTTTAGTGTACAACATGTTGAAGATTATCAGATAGGCTTTCGATTCATTAAATGATAAGCCTTTCCTCTAAAAAGCTGTTTATGCAGCGAAGTGAAGCCTCTCCTCCATTGACATCCATTTAAAAAAACGGCCTCTGGTCTCCTTTCCCACGTACTGCCAGACCGCAAGCGTTAGCTTCAGCCGTTACGCTTTTTCGGCTAATGGTTGCAGGCTTGCCTTCTAGTGGCTTTGCCCATAGACATATATAGTCCATAGACATATATAGACGCCCTATTCAACCGCTCCAGGCACGTACATGCGGCCGCCATCTTGGAACGGTCTTCTTGACGTCATTCACCATACTGTAGGTTTGCACAGTTGAGCCGTTCTGTGCAGGGGCCTGTACCACGATGGTAGATGAACAAATTCAGAGTTACAGGATTAGTTTCGAGCTGACAAAACCAAACCACTCCAATCTGGCTTTGTTGGTACCATGAAGCTGATCATCATCTTTCTTTGTCAACTCAGGCTTGATCCTGAGTTAATGGATCACGTGCACATGAATGTGTGACATCAGCGGCAAACAGCCAATCACAACACAGAGCAAGTGTGATTCACTTCTCGCGAGAGACCCAGCGAGATTCAAAACTCTTTTGTTAAAGGTTAAGAGATTAAAGAATATGAGGAATTTAAACGCATTTCCACTGAAGTACTTGTCCATGAAAGAGGACAAATAAATGAAATTATCTTGCTCTATTAGTGCAGCCACAAATGAAACTTGTGAAGTTAGTTTATATAGTTATATAGTTGATAATATATAGCGATAGAGACTCGAACATGTAAGGTCACATGTAGCCATTTTAAAGTGTTATCTATTGATTCTACCACTTATATTACATATGATCTGTATATATTAATATTCATTTAAAAAATGATTCGTAATAATTGTTAAACTAAAAGTGTTTGTGTGAAATGGATTAATAATAATATAAATCATATTGAAATTATATAAATCATATGTAAATTGTAATTATCATTAAAGCCAGACAATTTTGTTGTAATTTTTTAAGGTACTCTATAATGACCTTTAATTTGTAGGAAGAGAAATTGGGGGAGTGACTTTTTTTGTGTCAGACATGTGTCACTTTGTTCACATCTGATTGGTCCAATTTCAGTTTGAGCTCTCTAACTCAGAACATAACCTGCCCCGGAGCAGGTTACCTGTGGAGTGTAAATTACTATGGCAATGAACGCAGCTAAAAGCCAAGCCACTTTCATGGTACCTAAAACCCAGGATTGGTGCAAGCTAAACTGATTTACCTGGCTAGCCAGCTAATCCAGCTTCATGGTACAGGCCCCAGGATTGTGGCATCTTTCGAATATTCAGTGATTAATATGGTGAATGACGTCAAGTTGACCGCTACAATATGGCAGACGGCTTATGTATAGCAGACCATAGAAACAGTCACTAATGAGGCATCTACGTATATATTGGTGGGTTTTTGTTAAATGAGAGTCAAAATCATCACAATTAAAAGAACCAAAGACTTAAACTACTTCAAACTGTGCATTGAATTTATTTAATACACGAGTTTCACAATTTGAGTTGAATTACTGAAATAAATGAACTTTTCCACGACATTTTAATTTATTGAGATGCACCTGTATATCTATGGCGACGGACGGCTTACGTATAGCGGCCCATAGAAACAGTCGCTAATGAGGCATCTACGTATATATTTCTATGGCGACGGACGGCTTACGTATAGCGGCCCATAGAAACAGTCGCTAATGAGGCATCTACGTATATATTTCTATGGCGGCGGACCGCTTACGTATAGCGGCCCATAGAAACAGTCGCTAATGAGGCATCTACGTATATATTTCTATGGCGGCGGACCGCTTACGTATAGCGGCCCATAGAAACAGTCGCTAATGAGGCATCTACGTATATATTTCTATGGCGACGGACGGCTTACGTATAGCGGCCCATAGAAACAGTCGCTAATGAGGCATCTACGTATATATTTCTATGGCGGCGGACCGCTTACGTATAGCGGCCCATAGAAACAGTCGCTAATGAGGCATCTACGTATATATTTCTATGGCGGCGGACCGCTTACGTATAGCGGCCCATAGAATCAGTCGCTAATGAGGCATCTACGTATATATTTCTATGGCGACGGACGGCTTACGTATAGCGGCCCATAGAATCAGTCGCTAATGAGGCATCTACGTATATATTTCTATGGCGGCGGACCGCTTACGTATAGCGGCCCATAGAATCAGTCGCTAATGAGGCATCTACGTATATATTAAGCCATTTGGAAATCGAGCTATGATTCATTCCTATGTTATCAATAAACGGCGATTGAGTGTCGCACAACTCTGATTGAAATTCAATGACGTCAAGGCTGTAATGTGATTGGTTATTATGGCACGTGATCCAAGTTAGCCGTTACGCTTTCTCCAATAGTAAGTAATACAGACCCTCTCATCTCCCTATAGTAACACAATCTCTGCTCTCGCCTCTGTAGTTACTCTAATAGCGTAGTGTTGTTTGGTGATGCAAAGAGCGAAACTGGACAACGAAACACAATTATTAACGTCCTTTAAGAGCGGAGACAAGACAGACAACGAAAAACAACAACAACCAACCGTTAACATCGTTACGGAATACAGAAGGTGGACAGATTTGGAAAAAATCCTGAGTAGTGATGCCCAAGTTGCTTCTCTTTTGTTGGACAGGTAAGGGAATGAATAATTATTTAGAGCGCTCTGTAAAACTCACTTGTATCAGTGTAATTTACACAAAACGTCGAGACGATCGTGGTGATCCACACTGATAGATGGCAGTACATCGTGTAAGTTAACACCATTGTGGAGTAGCGAAGCTAATGCTAGACTATGTAGTACTGAATGCACCTTTAAAATGATTACATCATTTTAAGATTATTTACAAATGATTAGATAAAATCATAATAAAAATTAAAAAGTTAAAATAAAATATTTGTAGTAAATGAGGAGTTGATAAACTACCTTGATCTTCAGGTTGTGCACAAAGAAGTCCTGGCTCCAACTCAATCGATAGATAGATTTAGTCATTTCTGCCACTAGAAATGGAAATGCTCTCTCTGAACAGTTTAATTCTTATTGAAGGACATCCTGCTTTTTAACCAACCCAACAGAGTCCAGCATTAATTTAGGTAATTTCAAATATTTAGACAGGATCTTTTTAACTTCAACTTTAATGTCAATGTAATGTTGACATCAGTAAATATCACCCCCTTGTGGTTCAGTGATGTCATGAGTTCAGAGCATGTTCTCCAAGTGGTTAAAAGTTATCAAAATATCTTATTCTTCCAAAAACATCTTCATTTCACCTAATTCTTTTCAGACTGTGAATGGTCGTTGAAGAAGTTTTGCAGCGAAGGGCTTCTTCTGACAACAGGTATCTGAAAAGCAACATGTACAACATTTAAGGGTACAAATTCGTTTAGTCCAGATAAAAAGAACTCAAAGCTACCAAAATGTTCTATATACACTTTATTTAAAAAAGATAATGTGTTACTATATGTAAAAGTTTCTGTAATGGTAAAGACCAAGCCTCAGCCAGCTGCCAATACATCAGAAAAATGATAAAACTATTAGCCAGAAGGGGAGCTTCAACGCTAATGTAAACAAATATAAGAGATTTCAGCCTTTGAAATGTAGACTATTTTGAAATTTTCAGTGCCCACTGAGTTCATGTTGAGGATGTATATAAAAGCTGCTTTCTATTTAGAGAGGTTTATAACAGCCTATGCTATATTTACATTCTATAGTCAGAGGTCTGTATCTTGATAAAATACACTGTTCTGGCAGGTTTATAATGATTCTTTTGATAATCTAATGTGTTCTGAAAAACCGTCTTGTTCTAGAAGAGTGAGGTTATTTAAGATTATATTATATAAACAGTATAGCGTCCACAGATACATTATTTCTGTGTGTGTGTGTCTACTGGCAGTTCTCGCTCTACAATTTTACGGGTCCACACTCAACCCCCACACTACAACTGTTCATCTAGGAGTCAAACTATAGTCTCTGAGCCTGACACCTTGCCAGTGAAAAAGTCCCAGAAGTTGCTTGGCGGTCTGCTGTCGTCTGACGTCGTGGATGAGGCGTTGGAGCTCTGTCGTACCCAGATGCCTCTCTCTCTAGGACTCTGTGGTTGAGAACCGCTGTCCTGCCATCCCAGACTGAAATGAAGGCGCTCCTCTGAGCATGTGTGCCTTGAACTGCCTTGCCTTTGCTCTTGGAGCTCTCGCTCTTCACTCTGGGCATTAGAGGAGGACTGGGACAGACTCATCAGGTTGTGGTGAGAATGAAACTGCCTCATTTTACCAATGGACTTGGGTGGGACCTCAGAGGAACCTGTTGTAGACACACACATACAGAATATACATATAATATCAGGTTGTTTATTTACACAGGAAAGTACACTAGTGCTCAATTTTGGTAAGATTTTAAGGATTTAATACTTTCATTAGGATGCATTAAATTGATAATTAAAAGTGACAGTAAAGACATTTTATAATGCTACAAAAGATTTCTATTTCAAATAAATGGTGTTCTTTTGAATTTTCTATTCACCAAAGAATCCTGAAAAAAAGTTCCACAAAATATTAAAGGGATAGTTCACCCAAAAAATGAAAATTCCATCATTATTCACCCTAATGTCATTCCAAACCCGTAAGACCTTCGTTCATCTTTAGAACACAAATTAAGATATTTTTGATTAAATCCGAGAGCTTTCTGACCCTGCATAGACAGCAACACAACTACCACGTTCAAGGCCCAGAAAGGTAGTAAGGACATTATTAAAATAGTCCATGTGACATCAGTGCATCAGCAGCACCACACGCATGCGTGGTAATGTCGTGAACATGCGTCGAAGACTGACAGGGAAGAGAAGAAATTGTTGAATAAAGTCGTTACTTTTGTTTTCTTTGTGCACAAAAAGTATTCTCGTAGCTTCGTAAAATTAAAGTTGACCCATTTAAGTCTATTGGACTATTACAATGATGTCCTTTCCACCTTTCTGGGCTGTAAAACATGGTAGTTCAGTTGCTGTCTATGGAGGGTCAGAAAGCTCTCGGATTTCATCAAAAAAATCTTGGGTGCTTCACAATTCTTATTTGTGCATCCTCGCTTCCTTTCCTTTCGCTTCGATGTCTTAGCTCCACCCCTTCAGGATGCAAGGGAAGGAAGGACGCAAGGAAAAGACGCGAGTACGGAGAAATTGAATCAAGTGAAATGGTATATCCTTACTCCATTTAGTGTCACTTCAAAGTGTTGTCAATTAATGATGACTCTACACCGCTGGATTTAGCTTGCACAGCAGGATTCTTGAACATTAGAGATAAATATTTATATTGTAATAGTTTCATCCTCCAGAAAATACCACATTTGTCCGTTTTTTTTATATTACCAGTTATTATTAACAATGAATTATTCCCAGTTATTAACTGCTTTTTATTTGTTGTATAGTATTACAGTTTGTTTAATTTTCTTTCATTTTCTTGTGCTTTGATATAATTCTACAACTATCTTACTACAGTTGTTGTAATTTGACATACATTTCTGTCTTGTACATGTAAACAATAATGATAATTATAATAATAATAATTAATAAACTGTGGCAAGAACACAATTTTTACGCACATTTACAATAACTTCATGCTTAATACTCACATTTATGTGTGTTTGTATTTTCTGCCATGGTTAGCACGTGGTGCAGATGTGAAGGGGGAGGAGAATTTATACGTGCGTCTCGTTTAGTCGATAAAACACTTCCGCAAAGGATACACCTGAGTATCCTCACTCCTCGATCCTCGCCTCCTCACGGTGCAATTAGAGAATTGAGATGTCCTACAAGATGGCTGAGCTTGATCGGTTTCCTGGTCATAGGATGGAGGACGGAGGAGTGAGGAAACGCTGAGGGATATTGAGAAGCACCCCTTAATTTGTGTTCTGAAGATGAACGAAGGTCTTACGGGTTTGGAACGACATGAGGGTGAGTAATTAATGACAGAATTTAAATTTTTGGGTGAACTAACTCTTTAAGCAACGCAGCTGTTTTCAACATTGGCAATGATAAAAAGAATGTTTCTTGAGCACCAAATCAGAATATATTAATGATTTCTGAAGGATCATGTGACACTGAAGACTAGAATAATGTCTGTTGAAAATTCACAGGAATAAATTACATGCTAAATATATTGAAATAAAAAAACAGCTATTTTAAGTTGTAATATTTCACAGTATCACGATTATTGCTGTATTTTCCATCAAAAAAATGCAGCCTCAGTGAGCATAAAAGCATAAAACATATCTTATCGACCTCAAACTTTTGAATCGTAGAGGAGATAGTAATTGCAAAATTAAATAACACTTTAAATTTTTTTTAACTTTGTGAAGAATGTTGTATTACTCACGTTTCCTGTTGGTGTTAAGTTGAAGAACATTGAGGAAGACCTCACTGCTCAGACTTCCTATCGCAGATGTCTCTGGGTAAAGAGGACACAGTGGCTCCAGGGATGAAAGGTCGTCACTGGACTGACTCACAGAGTCCAGAGATGCCTGTGTGTCTCTCCTTCCACCGGAGTCCGTCTCCATCGTCAGGCTGCTACTACTGCTGTCACAATGGAGAAATGCACATATTAGTGTTTGGACAGTAGCAATTATTGTGGTTTCACCTCTGTAATGAGGCACATTAAACATGAAGTTCAAATGGCAGCCTTTAATTTAGGGTAATTAACCATGTAAACATAACCCTTTTTAAAGTGTCCTTTGAACAGAGAAAGATAAAGAATGCAGTTGTATCTAAAATTCTTCAGGTTAAATTACATAATGGAGTGCAGCAGTGCCCATCCACTTTTTCAGCCGTCTTGAAATCGTACATTTTACATTTATTGTAAAATATGCATATGTATAGTATATGCATGAAAAAATATTTAAGTAGTTTGAGAGCATAGACAGACTGACTCCGCTTGTCAAGTCTGACGTCATGCATCAGTGTTTCTTAAGATCTATCAGATATCAAAAGCAAACAACATACAGTGATACATATGCTTGCCGCAAAATCATAATCCTAACCTTTATCTCCATAACAAAATGCCATTTGGCAAGACACTGATTCATCTTTTATGAATCATAAAAATATTGGTGAATGGGAAGTTGTGATCCTTAGATTGTAGTGCCATGATTTTTTTTAAAGGCTTAGTTTAAAGCTGTGCTATAAATTAATTGTGCTGATAGACGGCTGTTGAGATAGTGGAAGCTTGGACTCGGAAACAGTATTCAACAACTTTATAAGTAATTGTGCAGTGTTAATAAGCTATTTTGAAGTGATTTGCTTGTCCAACTGGTGGAGATTTGTAGAATCATGGGTAATATGTTTTTTTTTTTTTTTTTTTTTTAAGAATTCCACAGAAATAATGTGGACTGATGGCAATTACGTAACAATCTTGTCTGTCTCTAAAAGTTACAATTTAAAGAAAAAAACCTCTCACCTTTGGAGAAAATGAATGAGTTTTTAAAATCCTTGGAACCTGAGGTTGTATTATATGAGTATTATCAGTTAGCTGACCTGAGTTTCCTGCGCAGCAGATAGTCAATGACATCAGGGTCCGTCTGAATGAGGCTCATGAGCACCTCCTGCTGCAGCTCAGCAGACACCTGCATATGAAATAAAAGCACTCACTCAGCTAATGCTCACTCTATTAGAAATGAATATTTAATGAGAAGAATTCAACAAAGTCATCTTTCAAGCTCTGTCCATGGAAAGTTATAATATATGCAGGCCTCAGATTTTATCCATTGTTTTGTTCTCCCAAAAAAACTCTTTTTAGTAACTGGTTTACCTAAAAATGAAAATTCTTTCATCATTTACGCACAAAAGAAGAAATTCTTAAAGTGCAGGTGGCTTTTTCAATGTGAAAGCTTCAGTCTCCATTGCATGGAACAGAGCAGAGAAAGAAGTTTCAACATTTCTCCTTTTGTGCTCCATAGATGAAAGAAAGTCGTAAGGGTTTGGAATATCATTTTTCATTTTTGAAATGACCTTTTCAATTTAATAGGATTCACTCTCTAGTGTCTATCATTCCGCAGCTCTCACCGTGAAGAGATGTTGGTGGTTCTGGATGAGCATCAGGGTGACGGAGATGATCACAGTGCTGTCTTCTATGCCCAGAGCTTGAGGGCTGAGCTCTCTCTCTGATCCTCTCTCTTTCTGCAGGAGATTGGGCCCAAAGATCACTGCCAGGTTTGCTGCCGTCATCTTATTACCTGAGATCTAATCACAATGCCAATTTAAAAACAGGTCAGAATTTTAAATTGATTTTAAACATTTGATTGCACCATTTGTGACAGTCTTTTGTGGTGGGGCTGTCATATATTTTGTTTAGTATCGGCGTTATTAAATCTGGCACTGTCAGTACACGATAATGGCTTGTTAGTTTACACAAGGGCCTAGGGCATTTTATTTTATTTCACTTTTTTTTTTTTTTTTAGGCAGCTGTTTGTCAATAGAAACATAAAAAGAGCAGCGATGCATTTGTTTCAGATCCAACTTCACATAAACAAATAAAATATTTCATTTTTTCAGTAAGTGTTTTATTTTGATTCATTTTAAAATTATTTGTTGCAATTTCACATTTTTATGATTTAATTAATTATTAGCTTTTCACAAAACTCATAAACCCCCTGCAGTTCCTTCACAAACCCAGTTTGGGAAACCTTGACATAATATAATGTTTAATGCACTTTATGTTGTTGATAACAAAAAAATTAATATTTTCTTACTCTTTGTATTTTTATATTAATATGGTACAAGATTAACCTTATATTATATATTATCAATGTGAAAAACAAGATAGGTCAAAAGTGATCTAAAAGTAGTCTGATTATATTACCTATAATGTGTAATGGAATAGAATGTAATTTGGAATCAGTAACGGATTACAATTTGTAAGTAATCTACCTAGCTCTGTGTAAATATATCAAACTTTTAATGGCAGTGTCCAGTTTGTCAGCCAAAGGTTTTGCTGTCACAAATAGGCAAAAACCTAATGTAAATCTGTAAACTACTGCGTAATCTGTTTGTTTAAATATCTATGGCGTTTGCTAGGTTTATTGGATTATTTTTTTTCACACAAAGATTCCTTGCATACAGACATGCTGACGGAACAAAGCATTTAGAATAATAAGAACCAACATGCACAATGTGTATAAAAATTAAACTGATTTAAATGGGAACTTGGTTAATTTGCTTTTAGAGAGCTATGTGCAGAAGGTACCACTGGAATTCACCGATTACAAATTGCAGGAAAAAAGTGACATAATATCTAGCTCTGATATCACCACTCATTATAACACATTAAAGGAAAACTCTTGCTCAACCACTCATCTGTATGAGATAAACATCCCTGTCGTTTTTTTCTACATTATAAAGGCTCTTATAAAGTGGTGGCGACTACATTTGCCATGGCAAAGCTATCTATACCATAAATGACAACTATGATGCGAACCCAGACCATACCTCCTGCTGGTTGGGCCCAGTGGAGCTGTTTGCGTTCTCCTGTACTGTATGAAGAAGCGTCAAGAGCCTCAGCAGGGTGTCACAATTACAGGGAGGCAACAGGTACAACAACTGCTGCAGGTATGTCAACTGATCTGCCCCCCTCAACACTGTCAGACAAACACAAAACATCTTGTAAGGTTTCATATCAGCTCATACAATAATGAGAAGTGTGTTGGATAATACAGTTTAATTGTGTATCCTGATTCCTGTGTAATAATATAAATGTTAAATGATTTGTGAATGCCTGTCTTTGTGACTGTAAGCTCATACGGTTAGCGTGCAGGAAGGCCCGGTAGAGTTCTCGTGGTAACAGGGGGTCAGGCATGTCCCTCAGAAACTCCTTCAGTAATGCAGCCACATCATGAACGCTGTGCTCTTCGTCTAACACGACATCTATCCCCATGTCAAAGTCCTCGCGCAGCTGAAAACACACAAGGACACAGCAGGATAAAACATCAAACAAGCTGCCACCGCACATGAGACTCAAGTATCCCATGTATCCCGTGCCTGTACAAACACAGTATAATATACACAAAGAAATCACAGCCACTCTTAGATCAGCTATGAAAACAAGACACTATACATGCTAAGATCAGTATCTAAAACATTCACTGAACAGGATAAAACAGTACGTCAGTGTTTCTAGAATCACTATGAAAGACAGGGGGCGCATGCCACACCTGAGAAAGAAAAGACGTGTATGATGCTGTGCCAGCCAGTATCCATCCAATCAACACACTTCAGGTAAGTATAATCCATTTATTTCCATTTGTTGTTTCTACTCTCACAAAGCAACCTACCGCCATGCGGTTGGACAATTGTTTGTATTAACTGACAGGCATCTTAGGCTGACTACTACATCCCTTTAAGCAGGACCCTACAGGTATTATTTACATGCAGTGACCGGTATGCAACACTAGAGGTAGGTATTCAGCTCAAGGACAAAATGTATATGGCAATCACAATCTCAATAAATTTAACATATATTCTACTCAATTCGAAAAGACAATTAAGGCAAAATTAAGATGGCTTTAACACATGCAGTGGCGTAAACTGACTCTAGAGAGCAGCTGGAACTGACAAACTTACTTGACGGACTCTTTTTTTGGAGCTGCCTACACGGAAAATCCCCAAAGTTTGTAACCCTACAGAGAGAGATAGAGAGAGATAATCAACATGTGCTGGGCTCATATTTCATTGTCCTGATTTCATATCTATTTTAGTGTTTTTTGAGTGGTGTCTCATCTGGGTGACCTTCTGTTTGCAACCTGAACCAGGGTGTGTTATGAGCTATTAGCCTGAGGATGTATTCGAATTAGTTTACTGATATTTCAGGGAAAGATCTAAATTTGCAAAAGTCTTTGGGTTTATATCCAGTATTTTGTACATGACATTGTTATACTCATAAAGTCATGCAGAATTCTAAATAAAATTTGAAGTACATATATTGCATATATACATACATACATACATACATACACACACACACACACACACACACACACACACATATATATATATATTTAAAATATATATAACATCTCTTCCATCTGCACTTGACCCTCTAACACTAGAATTCTATTTCTGTTTTATGTGCTTTTTTCTCTCTTTTTTATTAAAAAACTTGACCCTCTAACACTAGAACTCTCTATTGTATTTCTATTTTAACTACTTGTTTTCTTTTTATTTTAAAAAATTACCCTCTAACACTAACGTTCTCTATTCTTTTTCTATTCTTTCGACTTTTCTTTTTGTTTATTATAAAAATTACCCTCTAACACTAGTGTTCTCTATTCTTTTCCTATTCTTTCAACTTGTTTTCTTATTTATATTAAATAAAATTGACCCTCTATCACTAGCATTATGTATTCTTTTTCTATTCTATCTTTGTATTTATTATAAAAAACCTTGCTACGTGTACTGCATTAGACTGAGACTTGTCATAGCACCCACAAATTATGTATTAATACATATTATATATTATAATACTAATATTATGTATGATTACATATTACATATTATGCTCTTTTGTTTGTTTTGATTGCTTCTGTTGTTCTCAATTTTAAGTCGCTTTGGATAAAAGTGTCTGCTAAATGACTAAATGTAAATGTAATATACATATATGTATATGTATGCATGTGTGTATATATATCTATATATATATATATATATATATATATGTGTGTGTGTGTGTGTGTGTGTGTGTGTATATATATTAGTATATACACAGTACACACACACACACAGCATATATATTTCTAATTTCATTCTAGTTTAATAGTTTGTAGCCTAATTGCACATATAGAATTTAGAATTTAATTTGTATATTTTATTATATTTAATAAATTAATTTTCATTTTATAGACCAAGGTGAAAGAACACTTTATTTCCCTGAACAATCTAATTTAATACTTCCAAATGGCACTAAAACAATATAAAGTTGCCTGAAAACAATGTGTTAGATATTTTGTGGTGCTGTATGGCAAAATAATAAGGAAATTTCCCTACTGTTTCAAACTTCCTTCAATTGCAATTCTTTGCCTGCCAGTCCATTTCAAATTTCAATTCAATTTAAAATAAATGACTGGACATGTTCTGTATTACTGTTTGCAGCTCACCGTAGGTCTCAATGTGGTTACAGCAGCGCTCTACCACTCGGGGAACTTGTCTGTAGATGGGGTTGAGACTGAGTTTGGCCTGTGTGCGACCGGAAACCTTTTTCAGCTCCAGCTCATTAGGGTGAGAGAGCTGCAGAGCTTCAAGTAGTCTGGATTGACTCTCAACCATATCAGAGATGGAGTCTACAGACATCCCTCCCTGACAGAGACAAAGAGGTAGGGAGAGAGAAATAAAAGATAGTTTAGATAGGATAGCCAGTGGTCACACATGAATGAAGGTATGTGGCGTACGTAAGACTTAAACGATAAATGTCAAAATGGCAACATAAATTTCAGTGAAAGCCTGTTCCAATTACAATTAATTACTAAAACAGATAAACACCTGAAACACTTTCACACTGATCAGAAAAGAACTCAAAGCCAGTGAGAAAAAAAATCTGAACACAATAAATCTATTTATGCTATGTATACAAAAGAAATGTAAACAGATTTCCATGAAAGCTTTTCAGATGTCAACACAATGACAGAATAACCCAGTAATCTGTTCTCTTTCTCTCTCCATGTTTGGGCGGAGAGAATGGAGAGTTTGATTTGGCAAAGACACAGACATAAATCTCATTCCCTCCTGCTGATATGTAGCCACCCATAGAGATGTTGTCTCCAGTCATACTGAGAGAGGTATGGAAATCACTCATACGACATCAAACAATAACCTGAACCACGCTGACTGCTGCCACTGCTGCCTGACTCAGTAATAACAAACAGCCAATATTAATGTGGTGAAAAATACTGTACTGTTCAAGGTATTGCTCAGCCCATTTTATGACTCGTTTTTTAAAAGGTACTTATTTATAATCTACACTTGACTCTGAAATCTGAGTTCTTGTACCTTGACCAAATTAAGTGGTAGCATACATTTTTAAGTCAAGTCACATTTATTTATATAGTGCAATCTTTATACAATAGATTGTTTTAAAGCAGCTGTACAGTAATAAATAAAAATAACAATGTAAATATTGTAACGTTCAAGTATGAACAATCTAATTTTCAGCTGTAAGCTCTACAGAAGACAAGTGTCATTATTCATCTTAATTTAGTTCAATGTTGATTCAGTTCTGTTCAGTGACGGTGTCAATGTTGCAAAATTAATAAATTATATATAAAAAGGTTTTGCAGAACCAGACATTTTAGTTTTGAATGATCATATGCTAGCAATAATCTTTGCTCACTAATAATCTTTTTAAAGCCTGTGTGATCAGAAAATGATACCATACAAAAAAATTGATTGTTCATTTTAATTGCATTTTTATTTTTTATATTTTAATTAAAATTAGAATTTTATTTGAATTGTTTTAACTTTAATTAAAATTCTTGAATTTAACTGTATACCATTATAACTTCGTAGATACCTTTTTCAGAGCATATACGTCTATTTTAAACTACAGTATCTCATAAAACCATAGGAATATCTGATTTCTCAAATATGACTCCATAAAGCATTTCTGTCTTTTTTTTGTATTTCTGAATCAAGTTTATTCTTGAGGGAGTAAATGAGATCAGTGAATTATCTCCCTTTGCATTTTTATTTTTTATTTATTTTTTGCTCAAATTGGGTTAGAAGCCTCAGCCAGGAGTTTATCTGCGAGATGTACCATATCAGGACTTGACTGTGGGGAAATTCTTTGAATGAAATGATGCCAGGTTAGTGATTGCAATGAGTTTTTATTGGCTCCGATTTATATTTGCGTAGATAGTGTCCTCTTCTTTTATTTGCTCACGTATGAGATGTCAGCAACAATCTCTCAAAGCAATAGCCCGCACTTAACTGTGTTGTCGTGTATAGCTGTCAGGCCTAACGATATGCATGTGATGCTATGTGTAATGAATTGCAGATGTTTTTTTTGGGTTAGAAGTTCAACATGACTTGGGTGCTGTGTTTTAATAATCAGCTCTTGATTACTAGACCAAAATCATCTTAAATATACATACCACTGCTTTCAGAAGATAGTACTGAGGATGTTGGTATAGTTTTAAAGATAATATGCACGTACCCGTCTGTGTGTGCGTGAGGTGTTGTCCATGAACGCAGATGAGGGAGGTTTGCTGTGGGCCTCCAGTGCTGGTGAGGAGGCCGCATCAGGTGATAAGGCTGCATTGCCCAGCGGCCGGTTTCCATTGTGCTGCCATTTCTCGGCACGGAAGTGAAGAACACTGGCCTCCAGGTCCAGACAGTCCCGTCGGCTCTCTTTCAGGGCATCCTGCCGTTGCTTGTATGCCCGGTCATTTGCAATTACATGGGGGAGCGGGATACTGAATGCTTTGGGTGCAGACTCTGTGAAAGAATTTAAACAGTTAACAAACAAATGACCTTACAGTATGTTTATGGACCATTTCGTTCATTTTAATTATATGGATAGGTTTTGATATTTAGTGTCCATAGTTTCCAAAGCTTGTTTGCTTGGATGTATCAGGAGTTTTTGGACTAATTTTACACTACATTTCAGGAAGGGAGTGTGTGAAACATGTCAAACTCATTCTTTATATCAGTAAATAATGACTCTGCATATCATATCAAATGTCATCACAAAAAGCTCAAACTCATTATCAGCCCATAAGTCATATCCTATCCTATAGTTTTTATTTTCCTATATTTTTACATTCTATTATATATTATATTATATCCTATATATAATATTTAATTTTTAATTTTTTTTTTAATTTTCAGGTCAATTTTGAGATTTCAAAATACACACTTAATTGTTTATTTTATTACACTTTTATTAACCCTCAAACTCATAATCAGCCCACAAGTCCTATCCTATATTACTATATTCTATCATATATATATATATATATATATATATATATATATAATTAATTTCAGGACAATTTTGAAATTTCAAAATACACATTGTTTAATTTATTACACTTTTATTAACTTCAAATTACAATACATATCTTTAAAAGCAGTTTTCTCAAAATGAGTTTTTTCTCCTGCACTTACAGAAATCTCCATTTCAATAACACTTATGCTATACTAAACATCCTGGTTTTATTATGAAATTTGTAATAACAATTGTATAAATGTAAGAAACACTGAGACATTCTTCAAAATATCAACTTGTATGACTCTTCTCTCTTCATAACATAAAAGAATATATATGGAAGAATGTATCAGTGTTTTTTTTCTCCATACAATGAAACTGGTACCAAAATGGTTTGGTTAACCAACATTTTTTAAAATATCTTCCTTTGTGAGTAAATGATGACAGAATTTTCATTTTTACATGAACTGTCCTTTAAAGTTAATATTTGATTGTCTCTTTGTGGCTTGTTTTTGTTTTTTGGATTATATAAAAATGATACTGCACTTATAAGATCTATGGGCGACAAAGCACGATATCGATTTTTACATGACTTGAAAGTGTCATAAAGACTATAATGTTTCAGACATACATACATGCATGAAAAACAAAGTAACAAAAAAAAACATTTAAACAACTGTTACAAGTTTGCGTCTCTTGTGTATCTATGAATAAGCCTCTTAGAGTTTACTTAATTAAATGATTTCAGAACTAATTAAAACATGAGACTTATTAGCACCTTAAAACTATTCTACTGGATCTTACATGCTTTACCTCAAAGAAAGCTTTATTTAACATATTCTTCTAAAGCAACTTAAATGTAATTGAACTATTTATATAGATGGGAAGGGACATGATGCATACGTAAAGCGCACACTTTTAAATAGCATCTTTAACACCCTAACAGGACTACAGTGAGGTTACGTCTAATCTGTTTTGGCTGTCAAAGCAACACAAAAGCAAAGCAGTCTTGTCCTCTCTCCTCCTTCCCCTCCTCACAATCCCTTTTCTCCTATCTCTGCCCCTGGGCTTAAAGGTCTAGTGGCGGGTCAGGTTAGTCTGGTCCACTAGCTGCTAGTCCTCCGATAAGCTGGATGGATATGGGGATTGAGTCCTCTTTAAATAAATTCCTCCCTCTACCCTATCACCATCCACCCCTGTAGTCCTTCATTCAGCCCTCCCCGCCCGCCACCTTGAGCTGACGCACATGCTGGTAACAAGTGCCAGACTGGTGGCAGGTGGCAGGCGTTTGGCCCAACTCCAAGAACATGGCCAAACAAATCCGACTGACTCAGGAATCAGGGCTGCTTTAGCTCCGGCAACTTTCGGAGCCGCTCTGAGATCGGTCTGAGCTCTTAGAGCAAAGTTAAATACTGATTCAGCACTAGTGAGTTTATTATTATTTAAATGACTGTGTACAACACCATATTAGGGTTCACTTTATTTTGATGGTCCTTTGCTGACTTTAACGTTGCACCTACATATCTTCTAACTCTCGTTAGAGTGTTAGTACAGTATTAGTAGACTGGTAGGGTTAGGGTTAGAATAAGTTGACGTACTTGCAAAGTTACTTAAAGTCAGTAGAATGTCTGTTGGGAGACAATCACAATAAAGAGTTAGAAAATATTAATCAGTGCATTTTTTTGGGAGTGCCCCTCTCTCTCACCTTTTTGGACTCAGCTCTCACAAGCAGGGGCCGCATTAAGACCTCACTGGGCCCCGGGGCTATGACTTACTGCAGGGCCCCCCTATCACAATAATTATATATATATATATATATATATATATATATATAGAGCTTTAAATAGGATTTTTATCCTATCCACATTTTTGATGCACTGAAATTTCATAATTCTTTTTACTAATTTTAATATTACAAAAAAATAATACTAACCTGAGTAAAACCAAGCTTACCGAAAACAAGTAAACAGTCACGAATGACAAGAGAACAAAGATACATAACAAATCGACCAACTTGAAAAACTTAAAGCACTGAATAAAAAACATTATATTGTATAAAGTAAATGTACAAATAGATTGAATAGTCTTCACTGTATAAATTCAATACGCATGAATTCTTATTTTACAAAAGTGATTCAGTCAAGGACAGGGAGTGATTTTCTTTCTGATGTTTGATTTACATTATTGACACAAATGGCAACAGCAGCTGTATTAGGCTGCTTTCGAGGAATAGTTCAACCAAAAATGAAAATTCTGTTGTTTTTCTTAACCTGTATGTGTTTCCTTCTGCTGTTGAACGCAAAAGAATATATTGAGAACAATACTGGTAACCAAACAGTTGCTGCATGATTTCCATAGTATAAAAAAAAGAGAAAAAAATACGCTATTGGAGTCAATGGGGACTAGAAACCTGGTTATGAACATTCTTCAAAATATCTTCTTTTATGTTGAGGTGAACAAAGAAATTCATACAGGTTCAGAACAACTTGAGGCCGAGTAAATGATGACAGTATTTTCATTTTTGGGTGAACTGTCCCTTTAAAATCTCATCATACAGTGCCAGGAACTCATATAGCCTACTACACTACATATGCATACTTTATCTTTATCAATAATGTTCATGTAAGACACAAATGACTGTTTACGAGGATACTCGCAAAAATGGGCCTTTTTGACATAACTATGTGTATTTGAATGTTTGAGCTCAAGGCGCGAAAAAGAACTCAAGTCTAGGCAGGTGTTTACGAGCAGGTGCGCGCCGCGCATTTTAGGCTGAAACCATCTTAAGGTGTGCATTTGCCAAAATGAATTCTGCCCGCTTCTTAATGTCCCTGAACAGTTAAATTTGTTTTTAAACCACAATGTTTAAAATGCGGTTAAATGATAAGCTAACATCATGACGCGCAAAACGATTGACATGTTTCTACCGGATTATTTCTCAACCCAAAAGCGACTATACTAGGCCTATAGAGTTTGTTCAAACACAACAAGCAATATACATTCATCAAGTTAATAATCAAACTAACCTAAAATCTGTGGCGACGATGACTCTGTTTTATCTACTCCATGTGTCCGGTCCACCTGCTGTTCCACAACTTCCACTCCATCATCGGCTTTAGTAAAATAACCTGATAGCTGGGAATTTTACTGACTAACTCCTGATTTTCCCTCTCTCCTCATATATATATATATATATATATATATAATTTTTTTTTTTTTTTTTTTTTTTTTTTTTTTTTAAAAATAAGTGGGGGGCGTGGTGGGGTTTTGGCGATCAGCACTACCGATGACCAGTCAATCTACTCCACGGCCAATCACGGGCCCTTGCATGCTCGGGCCCCGGGGCTTCAGCCCCGCCTAGCCCAATGGTTAATGCAGCCCTGCTCACAAGACCTATCATATTTGTTGGGTACTGAGATGTTTGACTCCGCGCCATTTTTTCATGAATGACTTTTGGGACTTCACCTTGTCCGTCCAACAAAGATGTTTACTGTTAGCTGCTCTCACAGCAGCAAAAAAAAATTGCTAGTCAACCGTTGGAATCCTCCTCACACAATGGACAGATGAACCTGGACTGTGTATTTGTTGGACATTATCTCGATGGAACTTCTCAACTTCTCATATACATTGATCTGATGTGAAAACTGTAATTAATATTAATTTATTATTATTATTTTATTTTTTTTAAGTCTACCAGGGGGTGGTATGTGTTGGGGTGGGTTGCTGTTTGTTTTTTACTACTGTTCCCAGAAGAAAATTTAATAAAAAGTTAACCAAAAAAAAAAAAGAAAATATTAATCAGAGAGTCTATTAAATGAGAGTTAGTTGACATATAGGTGCAAAAAGTTACTTCTTGTCAACAGAATGCTCAAAAGGGATCATCAAAATAAAGTGTTACCCAATATTATAGTGTTTTAAACATATACTACTGAGCAAAATTTGGGGTCAGTAATATTGATTGATTGATTGATTGATTGATTATTTATTTATTTATTTATTTATTTATTTATTTATTTATTTATTTATTTTAGTAGAAAGAAATTGCTACTTTTATTCAGTAAGGATCCATTAAATTGATAAAAAAGTGACAGTCTTTTTGAAAATTCTATGCATCAAAGAATTCTGAAAAAAACGCATCATGGTTTCCACAAAAAGATTAAGCATTGTTTTCAACATTGATAATAATACGAAATGTTTCTTTAATATCAAATCAGCATATTAGAATGATTTCTGTAGGATCATGGAAACTGGAGAAATTGATGCTGAAAATTATTCCTTTGCCATTACAGGAATAATTTACATTTATAATATATTTAAAGAGAAAATTTAAAGAGTTATTTTAAATTGTACTTATCTTTCACAATATTACTGTTTTATTGTATTTTTGTGCACATAAATACAGCCTTGGTAAGCATAATAGACTTCTTTCAAAAACAATAACAAATTTTACCAACCCTAAACTTTTGAACGGTGTAGTTACATCACAAAATATAACTCTAAAATACAATTAAATCATTACAACTCTCAAGTCTTTGAGTATCCTCACACAAACTGGTTTTATTGTTTAGATATTTTAAGTATGCGAGTCAGTATTTTAGCCTCTTAAATGATCCTACTAAAAAATAAAAACAAAGATGAATACACAATACATAGAAAACAATGAACATGCATTCACACAGATGCACAGATTGTTGGGAGCAAAGCTACATTGGATGTAGAAATGTCTTGCGTCTTAAAGTCTTAAAGCTGTGTCTCTTAAAGGCCTATGGGAGATTTGCAAGAACTGTGACACACCAAACAGTCCTGGCAGTCAGAGGATCCACTGAGCAAACGGCCATTTATAAGTCTCTCTGTTCACCATCACTGTCCACCACCATCACCAAAGAATGGCGATTAGTAGTACTGTAGTAATGGTTTAACAATGACATCACAAAGACAGAGTTACATAAGCTGACAAATATAAGTTGACATCTGGATAAAATTTGAAATGCAGTTTCACTATCATTTTTTTTTGTAGTTAAAAATAATACTTTAAGACCTGCCATTAAAGTATATATGTCTTGTTGGTTGTTTGTTAAATTACAAGACTGCATGAGCTCAAGAATGCTGCCTTACAAAACACGGTGCACTTAAAGACAATCTAATTCATCGCTCTCAACCCATTTTACTTCCATAATGTGACATATTTAAAAGTAAAACGGGATATTCAACAAGAAAAATGTAGGGTGGGACTTGATTTGAGAAGTGACCATTATGTACTAGAATAGAGCCAGACTAGTTTGCTAATGCAGTACCTTAGCTACATGGCTGATGGTAGACCTTGGCAATAATAGAAAGGCACTTCAGAGGAAAATAAAGTTATTAATTTTTCATTAAAAAAAGATCGCAAAGACAAACCATGTTTTCTTTGGATTTATTTATTTTTATTTAAACTTTGGACTTTGTTTTATATTTAAACCGTCGCCTTTCTAGTCATTTACACACAGGTTGTGTGAGATTTAAAGATATGTGAAAAATGAAACGAAAATATCTCTTACCTCGCTCTTTCTTTTCTTTTGAGAAGGAGTCAAACTTTTTCCGTAGTGATTTCCTCCTCTTACGAATCTCTGGAAAAGAAAAAAAACAGCATTATTTGTGTATAGACCTATATAAAATAATACATATATAATAAAATATCATTTTTAAAAATTTTATGTTACTAAATTTAACTATGCAGTACTGTTCAAAAGTTCGGGGTCGGTACAATTTTTATTTATTGTTATTTTTTTGGTAGTTTTTGAAAGTCATTTAATTAAGAAAAATGGTGATTCTGTCAACTGTCATTACAATTTAAAATAACTGGTTTCTATTTGTAATATTTTTAAGATGTAAATTATTTCTGTGAGAACAAATCTGAATTTTTCACTGAAAGCAGTGTCACATAATCCTTCAGAAATAATTCTTATATGCTGATTTTATGCTCAAGAAGCTTTTTCTTTCTTTTTTTCTTTCTTTTTTTGTGGAAACCATGATGCATTTGTTCAGGATTCTTTGATGTAAAGGAAGTTCAATGAACATCATTTATTTTAAGATTTTTGTAACATTTTAATGTCTTCACTGTAATTTGCCAAATAAAAATTTATTTAAAAAAATAACTTACCCAAACTTTTAAACAGTATTGTATAAAAATGTAAATCTAAGGCTTCAAACACTTAAAATAGGTAGTGGCACATAACACAAACACTTAAACAGATGCATGTAACAACAAGTCTTCCATTCCCAAAAATAAAATATGTTCCATTTAGATGGCTGATAGTGAAGTGAAACCTCTTACGCACCAAGCATGGGCACAGAGCTGGCAAAGCAATTAGTGAAAGCTGTGAGTAAAACAGAATTAGAGGAAGAAACATTTCCTACACAGATAATCCACAATTATCCTTAATTATGCTATAGAGAAAGAGTATTCTTTCTAAATGTGGAGCTGAAAATAAGTATAGCTAAACTAAAACACCTTTTGTCTGTGTGTTTTCATAACTCTGATGTACTCTGTCTATACGGCCCTCAGGAGAACAGTAAAAAATGTGATGAATAGCTGTTCCCGTTACTAGGTTAAAACTTCCCCACAGTGCTGCAACATTTTAAACTCAAACCAATAGACGTGTTTACACTCAAACCTCTTCCTGTCTGTAAATGCTGGTAAAGTTGGTTCCATTTTGTTACGCCTTCAACTTACAGATATACTTTTGCTAATTTAAATCAGAAGAGGTCTGAGTTATTGAGTTGAGGGGAAGAAGGTTTAAAAGATGCTCTGTTGAGATGTCCAGAGAGATTGTTCTAGCACATGCAGAGGGGCTTTAGGTGGGGTCATATTCCCATGACTGCAGGAAATGAGAGTTTATTTCTATGGCAACTGACCCCAACCCTCCCCACACGCCAAGACATCATGGGCTAAAGCCCCCATCAGCTCCCATCAGAGAGAGGATGATTAAGGGAATGAGCAGAGAGCATGCTGAGATATTAGCCTGATTCAGGATAAATAATCTCTTCAGGCCAAAGCAGAGATTGAAAACCAAATAAAGGAGAGACTAAAACAAAACAATGACAACAAAACAACAGCTCCAGGCTGCATACAGCTAGAGTTTACAAAGATTAGGAATCACAATATTACAGACAAATGCAGAAAGTTTAAAGTACTTAACTTTCAAATAACCACAAACAAACCAGAAAATAACCAAAGCCAAACAGAGAGGTCAGTCACTCATTACATGCTTTCTGAATTCGCTTAAGTGCATTTCACAAAGTTTAATTTAACTCTCCAAAGGACATTCATCTTCCCCAGAAATAGCTGCCAAACACGTTGATGACAATTCCAAGAGGAGAGCCTGAGTAAACCACCAGGCTCAATCTGACAGATTTCTCCTTTGGGAGAAAAATGTTCCGTAAATATTCCCATAAATTGTGGTGGCTGCTTCCCCATGGGTCAGCTAAAGTGCCGGCTGAGGTCTTCTCACATTTGACCAGATAAAAACTCCACTATAGAGAACAGAGAATGACCATGTGGAGCTGCTTGTACGTGCTGGGAATACCACTTCCCATAAAACAATGTGGTTTTCCATGCTGGGACATAAGGGGACTCTCACATGATAACAAATGCCATCTCACATTATCATATAATAAACGGGCTGTTTTGTTAATTACTAATGTTTATTTAATATTGATTGTGAACTCTCCAACAAACTAATTTAGCTTCATGACCTAAAGACGACTCAACAGTACCAAAATTGTTTATTGTACAAATGCACACAAAATGTCTTTAAAACCAAATATTAAAATGTATTATGAAATGTATAAATCCAATGAACTGCAAAGGCTCAACAATATTACAAATGACAAATTTATAATTGCATTGTTGGTCACACTTTTTAAGGTCCAATTCTTTATAAGTACTAATAAACAGCCAATTTGTTAATAATAGGCGTGCTAATAAGCAGCTAGTTAATAATGAGAATTGGTCCCTAAGCTAAAGTGTTACCACATTGTCTTATATTTCACTCAGTTTTGTTCTTAGATTTCAGAGATAAGGACGTCACGCAATCTGTCCATGTTGGCATTTGCCTAATTTGGCAGCTTCCACCTAGTGACAGATAAATTTGTTTTAAAATACCTTGACTGCAGATACAGTCTTTGGCGTCAACAACAAAAGGTACATCTATAATAGAGAGAGATAAGTCTATTTATAACTATGTGAGATTATATGGTTGATGACATTTTATTCATTGGATTCAGAGATGTTTTTTCAATTGCTGTCTATGACAAAGTCACCTGGAACCAATTTTTGGTTCGTGACCCCAACAATTCAGATGTTCTGTTGGTACGGCACTGCTGTACTCCATCTCACAAATCTCACTTTCACCTCTCAGAAGTCTTATCTGGTAGATATACTATCGGAAATCCCTCAGAAATACCTTTGAATTGACTGTGATGTGATATTTGCATGGATTTCTTGGGAATTCGATAAGCATCTGTTTGAAAGAATCATATCTAGACTGTGACTCAAGCAATTTATCATAGTATTTAAACATATACACTACTTCTGTCATGCATGATTACCAGTCATCACAAAACAAGATATTTCAACAAGGAAGTGTACCTCTAGGGATGCTGATCTTAAAGTCCAGGTCTCTTCTTTCCAAGTGATATAGGGCCACTTCCTGCAGACGTGCTCTTTCCAGCTCTGAGAGGCTTTGAATGGAAACCGGCTGCAGCCTCACGCTCTGCCCCAGCATGGTGGCCCACGTATGGTCACCCTGAGAAACAGAGAGACAGAAAAATAAATCAGAAGTGAAACAGTGAATGCATTACTTTCAGTCTCAGCAGGCCTTTTTTTGCAGAGTATGGCTGCAGCCCAGCTTGAGCACACCTGGTTATCATTTTAAAGGGAAGCTGATTCATGTGTGTTTGATCAGAGTTGGAATTATGCAGCAAGGCGTATTGCCAAGAGCAGAATTTACCTTTCTGAAAGTGATATACTGCAGTTAAAGTGCTTTGCACACCTCTTACAAACTGACCATCAAATATTGTGCAGCAAAAGCTGGGGTTAAAAGGTGTGAAATCACTTGAGATTTTTAGACATTCATAGTTTTACATATTTCTCCCTAATAGGAACACATCTGGATAAACATGCCTTAAAAGGCCCTGTCTGGGTTACTAAAAACAGAAAAAGTCTAAGTACTTAAAACATGCTATATGAGAAGAACACTATTTGAGCTTCTCTCTGTTTAATTTGGATTCAAGGACGGCTACTTTTAGACTTGGCAGCAGTACTGTATTGGGTAAACATACAATAGCTAGTGGACATTTTTTGACCTAATGTAATTCCTCTGACAGCATACATCCTGTGTGTAGTCATATGCGTTGGCACATCTGACGTGATGACAACGAGAAGAACCGAAAGCCAAAACAGTTACTGAAAGGAAATTTGCTGCCGAGCAACCTCAACGCTTATTTGAATACTGCCAGAATAACAAACAAAAATGTAATGTCTTGTCCTCTTTAACTGAAAGATATTAGCCTGAAAGTGTACATATGTGATACTTTAAAATTGGATGTGTTAAAGTACACTTAAAGGGATAGTTCACCCAAAATTGAAAATTCTGTCAACATCATGACGTTCCAAACCTGTAGGACCTTCATTCATCTTCGGAAAACACAAATTAAGATATTTTTGATAAAATCTATGAAATCTATGAAGCTATGAGAACATTTTGTGCGCAAAAACAACTTTATTCAACAATTTCTTCTGTGTGTTCATGACAATATCACAATGTATGTGCAAACAAGCTGCGGTTTCTGGGTCTTGAACGTGGTAGTTCCCTTGCTGTCTATGCAGGGATAGAAAGCTCTCGGATTTCATCAAAAATATCTTAATTTGTGTTCCGAAGATGAACAAAGGTCTTACGGATTTGGAACAACATGAGAGTGAGTAATTAATGACAGAATTTTCATTTTTGGGTGAACTATTCCTTTAAGTTGAGTTGTTATAATCAAAACCTTGAAACTATGCCTCCAAAAACAGTAAGAAGTGTGCAAACTTATGAGGCCCCGGTCTTTCCCTGTTTAAACAAATGTGTAAGTTGTCATCTCACTAAGGTTTAATTGAAAGCAAGAGTGTGTCTGTAATCTGTTTCCTTGTGTCCACGTGGGAGGTCACTTTCCACTCGAGCTGTGGTCACACAAAATGCCAACTGGTGTCGAGAAAAGGACAGAGGTCACAGGTGGTGCTCTGTTTATTTTGATGGTATAGAGATAAGTAAAAACAACATGAGATCCATCAAACACCCTGTCGATACCAGTATTTCAAATTTTTGTAGAAACTATCAAAAATTACAAACTGTTATTACTAAGGGCATCTCTTTTTGCTGCGCATTCTGAGATATCATTGTAAATTCATATTCTAACATAAAGGAGGCTTTTTTTTTATTATGGAAATGTAAACATCCCTTATCTTTTACAGGATATGATTGAGATATAAGATTTAAGTGATGTACTTACAAGAAAAAAACAAAAAAAAAAAAAACATGAAAACTACTGTGGCTGAGCAACATGTTCATTAGTTTCATGCGATTTCAGGGTGGGAGGATGAGAGAGGCCTCAGGGCAATGCAAGCCACAAAATCCTTTTCCTTTCCCCTCCTCCCTAACTGTTTCATATGCCCTTCTCTTTCTCACATACACTGTCCCTTCTTTTAAAACAAAAAAGTGAAGGTCAGGAACGAAGGGAAGAACAAAACACAAACACATGTAGCATTACGCCATACTTCAAAGCCCACTGAAACCCAAACCACCATCATTCATCAGGAGTATTGTGCTCATTTACTGGACACAAAGGCTTTTGTGAGAAACACTTGCCTTCATAAAACCAAACAGACATAACAAACGCAATACACATCCTATATGATGTATCAGGGGGAGCCTTGGGTAATTTCTCACATTATGAAGAAAAAGCATTTTTAATGTACTCATGTTATGATTCATGCTGAATTAAGTAGATGCTGGTAAAGACCATGATCATTAATTTAATCAAACTAATTTTAGAGTAAAACTGCTGGGTTGTTTCAACCCAACTTTGGGTCAAATATAGACTAACCCTACTGTTGGGTTAAACGTGTAAATTAAATTTTTAACCCAATAGTTGGGTTAGTCCATATTTGACCCGAGGTTATCAACTAAGAAGAAACACACGCTCTTCACAATGATCCACATTTCTCTGAGCAAAACGAAACCTGAAAACAACACAAGACAACTCATTCCCAAAAACAGGGCGAGTACCAGCACATCCATTCTGAATAAAAAAAAAAAAACTTATAGTTACAAAAGCGTTCTAAAATGTTCAGCAGAGGGTGTTTGTAAAATATATCCACCACAAAAACTCTAACCCCCAATAATCCAACCCTACTAACCCAAGCACATCTCGAGACCCCAGAGGGTGGAGACCAGAAATGGTTGAGAATAAGACAAGACTATGCAGGAAGCTCCATCAGTCCATAAAAAGACAGACACCTAAATAATATGTATATGACCAGTTCACAAGTTGGACAATGAAATAATCATGATTGTATGGAAAACTATTTCCAACACAGAATAAAAAAATTGGCATCTGGCAATTCTGAGAAAAATCATAGCCATTTGGATCATCATTGGTTATTACTAAGTGTATATTATGCTGAAACAATGTTCCTCTAATAGCAAATAGAAATTTATTTGACAGGGAACATGGAAATAACAAGCTGCTACGACATGCCCATGTGCAAATCAGGTTCTTGCATTCATGTCTGAGACAACTAATCCAAGTGCAGACATACCTGAGTGCATGACAAGACCCAGACAAAAACATCAGAGGTCCATAAATATTGTTGCAAGACTGCTATACTACTAGAACAATAAAGTAAACAGTTTGCAAAACTGCATCACTTTGAAGAGATTTTCTTAGTCATCCAGAGCAAACAATAGCTTATTCCTTAAAAAGTCTTTCTCAGTCCATGCTCTTATTTCCTTTCAGAATTCTTGTCAGATTTCCAGTTCATATACTTCTTGAGCCCTGACTATATTTGTCTCCTGATCCTTAAAACCTGGCTCATGGTCCCTCGTGAGAATTTTCGAGATAAATACTTGCATTTAGAAACATGCTGATAGTTCCCAGATGCCCCTTTTAAATAATTTCTTAAATGCTTACATAAGAGTTCAGCCAGTAACAATCCTGGTGTTACTATCGAAGGAACACAATCAGATAATTCTTGTGATGATGATGAGTATGATATGCATATATCAGCTATAAACTTCTATTGTGTATTCTGTCTCAACTACATCTGGTGAGCATTTACATCAATGGCTTGTTTTGGTGCGCCTGGATGCATGTGAGCGCATAATAATGTGTGAAGACAAACAGCTAAGCATCCATACAATGGAAAGTTACAGAGAACCTCTCTGCTCTTGAGCAACACACCAAACCCCAGACTGATCTCTCTGCACATTTAGAGAACTGAAAGAAAAATGAGAGAAAATAAAATAGCAGCAGTCAGCCCTTCTGAATTATCCATTTAAGCTATACTGTGTCAAATAACAAAAACAAAAGGCAAATACAATATCTGCTCTCACACTCCGTGTCCCTTTTGGATGATCTCTAAGCTACAAAACAATTAGACAACCTCAGACAGTCTTAGCATCAAAGGAAGCCAAAAGGTTTCGAACAAGGGCTCTTTTCACTCCTCAGCCTGATTTAGACTGGCAGCATCCCTCCATTGCATCCTGTTAAGTATCTTTTTCTAAAGGAAGTTCCCTCAGTGCAAGAAACTGAATTCATCATTTTGTGTGTAATGTTGTCTGGTGGCCTCATCAGTGGTTATATTCATGTACCTGATGGGATAAAGTCAACAAAGGAAAACTGAATCCTAAGGAAATCGAGGTCTGCTTTATGTTTTAAGGCCATTGAAACTGACATGAAAAAAATGTTAATCCACTTCAGAGGAGGTAAAGTCTCATAAACAGACACAATGCTCTTGTTTTAGTGGGAGAAAGAGACTGCTGTATCTCTGGTTTGTCTCCTACGCAAAGATGTCACAGTATCAACCAAAAATAAAGGTGTAAAAACGAGGCAAAACAAAACAAACAAAACATCTCTGACTACAAAGTAGGTAGTCAGAGATGATTAAAAAAAAATCTATTGTAAAAGTTCCATGTGTCCAGAAATGGGATCTTTGAATTAACGTTTCATGCATTTTTGAAAATGATTCTGATATTTTCACAATAAAATATGATTTAATGACAAGCGATGTACCCATCAAGTAAAAAAGTCAAATATTTTCCTTAAATACCTTTGCACTTTAATTACAAGTGTACACAATTTTTTTAAACATTTTTTGAAGTAATACAAATTTTTAACAAATAATATTACATTTACATTTTTAAATGTTCTTAGAGTTACTACATTCAACCTCAACTAAACATAGCTTTTAATGAAAGTTAAAAAATCTAATAGATTAAAAAAAATACATAATAACCCTGAAATAGTCCACACACTGACTTTGGACGGTCACTCATGTAACAAACACAAAACACACTATACACCAACTCAAGCAAACAGTGGCATATGAGTATGCTATTCCCCAAGCATATACTGTTTATCACTGTATTTACATATTCACTGAATATATTCTACACATTCATTATAGTCTCAAAAATACTGCAGCCACAATCTGAAAAATTAACTCACATATAGACTCTCACACACACACTTTTCACTCTACCTGCAGACTGGGAGACGGGCAGTGTGTCTGACAGAAACACACACTCTGTGAATAAGAGCAATCTCCTCAGACTCTTCAGACAGGTACAGCCAATCCGACCCGAGCATGAGACAGACAGAAGCAGAGAAGGATAAAGAGCGAGAGAGGTCTGTCCTCTCCATCTGCCATGTACTCATGTAAATCAGAGTGCAGCCCCAGGGTTGCCAAGAGCAAACTTCACATAAACACTCACTCAGTGACGTAGAGCAGAGGGGGAGGAGCCTGAAACCGACACAGCAAGCTTTGAACGAGTTCCCGTCAGACTGTCACTCATCATCAGCATAACAAACACTAGAGACGTTGTCCTCCCTTCCCACCTCCCGCTGCAGGCTTTCTACTCCTTTTTCCTTCTCTGTGTATTCTTAAGTTCATTTTTGTTGAAATGCTGTCCTCTTCACAGAAATGAAAACAATAGTCAGGACAAAGGAAAAATTGAAGAGCATGATAATTAGGAAAGAGAAGAGACAGAGACAGCAGGAAAGGAAAAGAAGAAAATAATTATAGTTGTGTGGGCTTCAGGCAGAAGGTGGAGAGATAAATCTCAAAAACACACAATACTTTCACAAACTAGCTGCCTCGTGATGACATACAAATAAAGATTGACCTTTCAACTCTGTGCTGACCTCACAGATCTCAATTTTATCTGTTACACAGATTCCACTTTTTCATGACATCCTTTCAGCCGAAGGCGAGATACTGTAAGAGTCTTTGTGCTCAGTGTGTTCTAAACTGGGAATAGTGTGGGAAAAGTCTGACACTACATTGAAATTTCAGATCTGGATAAACATTACCATTCAAAAGTTTGGGGTAGGTAAGACTGATGATTGATTTTTTTTTTTTTGAAGAAATAGTTTTCAGTTATTATGTTTAAAGACTTTTATACTCTCTAAGCCTGTATTTATTAAAAATATAGTGTAAACAGTAATGTTGTGAAATATTATTACAATTTAGAATGTGTTTTCTATTTTTATAATATTTTTCAAATGTAATTTATTCCTGTGATAGCAAAACTGAATTCTCACCACCAATTCGTACATATTTTATGAGGTGACTAATTCATACAACCTCACTCATATGATTTTGTATGATTTGTCTAGACCCCAGAGACGGGTAGGTTTAGGGGCGGGGTTAGTAGGTAATTCGTACAAATTCATACGAATTGGGGAACTCGTAAAATACGTACAATTTAGCAAAAGTCATACAAATTCGTATGAGTGAGGTCATACAAATTCGTACGAATTAGCCTCCTCATAAAATACGTACAAATTGCCATGAGATTTTCAGCAGCCATTACTCCAGTCTTGAGTGTCACACGGTCCTTCAGAAATCATTCATAAATTCTGATTTGCTCAAGAAATATTTCAAGAAATATCAAGAAAGAAGAGCATTTATTTGAAAAATAAATCTTTTGTAACATTATAAATGTATTTACTGTCACTTTTTATGCATTCTTTGATCCATCCTTGCTGAATAAATATTTTAAATTTAATTTAAAAAAGTGTTTGTTTCTATTAACGCCCAAAATGATTCTCAAATCATGCTGGATGACATGATCATCAGGTCTTGCGTAAACCTGTGGTGCTCATATCAGCTCAAGTGCTAGGAATGTCATGCACCAGTTTGTTTTGAAGGGGCACCTGTGGCAGTTTTGACTCATTTTACGCTCTAGGCGAGACATGACTTAACCCTAATGCTATGTCAAAACGTTATAGTTCTTAGCAAGAGTGTGGGAACAGAACAGTTAGTCTAGTAGTGTAGCATTTCTTCAGCTTGCAGAGTCCTGAGTTAAAATCCTAAAGTAATAATATAACTGTTTAAAATAAACCAAGACGTTTGAGCAGGTGCTTCGTTATGCATGCTAATTACTAAGAAACTCTAAAATTCAACATAACATAATTTGTAATCATTTGAATAACATTATTCAAAATACTAGTGGCGCCTGTGTTGTGTGTGGGTGAGTGTGTATTTGTGATGTTTGTTTGGTCAGTGCCTGACGGCTCAGCAAATGATCCTATTAGAGTACTTCTGTGTGGATAGCTGACAGACTGACAGATTGAGCACATTAGCGAGGAGCTCCTGGATAGCGGCACTGTTAGTAGCATCCGGACTAGTCTTCATTCAAGCCTGGACACACATTCACCTTCAGGAAGCACCCGACAAGCACAAGGTAACAACTATTATAGACAAACATGGACATAGAACAAGTGGCCCTTGGCCTGGTTAGCGTGAAGCAGTTAGCCAATGCTGGTAGATGTCGTAACTACACTCAAAAATAAAGGTCCCAAAATGGGGTTTTCACAGCGATGGCATAGAAGAACCATTAAGGGTTCCTCAAAAAACCTTTCAGTGAACAGTTCTTAAAAGAACGTGGAGAACATTTTAATTATCTAAAACCTTTTTCCACTATAAAGTACATTTTGTGCAAGAGAAAGTTTCCTTGGATCTTAAAGGCTCCAGATTGCAATAAAGAACCATTATTTTTAAAACTGTGTACCATCTCTCTGGATTGATGCTAATTCAAAAGTATCTGTGTATTCTGATGGAATAACATTTTTATAAATCACCAAAAGTTCATTAGTAGATGTTGACAGTGACAAATATGTGGATGATATTTGTCTGTCTTCTTCTACTGTGCCAGCTAAGCAAGTGCCATAACAGCATATAGCTTTTCTCCAGGTATCCAGACCTCTTTGACCTAAAATAGCTACAGTGCCACCAATAGTAGACATGTTTTTTCAGGCTGATAAATGTGCGGCTCTGAATAATGCGTTTGGAATGTGGTGTGAGGCTGTGTGCGGTATGTCGTGGATTTGCCATTAATTTACCATCTGCAGGGCTTGGATGTGCTTGAGGTCTCTGGAAATTCTTCCATCTCCATCAGGGATGAAAATACAGTCCAGATGTCTTCATCACCATCCACAATCATACTGTTTTCACAACATCAGTACTGCCAAAAGAGCCTTCATCACTTAAGGCGGCTGCTGAACATAAACCCTTTTTGGCTGATTTTTAGGGAGGACTGTGTAAGATTCAGAAACTATTCATCCTCAATGACGTCCTTCAATAAGAAAACAGCAACATTTCATTTTGATTTGTGTTTATATATGAGATCTAATAAATCACTGGCAGGAACACACCATGAAAATCATTGGACTCTCATTCTCCCTAAAAAAAAAATAAAAAAAAGACGACTGTCCCAGCAGTTTTTCATACACAGGAGAATGTTTGTATCCGGCCACTAAAAGCAAAATGCCCCTCAGTTTCATCTGTTTGACCTCTGACATCAGGGATGCTCTCTTCCTGTTTTGGGCGTAACATAGTGCTATTAGGTGAATATGATCATATGACCCTGATACAGGATGGACAGGAACAAGAATAGACCTGTCCCAAAAGAGCAGACAGGAGTAAAATCCAGTGTGTGCAGGTTTGGTGCAGATGCTCAGATGATGCAGGAAGAGTGACGCATACTAAATATATACTTTCCCATGATGGCTATGAAAAATCTGATTTATCTGAATTTGCACACTCATCAGTTAATACTGGTAAATCAATGCATCATAAAGCTATTGGTTATAACGCCTGTTTTTAGTGTAATTAGTGGAAGCTGACTATAATAAAAGCTATAAACTGCACTGCCCACTACAGGTCAAAGTTGGCAAGTTCTACAACACATAAACCATCAAAAATAAATCTCATTCAGAGTATCTGAAGTTTATCTGGCATCAATATAAACAATATAAGTGTATATAATTAAAAATATATACCTTTACATCTCAAGCACAATAAAACCTGATTTTTTTCCTAATCATGAATCACTTTTTAATCACGACATTCACCTGTTCTACTTGCTACCCTCATACTTTTCTCATGTTCTCTGCAGAGTCAAAGCTCTGTCTAGACATGCTGAGGTGGAAAAGTTAGCGATGACTAGTGTTCATGTTGCAGTACAGTCATAGACAGGGGAAATGATCCATGTTTAAGAACTGATTGCTGCTGGTACGGTGTTTATTTTCTCTTGCAATGAGAAGCTGCGTATCCGCAGATAGTGGAGACGGAAAGAGAGAAAACAGAACAGTGAATATCTGGAGTAATGCTCAGGTTCCACATAACTGAACAATATTATGGGTGGATGTAATATGGTACTGCCTGATTCACCCTGACCATAATCAACAATGATGCTACTGTACATATATAAATATAGAACAGCTGAACAATCACAAATACACTCAAATCACACATCCATAATAAACACATCCACACTAACATCTAACTAACTCTGTTATGCGAGTCATCTGAACAGGCATTATAGCTTACTTCACACCACAGTCAAACAAAAGCAATGTAGCATAATGTTGCATTTAATTTGCATTAAAATGGAAGAATCCATTTTTACTAGCACATGTGCTCAATTTTAAGGCTCAGTTTAAAATAATTCAATACTTCTATTCAGCAAGGATGCATTAAATGGTACTGCCTTTCTTAAGACAACTTTGATTCATAGTTTGTGACACATATCCAAATTTTACAAGAGCAGCAGTGGAAAAGAAAAGATTCACTTGGCTTCTATCAGTCGCATCACAGTAAATCAGAAATTCGAGGTGTGTGTGGGCCAGTGTGGTCTCATTTCAGCATTACAGGAGGACAGATTGCGTAACATGAGTCATAACTTGTCTTATTTCTTTTTTCTTTTATCCTTTCAATCCTCTTATCTTTTTCTGCTTTATTATAACATCAATCTGTTCTTCAAAATATCCCTAGAGGTCATGGAGAGGAAATGCCATTTACAAAAACATTCAGCAAAGATGCCATGCTTCTCTAAACAGGACATTCTCCACCCATCGGCACAGCTCTCTACTGTTCTGCTCCATTATGCTGAAGAAACTACCACTGACTGACATCCACAATAAATAATACCCCTGAGTATGGTGCTGCTAGTGTTGTCTCCCCAAACAGTAAATACCAGAAAGTACCACAATGTTTTCTTAAACACCTGTTTGTCACTATGAACTGTGGATTTTACCTCGAGGTCATCACATGCAACAACAAAAATTAAATTTGAGGTAATTTGATCTAACATTTAGCCCAATTTTGCCTTACTCGGTTTACATAAAAAGCTACTAAACAACAAGCAAATGGAACCGAATATATCTGTTCATCGTGTAACAGATTTATTCATGTCATGTGGATGACCAGTCCTTCCAAATAGGAAGATATAGCAATCAATCTCACCATATAGGCATTGCATTTGGGACAGACATCATAACAATATAGCTAAAGGCTGCAATTACTATATAGTCTGAATCTGCATTCTCTGCTTGTTACTGATCAGTCAGTCGATAAACTATGGTAATTTACACATGCCTAGTTTTCTCTATCAGCTTCCAGTGATGCAATACTGATTGTTAGATGTATTTTGGTTGACTGCACTCCATTTATGCATGAGTTCGCCTCTTGACCCCTGGTCCCACACATTCTAGTTTCAGTTGATTTTCATTATAGCTGATCTCTGCTGGTAAATTCAATCCTAGCTATCCAATTTACTCCCATCGTGTTTTTTCAATAAAACACATAAAATGATTCCCTTTTAGCTTGCAGAGGCTTGTGACACGAGATGGTGACACATTGTCTGAAGATGGTGTTCCGAACTTAAAAAAAAAGAAGATTGAATTTGCTTTGAGGTTTAAAATTATGCGCATAACGGTCTATAAAATACTTGTAAAAAGAAAACCCTCTTTGTCTTTTAGGTCAGAAACTTCAAATACATGCAAGTATGGTCCAATAGCTGTAAACTCTCAAGAGGATAAAAGGTTTTAGAGTCTTTCTGGCAACTTTTGACTTGTGTGTGATGCAACTCAAGCACGCTCTTCAAATTCCAAATCACAGAGAAGATTTAAGCTCTAATTGTCTAATGAAGGCAAGACTTTTTAACACTCACATTCCACAGAATGGCCTTTCCACAAATCCTCCAGATAATACAGTAGTATTATTTCCAATTAAAATCATTGTTAAGGCCATTGGTGTCCTGCAGTAGACCTCACATCACTTAGTGGGCATACCTTCCAATGGGCTTGACCATGAAATGTACCAGGAAGAGGGGAGGAAAAGGAAGTTCTCAGAATGTCAAACCTCCTTTGTTCTTTCATGTTCATCAATCATATGATAAAAACCTTTCAACTTGAAATGTTTTGAGTCATGTGATTGCTCACTAAGGAAACTCGTGACAAGCTTTGAAGTATAAAGTTAAGATAGCGTCATGCAGTGAAGTCGAGATGTAACAGAAATAGCGACAGGTTTTCTGTATTGTGACTTACATCTGAGTTTCGAGTTAAATGGATTATCAAAAGAAAAAGAAAAAAACAACAAAAACTTGGTCTTACCCATCAGTTGTTTACTGGATTCAGGCAGATCTGAATGTTTGCAATCTAAATGATTCGAAACTCGGCATACATCACCAAAGAGCAGTTGAGAATGAGTTATAATAATTTAAATTAAAATTACAAGGTCAAAAGAAATTAAAACATGAAACTTATGCATTGATGAATCATTCATAATAGGACCAATAACATGCATTTAGGGGGAAAAAAAAAAAAGGTAAATTTTGATTCCATGCCAACTTCAAAACCGCTGTGGAAAAGTGAGTCACACAAAGTATGAGAATGCTGGTGTGTTCATACAAAGTCATATCATGATGCTGCTCACAGCAGTGTTTCCTGCAAAGTGTTACATGCCTACAATGTAAACAAACTACAGCATGAACTGTCAATTGAAAAATGTATAATACACACATATATATATATATATAGAGCTGACTGTTGTTTAGAACTAACTGTTTAGAACTTTGTGGCATCCCCTTCTTTCAGTACCCTTCAAGACTGCAAAAACACCATTAGCTATTTGGACACCATCTCAGTTACCAGTTTGAATCAATCTGATGAATCCTTCACTGAACAAAATCGGCTGCTGAATCAACGTATACTGACCTGCAAAGTTCCGTTTCAGTGCTTCATTACATTATACTGCAATGCTGTGACACCAGGAAATATTTATCCTCTTTTTTGTGGCTTACCATAAGCTTTATGATAATGAAATTGATAAGCAGGCATACTTAATATAATAAAATGAGGAAAACAAAAAAAAATAAGAGAACAAATAGATTTTCCCCCTTGTATTTCACTAAAACGTTCTTAAGTGTAGAGATAAATTTGTGTAAATGTAATAGATAAATTACACCTGTCAGATGGGTCCTAAAACAGTTGGAATCTTTCCATTAAGAAATGACACATCATCTTTCATCAATGGACCTGTGAAACTAAACCTCCTAAAGTAACCCAGGTAGAATCGGCTGTTTAATGCAAGAAATTGCGAACTTGTGTGGTGTTGTGTTTTCGTGCTACTTTTATTGCTTCAAACTATAAATCAGGACACATGGAGACAATCTAATCCTCATCTGCCCGCCTCCAATCCTTCCAACACCCCAATGCAGAGTTTTCCAATGTTCCAGCACATATTTGACGTTTTTTTCCCACACAGCCTGTTGGCAAAAAGAGTTTTCCAGCATTACCATACCGTGGTTTTAAGTATGTTTGGCCATATGCATTAATTAAGTTTGACACATCTATAAAACATTATGTAGAGATGAGAAGCCCCTCATTGATCAAGTACTGACATTAGAGATAGATCTGTTTACCTTGACTAACACTGCAGGAATGTGCAGCACCAGAGAATGACTCTAATCATTATCCAGAAGCTCTTAAGTATTTGAAAGCTGGTGGCCCTGTTTTGTCTCCTCTGAGAATAGACCCTTGTTTTACCTTTGCTAATGATACTAAAAGCTTTACAATGCAATGCCACAACGTGAATTTAAAAAGTACGTCATGAGAAATTCTGTGGGACACAGTGCATAAATTAGTGCAGATGTCTACAGAAACGCTGGTTTTGCACCTGTCCTATTTCTGCTAATGAACGCTGATGGCTATCTGCAAACAGCTGACAGAAGTATGAAATAGAAGGGGGACCCTTTCCCCCTCACTCACAACATATGGTCTTCATTATATTGCACACTGTCCAAGATGTTGGCCAATCCATCAAATCTTTGTACTTTTCCACTGCACGCTGTTTTGAAGCATGAAAGCAACTTCCTAATCTATTTCTACTTAGGCTTTTACCACCAAGAGCAACAAAATGATCAGCTCAGCTGACGCGAATCCTGAGATTTCAGTATGTGTGTAGTCTATATTGGCTCATTAGCACATGTGACGTCCAGTGAGTTTAATTAAATTTGCACTGTTCGGATTGGCTTGACGCAACGGATGAAGAACCTATTAAATCAACCTTTAGAAACAAAGCTTTCATTCTGAATTGATGGTCCTTCTGAAACTTCATTACATCTCATTTAGCAGAAACCATTTGTTTGATTTGCAGGGACAGATCTTGTGGAGCAATTTGGGGTCAAATGTTCACAGGGCATCTACATCCAGAGCTGAACCTGCAATCTCTGCATCACCAACCACGATTATCATTAGCAGCCAAACTGGAGTGCACACGGGCTATTTATACACATACTTTTTTTAAAAAAGATTTTAAGATCCTTTAGTTCAAACTTGTACGTGCAACAAACAGTAGATATTAGCTTTATATCAGTTTTCAAAAATTGGACCTGGAGATCAACCCATGGATCAAAGTGCAGAAGTATACAGCCTACTTTATAGCATGTTTACCAATACTGCTGACCCCAAAATGGGTGATATTAATGCTGGTCTATGCTGATGCTTTTAATAATTAATATTTACCACCATAGCTTAAGAAAAATGAAGAGAGAGAAATAAATATTTCAGTGACGCAACTCTTATGTAGGTTGCTTACAACAGAGCACATGGTTGAGAACGTGTTACTGAATATGAGTCTTAGCAGGAAAATATAAATACTGTGCACGGACAGCATCAGAGTAACTTTAGTTTACAATGCTTTTTAAATGTAAAACATTACGTGTAGGGAATCAGTTTGAGTCAGCGTTAAAACCTGTAGATATTTGCATGCAACTGTAGGTAATTCCCCTACTCACCACATAGTAGAACTGCATGTCCTGGCGAACAGGGTCTTCAGGCTGCATGACTGTAGATGAGGTTTTATCCGATCCCATGTAGAAAAAAAACATAACACTTCCTGGGTAGACACTCAGATCAGGTGAAAACAAACAAAAACAACAAAGCGGATCCCACTTGTTTTCATCAGTCAAACTCTTGATTCAGTCCATCTGTGGAGCAGCTCCTGTTTCGGGGCCATTGGTAAGAGGTTCAGTGTCAGTGCTTCCTCTGCGTCTGTGTATCTGAGAAGTGATAGCAGCTCTTCCTGTGAAAGGGTGCTCTCTGAGTGTGTCTGTGTGCACTCCAGCTGATAAAATGCGAGTCCCTACATGCAGCTCAGTGCAGCCTCCGCTGTGCTCCTCGCCTGTCAACAACAGGAAATGTGCCACTGGCAGCTCAGAGTTTGACAAGCTCACAGCCTTCACTCTGATGCAGCACCAGGAAGCACTGGGAATGCATTAGTATGGGCTGTGCCGGTGGCTGGGATCAGGTCTCACTTATCCTCCCATTCCCACCTCCTTAACTGCGCATACCATAAAACAAAGGTCTGAAGGTTCAAGTCGGTGCGAGTATGACTAGCTTTTATCTTGGGAGTAATTGCAGTATGATTACTGAACTTTGCTCCATGACGTTTTTGATCTGACTAAAATACTAGAACAAGCACTATGCTGACTTGATCACATTTTTGAACTGTTGATGGTTAGTGTATCATCTTCTGTGTATAATTTAAAAATTAAACTGGACAAAAATTAATATTCCTTACCCTGGTTTCACAGACAAGGCTTAAACCTAGTCCCAGACTGAGCTGTTTCAACTGAAAGAAACTTGCATTGACTGATCTTTAAATATATCAGTGCCTTTGTTTTGTCTCAAGATGCACACCAGTAATGTTTTTTAATAAAGCATGTTTATAAAAATTACTCAAATGTCTTAATTGAACTATGGCCTAATCCTGGCTTAGTCTAAGCCCTGTCTGTGAAACCGGGCCCTAAACTGTCAAATAAGTTGCAAGATTCATGCTCAAAGTCTTGTGTGAACACATTTAATGAATGGCCTACAAATAACTTTTGTCCTCTGTACAGACCAGCCATATGCAATACAAATTAAAAAATAAATAAAATAATATGTAAAAATAATGCTTTCTTAAAGTCATATCATTTTAATAAAACGTTTTCCTCAACAAATAGGCTTTTTTATCCCAAATATAATCCTTTAAGTTATTATTATTCGGTTATATATAACTTCATCTCAAACACATCTGAAAATCCCAAGTAGTTAATCTCAAAAATATATCTGAGATAATTTCAGAGATTCTGGTTAATGCTACTGTTCAAAAGTTTGGGGTCAGTAATTGTTTTTTAATGGATTCATAAGGATGCATTAAATTGACAAACATGACATTAAGGACTTTTACGTTAATACAATAGATTTCTATTTCAAAGAATCCAAGAATCATGAAATGTGTTTCCACAAAAATACTAAGTAGCACTTTCAACCATTTTCAACATTGATAATAATAAGAAGAAATGTTTCCTGAGCACTAAATCAGCATATCAGAATGATTTCTATAGGATCATGTGACACTGAAGACTGGAGCAACATCTGCTAAAGAATCACCTTTTCACAATATTAGTCTACTGTTTTTTTTTTTTTTTTTTCATCAAATAAATGCAGCCTTGGTGAGCTTCTTTCAAAAAAGATCACATCATAGTAAACCCCAGCTTTTGAACGATAGTATTAGGCTACTCAACATTTTTAAAAAAAAATAATAATAATAATAAAAGGTTCAAAATACCTCAGTGACCTTTTGTTATTGCACACGATGGTCTCGTGGGTCAGACACATTTTCCAGTACTCAACGAAAAACAGGTGTTTATGAAAGTGCTGAGGTGGTTGTGGTTGTTATTTAGGTAAGCGCTGCACACGTTTGATAAACAGCAGAAATGAAGGGTAAAAATAAACCCACAAGGGGGCAATATTGCTCAAGATTCTCATAATGAAAATGATTACATAAATTTGTTGTGGAATTACTAATGTTATGTGTGATCTCAGTTTGGAAAGGATCTCAATCCTGCGGAGAAGGCCTCATATACAAAAAGTTCTCTATAAATTGAATATCAAATTTGGATTTTGAATATGCAAAAAAAAAGGGAATGTGTGTGTATAGTATAAAGTGAAGTAGAAAAAAAAAACAACAACACCACAACTGCAAATGACTGTTATGCAAGAAAAATAATTTATTTTAATGATATACCTTTTACCACATAGGCAAGACATACTTCAGCTGATTAGAGATCTCACAGCAACCGTCATTTCTGCTGGAGGGTGAGGTCTATAATATGCACATTTTAAAATATGTCTTTCCAAAGAAAAAATAACAAAAATATAATTCTCATTATTATCTTGCCTTCTCACCCTGTCTTTCTTTATTCCCAATGAACAAGGGCAATCTGAACATTTTAAAGCTTTTCCATTCTGGCAATCTGTCAAAGAACCTTTGTGCTGGAATACTAAACTCACTCTTATCTTGCATGTAAAAATGCGACAAAAACTTTAGTCTTGTGTGTAATGCAGGGAGTTGTCAACTCGTGATGTCAAGAATTGATTCAAAGTCATTGGTTATGCTTGACAGCAACCAGATGGTTGTTAACAAACTTGTTCCGGACTCCCTTTTTTCTCCCTTAGTTGGCACATTTGACTCTCTTCTGTGTACCGAAGTGGGATTCAGAATGAATCCCTATCGGCTATGTGAGGAAAGAAAAAACAGCTTGAAGCTGGTGAAACTCTAGAGAGGAACTGATTTTTCGGGTCAGTTTGTCAAACACTACTAATGTGATTATAATATGTCTCTCCAATGGATACTTGTCTTCCCTCACTGGGATTGTTATTATTGATGCACAGGGCTTCTAACAGTCCACTAAGGTACATTTCTTGAGTTCTATTTGTTTTGCCCATATAATGCCATCTCCTTCCACTGTCCCTCCCTCTCTCTTTTACTTGTACCTGTGAGAGTACTGTTGACATTGATAGGGTTAAGCACAGAGTACACAAGAGTAGTGATAAATATTATAGTAGTAAATCCTAAAAAGAGTAAAAGAAACTGTATACTTCTACGGAAGTGCAATACCAAGGCATTTAAAAACACAGAGGCTTCACGCCAGAGTACAAGGCAAATAAACACTGGTTGTCAGACTTTTTTTCATTCACTAAATATTTAAAACAAGTGTCACACACTATTTTAATGTGGTGGTATTCTGTCTCTTTTTTCACGTTATGCTTTTTATATTGTCGGAATACCTGAACGACTAGTCTGAGAAGATGAACATCAAAACAAGATCCATCTCGGTCTTGTTCCAGACTTAGAACAGATTTTTGCCAAGCACTTCCTCTCCTGGACTGCTGAGGGCACTCCGGCTCAATAGCACCAGGTTTCTGTCCATTGTCTGATTGGGAGCCAGAAGAACAGTCACATGAGGAAGGGGAGCTTCATATGGAATGGTAAGAAGAAGCAGTCTCTGAAGTCTCAGTCTCTGTGGCTGCCTGCTGTAGACCCTCCATCTGCAGTAGTTTCCAAAATTCCCTTAATGTAGGATGATGGTCAGTTTACCACAGATGACCTGCTCAAGTCCTTGAGTGAATTACCACATTTGATCAAAGTCTACAAAGTCTTTGTGCATTCAAATGTCGATCTACAATCCGGTCTTGCAGTTACATGGAGGGCAACCATTAAAAATGTATTTTCTATTATGTTCTTTTTGGTCAAAAATTGAATCTAAACATAACACTGTTGAGCTCTGCCTCACCCTTTCCTAACATTCACAGGCGTTCACTGCCAGTGCCGACAGAAGGGCAAGTCTGATTTATCTTTGATGCATAGTCTGAAATGGACATAAAGTGAGAAGCTTTGCACTTGGATTTGAATGATCCTGTCTTGCGAGATGATTTGGAATCGTGGTCATAAGTGTCTGGATTTTCTGGAAAAAATGTGGAGAGATATATGAATTCAGTCATCTTTTTACCATCCATAGGCTTCAGTAAATCTCCTGCCTGATACTTTGTTTCTTGTTGAATGAAATCTCTGTGAAGAGATTATACACTTGGACCGGTAGCCATGATGGGTTTCCTGAGTTGCAAAGAAACCACTGAGAGGTTTGACACAATGGACAGCCAGAACCAAACCAATGACCTTCTGGTAACACATACTGGACCCTCTTCTTTAGTCTAGCATCCCCCCCTATGGATTATCACTTTCTGTGCTATTCCCTCATGCTGTACGTACACAAATTTTCTTTTCAAAGGTGTGTTTTGTCTATGACAATTTTGATTTGTATATTGTGCACAAAAATAACTATATGCTGTATGTTTACACTTTTAGCAGTGTGGGAAGATCTCTAGATGTGAGTTCAGGTGTATTGCATGATGATGGTTCAGTATGACCACTTCAATCCCATGTGTGCTGTGAGCTTATAAAATAATAGGCAGTTTCCCAAGAATAGTCACAGATATAGACAGCTTTGTGTCCGTTGTGTCTTTGATCAAGCAGTTACATTTTCTTATATATATATATATATATATATATATATATATTGTATACATAGTTTTTTACAGATTAAATAAACTCAAGAAGACATTTATATGACCTTTCATATTTTTTGAAAAAATAAAACGAAAAAAGGAACAATGGAAAATAACAAATATAGCTTTTTGTCTTGTAAACTAGTTCCTGTACTGGTGAAAGTGCTTCATTTTAAGGGGTACCAGACCTTGCTTACAACCTTTGTGGAATGTTTCCGACTTGTGTCATACACTCCTCTCTCTGTGCGAGTTTGTGCAGTCTAATAAAACACAATTATCCTACTAAGACACTTTCTAGTCCACCACTGAAGTGGGCAGAGCAGGCTTTGGCCACAAATATAGGCTGGGCTCCTAAAATAGTGAACAGTCCGAAAATATTTCTAGATGTCAGTTTCCATTCAATAGTTTCATCGTCGCATTCATATTTCCAGAATAGTAGATTTCTATGCCAGAATTTTGAATCAGTGGTGGGCTCAGTTTCCTTTAATACCGACTATACTCCACAACAATCTTACATCATCAGAGTGTGATCCCCTTGTCTGAAAGCAACAGCTCAAACCCACTTAATTTCCTTCAGCATGAGGTCTTTGTAAATTAAACCGTTTAGATGGGCACTGGAGTGTAACGGAAAACCAGCCATATTGATATCCACCATGTGGTTCTCTACAAGTGGAATCACTGGTCCTGTGGAGCTGGTTTTGGTGTGTTTGTTGCACTCCCATCTGGTTGTGACTGAGAGAACTCAGTGACTCGTCGTGCCAAGGGGTTTGTGCTCTTCAGCAACTCCATGGCAGAAACTCGGGTCCCACTGCTGGCTTTGCTGCTTCTCTTCTGGAGAAGAGCCATAAAGTTCTCATTTCGTGAGCTTGACCTAGGAGTGGTCCCAAGGCCCAGAGTTCGGAGGTCTGTGCTACTGCTTTTCACAGGTGAGACCAGACACTGCCTGCTTCCAAAAGAATCCGTTGGTTCCTTGCGACCAAGAACTTTCCTCTTCGACCTAGGAAAGGCAGAACAATACCAATGTTGTGTAACAGTTTACACCAGGGTTCCTCAGATCCGGACTTGGAAAGCCACTGCCCTGCAGAGTTTAGCTCCAACCCTAATTAAAGACACCTAAAGAGTTACTGAATTGAACTAAACTGCAGAGCAATAGCCCTCCAGGGTTGGCTATAAGAGTTTATGATGGCTGGCTAATTAATCAGTTTCTTATTTCTGTTACCTTAAGAGCTATTGTCAGTTATGGCTCATTTCCACCAAGTGGTACGGGTCAGTACAGTATAGTATGGTACGATTCGGGACAGTACACCCTGATCTGGCTCACGTTTTCACCGCCAACATTACCCCTACTTGATAGGCATGGTGTATGCCAGAAAGTAGCGACTGATGTCATTCTCGCTCAAAGAAGAAAGCGCAACATTGTATGTGTGTGAAAATATAAAATTATAAAATACAAAGTTATATTTTTTTGTGTTTGCGACTGTAATGTAAACAAGCCCAACAACACGCATGAGCAGCATGGCGGAATGAGTGAAGGAGACGCTTGTGTTGTCATTCCACTTGTAGCATGTACAAGTGATGATTCTCTGTCAACCAATCAACGTTCTGCAGTGAGTCTAGCTCCACCCTTTAGGTACTGAACTACTGTGCTAGGTACCCCAATGGAAGGGTACCAAAAAATTGGTACGGTACAGTTTGCTCTTTTGGTATCATTCACAACTTTTGACAATGGAAAGGGACATAATTACGTACCCTGCTGTACTGTAATGTACTGAACCGTCCCACTCGATTGAAATGAGCCATTAGTCAATAAATACATTAAATATTTATTTTTGGAAAAAGAAAGATGATTTAAATTAGAAGGCATCAGATTTTCATATAATGGTTAGGAATTAATTAAATCAATAATAAAGATCATTTCTAGCAATCAATTTACATGTGAAATTGATGATTTATTTTTCAGTCGGACATGGAAAATTAAGTGGCTAATTGGTGGCCTCTGCACTGGAAGACATAGTCCCAGATATCCAGTACCAGGCCATATCTGCATATGTACTCTTTAGACAGAATTGTACCAAAGTAATTCTGGTCAGAGAGAAATAGCTAAATGAATCATTATGAATTACAGATTTTTACCTGTGTATGATGGTAAAGAGGTCCTCAGTGGTGTGAGTTGTGGGTGTGTGGACAAAAACATCATCATCTGTTTCCTCTGTAATGTGTAGTTCAGTCTTGTCAACTGCAGAGTTATTCTCTTCCAGTATTTCTGTTTCTGTATAAGTTTCTGTGAGGCAGCATAGAAGAATATAAATTAAACCCCAAACTGACTATACTCAGAAAGACATCTTAACTGAAAATGTAAACAAATGTTTAACCTGTTACTGTCTCTGCTGGAGGTGTCTCTCTTTCTGTAATTTGATGAGAATCTGAATCTTTTGAACTGTCCTCTTCAGCAACCACATCATTCTCTTGATTTCCAAAGGTCTCATAACTTTCTGAATTTTTATGGTTTCCATGATCCTTTGCGGGATCATCTTGATCTTCATCTTTAAGCAAATCTCCCTCAATGTCAGATGCTGGACCTGTAGGTGATTGGGAGATGCTGTCGGAAAGTAGAGTTTGCCTTTCTGCCCCGCCATTGGTCTGGATGCTTGGAGACGGCAGAAGAAGGACATTGGGTTTTTTCGGCACTGGAGGAGGTACCTTGGGCTTCCTTTTGTCTAATTCCGCTAAACAGGATATCATCATTCTACTTGAAAGAGTCTTACTTTTGTCCTCTCTCTCTGGGCTACTTGGGGATGGAAGATCTTCTTCAATAGGAATCCCATGCTCCAGATCAAACTCAGGGAGAGGAGGTACTTGGCTGTGGAGCGGCTCTTGTGGGGCTATTGCAGACGTGCTGAGTGATGACTGAGCTGGTCTCTTAGGTTTGGGCTTTCTTACAACCATATAGATGTTACCCACAGGCATGGGTCGGTCCACAGGGGAAGATGGAGGAGATTCAGGTGCCAGAGGGGAGGATGAGGGAGATTTAAGCATCAAGTTCATGGGTCGTTTAGGCAGAGGCGGCTTCATTGCAACTGGTGGCTTTGACTGTTTTGTGTTAGAGGGAGTAATAGGAGGGCTGAGATCTCGACTTTGCTCTTCCTCTATAATATCAGAAGAGCCATCAGGACTGTCCTCAAGTTCAGAGCGGCTTACTGAACGAAGTCGGATGTTTCGCAAGTCTGTTGTTGTAACCATAGGCAGTGAAGACTGACTAGGGCTCAGTTTACCTGGTTTGTTGGCTGTAGATGTGTCAGAGTGGCGTCGGCTAGCTTTTGGCTTGGGTTTGACAGAGGACAGATCTAGTTGAGAGTTCGCAGGTAGTTCAAATGAAAGACGTGAACGTGATTTATCCTTTGCAGAAGCTGGGAGGGAAGATTTACGCTCTGGAATCTTTGGGCGCATCTTGCAGCCGACTGGAGAAGGTCCAGTGATGAGGGTGTTTGTTATAGTTGGGGTTGGAGTTTCAGACTGGCTTGAATAGCCACTGGATGGGGACATGAGACATGGGGGCTTGAAGGGGGATACCTTGGTCTCAGCCTCAATTGAGAGCTGGGATGGAGACGTGGCTCGTGAGGTTGAGGGTGAATTTAGGGATTCTGAGCTTCCCCGCACCTTCATGCACTCAATCACTGTGGTACCTGTGGCTGTGCTTGAACCCGACAGTGAGCGGTAGGGATCATTGTTTGACTTCCATTCGTTGAGCTGCCAGTGAGGAGAAAACCCAAGCTCCGTATCCCTGTCAGCAGGCTGAGAAATATCAGAAGATGTCTCCAAGCTACTATGGGCCTGATCTGTGTCATCCTCTGGCTTGACAATCAGGAACTCAGGCTGGAATAAATCTTGAATATGGTGATCCCGAGGAATAAAGAGACTTTTGGGTCTGCCATCTCTGAAGTGCCCTTCACTGTGGTAGGAGCCCATTCCTCCAACCTCTGATAGGTTCTTCATCAGGGATACACTACGTACTGGAGGTGGCGGCTTTTTCTTAGATTTCTTTAGTGAGATACTCCGTGAGCGTAACCTCAGTCGACCATCCGGAAGAAAGTCTGAACCTCTGGTCACAGAAACGTTATCAGTGCTCGTGCTGTCTTCTGAGCTGTTGCTTGGATATAACAGGGCATAACTCTCACCCTCTGGAACAACAGGGACAGCTTCACCTGGAGAACATATATTATCTGCTGAGCAAAATGATCCAGAGTCTGTTGGTGTTGAAAGTGATCGTTCACGGAACCTGAAGACATTGGACCGGGCTGATCTCTTCTCCTGGTCGCTTTTGTTATTTCCCGTGCCTGCAGTGGAAGCCGCCCCCTCAATGTCATTCCGTTTCCCTACAGGAACGCCACCCCCCTGTGTGGACACTGTATACACTCGGTGTCCACATGGTTCCGAGATGGAGGTGAAAGAGCTGGAATGTGACCCTGAGCTCATGGAGAGGCCTGAACTGGTCTGGGATGGACAGAAAAGACCACCTCCTTCACCTCCAGGTGTTAACATTCCAGTTTTAGATATTGGTTGCTTGGAAGCAGGGCTGGTAACCAAGGCATAGTTGTAAGAGTCATTCCAGGAAGGAGAGAAAGTAGAACCTTTTGGGCCATTCCAGGAGGGGCTTGGGCACATCAGAGTGGCATGATCCATCATGCCTGATGGGGTCTTTGGGGATGGGGGGACACTGTACTCCAGGTCACTCTGGGTCTTCCGAAGGGGAATATGCTGTTGGCCTGTGTTCTCGGTGGTTGGCTCCAAAGATCTGGGTTGAGAGGATCCAGGGGAACAGGCACCTTGTATTAGATCAACAGCAAGAATTTTGCTGTCACCTAAAGACAAAATAGTTTTTAAAAAAGATAAGTTAGTCATTTATACTTAGATAAGTTTTTGTAAAGATTCTAAAGTATGTAATTCAGAACATTGTTAACTAAAACAAGTTTGTCAAAGCCTATGTGTGGCTCTAACAAACATTAGATTTTAGATTTACAAATTACTCTAGGTGGAAATCATTGGTCAGTGCCCATTGTCCTTTTCCTGTTTATTTCCTTTTGCACTCTGTGACCCTGTCAGTAACTTGCCTAACTTCCTGTTAGTCACCTTGGCAGTGCAGCGTGACATCAGGGCCTGCAACCACACTCCTCGGGCGGCGAACGGTCTTTGGGTTGACCGCTGAATCAGTTCTAAAGGCGGCGCGCAGTTCGCTGTGCTGTGCGGAGTGCTTATCAAAGCACTGGCCTGAGGCAAGATATGAGATACCAGCTGTCAGGCTAACTGACAGTCTTCAGTCAGATAAATTACGTTACCTTAAAATGGTTGTATAAAAGGTATATTTTTATATACATGTTACGATTAGCCATGACTGCCTAATCAGACTTGAGTAAAGGCAATGACAAGCATTTTGGTAATTTATGAAAAAAATATTTTTATGGATAAAAGCAATAGCCAACATGAGATAGATGGTTAGCTGGAGACTTGATCATGGCGCCTGATTGATCCGGAGAAATGAAATCAGACAATGGACACTGGATAATACATCAAAACAAGGGCTGGATATTGACTAAGCACTACCCAATGGCAGATCTATGTAATTTTCTATCACTTCTGTGGGACAGTACAATGGCGATGTGTTTTCGAGAGCTGCATTGGACTGGGTGTTTAATAATGTTAAACACCTGGTGCAGGAGGGAGTGCTGTAATAAATGGTCCACCATTCCACAATGATGAAAGGAACTGAACATAATGTGCTAATTAAGCCTAGTTCTCACAATGTTCTTTACATGGATACCCCTTGTGTCTCTCAGAAAACAGCCCTCCCAACGAAACCTCATTACCTCCCAATATGTGAGCTGGCTTCATTCATGAAAATACCAACAAAAAGGAGGTGAAAAAAAACTTCTCTCTCTCTCTCACTCACTCACTCTCTGTCTGTCTCTCACTCCTATGCAGCTTTTTCTGCACCTCCTAGCTAAGCGAAGGAGGGAGAGCTGCATGTTGCCATGGCAACAGCTACCTGTTCATTATCTTTAGCGGGTGAAGAGCAGCACCACTTTGGGAATCAGACTCCAGTCTGCCTAAGCACAGCATTGTCTGTGTTTACAGATCCAGCCACCTCTCTACTATGTCCAGGACAGAGAGGGGAGCAGGAAGGTAGTCAGGGGGAAGATGCGTGTGGGACAGCTGAGACAGAGAGGGAAAGTGATGTCTTGCTTTAAAAAACAGGGTGACAGCTAGAGAGAGGAGGAAATGCTTTAACATTTTAAGTACATTCATAAAATGTGAATGTGAGAAATCTTATCTGATCTGTGAACTCTTTCTAAAGAGAGCATAAGAACTGAGAAACGGGGTTGTCTGTGGTGATGATGATGGTGATGATAATGTGATATAATTTGGAAGATCAAAAACATTCAACACTATTTCAGGTAATCTAGGACCACTCAGTTTACATTTCTTAGTGAGGAGACACTAAAAGTACAGAGCAAAACCTTCTCACCACTTGATATGGACTCATTTCATCAAAAAAGCATACAGCTAATAAACTGTGGAAAGTTCTTAACATAAATGACACCTCCAAACAGGTCAGACTCTAAAAAGACTTTAAAAGTATACAGACAACATGACAGAATGCCAACCTGTGATCTCAATGGGTACAAGGTGAGCTGGAGTATGTCGGCCCAGGTACCAGCGAGGTTTCTCTGCAACAGGTGGACTCAGTGATGCATTCCAGCCTAGCAGTGACTTCTCTGAACCACAGGGGGTCGGGTCCTGCGCCCGGACCCCTAATGTTGTGGTCTCATCCTCACACACCTGCTTATTTGCAGGCTAAAGAGACAGAGAAAATGAGAGTATGAATATAAAACAATATGATTAATTCTTAATTTTGTATTTGTAATGATTTGTATTATAACCCAAATTAAGTATTCATTCAAACACTTCATTTCTAAATATGGATTTTGAAGTTCATTCTACATTCATACATCTCGATTATATAATTCATTTCAATAATTAATATCCTTTATATTCAAACACTGAATTGAGTTTTTATCTTTTTTAGCAGATGACTTGGCAGGATGTTTAAATGACTGCTTATTTACATGCTCAAAACCACCAACACAGAGACGCCTGTAGCTGTTTTCACTCAGGGGACAAACCACATCTAATTAGATTTGCAAACTTTACACAAATCATTAATGCTTTACAGAAAACAAATGAGTTTGTTGGTGGCACACAAGTCAGAATCCAGTGACTTAATAAAAGCCAAAGTTACTAGTTTCATCAGTGTAAGAGCTAATAAGACAGCATACAAGTAGTTACCACAAAGACGAACTCCGTCTTCTTGTTGTTGAGTGAGGAAGGGGATCGGCTGAGGGTAGTTGATGTGTCCTCCGAGCTCTGAGAGGAAGGGTGTCTGAATGTCTGTCCTGTCGCTCTGTTATCATACAACTGCTCCTCAAAATCTGAGTAGACACAGACACAACATGCTAGTTTTAAAGTTGGCAACAGCACTAAGAGGCACTGAAATCAATTAATGAAATCTCTCTACCTCTCTGTCAGAAATGTTCCCTAGGGCTCTTGTAAACAGAATGATTACCGTTACATTCATTCCAAGGACTCCCCTCACAAGAGCCCACCCCATTCTTGTAGCCATTTTAATCCCCCAAAACATTCTCCCCTCCCACTATACTCAAAAACACACATACTAAAACACTGGCCTCCACTCATTTATGTTTTTATCCCTTACTTTTCAGTAAGCGGGCACTGATTTGGCTATACTAGTGAGAGCTGATTTTTTTTAAAAATGTCCTCAAATGTCAAATACTCCCTTGTGAGGACATTTAGGTTGTTGAAAGGCTCATAAATCGGCCAAATCATGTTTCACTTTAAATTTAAAAATGTCAACAGGATTACTGCTAGGGTTAGGTTAAGTGTAAGTTAATAGTGAGTGTCATCTTAGTATATGAAACATTTCTTCAATGAGAGGTCCTCAGTAATATGGTCTGTGTGTGCGATGGTGTTTAGGGGGGTTGATCCCTCTTTTTCCGAACTGGGATGCCGCACTCTTAGACTTGGGGTTGCCTAGCAATGGCGGGCTGTCTAAGACAATGGCATACCTCCGGAGTCAACAATAGCCCCAAGCCTCAAGTTTAGCCTCGTTGAGTAGAGCCCTCTTCACATGCTGGGACAGAGCCGAACAGAGCGCACAGTTGAAATCCTAAACCTCCACTACAATAAGATTGAGACTGCAGCAAAACTACAGCCTAGCACGGTGTACCGCCACATGCGCAACTTTTAAATATGTGTTGGCATTTTATTTATCACACTGAATGGTGACAGTTCTATTCCAAGAATGATGCTTGACCAGATGGCTTTCAAATAGCTACACTAATGAGATACACAGAGAGACAATCCTTCAGTTAGCCTTAGACCCTAAGTTACTCAAGGAAACACTTGCTCTGCAAAGAGTGAGGGACCAAACTATGCAATCTGCTGTGTAAAATTAAAAATTGCAAAGCAAAGATGGTTGTGTTTTGGAATGCGTTATGACTATTAGTTCCCTGCAGCAGTAACAAGAACCAACTTCTGCAAACAAAGGCCAACTTGGAAAGCATTCTACACACAAACCACAGAGCAAATTCCTCTTTAATATACATAACTATCCTCACTTTTTCAAACACTCTGCTATATTAGAGCCAGGGGTGTTTCCTCTGAGGAGGCAAGGGAAGCAGTGCCTCCTTAAAATATTGGATGAGAAAAAAATTTGTAGTACAAAAATAAAACAATGCCAGTATTACAAAATGTAACATTAAAAAGTGTATTAAAAAGTCACTTGTTTTTCTAAAGAAACATTGTCCAACAGCGACTAAGGATGCAGCGATTAACCGGTTTTGCGATTAACCGCGCTTTAAAACGTCACGGTTAATTAATCGTAAAGGTTCCGCTAAACCTATTATTTCTGTTACACAGAACGGAACTGTTGCAGCTTGCACAAAACGAAAACAAAGTTACACTATCGGTGCACCAGCTTAAAATTACGTGCTTATCAGAGACACGGAGACTACTACACGCATTAGATTAACTGTGACAGAAGGACCAAACAGCGAAGCTTTATTTCCACCAGAGAAATGCCTGTCAATAGTCTGGGACCATTTTGGGTACACCAAGAATGACCAGGGTATCATTTATATACTGCCTAACTGCTGCTAAAGAGCGAATACATAGGGGATGATGGCACAGCTAGCTGTACACTGAACGATTTGAATGCACGACGTGAAGCCAAGAACCACCTGACGCTAAGCTACGGCTCGCCCGCTTCAGATCAGAAAGAGATGAAATAGTGTGGTAAGATCACATTTATTTTAATTAATTAATTATAACATTTAGCTACTTGAATTAATTATTCAATCGAGAGAGAGAGAGAGAGAGAGAGAGAGAGAGAGAGGTGACAGTTGCCTGTGTGAATTAGCCCAGATAGCACACGTACGTCTGCAAGATGTCTGTTAAAGATCTCTTGATCTGGAAAGCATCTGCTGTCTACTAACGTCTGACAGACGTCTTTCAGATGTCAGTTTTACATACATTCTAAATCATAAACATCTTAAAGACATCTAATAGACGTCTATTTGACATCTAAAAGGAAACGTCCTATAGACGTCTTGCAGATGAGCAAACGCTCTAAAAAATACGTCTTGCAGATGTAAATTCAGACGTCAAATAGACGTCTCCAAGATGTACATGTGCTATCAGGGAGCCTACCTGCTTCTGCGCGTCTCTCCTGTAGGCTATTTAATCTATTTTATTAATAAAAGTCAGGGAACAGTGTTCTCAAGAAGTCTGTATCCTCCTGAATGTTTGCATACGTGCGCAGCGCGATCTCCGATCTCACAAACCAAAATAATAGACATGATTTTCTCAGGCCACATGTAAAATCATGTGAATCATTATAAAGATTATTAAAATGAATACGTATGAATGACAGTTTATTACAATAATATTTCAGTTTATTTCCATCATTAGTTTCCCCTGTGGCATAAATAAAGTTAATATTAGTCGTATATTAACAATACTCAGGGCTCGCAAAATTTCAAAATCCCTTGTAGCCCTTCAGGCAGGTACTCTTCAGATTTTGGTAGCCCGAAAATTCATTTAACTAGCCCAAATATATAAAAAAAAAAAAAACATTTTTTTTTTTTAAATAGCTATAGAAAATCAGATAGGAGTCTAAATGTCAATCAGAAATATTTTCAATACACAAATATCAACAAATATGAAGGAAGGAATTTTATTTCACTATTTACAGGGTATCTGCAGAATTTTTTAAAATAAATTTAAGGCAATTTATGACCCATTTTAAGAGCTGCACAAGTAAAATGAACACAGTAGCCTATGAGCGGGGTTGGACAATGTCTATGGTAACATACAGTATTAAGCCATAAAATGACATGATTTACAGTTCAGATACAGGTTTTCACAAAAACAAAAATCTTTTACAACAGAATTTCAGCCTTTAGACCATTTTTATGAAAAGGGATAAATCAAGCATATAAATTATTATATTAATTTAAAACGAATAAATATTACTGTCTTAATTGTTTAGATTTTTAGAAGGCACATTAACTTATTTCTCATTTACAACTCTATGTGTTTGCTGTGTAAAAACATGGGTAGATATTTGCATTGATCTGACCATAAACAGCAAGAAAGGCTTATTGGAAATGCAAATTCATTCTCTGCCACGAGGTGGCGCTTTAGGAGCGGCTTCATATAGCGGTTTCCCTCGGGGAATCTCCCTGTTAGCGGCTGTACACAAAGCAGCGCCATCCACTCATAAACGCTGCTTTATCAGGCATTATAGGTAAGATGAAATAAAAATGCCAACGACATATTTTTAAAGTAGCCCGTCGGGCAGGGCAGTGATGGTAGCCCGACTGGAAAACACAATAGCCCCGGGACGTCGGCCTAGCGATTTTGCGAGCCCTGATACTTCATTAACTTTGTTATTTACTATCCCTGTTGTAGTATTATTCATAAGTAAAAACCAACAAGATTTTTTTTTCACCATGTTTTCAAATTCTCTACCCCAGGTCCAAAAGAAATGTAAAGAATGTACAAACTGAACACATTAAATACCTTCGTGATCTATTTCCATTTGTTATTTTCAGAAGAGAAATACTGTCATGGATGTGTACAGAGCAGAGGTCACCTTTTTTAATTCCAATGGGAGAGATTGACTTTTATTTATCTTTTGTTTATTATTATTTTGTGCTGTATTGTTGGTTACTGTGTTATTTCTGTTTCAAAAGCCAGTAATAATAACACTTTAATATCTAAAGAGTGTTCATGTGATTTTATACTTTAGTAATGCTGTGAAATTAATAAATGCATAATAATCATCATAATCGTAAAACCGTGATTATTCCTCAGACAATAATCATACCAACAAAATCTATAATCGTTGCATCCCTAACAGCGACACCAGCAGGCAAAGTTAAAGTGGGAGTCCGCATCTTTCTTGCCTCCCCTGAGCCCATTGAGTTTTAACAGACCAGTGTTAAAGTGTGCGGTGAGTTTGGTGGGGGGTAATTGAGAATGAATGGGAGAAAGTCATGTGAGAGGAGGCAATGCCTCCCTTGCAATATGATTAAATATGACTGGTTCTGTTCGGCTGTGATTGGTTCATGCGATAAATCCCGCCTCTTGTGTTTGTGCATGTTCCGCGTTTGCGAATCAGAGTGAACAATATAATGACGTTAATGGGTAGACTAATAAAAAAATAAGTAAACAACTCACACTAATGCTGCGTCCCAATGTGCCTACTTATACTACGCCCTTAAAGTATGTACTCTTTTGGTGAAGAAAAAGTACACACTTTTGAGTGCGTAGTGGAAGAGTAGGCAAGCTTTGGGACATACTATCACGTCACACAACTGCGTCTTTAACTGAGCGCTCTGTCGCACCTGTTACACGCACCCTGTCACTGTAAACTGGCCTGTCAATCATCCTGTCACAGTTAACATCCTCCACATTTAATTTAATTGAACTTCCTACCATATTGGAGAGAAAAGAAGTAGCTCATTGATCTTCCAGTCGCGGGTCTTTCATGCCAAGAACTCTGCTCATATTGTCTGTATAATTATGCATTTAAAAGTTAACGACCAAATGGATTTTTATAAAAGTTCACATTGCTGATGCAGATGAAATATAACACAGATAACAATAAATAAATATTTTTTTAGTAGGTTAAATGTTGATTATGAGTAACTCAAACCGCTTTTTATAAACCTCTCTACCTAATGGTGCGTTCAAGTCATGTCGGATACATCGTATTTACGAGTTGAACGCACATGAATGCCACCACAAAGTTGTTATTATGAGTGGGAAACTTGAAATTTTCTTTAACCCTTGTGCGGTCTTCGGTCATTTCTGACCGGAGAATTTTACATTTTGAATTTTTAAAAATCGTAGCTTCACCAGAATGGTACGAAACTTGGTGACTTTTATGGCACTTGGTATGTGAACACACAAAAAAATTGAGGGCATGATTCGAAAAAGCTAAGTGGTCGTAAAAAAAATAGTCACACTCACGGTCTTCGGTCAAAAATGACCGACCATAGGAAATGAATGGGAAATGGGGAAAAAATAAAAAATACAAAAAAATTTGTGTGTACAATCTACAAATCCCCAACAATGCAGAAAAAAATTGCACAGCAATGAAGGGGTGAAACTCTAAAATATCTAGAGTGCAAAATCAACACATCCACTCACACGCGCACACACACACACTTGTACACACACACCCCTATGAACTGGTGTGCCTGTAACACAGCAACTATGTAAAATAAAATCAATAATTCAACTACAATGCGGGTAAAAAAGTGGACAGCGAGGAATGGGTTATACTCTAAAACATCAAGAGTGTAAAACAGATACATCCACTCACACTCACAGACACACACATACACACACACACACAATTATACACACTCAAATGAATTGGTATGGCTATAACCATATAGCCAAAATGAGTTAGAAGACTGAAATAAGAGGTTGAAATCAGATCAGACCCAGAAGGATTAGGCTCTGATAAAGCATTCCTGTTCATTTTTGTTATATTTTTATAGAGTTTTAATGTTTTGAGTAACAAAATGCTTTCTGTGTTCAGGGTTGACTGTAGTAATAATAATGCAAAAAACCTATACAATAACATATATAATAATGATGCAAAAAAATACAAACTTTGACAAAAAGTAGTCTTTGAGAATGCCTAAATATACATTTATATTCACAACCTAATAAAAGTAAACAATTATGTCTAAAAACAACTAGGGAATTCACAAGCCTCTCTATAGAGTCCCATACAGGCAACTAGTGGTTACACCATGAAATTACATGTTTTTTCTTTCTTTGCTCACACCAGGAGGTACTAATCTGCATTCAAAAATGAGATTTTAAAGGCCTAGTGTCTATTTTCATCTGAAATACTGCATAAATGGAAAAATAATTTTAAAAAATTAGAAAAAAAAATTTATGTACTATTTTCAATGGGAAAAATTGATCATAATTATTGCATAAATATTAATTAGTACCATAAAATTCTCTCAAAATACAAAGACCGTGAAGACCATGAGTGTGATTCCCAAATGAGGAGTGCACAAGGGTTAAGCCCCGAGTTTCCGAGTTGGGCGCGTGTCAGTGAAAAAACATGTCGGATGCCATGGACGCCGCCAAAGACTAAAGATATGCAGCGTCGGTAAAGTTGTTGAATAAAATGATTATTTTTTTGTAATGTACAATAAAACTATATAAGTTACATATACAAACTATTATATTATTGTATAATTATAATAGAATATATAATTATTCAGTTTACATCACCTTCATGAATTAAATAAAAACAGAAAAAAGAAAAAAAACACGATGCACATTCTTCATTCATCATTTTGTAGATGTTGAGTTAAAAAAAATTGTTGAATTGTATGCATAAAATTTAAATCGCCATCTTGTTCTGACCAAAGTGACTTGAATGCACCTGATGTCGTAATAACGACTTGTCAACTCGTAAGTACGAACGTAAACTGACTTGAACGCAGCATATAACCGTCGATCGCGCACATCCGCCACGTTTGTAGTATTTTTTAACGCGTTTTATTCGTGATTGTAGTTCTGGACCGAATCCTTCGCCAAAGCGCAATGGATTGTGGGCAATTTTAGCCATTAGAGTGTGCACTGATCCACACTTCAAAAATCGACCTGAAAGAATAGACCATCCGGGGACTTTTGGCATACTCTTTTCAACATACTATGCTTTGGGACACACTTATTCTAATCTCACATACTATTTAGGATGGATAGTACGAATATTGGGACGCAGGGTTAGATATAGCCACTTTGTTACGTCAAAATAAGACTTAAAATGATCTGTGGGACTTTTTAGTGAGTTATCAGCTTGGTGAAATTTAAAGCAAATCTCTGTGTCTGTGATCCGAAAAATTTAAAAATAGTTAAAAGTTAACTATTAAAAAGAATAGCTGAACATAAGTTCACAAATAAAATATATTGTTTCAATTGTTACTGCCTTGAGTTAATATTTTGGAATAAATGCAAAATACTTAAAAACACTAATGATAATAACTTGATGAGATTCACACTTGGCTTTATAAACATAATATTGATTACATTGTCAATGTAAAAATATAAAATAGATTTTTTTTCTTTTTTCTGATAGTGTAAGTAATGTTTATTTAACCAAGAAAATGTGACTGGGACATGAATTTACAATTGATTTTAAAAAAAGGGAAAAAAACTGAGAAATGTAAGGAGTCTGTACTTTAAAACTTTCTATTCATCAAAAAAATCCATAAAAAATAAAAGTATCACAGTTTCCACAAATTGTGCTGCACAACTATTTTCAACATTGATAATAATAAGAAATGCTTCTTGAGCATTAAATCAGCATATCAGAATGATTTCTGTAGGATCATGTGACAGTAAAGACTGGAGTAATGGCTGCTGAGAATTCAGTTTTACCATCAAAGGAATATATTACATTTTTAAATATATTAAAATAGAAAAGTTATTTTAAATTGTAATATTTCACAACATTACTGTATTTTAGATCAAATACATGAAGCCTTGTTGAGCATAAGAGACTTCTTTTAAAATATATATTTTCAAAAAAATCTTACTGACCCCAAACTTTTGAATGGTATTGTAATAAATAAAGTTCAGCAAAGTTGCTCATGATAATTTAAAGACTTGCGAAATGTGAAAATTACAATGGATGCAGCTATTCATACTAAAGTAAGTTCCCACCAAGAGAGAAGAAAGTAAACTAGGTAGAGTGTCAGAACTCACCGAAACACTGGTTGGTTCATACAAGCTTCTGTGGAAAGACAGGCTTCAAAGACCAATATGAAAACTTCAAAAGATGATGTATGGGAGCGAGTACCAGAAGCAACAGCAAGACTGAGTAAGTGTGTATATATGTCTGTGTGTGTGTGTGTGAGAAGGTATTTCAAACACACTCTCCCCTCCTCCCCTGACCTGATCTTGGGCCAGTCAGTAAAACTAATGGGACTCAAAAATCTCCATTCTTATCAGCCAATCAAATGGCTTGCCTAGACAAGATGCCAACCACTCAAGCGTGAATGAGTGGTCATGAATGACCTCAAAGCATCGCCTAACAAGATGCTCACTGAAAACCACCCATTTATTAAATATGGGTCACTCATTCACTATAGCATCTATAAAGACAGCCTTCATGCTTTCAATGTGGAACTAGCCACAGCTAGACAGACCTTCTTCTCAAACCTTATAAACAGTAACTTAAACGCACTCTTTTTGCTACTGTTGAGAGACTGACAAACCCCCCAAGTCAGATTCCCAGTGAAATGCTCTCCGACAGCAAATGCAATGAGTTTTCATTCAACTGCAATGAATGAATTGCTTCCTTATTTTCTGAGAAGATCAATAATATCAGAAAGGAGATTGGCACATCCTCAAGTTATGCAGAGGTCACACAGATTCGACCGCAATTTCAAAAAGCAGTGACTATGTCTGTTTCTGAAGCAATTGATAGCATTTTGGAAGAAATAATACAGCACCTTAAATCGTCAACCTGCTATCTTGACACACTTCCCACATCTTTTTTCAAAAGTGTGCTTAACTGTTTAGAAGCAGATTTCTTAGAAGTGGTGACCGCCTCACTTCTTTCTGGGACTTTTCCAAACTCCCTGAAAACTGCAGTTGTTAAGCCCCTTCTGAAAAAGCGCAATCTTGATAACACAATGTTGAGCAACTATAGACCAATATCAAATCTTCCTTTCATAGGTAAGATTATTGAAAAGGTAGTTTTTAATCAGCTGAACATCTACTTAAACTCAAATGGATACCTGGACAATTTACAATCTGGTTTCCGAGTGCATCACAGCACAGAGACAGCACTCATTAAGATAATAAATGATATTCGCTTTAATTCTGATTCTGGAAAAATATCAGTGCTGCGTTTGACACTGTCGATCATAACATACTTCTAGAGAGACTGGAAAACTGCGTCGAGCTTTCTGGGATGGTACTCAAATGGTTCAGGTCATACTTAGAAGGGAGTGGTTATTATGTGAGTATAAGAGAGCATAAGTTTAAGTGGATGTCCATGATATGCGGAGTCCCACAAGGCTCAATTCTTGCACCGCTCTTGTTTAGCCTGTATATGCTCCCACTAAATCAAATAATGAGAAAGAACCAAATGGCCTATCACAGCTATGCTGATGATACCCAGATCTACCTAGCCTTATCTCCAAATTACTATAGCCCCATTGACTCCCTCTGCCAATGCACTGATGAAATTAACAGTTGGATGTGCCAGAACTTTCTTCAGTTAAACAAGGAGAAAACTGAAGTCATTGCATTTGGAAACAAAGATGAAGTTCTCAAGGTGAATGCATACCTTGACTGTAGGGTTCAAACAACTAAAAATCAAGTCAAAAATCTTGGGGTGATTCTGGAGACAGACCTTAGTTTTAGTAGTCATGTCAAATCAGTAACTAAATCAGCATACTATCATCTCAAAAACATTGAAAGAATTAGATGTTTTGTTTCCGGTCAAGACTTGGAGAAACTTGTTCATGCCTTTTTAACCAGCAGGGTGGATTATTGTAATGGTCTCCTCACCGGCCTTCCAAAGAAGACCATTAGACAGCTGCAGCTCATCCAGAACACTGCTGCCAGGATACTGACTAGAACCAGAAAATCTGAGTATATCACACCAGTCCTCAGGTCCTTACACTGGCTTCCAGTTACATTTAGGATTGATTTTAAAGTACTTTTACTCGTTTATAAATCACTCAATGGCCTGGGACCTAAATACATTGCAGATATGCTCACTGAATATAAACCTAACAGACCACTCCAGATCATTAGGATCGAGTCAGTTAGAAATACCAAGGGTTCACACATAACAAGGGGAGTCCGCTTTTAGCTATAATGCCGCCCGCAGTTGGAACCAGCTTCCAGAAGAGATCAGATGTGCTAAAACATTAGCCACATTTAAATCCAGACTCAAAACTCATCTGTTTAGCTGTGCATTTGTTGAATGAGCACAGTGCTACGTACAAACTAATTGCACTGTATTTTATGTATAATCATTTTCTATTCTTAACTGTTTTAAATTCATTTTAAATCAATTTTTATATAATTTCCTTGTTTTTATTGTTGTGATTATTATTTTTTAATTCCTTGTTTTTATTGTTGTGATTATTATTTTTTTAATGACTGTTTCACTTCCTTTTATGTAAAGCACTTTGAATTACCACTGTGTATGAAATGTGCTATATAAATAAACTTGCCTTGCCTTGCCTCCTTGTCTTGTGTATGCAGTAGAGGAATGGAAGAGGTCAAGAGCAACAATGCCCCTTTTCTTGTCAATTTGGGCAGTTTTTGTCTGGTCTGTTTTCCATTTGGTCTTTGTTTTAGTGAAGGAAATTTTAAATGTAATCATTTTCAAATCAATCATAAAATCAGTTGAACATAAATGATGACTAACATTTCCCTTTTTCTGCAGGCCTAACCTTTAAGTATGTTTTAAGGAACAGAAGTGTTCTAACCTAGTAGTGTTGCAATAATGAAACATGGACAAGATGATACAGCCAGACATCTATCTAAAAATACTAATAACAATACGATCTCATTATTTGAGGAACAAGCTGAATTGGCATATAAGTGAACCAATCATCCAATCAATCAAGCAGAATGATGTAATATGACATGATGGTACCTTTCTTATATAAACTGTTGTATCCTTTATGCTGGGGATTCTCTGTGATTGGTGTGAGGTCCTCCTATACCTCCTGTGCAGCAGGTATAGTGGAACACTAGAGATATTAGTCCCAAGTGATTTAAAATGGGTGAGACGTTGCCCAACTCAGTAGGGTGTCGCCAGTAGACACGCTAGAGTATAAACTTTGTAAGTGTCGCCAGTAGATGCTCCCAGTTAAACTTAAGTCAGGTGCGTAGGGGAATTTCTACCACATTTCTCATGCATAACTGAACAGAAATAATTTATAAGCATGGGGGGATGGAATATAAGTACAATATCACTGATTAGCTTAAGAACTATGGATGCCTAATCTCTTTAATGTTGATTGACTAACATTATATGTGTATGAAAGCAAAAGATATGGACAAGACAGTGCTGTTATCCCATCATATATTGTGATAATTTCACTAAAGAAATAATAATAATAATATTAATAATATAGTTTAGGAAATTTTAAATAGATAAACATGCCACAAAGAGATAAACCAGCTACATCAATATTCAAACGTATTGGCACATATTCATAGTCAACAGCTAATTAGCTGCCAATTTACTATTTGCAAAGAGCTTGATTGACAGGCAATCTGACCAATCATAACGCCGAATCTGCCATCTTGCTCAACAAACAAATCAGACAGGAGAGTAGATTAACTTCGGTTGGCTTAAACTTGAAAAATGTTGTGTATTGACGTCTTTCCGCGGTTGAAATAAAATACGTTCTGATGTTCATTCTTGTTTATTTCGTGCTTTAAGTAAATATGAAAAGACGATCGGTTTCACATGCCGCTGGAACTGAGGCACTACAGTGATCTGTCACGGCATATTAAAGAGCCTCAAAATGGTATTTATTGTTTGAATTTCTCAAAAAAATGACAAAATTTGAAAGCTGAGACCTTGCTTCATACCAGAAGTAACCTGCTCTATCTTGTCTGTCGGTGCGTTGACAGTTTCCTCTTTGCTCTGCGATGTGTTTTTCACTGCGTGAGAATATGATGTGTGGCATGAGAGCGGAATGGCTTGTTGGACATAGTAACAGTAACTAAGGAGGGTGGGTTTTTGCGAACGGTCAATTGTCCATTAGATAAAACATAACTTTTTTTAACTAGTTGGACTTTCCAAAACAAATCCTCTGTTTACATTTTTAGTTAAGCGGTCAGGAATTTCGTGTAAGGGTGTAAGGTTTTCACGTGTAAATTTCACAACTTAAAGGTGCAGTACGCGATTTTTGAGAAACGCTGTTTTGGTATTTGAAATCACCAAAACAAACACGCCCCTACCCGAAAGAACCACACCCCTATCCTGACAGTTCCGCCCCCAAATTCACAAACTTCCCCATCACAAGTGGACACGCCCCTTACTGGTGATTGACTACAAGCGTGTTTTGGTGCTCAGCCGGATTCACTTTCAACAGTGTTTCTCAGAAATCATTTACTGCACCTTTAATGCTTTGTGTTAACAAATAGAAAACTAGTTGGTTTGACAGTGACTTCTGTGTGAGTGATAGAGCAATAGTACATTGTTTTAGACACTGAACCATTTTTGCCTGTGAAAATCTGACAATTTTTTTTTCTGATGGAAATAAACCTTTGGCCTTTAAATGCTAAATACATATTTACTTTCAACGACTTAAATCTAAAGTTTTTACTAAACAAATACTGCTATTGTAAAGTAAATATTACTAATTGTAAATGTAACATTATATATTATTAATATTAATAATTTCAAGAATTAATATCAACTGTACAAACTGTAATATCAACTGTTTTTTTCTTCAAATTTCAGTGTTCTTAAAGTTGAAAGGAATAATATCTATGGCAGATATTCTCTCACACTGTAACTGCCATGTCTCCCCAAAATTTTAATGGGAAATCAGCAGGTTTTTCAATGACAGATTCGTAAACTTTTCTTGCTGCCCCATGTCTTGATATTTGGCTACATCCTTGAATGGCAGACAGACATATGCAAAGGCAAATTGCTGTTTATGCACATAGCACAGTGCCACACATTCGTAAACACTGACCACCCACTCACTGTTGTTTAAGCAACAGCTGCCCAGTCGATCTGATGCGGAGCTTAAACCAGAATAGCATCTCATACCTCACAGATACATATTAATAGCTGACATCAAACAAGAAAGAGATAAAAGAGGGAAATTCAACCATGTACAGTCACACACTTACAGCGGCATGATCCACCAGCATTGGCATATTCATTCAGCGAATGAAAAAAAAAAAACGAAAGAGAAAGGGAGACTCAGTGTATTATCTGCAAATGGAAATGAATCTAATGGATCATAAAGAAGGACAAAGTATGAGTCAGAAATAGAGGGGGAATGATGGGAGGCGAGTGGAGGGAAAACATGAGGATGCTCAGAGGAATAGAAAAACAAATAGTGCCTCTCTCACACGCACTGGGAAACACAGAATGGGAATTGAAGTGGAGGATATTCACAGACAGCACGCATTGCAAGGCGACGCAAAACACATACCCACAAAAACAAAACGAAAACACATGATAGTCAAATCCAGGCAGGCGGACGATCGGGCTACACAACCTCGAGTGGCACAGAAACATGCAGACGAAGCACCGGCAGCTGACTCTCCTACCTTGCAGCAGACTCTGTAGGTTCAGCTGAGCCTCCTGGTGCAGTTCCTGCACACACTCCGGCCTACTCCACGAGCCGAACACATTCACATGCTGTTGCCATGACGATTGGAAGTGGGCCGTTCGTTTGCTCTCCGAGTCCAAGTTGGTGGCGGCTGGCAGAGAGAGAGACAGAGGGAGGGGAGAAGAACAAGAGATGCAGATAGAAGGAGGAAGTCAGAGCAAGAGAGAAGGAGAGATAGAGAGATGCAGATAGAAGGGAGGAGAGAGAAAAAGATACATAAATATAAACTGATACAATTTACATATGTTTTTATACATTTGCATACTATGGCAGCAGAGAGGTGGAAACATCCAATGGAGCAAATGAACCACACACTAAATTTGCAATCAAAGGGCTGTGATCTTGTCACATAAAAGTTAATAACAATTAATTCATTACAACCCTAATATGTTTTTTCTGTCTGGGAAATTGAGCTGGACACCCAACAGAAAGGACATGTTGACATGCATTCATAGAACAATGTTTTTTTTTTTTTTTCTTAGTTTTGTATGCAATAGGCCTGCTCACACCAAGGACGATAACGACAACTATAACTTTAACTAAGTTTTAATGATCACTCCAATTCTATGAGAATAGGGAAGTCCAGGATACAGAGAAAAAATATAGTTTAAATCACTTTCAAAACAAATTTCCAGCTGAAGTATGATAAAAACACAGCCAATCAGAATCCACCTGACTTTAATGAGCACAAACATCTCAAGTGGCACATGACTACTGCAGCACACAGTTTAAAATAAGCAGAATGTTGCCGTCTGTTGATCTGGATGCAAATATAGTTATCATTATAGTTATCTTTACAGTCTTACCAGACTACTGATTACATGTGACTGTTAAACTATGAAACTTGTTTTGTTAAACAGAAAAGAATCAGAATAAGAGATGACAGCCCTAATAAAAAAAAGTAATATATTTAAAATATATTTATTTTATACTAAGTATAGTTCAAATCTATTAACATATTTACTGACATATTGCTTGAGACTTGAGACTGATTTACCTTTTTTTGGAGTACTACTTGTGCATAATGCACAGGTCTTTAAAATTAAGCCTAAAATGTGCTTTAATGTCACTACTGATGAGGACTGTATTATCTTTGAATAATGCAAGACATTTAAAGTGTACCTGAAGTATACTTGCTCTAGTTTCACTTTAGCACAATCAAACATACTTCAGGACTTCAGGACTACTGCCACACAATTAAAGTGCATTAAGCACAAAATTAGTTGTTCCAATTTAGCAGACTTTAAGTATACCAGTTTAGTATACTAAAATTACAAATTCAGGGTATTTTTATTAAGTACATAAATATGTAAATATATTTGTATTAGTATGAAATAAATGTATTTCAAATACATTTTAGCATATGTATGTATTAGTGGACTTCAGCACTACTTCCACACAATTAAAGATATACTGAAGTATACTGAAGTATCTGATTGTGCTAAAGTGGAACTATTGCAAGTTTACTTCAGGTACACTTCAAATATCTTGCATTTAAAGACCAATATTATCCAAAGATCATACAAACCTTATCAATAGTGACATTAAAACACATTTTAGGCTTAATATTAAGAAATGTGCATTGTGCACAAGTAGTACTCCAAATAAAGTTTAATTATAATTTTATATCAGTAAGTCTTGAGCGATATGTTAGTAAATATGTTAATAGATTTGAACTGTACTTAATATGAAATAAATGTTTTTTAAATATATAAATTTTTACTAGGGTGTTCATTATGACTGATAATCTACATAGTGAAAATAGAACAAAATATAATACTCTTTTAACAAAAATCTCACATGGTCTAAATGTAATGGTGTGGGCAAAATGATTCATACATTTTTAAGACTTTTATAATCCTGAACACCAACAACATGTCTTTATTTAAAGCTTACTGCAGAGAGACAGAAAAAGACAATGATGAAAAAGGACGCTCACTTATCTCCCGAGAGGTTAACTGAGCACACTTAATTACAACTTCAGCACTAGTTCTCCAAGAGGAAATTAATATGCTATTTATTCCTCTTACATAACTCCGCCTGATTTTCAAAGCATAAAGATTGATGGAATTCAAAGCAAAGTCAACATGCTGAGCATCAGGACAAACAGAAGGGGCTTTAAAGGAGGGATGTGTGGGAATGGCTAAATAGGATAAGAAAGGTGCAACTAGTTAGCCAGTTATAGAAGTCATTCAGACTAAGTCTTCTGTCAGGATCAGACAACAATACTTTTAAAATACAAACTTAGGCTCAATATACCTTATTTCAAACAACCTACATTTGATTTTGGGCCCTTTACCAAAACAGGCCGATCGGTGTAATATTCATGTCAATAAAATACAATAAATCCACACAATAAACTAAGTAACAAACTACACCCAATTACTTCCTTAGTGGTGCAGCCGCAGTAAGAAACTGTCTCGTGTCTAAAATCTAATCTTTCCATGTTTCCATTTCCTGCTCACCATCTGAACTCCCCTGTACTCAGTCACATACATGCTACGCTTAATTAGCCCAACGTACTCACCTTCATTAGTGGCTGATTAACTTTCATGAGCTTGATCTTTGAACTACAGGACATTAAACATGGCATGACGTCTTGACACTTACATGATGACTCTAATGACAGAGGCCACTTGAGAAGATACTTAGCTTCTTCACATGCAAGCGTAGCATGCCACACAGGCCGTAACGAACATGCTGTGTTGATTAAAAGCATATTTTTATGTGTGTATTTTGGTGATACTAGGCCTGCCTCCAGAAACTCTAAATAATGTATTTGATTCTCATGTTTGTTTGCTGTTCTAAGTGGCACATCCAGTTAAAAGAAGACAACGGCCAAGAGAAACATGGAGAAACAACCAGACTACTGCCGTTACCCACTTCAACATTTATAGGCATTTTGTTTTAACTCATCTCATTGTTATGGTGGAGAAACTGTCCGGAGGATATTTGTCAGACTTGTCTACTAGTACAACAACATCACATAAACTGCACAAAGTGATGAAACTTGAGAAGAATTGCGAACTAAAACCTCAAAATTTGTAATAATCTCACATATGCCTCCCTCTAGAGTTTCAGAAGAACAGTGTCTCAAACTGTGCTAACTGTGTTTTATTGTCCTGACACAATAAAAACATTGCTTCAGGCAAAAAATATTCAAAACTATTTCAATATGGAAAACTGTGCTAACTGTGCTAAGACCTGACACAATAAAAACATTGCTTCAGGCAAAAAATATTCAAAACTATTTCAATACGAACTTTAATATTTCTCATCAATTTCTTAAACTCTGTATTTTTAATTTATGTCAACAATTTAATATGTCTGTTTTTATATTTCTTCTATTTATATTAAGGGGAACATCTGAATGAGACATATATGCAAACATACTATAGCTTACGTAATAATGAAAATTCTGTCATCAGTTACTGCATTTTCCGTAATATAGGTCATGTTTTTATCATCTGAAATGTACTGCAACTTATATTCTAAAGCAACTTATATAATACAATTAATGTTGAGCATGCAAAGTGCTGACAAGTATACACACAAACAGCATACATATAGAATTACTAACTTGAAATACAGTCTATTCATCATCAGACTAAAATGTGGTCATTCAAAATTTAGGTACACAGCTCAGTTAGAATTTTCTGTTGTACAGTAGGGCCATGCTAGACAACCACCCCAACACGGTGGTACACCAAACTTATTTTTGCACATATAAGTTTGCTGTTCTACATGGATATTGGGACACGAGTGAAGTGCAAAGCCTTGATTGCATAAGAACATAATTAGAAATTACTGGACTATGAGTTTGTACAGAAATGTTTTATCTTGTGGGTTTTAGTTTTTATCTTCCCCACATTAAATTTTAACACAGTTTGTGCTTGTTAGGCAAGGCAAAGCAAGTCAAGACATTCAGTTTTGCTTTAAATTCATTTAGGCTTGGTGTTTATAAAAAAGGACTTTTTTTTTTTCTAAACCCATAAGACTTTCATTCATTTTTGAAATACAAATGAAGAATTTTTTTAATGAAACCTGAGAGATTTCCATCCCTCTATTGAAATTCATTTCACCAAAACTTTGACACATCTAAAGGTATGAAAAGACATTGTAAAATTAATGCATATTAGTCAAGCAATTCAAGCCTTCTGAAGAGAAATGAGCATTGACACGTCAAGCATGTTTGAGCTTCCGTTTTCCATATTTGTACAGTAAATGATGACAGAATATTCATTTTTGGATCACACTATATCAGTGGCATGAGGTGGATTTATGAAATCATAAGGCAAAGTCCACCTCTTTGTTCAGTATTACATTGTCAGTGTAATCATCCAATCATAGTGATGCAGAGAACATTACAGGTGGCCATTATTGACAAGGTAATCAGCATATCAGTATGTTGTCCTTCTTCTCTCTCATTCACAGCACACTATAGAAGCTCGATGAGAACAGCGAAATTTTATGCACTGATGTTGCTATTGGACATTATTTTACACACTATTTGGTCTCATATTTCACAATTTGCACAGCATTTTATTTTTGACAGTCAATTATTTTCTTAGCCCTTCTTTTTTTTTTCTCGAGGAGTTGCATGCTTCCCCTCTCAAACACCCCTTGGTTATTTGTACATAAGCTAATAAATAGTGCATAAAATTAAGATTCACTTCCATAAAATATTCTTTACTCAGTCAACGCTGGGTGCTTTGATGAGTGATTCCCTTTTTATTCAGATATTCTCATAATCTTATCCATAGCTTGACTGGACTCTTTACTTCGCACATGGGGATTGAAATATAAGCGCCGTGTTTAGAAACATGGGCAACATTTTATTTTAAGGTCCATTTCTCATGATTAACTACTTGTTTATTGGTAAGCATTAGGGAGAGTAAGATTCACCGATTTGCATCATTGCTTCGGCATAAAAGTTAACAAGACGATGCATGGATTTAAAAAAATGTGCATCAGATACAAATTGGCATTTCTAACATTTTTTCATTGGTAAAAACTGATTTATTTATATAGAATTATTAGTAGATGCGCTATACTTTTATTATTTAGAAAGTGACCAATAATATGTGACCAATATGTTATATGGATATTGATTTCTCCTCTCTAAACTGTTTCTCAAGCGCATTCTCTCATCACCACTGCTGCTACGTGAATATGATGTATCACAGCGCTATGGAGACCGAGGCGTTAGAAGTCAGAAGGCACTTAAGTTAATTTATGATTTGCTGTCTGTCTGAACCAAAGAAATAAAAGCAAACTATCTGTACCACACTGAATTGCATAGCATCATATTTTTTCCATTGCATCGTATTGAATTGAATCGCTGTTCGAATTCAAATCGAAAATCGTATCGCATCGCATTAATAGCTGCTTTATATGTACCTTTAATGTATTGTATCGTTGGCTATACATCGAGATGAGTATCGCATCAGCCTCGGTTATGGAGACGCACATCCCTAGTATGCATATTACTAGCATATTGGCTGTTTATTAGCACTTATTGGGTACATATTATTGCCTTATTCTGCATGACCATGTTCTAGATCCCTTAATCTGACCCAATACCTAAATTTAACAAACTACCTTACTAACTATTTATAAGCAGAAAATTAGGAGTTTAATGAGGGAAAACTCTTAGTTAATAGTTAATGTGTTCCCTAATCTAAAGTGTTACCAAAACATGCTGATAGAAGCTTGCACAGATCCAATATCAGTAAAGTACAGAGTTGTAAAATGGTGTCAGTGTCCCTCACCAACCTGTATCGGCTCTCACAATTTTCCCACGTACACACAGGAATCAAGTTGTGTTTTTGCTCTGTGAACGTACAGAGAGTGCTGCCAAAAGCAATTACTCTCACAGGATAATTGTAGTAGCATGAATCCCAATCCAAAACTCTCTTTCTGCCCTTCACCCAATCTTTTCCTCTTCTTTCACTGATGTGTGAGATTGAAGACTTTCCACACCGTCAAGCAGGACTAGAGCCCTTGATAGGTTTTTTACTGGGTGCACATAGAGAACGTACATAGTGGCACTGAACGGGAGGCGATAGTGATCTGTTACTCAAAAATGTCTGACAGAGTTAAGGGAAGGTTCGTGACAACATCACCACCACACCTGGACAAGCACCAATAAAAAGCTGCAAAACACTGCAGTGAATGAACGTGATTTACAACAGCAGATGGTGTGTACGAGGCAAAACCAATCTCAGACCTCACAGTGATCGCATAAAACAGCCGCTAAATTAATTAAATCAATCAGCTAATGATGAAAACACTAACATCCGCTCTCAGCTGCCACATCTACACGGAAATATTCAGGGTTGGAACCTACGATCCAAGTGTGAACTCAACACATAAAGTGTAAGCCAGACTCACACCCTACATGGACACAGCTAATATTTATGGAAATAATGTGTCTCTCTGTTATCTTTCTCTCCATGGAAACTGTATAGTCTGATGGAGAAGCTGTGAGCACACAGTGAAAAAATCTTATATCTTATTATACAGTTACAGACTGAGTTCTCTTTTCTGTGGTAATGCGTTTCCTATTGAAATAGTAAGATGGGTGGGACATGTCATAGGCTCTGGCTTGGCCAGTCTTTCGTTTTCCCAGCAAAACTACACTTGACAGTTTTACAATGGACGAAAGCAGTGAAGACACTTTCAGTAAATTGAATAAATTTCAGCCAATTCATTCTCAGTCAATGAAAGTAAATTATGTGCGAGAGACAACTGAAGACAAAAACAAACCATGATTTGCTACTTGCTATTGCTAGGAGGAGGCAGGTGGTATTTACACTCATATAAGACAGTGATTTATTGGACAAAAATGTACAAGTCATCAAATTTTCTGTCTATGTTCCCAGAAGAAAACAAGATGCAGGGGAAAAAAGGCAAGGTCTAAAAACAATTTTTTTTAAAGGCTAATTCACACTGCATTGACAGATGACGACCAATGTTAGTTGGGTTTTGTAGTGTGTTTCCCCTGCTGGCATCTGTTGCTGTTGGTCGGTGCATGTTCAGTCGTGGTTTATCGTGGAATGTCTGAGAAGTGATGTACTGTAAGCTGGTGATTGTCATCATTGGTTGACGTCTATCAGTACAGTGTAAATTAGCCTTTAAAGGGGTCATGAACCGAGATATCTGCCAAAACGGCAGCTTGTGGAATGTGCCACTCTATGATGTAATAGTGTGGATAAGCACCACCTCCACAGAAGAAGATCAACGTCTGCTTCTACAGCACTGCCTGTTTAGCCCCACCCACTGATTCGCACATGTAAATGAAATAACGAGAGAGGCAAACGCAAGTCTATGCAAAAACCAAACAATAAAGATGGCTCCGAAGACAACAAGACACTGTACAGTGCCAAGTTGTGGAAAAAACGGTCTTTCTGATCCCAGCATTAAGAGTGGATGAACTTTATTTTTAATGAAGATCCAGACTGCGTCAGTAAGAACTTGGTCCTTTGTTCACTTCATTTTACCACAGATTTGTTTACAAACAAGGCACAATCCGATAAAGGATTTTCAGAAAGATTGAAACTAAAAGATGATGCTGTGCCAACTACATTGGATCTGACAGTAATGTCGCAACACACAAGTGTGAATAACTTTTTATTACGTGGTCACTATTACTTTGTCTGTTATTACAGATCGTTTGATATGTACTCAGTATTTATGCGTTTTTGACCTAAATCCCAACAGCATCTAACTGTGAAGGATGTAGGCTATCAAACATACACAACTGTTAGTCAATCATAGCAGTGGGCCTTTACTTTCAAGTCTACAATCCACCACACCTATTCAAACAGAGCGTTCTGATGAGAGGGGATGAAAACAGGACAGAAAATAGCCTATTACTTCTAAATTATGATGATTTGATGTAAAAATCTTGATAAAATTATAAGCGGACCTCAGCGAACAGTACAAAATGATAAAAAAGGCAGTTCATGACCCCTTTAAAAGCTGAACTTGTTTTAACTTGAGTGCCCCCATTTTAGAAGACTCTTTCTGTCGAAAGTCACTGGAAAAGACACAAACTCACTAGTCATATACTTCTGTCTAGCGCTCGCTTACATTGAAAAACAATGCAAAAGCAGTGCAGTGAAATGCAAAAACATGTTCTGTTTGTATGGCCCCAAAGACATTTTAAAGGCTTAAATGCTAATCTGCTAAATTTGGTCTAAGTCAGTCAAGTCACAATACAGATTGTTTCAAAGCAGCTTCACAGAAACTGTAAAATCAATCAAAAATCAACAGAATCAATAGGCCTAATGTAAACTTATGAGATGATGTCAGTTTAGTGCTGGTTCAGTTCAATAAATGTGTAAATTTCATAAATTATGAAACAAATTCAATTCAGCTATAAGCAGCTCTACAGAAGGCAATAGTGTCAGTTCAATGTTGATTCAATTCAATTCAATAACATTGTCGATTTTGCAAATTTTATCAATTATGAAACAATATGAAGTGAAAGACATTAACTAAAAGCCACAAAACACCAATTTTGATATCATGGGGTCAGGGTCTTGGATGTAGAATAGAATAGAATAGAATAGAATAGAATAGAATAGAATAGAATAGAAGTGTGCAATACACGTAAACTTGAGAGTAAATAAATAATGTCCAGACTTTAGTTATTCTTCTAGTTACACATACACACACACATTAGAGGCATTATTTCTCTCATGACCACAATCTCTTCTTTCCCAGTTGCATGAGTTAGCACACACAGATTCCATGACACCTCCTCCATTCCACGTTTTCCACAGAAAGTGTCGGTGAGGCTGTGATGTGTTTGCATATGCTGCAGTGTTGGTCCCAGCAGTGCTGACTATAGTGACTGCCACTTCCTCACGGCCCGTTATGCACTGCTTCACCCCTCCCCGTCTGTTTCCTCTGGTGCCAGTGAGTGTATGTGAACGACAAGTGCTGAAAGACAGACTATTAGTGAAAGTGTGTCTATGTGTCAGTATGTCTGATAAACAAACACACACATGCTCACACACTTCCCAAAGAGGAAGCGTGTGGAGGATAGGAAATGTGAACACTGGCCTTCTGGAGTTAATCTTCCCCCAGTCCTCTCATCCTCTCCAATACTCTTTACCTCATATTCCCTTCGGCCTTATCCATCTACTCATGTTCCTCTGAACACATAGATTTCCTAAGTACAAACTATCCTGCAGATGAGTCCCAAATGTGGTTACATTATTCATAAGAGAGAACATTAGACAGCATTACAAAACACTGACAAGAGGCTACAGCGATGCTGTTTCAACATTTTTGACATAATAACATGCAGTAATTACTTTTATAAGGCCTGAACTTTATTCCAAATGACACAGTAAAATTTAGATGCAAATATAATGACTGTTTTCAAATATTTTTCAAATATAATATTGTCAGTCTCAAACAAAAAGAATGTTTTCAACCTACTACTGTCCTAAGGCTCTTTCACACTAAGGACTGTAATGATAACTATAAAATTTTAATAATAATTCTAATTCTATGAGAATAGGTAAGTTCACACCACAACTATAACAATAATGACACAAAGGAACTTTATCATTGGAATCACTTTCAGAACATTTTCTTTCAGCTAATGAACAATAAAAACAATCAGAATCCATTGACTTTTAAAAACTCCAGCATTTAATGTGGCAGACGACATAACTGCAGCACACAATAAAAATAAAAAATGTTGTCACCGTTACAGTTACTGTTCTTGATGTGAATGAGTTTTTACTCCTAAGTGTAATATGGAAATTTTTGCTGTAACAAAATTTCAAAAGTTCTATTTTAGAATCTATTTTGTGCTAAAAACTGTCTGATTCACTATGTTAAGTCTACAATAATGACTGATTTTGGATTGGAGTGGATTTGGTGGGAAATTTCAGTTCATGTCATTTGTCTTTTTGTGTTTACATCATGTCTGTAAACAGGGAGAAGAAGGTCCAGCTATTATGGCAGCAGATACTATCAGTCATCATCAAATTTATCCATGCAGAAAAGCATTAAAAAAAAATCCTAATAATACACACACACACAAACAGATATATATGTATCATCCTTAAATCAGATCTTATAGCCACACATTTTGTACACTGGAATGAAACAAATGAATAGTACTGCTTCAGTAATGACTGAAGGCATGACAGACAAAACAACTGTCCCTTATGATTTCTATGCAGTGTTTGGTGCTAAATGTCTTTACCTTGTAAATAGTCTAATGGCACAGTGGTGGCATCAGATCACACATGCACAGAAAGTGGGATAATGTGTCACTCACAGGTTTTCTTCTCAGGGGAAACACATGCTAAACGGAGATGAGAAATTCACTTTAAGGCAAATGCTGTGTCACCAACAGTGAAATGAATTTAAAGAACAAACAGTACAAGCTCTGACAGCCTGTGTAAAGGAAGTGGGATATCATCTAAGAAAGCTGATAGCAAGATGAAGCAGATATACAGTGCATATACAAGCTGACACAATGTTTTAAAGTCCCCACAGAAAATCCACAAATCAAAATCAAAAGGAAGGGCAAGAGCCATTTTTCCTCGAAAAACAAAATGAGCTCATGCTACAAATGCTGTGAACTTTTGTCCAATTTCTGGTTTTATGCATGTTTGGTGCTGGCTGATGGGGATTAATGTTGTACAGTCATACTGTGGTGTCAAAGCCAAAGCTTAATCTCCTGCTTATAGCAGTTAGCATCATTATAACTCTTATTTAGTGAAGCTTTTAAATGATGTCCAAACGAGGAATGAATCACACTGGCTACCAGCAGATCTGATGAGGAATATTCTTCAGCTAAGAGAACTTTAACATCTTAAAAAGTGATACAGACTCATGTGAAATCAATAGTTTGCATCACATGAAAAACATGTAAAATTTCATGCCCGCTTTTATAAGGCAGTCAGTCAGGGTTGTAGACTATGAGTCTAATCGACATTTTGATTGTTGTGATTGGCTGAGGTGAGCTCTATTTTCCGTCCCTTGCTGTGTTGACACAAAAATCTAGAACAATCCCACAGGAAAGCATTATTATGATGTCATTTTTTGCCCTGGTTTATTTTGGCTCTGGATCCATAGTATCCACTCAACCTGACTTCAAACTGGGCAAAAAATCCCAGGCTTCTTTGAGCTTTCACAGGCATCACATTTAAGCACACTCTCATTTACAGTAGGATCTGGCACTTGCTCAAAATTCACATGCTATGTGAATAAGAACCCAGAGGACTCAGAGTGTTTGTGTGCACTCTCAGAAATAATAACAAAAATCTTTTTACTGGTGCAGTACCCTTAACAGGACAACTCTGTGCCTTATTTACCCTTTAAAGGTTCATAATAGTAAGTTACTATCAGGCACCTTTTAAGCGTAGATAAGGTACAAAGACGTCCCTTTAAGGGGTACTGCCCCAGTGGCAAGTTGTTTGAAATGCACATTTTTTCTTTTCTTTTTTTTTTTTTTATAAGATTTACTTACTTTTGCCTTTATTATGACAGGACATTAACTAGACTGGAAGCAAAGTGGGAGAGAGAGAAGGGGACAGGATCGGGAAAGGTCCGCGAGCCACTGAAATGCACTTTTTTCTGACAGCCTATATGTTTTATATGCCACACTTGGAATCAAAAATGAACTCTATGGCAAATGAGTGTATAGGAAGCTTGAAGAAGCCTCAACAATAGAAGCATCTAAAATAAGCTTTTGATAACCTGTTCATGCAAAAACACAAGAGTATTAAAGAAATTTTCTCCAGGACAGAGATAAACAGATATAAATTATGATGGTGCAGGCCAAATTACAATAATACAAAGTCAGAAAACTTTCTATATGTCAAATTTAAACAAATCTAGAGTTCATTTTCTGGGAATATTGAGATAAAGTAGTAAACATTTCAATAAAATTACAATGTGGTCCAGACATTAAAGAACACAGTATAATACACACGCATGTTTACTCAGCTATCTAAATGGGGACATTACATAGACTTCTATTGTTTTTATATACAGATAGTTATAGATTTTATAAGCTAATCTTAACCCCACCCCTCAAAGAAAACTTTCTGCATTTTAAAAATTAAAAAAAAAAAAAACCTTTGTTTACTTTATTATACCAGTTTCACAAATGAGGACATCCCCAAAGGGATGTTTTTGGAGATTTTGTCAGGTTTACCTCACTTTTGGGTACAAATTGGTCTCCAAAATATGATTAAGTAGGTACAAATATAAGTAAGGGATAATACAAGCAAGGGGTGCTAATGACAAGCTAACTGTATATATTTCCACTTATTACAAAGTTACTTACCAAATAAATAAATAAATGGAATTAAATAATTTAAACTCAATAATTTGAGTTTAAATTATTTCATTATGAGAGATATGAAGCTAGCACAGCTATGTAGGAAATTGGTTGCCTGGGACAACAGTTAATTAACGGTCAGTTTAACAGTAATTATACAAAAATATTCAACCCCAGTATGCCACAACTGACCAATTAAAGTAAAGTATTCCAGCGAGCTGTGTAATAATCACTGCTAATGCTTAGACCTACAGTTTATACACACACAATCAAGAAGAGCAGAGACTAATGCCCTTTAAATAACTTCCAGGTTCTATTGTCTCAACATTACTGACAGGAAACTGCACTTCATCCACTTCCTGTCACAGCACACAGACTGTGATGAAAAGAGATCTTTGAAGGTGTAGATGACTGAGAGTGGATACGGAGGCAGTGAGCTGTCAGCTCGTTCCTCGGGGAATGACTCGCATGGGCATGAACACAGAGGTCAAAGACAGACAAAGTCTGGAGGACGCTGTTCTAATGTGCTGACATCAGAATTTAGGCATCTAAAGTTTGTCCAACACAAAAGGCTACACTGACCTACTGAGGGGTAAATAAATGAACCCTCAGTAAAGGTTAAAGAAAGAAGGGACTTCTTCAGAGCTCCTTCCTGCTCAGGAAGGAACACATAAGGGTGGATTAAGTGGATCTGACCTCCTTTAGAGATACACAGACAGAGGGGGTTATGAAGAAAGCCTGTAACATTGGCGGGAAAAAGTATCATGGCATTCTCATAGTAATACCAATGGGTTTTCTGCTGTGATTTCTATCAAGACGTTGTAAAAGTAATCAAACTGAAGTGAGAGGTTTAATCCATAAGTCTTATAAAAGAGACACAATCTCTTGTGGACACATTTTATTTTAAGGACCAATTCTCATTTTTAACTAACATGCATATTACTAGCATATTGGCTGGTGTACTTATAAAGCAGATATTAATGCCTTATTCTGCATGACCATATTTTAGATCCCTTAATCCTACCCCATACCTAAACTTAACAACTGCCTTACTATTAATAAGCAGTAAATTAGGAGTTTTAGGCAAAAAATAATAGTTAGTTAATAGTGAGAATCAGACCTAAAAATAATGTGTGCTCCAATCTCAGTAACACTTAAACACTGTTCACAATTAACCAGTTGCTTATTAGCATACATATTGCTAGCATATTGGCTGTTTATTAGTACTTATAAATTAGCACATATTAATTCATAATATATAAATGCCTCATTCATTCAATTCCTTATTCTGCATGATCATATTCTAGATCCCTTAACCCTACCCAATACCTAAACATATCTACTACAACTACCTTACTAAATATCAAAGTAAGGTAACACTTTAGAATAGGGAACACTTATGCACAATTAACTACGACTTTTCCCTCAATGGATTCCTAATTTGCTGCTTATTAATAGTTAGTAAGGTAGTTGTTAAGTTTAGGTATTGGGTAGGATTAGGGATGTAGAATAAGGTCATGTAGAATAAAGCATTAATATGTGCTTAATTACTACTAATAAATTTCTAATATTCTAATAATATGTATGCTAATAAGCAACTAGTTAAGAGACCCTAAAGTAAAGTGTTACCCAAAGTAAATTAGGAGTTCATTGAGGGAAAAGTTAATAGTGATAGTTAATAGTAAACAGTGAAAATGTGTTCCTAAATATAAAGTGTTACCCAGATCATCGATCGACAGACCTGAAAACATGAAAGAAAACTAAGCTGAAAAGAGTGACTAATGGATAAAAAGATCAAATTACGGGTCTATATCTGTAGAACTTGCAGTGTAGTTTTTGAAAGTGTTTAATTTAGGGGTCGACCGATATGTGTTTTTCAGGGCCAATGCCAATTATTAAAGATCAAGTAGACCGATAACCAATATTTTGAACCAATATATATGTCTGGTGTAAAAATGAAAATTAATGTCAAAATTAAGAATAACAAGGGCTCTGACAACAACTTTCTTTAAATGCTTTTAAATTATTTTATCTGCAAATCAGTTTAAAAATGACTGATACCGATAACCATAAAAATGCGTAATATCGGCACCGATAATCGGCCATGCCAATAATCGGTCGACCCCTAGTTTAATTTGTCTTTTTATTAAGTGCTTCTCTTTTCTGCCAGTCTAGACAAACAAGTATCATTTATAAACTTGTGACTGCTCAAATATGGTTCATTTCCAGCACGGTATACAGCCTCAGGACAGAAGGAAGGTGCAATGAGAGACAGAAATGGAAAGATCACATGCAAGACAAGCTATGTGCAAAGAAGCACAGTGTGAAAAGTCACAAATAAAAAGAAGATTGTGTTTGTGTGAAAGTGTAACTGGATGGAAAGAGAGAAGGACTTTGTGTTTGTGAGCAGCTGGCTTTTGCTGGAACGTATCTGTCAGTGGCAGGATCAATAGATGACTGATAAAGACAGAGGTTTGGCAGAAGTCTCAAAATGAACACACACTGGAAAACAGAAGTGCTGCGCACACACACACACACACACACATGCAGACACTGGTTTAACCCTCACTGCAGCTCTTTCCTCTCAGGCATTTAGACTGTCAGTCAGGCTGTGTGGCCGCCTGGACTCAAAAGCTTCATTTAGAAACTCGTTTGCATAAAAATTCTATGAGGCTTAATTTTCTCTCCCATTCATTTTACATGCATAATTAGCCAGTGAGCTCTAGAAGCCTTCCATAAGAGTGTGCGTGTAATGTATGAGCAGAGAAAGTGTGTTGTCATGAATATATGTGATCAGCCTGCACAGCTTCAGCACATTTGCAGGTCTATATTCAAACTGGCCTTATGTGTATTTCTGTGTGTAAATTACAGTAAGTGTGTCATTGTTATTATTCCAAGTTAGTGGGACTTTAAGCTGGAATTCAGTGCTGAAATATGAACCCAAGAGAGAGTGAAAAACTGGAATGGCAAATGGGCAGCAGTCCCATGTCTTGAGCTTCAGCATGTTTTGTGTGTGTGAGACTGTTATGAATCTCTGTGACCCAGGATCACTTTCACAGAGGTGTGTTACGATTCCATGAGCAAGGTAAACACACACTGATGCACACACACATACAATGGCACACAAAACGGTCCATTTATGTGCAGCTCTCATATTACATCAATCTCATTAACTTTGTCAACCCAAATATATTATTTTTAAGTCATCAACAGACTTATTCAGTGCAGACTAAAAGCATACACTCTCAAATCTCAAACCCATTATTAAATATGACAGACTACAACCTTAACAACACAAATGCTGACAGCGTAAGCTCACAAATCCTGCTTCAGGAGAGAAGATGATCTCCCATCTCAAAGAAACCCTCTGACAGACATCCTCCTGCATTACTGTCTGACCTCAATGTCTCTCTATAGAGCGTCTTTATACTTCCAGCAGTCACGGTGGGTTTAAAATATTTAAGAAACGATCCTATTATGCATTCTGTTCCAGTCATGGCTCTCGCGGTCTACACAGAACATACAGAACACACAGGATCGCTAACCCTACCTGTTTTTCCTCTGAAGACATCTAGCCTCTCCATAATAACATCCATAGATGGAGGGAGAGTTAGAGAAAGAAATGGTCTAGCGGCACAGACCACAGTTACCAAAATCTGAGGTGGGAGTGAGGCACTGGGCGAGAGAGGGAGGGAAGGAAAGAGAGAGGCTGGATACATGAGCACTTCGTGTTTTAGGTTGCCCCCCTCCCCACTCTATTGTCAACGCAGCACTGATTTTTCCTTCCCATGCTCACAAGTGCCTTCCTGTCCCACTGGAGGTGACAGCAAAACAGCCAATGAGACGTCTGGAAATGCTCACAGCAGCTATAAAGACCACAAAGTCCAACAGGACACAACCACACTGAACATTAACCAACCACTCAAGCAAAACACTTGCCAGTGTCCAAAATTAACAGTTGCCAAGCATCAGCTGGTGAGGTCAATGCCCATGGATGGTAACTTTATAAAGAAATGCAATTAAAGGGATAGTTCACCCAAAAATGACAATTTTGTCATAATTTAATCACCCTCATGTCGTTCCAAACCTGTATAAGTTTCTTTCTTATGTTGAACATGAAAGAAGATATTTTGATGAATGCTGGTAATCAAACTGTTGATGGTCTCCATTGACTTCCATAGTATTTCTTTCCCTAATACGGAAGTCAAAGGGGACCAACAACTGTTTGGTTCTTTTTTTGTGTTTAACATAAGAAAGAAACTTATACAGGTTTGGAACGACATGAGGGTAAGTAAATGATGACAGAATCTTCATTTTTGGATGAACTATCCCTTTAAATATAGGATCAAATAGACATAACGTACATCTGCTATGGAACATCCATCTTTTAAGGACTTTTACCTCAAAACAAAAGTTTATGTAGGATGTTTAAAGAAAATAAAATGTCTAAAATTAATGTGGTGACATTTACACTACTGATCAAAAGTTTGGAGTTTTAAAGATTTTTTTTAATCAATACTTTTTTTCCAGCAACGACACATTAAGTTGATCAAAAGTAGCAGTAAATAAAAAAAAAAAAAAAAAATCTAATAAATGCTTTCTATTCATATAGAAATCCTAAAAATGTATTATGGTTTCCAAAATCGTAATATGTCTTCACATTTTCTTGTTTGTTTGTTTTGTCAGGTGCTGCTTCACTGAGAGATGGAGACAGCTAAATAATATGATTGCGAAAAGGACAAAGTAGTCTATAAAAAAATCAAAATAGAAGTTTTTTTAGGGGGTAAATCTTCACAGTTCATTCTGCATTGGCAGTTGTAGCCAATGTGCAGAAAATTTTAGACCCTGAACATATTATGATTTAAGCAAAATAAAAGGGTGCAATGATCACAAAAATACAGATACAACATAAACATGCATAAATAGATAACTAATATATAACATGACACAGAAAATTTCATTATATGACTGCCATCTAACCAAGAGCTGCATTCATGTGTCCAAACTGCTTGTGACATCCAAGGTTAAAGACACACAGATTAGGACCACTATCTCACATACACAAAAACCAAAAGCACAAATATTCACACCAGATATATCTGTGTTTTTATACAAAACAATCAGAGCCACTGAACCAGTGGTGAGAAAAACACTCCTTCAAGTCTGGCACACATTGAACTGCTCAAATACAGGTTTCAAGTATTTTCACATTTCTGTTAAGAACACCAGGCATGTCTTACTGATCGTCTGCTTGAATGTTGACAATTTCTGTTTATGTATTGAAGATCACTTATATGCAGTTCTATGAGGTACAGAGAACTAAGACATCTCATGGGTTGACACAGGAACACTGACGCAGTGTGGGAACACACACACATACAGGCAGAATCGAACAGGCTTTCAATTGACTGGCAATACCACCTGTCCGTTGCCATGACAACAGCTGCCCGGTCTCACACAGCAACACACAGCTCTCTCTCTCTGTTCATGTCGGAGTATGGCCCTTCTCTGAGAGCATGACGTCAGACTGGGAGAGAAAAGTATGAATGAAAACAATGTGTGTATAGAAAGCAATGTGTGTACAGAGCACTGTGCACTCCAGACATTACACAAACACACACATACATCACCAGTTGCAATATTTGAGAGCTAGAGCTGTGCTCAACCATCAATCAATGTTGATCTAAAACAGCAGACTGTAATTTACTTGCCAGTCAATGGGACAGTCACAAGCCTTCCGGTTTTCATCCAAAATATCTTAAATTGTGTTCCGAAGACGAACGAAGCTTTTACGGGTTTGGAACGACTTGGGGGTAAGTGATTAATGACAAAATTTTCATTTTGGGGTGGAGTATCCCTTTAATGTTGGATTCAGAATCAGAAATAAGAAACAGAATCGGACAGATTCGGAAAACCAAACAGATTCAGAAAATCGTCATAATACATTGCACAGTGGATTCTGAATGAGAGCCAAGCAGCATTTAACAAGCCATCACTGAAAGACAAAAAGACGTGTGCTGGATTCTGCTCCGTAAAAATACCATGAAGCTGCCTTGTTTTAAAGACCATACAGGCTCAGCTGGTGAGCTCTGTTGCCATGAATAGGTTCATCCCTACTTAAGACGTGTACGCTTTTGTCTGTAAAGCACTGGAATTTATCTGCATTCTTATATCTAGGAGGTTCTGGAGAGAGTGTGATAGTGTTAATGAAGACGTATGTTTGCTTGTACCCGTTTAGTGTGCATGTGTGTCCTCTCTAATTCACAGATAAAAGACAGAGTGACAGCTCCCCATCTCCACACTTCCCTCCTGCTCTGTCTCTCTCATCTCCCCATCCTGATTGTCTTCTCGAACTGCCATCACTCCTCGTCTGTCTTAAACCTCTCTCCTCCCAATCCATTTACCGCCAACCCTTTCCCCTCTCCTCTCATCTTTTATTTTGTTCCTCATTCTCTCTGTTCCTCTCTGACTCCGGCTGTCTTCTGAGTCTGTGTGAGTACACACTTCTTAAGGCTTGTCACTTTCCTTTTCTCTCTTTTTTGGATAAAGCGCAAGAGGTTTCAAAGAGCTCACAGCGATAACAGTGATTTTAAACCCAGCGGTGACCCTGACTACAGCAGCAACACTGATTAGCCACATGAAACCAGTCACTGAAATTGATATCCTCTCACACGTGCACATACACACAGATACAAGATGACATGTACAACACCTGAAGTGATGGTAAAATAAGACCATTGCATTGTGGAGTGTGAGAATGCGCGTGTGATAAATCTGTGCACACGTCTAGGTGTGACACGGGTACATGTGTGTGCGCTTTACCTGTTGCCCCTTTGGTTTTATGCCTCCCTTTGGCCCGGCGTTGGGAATTGCCCATTGCTCCGTGTTTCCTGTCCCAAAACATCACCTCATCCCAAGGTTGAAGCCAATAACTAAGAGTGTGTTGGTGCGTCTATGTGTGTGAGCACGGCAGCGCATGCATGTGAGTGTGCCCGCCTGACACGGAGCAGTCGGCGAGACTGAGTCTGTTTGTTTGCGTGAACGTGAGTGTGTGAGGGTGCGTGTGTGTGTGTCTGTGAGTGTGTGAAAGAGAGAGAGAGAGAGAGCATGCGCCCGATCCAGTTCGATTCCAGCCAGTCAGAGTACAGGCTCTGTGTTCATTTCATTGAGAGCCTGGGAAGGCTGAACGTATGGATGTAGGGAATGCAGAAACGAGGAGAGGGAGAGAGAGAAAGAGGGAGGGTGTAGATAGAGGAGGGAGGTGGATGCTTTATCACCACTGAGTGATTCTGAGGAGAGGTGGAGCCGCTGCGGTTGGAGGGGAAAAGAGAAACACATAGAGAGAGGGGCGACAGAAGAGAGACCCTGTACACATGAAGAATATTTTCACATGCTGTACTGTGACCATCATCAAACTATTCAGTCTGTCTTCTTCCAAAGAATTTGAAAAAATAATACCACATTTTATGGCAACCAAACTAAACAAAACTGAGTCACATAATAGGAGAAAAGGGACAGTTCATACAAAAATGGAAATGCTGTATGACCTGAATGACTTCCTTCTCTGGAACAAAAAGGAGATATTTTGAAAAACATACAATTAAAGTCAATGGGGTTCAGTGTTGTTTGGTTTCATTGTATGGACAAAAACAGTTCTTCAATTCAATACCTTCTAAATCAAAATCCTAACTGCTTGTTTATATCATCACAAAATATAAAGTATATTATCACCCAGCTCTTTATATAAAGTTGGATATATGCGCTATATAGCAAATCTCAACTGCTTGGTTGCTTGTATCATCACAAAATGTAAACTATATCATTGCCCAGCTCAAATCTGCTAAATGCAAAAATACCTTCAAAAAAACTCATGAAGATATTAAGACATTATTAACGTTAACATAAGGATTTTCTGTAAAGCTGCTTTTAAATAATCTGTTTTGTTAAAACACATCGTTTGACTTGACTTATGTCAGGAAAATTTCAATAATTATGCAAAATAATGTGTTAATGAAAATGTAAAAGTGCAAAAACGTTTGTGTGTCATGCTCAATCATGTCTTAAAGTCATGATAAAATGAAAGTAGTGAGATCTGTTCTTCTGTATTGTGACATACAGTAACACTTTATTTTAGGGTCTCTTAACTAGTTGCTTATTAGCATGCATATTACTAGAATATTAGCCATTTATTAGTAGTAATTTAGCACATATTGATGCCTTATTCTACATGACCTTATTCTACATCCCTAATCCTACCCAATACCTAAACTTAACAATTACCTTACTAACTATTAATAAGCAGCAAATTAGGAGTTTATTGAGGGAAAATTCGTAGTTAATAGTGAATAAGTGTTCCCTATTCTAAAATGTTACCTGACATACAAGTGAATGATACTGAAAATGGATGGATATTGATTGGATAGAGGCAGATCTTAATGCCATCTTGCAAAGAGACAAGAAAGAAACGGGGTTACAGTGGACTAAATGATTGGAGAAGTCTGGCATATGTCACCAGAGAGAAGATCGAGTTATGAAATTTTTATTAAAAATTACAGTAGCACTTTAGTATAGGGACCAATTCTCACTATTAACTAGATGACTATTAGCATGCCTATTAATAAAATATTGGCTGTTTATTAGTTCTTATAAAGCACATATTCTGCATGACCATATTCTACATCCCTAATCCTACCCAATACCTAAACTTAACAACTACCTTACTATTAATAAGCAGCAAATTCGTAGTTTCTTGAGGCAAAAGTCATAGTTAATGGTTTGTTAATATTGAGAATTGGAACTTAAAATAAAGTGTGACCAAAATTACAAGGTCAAAAAAATGCATGATGCATGGGTGAATCGTTCACATTAAAATCAATAACATGCATTTAGAGAAAAAAAATAAAGAAAATAATTTCCATTTAATGTTAGCTTTACCCTTGTTTTCATTTTTCAGGCATTTTGTGAGACCTCATTGTATTTGTTTGGTCTGCTTTCGCAACACTGTACCACAGTCATGCCAATGAAGACTGCGAGAGAGAGAGATGAGGGTGGGCATGATAGAGAGGAGGACAGAGTGAGGAGCAAAGATGCGGCAAACAGGGAGAGAGTGAGTGAAAAGAGAGGGAGAGAGAGATGAGAATCACAAGAGGCAGAGAGCTGGAGAGGAATATTGAGAGGAGGGGAGGTGGAAGGAGAGAGAGCAGACGCGGTAAGTAAAAACAGACGCTATGGGTGAGAAAGGCAAGTAGAGAAAAAGAGTGGCTCTTGGTGAGAAAGGTGCTGTAAGGCGACGGCAGTGATAGTTCACCACTAAATGCAAACACACGAACGCAGAGATCTGCTACATAGGAGCTAATGTGTGTGTGTGTGTGTGTGTGTGTATGTGTGTGTGTGTGTGTGTGTGTGTGTGTATTTACTGGAAAAATTTGTGATTGGTAGAGGAAGGATGCTTCCCAAGGACAGATGACTGTCAGCCCACTTTTTCCTGAAAAGGATGAGATAGGAACTGAGGGATGGAGTAATAAATAGCAGAGGATAATAAATGAGTGTAAAATCCTGTTATGAGCCTAGTCTGCTTGTGAGAGCGGCTTGCTGTCCGAGCTGCAGACTGACTGCACACACACACACACACACACACTGCAGTGGAGAGGGCACGTCCCTCCCTCTACTGCAGACTGGAGGTTTAGCATTCAAAGCCACAACACTGTTCTCCATTATCAATTCATCACAGACATCTGTCTGGTAAACATCACGTGCCCCACCCCTTCACACACACACACACACACACACACACACACGCTCACACAGAGGTCAGATCCGCAAATATGTACACTAACCTGCTCATGCAGACCAAAAGATGCAGTGAGATCGATACACGCTCTCATGCCGTCATACTTGCAAATTTTAACACACACACACACACGTACAGATGCAGCCTTCTTGCAAAATAGATTTAAGACCAGAGGGAGTGAAGAGTTTATAAGAACATATATTTATGTATACTGTGAATGAATAAAGTGTTAATCTACACATACATTTATAAAATAGAAAGGCAGGTCTACACACACACATCCCTCTCTCTCTCTCCCTCACACACTGCACACAGCAGCACAATGATTAATCAGCAGAGCACACACTCCAGTGACCACAGCCTGACTCGTGCATGTTGATAATACACACACACACACACACACACACACACACACACACACACACACAGTTTATGCATTCATTTTTTTATATATCATGTTAAATGATATTTTCTATGTCCTAACCCCTACCCTAAAACTAACTCTCACAGAAAACTGTGCACACCATCAGAATGAAATATAAATATGATTCAGCAAATTTATGAGCATTTGTAATATAATATTCAGGGTATTTAATGATATTTCACTGTATTAGTGAGCCCATTTGCCCCTTGATAGTATAACCAAACCTGTACACACAAACACACAGATAGTTGGCATGTCTAGCAGTGTGACATTCTACACTTCATTTAAACCAATTGTAAATAACATTTTTGGTATATTTCAAGGTGAATTCAGTTATTTGTAATATCTAGTGGTTGACCAATTTAAGTTTTTTTTATACCTTGTCCGACAGCAGGGTGACTGATATAAAGCTGATGTATGATATCACACTATTTAATTAAAAGATAATAACACAAGCATTATACTTACTGCAATTAAATTTTACATATCTACTAAAAAACAATTTAAAAATAAATAATTTGAAAATGAATAAATTTGAAAACTTCTGTAAACACAAGCAAACTTAAATACTTAATATAGCAACTTCTTTCTCTGTAATACTATTATGGTGTTTTCGAAAATAAAGACATGAATAAAAAGGAAGTAAAAGTTCTAACTGTGCACTCAGTAATCTGGTAAATCTGTGTGCACTGAGAATATTCTTAAATAAAGACCAGACAATGCTAAATTTACATATAGTACACAGTGAATGACATGAATTTGAGACAGCGGGAAACTTCGGGTGACCAGACGTCCCAGGACAGTCCTGTATTTCAGCTCTAATTTTAGTGTCCTGACACTATGAAAAATTCATATTTTGTCCAGTACTTCATCTTTCCTAAAATTTCTTTATTGCTAAGTGATAGAGCATGTAGTAGTCTTCTGATACACAAGAATAGTCTAATCAAAGGTAGCCAATCACAACACAATTCCTACTGATTAACTTGCGGTTAGTGGGATCTAGTGTCAGTGAAAGACACCGCAGAGGAGTTCAAGTTGGACATGAAGATGTCAAAGAAGCATGTGTGTACATTTAACGAGGATCTTTAAAAAGAGATTAAATACCTCATTTTAAATAAGTAAATTAAGATACGACATTTGTGGAGCTCGCTTTTCCACTGCGGAGGCCATTTTTCCACACATAAAATGACAATATCTAATACACTTCCGCTGGATTCAAATTTCAAATATCTTTAGACATTTATAAAACCCCGACTCATACCTGTAGGCACTCTCCCCCTCAATCCCAAACACAGACAGGGTTTACTCTTTCACCTCAAATACCATGTCAGTGTTTCCAGAACCCTCTGCAGTGATCAAACAGCCTTCCTTTAAAAACAGGAGAGCGAGGAAGGAAGGGGCAGAGGAAGTGCACAGGCAAAGACTGGCTCAGTTGTTGAGTGCTCTGCACAGGGCAATCTGAGGTCAAACACACACACTGACAATAACATTACCTGAGTAAACACATACTGCACCATTGCACACACAAAAGACTGTTCATGTACTATTCATGCACATTCATACCCACTCATGAATACTTATGTTGCTGTTATACACTGGAGTTCAAAAGACTGAGACCACATTGAAAATCTGTGATTCTGATTTGAGCCTGGAATTCAACAGAATGTTTTAATATGTTGAAACATTTGAAACTAAGAACCATGATAACAAATGAATAGGAAATATTTCATATTCACACATTTCTAGGCAACTAAACAAATAATCGAATCACATTGATTTTGTGACACTTTAAAAAGGTCAAGATGCTTTTTGGATCACATCAAATCATACTGGAGAATATGATCATCAGGTTTGAAACAAACTTGTGGAGTTAATGCTGCTGCCATTAAAGCAAAAAGACGGACGAATCTAAGACAGTTTTACTTTTCACTATTTGAGACCACACTGAATGACATATACCATGTTTACAAGTTATAAAAATATAGTACTAAGACCTGTACACCAAAGATGAATATTCAGTGGAAAAAATTTCATTTGAATGAACGGCTGTTACTTTGTCTGTTCAGGCTAAGACGAACATTCGTATACTGTCAATTAGAAGTGTTCTAATATTTTGTCCATCGAACTGTGAATAAAGCTGGTCAACCAGTAAGATTCAAGCTTTTGCTCACATGAGCCACTGCTCTTACATAAAATAAAGGCTTGGTGGCGCTTATGAGCAGACTATTTTGCTAAGTGGCAGTAAACAACAGAGGAAAAATATGTAACCAGGTGTTTGAAAATGGCGTCATTTATGTTTAGCAGAAGAAAGTCATACAGGATTGAAACTAAATGAAGGTGAGTAAATGATGACAGAATTTTCAATTTTGGGTGAACTATCCCTTTAAAATGCCCAACCAAATAGTTTTGCTTGTGCAATGATGTGACTAAATGGGAATAACTCATACTAACTGCAATATCTGCAACATTTATCAGGACATCCTACTGCTACCAGAAGCCATGTGAACAGCACCTCCATCACTCAACTCAAGTGAAGCTGAAACATCACACAAAAACACGCTTTCACATCTTACTGACCACAGCTCTCGCTCTTTGTTCTTTTCACCTCATTACATCACATGAAAGCAGATACATTTTTGAATCCAAAAGATGTGCAAATGAGCAACAGGGTCAAAATCATCCAATGTCAAACGTCAAAACTACTTTCCGGCGCTGCTCACTGATCATGAGGCTGAATCTACTTCTATTGATTTTTATGTCCAAGTGGACAAGTGCTTATCTAAGAAGAGGGAAAACAAGGCTGATATCTTATATAGACATTGAGAAGCAGTAAGGTTGATTAGAGCTGATACAGTAACAGCTGTCTATGACTTATTACTGTACTACAGGGGGTTGTCCTGCTCTCGAGCTGAAAGTGACAGCTGGCTTCACAGCTGCACTGATCCTATTGTTTTTCATCTGGTGCTGGACTGAAGAGAGTGTGAGAGTAAGATGAGATCAGAGCCGCTCTGCTGCTGCCATCTCTTCTTGTCCTTTTCTCAGACCACACACAATGAAGAGTGTCCCATGCAAAATATGCACTTTCACTATATCTCAGTTAGAAAACCAGTTTTGTTATTGCTAAAACTAGGGTCGTGTTTCCTCTTTCAAATGATCAAAAATAGCACATAAAATTCAATTCAATTTAAATTAAAACGAAAACTTAAAATATACAAATAATAATAAATACTATAACATTATATAAATAGCACTGCACAAAACTTGCTAAATATCTCTTCTACTGAGCTTTTCCTCTCATATTGTCCCTCTAAACTCTGAAATCACCTGCTGTAGTGTTTTGTTTTCTTATGGAGTTAATAAAAATCAGATAAAAATGATAAAAAGCGGCCCCTGGGGTCGGATATTCATGCCGTTACATTTCCTCTCTGGAAGTTGAACAGTAGTCGGCACCTAAAGTCCACCGGTGTGTGCGAGCACCTCTGCCATCGAATGAAATGAGCTAACCAAATCAGGCCTATTTACTCCACAGAACAAATAAACTACTGTCTTACTATATCTAGATTGGTGGCTTTCTCCACACAAATTGAATCACAGACACGGTGCTGGAAGTAGAGAGTGAAAAACGCTGGTTGATGGATCCTGGAAACAGAACAAAGGGGATAAATCGGGTTTTACGGTACCTTAGTGCAAATCCAGAGTGTGTTCAGATCAGTACCGTCAATCCACACTATCCTGCAGTTCCTGTTATACAGAATGAAATCAGATGTTCTACTGTCACTGAGAGGTGTGTATGTATGTGTGACGGTCTATGTTTTATCATCAGGAAGCTGAATCTGGAGCAGCGGACATCTGGCTGCAGATTGAGATTTGGAATAATTGGCTGTGGATTAATAATCCGACTCAACTACTGGCGGCATAGAGCAGCAAGAACATGGCAGATTACAAACCCTAACTGTCCATGCTGGATTACACACACACCTCTACAGTGCTTCAACTGCACTTCTCCTCCAAATCTCCTCTGTGCTCGACAATCGTCTATAAAACCGTACTTTAGTGCCTTAATCTGGTTTTCAGACTCTCTTTCATCTATTTATGTATTTCAAACTCTCAATTCATTCTATTTATTTCATTTGATTATTCTGTGCGTTCGTCTCTTTTAAACTCCTCCATGAAGCGCTGGATTAGGGGATTGTAATTCCAGCTAAACTGCTGTTTATCTGAATGAGAAGGAGGAGTGTGTTCTGCATGCAGAGCAGGGGAGGTTTAAAAGGACATTGGTTTTGTCGTTCAGCTCGCGCTATGATAGGATGGAGAGAGCGGGGTGGAGCAGTTCAAATCCTACATCAAAAGTCTCTGCAAACGAGGACAGCTGACATGCTGCCAGAGACGGAAGGACAGGAAGATTTGCTTCTTGAAAGCAAAAGCAGCTGACAACAGAGCAAGGGCTGTGGACTGTGTGAACTGATTAACTGAATAATTGACTATTTGTGTTTGTAGACTGATAGATTCTCGAAAATTATGCTTGAAAGGTGGAAATATGGGCTCTGACTCATGTCTGTCTGATGCTCAAAATGGGGGATACAGAACACTAATTTTATAAAGCAGATCCATCTGCAAGAATGGGAATTAATGCAGATGGTTCTGGAAAAGAGGAGTTCTTCCCAGAAAATCAATTATCTAGATCAGGGATTCTCAAACATATTTATATGCCTCAGACCCCAAATATGATGACACCCTTGTGTAAAGGCTCATTTATGTGCAAAAGGCTCATTTATACTGGAAAAATAAATAAATAAATAACATTAAAAAAATCAAATTTGCTAGAAATTATGGTAAAACTTTACTTAAAGCCTTTATGTATAATGCATTATAAAAGTAGTTTTAATGCATTAATTATGCCTTGTACCTTATTATGCATTGTACAATCTAATGAATAAATTCGGTTATAATTATTTATGACAAGATATAATGTATTACAACGCACATTATGAATAATTATAATGCATTATAATGCTTTAATAACCCTTTATAATGCATTATCCATAAAGGCTTTAAGTAAAGTGTTCCCGAAATTACTACTTTATTTAGCAAGAATGCATTAAATTGATCAAAAGTAACATTAAAGACATTTATAGCATTACAAAATCTCAAATAGATGCTGGAAAAAAACTATATGACAGTTTCCACAAAAATATTAAGCAGTTTTCAAAATTCAGCCTTGCCATTACAGGAATAAATTACATTTTATATAATATAATATTAAATATATACACAATAGAAATAATACTTTGAAATTATAAATGACAATATTTCACAAATTATAAATAATTATAATGATAAATAACCATGATATTATAATTATAAATGAAAATATTTCACAGTGTTATTGTTTTTACTGCATTTACTGTATCAAATAAATGCAGCCTTGGTAAGCATGATAGACTTCTTTCAAAAACATTCAAAAAACTTTCAGATCCCAAGCCTTTGGATTATATTATCACTTTATCATATAATATATATATGAAATAACTATTAAATGTATAACCTATGGCTGTCAACAGAATAAAATAATTGTGATTAATCTCATGACTTCTGACCAGTCTTTAGAAAACAGAATTAAATGTAAAATTTGGTGGATGATTTTAACCGAATCAGTTCATTCATTCCCTGGAAATCAAACCCATGACCAGATGTTTGTGCTACCAGAACACTGTTGCTATTACTCAGTTTACTTTATTCCCTTGCAGCCACCCGGGGGGTCCCAGACACCAGTCTGAAAACCTCTGATCCAGATCTTTTGTTGAGATGTTTCATCAAACCACATTTCCACGCAGAAGCAATGCTCCTCACCAATCTGAATGGAGCTCAGACATGATGATCTACTAGAAGCTCCTGACACAATCACTGGGGTGCCCCAGTCATTTAGTTATGTAAGAGGAACCTTGGATCTGTCCCCTCAACTCGCACACTCGCATACTCCATTACATAAGCCTGTTGGTGACAGAGTGCTGATAAATGTCTTTGCTTTCTCAACTATACCCTTGTGTATGTGTGATCTGTATACTCAGAGAATGACATGCACTCTCACAGAAACTCTCTCGCTCTCTGTCTGAAACACAGAAACACACACATACATTGTTAAACACAAGAGTTCGTAAGAAGAATCTAACCGTTAACAAAAGACACTGTTCAGCAACTGAGAGAAACCAAATGCTGCATCTTCACACATATAAACAAAGACTCACAGAACAGTTTGTCAGTCGGCTTGCAGGCTTATGTTGTCTGGGTTTGAGCAGGTGTGTGTGTGTGTGTTTCAGCAAGTACCAGCTTATTTTGCAGGAATACTGTCTTCTTAATTTCATACATAGCTCCGCTGTGTATGTTTAGTATTGCCTCTGCAAAAGTAAACCTCATTTAAACTCATTAAATCTATAAATATTTACTGTAATTATTTAGGCTGTGTCTTGAGGCTTGAGCTTTCTTAACTGTGAAATGACTGTGAAACGCAATGCATTAAAGCTTTCTAAACTTTAAATATTTCAACAATAATTGTTCTGTGCCACTAGCAGTAGGATATGTAATTGCCAAAATAATTATTGTTCAAAGAAATTTCCCAAACTCTTACCACCTCTTCCTTCCATTGTTTGAAAACTTTAGTCCTGCCTCAAACTCATGCCTATTACATCACTTATCATTTACAGTTGTATCTGCAATTTTACTCATGTTACTCATGTCCCAGACTTTTAACTATAAAATATAAATATCCATCAAAAATGTAATTCCATAAATGGAATTTATGATAGTTTTATACATGCTTTAAACATTTGTAACACATAGGTACAAATTCTCACTATTAACTAGGGTAAGCGTACCTATTAAGCTCACCAAAATCTACATTGAGACATTTTTAGTGCAAAAGATATTGGTTTCAGTACAAGAAGATGTTAAAATAAAATATTAATCTCTCACACAAAAATATTTAATTTTATTTTAAATTACAAAAGCATTTCAATTACGATGTACATCATTAAATGCAAAAAGTCTGGCTGTGCTTAATGGGTACATTTTTGTACCCTTTAAGCACACCCCTGTTCCCATTAAGCACACATTATGTTCTATTAAAATCTTATTTTAAACAACCTTTTTAAAGAATAATTAAAAAATGTTTTATTTGAAGGTACAGAATCAATCACAAAAAAACAGAACACTAAAATCAAGCAACAAGGCATTCAATTTGATCAGTTATATATTCATAGCGAAGTGTCATTTAAGCACACTGCACTATCTAGACTAGTCCAAGTTCAGCTAAGTAGCAATAAAACATTTCATTCATGGGGATGAACACAGAAACTAGCCTCATTATGAAGCCTCTTATTAAATGGTTGTCAACTTATCTATAGTCTCTTAAGGCTTGAATGCACTACATGATTTTTGCCCCGATTTTCCACAGATTTACAGTCTGGAGAAGTTGATGCTAGTTGCCAAAGGTCAGAGACAGGTTGCAGATTTGAGTTGACTTATTTAATAGAAAATTACGTAGTGTATGATGGTTACAGACTCCAGTTTTTGTAGCTTCAGACTTTGATTCCATCCAGTCGGAGGAGATCAAACATGTTTGATATTTTCAGACGATTTTATAACACACATTGTTTTCATTTGTCACACGTCTCCTAGCAACAGTGCACACATTTCTGTGTGAGTTTGTTGTGATTGGAAGAAATTGAAAGTCTGCTAGTGTGTGATCCTCAGTCGTTTAGTGTATGATGGCCAGTTTTCCTTTGTGACTATTTACAAAGTCGGTAAGTGTATGATGCCTCGTGTTTAAAAAATCTGTTTCAAAAGTCATGTAGTGTATTGCAGCCTTTAGTTGCTTTTTTCCTGGACAGATATGACAGGTTTCTAATGGTTCCTTCTTTGTACGGATGACATGCCTCTTTCATCTTTTAGCATAAACTATAGTTACATCTAGATTTTGTTATCTTAAAGCGAAAAGTGAAAAGTTATTGACCATTTTATAAAGATTAACTTAAACTGACAACCATCAGTTAATATTTAAAGTCTGTTTATGAAGTATTTACATAGACGTTCAATGTGGAAGAGCTTAAAGAGAGCACACTGAGCTTAATTGGAGCAGCAACAATTTTTAATAAATTTCATGTAATATTTATTAAAATGACAAGATTTTGCTCAATAAATAATCTAGGTCATGTATTAAGTTCATACATATTTTAATATGAACAACTATGATTAACAATATCTATGTAATTATACTTTTTCTTATTAATGTCACACTGAAGCGGTGTGATTTTCATAGTAGTGCACCCTTTAAGCTCACCTTACAATAATATAAAATCTTTAAAAATATCAGCAGTGTAAAACCACAGACCAAAAATAAACTGTCAATTTATAATAGTATGGATGTAAAAGTACAAGCCAGTACAGCCTGTGAAGTAATATATTAGCGTAGCACAGAATTTTATACAGCTAGTCTGTGTTCCGTAGCATCTGCGCTATGTTGCTAAAATCTTTTGGATCTAACTGTAATTATTTCCCACATCCAAGTTCCAGGTTATAATATGCAAAAGTGTAAATATTAATGTCACAATTTTACAGTAAGTAGTGAAACCTACCCAAAATAAAGGCTTAAACATCTAAAAAAATGCACATTTAAGGGGCTCCTGTTTTGATGAAAGTTTTCAGACAGCTTTCAAAATGGCCGTCAGACAGTGTGAACACACGGATACTCATATCTCAGTGTGCAACGATCTGATTGACTTGAAATTACAGGAGGTATGTAGTAACAAACACATCAATTGGTTAAGACATTAAGTAGGATAATAAATTATTTTTTCTTTTTATAATCTGATTTTAAAAATGGAAGTGAGCTTAATAGGTACGTTTACTCTAGTTGCTTATTAGCATGCCTACTATTAACATATTGGCTGTTCATTAGTACTTAAAAAGCACATATTCTACATGACCATATACTATATCCCTAATCCTACCCAATACCTAAACTTAACTACTACCTTACTAACTATTAATAAGCAGCAAGTTAGGAGTTTACTGAGGCAAAAGTCATGGTTAATGGTTTGTTAATGACAAGAATTGGACCTTAAAATAAAGTCTTAACAAAATGTCATTTTTTAACATTACATCACAGTGATTAAACACCAAACATGATTTCAAATATGGTTAAAAAAAAAATCACTGTGGTGAGAAATATGATTTATTTCAGAAAGGAAAAAAGATGTTGCAAGTCCACTGATGGATGGTGTTATTACACAAATTACTGTAAATAAATTAGCAAGAGTGTGAAAAGTGTGTTTAAAGACTTCAAAACACATGTTGAAAGTCTGATATAAAGTGACTGTGTCTCTTTAGAAGACTTGGATTAAACCGCTTGATTCATGTGAATTACGTTTACTATGGCTTCTGATCAATGTTTCAATATTGGGTGATCTATTCCTTTAAGATACTTCATTTTCCAAAGAGAGCCCATTGTCTTTATTTCCATATTAATAATTAGGGATTCAAATAAGAAACTGGACCTGTTTGTAGCAACCTGGTCTCATGACGTAAACGTACGTGTGGGAACTTTTCGCAAGACACAAAATACGTACCGCCATGTACGTTTTGTGACATATTAGATGTGAAATGTCCACTGAGTGGCGTTAAAAGAGTTTTTTTTTCTTCCCCCGGAACAGATGAACATACATACGGTACGCTTCATGTGACGTTGGTTTTTAACGTGTCACCACAGTTCTGTAATGTACTGTAATGCTCCGTGACTTTTTAAAATAACGTACCATCTGTACTACACCGGATAGTATGAACAAAAGCGAATGTGACGTAGAAACAGAATCACAAGCATGCCGTTTTTGCTTGTTTTTCGATCTCTCATCTCTTTCCTCGTTAGTCATGATTTGGCGGGATTCGTACCCAAAGATTCTGCATTCTAAGTCCATTTCTGTGCCGGCTGAGCTACCGAGCAAGCTCGTTAGGTCCGGAAAGCGAAACATATGGAGCTGTAATCGTAACTGTGTACAAAAGCGATTACACATGCTCGATGTTTTACCACCTCTAGTGTTAATTTCTGTTGGAAACTGCATCACTGCAGTGCTATTTCACGTCTTGCGAAAAAGTTCCCACAGGTACGTTTTCGTCATGAGATCAGGTAGGTTTTTTAATAAAGCACTGAAAGCAAAAGCCATCGTAACGGCCTGACAGCGGTGAGTGCAGCTACAATGTGACCCTGTGCAGCACGTCAACCAGCAGTTACCACGATTAAATATGACAACAGCAATATTGTTAATCTTCATATAAATGCTTGACTGACATTGACACTAACAGTGAGTGAAAAGCAGTTAAAGAGTAAAATGCTTTAGGGAACATCTGTATGCTGAGTTTCTCTGATTATACCAACAGCAGAACTGTGCTAATGAAAACAAGGAAAATGACCGGATTTTTCCCATGAGACAAAACTGTATATTAGGATAAGACATGGTTTCAATAAGTTTGGGTCTTCTTCACAGTTGTCTTACGTCCATAACTTATTCTGCTCCCTCAATCATTGCAAAAGCTGTGTCAGCATCTTTAGTTTCAGCACCTTCTGCCAAACCTGCAGAGTTGCTCAAAAATCATTACTTCATTCCTACACGGGAAACAGAAAGAGTAAAGGGAGGAGAAACTCTGATAGCACAGCAGGTTTCATTACTCCAACAGCTTGTAAGATCTCTCACAACATCTCTCTTCCCTCTGGCTCTTACAATACGCTGGCTGTCAATCATCAGCCCATACGCAAACTTCTCCAAAGGCCTAGATGCTGGGAATTCTCTGTCAGTAGCCAGCCGTTAGTCATAAAAACATAACTGTAAATCTAGGCTTCTCTCCCACTGTCGTAGCCTCATTAATAATTGTAAAAAACAGCTCAAATTCCACACTCCATTGAAATCTGATTTGCCAACCTGTGGAAGTAATTGCCAGGACTCACCACAAAGATTTTTCACCACAAACAAATTCAAAATGTTCACTGAAAGCAAAACTTTTAGAGTCTTATCTCATTCTAACAAGCAAGTTGGTAGTGATATTGGCTCAGAAGCATTTCCAAAGCAAAGTTTACCTGTTCAACACTCACCTGGATCATAGACCAGGAACCACCTGACGAACTCCAACAGGACAAAAGGAAAAGGAAATGGAGAAGGACACTAACGTGTGCTGTTCTGCTCTACTGCAACAAAGGGTGAGGGTGCAGAGGAACGCGGTCACGTTTAGGGGGCTTAGAAAGAGGAGAGAAAGAGGGTGGAGTGAAGAGAAAAATAGAAGGAGAAACAGGAGAGAGAGCCCCCCCCTTCTTTTTAACTCATGACAGACTTTGTGAAAACCCCATGAACTGGGCCTTGGAGGAGGGAACGCCTTCTATATCCCTCCTATCCTGGTTTCGCTCCCTCCTTTTTCACTCTGTCCTCTGGAGCCATTTCCCAACAATATTGTGGAGAGATTAGTGGGGAGGGGGTTGAGGCCTCCAAAGCTCCTCACCACATAGATGTTATTGAAGAAAAGAAAGAAAGAATATGGAGGACCACACCAAAACTATTTGCAAAGGAACTATGTGTAGGTACTGGAAGATTCGTTTGCAGTAAATAAATAATTCACTCCTGCCTTGCTTATGTCTACAGTCATTTGCATTCCCAACACAAGAGGTTGCGGTTTTGTTGCATTAAGTCTTAAAGGGGTCATATGATGCGATTTCAAGTTTTCCTTTCTCTTTGGAGTGTTACAAGCTGTTTGTGCATAGATAAGATCCCTGAAGTTGCAAAGGCTAAAGTCTCAAAACCAAAGAGATATTCTTTATAAAATTTAAGACTCTGCCACCCCCCCCTAAAACGGCTCATTCAAACACGCCCCCATATGTTACGGTGTGACGAGATTTGCAAAACACCGCCCAAACGTATACGTAAAGAAAGAGGACGGGACTTTTATTCTCACTGTAGTATTGTTGCTGCCGCCGGCGCCAAGTCCTGGAGACGCTATGTTTCGTTGTGAAAGTGAAACTACTTTGTTTGGGCTTCCAAAAGAGGACACAACTAGAAATCAGTGGTTAAGTTGTATTTACAACACTGTTCCAGAACAGTTCAACCCAAATATTCGAGTGTGTGCATTGCATTTTACGGAGGACTATTTCCTGAACCTGGGAGTAGCCTGCCAGCTGTGCTCAAAGACTGTTTCTATAAAGTGGGGCAATTCAAACTTTGCAATGACAGTCTGGCACATCTGACTCACAGCCTGTAAGTATGTTTTCATATTTAAAGAATTTGCCACTGACTATTCAAACGCGAGTTTTGAGCAGTGTAGAGTAGTGCTTGTTGTTTGTCTTTTCTCTGATCACAAATGCAGACATGATAATGTTTATCGCGCCACGTAAAAAGCCAGTATAAGTCATTATAGACAGTAATTATGTCCCCACTGGATGCAACAAATCCCTCATTTGTAATGGGTTTATTGTTTTTGTCTCGTCGCGCCGGGACACAGCATCACAATACGGTAAGGGGCGTAACATTTCCGTCTCACACTTGAGGTATTCGGCCAATCACAACGCACTGGATAGCTGGCCAATCAGAGCACGCCTCGCTTCTCAGAACGATGAGCTTTGTAAAAATCAGCGCGTTTCAGAAAGGCGGGGCATAGAGGAGCAACAATAATGTACAGTATGTGGAAAATAATGTGTTTTTTGAACCTTAAACAGCATAAAAACATTGCGTTACACCAAATACACAAAATAATGTTCGTTTTAGCAATGTCATATGACCCCTTTAAAATAATATTGTTTGAACGGGAGGGTGTCATGAGAGGAGGCGAAAACCATAGAAACTCAAACAGATCAGAAAACGCACAATGTATTTTAAGCAGAAACAGATGCACGTGCAGAAGAGATGGAGGCATGATGGATGTGAAGTAGAGTTTATAGATAAATTCTGAAGACCTCAGATTCACGCCACACAAACATGCCTACACCATCTGGAGGCAAAACACAAACACAGCATAACGCAGGAAAAAAAAGATGACCTCTTAGTGAATCGTACGACTCTGGAAGGAGGAATGGGAAAAGGAGGAAAGAGAAAACACATCTGAAAGGAGAATGTAAGGCTGGGAATTAGTTCAAGACTAGTGCACTGATTCTGAATGTGTTTGTGGCTAAAATATCAGATCAGTCTGACAGCAGCACATCTGATCTGATTACAGCAGCTTTGTGAGCACTGCCACTGGCGTCCTGGGTGGGCACAGTGGGTAGTGAAGCAATCAGGGTGATCTTTATACTTCTTTATACTGTGCAACTTTCCTACAGCAACAGCACCTGGCCCTTCAATCAGCCTCTCAGTTTCTCAACAGGCAGAAAGAAACAGAGTAACACGAGAGGAGAGAAGAGAGGGATGAATAAACCCAAAGAAAGAATGCCCTCAACTTACACATCTGAGAGGATTAGAACTGCTCTAGAGGTTAAAGATATAACTTCTCTTTCTCATACGATCGCTTCACACCTCCTTTACTTTTACACCCCTTCCTCTAAACTGAGATGATCCTGTGACTCTGAAATGACACGTTTCACCTTTCTTCTGTGACCACACATTTTGTTGGGCAATCTGACTAAAAAGCTTTTGCAAGAAACATATATATTGCTTATATTTTTATTATAGTCATACTGCATTTAAATAAAATGCACCCTATTTGCTTTGTTGGTGCTCCTTACTAGACTTGTAATGTGTTTATCTTTGCAATCTTTAGTCAAAATCAGAAAATGTCCTTCTTTGATGACATCAGTTTGATGGCTTTGACAGAACATCCTTAACCACTCTCCTCCATCCATCAGTTTGCTGTGAGCTAAAGATGTGCTTAAAATCAAGCCCCACCCTCTATTTTTTTCCTTCAATATTCCGTTTCACTCTGAAATGTCACAATTCTCAAGTAAATTCAGTCACAACTTTCGGTTCACACTGACATCAAGCAGTATCAGACAAACAAGAGTCCCATGTCTAATATCAGAAGTTAGTATTGAGAAACTTGTATTTTAGACACAACATTTCCAGTTACTTCATCTTTTCTTGCTCTACCAGTGAAAATAATTACAAATAAGGCCAAAGAAGAACCGCTGCGCATCTCAGTTGTAGTGAATTGTTCCTGACTAAATCAGTCTGTTTTAACAAATTGGTTCAGGGAGTAAAGACAATTAAAGACAATTGTTCATGAATGATTGTTTTTGAATGAATTGGTTGAATGAATGATTCCATGATTTTTTCTTAAAGAAAGTCACTTGTGGCCACCTACTGGTGTAATGATGCAACATGTAGAAAAGTCAATTGAAAAATCCACTAGTATTGAGTAACTAACATTTTATATGAAATATTTTCAGTTTCAGTACGCCATTTTATTTTATTTTTAGCTTAAAGGGATAGTTCACCCAAAAAATGAAAATTCTGTCATTAATTACTCACCCTCATGTCGTTTCAAACCCGTAAAATTCACAAAAGTACTACGACGCATGCGCATTCTACGTCAGCAGCAACACATGCATGCGTCATGGTACTGTCGTGAATGGCGGTGGACGTGACGCAGAGGAGAAGAATTGTTGAATAAAGTTGTTATTTTTGTTTCCTTTGCAAAAAAGTATTCTCGTAGCTTCATAAAATTACGGTTGAACCACTGATGTCACATGGACTATTTTAAAGATGTCCTTACTACATTTCTGGGCCTGGGAACATTTCAGTTACATTGCTGTCTACGCAGAGACAGAAAGCTCTCTGATTTTATAAAAAATATCTTAATTTGTGTTCCCGAAAATGAAAGAAGGTCTTACAGGTTTGGAACGACATAAGGGTGAGTAATTAATGACAGAGTTTTCATTTTTGAGTGAACGATCCCTTTAACTATCATGAAATCGAACATACAGAATAGTGGGATATCATAAGCAGCGAAAGATACATCTATGCTCCATTCAAAAAATTATGATAAGTTATTTCAGTCCACAGGATGAGACACATTCAGATTTGCAGATTTGGGAGGCAGCATTTTTCAGTTTTCAAATGCAGCCAGTGTTTTGAACAAAACGGCTGAATGAATAATTCATTGACTCACTCATAAAAAAGTCACCTACTGGTAACTACTGGTGTAACGATGTAACCTGCTGAAAGAGTCATTGAAAAATCCCACAAACACAAACTAAAAGCATTTACAGTTGAAGTGTGTAATTGTTTGAAGTGGAATAATCTTGTTTTGTTCAGCAGTTTAAAAGTTTCAAATATCTAATTTATGCCACCACCCTTTTGAATCACAAAGGTCTAGATGTCCAATGGAGTTTGCACCAGGGGGTTTCCTCTGAGGAGGCAAAGGAGGCAATGCCTCCTCCACAGCAGAAAAATAAAACAATGCAGTTATTACAAATCATGACATTAAACAGTGTATAAATCACTTAATTTTTCTAAAGTGACATTGGCCCACAGCCACACCAGCAGCGTCTCTTGCCTCCCCTGAGCCCGCTGAGTTTTAACAGACCCCTAATGCATGCCGTAGGTTTGGCAGGGGGTAATTGAGAATGAATGAGGAAATGTCATCTGCAAATTGATCTGAATTAATAAATAATGGTTAAAGGGAAGACTAATTTAAAATAAGCAAACAACACACCCACTTAGATATCACCAATTTATGTCATTTCAGATTCAAACTTGAAATGACTTGAAAACATAATCTGTGAGGGTTTCTTTAGTGCATAATCAGTTTGGTGAAATTAAAGATACATCTCCGTGTCTGTGACTATCATGAAACCTGCAATGTTTCATGTGCTTTGATGACTGACGATCTTAACGTAATTTGACCATTAAAAAGAACAGCTGAACATCAGTTATCAACTATATATAAACATATATATATATATACACATATAGATATATATATATATATATATATATATACATATATATATATATATATACACATAATATATATACATACACAGTACATGAAATGTGAAACTTGTTACTGCATTCTTATAGTCATTATTTTGATATAAACAAAGCTTACCTCATTTTAATAAATAATGATTATCAAACAGAACAATAACTATATTGCATTGTTAAAATGCAAGAATTGTATTGATTGTTTTTGATTTTGTTTTCTTGATGTGTAAGTAGTGTTTATTTATTTAACCTGAGAAATGTGTCAACCTTAAGTGTAACTAGAACATGAATTTACATTTAAAAAAAACGTGACAGTGAGGACTTTCCCTCCTCATTTCAGAACACTACTGCACACCACTGGTTTGCACAGACGTTGCAAACAGCACAACAGTTATGATGTAGAGTTGGAGGAGGAGCTGCATCTTGGACAGCATTTGAAGTAGAACTACGTCTTATCTTTCCAGATCCTAAGAGTCATAATAGAGGAAACAGAAGAAGGAACAAAAGCAGCATAATCTCTCTCATTTCCTGCAATGTTATTGGTATCAAACGTGAATACATGCTTGCAGACACGTTTTTTTCATGTGTGCATATACGTAATCATGTGCATTTGAGCATTCATGACATCAGTTTTCTGCATACCCATGGCAAGACTATTAAATAGTATTAAAATACACTTTGCATTCCAGTTTCATGCACAAAACCCCACACTCTGGCATATAATCCCTTAAAAGGAAGGAAATACTCAATCTACTTCAACCTATATCCTACTAAGGCAAATGCTCTCTGCCTCTTTCTCTCTCTGTCTTCCTCTTCATACTGTAAACAGCAGTGCAGACAACATAATCTCTCTCAGTAAAAAAAGGGGCTTCTCTCCAAGGCCTGGGGCCACTGAGTTTGCTGTTCCCCGATCTCTCTGTACATAAGAGCTTTTACAAATGTAGGAGGGTGAACCATCCATCGGTTACACCAGGTGCTTAATTGTGCCGAGATTTAAAATAAAGACCATAACAAAGTTAAGAGGACATGAGCAGGGCAGATATAGGCAGATCACGCAGTTCAAGGCAGTGATGAATAGTGTTGTTATTCCCTCTAGTGGATGTGAATGGCACCGCACATGCTGCTGCAGTTGCAAGTAAAAAACTATATATTTAGTCAGCTCTAAAGAACAGATTTCCAGGTACAATTTATGCTGATTATAATTAATTCCAGGAAATCTGTTTACAATGATGTCAATTCTTGTGTATTTGTTTAATATCATCTATTTTCCTTAACATTTTCTATGCAAAATATTCTTTTGAAGGTTTAAGCTTGTTTTGGTATTCTAAAAAATGTAATCTCTTATTAATCAAGTATTTGTTATGAGGAGGACACCTGTAAAACATTTATTAAGAGATAATTGTACAAAAGCCAGCAATTTTGAAACAAAAATCCTATTATGTGCATACTAAATGATTTGCTTACGATAAGATTTTGAACTTTCGATAGAGAAGGAAGAAACAAAGATTAAATTTTTAGTGACACATAAATATATCCAGCCGGGGAAACAATATAACAATTCTACTGGCAATTTATTAAACACATTCATACATTTGTCTAATGAACAATGTCGTTCATATCCCAAAAGTCAGTCCCTGTCACTGATTCAAACTGAACCTTTTTTTTCCAGAAAGCCAAGCAGTCAGTAACACACAACACTATCAGTGAATTCTGAAGGGCTTTACAGAGAGTAATGTGTCGGGATGACAAACAGCCATTGAAGGGGTCACACAAAAAGGATGGGAGGCAGAATGGGAAGTAAACGTAAGAGAACAACAGAGTAGGTCATTTAAAAACATGCACTTATCAACAGTTTTAAAGGTGTTTAGACACACATATACACACACACACACCTGCTGTTTATGTGCACATTGTCCTTTGCCTCTAGATGTGTGTGCTTATCCCACCCACAAAACAGACAGATATAGTAAACCGCACTGATGAAACAACAAACCAAAGACAGTTAAACAGTAATTAATCCATCACTTATGCAACATCTCAACCAATTAACATCTCAACCAATAAAACAATTTCTGACTCAAAATCAACAAATCTGAGTTAGCCTCAAAATTAATGACTCTTGGACGAACATCACATAACCTTAATAGAACACCCAAGTGTGCGTATATGTGTCTGTATTCTGCTTTCAACACATCTTAGCAAATCAAAACTGCAACACGGAATGAATCCATATACCACAGAGAAGAAAGTGAAGGAAAACACACAAACACACTCACACATACACGCATATACAAATGTATACACAAGCAAATATACTAACCTTTTCACAAGGATCAAGAGACGCAGCTAAACAAACAGTCCAACAGTATATCAAACACATATAGAAACTGAGGCCTGCACACACATATACACACACACACACCGAATTACAGGGGGGAGGAGGAGGAGCTAGGCCTCCTCCACATACACACACACACTCTGAGGTGGTGTGACTCTTTGACTGAGCTGTGCATAGGCTCCCAGCTGGCCCGTCTTTCAGTTAAGCACTGGGCTGATCTGTTCTCTAGTATATAAAGATGCCACTATCTCCACTCTCGACTGCCTATAAACTCAATTAAGTCTGTCAGACACTCTCCCTCCTCCTATATCCGTCTCCCAGCCTCCCAATTTTCTTTTCTTTCCCCACCAAACCCAGATGAGCAAACCCACTCATAATCTGATATACGGTATATCTCTGTGCCCTTTTTCTTCAGCTTTACTATCTATAATATTTGGTCTCATTTTAACCTATAGAAACATTGATTTTAGTGATGATTACGAATTTCTCAAGTGCAGACAGAGCTAGGAAATTTTAGTCAGCATTACAGTACATTTGAGACACATTTTGAACACTGAGGCATGTGAATAAAATCACTCAGTATTTTTTTCAGGTCAAAATGTTTCTAGATCAGTGGTTCTCAACCAGGGGACCGGGGCCCACTAGGGGGCCTCAGCAAACTTCCAAATGGGCCTCAAAATGACTTAAAAAGTTTTGAAATAAGACAAAAATAAGCTTTTAAACAAACTAAAACAACTAAAACCCCCCAAAACCTATTACTTAAATTCTGGAATTCTACAATTTAATTATTTGAATTTCAATTATAATTATTTTAGTTACTTATTTTAATCAATGGACCTAATTTCTCTAAATTTAAAAAAGGGGGGCTTTGAATATTGTTGCGGATATTAGGGGGCCTTGGAATCAAAAAGGTGTAGAGCTGTCATTGGATCAATTTCTAGGTCAAATTTTTATATTAAAATTTGAACAAATATTACAAATATAAGCCTTTCATTAGTTATCTTAGACTTCTGGAACCCACAGTATTATAATTAAAGTGACAGATCACCTAAAAATGAAAATTCTGTCATTTCTCATGTAATTCCAAAACTGTATGACCTTCTTTATTCCGTGGAACATAAAAGAACATAGAATTCAATGGGCTCCAATGTTGTTTGGCTCTCAGTGTTCTTCAGAATAATTTATTTTGTGTTCTGCAGAAGAAAAGAAAGAAAGTCAAACCGGTTTGATGGTGACTAAATGATGACAGAATATTCAGTTCTGGATGAACTATCCCTTTAATATGATTTAATGTTAATTTACACAGTATTTACTAATTTATACACTTCAAATATTTAGGGGAAATAAATACAGAAAAGATGGTACTGTGAAAACACAGTGTTTAGTGTGTAAGAAAACTGAGTGCAAATCAAAATTGAGTTCATTACTGCGAAGCCCACTTTGTGAGATGGATTCTGGGGAATTTAAGATGATAGGTTACATTCCACTGGTGGTTCTCTAATATTTACCAAACCAGTCAGTCCATTGTTTGTTGTGGTATGACACACTCATTGTAACAGTTAAATTACTGAGCAACAACACATGTAATACGTACAATTCCTCATGGGCCCATATACACACACAATCCATACTGATTATGTTATGATACTAAACACTTCACTCTGACCTACAGCTAATGGAGCGCATACTGAGTGATGCTCTAAAGACTTTATTGTGTGTGTCTCCCTCAAACCGGCCAGAGGGCATACTGACAAAGGCCTTCCCTTCCCATACACCCACTCACATAACCCTCTGTCACCACCATTAAATCTGACACTGATTGGTGTGCGTGTGAGTGAGTCAGAAATTCCACAATAAAGATATAATTGAGACAGTGACATTGCACACATGCAAGAATGACACAAATACACACAACACCCATTTCACACTCAGAGCCTACATGTGTAACTTTTAAACAAATTACTGATATAAAAATTAGAATTAAACTTTATTTGGAGTTCTACTTGTGCACAATGCACATTTCTTAATATTAAGTCTAAAATGTCACTAAGTTTTAAGTTAATTTAATTTCACTGCTGATGAGGATTGTATGATCTTTGAATAATATCGGCCTTTACATGCAAGATATTTAAAGTGGACCTGAAGTATACTTGCTTGGGGCAGTCGTGGCCTAATGGTTAGAGAGTTGGACTCGTAACCCAAAAGTTGCGAGTCTCAGGTCTGGCAGGAATTGTAGGTGGGGGGAGTGAAAGTACAGCGCTCTCTTCCACCTTCAATACCACAACTGAGGTGCCCTTGAGCAAGGCACCGAACCCCCAACTGCTCACCGGGCACCGCAGCATAAATGGCTGCCCACTGCTCTGGGTGTGTGTGTGTTCACTGCTGTGTGTGTGTTCACTTAGGATGGGTTACATGCAGAGCACAAATTCTGAGTGTGTGTAACCATACTTGGCCACGTGTCACGTCTCTTTCGCTTTCAATAGTTCCATTTTAGCACAATCAAATATACTTCAGTATATCTTTAGTTGGACTTCAGCACTACTTCTGCACAATTATGGTCAAAAAACACTTTCATTTTCTTATAATATGCATTTATTTTTAACTTATTTGCTCAATGACTCCCAAACGATTCGTTCAACGATTAATTTTTCCAAACCCCTCCTTTGATTGGTCGATTTCATTTAAAGCAGTGTTTGTGAGCTTTTAATGCTCCAAAAGCGGCACCTAGTGGCAAAGCATGAATTTACATTTTCATTCAGACCAACGCGAAAATTCAAGTTTTCCCAGGTCGACTCTTTCTTTTGAGATACAACTTTATACACCGTGCACTTTCAGATTTAAAACTTTGCAGGATGTTTTCATTCACATAGAGCTGTGTTACACACTGCATGAAATGTAATTTTCAAAAATCCATAATAGGGGCACTAATAAGCACATAAATATGTAAGTGTATTTGTATGTATTTAGCATGAAATAAATGTATTTCAGATACATTTTAGCAGATTTATTTTTCACTAGGGTAGTCTACCATGAGCTCTAACAACCATGTTCTATAAAGGGGCCAGGGTTCAGTAGTTGTCATAACTACATCATTCTGCTTTCTGCACATCATTGCCATTTTGAGGTCAGTAATATTTTTTAAAGAAATGTATACTTTTTTTAAGGATGCTTAAAATTGATAGTGAAAACATTTATAAAATGTCTGGGAAAATGTATCACAGTTTCCACCAAAAAAAATTAAAAACTGTTTTAAATATTGAAAATAAAAAATAAATGTTTTTTTTTAGCACCAAATCAGCATATTAGAATGATTTCTGAAGGATCATGTGACACTGAATACTGAAACAATGGCTGCTAAAAATTCAGCTTTACTGAATAAATTTAAGAAAGAAAAAATTTAAATAAAATTTAAAAAACAGTAATTTTAAATTGAAATTATATTTTAAAAAAATACTGTTTGTACTGTATTTTTATTTTTATTTACAAAAAAACTCTTATCAACCTAAAACTCTTAAATGGTAGTGTATGCATGTATATGGTGTGTGTGTGTGTGTGTGTGTGTGTGTGTGTGTGTGTGTGTGTGTATTATAGTCATTATGTCATTTTTAGTCTCACATCACCTGAAAAGAATAGTGAATAAACATTTCACAGTGCTTCAACAATATGCACTGACTCACTGAGTGATGCCATTGTTCGCCTGAAGCCGTGAAAAGATATTTTCCACGGTATAAGAAGCAAAGTTGGGTTAACCAGCAAAAGAGAATAGGGCCGTGACCTCACTGCACCATTGGGAGGTGTGTGTGGTCAGGGAAAAGCTCCTAATGTGGGCCTGCAGCATCCAAGATGAGTCTGCGTGTGCCAGGACAAGCAGCCAACACGAAGATTCAGACTCAAAGGATGAGCGGAATGAAAGGCATGTAGTGAGGCAAAAAACACAGGTTATGAATTCATTCCCTCACAAAGACAAAAACATTTTAAAGAATGAACGGTGTTAAGACAATGACACGTGTCCAATCCTGGCCAAATCCCCTAGAGCGTGAAGAAAACTTTTCCATAGTCTCCCAGCACTGGTCTGGGTGGTCAGCTCTCTCCTTGAAAATCTCTCAAAATAAACAAAACTGATCTTTGAATAGTATTTAATGAAAAAGGTTTAGCGGAAAAAGCCATTCGGTGCCCTCTGCCTCAAGCCTCGTAGAGAATGTAAACAAAACAAACAGTGAAGAAATATGACTGACTTGTTATAAAGAAGAAATACCTGTAATTCACTGCAGACCATACAGATAGTGAGGATCTAAATGGGTGATTTGCCATTGTGTAAACTTCAGTAACAATTCGATAGCTGGAACAGGCTTACATTTGAGAAAATGCAACAATGGAGTGCAGGCGCGGAGGGAAGAAAGAGGGTGTGAGAGAAACACGGAGAGAACGCTATTGCTCTGGAATTGCCGCCTAGCTGAGATAACTATCAGAGCTGTGAGAACGGAGCAATGGGTTGTTTTGTGCTGGAAAAGAGAGCGCTGTATTGGAAAAGGTTGCTTCTTTGTTGTCCACATGACTGGATTAATACGAACATGCAAAGTGGAAAACATCTGCTGAGCATTACGAGCCGTCAGGGGACGCCCATGCACCTCTTGCGCCTTGGAGCCTCACAAACACACATGCAAAAAGACACACATACGCACGCTCACATTTACACAATCCACACGGTGCTCATTTCCTGCTTGGAAAGCGGGGCCAGGCCGTCAGCACCATTTCTGAGTCTCGTTCTATACCTTCACTCCCTTCCCCCCAGATTTCAGAAACTCCAGTGGAAGTTATAGAGGCCTTTCCACATCAGGACTATAATACAGTAAAACATAAGCATGCCATCTGCACACTTACTCAACCAGATACTTGATCAGTCCTAACTCATTGAGGAATGTAAAACCAACGCAAACAAAACAGAGAGGATGACATCATTGCGAATGGAGGGAAAAGGTGCAAGATGATGTAATTACAAGCATGAGTACTAAGCATCAGTTCACAGCTTGGCTCGTGACATTCGTTAATGTAATTAGACAACATGGAGACATTATGCATGTAATGCAGTTACTAAAACTTTTTCACACCAGGTGATTTCACATCAGGCTCCCATCCTACTGACTTTCTGAAAGTCATTCTGTCTGTTTCCATGGAGATGTTGGCTGACCAAACTTTCAACAAAGAGCAGATGATTCAGACTCTCTGAAGACATGTTTTCAGATCTGCCTTCCTGTTAGGATGTTTTTCTTATCTAAATATTAATCACGCAATAGAATCCACAAATCTGCTGTAAGACCCACACTGGGCACATTCTATTGAGACTTGTCAGCAGGCCTGGGGATTTAGCTATCCCAGCATGCCCGTGAATGTCGTAGCATGGCACTAAGGCAGCAGAACACTCAGCGGTTTCCTCTAAAAATAAACAACAACGACAACAACAAACGCTGGGGTTAGCGCTGAGCTGCATCTGCCAAATATGAGCTAATGGCATTAGTTAGGAAGGCAAAAAAAGACAAATGCAACTTATATGTTACCTCAGCACAACAGGACGAATTCAAGAAGTTGAACAACCGCAATTCCTGGATCACATATTTAATCGAATGCCAGACCATCTCTAGTTACTTCTCTAATTGAAATACTACCAGAAACATTTAGAGATTGAAAACACTGTTATTCTCTGTAAAAACCTTTCAAAAACATTACCACAGATCTGGCCAGACCTCAGTGTTTATAAAGACTTAAACTGAGTAAAGAAATGGTCCCAGACTACATAACCTAATTTCCCTGCACAACTCAGCGAAGCCAAAATCGTTTTGTTTACTTGAATATAATAGAAATGTATAGTAATTTTGGTTACACTTTATTTTAAAGTGTCCTTGTTACAGTGTAATTATATATTTAAGTACTGAGTAATATTAATTAACTACATGTACTTACTATATGGTTAGGGTTAGGATTAGGGTTTGGTTTAGGATTACTTGCATGTAATTATGCGTAATTTGTTAATAGTAAGTACATGTAACATGTAACAAGGACACCTTAAAATAAAGTGTTACCATAATTTTTATTCAAATATTTACTGTATTGACATACAGTACTGTTCAGAAGTTTTTTGCCAGTAAAATTTGAGAGGCTGAATTTATTTGATACAGTAAAATCAGCAATATTGTAAAATCTTATTTCAATTTAAAATAACTGTTTTCTGTTGTAATATATTTTAAAATCTAATTCCTGTGATGCAAAGCTGACTTTTCAGCAGCCATTATTCCAGTCTTCAGTGTCACATGATCCTTCAGAAATCACTCTAATGTGCTGATTTGGTGCTTAAGAAACATTTTATATTATCATCAATGTTGAAAACATAATATTTTTGTGGAAATCATGATACTTTTTTTTTCGGATTCTTTGACGTTTTAACAGTAGCATACATCTGTTCACTCTCTATTGCGGTTCATGGGTAGTCATATAGGTATTAGTGAGCCAATTGTGGTTATGTGGTCCAGAATCCAAATGACAGTAGATATACAGACTCACAATAGGTAACCTATAAATGCAAATGAAACCTGTCCAATAACTTTTTTTATTAAAAACATCCAATCAATGTATAAAAAGGGTCTCTGTAGAAACCAACAATTATGAAACGTCTGTTTTGAGTTAAAAATGAAACAATACAGCACTAACCAGTTGTGAAAGATCTCTTTTAATCTCATCCAGCGACACAAACTGAAAGAATAAAAGAGCATCTTAGCTCCTCAACATTCTGGACCCGTTACCTGGACCAGAATCAGACGACTCTGAGAAACACGTTTCATGAAATATGGATCAAATGAAATGCAAGAATCTCACCCAGAAAGCCAAAATCGTCTCTTAGTACCTAAAAAGAAAACACAAACATCTAAACTAATTAGGTCATTTTTCTCAAGCCTCCTATTAAGGCTTAAACCACAGAAACAAACAAATAAACTCACTTGTAAATGGATTAAACACACAATGATGAATACCAGAATGAAACCTTCAGTGCACACATGAAAAACTAAAAATTTGCTTTGGCTGCAATGAGGTAAAAGTCGCTCCCATCTGATAGTGTCATATGATGATTGGAGCTGAAGGTCTCTATGCCCCATGCCCAGAGGGTACAGCTCAATGCTCGGCTTTATTCTGCTGCTTTCTGTCTGTTTTAGTCCACAAAGCAAGAATGAAAAGAATTGCAGATGTTGAGTCAGTGAGCAGAAATCTGAGGCCTGGCCAGTTGATAAACAGTAAACTGATACTCCAGTCATAAGACCAACATACCAGCACTCATTCACTAGTTATTATATGTAAGGGATGGAGAAAAGATGCCAGGAAATCACCACCATTCCACATTTGATAACACATGCAATTAAAAGTGTTAACATTTACTGACCTTACTGTATACTGCATCACTGATTTCTTTTTTCAGTATGTGTAAAACTCCCAAGAATTGTATAAACGGCTATATCAACAAATGAAAAATTAATTTTGTTAATTATTAATATAATTAACACCCCAGGGGGAAAAAATATTTTTATTTTATTCTTTATTTTTCTTTAATAATCATACAATTATTCTTTGTAAAGAATGTTTTTATTATTATTATTATTAAATCTAATGAATATATAATAAATCATCACACTTTAAATTATAATATATTATAAAATTGTAATATAATGTTATGTAAAAAGGTAATTACCTTAGTTTATGTAATTCCTTATGTGTAAACTTTTTTTTTTTTTACAGCTAATGAGTTTGCAGAAGAGTGAACTGTGTGTGTAAGCACACTGAGGAAGTGTGCGATCAGTGTGTGTGATGGAATAGAGCGCATGATGAAAAAGCGACCAGTGAATACCTGAGACTGCAGCACATCAGTACACAGCACTATTAACTACAAGACATACAAACATACTGAACGTTACAAATCATGCACAGTCTCTACAAAGAGCACACACCTTCACCTAACAGTGTTAAAGAGATGAGCACAGTAAAGCTCCGTTACCTCTGAAGAAGGGCATGGTGAACGCTGCCTCCGATCCCCTTGTTTCCCCCTGCCTGCCCTGTCCCGGAGACCTCCGCCTCCTCCAACGCATCACTGTACAGTCCGATAACACACACACCCTGCCTGCAGATCCTCTGTTCCTAAAGTTGTCTGTGCTGAATAAATGACAAGTCAGGAATGTGCATTTTCCCTCATGGACGGCGTCATACTCTGAGCACAGACGCACACACACATACACACACTCCTAACACAGGAGTTCACAGAGAGTCAGGACGAGAGGATGCAGCTGCTTTTCCTTTCACACTTTCTCCCTCTTGCTCTATCTCATCAGGTCGGAGTCTTTCCATCCTCACTGCAGCAAATTATGCAGCGTCAGCCTCAAATCACAGCTTACACGCACACACATGCTCACACAAACAAGGCAACATTGATGAAAATAAGCAACCAGCACATTCACACTGTATCACCGGTATGAAACACCTGCTGTTCTCACGTCGTGTACTGATGGATCTATAATAGTGGTTCTCAACTGGTTTTGTTTCAGGGAAAATTTTCACTTTGGTGATGCAACACAGTGCCAAAAATTAGGTAGTTTTTTTTGCTATTTTAGAATATAATGCAATCTGTCCATGCTTATTTTAATATTTCGGCTACTACCTAATTCGGCTACTTCTACCAAGTGACAGACAAACTAAACTATTAAATTCTGTGGAGTTTGACTGTACAGACAGATTTGACATTAAAAGCAATAAAATATAGTCCTATTATATCCCCATTTTAAAAGTCTATTGATTTATTATCCTAATTATTGTAAGTTGCATTTTATTATTTCCACTTTGCATTGTTCTGCTGCATTGTTTGACTCTATCGGACCAGACCTGCGACCAATTTTTCATTGTGACCCACTAGTTGAAAATTATTGATCTATTTTATCTATTGCACATGAACAAACATGAATCATCTTGCGTGTCCAAAGTCAGACACCTGGAAAATGTGGAATTACAGTCCAGCAGAAGATCTAAATGTGCTGCAGGAAAACCCAGAAATGAACCTGTGGTTCCATCGTTTTGAAGTCAATGGTTTTTTGAATGGGTTTTTGATTAAATGACTGAAATAAAGTCTCTGGTTAACACAAGTTTAAGATATTTTGACAATGTATCTTACAAAATAAAATACATCAGTAAAACCCCACCTGTGATTTTTTTAAGCATTGATGTGTCTTAAAACAGGCGTCTGCTAACAAATGGCTAAATGGGACTACAGAGGTTTTCAGGGACATTTAAAGTCATCACACCAAACAGGTAAACTTACCTACTCACTAGTCTGCTTTTACACCTTTGCTGTGTTTATACTACCGCTTTTGCAAACTATTCTACTCAAACTTGTAGATTTTAAATCATTTTGATTTGTTGAAGGCTTGACCTTGAAATTGTGCAGCTGTGCTGTAGTTTGTTTATAGCCAAAGTTTAGATTTGTATTTCTAACTATTGTATTTAAGCTTCATAAACAGTGTTCATTAGTGAAGATTAGTGTTGGGGAAAGTTACTTTTAAAAGTAATGCATTACAATATTGAGTTACTCCCTAAAAAAGTAACTAATTGCATTACTTAGTTACTTTTTATGAAAAGTAATGCGTTACGTTGTGTTTACTTTTTCCTCATCTGGGCTGGGCTTCCTTGTATGTTTTTTAATATAAAAAAGTTATATTTTTGGCATATGTAAAAGCCTTCTGACACCAAAAGTGAAATGAATAAGCTTCAGGCTGAAGGAAATGTAAATTCAATTATTAACATATTTAATTATTGCAGGTAGAAATACAGTAAGTATCATGTTTACACAGCACACACAACGCCCCTGCACTTACTGCAGATTTTTCTCAACATGGAAACAGGAAAGCTGTCAGTCAATACATGGGAAAACAAAGTAAATGGCGTTATTTGAAAAAGTAACTCAGATATTTTACTGTAAATTAAAAAGTGATGCATTACTTTACTAGTTACTTACAAAAGTAATCTGATTACCTAACTCAAGTTACTTACTTGTAATGCATTACCCAACACTGGTGAAGATTATCTTAATGGACAAAACATGTAAGAATCATAAACTTTTGTTGGTCATAGGGCATATTTTCTACAATAATCCAAAAGCCAATGGATGTTGAGGGAACCTAACCTCCGGGTTGGGCTATAAAAATACGTCATCTCTGCAGCACTCTGCACACTATAACAAATCAAAGCTGATTTACCCCTCTAGAAGTTTAGCACAGTAACACAGCAAGAAATATAAAATCATGTATTTTATAGTGAGGCACAACCTGTCACTATAATTCATTGCTACACTGGCAATAATGTCAAATTTCATACACTTCATGGTGTATGGCTAAAGGAAAGAGCAAGCTACTCTCTTTCACTCTACATCCACAGCAGAATTTGACACCTTGAGTGATGTGATGGCATCCGCCTCTGTTCCCCCTGTTTGTGTTGTGGTCAGAAGCGCTCCAAAGGCTGGAAATTAGTGGCCAGTGGAACCCGTTTACAAGAAACATGCTGGACCCACCAGAGGAATGTGGGTTTAGTGATTTGGCTAGAGATGTGGAATAAAAACCACTAAACAAAATCATTGCACTCACCATGCAGTGTATTTTTGATGCATTTATCAGATGGCTCAGCTACTGTCATGCTGTGATGAGTGTATAGTTAAAAGACATATTCCTTGAAATGTTCACACATATTTATGTGTATTCACAGTATGAACAGGCAGGTGTGTGTGTGTGTGTGTGTGTGTGTGTGTGTGTGTGTGTGTTGACTGGGTGGAGCTCGAGGCCTGTAGCGCTGCACAGCACAGGGGTGCATTCACACATACGGTCCTCATTATGGCACCAGAATTAAAACTCAGTGTGAGCCTCAGCGCTGGTACTGTCTGTTCTTATACTGCACTCTAACACCTCTCTCCTCCAGAACAGACTGATGAACCTGACTGCACAGTGTTGAGATATTAGGAATAACTCCCAAGAAGACAAAACTAAGAAGACTCTAGTTTTTGCATACAATTATGGGCTTTTATAATTGAAATTGTTATGGGTCAATTTAATTTGCATTGTATACTTTTGGCTTCAAAGTGGTTCTAACGCTAGTTCAAAAGTTCATGTTCTAGGGTTGAAAGCAGTGTGAATCCACTTTTAAAGGGATAGTTCATCCAAAAATGAAAATTCTGTCATTATTTACTCACCCTTATGTTGTTCCAAACCTGTAAGACATTCGTTCATCTTCTGAACACAAATTAAGATATTTTTGATGAAATCCGAGAGCTTTCTGACCCTGCATAGACAGCAATGTAACTGACACGTTCAAGGCACAGAAAGGTAGTAAGGACATCATTAAAATAGTCCATGCGACATCAGTGGTTCTACCTAAATTTTATGAAGCTATGAGAATACTTTTTGCACGAAAAGAAAAAAATAACGACTTATTCAACAATTTCCCTGTGAGTCTTTGACACGCGTTCATGAGAGTACCACAACGAATGCGTGTGCACTCCTCTGCTTGCAAACAAATCACAGCATATCCGGGTTCTATGTCAGAATGCCGGCTCCTGCGTCAGCAGCATCACACATATGCATTGTGGTACTCTCAAGAACATGAGTTGAAGACTGACAGGGAAGAGAATAAATTGTTGAATAAAGTCGTTATTTTTGTTTTCTTTGCGCACAAAAAGTATTCTCATAGCTTCATAAAATTAAGGTTGCACCACTGATGTCACATGGACTATTTTAAAGTTCCCCTATTATGGGTAATGAAAGGTTCATATTTTGGTTTTGGGAGTCCCCAACAACAGGTTGACATGCATGCAAGGTCATAAAACACTTTCATTTTCTTATAATATGCATTTATTTTTACCTTATTTGCTCAATGACTCCCAAGCGATTCGTTCAATGATTCATTTTTTCCAAACCCCTCCTTTGCGTGACGCTAATCTGCGGTGATTGGTCGATTTCATTTAAAGCAGTGTTTGTGAGCTTTTAACGTTCCAAAAGCAGCACCTAGTGGCAAAGAATGAATTTGCATTTTCATTCAGACCAACGCGAAAATCAAGTTTTCCCAGGTCTGCGCCCGCAACAAGTGGGCGGGCAATATGCTACTGTTTCATTTGGACGTCAAAATGAAACGGGTTAGAACTCGTTTTAAAAACGACTCGTTTCAATGATTCAGAGTCGACTCTTTCTTTTGAGAGACAATAACTTTATATACGGTGCACTTTCAGATTTAAAACTTTACAGGATGTTTTCATTCACTTAGAGCTGTGTTACACACTGCATGAAAGGTCATTTTCAAAAATCCATAATAGGGGCACTTTAACAATGTCCTTACTACCTTTCTGGGCCTTGAACGTGGTAGTTCTGTTGCTGTCTATGGAGGGTCAGAAAGCTCTCGGATTTCATCAAAAACATCTTAGATCGACATGAGAGTGAGTAATTAATGACAGAATTTCATTTTTGGGTGAACTGTCCCTTTAAGATAAAAAGTGAGAAACAATATTTAACCCAGGCTTCAGTGAACAATGAAAAGAAATTAACTACCACACTGTACAGCATTAAACCTGATAATCTATGTATTTTAAACAATGCTATCGCATATTCACAATTAGTTTTCATCACTTATTGAAGACAAGTACTGTATGTGGTTCAAAAATACATATTGTTATGAGTTGAACAAAGTTTTAAGACAGCAGTTTCTCTTCACTTTCTATTTGTCAACTGCCCAAACTTTGAAATTAAATCCTACTCATTGGTATGTAGGCCTACATGTTATCTAAAGCACAGTGCTGAAATAAAACATAGACTCAAATTATGATGAAATCAGTGAACCCAGTTGGAGTTTATTTACACCCACCAAACCCACTGCTGACACTGTAAATAGTTTCATTTAAAATGTCCTTTAGTGTTCCTATTAGTGACACAGTCATATTCATTTCAAATCCAAAACTGCTGTGACTAGATCATAAAATCATTTGCAAAAGCACATATCACAAGTTCTCGAATTAGATTTTGAAACCAATTGTTAAATATGTCTGTAAAACTAGTTAGATGATTGAGTAAGTTGTTAACAGTGTTTACTAGAGATGTGATCTGTATGATTCAGTCTGATTTGACAAACCAAAAGGGTGTTTCACTGAAAAGAACCGCTTCAAAAGAAGTATGAAATCGGGTCCTCCCTCTGAATCATGTTTCCATCAGCTATCATTTAACAGTTATAATAGTAAACACAAACATTAATTTAATATATATGCAATGTTCTGTCATGAAACTCTAACTCACTCTGACATAATGACATCATCACATGGCGCAACCGATTGTTTTTTTTTGTATCAGCAGACAATGAGCTTGCTGCTCAACATTCAAATACTTGGCTAGTGCTTGCTGTAGCAGTTGCAGCACACTTCAGAAACCCTCCACCTTCCCCAGCTCCACCTGTATAGCTCTGCTAAGGGATGATTTCATGTATGTTATACAGTATATGGGGGTTATTTTGAATATGTTATATGTGCAGCAGCAGTATTTCTTACATGCTCACAGCAGCATGTTGTGGATGTATTGGCAGTAGCAAGTTAACATTGTCATGTACATTATCATGCTAAACCCTCCGAAAGTTGTCATGATATATACAGTGCCCTCCACTAATATTGGCACCCTTGGTAAATATGAGCAAAGGTGGCTGTGAAAATAAATCTGCATTGTTTATCCTTTTGATCTTTCATTCAAAAAATTCACAAAATTCTAACCTATCATTGAAGTAAAACAACTGAATGTGGGGGGAAAATCTCATTGCGAAATAAATGCTTTCTCTAGTTCATATTGGCCACAATTATTGGCACCCAATTATTGCAACGTCCTTTTCCCAAGATAGCAGCCCTGAGTTTTCTCCTGTAATGCCTGAAGAGTTTGGAAAACACCTAACAAGAGATCAGAGACCATTCCTTCATGCAGAATCTCTCCAGATCTTTCAGAGTCACAGCTCCATGTTGGTGCTTCTCCTCTTTAGTTCACCTCACTCATTTTCTATAGGGTTCAGGTCAGAGGACTAGGACAGCCATGCATGGCAAAAGCTTCATTTTGTGCTCAGTGACCCATTTTTGTGTTGATTTTGATGTTTGTTTTGGATTATTGTCCTGATGGAAGATCCAACCACAGCCCATTATAAGATTTCTAACAGAGGCAGTCAGCTTTAGATTTTTTATCTGTTGGTATTTGAGAGAATCCATGATGCCATGCATCTGAACAAGATGTCCAGGACCTCCGGCAGAAAAACAGGCCAACAACATTAAAGATCCAGTAGTATATTTAACCGTGAACATGGGGTACTTTTTATTCCTGTTTGTACTAAACCCATCAGGTGGGTTTGCTGCCAAAAAGCTCTTTTTTTAGTTTCATCTGACCATAGAAGCCAGTGTCATTTGAAGTTCCAGTCGTGTCTGACAACTGAATATGCTGGATTTTGTTTTTGGATGAGCGAGGAGAATTTTTCTTGAAACCCTCCTGAACAATATGTGATGATGTTGGGACTGTTTGATATTTTTTTTTTAGGCTTTCTGACCCCAAGACTCAACTAATCTCTGCAATTCTCCAGCTGTGATCCTTGGAGAGTCTTTGGACACTTAAACTCTCCTCCTCACCGTGCATTAGGACGATATAGACACACGTCCTCTTCCAGGCAGATTTGTAACATCTTTAGTTGATTGGAACCTCTTAATTATTGCCCTCATGGTGGAAATGGGACTTTTGTCTTACAGCAACTTTCTATTTTGTGAAGCTCAACAATCTTGTTCTGCACATCAGAACTTTATTGTTTGGTTTTACTCCTTGTGATGGATGATTAAGGGAATTTGGCCTTTGTTTTTTTTTTTTATATTTATAATCCTTTGGAACAGGAAGTCGTAGCTGGACAATTTCATGCTCCTAGTCTCCCTGGTATGCTAAAAAAAAAAAATTAAATATGAATGGGAATATACTTCAGAGATATTTTACTCATAAGAATTTCCAGGGGTGCCAATAATTGTGGCCAACATGCATTGGAGAATAACATTTATTTTCTCCCCAATTTCAATTGTTTTACTTCAATGATAGGTTAGAATTTTGTGAATTTTTTGAATGAAAGATCAAAAGGATAAACAATGCAGATTTATTTTCACACCCACCTATGCTCAGATTTACCAAGGATGCCAATATTAGTGGAGGGCACTGCATATATATAATACTAGTGCGTGATAAAACTAATTGGACAATATAAATTGCATAAGCTAACTATAATAGTCATTATAACATACATCATATCATCATAACGTGATTTTGAACAAATTGTAATTAGGCAGTAAAGACAGTACTCATAAAAAGTTCTCTGAGTCAATGGGATCGCTTGGGGTTCAAACAGACTGCCAATTTCGCAGGAGGGCCTGATTTCTTACGACACCATACAGTTTGCTTACTAATTTACATAACAAGACCTTTCATCTACTAACAGCCTTGTTTCTGACCTAACCGCAGACTCCACTCATTACAATAAAGACACCCCATTTAACACTGTGAGCTACCATAAGAATATGAATGTACTCAAATTCTCTGAGCATTTTATTAAACTTGTTAGGTTTACAGCAGTGTACTGTACAGCAGTAATCTGTGTAAAACAAATCTTGAATAAACACAGATCCTACAACTTTTCTCTTGATTTTGTGCCTTTTTCTGCTCTTCTATGTTTCCCTCTGCTATAAGCCACTTCACTTGCTCCCCAACATCTGGAAATCATTTCTCACCTATTACAACACTCCCAGACTCAGGCCATTTGTTGATCTTGACAAGGAGCCATTCTCCAACTAAATATCGATTCTTTTATTGCTAAGTAATTGTGCGCTGATAAAACACTACAGTACCAGTATCAGGTGTAGATGCAGACAAACTAGAGTTAATGTGTGGATGTATTGGCAGTAATAGGCACCGTAACATTTCGAGCACTGCTCTGTTTATTCATTCTCATTATCTTACGGTTGTGAGTGGTAGGTCAGCTGAAGTCCATTCAATATAAACAGAGGGATTTTGTTTTCTTTGGCTGCCTAGTGCTCAGACCATGAACAGAGATTGAGACTTAAAGTGCACAACATAAACCAGCAATGCTTGGAACGATCCTCCCATATTCCACCAATCAGGTCCCAATATGAAATGTCTCCATAGTAATGGCAGCTGCTACATGGATCTATCACAGGTCAGAATTATTCCCCCTTTGAGGTAACATGAGGTCACTTCAGTCAAAGCTAATGCTCAGTACTCATAAAAGAAGACCTGTTGTCTGGTTGCCACGGTAACAAGGGGATAATAGTTTCAGTCTGCCCGTGGATGGTTTTTGAGATGGTATGGATATTTCGCATCTCCACCTACCTTCACATAAACAGATGCTTTTGCATAGCTGTTCATAATAGTTAGGTTTAATCATGCTAAAAAACAAGGAGGGAGATGATGAAACACATTACAGTATGATGCAACGGTACACAGCTGCTAAACTTCACACAAACACTTTTCAAATGTCAGTGGCTGCTCTAAGTCTGTGGGATGTGTTTGTGTGTGTGTGTGTGTGTGTGTGTGTGTGAATGTTTGTCATGGCCCAGAGGAAATGTAGTCCCTCTCTCTCTCTCTTTCGATAGGAATCTTAAAGGAGAAGACAGAGTAAACACATAACGGGATTCACATAGTGTGTGAACGCGCCTGACATTTCCCAGCCACTTTTCAAAACATATTAATGTCAAGAATGAAAAAAAAAGTTTTAAATATGGAGAATTAGACTAAAAGCTAAAACTTGTACCCTTGTGACAAAGAAGTAAACTTTAGCATATTTTTAAAAAGAGTACTTATATGGAAATAATACATTTTAAAGAATAAGTGAATGTTATCAGACACTTAATTGCATGTTTTTTTACAATAAAAGGAAATATATTATAAGTTACATTTATATTATTAAATTAAATGCAATTAGTTGAACTTAAAAAATACTTTTTCACATACTTAAGTTGTACAAAAATCATCCATATAAAGACAAGATTGTACAACCAAAGTCTAAAACTCAAGGGTTATATACACAACACTAAACGAAAACCTAAATAAGACAATAAGGTTGAATCAAGTCAATAACTACGGAAGTGAATAGGGGCATACTTAAGAACATAGGAAACAAAAGGAACTAAACAGTGATACCACAGAATGCAATAACAAACTGTAAGTCTCCTAGCAGATGAATACAAAACTAGATGTAACAACAAGTACTGTATATCTTTATATGTAAGTTCATAATTAGTTCTATTGTCTTTGAAATATATGATTAAAGTGCACCGTCAAATGTACCGACAAGCATTTATGGTAAACTAAAATCTAATGTAATTTCTATTAAAACTTGTATGTCATGTATTTAAATATATTTAAAATTGTGAAGTTGCAATTTAGGGTAACACTTTATTTTAAGGTGTCCTTGTTACACGTTACATGTACTTACAATTATAATAGCAATAAATTATGCATAATTACATGCAAGTAACCCTAAAACAAATCCTAATCCTAACCCTAACCATATAGTAGGCACATGTAGTTAATCAATATTACTCAGCACTTAAATGTATAATTACACTGTAACAAGGACACCTTAAAAAGAAGTGTAACCCGATTTAGTTCATTTAAAATAAATTTACATTAAACGTAATATTGAATAACACACTACAGTTAAAATTAAAATTAAAAGTGCTTTACATGTGCATTATTATGTTAGGCAATATATCAAAATTAGTGTACTTCTTTAAAGCACAACAATAGATTATTAAAACTTAATGGTTTAAAATATACTGTAAAGTAATACTTGAAATTTGACATTATTACAAAATGCACCGAAGTGTGTTAAGAAATGTAGTCATTAGTGTAAACTCAAATGGCATTTAATTTTATTTTAGTATTTCTTATATTTTAACATTAAATGTTTAAAATATACTTTTAAGATTTAAATTACAGTACAGTATGCATTTTGTAACATACTAGAATGGTCACATTTAGATTTGGAGAAATGTAGCTGTAACACTTTAGTATAGGGATAATTTCTCACTATTAACTAATTGCTTATTAGCATGCATATTATTAACATGTTGGCTGTTTATTAGTACTTATAAAGCACATATTCTGCATGACCATATTCTACATCCCTAATCCTACCCAATACCTAAACTTAACAACTACTAACTATTAATAAGCAGCAAATTAGGAGTTTATTGAGGCAAAAGACATGGTTAATGGTTTGTTAATGGCGAGAACTGGACCTTAAAATAAACTGTGACTAATTTAGCATTACATCACTTGCTCACCAATGAATCCTCTGCATTGAATGGGTACTGCTACTCGTGGATTATCGTGATTTATATTTTTACGCTTTTGTTTGAATTCATTAAATCAGCATACTCATTCTTCTGGCACCTATTCACTGGAGAAGATCCACTGCTGAGCAAGTGATGTAAGGCTAAATTTCTCCAAATGTTCAGATGAAGAAACACACTCATCTACATCTTGGATAGCCTGAGGGGTGAGTACATTTCCAGCTAATTTTCAATTTTTGGGTGAACTATTCCTTTAAGCAAAAGTGTATCTGTTTTAGTAATGCTTCAGTGTGTCTGGGGGCCAAAAGCATGTCGACCTCTGCTACATTACAACAATATTGTGTCATAGTAAGAGCTGGACGGACTGTAGTGTATTACACACACACACTTTTTGGTCTAGTCTCAGAGCCAAACCCTTTCTTGCCAAGAGTTGCACAACTGCCTAGAGATGGGACGCCAGGACAGGAAAGGCGAGCAGTGACTTACATATGTTCAACATAAAAACACACAAAATGTCTGCACAGCACAACTCTGGCTTGAGAGAGCGTGCTGGAGCTGAGTTTCTCTCCAGATATGTATGTAGGCATCTGGCAGACAGACGCACAATGTTATAGAATTTATGCATCAACCCTTCTTAGCCGCTAACCCAAAAAATAAGCACATTAAAGGTAGAAAGAAATGGAGTTTCTGGAGGTGGAAGCTCTTGGACTTGTTGCGCAACTGTTGCATTTAATTTCAGACAAATTGATTCCTTTTGTGCTTGTTGTTTGGTAAAAAGGTCAAAGTGAGAAATAATCCAACTTGAGATTGGAATATAGCATTGTATTTTGTCATAATATAGCAAGTGACACCTTCTTGGTTGGGTTTATGAAATGAAAAAGTCTGCAAGGGTTTTTTAGTCATTTAAAGCAATATGATCATTACTATGGCAACTCAGGAGCCCAGATCAGAAGAGCTAAAGGAGCAAAAGAGGCCAAAAATAAGACAATTTGAAGTTTCTTCTCCATTCAGATGAATATATATTTGCCACTCTGTCCTTGAACACATTGGCCCACTGACTTTCTCCTTCCATCCTCTGTTTCTCTGATCTTCTGTCTCACTCATTCCATCTATCCTCTCTTGCTCTCTCACACACTCTTATTAAAATTCCAGTTAATCTAGCAGACTATAAAAGACACTGAAAAAAGCAATGGCTTCACTCAGTTCAGAGCATTCTTTACATTTTGCCTCTAAAAGTCAGGGATATTCTCTCTATATAAATCTTCAAACATTAATACGAAAGTCACTTCAAGATTTACATCCATAATCTGCACCAGATCCATGACACTTTGCACATAACCATTCACAGATATATCAAACTCTCAGCAAGGGAGACAAACTCAAAACGCTCAGAATAAATCAAGTTTATTCATTTAAAAGTCCGTTTTTCTTATTGGCGGTGCTTGGGAAGAACAGTCCACTAATGGACATCAAACAATGATATCATCAACTTACAGATACTGAACACTTGCAAGCAGGGATACAAAGCAGTGCATGGATATTAAATAAATAAATAAATAAATATCATACCAATACGCTGATAATTATTTTTGTGGTAAAATTCTATATTATTTTTGTGTAAATTAATTACAAAAGAAATAACTAAAATTAATCACTTTAGATACAACTCATTTTTAATGGAAGAGTTATAAGAGAGTTATTTTTGCTGTACAAAAACAGTCTGTAATGCTGCCTGATATTGCAAACTGGCATTTGCTATCATATTATTTTTTAATTTATTATCAGAATCATAAACACACTATTTTGAAACAGATGTTTTTACTGATTGGCCAATGAATCAAAAGTCTTGCATATTTACAGAAAATAACTTCTGCGGTGCAAAGTAAGATAAAGTATAGTATGAAAACATACATTAATTATTTAAATTGATTTCCTTAAAACTAAATTTGATTGTGTTTTTAAGTTATTCCTTTTTTTCAAGATTTACGTGAGAGTTAGATGACGGCAAATGTAATCAAAATGTAAAAATGTGGGAAATAGTAATCACAATCAAATATCCAACATCGGCCAATACTAACAGATTTTTAAAAAATCTCTTATATTGATAGATTTCCAATTCATTATGCATCTCTAATATAAAAATTCAGAGATAAAAAGCGTATCTACACCACAATGTAGGAGAGAGAAGAAAAGGTTAAAGAGCTGGAGCCATAGCCTCCAGGCAACCCAAGTTTGAATCTCAGGACTTCCGTCCTTTCCTGATGCCAATCTCTCCTCAACTGTCCTATTAAATCAAGCCCTAAAACTTAACAAAAAAAAGAGAGAGAGAAAGGTTTAAGGATCAGAACTCCTTAAATAACCCACTTGATCCTTCTGTCTTCTGCCGAAACACAAACATACCGTACCTACACTTGGTCTTATGACTTTCACGTGAATGCCTGAGGAATGAGGCAGTAATCACTGCAGTTGACTGACATTCAGGAAGAGCTGAATCAATTGTCAGTTTTAATGCAATTGCAAAACTGTCCCTGGTTCAGTCACTGTAAAAACAAGCCTCCAGTCTGCTCCTTCACCTCCAGTCCCCATCAAACAGTCTCCAGAGGGATCTGACCTCAGTCCCCACACCGCAGTGGAGAAGAGTTCCCAGCCAAAGAATCCGCTGCATACAGAGATCCACATCATTTATCTTCAACATGTCAAAGCATGGCGGAAGTTCAAGCTGCTAATGCTTCATGATTACGGTATTAAACAAATACAGTACCAGTGATCTCCTCCTGAATTTAGAGGATAATCTCCACGCTTTGTTTCTACTGTGGTCTGCCACTTTAAAATGATAAGGACAGAGGAAAAGAAGCACTCCAACACTCTGCCAAACGTGCCGGGCTCAGGGTTAAACTAAACAATACAGAGAGGCTTTCTCTGATAAGACAAAGGAAATGGATGGAGGAAATATTCTGCACATCTTCAGATGGTGAAAGTTGGCAAGGTTTATCTAGTTTCAGTGCACAGAGCAGTGTGGGAGGTGTCAGGGGGAGTAGATGCCAAATGCGTCTCAAATGCAAATGGGAAAGATTTAAAAACAACAGATTACAATGTGAAAGTTAAACACAAAGCCAAGTGTGAATGCGCTGGTAATAAACAGTCTTTGTGGAATGGACAATGCATTTGTTTACTGTTCATTAAGATGTGAAAGTGTTGGTCATTATCCTAATACTTGAATAGCTGTCAAATGACTTCTACTGACACTGATTTGTTCTGTTTAAACAAGACCATCTCTTGTTGGTTCACTATACGTTTGTGGCAATCGTCATCTTTCTCCCTCGCCAACACAGCCTAGATACACTGGCAGTAATAATAGTAAAAACTGACAACACACGTCACAAATTAATCTACAAAAAGTTACTAGAGCTGATTCTATTCTCTTACATAAATGCATCATGGTAACCGTAGTTTTCCACACGCCATAGTTAAAACAGTTATTGTTAGTACTATAAACCTGGTAATGGTCATAAAATTAAATTAAACTAAATGGCAAGAGACTATACAACACAATAAAAGCAATTAAAAAGGTTTCAACATTCAAATTCAACATGCATTTGAAGAACAAGCTATGACTTTTAATCTTTTGTATCAAAATTTTGAATCAGATTTGACCCAAAAAAATATATTTTATATTTTATTTAGAAGGTGATCCATTATAACATTTATTGTTTTTTATGATGGGGTGGGATACAATGGAGCTGTAATTTTCTCCTAAAACACTACATGGCAAATAAGAATGAAAAAAATAAAAATAAACAGAACTTTCCTAAACACCTGCAGCACTGCAACAAACTGTTTGGCATATGAGGAATGGATTTTTTTGTGATGAGTCCATAGCGATTGACAGAGTTACACTGGAGGTTAATTCATAAAAAGTAGCCTACATAAACCTGCAGCCGTGTATACAATGTTTATTAACTAGTAGCAAAATAATATAGAAGCTGATATAAAATATGTGAGCTATTATGAAATACTAAAAGTGATTAACCAGGAAACCTGACACCTTTTGCAGAAAATTGTTCCAAAATTCTTTAACATTTCTTATTTGTCAAATTGTGTTACTCACTCCATCAATATTTGATATTAAAAACATATTTTTATATCATATCATATATTCCTCGCCACCAAATAAAAGCATACCTGTTGACCTGTTTTCAATGTGGGACAAATTTGACCCCTGGGATCCCTAGAACAAACAATACCTAGTATATTTGCAAATTCTTTATTGTTATTATTTAGTGACTTTGCACTTTATTCCTTTAGAACTAAAAACTACAATCATGTGGTGAACAAAAGGACATTTGTTGCTTCTTTCCAACATGACCATCATCCCTCCATCTCTACAATATTTACATTACAGCGAGAGGAGACACAGCTACATTTAGATACTGAACACAATATCTATAAAATTAATAAGACGTTATTGTTCTCAAAATATGCTCAGCAGCCCAAGAATGAAAGTCAAGTGATGTTTTGTTTACACAGTTTCAAAATGCTCGCGACTTTGTTTGGTGAATGTAAACATGAGTAAAGAAGACCTTGAACTTGACAATTAGCTAAGTGAGTAAACAAGTCAACCACACACACATCTGTAAATCAGCAAGAGGGTGTAAAGTACTGAAAAGTTCCTACTTTTATCCGGCGGTTTGGTGGCCAGTGCTGCGATGTGTTTCTGCAGGCTGATGAGTTTATTCTCCAGAGCTCCGGAGCGGTAGCAGATGGAGGCGAGCTCTCCCTCCAGCTCCTCCAGGATGCTGACCGACTGACGGGATAAATCCGACAGCTGCCTGAGCACCGCGCACAGAGTCAAGCCGCACACATCCACCAGATCCGTGAACATCGCACCGCGACTCTTGCCGCCGCTCTTGCACACATCTTTAGGGACTATGGTCCTCTTGCAGAAGGGCATCTTTTCTGCTGTTACGGTAAACTCCCTTTAAAAGTGCGTGTTTCGCCAGCGCTGAAGAGTGTTGGCGGAGACTCTTGCTCGGGATTGCGCGTACAGTGGAGGCATTTTATGCATTGTAATTGACTGTCCACTGTGAGGAGCTCTACAGCGCTCCAGTTCACACTAGATCACTGCAAATCACAGCTCCAAACTCCCATGAACTGCGCCTGAGAGACCTCACCCACTCGTGCAACAAGACCCTATGAGCTGAATCTTTCACGAAAACTCAACTGTGCGTTCAGAAAGCTGCCTTGAACTGCGCATGCTCACAGAAATAAGAATTTAAAAGTGACTCCAACAGGACTAAGAACAATGAGAGTGATAAAACCCTTTCTTCCAGTCACATATTCTAACCTTGCATTTGTCCATCCCTAAATACACATCTGGTCTAGTGTGTGTGTGTGTGTGTGTGTGTGTGTGTGTGCACGCTCCCCCACCCAGAACCAGAACTTGGCTCACCTAGATGTTTTGTTCATCCAGTCTTTCCACACTGGACGGCGAGAGAGAGCGTACAGTAACAGTGAAGTCAAAATGAGGAGAGGAGGGGAGAGAGAGGCTGAGAGTACTCCATGCTTTATAATCTTATCAGGCATGTTTCTCCATGGCTTCATTATGAAACCTTATCTCATACAGGGAATTAATTGGAAACATCTGGGTCTTGTTTTGCTTCATTGTATGACTGTCTTCATTGTTCCTGGTTCCCCACCACACTCCACATGGCCCAAGTGCATGACAGGAACCACTCCTGGTGGACCTTTTCTTCACGGCGAACCTCCTCCCCCTTGTTTCGTTGAAAGGACTATTTTCTGCTCTTCTGTTCCTGGTTTCTTTTCATGTCTCCTCCAATAGACTGTTTCTGCCAAGTTTGATTTGAGGGAGTGAGGTAGCCTGGCAAGGGTTATGTTTCATTTTCATAATATTATATTTTTGTAATCAGATCCATGGGATAGCGGTAGCCAGACTCTTATTAACTTATGATAGCGGACCAGATACTGGGTGATAAATGAGGAAATGCTTCAAATCTGACTTAAAATTTGATATGATTTAAGTTTTTTATTTCCGTCTTTTAAATGATCGATGACTATGGAAGCCCAGTGAAATGTCAAAAATATAACATTCTATGTCAATCATGAGATGAAAATTCTGAATCATGAGATACTAATTCATAATCACGAGTTACAAAGCTGAAATTTTGTCATAATTTACTTTTTATCTCATTATTTCAACTTTTTGTCATAATTTTTTACTTTATGTAATCATTTTGTTTCCATCTTTGAATGGGTGATGACTATGGAAGCCTATTTCTGCCACAAAGTGAAAAAAAATCACACTTTGGTAAATTATAATTACAACATAAAAAGTCAAAATTATGACAACGTCATAATTATGATGGAAAAATATGACATACTAAGTCATAATTATGAGACAAAAGGTCATGAGATACCAAGTCAAAAAGTCAAACTTTTATGTAATAGACTTTTCTCACTTTTACTTTTTGTCATTATTTCAACTTATGTCATAATCTCATAATTTTGATCATTTATGCCATTAGTATGACTTACCAAAGATTTTATTTTTTCTTATGTGGCAGAAACAGACTTCCATAGATAACAGAGAAATATCTAGCAGCCAGAAGTCCATCAGGACAGGGAGGCGAGTGAGTGGTTTGTGGATGATTATGCTTTCAAATGCAGCAGAATGTTTAAACTCAAGGACACCAGAGCCTGTGTTTTTAGTTTGTATTGCGTTCTGGCAGACAGCCCCTGCAATGTGTGTTGAGGTGAGCCATGCTGTGCTGCTGTGGACCAGCAGGCCAAAGGCTGCAGGAGGAACAGGCTGAAGCTCAGCAGGACCCATATGGCCTTCTGGAGATGAGCCTCAGCTATGTGGCACAAGAGGAAAACATACACACAGGTGCGTTCCAATCTTATCATACCACAGAATCAACAAATCCAAAAGCAGACTCATATATACAAATATTTTCTCTAGTTTATAAACACCCACTCATTCAAACACTGCCAAAGCTGAGATATGAGTCCAGCTGATGTTTACCACTGAGCTGAAAGCGTCCTGCTTATTTGATTTAGATAAGTCTAGTGAGCATGTGCAAGCTCATCTTTAATCAAAGATGAAGTTTCTTTCAGTTTAAAAGCAACTTCTCAGATCCAGCTTTTCTTCATCTATGTTCCTTCTACATTTTGAACTAAATATTAGATTACAACAGGGGTGCCCAGTCCTGTTCCTGGAGATCTATCCTCCTCAGCTCTAATCAAACACACCTGAACCTGCTAAATATGTACTTGTGATCTTTGCGATTGACCACTTGTCTACTTATTCAACATATTTCCTCCATTTGGTCGTAGGCATGAAGACAGCAGGTGTGTGTAGAACTTAAAAATAAGTTAATAAATAAAAATTAGAAAGAGTGAATGTACAGTATATGATGTGCATACATGAACAGACGTGTCCTGTTATTGACTTTTATTTAATATTGAAGTATTTAGAACATGAAAAGGTAGAACTCCAAGAACAGGACTAAACACACCTGGATTAAAATGTGCATGAAGAAATATTTGGGTATATACAGTATATATTGACTACAAACAGCACATTTCTACATTGGCTTAATTTGGCGTGATACCGCACCCACACCACTAGGTGTCAGTACAAGTACAAAACAACTGTCCATTCAGCCATTCAAACTATTTCGAGTACACTTGTGGAATATACTTATGGTAACCTACCAGTACAGTAATAGCCATTAGGATCATGGGCATAAAAGAACAACTCTATCTCCAGTCCTTGTTTGAAAACTGAGTGCTGAGGGAAGCACACAAAATTCTAAATGATACAACACACATTCTGAATCTTGAATTTGAAATGTTATCAAGCCAGTTTAAGAACTTATTTATTCCATCTGCAATCAAGATATTAAATACCACTAAGAGACTTAACTACAGTACAAGGTCTTTAATAATTTTTCCGATTATGCATGTATTAATTGTGAGTTGAGATGCAGTGGCCTCTTCCAACCCAAACACAAATTTCTCTTAGAGACAAAGTATAGTCTACCTTATACTAAGAGCCTATTCCAACACCTACTACACTTGTACTAACATGTCATGAACACTTCCAGATTTTCCATACTTCTAAATGTCTGCTCAGTAGTCCCTACGTAACAGAAACACAATGTAGTATTTGTGATGCTTTGAATTAAGTGATAAAAAGCAGTTATCAAAGTTTCACGAAATCTCTGCACCAATAAAAATGCAACACTTGGTTGCCAAATTACATGGGATATCTAATACTGGAAGTCTTCCTTAACATTACCCAACTCCAGAGCACCTGAACATCATGAATGATTGGATACACTTAAGACTAAAATAGCGCTATGAAGCAGTATTAGTGATTTAGTGTGCTTTTAGCTCTGGAATATATCAGATCTGGGACAGTCTTGCACACTTGTCACGTGTACACACACTCAAGTAGTCAAGACCACAAGTGGGGGTATAGAGACAAGTCCAAAGTGACAGAAAAAAGAGTTCTATTACCTAACTAAACTTTATTTGAATTAAGAATCACCAATTATTAGTTTTTCGACTACATTTTTCAACAAAAGACAAGATTCACTGTAGTTGTAAATAACTTTTATTTGAATTCCAGGTTTTTGCTAGTCTGTTGATTTAGCTGGTGCTCTGTTTGGCAGCCAGTCTCTTGTCTCTCTCCTCAGCAATGGACAGGCGGATACCCTTTCCACGAGGCAGGGACACCCATGGCTTGTTGCCCTGATGACAGAGACACAGTATTAGAACTAATTACTTGTACTAATGCAAAATAAGTAGTTTGTTAAATCCAATTTAAAAACAAATTTCAATTATCATGTGACAGAAAAGGGAATATGTAGAAAAGTGTGCAGCCCAATGAGTGGAAAGTTCCCAAAGCTACAAGTCTTAATTTTGAGCATATACTGCTAGCTAACAGCCCATATTAAACAACATACAGCAAAATTTTTGAATCGTGTGCTCACCTTGCCGATGACGAAGATGTTGGAGAGCCTGGTGGCAAAGCTGTTGCCAGTGCTGTCTTTAACATGCACCACATCAAAAGAGCCAGGATGCTTCTCTCTATTGATGAACAAACCAATACGCCCCAAGTTAGCACCTCCGGTCACCATGCACATGTTGCCTATTTACACAGGGGGACAAAAAATAAATCAATAAAAAAAAAAAACAAGGAAAATGACAATAAGTGATGTGCAACTCAAATCAAAAACATTTAAAGACAATATGCTCACCAACCTGTCTCAAATTTGATGAAATCTGTAATTTTGCCTGTCTCCAGGTCAATGCGGACGGTGTCGTTGACCTTGATCAGAGGATCAGGGTAACGGATGGTGCGGGCATCATGGGTCACCAGATGTGGGATTCCCTTAGTGCCGATGAGGATTTTCCTCACCTTGCACAATTTGTACTACAACAGGACATAATCATTAGCTCAAAAGATCTGCAAGACCTCAAATCAAACCGAAGTGATCCTGTCACACCATTCATTATTTGTCAAGTATTTTACAAGAATATTAAGCTCACCTTGGCCTCCTCGTTTGTGATGCGGTGAACTGTAAAGCGTCCCTTGACATCATAGATCAGCCTGAAGTTCTCGCCAGTCTTCTCAATGCTGACCACATCTGAACGAATGACAGCACAACACATTTCATTAACACATGACTATCAGATCGTCACCTCAGCTTATGTTTTATAACAGCCTGCTGCATCACCTGAGGTGGAAAATCAGTCACAGCAGATTAATATCCTGTTGGCACCTACTAGGCAAGTATGGGTGCACAGTGGAAACACTATGTGAAGGAGAGTGTTATAGCAACACTGAGGGATTAGTCACTCAACGTGACGATTGCGGTTCAACCATCTGGTAAGATTCAGCTCGCACGCTCAATTGTGAGTGCCAGTGCAGAGACTTGGAAAGACTATATCATCTTATTGTACTGAAGGCAATAAACTCTGCAGACAATTATATGGCTGTATAACAAATAAACCTCACATTTCTAATAATTACAATGACATGAGTGGTGAAGCTGAACTTTTACATTTCAGATATATTAAAAAAAATGGTATTCAAAGACTAGAACACATAGGGTTCCACATCCTAAACATCTGACTAACCTAAACGTCGACCCAATGCTGTAATACTGAGACACTGCTACATGCTAATGGCTTAAACATGTGCATAGGACTCTATCTGAAATAGTGTAATTTGCTGAGATTGTTGAAAGCTCAAAAACATGTTCAACAAGCTGAAGAGCAACATGGTTGTTTGTGAAGCATCTCAGTATTATGCAGCTGGGGCACTTTGGGATTAGAAATATTAAAGTACTTGAATAGCACATTTAGACATCACTGATTAAAGGTTCAGATAGACAGTTTCATCATGCAAAATGCTATTCTTGAATATTTAGCTCTAAAAGATGCCCAAATGTTCCTTATACTGTTACCCATTAATGATCAGCCCACCACAGTCTAATTAGTTTCACCACAAGATCTTTTATCCATCTCAAAGTCTTTAACAATGTTTGGAAGCATTGCTGTAGCAAAATATCTAGCATCTGAGCTAAAACTGAAATCGTGATATGGCTTAATCGGTGCACTTATCAAGTCGCTAAAGGCTGCAATTTGAAATTTAGTATATAGTCTGTTGTGCTGCTTGTTTGACAGTGAAGCGTGGCACTGTGTTTATTTACACGCATCCAGCTCATGATCCAATGTTCTCAGCATCACGGTTCACACTAAATCCAGCAAACCATCTCTGCACGTTTTTTTTTAACATATATTTAGGTAAGCAATGTGCAGCAGTGACACTTGCATAACTTCCAAAATTTTGTCAACAGATGATTGCAGCATTTCACTGGATTTACAAAGAGAAACACTCAAACTTAAAAGTCTCCCTACAGTTTTCCAGCAAAGAAGCTCAAAGGTTTAACACTTGCAAGTGAAGACAAATACTGTCATTTTACTGTCATACAGTCTAGTTGTATTATAATACTAATGTTTCCATCTTGCTTTAATCTGTAGGTTCGTAGATGACTGCTAAAATACCAGTCCAGTGAAGGCATCTCTAGAGTGGAGTGCAGCAGAACTTACCCATGAAACCAGTGGGGTAGGTGATATCAGTGCGGACCTTGCCATCGATCTTGATGAACCTCTGCATGCAGATCTTCTTGACCTCATCTCCGGTCAGAGCGTACTTGAGACGGTTCCTCAGGAAGATGATGAGGGGCAGGCACTCCCTCAGTTTGTGGGGACCGGTGGAGGGACGAGGAGCCTATAGAAACCAAACAAATCAATGCACTTCACGTGTCTCAGTTTAGTTTATCTTTTGAAGCATTATTGTTGTTAGCAGAAGTATCTAAGCTACATGACACTTTACACTTAGGAAGTCAACAGTTTCTTACAAACCCTTGGTAAGTGCATAAGTGTACATAATTCTAAAGATTTATCATCAAAAGTGCGGTTCGTTTCTTCAAAACTAAATCTTTAACAAATACAGAATTACAGAGGGAGTCTTTAAGAAAGTAAAGCTCCACTTACAAACACTCCAGTGAGTTTATCCAGCATCCAGTGTTTAGGAGCTGCGACACGCTTCAGATGCTTCTTCGGTCCTCGGGCCTGAGGAAGAATAGAAACAATTCAATCCGCTTATAGAAAGAAAATCATCGAGTCCAGCCATAATGTATACAGACGAGGCCTTTAGAGTCTCTCTCGTTATTTACATACATAGAACATAAAGAGCGCAATCTAAACAACGTCGGCTATAGAAATTCAATTTCTTATTCATTAAAAAAAACTATTAAAACCATAGAACCAGTTTAAAAACTTACATTACACCATCATGAAACAGCGAGCCTCCTTTACCGCTAAGCATTTTCCGTTAACCTTTTAAACTTTACATCTACGCTTTTTCATGACAATTTGTGTCTTGTTGATCTCTAATGGAGTAAAAGAGCATTATTTGGAACACTAATGGAAGACTTTACGCTTTAAAACGTAGATGATTGTGGATTATTTTGGGACGCTATCGTGACTGAAATACACTCACCATGTTGGAGTCTGCGGGAAAGGACCAGCCACTTCCTGTCACCGGAAGATAAGCTGAACTTCCGGTGCCGAAGAAGGACAATAGACGCTTCTCCTATCAGCCGTACGAGCGTGCGCCATCAAATGGGGAGATCTGTAATCACACTTCAAACAACAGCTTTCTTCGATTTTTTTAAACATATTAATGTATGTTTCTTCATGTGCGGGGCCTTTTGAGTCAGTCTTGGTACGCACTTTGTCATATTGCCACATTGCTGTTTTGTACTGTAGCCTATTGAAAAGAAAGTTCAGCTTACAATGTTAAAGATATTCAGATCATAGTTTGTATTCTTTTATGACAATGTCACAATTGAGTGAACATCAGGGTGAATTTTTAACTAATTTTACTACTTAGGTGCTAGGACATTACAGCCGTTTCATCATTTTGTCCCCTTTCTGTAATCAAAGTGTTTCAAATAAAACATGTTTGTCAATATTATTTCAATTTGTAATCATTTTATAACTTTTTCATGTGCCCTAAAATTTAATTTTTTAGTCAGTTTCTTGAATGGCATGAATCACATTATCCCACAGGATTATGTGATGTTTTGTGGTATTAGTTTTGGCTTCATTTTCATGGCAACCAATAACCAATTTTTTTTTTTTTTTTTTTTTTTTTTTTTTTTTTTAATGTACTTGTTCGCCAAGGGGAAAACAGTATCAGTAGTTAAGATGAGAGGAAAGTCTATTTAAAAACAAAGTATTTTTCATTGTTTAAGATAGGGAAAAAGTGTTATTATAGGCAGATCAAGACCAGTCATCCACTGGTCACCAGACAATCGCTTGAATACCTGACCTGCCTTATCTATTCAGTAGCATGCTTGAGGCTTATATATATATATATATATATATGCATTTATATCTTGAGTAATGCATTCCAATCATAGGTTCAGCATTAAATTGAAAATGAACTGATCTGAAGATGTTTCTACATTAGCGGGATGGTGTCTTTATTAAGTTGAACACTAGATGCCAGTACTAACCAGTTAGTCATCTTTCGCTGTAGGGTCTGACTGTAACTGCTCATTGGTTACAATTACGGTTTTAAAAAACGTTTTTTCCGAGTTTAGCTTTGCCAGCAACAGGTTTATACACTCCAGATAATATTAGCTTATTTGTTACCAATTTGAAATTATATTTTAATAGTAAATACCTAGCTTTTACACTGATATTTTGCATTTGTTTGGTCAGTACTTGTTGACCTTAAATCATGAAGTTTTTTATTCAGTTAAAATGTTATTGCAAAGAAAAAGACAAAGATTTGTGCTTTGTAACTTTATTTTCTCACATTCAGAAAAAAACTGAAAAGTACACACTTTTAAATATAATAGGTAATAACTTTCTTATGTAGAAAAATAAATGGATGGAAGAAAAGTGCTAAATGAAAAATCTTTGATTAAGTTTCAGTAAGTCAAATTTCAAAAAGACAGAAAATATCTGACAGGAAGACCTCTTTCAATGGGTTAATTGAATGCATTTTAAGCATGTAAAATGTTTAACATATTTGTGGATTTTGGAGAAGACCTGCACTGATCTACATTACAATTAACTTGTTTTATTCATACAGCCTACAAGACCCAAAAAACAGAACTGCATTAGTAAATTTAAATTCAGAGGGGAAAAAAAAGACAGTAGGCGATATTCTTTTTTTTTAATTAACATTGACATTTTAAGTGCATGAACCAATCATCTCTAGAAAAAAACAAAAACACAAAAATAGCATATAAAAATAAGGCCATCAGACCACACAGCCTGAATTGTGGGGTAAACAGACACATCTCATTAATATATTTAACCATGGAAAACGTTCGGCCAGGTCGAGTTCCTCTGTGACCAGCGAAGCTTGCGATGACATGGCTTCTCGAGGGAATCTCTTGAATGATGGAGGGGCTCAGCTGAGAGCACCAATTTCACAATCGCCTTCCATTACACACTTGTAATACCATCCGACTGTTAGTCCAAATAGGGGCTGGAAGTCAGAGCAACCGGCAGCAGGCAGGCAAGGGTAGCCAAAAACCTGTTTTCTATGTTATATCTGTTCTTCCACCAACCTCACAATGAGGTGATCTTTCAAATCCATTCCACAGATCATGATGTGGATTTTATAAGGGTGTGAATGAGCTTTGGAAAGGCAGGGGAAACGTCTTAAGGATGGCCATTTTGGTATGTGTGCTTAGTCCTCTGACTTCTGAAGACTTTGAGATTCTTCCTCCACAAATAGAAGTCTATAGCTCAGCAAACCTACATTAGTCTGCCCTCCAAAACTGTAAATAACAGCTCTCCACAGTTCATATCTGACAGTTAAATTTTCTTTTCATAGGCATATTTAATTGCCATTATTTGGATGCTTTGATTTTAAAGACTGAGGGAGATTTGGTAGCACCTGAGAGGGTCAGCAGCCAGCCGGCACATCGGAGATGAAGTCAAACTCGTTCTGACCCAGCCATAGCTCTGGAAGCTCATTGGCACGGTCCAAACCCAGCTCCACCACAAGCGACATCAGGACTTCCTCATCCACCGGATCAGAATCAATGATCCCAGGTGCCTGTGAAGCCCCAGGGTTGGCGATCTGTCCTGGGCCCAGCATGGTGGCTCCGTACCCTCTACCAGCTCCGGCTGTGGCTGCAGAGGACAGATTCTGATAGTGGCTGTTGAGTTTCTGGAGCTGCATGGAGGCTATGAGATGCTGGCCGGACTGCAGGCAGAAAGGCTGGGGTTTTCCCAACACGGGGGAGCTGGGATGGAGAGCAGTGGAGGGGAACTGAGGGCTCGTCTTGCCTGAACCAGAGTAGTGCAGGAGAGAGAGAGAGTCACGATCCTTCATGGTGGCACTAGAACACAGGAGGCTCATTAGATGGACACACCTGAAGGAAAAGAATACGACAACATGAAAGTCTCTTCAAAACATATTTTGTGTTCCACAGCAGAATGTTTGGAATGATGGCTGGAATACATTACATGACTTTTAGAATCGGAACAGATTTTAAAATATTACACATCATATATTTCATAAAATGTTTCCAGAGAAGAACTAGACATCACACATGACTGAGAGGGTCACACACTAGTCATTGCGAACACAACAAACTCATACAGAAATGTGTGCCTCATTGCAAGGAGTTCAGATGACAAATGAAAACAAAGTGTTTTAAAATCAGCTGTTTGACATCCTCTGACTCTAGGGATTCATCGTCTGAAGCTAAACATCTGTGTCCATCATACACTACAACTCTGAGTTCCAGCAACTTGCATTGACTCCTTTAAACTGCAAATCTAGGCAAAAATCTGTGTAGTGTAGTGTATTCCAGCCTTAAATGAATGTTTTGGGTGAACTATGCTTTTAACTGAGATCACAAGGCAAGAGTTTATCAATGGATCAGAAGGGCAGCAAGTCATATGACTTTCCTAGACTATTTGTAGAGATGAACCATTCATAATCCCTCAGATGTGGGGTTAATTATGGAGTACGTGACAGCGTCCTGTGACTCCATCTCCTCCTGCGTCTCACATGTGCTCGCACACACGGAGGACAAGTAATGAGGCACTTAATCATATGTACTGCTCCACTCTCCTCAATCCCCACTTAAAGCCATTCTTTTGGGGGAAGGCATAATTGCTGAAAGCTGGCATGCAGCTGCAATGGACCTCCAGCAACGAGCAGCACACAGGCTCATCTCAACACCCCTCCCAGACATTGACAGCTGTAGGGCATTCATCTCGAGATCTTTGTGTTTAGCTCATTGTATTCATTATTCATGGCCTGGAAGCAGTCACATATAACACGATGAGGTCTACAACTTAATTAGACCAAGACAAATGTAAAACCGAACTTTGCGGTTATCTGCAAAGCCCAACTTTAAAATTGGACTAGTCTGGTTTGTTGGTGGACTATTCAAAATGTCCTGTGAAAAAGCATAATGTTGATCTAGTTACATTAAATATATTATTTTAAAAGTTGTCATTTAAACTGATAACCTTTTTTTAGAGTCAGTCTTGTCACAATCTGTGTGGTGCAGTACAGATAACTGCTCATTTCCTACTATCACTAGGCAGTGAGATGTTGTGGGTTAGTGGTGTTAGTTAAACAGTCAATTATGACACAAACAAGATTAAAACATTAGTTGGTAACATTCAACTAACTGATTTAAACAGCTGAATTACAACCACTGACTGGATTAGACCCAAAACAGAGCGATAAAATGTGTTGCGTAATAAATATCCATATTTAGTATTCAAGAGAAGATGTGGAATACATAGTAAATTCTATACACATAAATTATAAAAGTTTTATGGACATTGTTCAGAATAATTATTATCTGGCGTCATTTAAACAACAGTAAAAAGAGTTTTAATAATATAGCTTAAAAGTTATTTGCAGAATGGAAATATATGAAAGTTTAAAAAAAAACAGTGAATTAAAAACTGAAATTGTTTATATGATAACTTACCTTTATATGAGAAACGGTCAACTTGCGTTCGTGTTGCGAATCCAGTATGACTAAAGAACAAGACTTTTTATAATTTATAGAAATGATTATATGGGTTAAGAATGTACTGCATGAAAATAAAGCAGCTGAAATAAGGTGCTGTTTTGTTTGGCAAAGAGAGGTACAAAGTCGACTCTGGACGTGAAGATACAGAAATGTTTCCCGTCCTGTTGCAGGAGAGCACCCTCAATGAACTGTTACTGAATCAAAGGCATTAGCCTAAATACACACTCGACGCCCTCAAGAGGGATCTGAGTCCGCCCAAAAACATGGCATGGAGCACCTGCCAAACTGGACTGTGACAAGTCGACGACTGGTGAAGTATAAGCGGACAATTTACAATTACAACATTTGAAATATTCATTGACTCTGGAATTAATAATTTGTCATCATTTACTAGCCAAACTCATATTTTCTTATTTGGGATACAAATGTTAAAACAGTACTGGCACCATTCAACTATAAATAGACTAAAAGTAGCCCACATTACTCCCGTGCTGTTGCCTTATTATGAAGCAATATTATGTTAAAGCTTTGTCTAAGACGAATATTTATTTTAAATTAACATACTAATATACGTTTTGCTTTAAAGTTTTCATGGAAACTCTGAAATGTGTTTCATATGTCATATGAGTAGCTGTCAAATTAATATGGGCTCCGTGTTCCGGAGCGGGGTTTTCTGTTCACCCTTACAAAGTGCGCGGACACACTCACTGTTCAGCCACACACCTCAGTCACTGTTACCATAATAGCTCACTTAATAATTATCTTACACCACAGACTGTAAAAATGTCGCTGAGACAATTAGTCCTGACAGAGTCGTGCAGATTTTCTAAACACAATAGGGTTCAATCAGATGTATGCGGTTGATTTTGTTTAAACTTCAAAATAAAGTATTTTGATCATTTTCCCGAGGACAATACTGCTGCAAAATGTATAACTGAACCGACAAAACGAGAATTTGTCATTCTTCACTGAATCAGAAATTAACTGAAACGCACCTGTTTCGACCGAAACCGGTGCAAGCTACGTCTAACAAAACTTGAGCTGCTCATCTCAAAATTGATTAAAGATGAGATGCAGCCAAACGGCTGCTTTCTTTTCCGTTTTAACGGGTTTAAAGACCGCATCTGTCGTCATTCATCAAGACACTTCACATGTAGATTAGGAGGGAAGTGACGGGTAAAAGAGCAGGGCTTTGCTTTGCTCCTGTGGGAAACGTTATGCAAATGAACACAAACGGTTTTGACATGCCCTTTGTTTGTCACAATGTCATAAAGGGCACTTCTGTATAGAATAATGGGTCACACTCCTCAAATACTTCATTTCAGTCCACTGCTGCTGACAAAAACTCTGTGTAAATCTGTTTGTGATCAATGGAGTGAAAAGAAGATCAGTCAGAGAGAAAGGTTGAACACTCATCAGGGAAGACAGACGAACACTTTGCATAAAATTCGTTGGGATGTCAAACATAAGACTAACACGAGATGAGCAGGTGCCAGTAGAAACATCTAGGAGGAGATGATCAACAACAACTTTTTCAGGCGGTTTATGAGTCAATGACAAAGAAGGTGGAAGGTCAAAAATGTTTTTCAAGGTTATAGTTTTTCAGATATCATTATTTTTTTTATTTTACAGGGAATAATATTTATTTTTTTCAAAAAAAAAAAAAATGTTCCATCATTGTAGATTGAAGAGCTGCATTCCAGTCATTTTGTGAATGTATTGCATTTTTAATGCAATTGAATAATCTAATCGATCTGGACAGAAAAGTAAATAAATAAAATTGGTATGTTATTGAGTCACAATACAGAACAAAATACAGCTGCAAGTATTCAATTTGCATATTTTAAACTATTAAAACTTGAAAAGAAACAGTATAGAGTGTCACATTTCACTTCCCAAAAGGAAACTTATTCAATCCCATATTTATTAAGTCTTTCAAAAGCAACCTGCTCCAGAAAACAGAGGAAAAATCAAAAGCAGGATCATGAAGTATTGAGTAGACTGTTTGGTTCTACACACATTAGGGTTTTAATAGGGCGAGCCGCTGAAAATCAGTCCCGTCTCTGTTTAATTCTGCAAGTTTTACAGCGCTCTTTTGGTAGCATGGATCAGTTTATGGGGCTAAAATGCAATAAGCCCCATCTCTCAAAGCTAATAAAGGACTTAATGAATCACACTTGGTGTGCCATTCAGAGAAACCTCTGCAACCATGAAATCCATAAAGATCATGCTGAAAAGAACAGGACTTCCACATGTGGCAGCCCCCAGTGAAATACAAGGACAACACTCACTGGAAGAAAAAGCTACACAATTTCTTTTTTGTATTTTATTATATAACAGAAAAGCATTTATACAAAAAAAAATTACAAGTTGACAGCTTGAAAACATTTGCAATTTTTGACTCACTCATCAAGCACAAGAAAATAAACATTGTGATAAAAAGCATGCCATAGGCAACATAAAACAGTTCATGAAGCCAACATGACTTGGAATTTGGTCAGTCTGCCCATTAAATTTCACTTATCCAGTCCATAACGGGACAAGATACTGCAGTTAAAAGTTATAAAAGATGGTTTCATTAAGAAGGATGAAGCCAAACCTTAAAGATCTGAGCGACTTGCCATGTCCTGTCCATCTAAACCATGGTTAGACATATTTCTGGATGCATCTTTGACAAGGTTCTTTGACAATATCTCGTTTTCAAATGATCCCATACAGTTAAAAACAGAAAGAGTGACACAAAAACATGTTATTTGTGACATACTGCAACATGCTGCATTCTCGCTTTGCGTTTCATCCGAAAATGGTTTTGGATTTCTGTAAAAAAAAAAATACACCCATTAAATGTTTGCTCCAGATCCAACACTGACTAAAACCGTTCAAATGTGGCAACACTGGCCCATCTCTGCATTTAAAAAAATGTTCCCTGGAAACATTCAAGTAATGCTTTCCAAGCTCCCCTCTGGTGATGGCTCCGACATACTGTCTTCATTAGAGGAGCAGGGCCTGATTTGGAAACATGAGCTGGGAGCCCACTCCTAAACTACATTCTTCAGATTCCCTGTAAACAAGCAAGGGAGGAGACAGACAGGAGTAAAGACAATTTTTAAAAAATGGGTCAAAATGAATTACAGAAAACATTTTGAAAAATATTAATACAGTGATGGAGACATGGTGTAATGAATGTAACTGTGAAAGATTTACAGATGAAATCGGTGCTGATAAACCTAAATATCTACAGAATGTCACAATGACACAAATCGAAACAAAGCAGAGAGGATGCAAATCTGGAAGAAAAACAGGATTTCCTATGACGTCTCTTACGGAAGCACAAGCTATTCAAATAATTCTAAATCTAAATCAATTTACATGGATTTACAAACCACAATTTGCATTGGAATTGTGCCTGCCATTCACACTAACACTATACAGTTGAACTGAAAAAGGACGTCCCCTTTGTTCTCAACCAGCTGGTGTTTTGATAACATTATGATTGGCTAATGAATTTGAATTTAAGGCACTAAAGGAAATCCTGGTTTAAAAAAGGAATAAACCAGAATCCATACTCAAAGCAAGCTTTATAATCATTAAAAAAAATCTAGTTTTAATCCACAGTTTGTCAAGAAATGTAGATGAAGTCATGACTGAAGAAAAAGTGTTCCTTCATTTTCAGTGATTTAATCGGAAGCCATACATTTACAGTGACATTTTAACACTATTTTTAAGCACAACATGTTCCTTTGACTTTGAAGGTTGCGGTTCTGAAGCCCTTGGAACTAATTACCTTCAATTCTCATTTGAAATGAGCAAGCTTTTCCTTTCCTAAAACTCGAGTGGTTTCACATTAAGGAAACCCGTAAATGTTTATGAATCTATTTACATGTAGAATTCAGCAGATGTCCGATGATCTCCCGTCTCCATCTTTCCGGCCTACTAGGGATGGCGCGTTACCATACTTTTGGCTTCGGTACAATACCAGAATGTAATAAATACCTCTGTATCGATACTAAATCGATACCATAGGTGACAAATAACCAGCCTCAAAAGATAAGTCAATTGAAAACAATTTTATTAAAATAATAATAATAATAATAATAATAATAATAAATATCTTAATACCTTTGTACCAAACTGTAACAAAAAAAAAAAAAAAAAAACCTACAGGGAACATAGGTTACATTATGATGTTGGAGGGAAAAAAAACAAAAAAAAAAACAATACAATGAAAATATATTCAAATCTTCTTATCTTTTCAGTGCAAACAAAATGTCTCAAAATGTAACAAAAAACCTACCGGGAACGTGTTACATTATGACTGAGTTTGAAGAAAAAAAAAATATAACTGAAGTAACAATTAATGCAACAAATGTTGCTTTATTTTAAAGTGTTATTCTAACAATCAAAGTAATATTCAAAATCACGTTATCATTTCTCTCTCTCTCAGATATAAATCTCACTCTCTCGCTATCTCAGCTGCTTCATATTAGCGGTCAGCAGTGCAGCAGAAACATTCCCTTCATATCATTGATACTAAAATTAATATAGCAAAACTCTTGCTTAATTCAATTAATATTTGATTGTATGAAATGCAAGTGCATATATTACGTGACCAAAACTTCTAGCATGTCACACATGCACATTTGAGCTTACTGTATCATATCTGTATGTGCGTTGATCAGTTGTAAATAAAAGTTCAAATTAAATCTGAATTTATGAATGATGCGCACTCACCTGTCGATCTCTTAATTCTGTGAAAAGATCAGGATGAGCAAGCGACAAATGCTTAAAAAGGTTTGATGTGTTGCCTCTGTGGCAACACGTGATTTATAGCAACGCTTGCATACAGTAAGGTCAGTTCGTTCACCTTTGTCATCTGTTTTATATGTAAAGTAATGCCATATTTCACTTCTACTGTTCTGTTTATTTATTAATTTCGGGTGCGTTGATAGAGTTTCATCTGTTTGATCCATCGCGTTGTTCTGTTGTCACATTTACCGGTTGCGCAGCAATTTGGGAAGCACTGCCACCTACAGGTGCACTTCGCAACAGCAGCGTATGAAATACCGAATTGAGCAAAATTATGATATCGTACCATTTGAAATATAATATATACCAGTATTTTTCCAGTACCGGTATACCGCGCATCCCTACGGCCTACATATGCATGTGCTTTTCAAATACGAACTGTTTTCAGGGATGGAATCAACAAAAAATGTCCAGTTTGTTTGTAGTCGGCTACAATATGCACAAACGATAAGGTCTCTATTAACACCCACTTTTTAAGATTATATGGCCTTCAAGATGAGATCGATAAACTGCAGTATTTGCTGATCAGAACCACTGAAAACAACCATGTATGGTGTTTATTCGTTTTTGCCCCTTTTTCTCTCAGCGTTTTATAACGCAAGGCTGAGTGTCGTAAATGTTACCCAGATGTGCTTGGAAACTCTGGTAATGTGTAACAACTGCAAGCCTCTCTATTACCTGCATTAATCAATTGCAGTTCTTCACAGAGAAATGGCTGTGCATATTGTCAGAACTGCGCATGTTTGGGAAGGTCAGGCACAGACTTCAGGTAACTCTCATCACACAGGTTGGTATTCCTCTTGCATTTACTTCACTCATCTGCACGATTTCCTTTCCCTCATAAACACGGCGCTTATGTGATATACATCCTACCACTGAGCACAACAGAAAAATCCTAATTAAAGAGTTTAATTGATGTGAGCTGTTTAGTTTAGGCACATGGGGCTATGTGAGCGTATTGAAAAACGATACGGGAGTCTTTAGAAAACCCTGCACTTCAGTGGTGTAATTTAGTGCCTAATAAAACCTCATCACAAGCAATTACTTCCTCCTAATATAAACCCAACCATTTGACGTCTATTGACCTGTGTGCTCAACTGACCTGACTATCCAAACAACAACTACAATTACTACAAAATAACTGGCATACAAATAGTGCCAGCCTAGTCTAAACCACTGGCCAGACAAAGAAGTCTCATGGAATTTGTATAGTAAACATTATTTATTTACTTATTCTTTCATTCATTCATTCATTCTTGCCTGTGCAATTTACTTAATTAAAATGAGCCAAAGCAACACAACTGCCATACATTTTGTCCTAACTTAATTTCATTGTTCAATCCACTTAAAATATATAAGTAGATTAAAAAAAAAAAAAGTTTACTTAATTTTTGTTGGGACTTAATGAATCATTTTTGTTGCATTAACTGAAACTTTGTAGTGTTGTTTTTAAAATGAAGATAAAATAAATTTTTATATTTTAATATATTTTAAATTGTTAAAAAATAATATATTTTAACTTATTAATTGTAATTTATTTATTAATAATGTAATTTATTTATTATTTATTTAGTCATTACAGTATCACATCATTTATTAGAAACTATTCAAATTTGTTAATTTGGTGCTTAAGAGGCATTTTTTCCATTATTAACAACATTGAAAATGGATATGCTTCTTAAAATTGTTGTGGAAACATGATACAATTTTTTAAGGATTCTTTGCTGAATAGAAAGTTTAAAATAACAGCATTTATTTAAAATACACTTTTTTGTAACAAAAAAAGTATGCCAATTTTGATTAATTTAATGCATCCTTACTAAATTAAACTATTACTTTCTTCAAGAAAAAAATAAATAAATAAATAGAAAAATCTTCCTGACCCCAAACTTTTGAACTGTTGTAATTCAGAAACTTGTCTTTGTACTCATTTGATTGCAGGAATCTACTCTGGATAACTTACATAAGATGTGCCACGTACAAGTAAAATAACAGACAGATAATTGCTCCATCAAAATGCATTTTAAACTAAAAATACCCCAAAACAATTATATCTGAGACATAGTTAGAGGTTTTGCATAGCACATTTAACATACCACACTTAAATCCTGTGTTTCAACATGGCAGAACAGATGCCACTGAAAAGTCATACATGCCTATATAAACACATTGGTTAACCTAAAGAAGCCATACACAATCCAAATACAGGAGTTTGTCAGTTCTCATAAAACTAAAGATGTGATGTGTTGCATGCAGCACAGAACACAATGTAGCTCCACAAGCTGACCTCTGTACACTATGTCACTCACTAATGACCCTCTGTAAGCAGAAGACCCTAAAAGCCAAACTGATCTGGAATCTGTGCCTATCTGTGATAGCTTTTTAGTCTTATATAGCAGTCTTAAGAGATGGGTGGAAACCCTAAAATGGAAGTTGAGCAGTCTGCGCCTTAAGCCCTTTTTAATTAGTCCCTAGAGCTGCGGGACAGAGCAAAAACGTAGCACATGCTACACATACCGCACGGGCACAAAAAATAAGCATGTTTGTATATTTGTCATGTACTCTTTAAGGAATCTGCAAAACTCTCTCATTGCAAAAATAAATAAACAATGCTAGCAAAAAAGAGCAAGAGTAATGCTTGTTTATGAATACATCTTCTGAAAAATTGACAATATCAATTATTTAGTATTATATTACTAAAATGTGTGTTTTCATACAAAGAAAACCTTTCCCTGCACCATAGCTCTTAAATCTCTTTCAAACTTCAGGTATGGTGACGTTAGCCACTTTTGCATATAATGTAAAGACGCACGAAGCACCACTCGCAGCAAAGTAAATTTCAAATTAAGAAGCTTTCTGTTGGTCAATGGGGCGAAATCATGAGACCAATTCATACACAAATGAAATTGACATGGGGAACTTTTTCGCCCCTTACAAGAAACTCCCAATCACACAGATTTCCATTTAAATGGCTGGATAGCAACATGGCCAGTCAAAATGCACCTCAAATTTGAGAGCTATAGGGAAGGAGAATATTTTCAGCAAATTTGGTCTGTTCATTCAATTGTAGTCCAATTACCATGCATACATGCTGAATAAACCTGATCCACGATCACATTATCTACATCTGTTAGTCTAACATCACAAAATGGACTATGTCAGACTGACGAAAGCCTTTATGTGACATTTTACTGAAAACTGAAAATTAAACTTAAGGTCACACTTTATTTTAAGGTCCAATTCTCGCCATTAACGAACCATTAACTATGACTTTTGCCTTAATAAACTCCTAATTTGCTGCTTATTAATAGTTAGTAAGGTAGTTGTTAAAGTTTAGGTATTGGATTAGGGATGCAGAATGTGTGTTTTTAAAAACAGACAATATGTTACTTATAGGCATGCTAATAAGCAACTAGTTAATAGTGAGAATTGGTCCCTAAGTGTTACCGAAACTTTTAAAGTGCATGTAAACATATTTAAGGCCCAAGTATACTTCACATGTTCTAAGTATACATTCATTTTCCACATTTTCCTCAAGCAACTTTCCATACATCTTATTATTGGACATTCTGCTAAACCTATTCTAAAGTATTTCACAAAAAAGAAAAGATATAGGAGTTTGGAATGACATGAGGGTGTCTAATTGTAAATGGCTGTAACACACTACACAACTTTTGCCTAGATTTTTGCCTGAATTTAAAGTCTGGACATTTTGATACTAAAAGTCGTGTAGTGTATTCCAGCCTTAAGTTGAAGTGAAGGTCAGAAATGAGGCTGTCAGTTGTCAGATTGTACTGACTGCTTCCTCATACGATAAGGTGGTGACCTCTGAGGGACCTATAGGTCAGCAGCAAAGATGCCAGTTCTCAAGGAGAGTAAGTGGAGAAGATGTTAAGCAGAGCAGAGGCCAGAGCGAGAGATCAATAAGATGTAAATGGGGAGAGAAACTTTTAGTCGTAATTGAAACACCACTAAGTAGACTGAAGCTAAGGTGGAGCAGATGTGACTGTCTGTTTCTTCAGCTTGTTGATGAGCATTTAAACTCATGGGCTGCACAAAAGTCAAGGGTGGTTAAACATGTCAACTGCATCCCATAAGGAGTGAGGTGATAAGAACAGGAGACCACAAACCGCCACTCTCTCATAAACACCAGTGGTTTAGAGGGATGAACACCCAATTCCTTTAAAGAGACAGTTCACCCAAAGATGAACATTCAGTCATTATTTACTCATGACTCACAAAAAAAGATTTTATCCATATTATGGGAGTCAGTGGGGTCCAGGGTTGTTTTGAACCCCTTTGACTTTACTGTACTGCCTGTACGGCTAAAACATTATTCAAAATGTCTTGTCTTTTTGGGTGAACTACTCATTTATCACACCAGTGTTGTTACTGTAAACTAATTTTTTTTTTTCGTTATTTGAAATAAAGCTAATATAAAATATTAGATTTGAAAAACTATAATTAGAAATGCCTTGGCAATGAACTAAAATAAAAGTTGTTAAACTACTATAAATAAGTACAAAAACAAGGACTAAAAAGACTGAAATTATAAATAAATGAAATCTAACGAGAAAAAATAAAAATGAGAAAAGCACAACAATATTAAAACTGAAAATATAGAAATAACAGATAATTCAAAATACTGATAAATACTATATCAGTATTAGATATATGTATACGGTATATTGAAGAAATATTTACATGTATACAAGTATTCATATTTATATATGATTTTGATTATATATTTTTGTTGACATTTACTTCTCTACATTTTAAAGATAAAACTGATACGATATCCAGTTTGCAAATTAATTTTTTGATCAAATTCAGCTCCTTTGAATCTCTACTTTTTTTGTGAAAGCTATTAAACAAACTCTCCCTTTATAATATAGTTACAGCTTATATTTATATTTGTATATATTTATTTGTTTAAGTGTCTTTAAGCAATGCTAGAAATGCAAGATTAATTGATCAATTCGTTTCACAAAGTGATGTGAATGATCTTGAGAAGCACAGCATTTTTGTGTTAAAGAATGTAATAGTAATGATACTATATTTTTACTTTCTAACATATTGTATCATGTAAAGTATATGCACTTTGTGTTAAAAGGCAGTAGTATGAAATTGCCTTTCAACATCATTTATATCATTTATTGCTGAATTAGGAGTTTATGGCTGTACAAACACAGCCACATTATGAATCATTGTCAGATATTAATTAATTCATTGGTATGGTAACCTATTTTTAGATATAAAATGTGATGTAGCATCATTCAGAACAACATGATCAAACAATGATCTACAAATCTGTAATGACATGAGGATTTTTCATTTTTGGGGTGAGCAATCTCTCTAATGTTGATATTTACATTTCCTAACCCTGACTCCAGCAACCTGGCACTCAGCTAGTCTGCCAAAGATACAATCACTTGTATCACTTAATATCAGTTACTTTTATTTTTCTAATGAGCTACTTTAACTTTACTTGAGTCAATATCCATAAATCTATCTTAACTTTTACTTAAATATGATAATATGATATTTTAAACAACACTGTATAAATAAAACACTATGTGCACCACACTATGAGAAAAGTGAAGGACTCTGTGAGACTCAGGTTGGCTTCTCTAAATCACATTTGTTCTTACACACAAACAATGCCCATGTGTTAATATTCGGAACACTGCTTTTCCTTTTTGGCTGCCAGGTTTTGCCCATTCACACAGATGTTAGAATGAGCTCAAAAGGAAAAATCTTGATTTTATTACATCCAAGGGGCATCTGAAATGTTCTCAGCATAGCTTTGAAACATGTTTTGAGTCTTAAGACTACTGTCCCTGGAGAAGGTGAAAAGGCAAGAGTTTGCTGAAACCTCAAATAAACACAAACACATACACAGAGTTCATGCACAATTGCAGCCATAAAAATACACTAAGTTCTGACATATAAGAAGAACATAAAAACAAAACCTTGTGTCACAGGGACAAACCAGACACTTTGTCAAGAAACATCTCATAAATGTGTGGATAAGTGCGTGTCTGGGGCCCTGCACGTACATATGTGCAAATGTTCCTAGTTTAGCCTGTTCTCATTCTCATCCCAGCTGCTCTCTTGAGACTTCAGCTTCAAGTTTCTAAGAATGCTTTGCTTATTTGTTTACTGATGACCGGGAACATCAAACAGACATGTTTCTCTTTTCTACAGCTGAGGAGAGCCTGTCACAGGGGACAACTGTGGTTGGTTTAAAGGTCTCCCTGGTCACTGGAGGGGGGTGGGATGCAAAGTTCTTGAGGAGGCTGGAGGGACAACGGGACGAACGAATGACTGACACGCCACCCTACCCATCATCAACGCTTTTCCAAATAAACAGACCATTACTTTAAATATTTTATCCAGCTTTGAAATGGACAAAGTAATTCCATCTGTGGAAACGGTATTCGATTAAGTGTGGAGAGAAAGGGTGATATTCAGGCCTAGTGTTTGTGTTTGGTGGGTTTCTGGTTGTTGTCATGGTGATTACCTTTGATGGTGCTGATGACCCGCTCCAGATGCTGGCTCTCGTTGCGGTCGGGTCGGCAGCTCGGGCTGATCTCCAGGGAATAATCCGGGCCGTATTCAGTGAAGTACTGGATTAGAGATAAGCAAAGAAAAAAACAAAACATACTTAAAGTAACCATCACTTAAAGTGACAATTCTTTACTGCAGCATTTATTATGAATGGTATATCTGAGCACTTTTTTTTTTTTTTCAAAATCCATGTAACACAAATGAAGATATTTTGAAAGATGTTTTTGTTTTTTGTCCATACAATCAAATCATAGAGGTTCAGAGTTATTTTCAACCACACTGTCTTTCTTATAAACAGTTTTTACTGTACATTCAACAGAAGAAAGTCAGTCATATGGGTCAAAGTCAGACAGTCAAAAGTGTTTGAACAGTAAGATTTTTAATGTTTTTTAAAGAAGTCTCTTCTGCATTTATTTGATCCAAAGTACAGAAAAAACAGTTACTCCAGTCGTCAGTGTCACATGATCCTTCAGAAATCGTTCTAATATGCTGATTTGCTGTTCAAGAAACATTTATTATTATTATTATTATCAATATTTAAAACAGCTGAGTAAATTTTTTCAGGATTCTTTGGTACTTTTATTTTATTTTTATATACTTGTATTTAGCAAGGATGCTTTCAATTGATCAAAAGTGACAAAGACATTTATAATGTTAAAAAAGATTTCTATTTCAGATAAATACTGTTCTTCTGAACTTTCTATTCATCAAAGAAACCTGAAAAAAATTCTACTCAGCTGTTTTCAACATAATAATAATAAATGTTTTTTGAGCAGCAAATCAGAATATTAGAATGATTTCTGAAGGATCTTGTGACTGGAGTAATGACGCTAAAAGTTCAGCTTTGAATCACGGGAATAAACATTTTAAAACATATTCAAATTGATATTTTAAATAGTAAAAAATATTTCAAAATTGTCCTGTTTTTGCTGTAATTTGGATCAAATAAATGCAGGCTTGGTGAGCCGAGGAGGCTTATTTAAAAAACATTAAAAACATCTTACTGTTCAAAAACTTTTGACTGGTAGTGTATGATGAAAGAATGTTTATTTTTAGACATTTAATTAAATATTTCGTGGAATTATGTGTGTTATTCACACATCTTATGACTTGCAGTCAAAGAAAGTGCAAATGTGTTCCAGCATGGAGGCAAACCAACATTTCTCCAGCTAGAACATATATCTGCTAATAACAGTTTCACTAATGACCTTTTAATGTGATCTAGGTTTCCTTCAATAAAACAAGTCCTGTTTTTGTGAGATTTTTCTCAGCTAGGAAGCAGCATATACTTAAGTAAATCTGGGAAGGTTTAGTCATCCTTCCACTTTCTTCCAAACACACACACACAAATATACATCAGCTTGCTGGATAGCTGTGCTCAGTCTATCACAGTGTTCTGACCCCTGGATTAAGAAGGCAAGCCAAAAAACTGTTAAAGTTTCCCCTATAATGAATTGCATCTAATTAGCGATGCATTATGATTTTGAAATGGAAACTATAGGGACTGGCCAAAAAGACAGCCAGGCATTCGAAAAAAACAGTCTGCATTTTATTGGTAGGGTATCTGGTGTTTAAATTGGACAGAGATCAGATTTGGTTGTATGTGTGTTACATGCATTAGCTCAACTCTGCTTTCAATTACTTGTCTTTTGTTTATCCGGCTTACCTCCGGTCCCAATGCGCTCTAACATGTTAGGGATTATACAACATATGAGTCTGTGAATGTGTGCAGTCTCACAGGTTTTCATGCACACAACTAAGAAATATGTAAATAGGATGCACTTGGACAATGATTTGTGCACACATAATTAGTTAGATTATGCTGTTAGTAAGCATTGGGACACCACAGAATGCCACTTATTTTCACATGAACTCAACTCAAGCAAGATAATCTGAAACAGCACTGTCCACAGCTCTGTTGATTGTTTGGTTTGGACCACACTAAGATCATGTTGAATTTTTTTTAATTTAAAGGGTTACTTCACCCAAAAATAAAAACTCTGTCATCAAATACTCATGTTGTTCCAAACCCATAGGACTTGTTTATCTTTGAAACACAAATGAAGATATTTTTAATGAACCCTGGGAGATTTCTGTCACTCCATTAAAAGTCCATTCCACCATGTGCATAAAAACATAGTGAACATAATCCATTTGAACTGATGCCATAATTTTTATTTTTGGGTGAACTACGCCTTTAACTTTTGCCATGATGGAGAATAGATGATAAACAAAACAATAAAAACAAAGTTGATTAAGTCAGATAAAATTAGATAATACAGAATAAGGTCAGTAACTCCCTCCTCAACAGGGCAGACTAAGGAAAAAAAAACAATATGATCCACTCTCCAAGTCAAAATATGACTTCATTGTCTCTAAGTGTCCCATCATAAAGGTGAGTTTAGGTTTCATCTCCTGACCTTTTGAACTTTGACCCCTTAACTATCAACACCACCCAGCATCAATTATGGACTTCCTCAAAGCTCATTTCCAGCATTTATTCCACTCCGGAATTCTGGGAGCCAGCTACTTCCCAGACGCAACGGCACAAAAAGCCCCACCCACAGAAGAAGATACGGAGGGCACACTGTTGTGGCGTCACAAGTTTTCTTCAAGATGGATGAGATTGGAGAGGTTAAGGAACACCTGAAGGCCTGTTGTCTCTGCTCAAAATTCATAGTTGACAAAAACAGTTATGAAATCACGAGCTGTCAAAACATTCACTAAATCACTGAACACAGGGTGTTTTTTATTATTATCTTAAGTCAATAACATGGGCGGACAAACAGCATCTACTGTCTGAAACCCTTCCCTTCTAGATTAGTCAGTACGTGCGGGCGGTAATGAGCCAAACCCGTGCTGACAGTCTGTCTGTCTCACACTTTACAGTGAAGTACCAGACCTGGTTCAAAGGGCAAAACTACAGACAATGCAAACATAACACTGCTGGCACTCGCAACATCTTGTTGAACAAAAAAGTTGGCAGCCAATGAGAACTTGCGTACGTGCATCAAAAAAGATTTCACAACTTGAAACAAGAAACTAAACCAGCTGAACTGTGAAGGCGGACTACCCTGCTGTGCATTATGGGTCCATACAAATCAATTTGCAAGGCATCTTGCCCGTCTAAAACGGTTCCACATTCGCACATCTTTACTTTTCTCAATCCACACACAGGTCCTCTAAAAGGTCTGTGCTGTTTGTCCCTGTTATGCCTGGTGGGGTCTTCACCCCCTCCTCAAGTTATTCAGACAGGACAGAAGACCTTACAGTCCCTTTAGCACTGTTTGACTAGCGTAACCACAACTGTCATCTCCAGATTGTGTTCATGTTAGCTGTTTGAGCTCATTGATGAACAATACACCTGTGTATGAACCTGTAAACTCTGTGGCTGTGTTTGAGATCATGGGTGGAGTACTTCAGTTACTCACTGGTATGTTAAAGTTTGTCTGCAAGAAACACTGTTTGTACAATTGGGGGAAGTGATGCAGATTGTCCATTCCTTGTAACCCCCCTCTGAATTCTCATGTGCAATGGAGTTAAATAAAAGAGGAACCAGAAAGAGAGAGAGAGAGAGGATTAGACGTCTATCTGGCTGACTGACTGCAGGGGGGAAACAGAGCTCTGGGTGTTTGTTATTTCATTGGGCTGTGCTGAAAATAACTTGGCAGAAACAAGTGAAAAGAGGTTTTTAAAAAAAGGAGAGGATGTACAGATGTTGACTGGCCACAGAGCAGTGAGGGCCGTTTCCACCCACGGGCTGAGCCGAGTCCCTGACAGCACTCAAACAAAAACACGGCAGATTTCCTACCACTCGCTGATAAGATTTGACCAGAACAAAGCCACACGTTCCCAGTCTAGCCAAACTGGCCATCAACAGGAACTTTAACACTTTCCTGTCCTCTTAACCAATACAGATGATGTTAAATGTACAGTACAGTTCACCCAAAAATCATGTCATTGCAAATTTGTATGAAAAAATATTTTGAAGAATGTTTGTAACTAAGCTGTTTGGGTGACCATTTACTTAAAAAGATGGTAACATTTTAGTATAGGGACCAATTCTCACTATTAGCTAATTGCTTATTTGCATGTCTATTAAAAACATATTGGCTGTTTATTAGTACTTATAAAGCACATTCTGCATAACCATATTCTACATCTCTAATCCTACCCAATACCTAAACTTAACAACTACCTGACTAACTAACTAGTTAATGGTTTGTTAATAGCGAGAATTGGACCTTTAAAAATAAAGCGTGACCAAGAAGATATTTCAAGAAATGTTTTTTTTTTTTTTAATGTTCCACTGAAGAAAGAAAGGCATACAGGTTTGGAACAACATGATTTTCATTTTTGGGGAAACTATCCCTTTAACTTTTTCTATATCACAGCTATTTAGATTTTTGCCAGTAAACAACGTCAAGTCGTCAACTGTACAATCTTCATTCTTGTTTTAGAGTTTCACCTCTCTTAGACAAGAAAAAAAAATCTTTAGTCACACTGAGAAAGTCTGCAATACTGATTCACCTATTAAGGTAAAATTCACTCTCTTACAGTAGGTGTTGCTTATAGAAAAGCAGAAAAACCCCAGTAAACAAATTTTTTCCATGGCATGTCGTAGTTGGTGCAAAGTAGATTGGTTAATCAAAAACAGCATTTAAAGACTTAATACAGTACCGTTCAAAAGTTTGGGATCAGTAGGATTATTAATGTTTTTTAAAGAAGTTTCTTATGCTCATAAAGGCTGCATTTACTTGTTCAAAAATACAGAAAAAAATGTAATTTTGTGAAATATTGCAATTTAAAATAACAGTTTTCTATTTTAATATACTTTAAAAAATAATATATTCCTATGAAGCAAAGCTGAATTTTCAGCATCATTACTCCAGTCCTCAGTGTTACATGATCCTTCACAAATCATTGTAATATGCTGATTTATAATCAATGTTGGAAACAGTTGTGCTGCTTAATATTTTTTGTGATTTTTTTTTCAGGATTCTTTGATAAATAAAAAGTTAAAACAAACAGTGTTTATTCAAAATAGAAATTGTGTGTACAATATACAATACTATTCAAAAGTTTGGGGTCAGTAAATTTTTTTTTAAAGAAATTAATACTTTTATTCAGCAAGGATGTGTTAAATAAAAGTGATAAAATGATAGTAAAGCCTTATATTGTTAGAAAAAAATATATATTTTGAATAAACACTGTTCTTTTTAACTTTTATTCATCAAAGAATCAAAGAAAAAAAGTATGACATGTTCCAAAAAATATGAAGCAGCACAACAGTTTCAACACTGATAATAAATCAGCATATTAGAATGATTTCTGAAGGATCATGTGAATTAAGAAATAAATAAATTATATTTTAAAGTATATTAAAATAGGAAACCAATGTTAGAAATTGCGGTAACACTTTATTTTAGGGTTGCTTAACTAGTTGCTTATTAGCATGAATATTACTAGAACATTAGCCATTAGCCATAATGCCTTATTCTACATGACTATATTCTACATCCCTAATCCTACCCAATACCTAAACTTAACAACTACCTTACTAACTATTAATAAGCAGCAAATTAGGAATTTATTGAAGGAAAAGTCGTACTTAATAGTGAATAAGTGTTCCCTATTCTAAAGTGTTAACGAAATTGCAATAATATTTCACAATATTACTGTTCTTTCTGTATTTTTGATTAAAGCCTCGATAAGCATAAGAGACTTTAAAAAAAAAAAACATTTAAACCAAGAAAAGATACTGGTTCATCATTGTTCTTTTGCACTTTAATCTGTTTAAAACATTTGTTTACTTTTAAGCATTTTTATTGTGTACTGTTTTATTGTATTCAAATGTTCAAGGTTCTTTTTGTTATTTGAAAAAAGTACTTAAACTTTTAATAATGAGAACACTGAAGTCTGCTTACCTTCTCAACCTGTATTTGTAATGTAATTTAATACCATAATTATAAACCGTAATAAAGCTTCAGCGGATTTTATGATATGAAAAATTGTATACCGTCATATGCATAGTTCTAGCTCAATCAATACTGTGAGTTTAGGGCAGGAGTGATTTATTGAATAATTACAGTCATGCACAACAGAAGACGTGCCTGGGAAACCTCTCTGGAGTTCCATTTGGTGTTATTAGTGGCACAAAAATTACACACTTCACCCTTACACAACAACTTTAATTACATACTTCCCAGTGACACAACAACTTTAATGCCACAGCATCTCAGAGACTTGCGTGTCTCATGATGTTAGTCACCCTAAAGGGTAAATATTTCACTACTTCTGTTGCAAACGTTGTGTCCAGTGATGCTGGCTATCACAACATCTCAATCAGCTAAATCATGCCTAGGTTTGTGCTATGATTTAATCCAAATCTGCTGAGAGATCGAAGAGAGATGCATTGTTGGTGCAGAAGGGTGGACAAAAAAGTATCTGGATCGACACACCGTTGTCTTGCATTAAAAGGAGTTGATAATGCCAACAATGGCATTTATTTAGTGGCCCAAGCACAGCACAAGCTTTTCCAATTCATCAGCTTCTTAAAGAGAAACAATTCAGGTCTAAATAAAAGGCTCTGCATTTTTTCTGGGACTCTCCCTTGTGAGGGGACTGTCTATATTAGCCTCACTTTTTCATCTCTCTGTGTCTGTGACAGGGCCTGAATGAGCTCGTTGTATGCCTCCACTCCAGTCTGTCTTCATTGTTTGCAGTTCTGGCAGGGCAGAACCCAGACTGAGCCACCTCAGAGTCTCAGCAGCTGGACCGGCTCGAGGGGAGAGAGAGAGCGAGAGAGAGAGCAAGACTGCACAGGTACAAAGTGCTTCTTGTTCCACCTCTCTTTTCCCAGCTTCTACTATGCTGCAATACTCTTCTATCTTTTTTTATACCGCCATTGGTGGATGCCTCTCTGTCTTTTAACAGCCTTATCGCTCGCTCTCTGCCTCTCTCTCTCCCATCTTTGTCTTTATGGACTCACACTACAGTTAAATAGTGTTTTGTTTGGCTGGGATGGACACACAATAACAGTGCTGGTAAGGAGATGGGGGTTCCTTTCTTTAAGAGGGGAGGAGAGAATGTTTCATGTTTTGAAAAGCCGATGGAGGGAACAATAAAGGAAAAGAAGCTATAGAGAGAAAGAAGAGGAATGAGAAGGAGATGAGGAGAAGGGGGAGAAGTGGAGTTTTAGTGGTGGTTCTAAAACTCGAAATATGCTGTGGACCAACAGACTTCGGGAAAGTTCTTAGGGAGGGCTGGTTCATATGGCAGTCATATGGAGAACATAATGTTTGGGAGCAAATAAATGCTTTCACCATTACAGAGAACAGAACAGAACAGAAAAGAATAGAATAGAATAGAATAATTATCAGGGCACAAAGACCATAAGCACACCACACAATGTACACTGCATTGTGATGAACTACGAATACTAAAAGTTATAAGGTTTAAAGGTTTTAAATTACAAAATGTTTTACAAAATAATTTTGGTAAAAAATGTTGCAAAAAAGGTATTTAAAGAGTTAAATTTTTGATTTTTGAGGTACTTTTTGTAAGGTATACTGACTGAAAATTATCTGACTTGAACTGGGTGAAGTTTGGACAAACACTCTTGGAAGGAATAGTGAATAGTTTTCAATAAAGGTCACAATAGACAATAAGTGGTTTGGCCAACACTGACAAACAGACCTGCATGAACTCTGCATCACCCAAAGAATATGAAGAGAGCAGAACCAGAACATTAAAGGGGTCCTATTATGCTCTTTTACAAAGTCTTGATTTCGTTTTAGGGGTGTACTAGAACATACGCTCATGCTTGGTGGTTCGAAAAACGCATTATTTTTCACATAATTTACATTATTACAATACCTCTCTCCCCAGTCTGGCACAAACGGTTCGATTAGTTCCGGGTTTGATGAAGGCCCACCTTCCGAAAAACTAAATGTGTTGTGATTGAAACACGTGACTTCCTGTTTGTTGCTGCTGCGTGTTTTGAGTTTGAGCTCCGTCAAGTTAATTCTTTATCGACTATTTTCTAATCCTGAAATCTATTTTACACACCATCATTTTCGTTTCTATAACGTGTGAATATATCCCCTATCGTATTCTACAACAAAAACAATCAAAGCGCCTTGTTATCACTAGTTTTATTTTGATTTCCAGAGTCCGCTATTAGCTTATAGCCCGTTAGCATCGCCAGCGTGGTTGCATTAGCGGCAACCAAGGAAGGTTGCCGCTAATCTCGCTTCCATTGCTAATACTCTATTCACACACATTACCATCGTTTTACTCACTGCTACTTGCTTAAATGGCGGATGTGTGTCTACCTTTGAGTGCAGGCGAGGACACGTTCGAGCTGCATTCGGTGCAGCTGGAGCTGGAGGCCGTGGAGAAGCAGATCCGTGAGCTGGTGGAGAAGCAGGCCCAGCTGAGAGAGCGGAGAGCCGCGCTGGAAACATCCCGGGCTGACGCTCACAAGTCCGGGGTAAGTATACAGCGCGCCGCTAACACTCCCACCACCTCTACTCCGTGTGTTTCTCTGCACAGATCCTGTGCACCCAGGACGCGATCTTCCCAGATGTCCTTCACTCCGGCGCCGGGACACCACGGACCCTGGGTGCAGCAGCAGCGGAAGACGCGAGCCAGGCCCCGGGCGAGGACCTCTCCCCCTCCGCCGCCTCCGGTCTTCGAGATCTCCACCCGGAACCGCTTCGCCCCCCTCCGCGAGACGGAACGCGACGCTGTGATCGTCGGAGACTCCATCGTCCGGCACGTCCGTGCTACGTTAGCTGAAGGTAAAGCACACACTCACTGTTTCCCTGGCGCTCGTGTTCTCGATGTTTCTGCGCAGATACCCGCGATCCTGAAGGACGACGAGAGCATCGGCGCGATCGTGCTGCACGCGGGGGTGAACGACACCAGGCTGCGGCAGACGGAGACACTGAAGACGGACTTCAGGAGCCTGATCGAGACGGTGCGCAGCGCATCACCCGCGGCGACGATCATCGTGTCTGGACCGCTTCCCACGTATCGACGAGGACACGAAAGGTTCAGTAGACTTTTTGCTTTAAATGAGTGGTTATTGTCATGGTGTAAAGAACAGAAACTGCTCTTTGTTAATAATTGGAATCTTTTCTGGGAGCGTCCTAGGCTTTTCCGCGCTGATGGCCTGCACCCCAGCAGAGTCGGAGCAGAACTCCTGTCGGACAACATCTCCAGGACTCTACGCTCCATCTGACTAGTAAGCCCATTCTCAAATAACTGCTATGATGACTTTTGTTCTACCCACTTAAATGATAGAAATACTTGTGCTGTCCAAGCTATAAAGACTGTGTCTGTTCCCCGAACAGTGAAGCCAAAATATAAATATAAATTTAATGCAGGATCTAGAAATAATATAATCGTGATTAAACCAGAAAAATGCAAAACAAATAAACAAAAGCAATTTTTAAAGCTTGGGCTCCTAAACATTAGATCACTCGCACCCAAAGCTGTTATTGTAAATGAAATGATCACAGATAATAGTTTTGATGTGCTCTGCTTGACTGAAACCTGGCTCAAACCAAATGATTATATTGGTCTAAATGAGTCTACTCCACCAAGCTACTGTTATAAGCATGAGCCCCGTCAGACTGGCCGTGGAGGCGGTGTTGCAACAATATATAGTGATATTCTCAATGTTACCCAGAAAACAGGATACAGGTTTAACTCATTTGAATTGCTTCTGCTTAATGTTACACTGTCAGATATGCAAAAGAAATCTCTCCTGTCTCTTGCTCTGGCTACTGTGTATAGACCGCCAGGGCCGTATACAGATTTCTTAAAAGAATTTGCAGATTTCCTCTCAGACCTATTGGTTACTGTTGATAAAGCGCTAATTGTTGGAGATTTTAACATTCACGTCGATAATACAAATGATGCGTTAGGACTTGCGTTTACTGACCTAATAAATTCTTTTGGAGTCAAGCAAAACGTCACTGGGCCCACTCATCGTTTTAATCATACGCTAGATTTAATTATATCACATGGAATTGGTCTTACTGACATAGATATCGTACCTCAAAGTGATGATGTTACTGACCATTTCCTAGTATCGTGCATGCTGAGTATTACTGATATTAACTATATGGCTCCGCGTTATCGTCCAGGAAGAACTATTGTTCCAACCACTAAAGATAGATTCAAAAATAACCTGCCTGATTTATCTCAACTGCTCTGTGTACCCATAAATACACATGAACTAGATGAAATGACTAGCAACATGGGCACTATCTTCTCTAATACATTAGAAGTTGTTGCGCCCATCAAATTGAAAAAGGTTAGAGAAAAACGTACTGCGCCATGGTACAACAGTAATACCCATTCTCTCAAGAAAGAAACTCGTAAACTTGAGCGCAAATGGAGAAAAACTAACTTGGAAGTTTTTAGAATTGCATGGAAAAACAGTATGTCCAACTATAGACAGGCTTTAAAAGCTTCCAGGGCAGAGCATATCCGCAAACTCATAGAAAATAACCAAAACAATCCAAGGTTTTTATTTAGCACAGTGGCTAGATTAACAAATAAACAGACGCCACCCGATCTAAATATTCCCTCACAATTTAATAGTAATGACTTTATGAATTTCTTCACTGATAAGATAGATAACATCAGAAATACAATAACAAATGTAGATTCTGCAGCGTCTAGTACTTCAGCTCCATTCATTGCACCCAAAGAAAAACTGCAGTGCTTTACAACTATAGGACAGGAAGAGCTAAATAAAGTTATCAATGCATCTAAACCAACAACATGCCTATTAGATCCTGTACCCACTAAATTACTGAAAGAGTTGTTACCTGTAGCAGAAGAACCGCTTCTCAATATTATTAACTCATCGATATCTTTAGGTCACGTTCCAAAATCATTCAAGCTGGCGGTTATTAAGCCTCTTATTAAAAAACCACAACTAGATCCTAATGAACTAGCAAATTACAGACCCATTTCTAATCTTCCGTTTATGTCTAAAATTTTAGAAAAAGTTGTATCTGCTCAGTTGTGCTCTTTTTTGCAAAAAAATGATCTCTATGAAGAATTTCAGTCAGGTTTCAGGCCCCACCATAGTACAGAAACTGCACTTGTTAAAATTACAAATGACTTGCTTCTTGCGTCAGACCAAGGCTGCATCTCATTGCTAGTTTTATTTGATCTTAGTGCTGCGTTCGACACTATAGATCATGACATACTCATAGATCGATTACAAAATTATACGGGTATTCAAGGGCAGGCTTTAAGATGGTTTAGATCCTACCTGTCTGATCGCTTCCACTTTGTTTATTTAAACAGGGAGTCATCTCAATTATCACCAGTAAAATATGGAGTACCACAAGGATCTGTCCTAGGTCCTCTGCTATTTTCAATATATATGTTGCCCCTTGGTAATATTATTAGAAAATACGGGATTAGTTTCCATTGTTATGCTGATGATACTCAACTATATATCTCAACAAGACCAGATGAAACTTCTAAATTATCTAAGCTAACAGAGTGTGTTAAAAATGTAAAAGATTGGATGACCAGTAATTTTCTCCTATTAAATTCAGATAAGACAGAAATATTACTTATTGGACCAAAAAACAGTACACAGAATCTCTTGGATTATAATTTGCAACTAGACAGATGTACTGTTACTTCCTCTACAGTCAAAAATCTGGGTGTTATATTAGACAGCAACTTGTCTTTTGAAAATCATATTTCCCATGTTACAAAAACAGCATTCTTCCATCTTAGAAACATTGCCAAGCTACGAAACATGTTACCTGTTTCTGATGCAGAAAAGCTAGTTCATGCATTCATGACCTCTAGACTGGACTATTGTAATGCACTGCTAGCTGGTTGTCCTGCATCTTCAATAAACAAGCTACAGGTAGTCCAAAATGCAGCGGCTAGAGTCCTTACTAGGTCAAGAAAATATGATCATATTACCCCAATTTTACAGTCTCTGCACTGGCTACCTATTAAGTTCCGCATCAGTTACAAAATATTATTACTTACCTATAAGGCCCTTAATGATTTAGCTCCTGTGTACTTAACTAGTCTTCTACCACGCTACAATCCATCACGCTCCCTAAGGTCGCAAAACTCTGGACTTTTGGTAGTACCTAGGATAGCAAAGTCAACTAAAGGAGGTAGATCCTTTTCACATTTGGCTCCCAAACTCTGGAATAGCCTTCCTGATAATGTTCGGGGTTCAGACACACTCTCTCTGTTTAAATCTAGATTAAAGACACATCTCTTTAGCCAAGCATTCACATAATGCATCTCATGATCTTGTACTGCAGTTATATCTGATCAAACACGCATTATTGTTCTTTAGCTTGGATTGAACAAATAATTGTTGCTTGGTTGGAACAGCAGCTACGCTAATTATGTCTCTATTTGTTTCTCTGTTTCTGCCACGGGATTAACATCCCGTGGTAACTAGGATTTACACAAGCTTCAGTCTGGATCCAGAACACCTGAGAAGAGATGATGCCAACCCCTCAGAGGACCTCAGATGAAGCATACCCTCAGACAACATACAGAACTACCAAATTTCGCCATAAGTTAAATATATTAAGTTTCTACAATATATAAATATATTGTAGAAACTTAATTTCCTGTAAAGCTGCTTTGCAACGATTTGTATTGTGAAAAGCGCTATACAAATAAACTTGAATTGAAAACTTGAATTGAATTGATTGGTTAGCTGTCCCAGTGCGTTGTGATTGGCGAACAGCTAGGCAGAATGACTAAAAGCAAATTCATTCTCTGCCAGCGGGAGGCGCTGTTGGAGCGGGCGAGGTTTCCCTGGTAACGCTGTACACAAAGCAGAGCTCTGCTCACAAACACTGCTTTATCAGGCATTACATGCAAGATGAAATGAAAATGACATCCAAAATTTTCTGAAGACAGTCGGTTTCCTTCAGAAATACAGTGATATATAAACACCCGCGCCGGGTTTCGATTTTGAAACGTGCATTCGAATTTCCGGAGGCGGGATTTATTTTAATGATATTCTAATTGGCCAATTTGTGATGTCACAAATACAGGAAAACAACTTTGTAGTCCAAACGAGCCTTTCGTTGTAGTTCTTGAAAAGGGATTTTTTTTAAAAACAAAATATCTCCCTTTGGAGTGGACTTTTGGACTTGTAACTTTGTAGATCTTTTTTATGCCCAAACATACACACTACACACTGACTAAAATTCAAAAAGTGAAAAAGCATAACAGGACCCCTTTAACAAGAATTTCCAAAGTTACAAAGCACATTATAAAAAAAATAATATTATTAACCACTAGGCAATTACTGTATATTTTCCCACTTATTTCACAACAATCAGTACTTTACTTTACTTTATTGTTTATTTTTTACAGGGACAATGTACAATTAAAAGTAATTGCACCAGAGTTAGCTAATAGCTAATTTACATCTGCAGTAAATAAGGTAAACATTGAAAAATATACACTGTTTAAAAGTTTGGGGTCAGTAAGATTTTCTTCTGAAGAAACTGATACTTTTATTCAGAAAGTGAGAGTAAAGACATTTGAATCTTACAAAAGATTATATTTTAAATGCTTGCTGCTCTTTTGAACTTTCTATTACAGTTTCCATAAAAATATTAAGCAACACAACCGTTTTCAACTGTGATAATAAGAAATGTTTCATGAACACCAAATCAGCATATTAGAATGATTTCTGAAGGATCACGTGACACTGAAGACTAAATAATGGCTGTTCATTTTACATATTTAAGAGCCCTCCAAAAAAAAAACTGGCCCTAGTAAAACATCCAATGTAATAAACTGTAAAATGTACCAAATATATGTTGCAAAAATGTTAAAATACATATGCAATTTTGAATGGCTTTCAATGGAGAAGGATGCTTTATATAACTAGATGGTGAAGTTACTCCCAGCAGAGGTATTGACTTCTAGGGCCAATTACAGTTTAGCATCAATGCATAATTATACTGTAATTTGTAGTGCTATATATTTTTTTTGTTTTGGTTTTTGTTTTTTGTTGTTGTTGTTTTATGTTTTTTTTGAAACAAGTCAATAAGTGCAATATGTGGTAAGTCGTCCTACTGAAAAAAAAAATCCCTGATTAACACATCTTGAAGTATTCCAGAAAGCTAATATCTCTTCAATTGTATTGATCATCATCACGACCATCACTGTCGTTAGCGAACACCCTGACAGTTATCTACATCTGCTTTATTTTGGTTGCTTGCCTTGTGGAGAGGTCAAAGGTCAACATGACGCAGGAGGTCATGTCAGCTGAAACAATGGCATCTTTTATTACGGTGACCATGAAAGCGCTCTCTGTAAACATTAAAAGACCTTCTTTGTGAGTTGGAAGAAAAGAGAGATATCAAACTCTCCCAGACCAACCAGAAGGCCTTTCCAGCCCTTCATCTCTCCTCAGAAGCTTCTCAAAAAAGCATGAAAAAGCTCTTAAAAGGGCTCACTCAGAATTAGGTACACACATTCTCTTTCTCTAAAAGAAAGAGGAGAGAGGGGGCATAAACAGTTGAGGAAAGAAAAGCACAAGTCCCTCTCAGTCAACCGGTAGAGACAGAGTAGTATTGTTAAGACCCCTTCACTGGTGTGCACACGCACGCCCCCCTCCCTGCTCCTGAATCACATGAAAACAAACCCGGTTATTGAGAGGTGCTTGGACATCTTTGATTAGACCGGGTGACTCAGCAGGAATGGAAGAGGAAGAGGAGGAGACAGTGGAGTTTTATACAGCTGCTGAAAGAAGAGAGGGAACGGGGTCTCACCTCGTGGTCCGGGATCTCAGAAGACAGAGTCTGTCCTAGGACAGTCCCCGTCAGATAGGTCCAGCAGCGGGCAGTATTGGCAAGGTTATAGCCGCCTGAGAAGGACAGAGAGAGGCAGATTTGTATACGCGGAGAGCAAAAGAGAGAGAGAAGGGGGATTGAACTCAGCAAAAGGGCTTCATTGTACTAGTGTAATTACTACCTTTCATCTAGAGCTTGGCTAGGCAGGTCTGCAGCTTAGAGCTCATTTCAAAATGGGCTAAAATCACAAAAGTTCACTTTCTTCTCTCAGCCCAACCCCCCCCCCCGGCCGTAACAACACACTAATAAACTTTTTGGCCGAGTCAGAAAGCTGGCAACAAGGACAGAAGATGTAGTTGTCAGTGTTAAGGCATAGAGGGAGAACAAACTGAGGCAACACTGCTGAAAACGTCTGTCAATGTATGTTTTTTAAATGGTTAGTTCACTCAAAATGAAAATTGTGTCATCATTTACTCACACTCATGTCGTTCAAAATGCAAATGAAGATACATTTAATAATCTCTCATAATTTTGGCCTATCCAGTGAAAGTCCATGCAACCAAAACTTGCATGAATAAGTAGAAAAGGACAATGTAAAAGTAATCCATATGAATCAAATGGTTACACAGAATGAACTGATTTTATTTCAGTTTTCATTCACATTTAACATTGAACAATGCATGAATAAAAGCAGAAATTAAATATGTTCTTCATATAAACCAAACACATCTCTTCAGAAGACATGGATTAAACAGCTAAAGTACCTTTACGTTTTCTTTATAAACTTTGTAAAAGTTATAAATTAATTTGCAAGGACTTTGAATCGATGGATAAAAATGATGAGGGAATATATATAAAAAAAAATCTTCATTTGTGTCCAGAAGATGAACGAAAGTCTTTGGAATGACATGTGGGTGAGTAAGTGATGACAGAATTTTCATTTTTGGGAGTGTAATACAATTCAACAAAAACAATGACACAAACCTCCTCCTAGAAGCAGAGTGGGTAACTCCCAGTCCAGAATATAGTTCAGACATTTTCCAACTCCAATGGGAGTCATATTGAAGGAGCACATGGGGTCACCCGCCATGGTGTCCGCTCCAAGCTGCATCACAACTGCTTCAGGGTTAAACAGAGCTTTGACTTCCTGCATCACACTAAGAGAAAACCCCCCCAAAAGAAATAATGTCTATGTTTAAATCACACTGAACCATGGGGCCAAACAAAACATTGCAAGGAACTTGATTAAATTGGCTGGTTACTGGATCTTTACAGACCTAGTGAAGGTCTGGCAGTACCGATCATCACGGATGCCATCCTCGAGGGGGACGTTAACAGCGTACCAGCGTCCTTTACCAAGTCCAGTGTCAGTCACATCTCCTGTGCCTGTGAAAGAAATTATAATGACAACCTAAATTTGGTCTCTTTGAAGGTCATTCAAATGACTGATAGAAATGATGGGCCAGTATGAATTATCTACATGAAGATTACTGAGCACTGATGTTGCTATTTACAGTATTGTTCAAAAGTTTGGGGTCTTTTTTGAAAGAATTATTAATTTTATTTAGCAAGAATACATTAATTTGATGTGACAGTAAAAAGTGACAGTATAGAGACATGAGATATTACAGAAATGATATTTCAAATAAATGCTGTTCTTTAGAACTTGGTGTTCATCAAAAAAATCCTGAAAAGATGCATCACGCTTTCCACAAAAAAACAATGAACAGTTTTCAACTGTTTTCAACACTGATAATATTAATAAATCAGATAATAATTAAAAGATAAGATAATATTAATAGATAAGAGAATAATAAGATAATAAGATAATAAATCAGCATATTAGAATTATTTCTGAAGGATCATGTGACACTGAAGACTGAAGTAATGACTGAAGAACGCCATCATTCACACAGGAATAAATTACATTTTAAAATATATCAAAATAGAAAACAGTTATTTTAAATTGTACTAATATTTCACAATATTACTGTTTTAATGTATTTTTTATCATATAAATGCAGCCTTGGTGAATATAAGAGACTTCTTTCAAAAACATTAAAAATAGCTTACTGACCCCTAAATTTTGAATGGTAGTGTACTTTTCAGATGAAGCTGTTGCAGTTATATTACATACTCAAAAAATATATTCTTGCTGGCCTGCTTATTTGCCTAATTATAATTATTGAACAATTTAAACCTAATTTCTTGATGCACAGTCCATTCAAATGTAAACAGTTTACTTAAACCAATTGTACTATATGAGCAACTTTTAATTGGCGTTACCGCACCACTGCTGAAACTGTGCAGGGGATTTCCAGCTCCCAGCATGCTATGCATGGAACTGGACTGGGAACTGGACTTGAAATGAAGTGTTATTTTACAAGTTTTTCAAAATGAAAAATTGAGGGAAATTGCTAGTGTTTAATGTTCTGTTATATTTGGATTTCTGTTAAGTTTCTGTTAAGTTGGACTTTCGGGTATTTCCACTGCAGTGAAGAGCGGAACATGTGCTCAGCAAGTGGACGGGCTAAAATAAAGACTATGCTTTACTCAAAGGGCAATTACTGTGCAGATGTAAGTGCAGTTGATCAGTTTCTTCTGCTTCTGGCCAAAACCATGCAGTATGGTAGAAAAAAACATTACATTCAGTATGTGCACTATTGCTAGCTAGTAAGTTTGTAATTTTATTTTAACATTAAGAAAATCTATTCCAAGAATGTCCACATATGAATTCTGATTGTGTCATTTGTGAATATCACTTGGCAAATGTGTTTGGCAAAAACAATCCATTTATAAATCATTAAGTAAATAATAATTAAATCACATTACATCTTGCCTTCATAGAGCATTTGCCCAGTCACCTTTCCAAGCTCTATTGTTAAACTACTAAAGGGGATCTCAGAGTCTCCAAGAAGCCACAGAGCTCCAGTCTCTGTTATCAGCTGGGTAATCAGACTCTGGGCACTGGAGTGGAGCCTGCAGCTCCAGCTCTGGCATGGCTTGAAACATGACTGTCAATTAAGCGAATTAAAAGACGTGCTGGTCTTCACTGAGGCGCAGAGGCATGCTGAACTAACCTGGGAAGAAGCCAGGGGAGAACTTGTGCAGAGACACTGTCATGACTTTAGAGGTGAAGCTGAAAGCGTCCTCCACACCTGGAGAGGAAACAATGCAGAAGTCCACTTAAAGAGAAGGATATTAAATTAGGTCCGAGTAAAAGCTAAGAGGAAGTGGCCTTTTTCACTGATGGATTTGAGAAATAACCTGAACTGATAACAGATTAATACAAACAAGGAATGTGAGCTGCTGCTGCTACTGCTACTACTACTGCTACTGCTACTGCTACTACTACTACTACTACTACTACTACTACTACTACTACTACTACTACTATCTAAACATCTGGGTCATGAACAAATAAAAGATTCTACAAAATTACCCGGTATAAAATTTTTGAAAAACTTTCTATGAATGAAAATTATATCATTTTTAAAGACCTTAACACACAGTCATAAGGGTCTTAAGGGTCCTTTCTATGATATAATTTCCTGTTTTGTTTCCTGTCCGCATGTTTACACCACATTACTTTAATTTGGTGGACAAAGCTGTTTAAAATATTTATAAGCATTTTTGTTACAATATGTGTTTTTTAAGAAATAAAAAGAAAATATTATACAATACTATGTGATAAGGTTTTCTTTTCAAGAACTTTTAATGAGGTTTTTTTCATTACAATATCAGGACAGTTGTATCAACCTGTCTTTCTTACGTTTTTTACGTTTGATGTTTAATTTGGAAATTAAAAAAAAAAAAAAAAAAAACGCTCATCGAAGAAGAGGTGCATTGAAACCACCGTGTGTATGAACTGCATTTTTTATGTGTTTTTAAATAAATTACTTTCACATTTCTAATAAAAATGAGTGTCATCCCACTGACCCATCTAACATTTGCTCTTGGTGTTAATGTGAATTTGGAAGTCAGATATAAATCGAAAGCCAATTTGTGGACTATTTGCGGAAAAGAAGGATGTTAAATGCTATTAACAACAACAGGCTGTTATGGTTATTGTTATGGAAGTGTTATTACCATCTCCATGGTGAAGGTCCACATCCACATAGAGAACTCTCTCATACTTCTCGCGCAGTTTGAGGATTCCAAGAACGGCGTCATTCACATAACAGAACCCAGATGCCTCGTCCCTTATATAACAACACATATTCAATCAGCTGCTCCAGTGACCCACTGAACAATGTCTGACACATACATAAACATTCATCTACAATAAACAAACATATTTTACAAAAACTCAGCTTGTTTAACAAGTTTCCACAAACAAATTGTTACATCAAAATTTGAACTTGGTTTAAACTATAAACCATACAGATCTTCTTAGCACTTATGTTAAAGATGCCACTGGCATTTCAATGATTGATGTGGACGTGAAACACAAGAGGGTGGGCACAAGGCCTGTTGTGCCGTATTACTTCTTGGCGTGATGCCACCCTCCAGCCCAGTTGATGGCCACATCACACTTTCCATCCAGCAGATTCTGGGCAGCAGTCAGAGTGGCTCCTCCAACGGCAGCGGCATAATCAAAAATACCCTCCACCACCGGACAGTCATAACCTGAACAAAAGAGAGCGACAAGAGGGGGGTTTGATAACACAGAGGGACAATGGGACGGGGTGTAGAGAGGAAAGTGAGAGAAAAGATAGTGACGGAGAAGGAGAGGGAGAGTGAGAAAGAACAATAAACACAAAGCTACATTAAAATAGATCCTTTGGCAAGTGCTTTGTTTCCCCGTCAAACACAATAACACTATTCTCTATCCCTGGAGATTAGTATGAAGTGTCAGTTTGTCAGGCATTTAAATTACACATGGCTGTGATCCAGTACAAAAATTAAGACACCGATTGTAATAACTGGAAAGTCTGAGAAAGATTAAAATGTAATACTGCCCACTGCTGTAAACAAGAGGGAACTGCATGCACTAACACAAGGGACACTACTAGCTTAGCTGGCCAAAAGTGTATGGACACCTAGGCCTACTTCTAATTCAGAGGGTTTCATCAGTGGGATGAAAGGGAGTGCTAGGTGGTTCCTTGAAAATTTCAAATTTAATTTTTAGGGCTGTCACATTTAACACGTTAACTTTTGGATACCATTGTATAATTTTAAATAATTTACATCAATTAAATGATTTCTGAAATCATTCAGTTAAATGTGATTGTGTCTATTAACTATAATTTTCAACAGTAATAAATACAAAAAAACAAATCTGAAATTTTAGTTTGCTCACTGAAGGTTTATGGCAACAGGTCTCAAATTTATTGGCTCTGAGGGCCCCCCACTGTTCAAAACAATATTCAGAGGTTCCCTAATGTAGAGTAGGTGCCTCCTACATATTTTCTCTGGTCCTTCTGCTGTAATGGCTGTTTAGTTATAAACATTTTTATCAACAGATTAATGAGGATATTTACAGATATTAACTAGGAGTGTGAACAGAATAAAATAATTAACCATGATTTTTTTTTCATAATTGCATAAAATCAATCAAAATAATAGCTGTCGAGGAGACAAAAGAAATAAATAAATAATACATACAAATAAGCATATATATATATATATATATATATATATATATTTTTTTTTTTTTTTTTAAAGGGCTGTCAATAGATTAAAATTTTTAATTGGATTAATCACACCCTTTTTGTGTGATTAATCGCACACTTATCATGAAATTAAGCATATACCATTTATCTTGCTTAATACGTTAATTTTGTCATTATTTACTATATCCAGCAAAGTAAACCAAAGGATTGAAGGGTGATTCTCACAAAACTGTATTTTCTGCAAGCTTATTTCACGATAAATTTAGATATCTTTTCAAAAAAGGACACTTGCAGACTCCAAAAGGACACCAAAGAACCAAATGATATAAGAAGTTCATATAATTGATACATTTCTGCACACTGACTAAAAACAGCAACATACACAAGACAAATCAAAACATTATCCTGAATGTGTGGAAACAACGTGAATGTACTGAAATGTGTCTGTGCATGAATACAACATATGATCTGTGCGTAGAAAACGTAGTTTGCGTATCATACAGTGATGAGATGTTTTAACGTTACGTTCAGTCTGTATCACTGTCATGAAACCCCAGACTACTTTTTCTGAGATTTTAGCAGAGGTGGTTGTGTTGCACATCATAGAAGACAATGTTAGCATCCGATCATTTTAACTGTTGGAGAAAACTGCTTAATTTTAAGTTTTTTTGCGCTATTTTCATCTTCCGGGTTTAAAATCTACATCGTGTTGATGTCACAATTTGTGACGTGGCAATGGACGCTCGTTTTTTGGGGTTGACAGCTTATAAAAATGTAGTTCTGGGTTTTTTTAGCTTGTTTACTGTACACCTTGACACATAGCAGCTTTTAGGCATTGCTCTGTTTTTTGTTATAAGTCAGAAATGACGTTTGGTCTCGTACTGTATGGCGTACCTTGTTAGTGTCTGTGCCATTTATTGTAATTAACAGGAAAGTATGTTCAAGCGCCAGCAGAAGACGGTGTAAGAAATACTCTTTGAGAGAAGCAGTCTATGAGCGGAAGTTAAAAGTAGCTCGTAGTGTATTTACTTGTCTCATTAGTGTTTAGCGCAGTTGCCGTTGCTAGGAAACGCTTGTTTTGTTTACTGAGTGCATACTGTATGGCGTACCTTGTTAGTGTCTGCGCTTGCGTGGCCATTTATTGTGATTAATAGGAAAGCTGAATTCAATTAGTGATTTGTTAGACGGGTATAAAAAAAAGGTAATTATACCGCGGCAGAGGTCACGGCAGCCCTCATCGTGTTAAGACCGAAGTGTGTAAAGACCATCGACTCCACCGGACAGGGACACCGGCAAGGGATAAGTATCACTTTTCATTTATTCTCTTTCCTATTACTTGTTTCACTTCTCTTTCAGTTTTTATAACCATTTCTTACTTGTATGTTTGGCACAGTTATTTTTTTTTAGGATTACTGTTAAACTAATGTAGTTTGGTTTGTATGTGTTATCTATTTAAATTTTAGTTACAGTTGTAGTAATGTTTGTCATTTTATTAGTTTTTTTCTATTATGTCTGTATAAGTTATTTATTAAGTTTTAGTTTTATTTAATTTGAGTTATTTTAGTACTTCAACAAACTACATGGAAATGAAATAATATTGAATTTATGGATATGTGTGTGTGTGCATATATGTCTGTGTGCGTGTGTATATACAAGTAGTTGTTTTTGGTGTTTTTATGTTAGAATCATTATTACACTCTTATACCTTTTGTTCTCTTAATATTTTAAATTGTTTGTAGCTTTATTTTGTTTTCATTTAAATGTTAAGTTTTTAATGTGTGTGTATATATACTATTTATAAAGTTTTAGCTTTTAGTTTTGGATCAGTTTTAGTTGTTTTAGTACTACAATTGATTGTTTCTATTGTCCTCATTTGTAAGTCGCTTTGGATAAAAGCGTCTGCTAAATGACTAAAAGTAAAGTAAAGTAAAGCAAAGCAAATGACAAGGAGGCAGCTTCCCGCAATACAAACTCAATGGAGAGCGTTGGATTGTTTTCACCCCCAGTGGGCGTGGTTTTCAGATTATGACGCCTGTCGCTGTCTCTATAGTACATCTATAATGCGTCGGTGTCTATTTCATTATTCATGAGACTGCGTGTTCTTATCCAATGAGAAGACGCTTCGCTTAATTATTCATAACAGCATGTGTTGATTTGCGATGATATCGTGCACATTAATTGAGAGAAACATTCATGGATCAAAGGAGAGTGTTTGTTTTTGCTTTGTAATAAGAGTTCGGTACAAACTCAATTCACTCACTTAATAGTAATTAAGCTTATTAAGCTTAATAGTATTAAACTTAAATTGGTGAATGTAACTATTTTTACAGCTCCGTGACACAACCTGTCAAAAGGCTTATATAAACCAGGGGCGTAGAATTAGGGGGGGACACCAGGGACGTGTCCCTACCAATATCCATCCAGCGACCGCCAAACTGTCCCTAGCAATAATTTTGATCAAAAAATTAAATATATGTATGTTTTTGTAATTTCGGACGCATATGAAATGTCATACCATTGATATTACCTAAGACTTTAAAGTAAACAGGCTACGTTAGAAAACTGTGCACTTTCAAGGACGCGCATTTAATACATGGGCGGAATGTAGTCACGCACCTGACGAGAAGCGCAGCCGCATTTAGAACAACTCACAGGTATTGTACCCAGTTCAAGACAGCAGTCCAAAACAGTTGCATCGATGAGTTTGAAGGACGGTATTCGACAAAACAGAGCAAACGGAAAGAGAAAGCACGATCTATGGCTATTATTAGCTCCCTATATAAAGCATACTGACAGAAAAAGGTTGTGCAGAAAGATACACTTCCAGCCTAGGATAAAGTCATTATGAACCTTAACAATAATTTGGGACAAATATAATGTGATTTTATGGTAAAAATATGTAAGTGGAACTCCTGAGTCACCGCGGACAGTCTTTAAATTTAACTAAGTTGTTCAACTGAATGTACAAATCAAACTGTTAGCTGAAATATCCACAAAATAAAATAACAACACTGAAATAAGAGCGTCGGTTTAGCTGTCAATCAAACACGAAAGTTGTGTTTGTTACTACAGCAACAGCAGAGTATTCTTTCAGAATCATCTTGGGTCCAATTCGATTAACATTAAAATAAAGTGATGCTTGATAAAGACACCCAGCGCTCTGATGCTGATGCTGTTGGCTCACAAAATAAAAATTGTTTAAAAAATAAAATAAAAAAGTGCGCCAAAATTCAAAAGACTTTTGAAGATATCGCTGAACATTTATTTTACCATAGTAAAATTATATTTCTGGCTTAAGTAAATTTTTCATCTCAGTTTTTATTACTTATTTAAAATGAGACAAATCTGCTATTATTTTAATCTCCAATCTGTTATTTATCAGTTTAGATTACTTTTTAATGCTTCAATAACTAGAAGACGACAGTAACCGTTTTTAAATTTCATTTGCACTGACGGGGTAAGTTGTAACACTGCGTTACAATGTGCCCTGCCGTGCTATTCTATGACATTAGCGATGTAATTCACACTATTTACTTTAATACATTTTAATGAGAAACAACGAGAAACAAGTGAATAAAGACTGACAGTCAGTGTTTAATGTTCAGAAATTATTATTTCAAGACATGTAAAGCATTTTGGCTCGCTTATGTGGGCCATCCCGAGCATGGTTGCAATGTGTTCATTGTCAAACTCAAAAATCTGATTATTTTTAATTCTTAAAAATCGTCATTATTTTATTTGAAATAAATAATTATTTTATTTTATTGACAAAATATTTTAATGTCATATATTTTTTTAGAATAATTCAAGAAAAATGTATACACTGTAATTATGAAACAACGCGGCATATTTGTACTAGACAAGTGTGAAATTACTGTGGATAAAAAAAAAAAATAAAAAAAAAATTATACTCTGAACCCCATGTGGATTTACACAATTTGAGAAAGTCAAAAAGTGTTACTTTGTGCCCTGCTCTCCCCTATATACAGTGCTGTGAAAAATTGTTGGCCCCCTTCCTGATTTTTTATTTTTTTGCATGTTTGTCACACTTTAATGTTTCAGATCATCAAACAAATTTAAATATTAATCAAATATAACACAAGTAAACACAACATGCAGTTTTTAAATTAAGGTTTTTTTATGAAGGGAAAACAAAATCCAAACCCACATGGCCCTGTGTGAAAAAGTGCTTTGGTTCTTTTAATTGTGATGATTTTGGCTCACATTTAACAAAAACCCACCAATTCACTATCTCAACAAATTAGAATATGGTGACATGCCAATCAGCTAATCAACTCAAAACACCTTCAAAATGGTCTCTCAGTTTGGTTCACTAGGCTACACAATCATTGGGAAGACTGCTGATCTGACAGTTGTCCAGAAGACAATCATTGACACCCTTCACAAGGAAGGTAAGCCACAAACATTCATTGCCAAAGAAGCTGGCTGTTCACAGTGAAGGAGTGGATGCCGAGCTGCCAGATCCTTCATATTGATATTATATTATTAAATTATTTCTTGTTTGACTAGAGCACTGCAGCAAGAGTGAAATGTGTAACCTTATGCTTTCCATGCCGATATCAATTTCTTCCCTAAAGGTCACAGAGCCATGTCTGGAGGTCAGGATGACCTTCCATCTACGTGAACAACAGTATCTGAGACTTACGTGTGTGCTTAAGAGATATTAAAGAATCCTGCTTTATTCTGTACTTCTACTCTCTAAGATGATGACTTCATAGTGTGTGTGTGTGTGTGTGTGTGTGTGTGTGTGTGCAACAAACCATACTGATAAAATTCTAGCTAGGGCTAGGCGGCCCTGAAGTTCTGATAAATGCTGTGTGTGTATGTGTGTGTGCTGGTAGCTCTCTTTCTCTGTGTTAGAAGACTGTCTCTGTCAGCTGCCGCTATCCTGACCAAAAATAGGTATCCGGAAGACACCTATCTTGTATAATCTCTGATCGCTGACGTCTGCCCAATCAGATGGAGATATGCTTTAAGTGTTTACGTCCATATGTGGAAATTGTCTAAGTTTATCTATGTTTTAGAACCAATCAGAATTTGGCTGACTGATGTATTGAAGCAATTAGCATCTTCTGTTAGGGTATAATTACTGGTTTTTCGTAATGTAAGCAGAGGGGCCTACGAACTCCATCGCGAGTGTTAAAGCTGACTTCTGCTGATGAAACTGCAAACTATCTTCAGTAAATTTTCTTCATTTTTGATCGAATCTCTTGACTTCTGGTCTTCATTCAACACACCTGGTCTGAGGGTCTTTACTGTAAACTCCCCTACAACAGAGTGCTGTATCCAAGCATGTTAACAGAAAGTTGAGTGGAAGGATAAAGTGTGGCAGAAAAAGATGCACAACCAACCGAGAGAACCGCAGCCTTATGAGGATTGTCAAGCAAAATTGATTCAAGAATTTGGGTGAACTTCACAAGGAATGGACTGAGGCTGGGGTCAAGGCATCAAGAGCCACCACACACAGACGTATCAAGGAATTTGGCTACAGTTGTTGTATTCCTCTTGTTAAGCCACTCCTGAACCACAGACAACGTCAGAGTCTTACCTGGGCTAAGGAGAAGAAGAAATGGACTGTTGCCCAGTGGTCCAAAGTCTTCTTTTCAGATGAGAGTAAGTTTTGTATTTCATTTGGAAACCAAAGTCCTAGAGTCTGGAGGAAGGGTGGAGAAGCTCATAGCTCAAGTTGCTTGAAGTCCAGTGTTAAGTTTCCACAGTCTGTGATGATTTGGGGTGCAATGTCATCTGCTGGTGTTGGTCCATTGTGTTTTTTGAAAACCAAAGTCACTGCACCCGTTTACCAAGAAATTTTGGAGCACTTCATGCTTCCTTCTGCTAACCAGCTTTTTAAAGATGCTGATTTCATTTTCCAGCAGGATTTGGCACCTGCACACACTGCCAAAAGCACCAAAAGTTGGTTAAATGACCATGGTGTTGGTGTGCTTGACTGGCCAGCAAACTCATCAGATCTGAAGCCCATAGACAATCTATGGGGTATTGTCAAGAGGAAAATGAGAAACAAGAGACCAAAAAATGCAGATGAGCTGAAGGCCACTGTCAAAGAAACCTGGGCTTCCATACCACCTCAGCAGTGCCACAAACTGATCACCTCCATGCCACGCCAAATTGAGGCAGTAATTAAAGCAAAAGGAGCCCCTACCAAGTATTGAGTGCATATACAGTAAATGAACATACTTTCCAGAAGGCCAACAATTCACTAAAAATGTTTTTTTTTATTGGTCTTATGAAGTATTCTAATTTGTTGAGATAGTGAATTGGTGGGTTTTTGTTAAATGTGAGCCAAAATCATCACAATTAAAAGAACCAAAGACTTAAACTACTTCAGTCTGTGTGCACTGAATCTATTTAATACACGAGTTTCACAATTTGAGTTGAATTACTGAAATAAATGAACTTTTCAATGACCTTCTAATTTATTGAGATGCACCTGTATATTTTATATATATATATATATATATATATATATATATATATATACGCGTGGGTGTTAAGTATTTTAATTCAAGTTAATATTTTAAATATAATTTAATTCTGAAAAAAAAGCATTTTATAATATAATATTAAATTATTTCTTTTTTTTTTTTTTTAAATCACAAAGTATAAGTGTGTCTTTTCACATGAAAATATATAACTATATAGCTGCTTTTATATTTTAGGCAAGGAGTCTCTTTCAAGGGGTTTGTTATATTTTAGGGGCCTTGTAATCAAAACATTTAAAACACCTGCTTTATGAAAATTTGAGCAAAAGTCATGCAATTGCTGGCATTCCAGGCCAATTTGCCCAAGTGCCTTACTGATGCTCTTGTGTCTGAATTCCTGGAGCAAGAATGGTTGTCCACATACTTTTGGCCATGTAGTAGAGTAATCATGGGCCTAATCATCTGAATTCAGGTCTATTAAACACAAGTCTCACCCAGTCCAAAGTCAACAGACTGAGGATCATCATTGTCCCCGTCCTGGCTGATCTTGTGCAGGTGCTGTAGGTAAGAGTCTGTGTGAAACACGGCCATCTCCTCTATTGAAGCCACATGTGGCTTCACCACCCTAAAACACACACACACAACAGTTTCAACAACATAAACATCAGTTAAAATTATTTACATCCTAGAAAACACATATTTAAATACTGAGAAATTGTCAACTATGCATAATCTTGACAGACCTCATGTATTTCAATAAGCCATACGCCTCAATCAATGAATGCACCATACTCGCCTGTAAGAGAAATAGAGAAGAAAACCAACCACATACTCATCTATATTTTATGCATTCAAACAATTACTGTGATTGTTTAAAAAAAAAACACATTCAAGAATGTGTTTTCATATATTCCATGGTACTATCGATTAACACTTTCATGTAGCATGGTATTTATATGATACTCCAAAATAATTAAAATAATTCCACAGTAATACACTATGATAGATGTCCATAACACGGTATTTTTCCATTAGTAACAAGCCAGCAAGAGCAAACCCGATTCCCTCTCATGCTGATGTCTCTGTATATAATATAATATTCAGTAATAATATATAATAATATATTGTGTAGCATCTGCATGTCGCCAGAGGTGTGTGTTTGGGAGGAGTGTGTGAAGTAAAGCGCAGTTCATCTCACCCGGTTTGGCACTTTAGACAGAGAGTCGCATGTCTGGATGTACTCCAGACTGTAAACATACACCACGCTGCGATTTCTGCTTTTATCATCATTAATCTCGCTTTTATCACTCATTTAAAATCAAACTATTAAAATCAAAGCACCTCATAAATCGACACAGAGCGCTCTGGCTGACTGTTCCGATAGTTAACGTCACAAGCGTCCGTTATTTCAAAATAAAAGTCCGGATTTTAAAATATGAACTTCTGCTCTCATCAAGATACTGTAATGATGTTTAATGATGTTAAAATCCACAAATGTCTGGGGTTTTCAGTAAGTAAAATAATTTTATTTAAATTTAATTTCCATTCAGTTGTAATTTATTACATGTAAGTAAAATAAATAAAAGTTACTACCCCATAATGGCATCTTCAAGTAACGTTACATGCAAAAATCTACTACTGGCTTGTAACAGAGCTGTAAAGACCACAAATGCAAGTCTAAAACACAACTAATGTTAAGTACAATACATAAGTAGTCACCTCTCCATTAGTTGTAGATTGTAAACATACACTATAGTTTATGCAGTATAGCTCTTCATTTATGTTTGTCAAACAAAAACCAAAAAGAACAAATCTGTTTCATGCTTTAAAGCCCTCAGTCAGGATAGACACTATACTGAATTTTATGCAAATGAAAACAAACCTGTAAAAGGACAGACTTGCACTGTATAACGGCTCTAAAGATCACATTTTCACCATGTCGTTAAAGAAGAGCGCAATACATCAAACACACTTTATTTCCATTCTTCAGCCTCGTTTTCATTCCTGTCAAAAATTAAATATGGAGCGACCCTGACTAAGGTCTATGGAAAACCTATATTAGGACTACTGAATGACAACACCATCAAACTGTGAACTACCAAAGTTATTTGTTCAATCTTGTTCAAAACAGTTGCAGATTTTGCTTCCACACTCAAACACCTAAATAACTGCTCTAAAATAGTGGTCTCTTTCTCTGTACAATAAAAACTATACTATTTAAAAACTTCATGATATCACTGTACAGTACAGGCGCCACTAGGCAGGAAGTCCTGGACGTAGGTAGCCACAGCTTTAGTGAGGTAAGTCATGGTGCCAAAGCGACCGCTGGGTGCAGTATCATACAGGAGCCGGCAGATGCCCGTAGAGTGATCCTTTTCTAAAACACTGTCCTCTGCACCAAGATCCTTCTGCAGCAGCGAAAGAAAGAAAATTAATTAACATTTGATGATACCAAGTGAAATCATGTTACTGAAAACATTTCAGTTATATACTCATACCTGGTCCTTGTAGAACATGTCATTGGCAATGTGAACAATCTTCTCTATGTGGATGATGCTGCCAATGCTTTGAATGTCCACATCAGCCAGCATTGTAAGTACCAGGATCCCTTCGACCAGCAGCTGCCTATATTCAGGCTGAGGGACACGGTTCAGCACCCTTTCCACATGTACCGCAAACTTAATCTCACCCGGGGTCATCTGGAGAGAGGGAGAGATACAGCAAGAGATATAGTCAATATTACAGAAAGCAATGAGAGGAACTTGTGAAATTATTTTTAAAACGATTTAATGGTCCTAAACCTCTCTTGTAGTAGAAGATGGGAGCACAAAGCCTTCTATTGAAAGACCATGACACTGTGGGCAAAAAACAAACAAACAATAAATTAATACAGATTTTTGCTATGTGTTTTACAATCTATTTAATGTTATTAACATAACATTTCCTCTCAAATTCTTCCAACCTTCTGCAGAATCTTCCAGACTTTTTGATAGAAGCCTACAGGAACTCTGTTGAGCGCACCATCAAGCCGCCTTCTGCGCAGCCACTGGCCTTGCCGACTGTCCCGGGACGCACCAACACTGATTGAGCTGTCAAATGCATCAATTGAAGGCATCCGGTACCTCTGTAAGTCCCATATTATTAGCACAGGTCAACAATCAACAACAACAACAACAGTGATCAACATTAGGCCTAGAACAGCTGTTGACTTAAGAACTAAATTACAAATAGAACCACCCTTTGCCATCAGAACAGCTGTAATTCTTGTGTAAATGTCATTTAAGTATTGAACAGTGTATTTGTATATAGCAACACTACTTTTACATTTTTTTTCATGTCTTGAAGAAAATTGTCTATCTGCTTCTGGTGACTGGGGAGGCACGTGATTTCATTCTGGTGTTTACTGACACCAAGTTTGACTTGATTTAATAACATGGTTATTGGGAAGTAACATCCTGGTATATGAGAACATCATTAAAGAATGGTGGTGGGAATGTAGAGCGTCTAGTTTATTATAATAACTCTTTATTTCTTGGCCTAAGAATGCTGCAGAGATTATGTATTTTGTAGGCAAACCGAAAGTTATCACAACTTTTATGAATTTTGAAGCCTAAATACAATTGCCAGAAGTAGAAACCTAAACATAGACTAAAAATGAACTATATCACAGTCACAGGACCGGAATTCCTTCAATCTTAAATCTACAAGTTGGAATGTTTGAGTTAGAATAGTTTGCAATGGTGCAACTATAAACACAGATGGTGTGTAGACTAATAAAACACAGACTTAAGTAGATAAGTTTACTTGTAAACTTAAGTATTTTATGTTGTAGAATAAAATGTGAAAACATCTTGAGCTTGTGTTAACCACAGACCTTACTTCTGGGTTTTAACCAAAATCAAAATATTAAAAAAAAAAAAAAAAAAGGATAAAACAATGGAACTGGAAGCTCAAAAATGCTATGTTTTTGGGTTTTTGGACTTCCTGCAGCACTCTATTATGACGTTATTTTATCAGAAACAAGCTGCTGATGACATTACAGATAATCCACTACATTTAACAAAAAAAAAAAAAAAAAAAAAAAAACTATCTTGTAAAGCCTATGGAACGTCTATTCCATGTTGTCGATATTTAACTAATAAAATAATAAATTTAAAAAATAATAAATTTTCAGACACAGACTATTTGCAACTCTGTTAGTTTCCTAATCTTACTTGCTCTTCAAAAATCAAAGTGCAAAGCCAAAAGTTTATAGCTTTGAAGAACTGAGAACTTACCCCTGACTCCATGTCCTCAGTGTCGAAGGATTGACCTGAAAATGTCTATAAAGGGTAAAGACAGACAGCAATGGAGGTGGTCAGTTTTACAACCTTCCTACATGACAAAAATATTTTTTTGCCTCCAACAATTACGTTCACATCACCCGTGGAATTAAACACTTTGTCATGCACCTTCAGACCCCATGAACCTGTATATTCTCCTTCATATAACACACAGATTCAAACTTCAGATGTACCGTGGATTTCCTCCAACAGCATTAAGATAATTAACCCACCAAATTAAGCAACTGATGTCAGTTTGTATCTCGACTTTTCTGAGTTTCTGAACTTAATTTGAGAAACCAGTACATCACCAGAGTCACAGCTCATTAGACACATCACCTGACTTTGGATCGACCATGACAGTCGAAGTTCTTCCAGCTGAAAACATTAAAAACTATTAAACACATAGAGACATGACATATATGGTCACTATAATGTTCACACAACTTAATTGTGCCTTTGTAATATCTGGCCTCTGTATGTTTTTGTTTCCTTAGTCTGGATGTGTGGTCACTTACCATCTTCATGTCACTCTTCAGTTTGCTGATGCCTGCACGCTCACTCTTGGTAGCACCAACATTGCCAACCTCGTGGATGGAGATGACAGGACTGGCGCCGGGCTCAACTGAACGAACTGAACAGCCGGCATGCACACATCCAGACAACCAAACCAATCGTAGAATATTAGCTATCAATGCTAAACTTATATTTTTACACAAACCACCCAACACAGTAATTCTGATGAAGTCACTCACCACTTCTCTGAACACCAAATTCTTTGCCACTCAAAATGTGGTGGAGGAGATTCTTTAACTCAGAGGGACTAAGTTTCATCAGACTCTCAGTTGCCTCCTCACCTTAAACACATAAAATACATATATTTTTCACTTGGAAATGGAAAACACATCCTCGAATCCGCTAAACTGCACTATGAACACATGATGAATGATAAATGCAGTACCTGAGCAGTTTAGAGACTGGGCCAGCTCAGTTGCCATAACTTGAATGATGAGGCCAATCCTCAGCCGAAACATCTCACTGAACAAACTGGGCTGCGTTCTGATGATCATTGCTAGGTACACTATGATTTCCTAATGCATACAGAAAAACAAATATATTGAAAATAAAAATGACCACACAAAAATTAAAAGATCAAAAATCACTTGGTAACACTTCAGTATAGGGACCAATTCTCACTATTAACTAGTTGCTTATTAGCATGCCTATTACTAACATATTGGCTGTTTATTAGTACTTATAAAGCACATATTCTACATGACCATATTCTACATCCCTAATCCTACCCAATACCTAAACTTAACAACTACCTTACTATTAATAAGCAGCAAATTAGGAGTTTATTGAGGCAAAAGTCATAGTTAATGGTTTGTTAATAGTAAGAATTGGACCTTAATACAGTGTGACCAAACATTTTATAAGCAAGGCCTGAATGGAATCAGTACACACAGAATTTCATAGAAAGCTGTATAGAATTTGAGATGTTTATGAAATATTTCGGCTAAACTGATGAATCTTTGTACTATCAATATGAACATATTAGTCTCAAAGTTTACAGATTCTATGTTTGCTTGGTCAAAGAATTTACAGCACCTACTGTTCATAAGTTTAGGGTTGTAAAGATTTTTAATGTTTTTGAAAGAAACCATGGTGCATTTTTATGAAATAGAAATTTTTTGTAAGAACATAAATGTCTTTATGATCACTTCTGATCAACATAATACATCCTTAATTTGTTAAAAGAATAATTTTACTGACCCCAAACTTTTGAATGGTAGTGTAAAATCAGTGTATGTTTGCATGTAACCTGTGTGAGGATGGCAACTGTGATGTTGTTCTCGCTGGCTTGATCAATAAGTAAGGCCAATTGGTCAGGAGGCAAAGGCCTGCAGAGAAACATCCAGATCACCCACATGCTAACAATATAGTGCAGCATTTTGGTGTCATTTTAACTATGAATGAAAACTCACGCAGTAATGGTCTTCTCTCTGGGCTCCGGCGGTAAACCGACTGTTAAGTGCTTTTGATGGGCCAGCAAATCTGAGCAGGCCTACAAACATGACCATCAGGCAAAATACAGAACAATTCATGAAGTACATTAAATATAAACATCCTGTGAATTTAGAGTGCCAATCTAATAGAAAGAGATAAAAGGAATGCTAATTTCAGCCAATGTATAGTTTATTTTCTACAAGCTTGCATTTAGATCTTTACCCAGTCCAGTTCCTCCACTTTCTTGCAGAGCATGCCTGAAATCATACGGATGAGATCCCAGCAACGCAGATCTCCTGCCTTCTCATACAGCTCCACCAACAAACTCTTGACAGTGGTGACTTTCCCATGCAGCTGAGTATCCCAGTCCATTCCCCTGTGAGAACACACATTAGATTGAATACAAAAAAAAAAAAAAAGTATAGACAACTCTTATAACTTTGATTCAAATATGGCATTGGACTTACTTGTCTTTGAAAAGGATATAGAGGATGTCGGCCTGGTCATGAAGGCTCTGAGTATCTTTAAGCACCTGGACTAGGCCACTGTAGTCAATGACGCCATGAGTGTCCCGAGGCAAGTTACACTCAGAGGACACGAGCACCTCTGGACTCTACAGAGATCAATGAAACATTAAAGAGGGACCAATTCTCACTATTAACTAGTTGCTTATTAGCATGCCTGTTATTAACATATTGGCTGTTTATTAGTACTTATAAAGCACATATTCTACATGACCATATTCTACATCCCTAATCCTACCCAATACCAAAACTTAACAACTATCTTACTAACTATTAATAAGCAGCAAATTAGGAGTTTATTGAGGCAAAAGTCGTAGTTAATGGTTTGTTAATAGTGAGAATTGGACATTAAAATAAAGTGTGACCAAGTTTTGTGTCATCTCAGTTTTGCATTATTAAAAGATCCTTTGTGTGTGCGCATATACACACATGACTCATCCGTGATCCTGGGAAATCTTTTAGATTAAGCGCAGGCTGAGGGGAGTGGAAAAGCTTACTGGGAAGATACATGTGCACATCTGAAAACAGACAAGGAACAGAAAAAGACGACAAAAATGAATGGAAATGTATAAAGGCAAATGGTGTACTCTTTGCTTTGTTAGACAGATGCCTAATTGATTTTGTGTTGCTATCAAACTACAGTTTCTTTGTATTTTTATTATGCCTCTATTGTTTTTTAAAGGGACAGTTCACCCAAAATGACAATTCTGTCATCATTTACTCACCATCATGTCATTCTAAGCCTGTTCAAATTTCTTTCATTGTGGAACATAAAAAAAGATATTTTGAGAAATGTCTTGGTTTTTTGTCCATACAATGGAAGTGAATGGTAACATAAAAAAATATCTTCTTTAGTGACATGGTGCTAATTAAATGATGACAGAATGTTTTTTTTTTTTGTTTTTTTTGTTGAACTATCCCTTTCAAGTTAAAAAAAGCATCAGGTATCTTGAACTGCTAATCTGTCAAAGCACTTGATGTAACATGGCCACATAAAATTATACACTTTTTAATGATTTTAACTTATGTGATGAAGACGAGCCCACCAGCTCGCCTTCGGGGAAAAATGTGAGTCCGTGAAGGGATGTAAAAACGATGGCTCACTCGCAAAAGCACTTTTGTGCAAGGTGGAATTTATTTACAGTGCCAGAAAGATTGTCCACAGTGAAGAATATCTACAAGTGCACCTAAAAATGACAAAAATCCAAAGTACCAAATAAACAACAAAAGGGAAAAATAAACCAGAAAATAATCCAACAATGATATAATCAGGTAGCAAACAGGTATCCACAATATACGAAGGGGTTTTTGCTTGAGGCACCGCAGTAGCACTCTTGCATCGACTTGGTAAACAAGTAACGTCTTTCTGTTTGGCCTCGGCTTATATAGGCCAAACCCCGCCCCTTTTTTGGGCTATACCATTCACAGGTAAAAATAACATTTAACACACACACAAATACCACATCTATTGGTCATCTGTAATACTTAACAATAATCACTTCCGATCTATATATATATATATATATATATATATATATATATATATATATATATATATATATATATATATATATATATATATACACAAATAAACATAATCCATTAACACATAATACATTTAACACATAATTTCCACACTTAAATGCACACAGAAACACCTATTCATACTAGACAATGGTTTCGCCAGCTTCCGGTTGCGCTGTGTGGCGCGACTAAGCCCGTGATGTTATAATCGACTGCCGCTTGTTCGTTCGGTTTGGCCGGCGCGGTGTTTCCTGCCGGAAGACTGACTACGCCCACACAGACAAACATTACAGAGATGAAACGACACAACAAGTGCAGTGTAAGTGTATGAAATGACCGGGAATTGGATATGGACAGGGGAGAGTGCTGCAATGGGAAAATGTCCATGTGCTATCAGGATCGCGTGTGCACCCGCTACTCCGATAGCGGCGGCGGCAGGGAGGAACGGTACGGAGGATGAATGAGGTAAGTAGGCGAGTATGTATGTGTGTGTGTGTGTATGTGTGTGTGCATGTGTGTCAGTGCTGCTTCCCCAGCGGTGGCAGCTAATGTGACTTTATCACATCACCTTCCCCCTCTCCAAGCCGCGTACTGGCCGGAAACCTGGACAGGTAGTCGGCTACGACATTGAGTCTGCCAGGTCGATGCCGTATCTTGAAGTGGTACGGCTGCAGGGCGAGGTACCACCGTGTGACTCTGGCATTGTGGTCCTTCATGGACTGGATCCAGGTTAGAGCCCGGTGGTCAGTTTCTAGATCGAACTCTCGACCAAGGAGGTAATAGCGCAAGCTGTCCAGGGACCACTTGATGGCGAGACCTTCCTTCTCGACCGTCGAATATCTTGTCTCCCTGGGGAGTAGCTTGCGGCTGAGGTAGACAATTGGCCTCTCTTCACCTGCACTTCCCTGGGCAAGGACCGCTCCAATCCCTGTTGCGGACGCATCTACTTGCACCAGGAATCTCTGAGAGAAGTCTGGACTCTGCAGGACTGGGCTGGAGCACATCTTTTCTTTTAGGGTCTTAAAAGCTGTCTCACAGTCATCGGTCCAGGGAATAGGGTTTTTCACCGTCTTGGACAGCAGGTTGGTCAGAGGAGCCGCGATGGAGGCGAAATTTGGCACAAACCTCCTGTACCAGCCCACCAGTCCTAGGAACGACCTCACTTCCTTCTTGGTCTTTGGTTGTGGGCTCCTTCGAATTGCCTCCAACTTGTCCACCTGTGGTCTCAGCTGTCCGTTGCCCAGGTGATACCCCAGGTAGTTCGCCTCTTGCCTTGCCCACTCACACTTTGAAATGTTTAATGTCAATCCTGCTTCCTCTATCCTCTTTAGAGTTTGCTGAAGATGTTGTAGATGCTCTGTCCAAGAGTTGCTGTGGATTACCACGTCATCCAGGTACGCTGCAGACCAGTCTTCACAGCCTTGGAGTACTCGGTCCATCAGCCTCTGGAATGTGGCTGGTGCCCCGTGAAGGCCAAAAGGAAGGACCGTGAATTGGAACAATCCTAGAGGTGTTCGGAACGCGGTATAGGGTCTGGACTCAGGGTTGAGGGGTACCTGCCAGTACCCCTTACACAGGTCTAACGTGGTGATGTACTGGGCTCTTCCAATCTTCTCCAGCAGATCATCCACTCTTGGCATGGGGTATGCATCAAACTTAGATTGGGCGTTGAGCTTGCGAAAGTCGATGCAGACACGCAGGGAACCGTCTTTCTTGGGCACGATCACCATTGGGCTGCTCCACTCGCTCATTGAAGGTTCGATCACTCCTAGCTCCTTCATCATCTTGATCTCCTCCTTCAAGGGTTCCACCAGCCTTTCAGGCACCCGGTAAGGACGTTGACGTGATGGTGATGGATTGGAAAGGTGGATGGTGTGTTGGGACAGCTCAGTCCGTCCAGGCCTCTGACAGAACAAAGCAGGAAACTGATTCAGGAGGTGCTGCAGTTCTTTCCTTTTGGAGTCTTCTAGGTGAGTTAGACTCACCACAGACGGCTGTCGCTTTGCATCCTCCGATTCCTCTTCCTCTTCCACCTCCACCTTCCTTACCAGCAGTGATGTTTCTGGTCCCTTACCGGGTGGCACCTTCCATTCCTTTAGCAGGTTCACGTGGTAGGTCTGCCTGGCTTTGCCCTTGTCCGGGTGATGAACTTCATAAGTGACTGGCCCCATCTTGCGGACCACGGTGTACGGCCCTTGCCATTTAGCCAGTAGCTTGCTCGTTGAAGTTGGCAACAGGAGTAATACCTTCTGCCCAGGTTGAAACTGTCGTAGCCTGGCGTGTTCATCATACCATCTTTTCTGCGCTTGTTGTTTCTCTTGTAGGTTCTCTTTAGCTTGTTCTCTGTACTGCTCCAGTCGATCTCGCATCTCTAGCACGTACTGCACGACGCCTTTCTCCTCCTTCTTGGATGCAGGTTCCTCCTCCCAGCCTTTCTTCAGCAGGTCCAGGGGTCCTTGTACCTGCCATCCATAGAGGAGCTCGAACGGTGAGAATCCCGTTGACGCTTGGGGTACCTCACGGTAAGCGAAGAGAACAAATGGTAGCCACTTGTCCCAGTCTCGTCCTGTGTCTGCAACGAACTTCCGCAACATATTCTTGAGAGTTTGGTTGAATCTCTCCACCAGACCGTCCGTCTGCGGGTGGTAGGGAGTTGTTCGGAGGGCGGTAATGCCCAACTGTTTATTCAGCTGCCCCATCAGCCGTGACGTGAAGTTCGTTCCCTGGTCCGTGAGTATCTCCTCAGGTATGCCGACTCTGGAGAAAAGCTGAACCAGGGCATGAATGATCTTAGGTGTGGTGATGGAACGGAGTGGGAAGGCCTCAGGATACCTTGTGGCGTAGTCGCTGACTACCAGGATGTAGCGATGTCCAGCACTGCTCTTTTCCAACGGCCCCACAATGTCCATGGCGATCCGCCTAAAAGGTGCAGAAATGACAGGGAGAGGTTGCAGGGGTGCTCTGCCCCGCTGGGACACAGCACTTGTCTTTTGGCAGATGGCACATGTGTTACAGTGTGTTTGTACATCAGTGTATAGTGTGGGCCAGTAAAATCGTGAGCTAATGCGTGCATATGTTTTCTGCTGGCCCAGGTGGCCAGCCCATGGAACAGTGTGTGCAAGGTGCAGAACAAGAGGACGACAACAAGATGGTACAATTAGACGCATCACATCATTGGTTCGCACATACAACACATCATTCATCACTACATATTCTTCATTGCACAGATTTGATGGTTTGTCACACTCAGCTTTGACAAATAAAGGTTTCAGAGTTTCGTCTCCCCTTTGAAGTTGTGCTATGTTCCCTGGGACCTTCCAGCCATTGACTTCCAGACCCTCCACTGAGGCATCAGAGGCTGGGGTACCCAGGTACTTCTCAAGCCGCCGTTGGCGTCGTGACTTTTTAGGGCCTTTAGTCCCGCCCTGCAGCAGACTACCATCCAAGTCTGGCAGCGGCTGCAGACCTGCCCTGGCTTGAGCTCTAGTACGAGCAGGACATGACATTGCAGTGGCAACAGAATGTTCAGAGTCCTTGATGGTGGGTTGCAAGAGTTCATGTAATACTGGCAAGTCTCTTCCTAGAATCATATCAGCTGGTAAATTGTCAACTACGGCAACATTCAGTAAGTACATTTGTTCCTGTACCTCCACCATTACCTCAGCTCGGGGATACTGCTTTACGTCCCCATGCACGCATTGAACAGAGGTAGTATTTACATAATTGACATTATTTGCAAAGCATGATTTCAACATTGACAGAGAACTTCCAGTGTCCAAGAGTGCTTTCAGTTCATGTCCATTAACAGTCACATCATATAGATTCTGACTCTCCCCTACAGAGTCAAAATCACAGTCCCCTTCTCTAGGCACATAACAAAACCCCGTAAGTTTCGCTTTGCGAGCGGGACACACAGCTGCTTTGTGGCCCGGCTGCTGGCAGTAAAAGCAAAGCAAGTCTTTGGCCATTGACTTTGGACCTTGTGCATTGTCAGATAGTTCAACACGACCCCTTTCAGACCCAGAGTTATGAGAAATGCCACGTACAGTACCTTTGAGTGGTTGAGTACGAGGACTGCCACGATGAGCATTCAGGTACTGCTGTGCCAACTTCCCTGCCGCCAGTCCTGACCTCGGCTCGTGCTCTCTCACCCAGGTGCGTGCGTCGTAGGGTAACACCCGAAGAAGCTGTTCCAGGATGATGGCCTCGCCGATCTCCTCTTTAGAGTGCTCCTCCGGTCGCACCCAACGCTTGTACAGATTCTTTAGCCGGTGGTAAGTCTCTGTTGGCGACTCTCCAGCTGGGACTGTAGTCGATCGGAAGCGCTGACGGTAGGTCTCTGGAGAGATGTTGAATTTCTCCAGCAGTGCTTCCTTCAGGTCAGCGTAGACCTCAGCCTGCTCCTCGTCCATTGCCAGGTACGCCTCCAATGCCTGCCCTGTCAGCAACGGAACCAGGCTCCACTCCTCCTCAGGCCACCTCCAGGTCCTGGCCAGACGCTCAAACCGCCGAAGATAACTCTCGATGTCTTCCCCCTGCTGGAAGCTTGGCATCTTCGGATCAGCCCACTGCATTGGCTCTCTTGGCGCTGTGACATTCGGGGAGTCTTGGACGTAGGCGGGTCTGTGTCTTGTGGATAACTTTGGTGCTGGCGTCGGTAGCTCCATTCGAACACTCTCCGCGTCGAGCGAGGTCTCAGCAGGACGAATTGACTGCAAGATGGACTCATGAAGACCTCGGAGCTCCCGCAGATATCGATCCTCTCTCTGCTCTTGAGTTTCGAGAAATCTGCGCATCAGGGAAATCATTCCCTCGCCAGCTGTAGCGTCAGGATTGACGGGCTTGGTCAGTGGTTGACTGGACTTTGGGGAGACTTTGGGAAAACTCGTGGCTCCCTCCTCCTCCTCCTCCGTAGTCTCAACCGAATTCCAGGCTGCCTCCTCCTCTGACGTCACCTTCACTTGGGATCTTAAACCCGGCCTGGGTTTTCTACCTTTCGGCGCTGTCTTGCGAGTAGCCATCCCACCGCTGCCACCAAATGTGATGAAGACGAGCCCACCAGCTCGCCTTCGGGGAAAAATGTGAGTCCGTGAAGGGATGTAAAAACGATGGCTCACTCGCAAAAGCACTTTTGTGCAAGGTGGAATTTATTTACAGTGCCAGAAAGATTGTCCACAGTGAAGAATATCTACAAGTGCACCTAAAAATGACAAAAATCCAAAGTACCAAATAAACAACAAAAGGGAAAAATAAACCAGAAAATAATCCAACAATGATATAATCAGGTAGCAAACAGGTATCCACAATATACGAAGGGGTTTTTGCTTGAGGCACCGCAGTAGCACTCTTGCATCGACTTGGTAAACAAGTAACGTCTTTCTGTTTGGCCTCGGCTTATATAGGCCAAACCCCGCCCCTTTTTTGGGCTATACCATTCACAGGTAAAAATAACATTTAACACACACACAAATACCACATCTATTGGTCATCTGTAATACTTAACAATAATCACTTCCGATCTATATATATATATATATATATATATATATATATACACAAATAAACATAATCCATTAACACATAATACATTTAACACATAATTTCCACACTTAAATGCACACAGAAACACCTATTCATACTAGACAATGGTTTCGCCAGCTTCCGGTTGCGCTGTGTGGCGCGACTAAGCCCGTGATGTTATAATCGACTGCCGCTTGTTCGTTCGGTTTGGCCGGCGCGGTGTTTCCTGCCGGAAGACTGACTACGCCCACACAGACAAACATTACAGAGATGAAACGACACAACAAGTGCAGTGTAAGTGTATGAAATGACCGGGAATTGGATATGGACAGGGGAGAGTGCTGCAATGGGAAAATGTCCATGTGCTATCAGGATCGCGTGTGCACCCGCTACTCCGATAGCGGCGGCGGCAGGGAGGAACGGTACGGAGGATGAATGAGGTAAGTAGGCGAGTATGTATGTATGTGTGTGTGTGTGTATGTGTGTGTGCATGTGTGTCAGTGCTGCTTCCCCAGCGGTGGCAGCTAATGTGACTTTATCACACTTAACATCCTCCCATGCTTGCAATTTTTACTACGGAAATGATATACGAGCAAAAAGACCACACTAATCAATTTTGTAATTCATTGTTGATCATTTCCATTAAAGACTACTTGTTGCACCCCTAAAAATTACCCTTCAACAAGTAAGATTTCAGTTAGAGCACAGTAGTGGTTGATATTGTTTCAGCTCACTGTGGATTTGGAGCTCCTTGGCTTTGTTCATGAGAGACACCATCTCACGTGTCTTAGTGGCTGCAGCCTTGAAGCGACTCAGTCCTTTTGCCTGTGCCTCGACTCTGAGCCCCCGCTGAGGCACCGCTGCAGTCAACAGCTGGTCCAGGTACTGTGCTAGATCATCTGTATCTGAGAAAGAAAGGGTTAGGGTCAGGATTTGAAAAAGAGAGGTTTTTAGGCAGCAGGCGACAATGAACAGCAAGACATTCAAGGATAACAAGTTACACTGCACCAAACTGAAGTGCTTTTGTGACATTACAGCCTACAGTCCAAGTGTAAATGCATTCTACACTAATGAGAATAATTCAAGCTTGATATCCCAGACTGTCCATTTCTAATCAATCCTCCATTTCATTCCTCACAAGAAATGCCACAGATCCTTGAATAAAATGCAAAACAAATGAATATAAAAAATGCATAAATCTTGAGCAACATAATGCTGTTTTCACACTGCAAGTGCTCACTGCAAATAATCAACATAAAAATCAAAACTTGCAATGATGGCAGAGAAAAAGGGCTGAGATGCCAAAGTAAACCAGAAGAATCAAAAGTCAGAAATGAGTAAATGTTTACTGCAGCAAATTCTTCATTATGTGATCTGTTTAGTTCATTTAGTTTTCTTAAAACCCATTGCACAAGCTCTCACTAAAGATTGGACTCAAAGAGATCAAAATAAATAAAATGGGAACTTTTATGCTAAAAATGTAGTCTAGACCTAAAAGTAAAGTAAAATGAGTGAAAAAAGAAAATGCAAATGATTCCAAATTAACTAATGTAATAGAAAACACAAAGAACAAAGAGTTCATCAATGTGAGCTATTCAAATCACAACCTTACATCAAAATCTCCAAAATTACCAGCATCTGTATTTGACCATTTCAGAAGTCATCGTCAAACAAAATCTCTTTATATGATTTCTCCTTACCATCATTGAAGCTCAGGTCATGCACAGCACCTCTAAAGTAGCCGTCCTCAACATCATCATCTTCATCCCAGCCCCTATTGGAGCGTGTCTTACCACTATCAAGGAAGCTCAGATGAGCACAACAAGATGTGGTCAGGAACTCAGATAACTTGCCAGTCTGGATCCTAGAAAAATTGAGAGCAGCAAGCAAGCAAGCTGAGACTGCCCTTGAATGTGTATTGTTGATGACATTACATTTATTTATAGACTCATTGTCTGACCTTGCCCCTCCAAAGTAGCCATCCTGTAGTTTCTTAAGGGTAGCCAGCACAGCAGGGTCCAAGTCTGTGTGTTCATGGTCTAAGTATTAAAAAATTGGGGGAAAGAACATTTAACATTTTTTGAGATGACTCCACATTATCAGAGGTGCCAGTTTTCACTCACTGAGCATGGTCTGGGAAATGGGAAAGGTGACGGTAGGACGGCCAGTCATCCTCCAGCGAGAGGAGAGGTAGGACAGGTCAGTCCGCAACATTTCCACGATCATCTTGTTGTCCAGGGCCAGATAGAACTGCTGATGATCTATGAACTACAGGGAAGTAACAACCTCAGAGAAATGAAGACAAATAATGTGATAAGACACAGAAAGTATGAAAAACCATTATTTTAAAAGCTGTGACCATCTTTCTTTGGCTTTCTGCCTCACCCACTTATTTTATTTAACTTCTGCTGGATAACAATCAGTGGCTCTCTAAGTCAGCATAAGGCTCAAACATGCATATTTCAGCACATTATGAAGAACCTGAGGTGTGAAGCTAAAGATGGTGTTGCGGACGATGTACAGCTTGGAGGTTCCTAACACGCCAATCCTACGGTAAGGTCTGCCGGTCAGCCCCAGTCTCTCATTACGCCCTTAGAGAAACATAAACACACACACACCCTATTTTTTTTTATTTTTTCTGCACAACTCTGAAAAATAATTTTTAACAACATTGAGTTTAAAAAAAATAATAGCGTGTTTTGTATTTCTTCATACTAGTGTCAAGTGAGACCCTGTGGTTTACCACTTTCTACCTAGTCTAGCATAAATATGGCTGAGAACTCGAGATGGTTGCACTCTGATGGGGTGGATGTCTGCCACTGTCTCCACATCAATCCCATTCTTCTGCAGGAGTGCCTTAATATCCTCATTCTCAGCAAGGATGGACACTTGTCAGACAAAATGCAAACATTAGGGTAAATTTCAACCATGCAATACATCACATATGCCATAAACCGCAAGTGGTTAAAAAAAAATGTTGAAACATACCTTGTACGACAACATCTGGTTTAGGGATGGTAGAGAACCTGCGGTTTAAAGGGTCTATCTCTCCAGGAGCCAAAAAACCCTGAAACGGAAAGGAAAAGAGAATTTTGATGTGTTTATCATACTTTCCCAAATATAACTTGGTACAAAGGTTTCAAAGAAGAAGTATAGCAAAGACATGACCTATAACCTCTCACCTCTGCCAAAAGATTGCCCAGGATATAAAGGGACTGGCCCCACTTCAGAGGGCACTTTCCCATTGGGATCCTCTCCACTGTGTGTGGATTAACATACTCTTCATCTACCTGAAATAATTTTAAAAAGTTGAATTCACATTAATCCAGTGATATTTCATTGCTATTCAGATTTTTTTTTTTTAATTATTAGTTTAATTGGTTAGGAAGGGATCTCTCACCTTATCTGGAGGAACACTATAGAGTTCAGGCAGCAGCCGTATCCCATCTTTCTGTTTGATCATGATACCTTCCAAAGCCTCTCGATACTCCTGAACCTGAGAGGACAGAAATGTGGGAATATAGCCTGCCTGCATCTGGAGCACAACCTTATTTTTAACCTCTAGAAAGTCTCTCTCAAGCTTTGTCTTTGCTCAAATCTCTACATTAGCTGCCAGAAGGAACCAGAATTCTCAACTATAATCTGAACAGATTTTAAAACACTAGGCATCCTATACATGACTGTAAATTATTACAAAATTGGGTATCATACAGTAAACTCAAAGAAATAAATGAAACCAACATGTGTTCTAAAATCAGCTCACATTATTCCATGGTCTGTCTGAATACTGGATTCTGATTGGCTGGCAGGTATGCAGTATAACTGTTTAATGCACAGGTAGTTCCAAGTCAGTTTAATCACCGTTCTATATTAATGTGATGCTTTGAAGCTGGCAGAATGCTAGCGCTAAAGAGCCGTAACTGACGAAAATAACTAATTTTTACCCATCCGTTCAAATATTGCGCTGCAAAGAGCAAGACAAGTTTTAACTTGTCTATTACTTGGCAAATGACCATGGAATAAGCGGGATAATCAATGGAATAAGCGGGATAATGCACTTCGCGTCAGGCGGTTCTTTGCCTCCACGTCGTGCATTAAGCCGTCGATTATCCCTTACATATTAGACATGTTTGATATCAGGCGACAGGATGGAATCATAGTTTGATGCTAAAGAAGTGTATGCCCATCACACACAACACTTTTTCTTTGAAAGCTGTCAACTTCAACTGCCCAAGACCTGCATCATATTTTGTGATATTAGTATCATTAGCCACATTTTGAAACAAATGAAAATGAAACAACATATGCAAAATATATCATGTAATAGGATTGACAAGGATTCAATGCTTTGTATGCTGATGATATTCTAGATCTCTGTTAGCTTGTATTTAAATGTGTAGCATAGAAATCCCCTTAAATCTTCATCATGTTCATTCAAATTTACATAACTCACATTTCCAGAATGAGACTGGTTAAAAAGAAATTCTGAATGATTTTACCTGCTCTGGACTGTTGATAAAGATGCCATCCAAGATCAGGTAGGTCCAGAAAAGTGGCCACTCACATTCAATGTTTTCAAAAAGCTTCAGCTCAGCAGATTCATAGTATAGCCTGTTGGGGTCCTATTGGAAAAAAGGGGTCACATATTTGAAAAAGTATGATTAACCCTTTGATGCATCGTGGGCACTACAGTGGACAGCTATTTGGACAGCTATTTATTTCATGTCCCAACCACCAACTGGCAAACCCCCAAAAGTGCTGTCTACAATTCCATTTAATTGTTGTATTTTTATCTACTTTTTTTATTTAGTTTATTAGAGACATAATTAGAGACATTGAACAGTTACAGTACACATCCACATATTTCTGTAATAATTCTTAATATTGGATGTAAAACTAAATGTATTTGTTTCTACATATTCTAAATATTTGCTGTAAAACTAAATTTGTTTTTGTTTCTACATATTCTATGTTAGAAAATTATCCAATACAATTAATGTATGGCCCAATTTGTCTGCGTATTATATACTGTGTGATATACTGACCTCTTTAGGAGTTTTGTGGCCATCTCTAAGGAAACGACAACAGCCATATCTTCCCTACAGACAAAAAAAAGATGCAAGTAACAAATATACCCCACCCTACAGTGAAAGACAGAGAGCTGTTAAACAAGTTCCTCATGTCTGAGATCAAGTTCTGACCTGGAGCTTGGAGATGATTTCTTCCTTAGTGATATTGACTAACTCCATGTCTTCCACAGCAAAAGCTGGATATGAAATTATGGACAGGAGGCCAGCGTCCACCTCTTTAGATGTTGAAGCTCTGGGCAACATGGAGCTCAGAATGGACTTGAGAGGAATATGTAGATGGCATAAGAAAACGGTAATCATTTCTATCATGTCAGGCAAATACAACCTCAAGTCAGAGCACTACAGCCTCTATAGACTCACCTGACAGTGCTGGATATCATCTGCTAAGACATGAACCACAGAGTCAGGTCCCCCTTTGGCCCCAAATAGATTCAAGTCATCTAGGGCTTCAAGTGCTGCCTGCAGTTACAAAGGGTCCATTCAGGGGCTGTTAAAGTATTCTGTTCTGGCAAGAATCTCAATTCAATGGTCACAACAAAGCCAATATTCATTCAGCGTGCACTGAAATCCAGGGCCACAGACAACAAATTTGGTATAGCCTGCTCTGCCAGAGATGACCATTACTCTTACGTTTAGTGTTAAGATCACTGAGGCTGCCAGCCTGCCACAATTGTATTTTTTTTACATATTTTCTCAATTCAAACCAGTACATTGTTTTAAATCAAGGTTAAGGGCTAGTTTCCTGACCTTAGAATGGTACTCAGTCTTCTTGTACAGAGAAAGAACAACCAGAATCTTTCTGCTGTGAGCAAAGTGTCACAATAGGAACAAACACAAATGACACAAGCTGGCAGGGAAAGCTGGGAAGGAACATTAATCCCAGAGAGGCCATGTTGAGGTTACATTGGGTTACGTTAATATGCGGTGTTCATGAGTGTACGGCATGAACACCCCCTCCCTATCATGCCAGTCTGAGAATTCTCAGCTGCTCAGAAGAGGACTGACAGCATTACATGGAAGTGTGTGAGTGTGAGAGAAACAGAGTGACAAAAAGGAGGACAATTCTTTTGTCAATTTTGTTTCATTAGACTCACTTTAGCCATTCCAATTGAGCTGGCATTGAGCTCGGGGATCCCCTGATTGGTTTTGTCTCCTCTCTCCCACATCCCATAGTCCTAAACAATCATAGGAGAAAATGCCAATTACAGAGAGAGGCTCTTTAATAACAATTACAGACTAAAATGAGTAAAACATACAAACATATACAAACACATAAGGCCCATATGATCGATACTGAGAGACTTACAGCCACTTTGTATGCAGATTCAGTGTAAAACAGCAGATTTTGGACCACATCCACCTCGTCCTGAGTATACACAATGTGGAGCCCTAAAAGGACACAAGACATGGCAAAGGATATGTGGTAGAAGATCGACTAATGCTACGCTAGTAAATTAACAGTATCCAATCAGATTCCAGTATTTCTCCCCTCACACTGCTGTTTTTCTATGACTAGTTAGACATAGTTAGTTTAGGACTGTACAATCAAAGCAAAAATCCTAATTGTTGGTTATTTCCCTTTAATTTTGATAAACAGAATTAAAGGGATAGGTCACTCAAAATTAAAATTCTATCATCAATCTGTCATTACATTAAAAACATCCATTATATATAGAATATAGAAGTAATCGATATGAATTGAGTGGATTACTTTAAGTCAGTTGCAATGTGCTTACTTGTGTTGATCAATGTTTATATGTGAATAAAATTCTAAATTAAATCTGTTCATCATATGAAGCCATCATGTCTCTTTAGGCTTGGATTAAACAGTTTGATCCATATGGATTACTTGTATGACATCTTTATGAATTTTTAAAGCTTGGAAATGATAAGAGAATATTAAAAATATCTTATATGATATTCGAATTCCAAAGATGAACAAATGTTCTATAGGTTTGGAATGAGATGAAGGTAAGTATTTAATGATACAGGTTTCATTCCTGGGTGAACTAACACTTGAATACTAAACTTTTTGTTTTGTGTGTAGTAACTGTGTAATGATAATTTTGTCTCCTCTGTAATTGGCTACAATGAAAAAAAAAAACATCATAAAAAAGACATTTTGCACTTTTTGAACTCTCTTCATGTTTGGAGCACAAAAAATGACTGTAATCTTTATTATTTATTCGATTACTTGTGCAAGCCTACTAAAGACCATATAATGTGGACAAAAAAGAGATTCTGTTGTTTCAGAGGAAAAGAAAGAAGATGTGAGTGCCCTTAAGAATCTCAGGAGCCTTAAGTCACGTTATGCGAGCTCTAAAGCAAGACCTGGAGTACCTGAGGCAGTCATCTGAGCCAGGAAGAGCATATAGAGTGAGGTAGCGTCGAGCTGGAGATGCCCCCATTCCCTGTCACCCACCACAGTGGCACAGGTCTTAGTGTTGTACTTGGCGTGGAGGCTGTCCAAAGTGCTCTTACTGTATTTGAACTTCTCCACTTTGTCCAGCTGCAGCGATAAAATGTAAGAGGACAAGAGAGAGCACAAAAGAGCACTTCAGACAATATATAATAGAAAAAGTGTTAATATATGTTGTGCACAATTGAAGTGGGAGCATATGAGACTGACAGATTGCATAACCTTGTACGTGCATTTGCTTTTTTGCGTGCACAATCTGCATATCTTCATGTACACTACATTTCAATAGTTTTGGGTATGTAAGGTTTTTTAATGTTTCTGAATGTCTCTTATGCGCACCAAGGCTGCATTTATTCGGTTAAAAATACAGTCTAAACAGTAATATTGTGAAATATTATTATAATTTAAAATAACCATTTTATATATTTTCAAATGTAATTTATTTCTGTGATGGCAAAGCTGATTTTTCAGCGCTATTACCCCAGTCTGCAGTGTCACATGACTCTTCAGAAATCATTCCAATATGCTGATTTGGTGCTCAAGAAACATTTCTTATTATCAATGCTAGAAATAGTTAACTGCTTAATATTTTTGTGGAAAGCAAAATAAATATTTTTAGGATTCTGAGTTCAAAAGTTAAAAAGAACAGTATTTATTTGAAACTGAATAAAACACTTACTAATTATAATTGCATCTATTAATTGAATAGTATTAAGTAACTGAATTAATTTCTTTTAAAAAAAATCTTACTGACCCCAAACTTTAGAATGGAAGTATATGCATGTACAGGCAGATAAACAGAATGGTAAATAAAACATAAATAAAAAGGAAATGTGCTATAAATACATGTTTTGGAATGTACACACAGGTCTGGCTGTTGTATATCTTACAACTGTATCTTTTTTTATTTGTTTTATTTGTAGTGTGGTGGCTAACGGATAATGGCGGGCAGTACCTGTCGCATGATGCATTGAAGAACTCCCCTCATTAACTTCACCACACTCTGAAAGAAGAAAAAAAAGAGATCAAGACACACAGACTGCCTCCAAAAACAACACTTGGAACACAGGCTCAACTGTGACCTTTCAGCTCTTCATTTAATAGCACAGGCAAGAGTAACATGACACTTCAGAGCCACTGTAAAGAGACAGCTTAGATACACAGATAAATACACACACAGTCATGAAAAGACAACTGACCTTTCTTTAAAAAAAAAAAAAACATGCACGGAAGTAAATAATACACTCCACTAGTGAATTATTTTGGTATGGCTTCTAATGTAAGATCATTCAAATGAAACAACAGTTGCCACATGTGCTCATGTGTTCACAAATATTAATCCAGCAGACTATATTCAGTCTGTGGATTCTTTCTGGGTTCTGTATAATATGTTCTCATGAATAAATGTTGTTACTGAATATATATCTTAAAAGCTGTACTGGATTAATAAGAGTACTCAAATCAATTAATCCTGTGAACCTTCATTCAGGTAACATCAGAATCGATACCAACGCACTGCCAAAAAAATAAATAATAATAATAATAATAATAATTCCCAATTTGTACCTGCTCAAGTTCATAGGCTTTAGCCTTGTCTTCATCACGGTCTGCGTTCTTCCTGTAAGCCAAACTGAGAGCCCAGACAGACAGGATGCTGTAGACATTGTCCCTCACCCAGGCATCAGGCTGCTCTTTGCTTGCTGGTAACAGACCTGTCACTGGGTCCTACAAGTTATCAATACAGCTAGTTAAAAATTTCCAGTGCTTCAGGTACTACACTATATGTATAATCAATATGCAAGCATTACTTTTACCACAGAAAACACAAACACACATATTATACAGGTGCATCTCAATAAATTAGAATGTCGTGGAAAAGTTAATTTATTTCAGTAATTCAACTCAAATTGTGAAACTCGTGTATTAAATAAATTCAATGCACACAGACTGAAGTACTTTAAGTCTTTGGCTCTTTTAATTGTGATGATTTTGGCTCACATTTAATAAAAACCCACCAATTCACTATCTCAACAAATTAGAATACTTCATAAGACCAATAAAAAAAAAAACATTTTTAGTGAATTGGTGGGTTTTTGTTAAATGTGAGCCAAAATGATCACAATTAAAAGAACCAAAGAGTTAAACTACTTCAGTCTGTGTGCACTGAATTTATTCACAATTTGAGTTGAATTACTGAAATAAATGAACTTTTCCACGACATTCTAATTTATTGAGATGCACCTGTATATAAAACTATATATTAGGTAATCTACCATTCAAAAGTTTGAGGTCAGCAAGAAATAAATTAAAGATTCATATTAGAGAATAATATTAGAATGATTTCTGAAGGATCATGTGACATTGCAGACTGGAGTAATGGCTGCTGAAAATTAAGCTTTGCCATCACAGGATTAAGTTGTATTTTAAAATTTATAAAAATAGAAAACAGTTATTAAATTGCAATAATATTTCACAGTATCCCCTGTTTTATTATAGTTTTCATGAAATAAATGCTGCATCGGTGAGCATAAGATACTTTTTAAACAGTACTGTATATACACCTTTGTCAGAAATTACATTTGAATTTATATTCATGGAAATTTTTCCTTTGTGAAGGTACATTATTTTATCCACATAAAAACACACAAGGTGTCTTTTACTGAAGTCAAATACTTCAAATAAATTTAGAATTAAATAGTTAACAATTAATAATAAAATTAAAATATTAATAAATAAATTAATATAAATAAGTAATTATCAAATTAAGAGTTTTTTTCTTTTCACTTTTGGTGGCAAAAGCACCAGTCAAATTCTGCCCCTGATATAGCATACACGTGTAGACTTTTTTTTTTAATACATAAAAATATTATGTTTTTTAACACAGCACTAAATTGCACTACTCTTCTTTCTGCATGAATCAAGACCCAAGAACTATGGCAGATCGAAAATGTCTACATATAAGGAATAAAGACATGTTTAGTAAAAGCACAAACTATTGAGTGAAGCATCAACAGTTGAAAGGAGTCCGTGTAGAAATGCACACTCACTTGGTGACGCAGAATAGTCTGATGAATTATCCGCGCGTAGTTGTCGAGTTTAACTCCAGAATTGCTGCGACTCCTCATTTTAGTTCCTAGCAAGTTTGCGAAAAACCTTTATGCTTCAAAAACCGCCAACAACATCCTCCTGCAATGAACATACACGGACATTAAGAAAGAGGAGGTGAGCTGGACGAACTTGAAACAAGTTGTCAAGCGGCTGCATGGTGTTCAGAGACGCTCGCGCGGCATGAGCTTCTGTCTCCAGTGTTTACAAGACGTGTTTTTTCAGACAAAATCTTGCGTAGATTCGGTGAATATAAACAAACCTGATCACTTAAAGCCAAAATCCGGAAGGAAAGTAAATTACTCGTGCACACTCGCGATTATACTGAAGCCAGTTACAGTCAGCTGGGAGGATCTTCCTACTTTTCAAAATAACACCAGTGAGCTCAACTTATATAATGTAGCATACATTTATGCGACAGACTCTTTTTTTAAAGGAAAACAGTTTATGCACTAACCTAATAAAAAAGCTTAGGGTGATGGAGTAAGGTAGTTAAAACTTTCATCTCAAAGACTATTACACATCTTGATAAAATAGACATCATGTTCGTTATGAAGGACCTGCTTTCAGATGCACATACGAATCTGTGTGAATCAAAAAGTGTATCTGTTAACTTTATGCTGAATCTTGATTTTATTTGGTAAATTTCATATTCATAAAAGTAGAAGGAATAATTCTAAACCTTGTTTTAAGGTTGTTATGGCTGATTTTCATTCATATATGGATTCTCTTCAATGTATTGATAGTTAAAAATGTAAAGATACAATTGTATTGTTGTCAAATTGTTTTTTTTTTGTTTTTTTGCATATTTATATCTGAAATGTAAATTCTAAACCGAATTTATTATTTTTTTTTATTTAGATGTCTTGTTAGAATTGTATATGTTTCTGTTTTGTTGTACTTTCTAATTAAAAAAAGAAAAGAAAGAAAAAAAACATACAAATCGGTGTATAATTTTTTTTTAATTTATTTATTTATTTATTTATTTTTTTGTGCATTGATGTGAGTATCTAATAATATTTAAACAAACAAAAACAAAGATATGGCTAGTTTTTTATACTGTTTAGGAACGAGTGTTAAAAGTTCACAAACAATAAAACTATCTTACAATTTAAAATTGAACTGATGCAAGAGAGATGCAAGAAAAAAGCAAACTGAATGTATTTAAAATCCCTTGTTAATTCCATTGTTAATTAATTTTAATGAATCATCCTCTGATAATTTATTTGTTTTCATTTACTTCACTTAATACATTTAATTTTCTTGCTATTATGATTGTTTTTACATCAGTAATATCATAAAGATGTATCTCGCACATCCACTTAGTGGCAGCATAGTCACATCCTAACAGTGCTGAGACAGATTTCCAATCATTAAATTTACTTGAAGGAATAGTTTATTTGTTTATTTCTTTGTTTGCTTACATCCCATCTTGTGTCCTCTGAGTTTCAAGGATCGTTATCTAATTTTGTTCTGTCTGCTCCCTTCATCATCTCAAAATTTCACCCCTCCTCCCTTTCAGCTCTAGTTCTGAACAACAGTAATTTGTATCCAAAGAATTTTGGACATCTGGACATTTTGGCTTATCTTTGCACTTTCCCAGCTAATCTTGACTTGTTATTTTGATGTGTATACCTAATATATTCTTATTTAACATGTACATTATTACTGAAAAATAATTATTATGTTTGGATGTTTAAGATGGTTCAAAAATTTTTACAGAAAAAAATGCAGATGTGTTTTCTATTTAAAAAAATAACAGCAAAATGTGTACTAGGTCTATATGTACAGAACAACCTGTATATTTTTCAGTTTAAAACTGTAATTTACAAAACAAACAAACAAAAAAGCCACACCACTTTTAACATACTGACATTATCATAAGGTGGTAAAAAGAAAGCCACATGACAAATCAAAGTTCATCACAAGTAGCATTTCCACAAACTAATACATAAGGTGCACAATTGTCATACAAACAAATACAAAACACCATGGTAACACTTGACACTAAAATTATGCAATTCACATTCATTTAACAACATGAATTGTAACATAAAAACCCTAATATACATACATGATAACAAAATCAAGCAAGGGAGCTTACCGTTAACCAATTTACAGTTTTTCCTGTGACATTTTTACAGTCTTTAACAGTTAAAAAAATTTTACATTTAGAAAAAGTAATATTTTCCAGTGCTCTTCATGAGTCACCTTTATTTTTTATTTATATAGCGCTTTTAACAATACAGATTGTGTCAAAGCACTTAACAGTATCAAATTGGAGGATAGAGTGTCAGTAATGTATAATAATAAGATTAAACACTCAATTTTCAGTTAAAGGCATTTCATTATTGAATTCAGAGATGTCATTGTCTAGCTCAGTTTAGTTTAAATAGTATATATGAAATCAAATTGACGATAATCGTTAGAAATTAAGTATGTATGGGTATGTATGAGTATGTATGGGTCACGTACTAGTGTTTAGTGCTCACACCATTCAGGAGAAATGACACAGATCACTAACTATGGTTCTGTGAATTCCAGAGTTCTTTGTCACTCAGATTGTGCGTGAACAGCACACCGAGGCGGAGTGCTGAGCTGCTGCTCAAAATCTTCAATACGTCACCATATGACTTCATATGTCGTGATCTTCATGTCTCTTGATTCTATCTGTCTGGCGACAAAATTATCAATGACTAAATGACATTTGAAAAGTGTCATTTTACTTTTGTTCTGTTTGTTATCGTCTCAGAATCACTGATTAATACGTCTCTGAACATTAGTCTCCAATCTGCACTGCACATGCTTGGCTAACTTCTTTGAGGTCTGCCATATCAGCCAAACGACTGCTTTGTGCTGCGTGTGTCTCTGGTCTCAGCTCAGAAACCCTGATCACACCAGAGAGGCTTGCATGAGAAATCTATAACAATGACTGACGTCCAGCTATTCAGGCCTAATTCGCAAATGTTTACATTTTTAAATGCATTATAGAATTAAGTTTTTCCTGGAACTGCAGAAAAGTGCATTGAACTGTGCAACTGTAAATGCAATAAATTGAGTTCATGACATAAAAGCCATTTTTTAGAAAATGTTTTTATTTCAGAACCCCAAAGTTCACTCATATGAGACATGCACATATAAAGTTACAGTACAGTAAATATAATGTATAAATCTTATAATGATATATAGTCAGATATATAAAAAAAGAGCTTTAAATGAACTGTTGAATCATACAAAATGAAAAGAGAAACACAATAAATAAGTAGTCCCATACTGAAATGATGCTTGTAAATCCCGATCTATGAGATGAGGTGGAGACACTTGTATATAACAACATAAATAGTGAGAGATAAATGAGTCTTAAATTAAATAAAACAAATGTGAGCACACAGATAAAGGCAAAGGATGGAGGCGAATGGTTAATAATATCTAGGCACAATCAATAATGGCAACCTTTGCACTTTCTCTGTCCCTTTTTCTCCAGACTAGCTTTGGTTCAACGACATTTGGGTTGAGCTAAGGCACTAGCAGACACGTTTGCCAACACTTGCATATATAGCTTACAAGTAACATGATCTAATACTACAGACCAGTTTCCATGTTTGGACTAAGCTTAGTCCTGAGATGAGCTATTAGTGCCAAAGGCTATTCTCTCCTCTGTGGACATCCAGGACAGGGACTGGACTTAATCTGGTTCAGGGAAACTGGCCCAAAACACATACTGTATCACCTTCCCAGCACCACCTGAAATATGTCAATCGAAAATCCCACTTCTTGTATATAGCAATATCACTGTGCAAGTAGATTGTGAGGTTTATGTTGATTTTCTTTGCACTCTCAAAAGAGTCCACATGTTATGTACCTTATGATAAGCACAATCTTGCAGAACATTACCTATTGCCTCATTTGTGGCTTACTATATGTCTAACTGATGATTAACTGCATTGCACATTCAGTTGTCTCCTGTTGCTCACTGAATCAAGCTCTCGTCATGCGTGATGTTGTAAAAATGTCAGATCAGAGAAGGAAGGAGTCTTCATTTTAGGAATTAATCGGTTGGCTGTAGGAACAGTGGCCTTTGCTGTGGAATAAAATATACGTTGAGAATCAGTTCTTACATTTCTTGTTTGAAAGATACGTTTGAAAGTGTTGCAGCAGGACAAAATACTTGAAATGTTTAAGTGATGCATTCACCTGCATATTCCAGTCGAGCACTCATAGTTGTTCTGGCAGTAGGCACCGTGAGGTTTAGTACCTATGATCCTCCATAACGGGGTCATTCGAGCTGTTCTCTTCAGTGACCTTTGAACTTCCTGCACAGAAGTTGAAGGTGTGTCCAAATTTGGCACAGGATTGCAGGTCACCTGAAACACATAATGCATCATGCATCTACTCTAATAAAACGTATTATCTGGTTAATAAAATAGATAAAATTATTCAAGTATTTCTTCATCGCTTATGTAGTTATGTTTTATGAGTTTGACTATTTGGTTAATAGTATGTCATTTTAATTTCTCAACAAAATCTAAATGAATGAACACAAGTAGAACTAAAACAAAATTATATTTGACAGCGTCAAGGCTCCTTTAAAATAGTTCCACCTTTAAAAAAATAATATTTAAAATTATACAAAAACATAATAATGCTTAATATAATTTATTATTTTAATAATACTGGTTAATTTAAATTATTAAAATATTATATTAATAATATACTATTTTAGGTGATCTAAAGTATTTTTAAAAAGTAAACACAATAACATAAATATCAAAAGTCAACAGTTTACAGAGCTGTGAATAAATAAATTTTAAAATATTACAAATAAAAAAATGACAGTCATCATAATTACCTGCTGGACAAGCACCAAAAACACCAGGCACCAGGCGAGAAGAGCCCCTCTGTGATTGTGATCCTGCATGCTGAATGAGAAATGTTTCAGTTGCTGTAACAGTGAGCTCACAGCGACACTGACGACAGAGACGATGTACTGTCTTATATACCCTCCAGTCAGCAGAAGAGAGACTCTCCCTCATCCCTTTCTCTCTCTCTCTCTTTCTCGGCCTCTGTCTCTCTGCTTTTTCATTACCAGATGTGGCACATGTTTGCTTAATGTTTGTGATTTGGATAAGCTGTCCTCTGGGGCTCTGGGAGAGAATGCAGCCAGAGTTGAGAGAAGCAAGGGATAAGAAAGGAATGAGGGATAAGACCAAAATCAGTCATATTTTGGACATGTGCTTGTCAGCATTTTAAAGTTCAGTGATGTTTTACCAGAGTTTATTGACTTGTACATTTTGGCTACACTCTTAAAAATAAAGGTGCTTCAAAAGGTTCTTCAAGTGATGCCATAGAAGAACCATTTTTGGTTCCACAAAGAACCATTCAGTCAAAGGTTCTTTAAAGAATCATCTCTTTCTTACCTTTTTATAATCTGAAGAACCTTCTTTCACCACAAAGAATCTTTTGTGAAACAGAAAGGTTCTTCAGATGTTAAAGGTTCTTTATGGAACCATTTAGACAAAAAGGTTCTTCTATAGCATCGTGAAGCACCTTTATTTTTAAGAGTGTATGCAGTGGTATTTACTGATATAAAAACAGGTTTAAATAGGTAGATGAGATGATATATGTCAGATTCTAAGGCGTCTGAATCAACTTTTCCCACCCTGATTCTTTAAAGTTCCTTTGACATAGTTCTTCTGTCTCTCTTTTATCATATACACATGCACAGGGGCCTTGAAAAAGAAAAATGGCTGATTAGAGGATCTGCTGTGTTTTAATAAAGAATAACAAATGGACAAAAAAGCCTGTGACTAAGTTGCAGCAAAAATGGCAGTGGGTCAGAAATGAGTCGAACCACTGATCCAGCTCATCACAAAGGTTCCCCACTGACTCATGGTGTTTACTGGAAATGATGCTGCTTATCATCTTGGGATTGTCAGTTCACATAAATAATACCCAGCACTGTTTCATAAGCTGGTGGCCTTGTTTAACACATTTCTAGCATGCTCACTGTATTGTTCATAGCATTGTGATAGAGCTCAAGGTTGGGTTTATCAAGGTTCTGCAAGTTTCTTCTTGAGTGAGAGGCAAACGTGATTTGTTCATATCAATGTTGCATCTAAATCTATATTGGTTAAGTGTTTATTGAGGTCAAGCTCAGCATGCTTGTCACCTGACTACCTCTCTATAGGACTGGCCTTTCTTCTTTATGCTTGTGGTGTTCACACTACCATTCAAAAGTTTAAGTAATTAATACCTTTATTCAGAAACGACATATTAAATTGATCAAAAGTACCAGTAAAAACATTTATAATGTTACAGAAGTTTTCTATTTCAAGTAAATTACATTCTTTTGAGCTTTCTGTTCATCGAAGAATCCTAGAAAAAAATGTACCATGGTTTTCACAAAAATATTACTGTTTTCTTCATTGAAAATAATGTGAAATGTTTCTTGATTTATTTTGTGTTGTTTAGAATTTATTTTAAATAATTTATTTATCATTTTTATGAGAAAAACAACAAAAACAGGGTAGTAATACTGAATAATAAATATATTTATAAGTAATAAATAAATATATACTAATTTAAACACTAAAATGTATAAGAAATGTTTCTTGAGCACCAAATCGGCATATTGGAATTAGGGGTGGGATAAAAAAATCGATTCTCCGATGCATCGCGATTCTCTCTTCAACGATTCTGAATCGATTCGGAGCTTGTTTCCCCCTTGTTTGTTTGTCCTGAAGCTCGATTGCGGCTGCGGTTAAATGCACAGTATGCACTTGCATTTTCAAATACTTTTATACGAAATTGATGTACACATCTGTGCATTAGTCTGAATGCACCCTGTTAAAGCTGCCACTGTCTATGATCTCATCAGTAATAATCAAAAGGCAATAATGCAGAGAAAAAAAAGAAAAATCCATAACTATTGTCTGTAAACTTTCGGATACTTAAAGAACACTTATTTTAAATAAGTAATTGTTTTAAAAGTACCCTGCTTATATAATAAAAAAAAAAGTAAATTTTGCACAAAATAAATTTGATATAAAATTTATGTGAAAATGTAGTCATGTGCAGTAATATTGAAAATTGAGAATGTGACGCATCGTGATATTGAGTTGATAATGATAATCGTAATTGAATTGAATCGTGAAACCAAGATTCACACCTCTACTTTTAAGATAGCAGTACTGACACACAGATACTCCAACTATAAACAAAAAGCACAGAAACTGCAATTTTGGTTAAGATGTAAACTTGTAAAGATGTATTTGCACAGCAGAAGAATTAATTGGGGAAAAAATGTAGATCAAGAATCGTTTTGGAATCGGATCGTGACTCCCAGAATCGGATCGGATCGGATCGTGAAGTGCCTGAAGATTCACACCCCTAATTGGAATGATTTCTGAAGGATCATGTGACAATGAAGACTGGAGTAATGATGCTGAAAATTCAGTGTTGCCATCAAAGTAATAAATTACATTTAAAATATATTAAAATAGAAAAGTTATTTTAAATTGTAATCAAATTATACAATATTACTGTTTTTCCTGTATTTTTGAGCATAAGAGACTTTCAAAAATATTAAAAAGTCTTACCGACCCCAAACTTTGAACAGACTCTTTTTATTAACAAAGTCAGAAATGCTGGTTAAGGCATTCCTTGTATAGTCAAACTTGTAAGGTTCAGGACACTGAAAACATATACATAGCAGTATTTCAAATGTAAATGTAGCTTGACAAAAAATAACCTTTGAGACATTAAGCAGGGTTGGGTAATCAGCATTAAATGAGGTGAAAAGAATCAAGTGTTTATAATGATCATGAAGCTTTTCTGTGCAATTCTACCAGGAAATCTATATCCAACTCCATCTGCACAGACGTGACTTCTCTCAGGTCACTGTTAGTATTTACACGAACTAGCAGTTTGAAATGCAAATTAAATCACTGATGAACAAACCCTGATCGGTTTTTGGAGATAAATCTGTGCATTGAACAACATATTATGGAGCAATACTGGAACATTCTATCATTTGAAAAAGATAAGACACTAAATTCCTTCCATCAGTAGCTTTAAGAAAACTTTTTCGGAGTTCAGCTGCAGAACTACTGTATATATCTATTATCCTAATGATCTCTCTATATGAATCAAATGATGACAATTCATCAGGGTGTTCCTTCAGCGCTCCAGGGTCAAGGACAGCAATTGTTATCCCCGTTTGGCATGTTTGTCAGTTTTGGCACTCAGTCAAAATATTGCAGACAAAGTACACCATCCCGCTGGGAAGTGAAACAATTATCAGTTGCCAAAGCTGAGAAAAGGGCCTCGGCAGATTTGTCCAGTTTTACTCCATCCAGTTGATAGAATATAGTCTACCTGCATTTGGAAAAACATCTGTGGATCTGTTGGAAAGGGGATTTATTTGTGACTCATGTAGTTCAGTTCTAAGTTCTCTGCTCCTCTGTGACAGAAAAAATAGGGAAAAGTGATTTAATTGGAGGTCAATAACATCATAAACAGATAACCTTTGTTTATAGGCTTCTCTAATTGATAACATCAAGTTTATATAAAGGTAAGCCAGACCTCTGACTTTTCCGCTTATCTTGGCCAAGAACTGTCCACTTCTTGGAAAGGGGTCTTCTAATCGACATAAAATGACCAATACAGTTTGTTTTTGCATTTTTAGGAGTAGATAAGTCTTAAATTGATCTCAACATAAAGCAGAATATTAAAAATTATACAGAGTAGGCTTATAAGGTTCTATTTGTGCCAAAAAGGATTCGACTGCTTTTTATACATTTGTCCATGTCTACAATCATTGTGCACATTAGTATATGATGATTTTTGTATTTGTTTATCTCATCTTGTTCTGTCATTTATGCAAGGCTATTTCCAAAAATTATGCCATTCTGTTTATTTCCAAAAATTATTACGACAAAGTACGAAGATGAAACCTTAGGACTAGAATAGAAAAAAAAAGCTATTAAAGGTTTTAGAAACCTCATTATTTAAAAAAAAGAAAATACCTTGATCCGTAAAATATGTTGAAGAAAGTAGTAATTTATAAAGCATAAAACTGACACACAAACACAGGTAGGATGACATAAGCAGACAAATACAAACAGACCAGAGATAAAACAATAGACATAAATGTATTCTACAAAGTCGTCAACTTTTTTGGCACAAATAGAATGGCGTAGAGACTATCCTTTTGTCTTCTATGTTCTTACTGGAAATTCAAGTGATCGTTTGTTCTAAGACAGTACAGTATGGTTTCATTTATTTCTGGCTAGAGATCCCAGATCCCATAGTCCATGAACAATAATCCATATTTCTGATTACTGCTCAAAGTGTTGCTAGATGTTTAGCAATGTTGTACATGTTGTTTCACACTGTTAAAGGGATATAAATGAAAAATATCCATTGTATGGACATAAAAAACACTAAGACATTGCTCAAGTCATCTTCTTTTATGGTCCACAGAAGAATGAAAGTTATACAGATTTGACATACAGAATGACATGAGGATGAGTAGGACAGAATTAATATTTTTAGGTAAATTGTGAACTGTGAGTGACTGTAAGAGCTGCTCCACATAAACATGGGGTCATTCCCTGTGGTTGCTGAGGTTTTGGCTGATGGCTTTTACCTGCTCAAATTGTTGAGGACAGTCCACAACCTTTTAGGTTTCTGTAATGTCTTCATGTCTTTGAGATGTTTGGCTATTACTATCTATCTTCTTTCATCTGATTGGCCACCTTTGGACAGACATGTTCTAATACTGCTATTATTTTCGGTGGTCGTGATCAGCTCTACCATTTGGACACTGTGTGCCGCTGCTAAATTGAATTCTTACGTCCTTCTCAGGTTACCTGATCTCTGATCTTCTTCAGCCATATTCACTGTTCTGTGGTGCACTGTTGTCGTCCACATCTTCCAGGTTAGCTTTTCTGATTCAGTGTTTGCTAGGGTAAAGTAGTGTAGAACATTCTTTGGTTTATTGTTCTTTTATTGTGTTGGGCAAGTTATGCTTGTTCTGTGAATTACTACCTTCTTCCACTTTTTGATAACAGAGGTTCATGACTGTGCTCATGACATTAAAAAAAATACAATTTATATGAGGAACTGTATATACACTGTCCACAGCCGTTAAAACATACATCTTCCGTGTCAAAAATGCCATAGAGCAAATGATTGTAACAATAAGACTGACTCAAGCATGTTCAAAACATTCTTTCAGCATGTCAGCATCTTGGCCTGATAATGCATAGAGGCTGAACACTTGCATAAGGTTCTGAATGAACTTTCACCAACTCTATAACATCAAAGCAGCCAGTTCAGACCAGCATTCCTGCAGACTTCTGATATTTAATAGAGCTGAAGCACAGCTGGGAAAGAGCACCCTCTTCTGAACAAACCTAACCATAACCAAACGAAAGAGAGACAAGTGACCACACAAGCATATGTAAGTTTGCTTTCTTTTTTATACAAAATAACTACTTTATTTCATCTTTCATAATGGGATTAAAACATTCATTTAGGTGCATGGATTTCTCCTCTAAGAAATACATCTTTGAAAGTCTCTTTTTCATACACATAATGGATGTCGTCTTTGAGGTAGTGCAAAATTTGCATCCGCTCCTTTTCTCCACTTGCTTTTGAATCCTGTGCTCTTTGTCAAAGATGGGCAAAATCTGTGCTTTTAGAAAGAGAATACAAATGCAACAGACACAAGAGAAACAGCAACAATGCTAAAGCCTACAAGTCAACAGACAGGGCTTTTTCATGCTTCATTATTTTTTTTTTCCTTCTCCATTTTCCTATTTTCTTTAGACAGACTTTTCAGTACAGTGTCTTCAATAAAGTGCCAAAATTTTTCAACTCCATTCCCCTCCATAAATACATTATGAAAGATGTCACATTAATACACACTAGACAGAAACCAAAGAACATACATAGACAAAGAGTAAATAGAAAAAAAAAAAAAAAATTACATGATCGTAGCTCATTCATTTAACAATCAGAATCCACTTATTCATACCTACATCCCCAAAAAGTCAGGTACTGCGAGAGATGAGACTGAATTGATCACTCTCCACAATTCAAGTCTTATAGAAACCTCTGTGTGTGAATGCCGTTAGTACTGCACAAGAAATGGCAACAGGCCAATCAAACCCAATATAGCCATTCCTTTCCCAACTGTGCTGGTACAAATTCACATTGTCCTTTAGGACCATTCAGTTCTTGTCCTTATCTGACCCTGAGCCCAAAGTCATCTGCAGGTGCAGGAGTCTGCAATCATATCTTCATATTCTTTATAAACTATGTTTCCATTCCTCTCCATCATCAGCACACTGACAGGTTTGTATTTATAAGGAACACAAGAGGGCAAAGGGATATCTGCCACACCAAGCTCGCTGATGAACGTCTGCATGATCGCGTGGTTGGGTGAATTGTAGCCGTAATGCAGGATACGAGGACAGTCTCCCATACAGTAACGAGGATTGTACTTGTGGGGTGCAATGATCCAGTGGTCCCATCCCAAATCTTTGAAGGCCACACGGTAGGAGTGCAGCTTGCACTGGTTTTTGGCCACGCTGTTCGAGCCCTTGCTTGTAGTTGGGGATGTCAGAGACGATGCTCCCAGGTTCCTTAGACCGACGGGTCCTGGGACGGGAAAGGGGCGTGAAGTACTTCCCCCATTCCACAGGCTGCTTGTTCTCCTCCAAGAAGAGCAGCAAAACAGGAGCTTGAAGATGGTGTTGAGGTGGGACGTGTTTTCGATGTGTAACGGACCTGGCATGTTCTTGCTGTGTGCATCGGTAATGGGCAAAGAGGGATACATGGCCATCTTTCGACTCGGAGACGTGGTTTGTGACATCGGATTCAGTCCACAGGCTTCGAGGACCCATAATGACGCGGTCACCCACAGGAAGATCTTCAAGAGACGTCACTCGTGCCTCACAGATAAAAGGAAGATGGGATGACACAGGTGACCTTAGGTGCATAAAAGACGCCCTCACCAATTTGTCCAACAAGAGGTTTTTCAGTTCATATTTCACTGTGTAGGTATACTGAAGGTCTAGTCCAGTAAGTTTTACAGATAGGAGAGAGAGAAAGAAAAGAAATAATCAAACAATTTTTCAATAATTTAAGGGGTACACTTCACAGCACATCTTAAAAATAAAGGTTACAAAAGGGGTTTTCAGGCAACAGTGCCATAAAAGGACCATTTTGGGCTCTCAAAAGAACCTTCAGTGAACAGTTTCCACTATAAAGAACTATTTGTGCAATGAAAAGGTTCCATAGATGTTAAAGGTGGAACAATAGAACTTTGATTTTTAAGAGTGCAGACAAAGATTCTAAGCATCTTTTCTATAACATAAGGCATAATGTGCTCTAGATGTACTTGTAAAGGATGTGTAGTGAGATAAGACAGAGTGCTTTACCACTTGAGGTTGGGAGAAAGTGCTTTTCAGTGGTGGACGCTTGAAGCAGCCTAATAGTGTTGGACCCAAATAACTTGTGCTGTTTTGGTCGTCCATCTGCATCCGCCGCTATCCTGTGTAGACTTAACATGAGTCGCATAGCTTCATCTTCAGTTTGGCTTTCTAGGAAAGGTCTAAAATAAGAGTTCCTCTGTTTGGGGTGTCGATTTCGGTGAACTTCTGTACTGGCGACGCCAAAATGTGACGGAGAGGCCATGTTTCCGGCCACGCGCGTAGATATGTGCAGCACAAACAAACAGGACAGTGCGCAGAGTCTCAGACAGGTGTGACTGCTGCTAGCCTTCATGTTCTGCCCCTCGTACGGACGAGTGCCACCTGAGAGGCTACCATCGTCTAAGACAATCAGCGGGCGGAATTCAACCTAAACATCACCGGAAGTTGACAACCTTTTTGCTGCACCCCTAATCGTGTGACGTCATGCCCAATTACCTGTCCAAAGTCAAGGTTGATTTCATGTCATTTAGCTCCTGCGTGCAGAACACACAGGTGGTCTTTATGCACTTTCAGCTTGCTTTAGTGCATAATGTTGCTGTTTGAGCATCAAACAGATCTGCAAAGTCTCAGAGCTAGGATGTATCCAAATAATCAATGTTGTTATATTTTGCTTGATTTTCATATCCATGTATTCATTTATGGTTTATTCTTTCTTTATTTTATTTTATGCTTATATTAATCCTCATCGTATATTCATATTCAAATACTGTTACTCATTTATGTTTATCTTTTATTTTTGTTTGATGTATGTTCATATGTAATATTCGTAGTATTCTCCAAAAAATATGTTATGCACCTTTTATATAAAGATATATCCTTCTTTGCTGGTGTTTTGTTAGATATTAGACATCTTTCAACTACTGCCTGAGTAATAATGTTTCTCAGAATTAGTCATTAATGGTACTAGATGTTCTTTTCTAGAAACAGCGTTTTTGTATTATGTGAAAAATGATATTTAAAAGTGGTTATTTTGCTGTATTTGTTCTAAAGGTGTGAACACCACTTCTATTTTTAACCTCAACATTTGACTGGTCACAATGACCCAGCCTAACGTCTTCTTTACTCTGACTCTTACTCTTTCTTCTCCCTTTTTCTTCTGTTTCTTTTGGTTTTCCCCTCTCCTTGTATTCTTTTTATATCATACTTTTTAGGGTTTTTCTTCTGATATTCACTACTTCATCCTTTAGATATAATAATTTGGATTACTCTGCACTTTAGTAGGGTGAAGTCAGCTAAAATGGGCCACGTTTTGGTAAATGAATTATAATACCATCAAATAAGCTATGCATGAGATCTAATGATATTCTTATAAATTAGCATGGGTCTCTTAAATATATTTATATTTTTAAATGTGAAAAAGTATAAAAGTTTTAAAATTATGAGAGTTAAGAGTATAAGCAGGTACCTTCTTGAGCCACGGCACAACATTCAGGTAAAATGGGCCAGCTGTTCAGTTAAAATGGGCCAATATAAAAAGAGAACAACAGGTAATTTCAGTTTAAATCATTTTCCCCTGGTTTCACAGAAAAGGCTTATGCCTAGTCCTAGACTAAAATGTAAGTCTTAGCTGTTTCACCTGAAATAAATTTGCACTGACTGATCTTAAAATATATCAGTGCCTTTGTTTTGTCTCAAGATGCACCCCAGTATTGTTTTTTTCTAAGCATGTTTATAAAAATTACTTAAATGTACTAATTGAACTATGGCCTAATCCTGGCTTAGTCTAAGCCCTGTCTGTGAAACCAGGCCTTTATTTTTAACAGTAAATTGACACTATTGTCTTTAGTGTGCCATAGCAACACCATAAATGTATTTCATAAAATATAAAGTTGAATGAATATTTAATTAAACAATGTCATTAAAAATGAACTGATCATGTTGTATAGGTGTGTGTTTCTGTGCATTGGTGTCTTTTGTGTGCATGCATGTGTGTATGCTTGTATTTTTTTTTAAAGACTGTTAAGATTGTGTATGGATACATATCTACAGTAGGCCTGTAAACCTATTTTCACCCTCAATTTCTGTGTAAAAGTGTGTGTGTGTGTGTGTGTGTGTGTGTGTGTGTGTGTGTGTATGCAGCCCATTTTAGTGACATCTTCCTTTCTTCCCCTTTCTCTTCTTGTCTCTCTGTTTCCTTTCTTTGCTTGTCCTCCTGCCATACTGTCTGCAATGCATTTTTAAAAGACTGTTAAGATTTTGTATGGATACATATCTAGGCCTATAAACCTATTTTCACCCTCAATTTCTGTCTAAAAGTGTATGTGTGTATGCAGCCCATTTTAGCTTAACCAGCTATTTATACCTAAAATGACCTTTTTCACAAAAATAAAAGTTTCTTTTATAAATTAAACTTTTTAATTTGAAAGAGCATGTCAAAATATTGTTCATAAACCTTTGCTTTGTTGGTAAGCTCACTTATAATTGCTTTAGTACCCTTATTAGTGATTAATGAAATTTTCTATGTCAGGCTCAATTACCTTACAATTTCTCAGACAATGTGATCACAAACCTTGTCACAAAAAAGTGTCCATAAATCTTGTGTCAACTCTGTTACCATACCATATTTTCCCTTTAAATTGATGGAATTGTCTCCAACAACTGTGTAAGATACAGGAAATGATGTCACTTCCCCTCACTGATAAGATCTGAAGCACTGAAAAGTATGTGTGCTCTCTCTGAGAAAATATTTGAATCTAAAAAGTTCTTTCACCAAGAGTTATTTTGTAGAATGTCAACTCTGTTACCACAATATCAGAAGGAAAACAGAATGTATTACTGATTGATCACACATTGGATTATTTAAACGTCTTTTAATCATGATTTCATTAGTGTCATGTGATCTTAGCATTTATGCTAGCAAGTGGAGTTTTTGGCAAAAATAAAATAAAATTGTCAATTCTGTTACCATCAAACTCTGTTACGAAGGTAGAGTAACAATGATGACAATAGTGTAACAGAATTGACAGTCCACTGGATAATTCTGCCAATTCTGTTACTTTACAATTCAGTTACTTAAAGGGTCAACTCTGTTTATGAACTATTTTCACAAAAAAACAATAAAATTGTTGTTTAAAATCTCATAAACATTATTGAGATATTGTTGCACCCTTATAATATTTCAACAACATTTCTGTTTTGTTTTTGTTTTTTTCTGGATTTTGTATATAATACATTTTCAGATGAAAAATACTTGCTCCAAGTGAACAGTTCTGTGAAGACATGGGTATTTTTTTTAATTTTTAAGGTATGCATAGGTGAAATATTATCTCAGTTTTGAGTGTTGGAATGTAAGGACTGTTTTTTTAATGAAACAAGAAGGATTTTTCCTGTTATGATTTATTGTTATTTCTACACATTGCCTAATTTGTCCGTAACAGAGTTGACAAACAACACCATAAAGACATCTGTTTTGTTTTGTTTTTTTATTAAAAGTAAAAAAAGGAAGTAACTTGTGTTTGTCAAGCGCTGAATTATTAAAATGTAATGTTTTCAATAAGATACTGGAAAGAATTTCTGTTAGCAAACAGTTTTTTTTCCCTTAATTTTCTGAAATGTCAAATGTATCTCCAATTATAGAATTCACGTGAATGAGCTCGGCATTTATAATTGTAATTGGTATTTATTATTGGCATTTATATTATAATTGGTATTATATCGGGGTAAAATACCCTACAGTGACCCCTACAATAATTCAGTGTCAAAAACCATCTCAAATCTGGATTTTAATCCATCATTCTGTATGGATCATCTATCTTCCTCTAGATGGAGCTGTCACTCAGTATTTTCCTTCATGAACAGACGCGTGCTCCTTCACTCAGTGCTTCAGCAGCAATGGCTCTCCTCAGGACGTCCAGGTTCATATCCTCTGTTGGGAGCCTCACACCGTCTTTGGCTGCCCTTCCCATTCGAGCCAGGTAAGGGAACTTAAAATAATCTCTCTTTAGTATTCTGTGACCAGTACGTTACAGTTAATGAGACTGAATTACTTTAAATTAAAGTTTAATGCATGCGGAATGAAAAATGTTTTTGACCCTCTTCAGTTTATCAGATTAATATTAATGGACTAAAGTCATTCTTACAGTTCATGCTGTGAAAGTGACTCTGCAGCTCGTGATTTTACACCATGTGGGTGTCTCCAGATATCTGCGCTACAGGCTGCTTTTATTATCATCTTCACACAGATTTCTAGCAGCCTCTGGATCAGAGTTATCATGATTACTAAACGAGTCATACTAACGGATATAGGTTAATACCTAGCATCTTGTGTATTGAATAAATGACTCGCATATGAACACTATAGCGTCCTTTTTGGTCTCACTAGGAGACCGTACGTACAGGTTTCCTGTGCGCTCATTGGGTGAAACGAGCAGGTTGAGCTTTCTGATTGGTCCTGCTGCTTCCGTGTTCTTCCCTCAAGAAATCATGGTAGTATGTGTCCTTTTGCACCACGTTTGGAGGGCAAAGAAGAGCTGATGATGAACAGAAGATCAATAACCTTTATTTAGTACACTACGATTTTTTTTCTGAAGTATCACTGCCGCTTATGCCACACCAAAAGCCCTCATCTCTATCTATTTGATAGTTAACGCAAAAGGGCTATAGAGTTACAAGGCCCACTTCCGTTTTTTAACAGAGATTAAATTACTCTGCTACTTGCTCATATAAAGTGAGCTTTTGTACAGTTTGTGTCTTTAATTGTCTTCTAGAGTCTGTAGTTTATGCAACAAAGTAATGTCAGCTACTAAGTCAAGAGTGTTGTATTAAAAAGCACTAACACATAGGATAAATACCACTGTGACACACAAGCTGTGCAGCAGGAGTTGATTCCAGAGCTGACCTTTGACTCCACAGGACTGCACAGCCTCAAATGCACACTTTACTGAACATACAACAATATAGAAGAGCATACTGATAGTAAATGGCATCAGTAGTTTTTGTTGTTGCTTAACAGCAAGGTAGTGAAAAACTGTACTTGTTTGTCTGGTGTATAAGTATGCAGAAACTCACTTGTGCTTTGAACTGTAGCCATTAATGTGCATGTTTCATTGCAAGGCCTTAACCATGTCTTGAACATTGGAGGGGAACAGTTATAGTTGGGAGAATGAATAGTAATGGTCCCTTGTATTTAAGGGAACTAAATAAGGGATTTAATGGAGTAAAGGAAAAGAAAGAAAAACCGTAAGGAACTATAATTAATTTGGAGTCAAGTTTGTGGTTTGTTACCTGATTTATTGTACTTGATTATTTTCTAGGAGCTGGATGAATAGTATATTTTCAACATACAATTTGCTCACCACAGACAAGGCTGAATAGTTGTTTAAAAATTTTTTTTTATTTATTTATTTGTTTTAGCTCATGGTGGACTGAGGTGCAGATGGGACCCCCTGATCCCATCCTGGGGGTGACAGAGGCCTACAAACGGGACACAAACTCTAAGAAAATGAACCTGGGTGTGGGGGCATACAGGGACGACAATGGCAAGCCATATGTTCTCAGCTGTGTCCGCAAGGTATGTAGTTTTTCTGTGCCACCACGTGTCTGAGCCTTTGTGAAAGAGTTCTATGAATTTAAACCTGGTAACTGCTTTTCAAACTGGTATGATTTTGGGGGAAAATAATACTCACAGCAGTGCTCTGTGTAAAATGAGTTCTTATGGGGCTTGTCAGAAATTAACCAATAGTTTTCAAGGGTACAGATGTTTTTGCATTAGGATGAGTCTGCTCCAGTGGCATTGGCAACATTCAGGAGGTGGTGTGTCTGTGTTAACATGTGCTTTTGTTTTTCTCTATTTCTGCAAAGTCACCCTGAGTTGAGTGATTTGAGAGGCTGCCTCTGTTTAAGCAGTATCCACCAATTACATTCATCACCCTCAGCCTTGTAACTGTGGAGAAGTCATCGTAAACATTTATGTTTTACTGAATTTATTAATGATTTTTTTAATGAAGCATGTTTTTGTTTAGGCTGAGGCTCTGATTGCCTCTAAGATGTTGGATAAAGAGTATCTGCCCATTGGGGGTCTGGGTGACTTTAATAAGGCTTGTGCTGAGCTCGCACTGGGGCCCGACAGTGAGGTTCTTAAAAGCAAGAGGGTGAGTATGTCTCTCTAGTACCTATTGAGTCTTTCGTTATTGTGTTAACTTTAACACCTTTGATTGTTTTTTTTTATTTTTTTTTATTAATGTTTATTTACCATTACACTTAAATTTGTTTTTTTTTTTCTTTGTTTTTTCTTTCTTAGAGCATCACTGTCCAGACAATCTCGGGCACTGGTTCTCTGAGGATTGGAGCAAACTTCCTGGTGTGTATTTCATTCATTCTGTTCATTCCTTCAGCAAGCTTTGCAGCTGTTTATCATCTCCACAAGAAAAAAGGACATTTTCTTTACCTCATTCAGTAGTATCTTAGAATATCTTAGAAGAAGCAAACACAAATATAGCACTTATATGTCATGTGGTAATTGTTTATAGTGTTTTACACCCCTTTCTCATCTATTTCTCCGTTAGTCACGGTTCCATACAGTGGCAAGGGATATATACTTGCCAAAGCCATCCTGGGGGAATCACACCCCTATTTTCCGTGACGCTGGAATGCAGCTGAAAGCATACCGTTACTATGATCCTGCTACCTGCGGCTTTGACTTTACTGGAGCGCTTGATGACATCTCGGTGAGCCAACAAAAAATATTAAGCAGCACCACTGTTTTCAACATTGGTAATAAGAAATGTTTCTTGAGCACTGGATCAGCATATTAAAATGATTTTCTGAAGGATCATGTGACACTGAACTATGAGTCTGTCTGAGATACAATGAATGTTTATCTTTTCTTTACCTACAGAAAATTCCAGAGCATAGTGTAATCATGCTCCATGCTTGTGCTCATAACCCCACTGGTGTGGACCCACGAACAGAGCAGTGGAAGGAGCTCTCGGCTGTCATCAAGGTGGGTGTGTCTGTTGTTGTGATTTAGTTTTTTTATCCTTCATGCCTCCTTCATTTCACATAGGCATTATTTGTAAAGCATAGCAATAATAATAATGTTTGCTTGAATTCCCTGAATGAAAAGATACTTCAGACTGTTGACCTGATGTTGCTTCACTATCTTGTTGTCCACTCTCTCTCTCTGCAGAAGAGGAAACTTCTAGTGTTCTTCGACATGGCCTACCAGGGCTTTGCTAGTGGAGATATTGATCGCGATGCCTGGGCTGTGAGATACTTCATTGAGCAGGGCCACAATGTCCTTCTGTCTCAGTCCTTTGCCAAGAACATGGGTCTCTATGGTGAGCATATTATGTGTAGGACACTGCATTTACACTGTAAACAATTACCTTTTTTCCTACCAATATCCAGCACAGATTGGATCTTGATGTATGTGTGTAAATTGCAAAAACAAAAAACATTCACATCTGATATAAGATTTCACATTTGGAAATGACTCATATGTATCTGGTCATCTGATCTATGAAGTATCCAGTATCCTCTATATTTTGATAATTTGGTCACCATCTGGTGAGGTCATTTTTTTTTTTTTTTTTTTTACTTTTAATTTAAATTATTTTAGAAATGTAAGAGATTTTTTTCCAGTTAAAAAATAATTTAGATGAATGATTATCTATATACTGCACATTAGATTATTAATATAACATCTTCATAATTAATATCAAAGATACAGAGCGTAACTCTTTGTAACATTTAATTGGTCAATAAAGTTTAGCACAGTGTGTCCCTTAAATGCATGCCAGAGGTCAGAAAATTATCTGTTCTTTAGGCTGGACAGACACAGCCTGTTCTAATAGCAAAGGAAAAAACATGTAATGACCATTTAGGGCGGAAAATAACACAATGTCTAAAGAAATAAGTAAATTAACAAAAAGCAATACATACCTTATGTACACTACTGCTCAGAAGTTTGTGGTTGGTAAGATGTTTTAATGTTTTGAAAGAAATCAGTAATATTGTGAAATATTTTTGCAATTTAAAATAACTGCTTTCTTTTTTGTTATATTTTAAAATATAATTTATTTCTGCCATGGAAAAGTTTTCTTTGATTAATAGAATGATATCTGTAACATTATAAATCACTTCTGATCAATTTAATCCTTGTTGAATAAAAGTTAAAAAAAATAAATAAATTATTAACCCCAAACTCTTTAACTATCTAATATAAACAAACATAATCGTATGACTGTGTTTGTTGTAGGTGAGCGTGTTGGAGGGTTCACAGTGGTGTGCACTGATGCTGAGGAGGCAAAGAGGGTGGAGTCTCAGCTGAAGATCTTGATTCGCCCCATTTACTCCAACCCACCCATGAATGGAGCACGCATCGCCTCCACGATCCTCAACACACCAGAGCTGCGTTCTACATGGTCAGACTTGCTTGCATACTCCTTAAGAACTTGCTTTCATAAAAGTTCATGCCTTTTTTGACATCCGTGTATTTCTGTAGGCTGGAGGAGGTGAAGGGCATGGCCGACCGTATCATTAAAATGAGAGAAATGCTGGTGACTAATCTGAAGAAGGAGGGCTCTACTCACAACTGGCAACACGTGATTGACCAAATCGGCATGTTCTGCTTCACTGGACTCAAACCTGAGCAGGTACAACCTTTTGCATAATCAAAAATTAGAATATTTGTGCATATGTATTATTAAATGTTGTAAATTGGTACAAGCTCTAACAGTAGGAGGTGCTGTTGTGTTTCAGGTGGAGCGTCTGACAAAGGAGTTTTCTGTTTACATGACTAAAGATGGCCGGATCAGCGTTGCCGGTGTGACCTCTGGAAATGTGGGATACCTTGCACATGCCATTCATCAGGTCACTAAGTAGATCAAACTTATGTTGAGACAGGAGATTGGTTTGCTGGTCCTGTTTCTGTTAGTCCACCCCACTATTCCTCTTTGGACTCAGATCTCGGCTTCACTTCATTTGGCTGTTTTAATAGGTCAACATCAATCCTGAACATGTTATCAGGGTGTATAACGGTAACCTTAAGTCATCTCACAGGATATCCTGTGGTTCTGTGACTAATAAGCACATTTGAGAACATTTTTCATCCTGTTAAAATTCTGTATGAACTTTATTTATTGTGTGAGTGAAGTAAAATGAACAACAATAATAAAGGATATTGTGTCCATTTAATGATGTTTTGTTATTTTCATTGTTAGGGAACAGAACAAAACACACACACTAAACCACATTGATTTTTTTTCTTTAATGAAAATTTATTTAGATTTTCCCTTTACACACACAAAAATCTGTCAAAGTGTATGATCAGATGACAGATTATAACAGCAGTATTTGTACTCAGTTGTAATGTATACTGTAATTTGTGTTGTGTGTTTATCTATAACAACTGCTGGCTCTTTCATTTAAACCTGTGAATAATGTTTTAAGATTTTAAAAGATTTTAAAATTAAATTAAAGAAAGATATTTATTTGGTCTTTTCCCCCCAATAATTTAGGTAACGGATGAATGGACAACATGCATTCAACACTACAATTAATGTTAAGAAATTGACAAAATAAGAGTATTTCGTTGTAGTTCAGCAGCGCTGTAGAAAGGATATAAATGTTATGTCTTTAGTGTCAATTTAAAGTGTAGGAAATTATGCGGTAATGCGATGCAAAATTTGAAGGCTTGATATTGTTTAATTTGAGTAAATAAATTAAAAATAAATATTTAGTAAATAAATTATTCCTTTTACTATAAGGAATGAATTAATCTATTGAAAGGAAAAATCTAAAATGTGATGTTTTTTGTATTATTTGTACACAGTGCAATCATTTAATTATACATTATAAGAATGGAAAAATATTATATATTTTACACAGTATGACAGGTTTTAATGCTTCATAGTTCCTGGAAGTACGAAGTATATCCAGATAATATAAATCTTTACAGAAAATAGTCCAAAGAGTCATTAAAGACACACACACAAAAAAAAAAACACTTATCAAAGGAAACCTTACCTAGAAAATAAATTAATCTCAATTTATCATAAAATAAAATAAAGCTAATTTTATTCTTGTAAAATTAAACAAATATATATATATATATATATATATATATATATATATATATATATATATATATATATAAGTGTCCAAAAGAGAAGCACAAGAAAAGATAATTTTCTCCAAAATATAGCAACATATAAGGACATATTCCCAAAAAAGTGAGGGCAGATTCATCCACAACGTTATAGATGGTGCAAAGTGGAGACTTATCAGAAATGTTCAATTAGATATACCATATCTATCATATAAATCGGTGAGTACAGTAGATAGAATGTACTACATTACCCATAAGCTGAAAGTCTTGTTACAGCAGCGTCAAATATTACATATGAACCAGCGCTGCGCAGACCGATCAGTGTTTGACATCAAAGTACCGCGAGAGCGAAGACGGCTCCGTATGCGTTCGAATCGTTCTCGCGGTACTTTGATGTCCTACGCTGATCGGTCTGCGCAGCGCCGCTTCAAGTCGAACACACCTATAGCTGCTGCTGCTGCTGAGTAAGCAGAACATATCTCACAGATCTCAGTGGAGGCGGCAGCCACATCTTTATTTCTGTTCCACTGAAAAATATCACACCTATGCTCTTCAGTACAGCACAAGATCAGCGAAGAACAAACACATGAGGTGAGGCATCTGCTTTGTCACATCTTGTTTCATACCGGGAGAGTTTAATAGCTAAACAAATACATTGTTCCTATGTGAGTCATGTGATTCTTCGGGGTTCGTCATGGCATGTTTTGTGCTTTTCTGATTTGTTTACCCTCCTAGAGCAGTGAATATAGAGCTGATAGTAATGAATGAAACAAGTCTTGATCATGGCAGTGTCAGTTGTCTAGACTTGGCCTGACGTCTTGATTGAATCTTGAGTTTATTCATTGTTAGTGAGCATGAGAGTTAAGGATAATCTCATTACATTGTGGTAATGCCACTGCTATAATGTTGACATTAACTTCTACCACTGTCTTCTGTGCGTGCTAGGACATTTAGGATAGAAATTTCAAGAAATATTCTATACTCAGTATACTATTGATCAGGTTTGAATCGAGCTGCTCTAAAGATAAGGTTCAGACAATGCTGCTTTCTTTCTCCTGTAGACAGCATATTTCATTTCCTCATCACTTGTCTGAAATTTCTGCTTACTGATCAGCTGAGAAATACAATCGTGTCCCGTGACTCCCAGACGTGTAAAGTGCAAACCACACTGGTTATCTTTTTATGATGCTGATCAGCCATTTTAGTCAAAATCTTTCAGACAAGTCAGTAGCAAATACACTAAAAATAGTTTTGAAAGAAATTAAAGTAACACTTCAGTATAGAGACCATTTCTCACTGTTAACTAGTTGCTTATTAACTATATTGCTGTTTATTAGTACTTATAATGCACATATTCTATATCCCTAATCCTACCAACTACCTTATTAACTATTAATAAGCAGCAAATCAGGAGTTTATTGAGGCGAAAGTCATAGTTAATGCCAATGGTTTTGTTAATAGAGAACTGGACTTTAAAATAAATTGTTTCCATAAAAATATGCAGCACAACTTTTTTAACAGTCGTAACAATTTTACACATTGAAATGTTGCTTGAGCACCAAATCAGCATATTAGACTGATTTCTGAATGATCATGTGACACTGAAGACCGGAGTAAAATAACGTTTAACTGACATGTGATGTTTTTTCCCTCTTTTTTTCACAGGTGACATTGATCACAAAACTCGACAGCCTCTCTGTAATTGTATGGACCCTGTGGATGTGTGTTAGTCCAGGTGTGTGTTTGCACCTTTGCCCCCTCAACGGTGGCAGCTCTGACTGACAGCACAAGTGTGTTTGCCTCTACTTTTGCCCTATGGTGTCCTTGTAAGTTTATCTGAGAGTGTGTGAGAAAAGCAAGCGTCATGTCGAGGGCAGACAGGGCGATTAACAGTGAAACGGGTGACTGGGGCTACAGTGAGGATGCTGGTGAAAGAGCATGGCTCTTGCAGAGCCCCAGTGTGGACTCCATTCAACCATTTAATCAGTCAGACGACAGAAGGGGAGGGACTTCATCACTTGGAGCTGTGTTTATTGTGGTCAATGCTGCTCTGGGAGCCGGACTTCTCAATTTTCCTGCTGCTTTCAACATGGCTGGAGGCATTACAGCTGGAGTGACCCTTCAAATGGTGAGATGCACTTACAAACTATTGTAAACAAAACCATACAGTGTTCACTTGAAGTAGATGTGTCTGCTTTTTGAAGTTAAATGTTGTGAAATTCCAAATGAGCCTTATTCAGTTTTAATCTTTCGCAGTGTATGATGGTCTTTATCATCACTGGGCTGGTGATCTTGGCTTATTGTTCTCAGGTAAGCAAATATCTGTGCCAGACACATCAAGAGAATATGCACTACCATTCAAACTTTCTTTCTTTCTTTCTTTCTTTTTCTTTTATTTTGAACAAAGAACAATATAAAACAAAATATACCAACACAACAAATACAGGTGCATCTCAATAAATTAGAATGTCGTGGAAAAGTTCATTTCAGTAATTCAACTCAAATTGTGAAACTCGTGTATTAAATAAATTCAGTGCACACAGACTGAAGTAGTTTAAGTCTTAGATTCTTTTAATTGTGATTATTTTGGCTCACATTTAACAAAAACCCACCAATTCACTATCTCAACAAATTAGAATACTTCATAAGACCAATAAAAAAAAACATTTTTAGTGAATTGTTGGTCTTCTGGAAAGTATGTTCATTTACTGTATATGTACTCAATACTTGGTAGGGGCTCCTTTTGCTTTAATTACTGCCTCAATTCGGCGTGGCATGGAGGTGATCAGTTTGTGGCACTGCTGAGGTGGTATGGAAGCCTTTCAGAAACATTTTAAAAAATCATACTGACCCCAAACTTTTGAACGATAGTGTATTTATTTTCTTTCCTTTGTTTTAAAAAGGCACAATGTTATAAATCACTATATACAAAAATCTTGAGATTAATCATCATATGTTACTTTTTATGTTTGGACAGCCCTAGGTTTTTTTTTTTTTTTTTTTTTTTTTTTTTTTTTAACTCACTGAATATTGACTTTGACAATAGGATACCTCAGAATTACAAAGGCTGAAATCCATTGCATTACACTTCACATTTTTTTTAGGTGAGCAATGAAACAACATATCAGGAGGTGATTCGTGCTGTGTGTGGGAAGGTTCTCGGTGTCGTATGTGAGCTGGCCATTGCTGTTTATACATTTGGCACCTGCATAGCCTTCCTCATTATTATTGGCGATCAGTTAGACAAGTGTAAGTATGTTCACATAGATATAGATATATCAAAATAGTCTAAAGAGAGTAGTCTAGTTTCCTGTCGTTCTTCCTGCAGTGATTGGTGCAGTAAATCATGAGTCAGAGAAAATGATTAGTTCGCACTGGTACACAGATCGTAAGTTCACCATCACTTTGACCTCAGTGCTGATCATACTGCCTCTGTCCATACCCAAAGAGATTGGCTTCCAGAAGTATGCCAGGTAAAATGTCTTGCTTTTTTTTTCCATGTTGTTTAACTAAGTTATTGTTTTACGCACTGCAGTGTTATGTCACAGCTGCAAATGCTTTTGCTTAAATTGCACTTTTGTTTATCCAAGATGTTTCTCAGTATTTGCTGGTTAAATCATACATGCACATTTGTACTGATTAATCTGTAGCACCCTGAGTGTTATCGGCACCTGGTACGTGACAATCGTAATCATCGTCAAATACATCTGGCCCGACAAAGACATTTCTCCAGGAATCATCCCAGTCAGGTAGGAATTACACTTTATATAGTTATTTAAGTTATATATTACAGAAGAGATTGTGATCACTATTATAATGTGATGTTTGTTATCTTTCAGCCCTGCATCCTGGACCGATGTGTTCAATGCTATGCCCACAATCTGCTTTGGTTTCCAGGTGTGTGAACTTTACTATTCAAAATTTTTGGATTGGTGAGATTTTTTTTTAATGTTTTCGAAAGTCTCTTATGCTCACCAAGGCTGCATTTATTTGTTCAAAAATACAGAAAAAACAAATATAATGAAATATTTTTACAATATAAAATAGCCATTTATATTTTAAAATGTAATTTATTCCTTTAATGGCAAAGCTGAATTTTATTTATTTAATCAAAAATACAATAAAACTGTAATGTGAAATATTATTACTATTTAAAATAACTGTTTTCTATCATAATATATTTTAAAATGTAATTTATTGCTGTGATCAAAGCTGAATTTTCAGCATCATTACTCCAGTGTTCAGTGTCACATGATCCTTCAGAAATCATTTTAATATGCTGATTTGGTGCTCAAGAAACATTTCTTATTATAATCAATGATGATTTATTTATTTATTTAATTGTTTTTTTGTCAGGATTCTTTCATGAATAAAAAAGTTAAAAAGAACAGCATTCATGTGAAATAGAAATCTTTTGTAACATTATAAATGTCTGTAATGTCACATTTGATCAATTTGATGCATCCTTGCTGTATGAAAGTATTCATAAAAGTAGCAAATCTTTCTCAGCCAATGACAGTCTGAATTCATTACTTTTGAAATCTAGCAACTCAGTCATTCTCCTCACTTTCATTTTCCCAGTGTCATGTCAGCAGCGTTCCTGTTTTCAACAGCATGAAGAAGCCAGAAATCCGGCCTTGGTGGGCAGTTGTTACAGTCAGCATGATCATCTGCCTCTTTGTGTATACAGGCACAGGTGTGTGAGCCTGAATTTGCTGAACTATTCTAATGATAAAGCAGGCAGGTAAGAGATCATTAAAATATGAACTGGTTGTGTAATGTTTGGGCTTGTTTTTCTTTGCAGGTGTCTGTGGCTTCCTGTCATTCGGCTCGAGCGTAAGCCAGGATGTTTTGATGTCATATCCATCTGATGACATTGCGGTGGCCATTGCTCGAGCCTTCATCATCATCTGTGTTGTTACCTCATATCCAATCCTGCACTTCTGTGGAAGGTAACAGGCTTTTGTGGTCTATAGATGTGTGTCTATGAAAGATGCATATTTATAGTCAAATCTAAATAAAATATGTGCATTTGTTTGTGCTTTAGGGCAGTGCTGGAAGGTTTGTGGTTGCGTTTTAAAGGAGAGGAGGTGGAGACAGATGTGGCCAGGGAACGGAGACGAAGAATACTGCAGACACTCGTCTGGTTTTGTCTCACGTTAATTCTTGCTCTCTTCATTCCTGATATCGGACGAGTCATTTCACTAATTGGTGGTTTGGCTGCATGCTTCATTTTTGTTTTTCCAGGTATTACAGTTAAATTGTTCTTTACCTTTTGCTTCTATCACATCAGTGTTTTTACAAGCAGTGACCGGATTTATTCTTCTAATGTTTGTCTGTAGGGTTGTGCTTGATTCAGGCAAAGCTTTCAGAGCATGATGTCAGATCAGCCAGGTAAACTCATTTATTACTTATTAAAGGGAAAGTTCACCCAAAAATCATCATTAATGAATCACCCTCATGCCATTTAAACCCGTAAGGTACATTTGTTCATGTTCAAAATGCAAAGGAAGATATTTTAATGAAACTTGAGTTTTGTTTTCACGACCAAATGATGCTTCAGAAAGTTCTTGTAAAAAAGTAATCCACATTAATCAAGCAGTTTAATCCAACTCTTCTGAAGAGACACCATCTTTTTATATGATAAACAGATTTCATTTAGGCTTATAAACATCTACACATATTAACATCAAACAACGCACATACATACAGCACATTAAATATGGTCGAACATACAGCTTGAACATACATCCATACTTGATTGACATTTGAGCTTCTGCTGTATGTATTTTAATCAATGTTAATATGTGAACAAAAGCCTAAATGAAATTTGTTTATCATATAGACTTGGATTAAACTGTTTGATTCATATGGATTACATTTACAGTGTCTTTATAAAATTTTGAAGTGTCAGTTTTGGTGGAATGGACTCTCAGGTTTCATTAAAAATATCTTCATTTGTGTTTCGAGAATACAAAAGTCTTATGGGTTTGGAATGATATGAGGGTGAGTAAATGATGACAAAATTGTCATTTTTAGGTGAACTATCCTTATAAACAATATTCAGCAATGCCTAAAGACTTGTGTGTTCAATGATAAAACTGATAACCTATTTATTTCTCTATAGTTGGAAGGGAATGGTGGCCTATGGGGTTGTTATGGTTACAATTGGCGCTTTCATCTTTGGCCAGACGACCACAAATGCCATCTACCAAGATATCATCAATCATCCCAGCAGCCCATAGGAGGGGTTGTTGTGACTGCATGAATATTGGACTATGAACCAATAGAGACAAACTAAAAACATGGGAATGAAACTGTCCTAATCACGTCTACCACTGACCTCTATCACGTCTTCAGCAGACTGTTTGAAATTTCTCATATTGTAACGCGCAGCAGTCACACAGAAGTCTGTACCTCTTGATGTAGTGGATCATCCACCTGCATGCAGCATCATGCTCTCTGCTCTGGCTGTTTGTGAACGGAGGACCCCTGTGAAGGACACTATACTTCACTGTTTTCTGAATGGATATGGACATTGTGTTAAATCCTCCGATGTTACATCTTCCAAATATAGTCTCTTTCTTTTGAAATGTAATTTTGTTTTTTGTCCATTCCCTTTTTTAATTTTTATATATTTTTTAAGAAACTGAGTTTATGAAAGCCTTATATACTTGACATTACACATGTGGTCAGTGTTCATAATGTTTACCCTTAGAATCTTATTGCAAACTTTTTTCTTGATGACTTGCACTGCCAAACATGTAATTCTACAGTTTCATAAGATCTGAGAGGACTGACAGTGTGTGTGTGTGTGTGTGTGTATATACCACTTTAGACCAGAAGTAACAATTATTTAAACTTTATTTCAGAAGATACTTGATGAATGGTTTTTAATTTAATTTCATGCATTGTTGTTGTTTTAGCTACATTTTCTTTGTGTTTTTCATGAAGTTGTTACTTAGGCCAAGGGTGCAATAATCTCTGATTTTATAAGTTCACTGATACTTGAGTGAGTATAATGAAGACTAGATGGTTAACTGAAAACCTTAATTTATTTTGTTTTACACTCTTAAAAATAAAGGTGCTTCACGATGCCATAGAAGAACCTTTTGAAACATCTGAAACATCTTTGTGGTGAAAGACGGTTCTTCAGATTATAAAAAGGTAAGAAAGATGGTTCTTTAAAGAACCTTTGACTGAATGGTTCTTTGTGGAACCAAAAATGGTTCTTCGATGGCATCGCTTGAAGAACCTTTTAAGCACCTTTATTTTTAAGAGTGTAGGGGGGAAATCCTGGTACTGAAGAATGAGAATTTCTCCAAACAGTTTAATTGTGTAAGTCACAATTTTGGTGTGCTGGTGACCCCTTTTGTACCACATGCTCCAATTCTCAATTGTACGTACATATTATGAAAATTCCTCATGGATCACATGGATTTAATCAGTAACACTAGATGCATGTTTGCTTTTCCACAATCATGTAATATTGTATGTTTTACTGTTTCAGCGCAATCACTAAAGGGATGTTCCATGATAAACCAACAAACTCTGTCTTGCATTGTGATGCTTTTTTTGTTCTTCAACAGCAAGATGCAGTTGAACTCTCATGCATGCAACTTAAAAAGTACAGAAAAATATTTAAACACACACAAAAAGTAAATGGTAGGCCACGTGATGATGCTCAGTTTAAAGTATAGTAACATGAAGTACGCTTAAAGATTTATGCATGTCATTTTGGGCAGGGGCATGATGGATTTTTCCAAATATCTTCTGCAGCACTTTTTCAAAATGAATTAGATTTATTGTGTTTTACTGATGACTTTATTATGAAAAGAACTCCAAGCTGTAAAAATTTCCAAGTGTCTTAAAACCCTTTTTATTATTTTTTTATTTATTTGTTTAAACATCTTCACCCATCATGCTTGGTCAGTTTGGATTTCTGAATTATATTGTTCATATTGTTCAACTATACAACACTGTATTGAAAAAAAAGTTAAACATTGCTTTTGACAAAAAATGTATTGCACTTTATTAAAAGATTATTTCTTTGGAAATGCGTTGGTATATGAAAAGGGGGTCTGTTCAACAACAACAACAACAAAAAGGAAACAATACAGATATATAACATTTCTTAGAAGTTTCTGGTTTTAGTTTAATTAAAACAGTAAACCTTTGATAAAAATATAAGTTAGAACATATGCTGCAACCATCATGTCTATGGATACCTGTCCATTTTCATTTGCATATGCTCTGTTTTGGAGAACCGCAGTAACATATTTGCAGTCAAACTACTGTTTTAAGCTATAAGTACATCAGTTAATATTATTCTATAATAATTCTTCAAAATTTAGCAAAAATGTTCACAAAATATGAATTTTAAAATGTGTTGAACGCTACACCTGTAAAATGTTTAATTTTTTCAGCATAAAACCTTTTTAAAATCTCTGGTTTTGTCAAGGAGGGTTTGATATTGCAGTTTGCACTTTCTAGTTATTTTTAAAAACAATTCTATTTTATACATAGCCTACATTTGCATAAAATTGCCCTTCTGTATTTTTTCTACCTAGCTGATCCAGCAAAGTCATTTGAATGAATGTGCTATGTTATTTGCTATGATAATCTTTCATCTGATCATAATAATCATCTGAAGGAATAACAGAACAAGGTGACAAATTATCATACACACTCGCACATGGAGACAGCGGAGAGAGTCTGGTTATGAGGGCGGAGTCCAGTGTGTCAGCATCACCTGACGACTGTTAAAGTCATATGACAGTCAGAGAAAGGGAAGCCTTGTGTACATGGTCCGTGTTCTTCAGACTGTGTGAAATGTTTAGTCTGCGTGTCTTCTTCTGTCTTCTGTCCGTGTCTTTGCATGTCGCAAGCGGCATGTATGATCCAGATGAGGTGCTGGATTTGCCGGGCATGTCTTTCAAACCCAATTACCGCCAGTGGTCAGGATATCTAAAGACCAGTTCTGGCAAATTTTTGCATTATTGGTGAGTTTTATTAGTCTTTCGTCTTAAACTTATCAGCATGAGAATATGCAGCATTTTGTTTGTGATGAGGAAATGTTTATGTGAATGGCGTTTCCGCGTTCACGCCGAATTAAAAACAAAACTTTAAATGCAACAAGCGACATTTTAATCTTTACCTTTTCCAGATATATATATATATATATATATATATATATATATATATATATATATATATATACACACACACACACACACACACACACACACACACACACACTATATAGCCAAAAGTACTGGGTCACCCCCTTCTAATGAACAGGTTTGACTACTTTAGTAATTTCCATGAGTACAAATCTTAATGTTTAAGCATATAATGATATTCTAGGGAATTGTGTGCTTCTAATTTTAAAGCAACAGTTTGGACAGGACCCTTTTCTATTCTAACATGACAATGCCTCTGTGTATAAGGCAAGGTTCAAAAAGAAATGATTGATTTATTCAGTGTGGAAGAACTTGACTGGTCTGCAGAAAGCCAAGTCCTAATCCAAGCTGAACACCTCTGGTGTAACTTTAAATGCAGATCTTGAGCCAAAAACTCATCACCAAACACTAATGGCTTGTACATACACTATATGGACAAACGTATTGGGACACTCCCTTCTTTAGAACAGAAAAAGGCACTTCCAAAACTGTGGCAACAAAGATGGAAACATAATTCATGTATTTAAAAATTGTATTTCCATCTCTGTTGCAACAGTTTGGAAGTGTCTAAAATGACTGTACCCATATGTACAAGTCACTGGTGTTTGGTGATGAGTTTTTGGCTCAAGATCTGCATTTAAAGTCACACCAGAGGTGTTCAGTTTGGATTAGGACTTGGCTTTCTGCAGACCAGTCAAGTTCTTCCACACTGACTAAATCAATCATTTCTTTTTGAACCTTGCCTTATACACAGAGGCATTGTCATGTTAGAATAGAAAAAGGTCCTGTCCAAACTATTACTATAAAATGAAAGCGCACACAATTCCCTAAAATAGCATTATATGCTTAAACATTAAGATTTGTACTCATGGAAATGACTAAAGTAGTCAAACCTGTTCATTAGAAGGGGGTGACCCAATACTTTTGGATATATATATATATATATATAATAAAAACAAATTTAAATATGGTCCTTTAGGTATTGTATGAACTATGATGACACTATAGTGTATATTAGCTGTAATATACCATGTTATGGTTCCTTTCTAGAAAAGTATTGTATTACGTTTTGTTCATGTGTAATTGTGTAATTTTTTTTTGTACTGAATTTTTGTGAATACTGTAGTACTGTGTGAATAGACTTTCCTCTGGTTTGAATGTATTATAGTTTGAGTGTGTTCAGTAACACTTTATCATTGTTTTGTGTATTCATTATTGCATTAAAGAGAATGTGTATGTGTTACAGGTTTGTGACATCTCAGAGGGACCCGCTCAAGGACCCAGTCGTGCTGTGGCTGAACGGAGGGCCAGGCTGCAGCTCTTTGGATGGGTTTCTATCAGAGAATGGCCCCTTTCATGTATCTTGATACTTGTCTTTTTTTTAATGAATAAATACAAAAGAGATGCAAAGTTTAGAGAGGAAAAAAAACATTCATGTAATTTCAGCCATTGAATTCTAAATTCCTTTTCCGTAAAACACCAAATCATAAATGTCTCAAGAAACATTGTTTGTTCTGTGTGTTCTTAGGTCAATGATAATGGAGCCACACTTTATGAGAACGAATTCAGCTGGAATAAAATCGCCAATGTTCTTTATCTTGAGTCGCCTGCTGGAGTGGGTTATTCCTACTCAGATGACCAAAAATATCAAACGGATGATGATGAGGTAAGTGTCTACAAATTCATAGACATTCATAGCCTATAAAGACAGACTTTTTAAAGCTTTAATGTGTATTTTTCTTTAGGTGGCAAATAACAACTACCTGGCTTTGCAAAGCTTTTTCATCAAGTTCCCAAATTTCACCCAGAATGAGTTTTTCATTTTTGGTGAGAGTTATGGAGGCATCTACGCACCCACACTCAGTCTGAGAGTTGCCACTGGAGGTCAACTTAAATTAAACTTTAAGGTAGGTTTAATATGCTTATTTCATTTTTAAAATGTCATTTATTATTAAAATTGAGTGTATAAAATGTAACTTATGTTGTGTACTTGTTTACTAATATTTGAAGACAAATTATACTTGAATTGTTTTCTGCTGAAAGGTCTATATCTATCTATCTGTCTATCTGTCTTTTCATTTTTATCATTTATTTGGATTCTTTTGCAGGGCTTTGCTGTGGGAAATGGTATTAGTAGCTTTGCACTAAATGACCAATCACTAATCTACTTTGGCAACTATCATGGCCTGTTTGGAGAACAGTAAGCTAAATCAATTACATGGCCACTCATTTTTATTGCAATACTGACAATGAAGATTTTGATAAATATGATTTTTTTTGTTTGTTTTTAAACACTATTTTGCTTATAGGCTATGGAAGGATCTGAATGACAACTGCTGTCAAAATGGAGTCTGTAATTTCTACAACAATTCTAAAGAGTCCTGCTCTGATGTGGTAATGTGAAAGCATCCACACATGCTCGCAACTCCTGTACAACCTTGCCATTATTTTAGGTGACTAGTCTTCTGTCTGTTGCAGGTATCACATGCATTTCATATAGTCTATAACTCTGGGTTGAATACATACGCGCTGTATCTTGACTGTGCTGGTGGCGTCACATCTCAGAGAGCCATGATGCATCTTTTCAGAAACTTCAGGAAGCATTGGGAAGCTAAAAAGGTGAGTCTTGTTTGATCTAATCATGCAGTCTTCCAATCCACTTTAATAAACTAGAGAGAACAAAGGAGAAATGTGCTTTCTTTTGTTTGTGCAGTTAGTAGGAAGTACTCCAAATGTTCAGGGAGTGCCTCCATGCATCAACAGTACTGCTCAGATAAACTGGCTTAATCGAGGAGATGTGAGGAAGGCGCTGCATATTCCTGATGTGCTACCACCATGGGACATCTGCAGGTAAACGGACGCCTGTCCTCACTTATGGTTTAAGTGTGTGTGTCTGCGTGCATGCAGACTCTTCCTGAGTTCTTCCTTTTTTATGCAGCGATGTTGTGGGAAGCCAGTATCACACTATTTACGAAACAGTGAAGGATGTCTATGAGAAGCTGCTGGCTTTGGGTCTGAGAGCTTTGGTCTATAATGGAGATACCGATATGGCTTGTAACTTCCTTGGGGACCAGTGGTTTGTTGAGCAGCTTGGACAGAAGGTGAGATCTGCGTTCTCTGAGACGTGATGTTCTGCTGAATTTATAGCACCTTCCAGGTTTAATGTTGGGTTTTTCTTCTTCGTCAAGACGAGCACACAATACAAACCCTGGATTTATGATAACCAGATAGCTGGATTCTACCAGCAATTTGGCAACATCACTTTCCTCACAGTCAAGGTAAGTTTCAGGCATCAATGTAACCTGTCTTGTACTTTTCTTAGTTACAGCTTCCATAAGATCTATTGATGTGCAGCTGCTGTTTGTGTCTAATAGAGATTCATATGACTGGCTCTGATCAGTTAGAAATTCAGGCTAAATGGTGAAAGCTTACATGTACTAAAGCATGACACATAACTCTGCTCTTCCAGGGTGCAGGTCACATGGTTCCTCAGTGGGCTCCTGGTCCATCTCTCCAGATGCTACAGAGTTTCCTGTCCAATAAGCCTTATTGAACTTCCTCTTAAATCACCCAAACCTACATTTTTTTGGTCTGGAATTAAGAAAGAGTGATTTTAAGGAAACCTTTGAAACGTGACATGAAGTTGCACATTAATTTTCTCAGGGACTTTTGGGTCTACGTGTGTTTGGAAATTTTGATATGCTTTTTATTGTGTTAATTGTTTGAATCTTTTTAAATCAGTTTTTCCTTGAACACTGTGGGTGGTTTTCATAGTCATGTTGATCAGAACAGTTACATAATCCCAACTATAGATACACTTTTTAAAACAGTATTAGTGGATATCACATGGTTTTAAAATGCTTATTATGTCCTTAAATCATTGGTTACTGTAAAGGGATCTGTTAATTGAATAAGAGGCGAGATGCTCTTTTGTAAAGTACTGAAGACAATTAAATTTATAGTTTTGTTCCTACCCTTGATAAACTCAACACTGAAACAAAGTTATACTGTTCTTAATTACCTTGATCTATGGTTATAAATGGTTTACAATCCTATCTGATTGTCAAATCTTCTAAGAAGGATTATATGGATGAGCATGTAACACTCCATTTGATCAAAGATAGTCCTTCAGGTATGTGGAAATTCAACCCGAGAAAACTAGACTTTTAAAGTTATTCACATGGAATCTGTATAAACTAAGAAATAAAAAGCTGTTTTCACTGTAATTTGTCTGTGTATATCTGCATTCATTACGCTTATGATTTGACTAATGATATGGCAACTGTTTAAACCACAATATCACCTAGAAGTATTGACATGAGAACTGATTTAAGTCATTTCCCCGTTGCGTGCAAAACCTAAATGAGTATATGGACATACAGTAACGTGTGGTAGAGTATAAGTAGAGAGAGGAAATAGAAATGATAGATATCAAAGGTGATGGAGTTGGTAATAGAGGAGTGAACAGAGAGGACAGTTCAATGGCAGTAACACGTTATCAGTTTAAAATGTACAGTAGGTGTCAGTATATGCTTCACTCGGTCGTATCTATCAGTGCAGACGAAGAAGAAAACGCTTAAAGTCAGCAGTCGTTCGAGCCTGGTTGAAACACGTGGTGAAATAGAGAAGGAAGAGGATAATTATCAGGTAAAGGAAATGTTATTATCGGTTTAGGCGAAGAGTCACTTTTGCAGTGCATGTTTTTACTGAGTGTAGAAAAACTTATTTAGTTCTTGTGTTAAACTGCACCGTCTTTAAGTTTCCGTGTCTGTGTGACTCTGGGAGCTACGCTACGGTGCAACAGTGTCTCTCTTTCTCTATTGTTTGGGCTTTATCTTACTGCTGGTTCTGCCCTTGTGAAAGGAGAAACAAGATATCGTCTGTTCTTAATATCAGCTTGATATATAATCTTCTTTGTTGCTCAGTTTTCACTCATATGATGTTTCTTTGTTTTACAGCAGCTGGAAGAACACATGAATGTAAAAGAAGAGGAATCGTGGATGTTTTGTACTAAAGAGATATATTTTTGTTGAATTTACTTGTATTTTTACAATATCATTCACGTAAATTCATAGCCAGTACATTCAGTTGTCTTGTAGTCAAACTATACATACTCTGTATGAATGCTGAGCTTTCTAGCAGCTTGCAATATTGTTTTAATTGTATTAAAATAGTTATAAAAAATAAAAATGATTAAAACACTACCAGTGGAAGTCTCATGATTACACAATAGATCTGCTGAACAGTTGTAAATAATTGTTAAAAGATAAATGCAATAAAGCTTCCAATTGTTGTGATCAAAGTTTCACCATTAACATGCATATAAGAGACTGGAGCTAGTTGGCACAAGAGCTACAATCTCAGTCATTAAATTTATTGGCAGTGATTTTGTATTTTGGTTTTAAACCGTTAAAATTACAATTAATTTTGCTGTAGGTGTTGAATAAATAAGCAAACGCAATAAAACCCCATTGAATTTTAACATATTAGGACAGGTATTTTTCATAATTGTGCGCATTTTCACTTGTGCGTTATAGGTTGTAACTTAATTTATTTAATGTCTTGTGCGTCATAATTGTTTCACTTGCTGAAAAGCTAACAAGAATATCTGTTTAATAGCAGATGCCATTGTCATAGTTTACCCTGTGTGATATACAGTGTGATATCATAACCCACTGTTGGGGCATGTTGTCGCTGAAGGGCAGCATATGTTCAGTAATCAGATTTACAATTCTCCCCAGGTGTACGTAGTTGTACAGTCAGACGGTAAGGTTTCACTGACTGTGTCCCACCATATATAAGTTTGAAGTCCGGTTCTCCCGCATCCTCCGGCCAGACCAGACGAAATCGCCGCAGCACCGTGACCAGGATGAGGAAGAGCTCCATGCGAGCTAGATTTTCTCCTAAACAGACACGAGATCCTAGAAAATAAAGTGAATGTACTTTATACAAACACACCACTTGTTCTCATGCTGCTGACATGGATGCACTTTCTACTGATTTTATTCATGTTTTGTTATAGTCATACTAATGATTTTGTCTGTAATATGTGAAATTAAATAGCTCAGGTACTTCCACCACTGACACTAGGCTAACTGAGTGCTATTGATAAAAATCCAGTGTTTAATCATTTAAAGACCTCATCACATTGTGTAATAAAACATGTAGAACATACCTGCAGAGAAAGGCATGAATGCATCGGACTTCACAAATTCCCCCTTATCATTCAAGAAGTTTTGAGGGTTGAATTCATGGTTAAACTTCCACTGACCTTCCTCTCTGAGAGCAGATGACAGATAGGGGATGATAACTGTTCCCTGTAAGAGCAAATGTTTTTAAACAAAATTAGCACTCCTCCCTTGCTGTTTAGGGGTTGCAATATTAATTTGGTAATGGATTGATTAGTTAAGATTAAATAATGGATAGTTGTTCTTAGTTACTCTTTCTTTTATATCATTTTTTATTTGTGCCATAGTAATTACAACTGTGATGTAAAGAAACTGCTGTAAATGTCACCTTTGGGATGTTGTAGCCCTGGAGCTGAGTGTTGGTTGTGGCGGTGTGAAACATACTAAGAGGAACAATGTCAGCAACACGCTGACCCTCATGAATCACTGCTTGAACGTAAGGCATGGCGTTTCTGTCCTCAAATGTGACATGTTCACGATCACCAAGGACTTCATCAATCTCCCGCTGACATTGTTCTGAAAATGTATTTAAACAGACGTTGAAAGCCACAAGTAGACACTGAAGTCTTTGAATGCTATGAACAATTCACAAAACTAAAATATAAACACAAAAGAATTCTAATAATGCCATTAAATCTCCATTAAATCATTCCATTAAATCTCATTCCAGAACCTACACTTTATTTATTAAAGGATAATCCATAAAGAAATCCATAACACTGCCAGGAAACATTTGGCTTTTTTAGAAACATAGATTCTCAATTAAAAACAAACAACCAAACACATACAGACATTACCCCACAGCTATAAATTTGTGAAAATGTATTTTTGTGAAAACAGTATTTTAAAGATAATTTTGTATAATCCAAATAAGCATTACAGATCTTTATTGGATCTTTACACTAATTACTTTTGATATTGATCCTCTCTTTGCTCAAGAAATGGAATAATGTTGACTCATTATTTCATTTCTGTTCATCAAATGCCTTGTTCAGTTTATGTCTCAGTTGTTAAATCTTGTTCATACAAATATTTACACATGATAAGAAATTTGCTGGAAATAAAAGCAGGACATTTCTTTTTTTTTTCTTTTTCTTTTTTAGCTGGATAAACATTTTGCACGTAAATAATTTACTTCGACATGCAAAAATGTTTTTAGTATAAAAACTCTCAATAAGAGAGAGGAAGATAAAGGGGGTCGACACATCTTACCCACATTCCTTACCCTGTATATGAGTGTGAGTTATCAAGTAGAGTGTTAAGCTGCGGAGTGTGCTAGAGGTTGTTTCAGTTCCAGCCGTAAACAGATCAAACAGCAAAGTGACCATCTGTGAGTCGTCAAATGTAGTGCGTTGATCTGCTTTCTGAAAGCAAAATAATCCACTATAAAATCAACTGTAAATCAAAGAATATTAAACTGATATTGTGCTGATAAATTCAATAAAAATACACACACACACACACACACACACACAAACACTTGTGGGTATATCTTACTTTCTCCATCTCCTCCAGATAATAGTCAATCAGGTCTCTGGGCTCCCCAGTAACACGTGATTTCTTGTGCTCATTGACAACTTTAAGAATGTGGTTTTTGATTCTCGCAAAATAACGAAAAGCCTTGCAGAATGGCAGTGGGAAAATCCTTAACATTGGAGCTATTTCGTAGAGCTGAAATTCAAAATAAAATACTTTAAAAAATGTAAAATTAATTGTTTGTCTGTCAACATCCTATCCGTTTGTCCACAAACTACAATCTCTACTTTTTATCATTTATTTTTGGCAGCAGCAATACTGTAAGTGTAAACAAAAAGTATAAATAGCAATAGAGTATAAAAAGCATCTTGTATACACAAAATGTAAATCAAAGTAATATAGTGAGCAGTGTTTTTGTAAATAGCCTTTAGCAACCAGGCTGGCTATTTGCATTCAGTGTAAATAAATGGTGTCTTTACTTTTCATTGTATTTACCATTGCCCATTTCCAATGACAATCTTAGTAAGTTTTTCGATGTTTGTGATCAAAGTCTGGAAATATTCATCCTTATAATTGAATCGCGACCCAAAAATGACTGAAGCAATGATGTTTGAAGAAGCTTGGTGGTACAGATGTTCAGGGTCAATTGATTTTCCTGGTAGGGATGTAGAGAAAAGAGATGTTTTCCATTCTTGAATTTGAATATTTTCTGGCAATTTTAAGATCATAAAAATGTCTATATTTAAACATTTTGATAATGTGATTGCATAATTTAACTATGTTGCAGGTATCACATGCATTTCATATAGTCTGTAACTCTGGGTTGAATACATACGCGCTGTATCTTGACTGTGCTGGTGGCGTCACATCTCAGAGAGCCATGATGCATCTTTTCAGAAACTTCAGGAAGCATTGGGAAGCTAAAAAGGTGAGTCTTGTTTGATCTAGTCATGCAGTCTTCCAATCCACTTTAATAAACAAGAGAGAATAAAGGAGAAATGTGCTTTCTTTTGTTTGTGCAGTTAGTAGGAAGTACTCCAAATGTTCAGGGAGTGCCTCCATGCATCAACAGTACTGCTCAGATGAACTGGCTTAATCGAGGAGATGTGAGGAAGGCGCTACATATTCCTGATGTGCTACCACCATGGGACATCTGCAGGTAAACGGACGCCTGTCCTCACTTATGGTTTCAGTGTGTGTGTCTGCGTGCATGCAGACTCTTCCTGAGTTCTTCCTTTTTATGCAGCGATGTTGTGGGAAGCCAGTATCACACTATTTACGAAACAGTGAAGGATGTCTATGAGAAGCTGCTGGCTTTGGGTCTGAGAGCTTTGGTCTATAATGGAGATACCGATATGGCTTGTAACTTCCTTGGGGACCAGTGGTTTGTTGAGCAGCTTGGACAGAAGGTGAGATCTGCGTTCTCTGAGACGTGATGTTCTGCTGAATTTATAGCACCTTCTAGGTTTAATGTTGGGTTTTTCTTCTTCGTCAAGACGAGCACACAATACAAACCCTGGATTTATGATAACCAGATAGCTGGATTCTACCAGCAATTTGGCAACATCACTTTCCTCACAGTCAAGGTAAGTTTCAGGCATCAATGTAGCCTGTCTTGTACTTTTCTTAGTTACAGCTTCCATAAGATCTATTGATGTGCAGCTGGTGTTTGTGTCTAATAGAGATTCATATGACTGGCTCTGATCAGTTAGAAATTCAGGCTAAATGGTGAAAGCTTACATGTACTAAAGCATGACACATAACTCTGCTCTTCCAGGGTGCAGGTCACATGGTTCCTCAGTGGGCTCCTGGTCCATCTCTCCAGATGCTACAGAGTTTCCTGTCCAATAAGCCTTATTGAACTTCCTCTTAAATCACCCAAACCTACAATTTTTTGGTCTGGAATTAAGAAAGAGTGATTTTAAGGAAACCTTTGAAACGTGACATGAAGTTGCACATTAATTTTCTCAGGGACTTTTGGGTCTACGTGTGTTTGCTTATGTTTGGAAATTTTGATATGCTTTTTATTGTGTTAATTGTTTGAATCTTTTTAAATCAGTTTTTCCTTGAACACTGTGGGTGGTTTTCATAGTCATGTTGATCAGAACAGTTACATAATCCCAACTATAGATACACTTTTTAAAACAGTATTAGTGGATATCACATGGTTTTAAAATGCTTATTATGTCCTTAAATCATTGGTTACTGTAAAGGGATCTGCTAATTGAATAAGAGGCGAGATGCTCTTTTGTAAAGTACTGAAGACAATTAAATTTATAGTTTTGTTCCTACCCTTGATACACTCAACACTGAAACAAAGTTATACTGTTCTTAATTACCTTGATCTATGGTTATAAATGGTTTACAATCCTATCTGATTGACAAATCTTCTAAGAAGGATTATATGGATGAGCATGTAACACTCCATTTGATCAAAGATAGTCCTTCAGGTATGTGGAAATTCAACCCGAGAAAACTAGACTTTTAAAATTATTCACATGGAATCTGTATAAACTAAGAAATAAAAAGCTGTTTTCACTGTAATTTGTCTGCGTATATCTGCATTCATTACGCTTATGATTTGACTAATGATATGGCAACTGTTTAAACCACAATATCACCTAGAAGTATTGACATGAGAACTGATTTAAGTCATTTCCCTGTTGCGTGTGTGACACCCTAAAGTATGTGCACAATTTGAGTATTGTGAGTATGGAAGAAAAAGTTTATTTTCAATATACTGTTTTGCATTTTATATATATATTTTATGTTGGATGTATTGGAAAGTTGGAAAAAGAAATGTCAAGTAAAAGTCATTGTCTATTGTGGAGTGAGATCGGGACTCTTATTTTGAAAATGAGCAGGTGACTCGTACAGAGGAGCAGTGTTGCGCTTGTGCCGGTGCTCTCACAATTGCTGGGGATTACGTGCGACACAGACACGCTTGCTCCTGTCTCCTCAATTTTTCCTGTTTTTACAGGACTTTCTGATCTGTCAACACGGCCTTCTGTGCGGGGTGTGTAGCAGATTTGTGGGGGCTTGTCCGGGATCGACTCCAGATGCCCGCGGAAGTCGATCCATAAAACCTGATCCTGAGGACCAACGGAGTGTGGACGCTGATGCAGTGATCCAACAGACGAGGACGTCAGTGTGAAGAGGGGTTCAGAGAGCTGGTGACTGTGCGAGTGGCTCGAGGGGCAGTGGGAAAGAGGTTATCATGGCTGATCGAGTACGCAAGGGCCTGGTGTGGGACATCAGGAAGAGGCTACTCAACCTGTCCGCTGTTGAACTGTTCCAAGTCGCCAAAAGCATCGGTCCAATACCAGAAAGGGACTTCTCCGAACTTGACGCTGAAGATCAAGAGGGCTGTCTTGAATACATCAATGCCTTCATGTACAGCACTCACCTGTTAGAATCAGAGGACAGAGGTATGACTGATCCTTTGGTTTTACAAGGGACTTTGGAGGCTGTTGTACAAGAGCATGGTGCTGCAGCGTCTTGTCATCACCATAGTGAGATTGAGAGTAATGTTGATGCTGATGTATGCCTTGCACCCACTTCAAATACACACACCTCTACAGGTCACATGATCACTACAGACACTGTGCATGTAGAATCACCAAAAACTGCATCTTACCTAGGGGGAGTTAGAGGGTTAGATACAAATCCCAGCATCAATCCTACTGTCAGACATTCAGATTTCGAAGAGCTGAGCAGGAAACTCCTTCAGTATCTTACACCACATACACAGCACCCCACTCCTAGCCCACCTGTGAATAGTAATAATGTTGAACGTACTTCACAGGGGATCACTGAAAAAGTAGTCTCGTTGCGAGACATCTCCTGCCTGCAACGTCGTGAGTTTAAGATACAAGGGGGGCAAATTGGTGACTATGCATCTGACATCACATATGCCAGTGTGTGCAGACAGATTGACGATGGAGTCAAAGAGAATTTCAGTGAAGCCGAACTAGTCAGGGGAGTATTACGTGCAATCAAACCAGGTAACTTCAAAGAAATGATCATGAATAAGGAAGATATGACAGTGGAAGAGCTTAAGAGGTTCCTTCAGTCACACCTAGGGGACAAAAGTAGCACAGAGTTATTTCAAGAACTAATGTGTGCAAAACAGATGGAGACCGAAACCCCCCAACAGTTCCTGTATAGAGTGATAGGCCTTAAGCAGAAAATACTCTTTGCGATCAAACAGTCTAACACGGATGTGAGGTACAGCCCAGCCACGATTCAAGATGTGTTCCTTCATACTGTATATCAGGGCCTGGGGCACAGGTACAAAGATGTCAGAAGTGAGCTCAAACCTCTGCTGGCTGACCACAGTATCACAGATGAGGCAATAGTTAGAAATGTGATGAAAATCACTAATGATGAAAACGAGCGAGCGCGAAGGTTGGGTCCGGTGACTCGTCCCAAGCAAAGCACCGCAAATTGTGCCCAACTCGAAAGTGAACCTGACAGAGGGGTAAAAGAGGCATCTGTTCAGAAAAGTAAAAATGATCCAATAATGCAACTTACTGCTCGCATTGACGCACTTACCAGTCTGGTAGACTCCATGCGACAGTCAACACTGAGGCCACAACCTGAACACACCTGTCAATGTTTTGTAAGAGGTCACCCCCCACAGCAAGGGGCAAAACTCCGGGGTTGCCCCAGGTGTCCCCCTCGAGCCCAGGTGCCCCACAACAGAGCTGCACTCATTGTTTCCTCTGTGGCGAAGAGGGGCACCGGGCTTGAGGGTGTCTCCGGAAGCAAAGACTGCAGGGAAACGGGAAACGGCCACTGCCAAGGGACGACCAGTGACCGAGTCTCCTATGTCCCAAAGCCCTGAGGACCTGATTTCAGGGATCGAACCTGACTCTGTAAAATGTAAACCCACGAGAGCATCTCCCTGCTGTAAAAACCAAACCCTCCATAACAAAGGAATGTATCAGGGTGTTGGCAGTCCATCGCCGCCTGGAACTAAGAAAGAAACTATTGTTAAACTGATAGGAAAGAAAGCGCTGGCCCAGTGTAATCTCAATGGCCTTGCTGTGACCGCTCTGCTTGATACTGGAGCTCAAGTAAGCATGATTGACCGAACCTGGAAAGACAAATACTTACCCGCTATAGAAGTAAGGCCTCTTGCGGAGCTCATGGGAATGTCAGAGAAGTTAGAAGTGTATGCAGTCAATGGAGATCTAATACCTTTTGATGGGTGGTCTATCATTACGGTCAACTTACAAGGAAATGACAACCCTGACCTCTCAATTAATGTTCCTTTCCTGGTTAGCCACATCCCGATTGAGAGGCCATTGCTTGGCTTTAACGTTGTGGAAGAGCTAATTCAGGGCCAACCAGAGCGTTTAATTCCTACCTTAGTTTCATTCCTCTCCAGTGCAATATCAGTATCAAGTGAGCAAGCCCAGACCCTGGTTAGTTTTGTACAGACTCCCGAGCACAGTGGACAGTGGGGGCGGTTGAGAGTAAGCCGAGACAGCGTTTTGATACCAGCAGGCCAGATAGCATGGGTAAAGTGCAGAATACCATCCAAAATGGACCAGTCTGACACAGTAGCCCTGTTTGAGCCAGATGAGGACAATGTGCAGTTGGAGCAGCTGGATATGGGTGAAGGGCTGTTGGAAGTCCAGAGCTCAGGAAGCCCATACGTTGCGGTCCCTATCGGCAACCACTCGACATGCGACATTACCCTGTCTCGCAACACAATCCTAGGGTACGTCCATCCTGTTGAAAAGGTTTTGGAAGCGAATAGGCGCAGGGAAACAAAGGACATTGGGAAGGTTCACGGTGCAGTGGTGGCTGCAGTGGATAAAAGCTCAACATTGTGGCACCCACCTGTTGATCTCAGCCATCTGAGTGAGGATCAACAAGCAGTGGTTAAGCAAATGCTGCATGAGGAGTCTGCATCTTTTGCCCAGGATGGGAATGATGTTGGCTGCATCCCGAGTCTCCAAATGTCCATCAGCCTCAAAGATGACATACCAGTACAACGTGCCTATTCCTCAATACCCAAGCCGTTGTTCAAAGAAGTCAAGGACTATATCCAAGACCTTCTAGCAAAAGGGTGGATTGTAAAATCCAAGTCCCCTTACTCTGCCCCAGTGGTCTGTGTTCGCAAAAAGGATGGCTCACTGCGCTTATGTGTTGATTATCGCCTCCTCAATAGGAAGACCGTACCAGACAGGCACCCCTTGCCTAGGATTCAGGACCTGATTGATACCCTGGGAGGGTATGCTTGGTTTAGCATCCTGGACCAGGGAAAAGCTTACCACCAGGGCTTCATAGCAGAGGGCTCTAGACACATGACCGCCTTCATCACCCCATGGGGGCTCTATGAGTGGGTGAGAATCCCATTTAGTCTGTCTAACGCACCTGCGGCATTCCAGCGCAGCATGGAGGAGATGCTGAATGATCTCAGGGATGAGTGCTGTGCCCCATACCTTGATGATGTGCTGTGTTATGCCCGGTCGTTTGAGGAACATGTAGGAGTAATCCGGAAAGTTCTTCAGACTCTTAGACGCCATGGAGTAAAACTTAGGCCTGAGAAGTGTGAACTCTTCCGACAGGAAGTCCGGTACGTGGGTCGCCTGGTGTCAGCCAAGGGAGTGAGAATAGACCCTCGTGATCTTGAAGCAGTGATGGCACTCAAGATTAACAGACCCCAGACAGTGGGAGAGGTGCGGAGACTCCTTGGATTCCTCGGATATTATCGCCCATTTATACAAGATTTTTCACGTGTGGCCAAACCAATCTACGAACTCCTCCAAACGCAGCCAGGGGCAACAATGCATCAGTACAGTCAGAGGAAGAGAAAGGGTCCCCAGATGCCTTCTCGAACACCCGTGGAATGGACCAGTGAACACCAGGAAACACTCGACCAGCTAATTAACCTGCTGGTAAATCCCCCGGTCTTGGCTTACCCAGACTTCAACTTCCCATTCGTGCTACACACTGATGCATCAGAAAGGGGCCTTGGGGCTATCCTTTATCAGCACCAGGATGGAGGGTTGCGGGTCATCGCATACGGATCCAGGACCCCTTCTCCAGCTGAAAAAAACTACCGACTGCATAGTGGGAAGCTGGAGTTTCTCGCATTAAAGTGGGCGGTATGCGAGAAGTTTAGGGACTATTTGTTTTACGCCCCTCACTTTACCATTTACACTGACAATAATCCCTTAACCTACGTTATGAGCACTGCAAAGCTGAATGCAGTAGGCCATCGTTGGGTGGGAGAACTGTCAGATTTTCGCTTTGACATTAAACATCGACCAGGCAAAGCGAATATTGATGCTGACACGTTATCTCGGCTTCCTCTTGATATGGAGAAATATGCTACCGAGTGCACGGAGGACCTGTCGCAAGAGGTGGTACGAGCGGTCTGGGAGGGCACTCATGCCTCCAGGAAGAACGATGTGGCTTGGATTGCAGCACTCAATATAGCTCACGGAGACATGGACCAATCATCCCCTGCCCCCTTGTTGCCACCTATAAGCAAGGTTGAACTCGCCAAAGCTCAAAGGGATGATCCAGTTATCTCTAGCATAATGGAGCTGAAAGAGACAGATGAGGTGCCGGGTGAAGACAGGAGGAAAAAGATGATGGGGCCAGCCAGGAAACTCTTACGGGAGTGGAGCAAGCTGTCTTTGGAAGAGGGATGTCTGTATAGGCAAGTGGCTGGACGGAAGCAGCTTGTTCTGCCAACCAAGTATAGACAACTTGCCTTGGAGCACCTGCATGATAGGATGGGACATGTAGGCCAAGAAAGAGTAATCCACTTATTGCGGGAGAGGTTTTACTGGCCCCATATGAAGAGAGAAGTAGAGGAGTACATTACCAAAAGGTGTCCATGCATCAAAGCAAAAAAACCAGTCACTCATGTCCGAGCACCCATGGGAAGTATAACTTCCAGCTCACCAATGGAACTTGTCTGCATTGACTATCTTCACCTGGAGCAAAGTCAAGGAGGATATGAGTATATACTAGTGGTCATAGATCACTTCACACGATTCGCTCAAGCTTTCCCTACAAGAAACAAGTCCGGACGGACAGCGGCTGAGCGGTTGTTTAATGACTACATTCCTCGCTTTGGCTACCCAGGGAAGCTACATCACGATCAGGGCAGAGAGTTCGAAAATGAGCTTTTTCGGACTCTTCGACAGTTGGCTGGGATGCGTCATTCCAGAACATCCCCATATCACCCTCAGGGGAACCCAGCCGAGAGATTTAACCGGACTCTCCTCCAGATGCTCCGAACTATGGCAGAAAAGGAAAAAGCAAAGTGGAAAGATCACCTGCCTCAGATTATACATGCCTACAATTGCACTCGCCATGAGTCAACTGGGTATTCCCCATTCTACCTGCTGTATGGACGGCATCCCCGCCTTCCTATCGACTTGATATTTGGGCTGGTTGAAGAAGATGAGGGTCAAACGTCCAGAGGATTTGCCGAACAGTGGGCTAGAAGAATGACTGAGGCATACCAAATCGCAAGTGAAAACAGCAAGCAGGCGAGTGCACGAGGCAAAGCACAGTACGACCTTAAAGTCAAAGGTGTAGTGCTGAGACCCGGAGACAGGGTATTAGTCAGAAATCTCAATGAGCGTGGAGGTCCAGGAAAACTTAGACCATACTGGGAGAGAACCATTTATGTGGTCGAAGAACAAGTGGCTGACAACCCGGTGTATAAGGTGTGCCCTGAGAATGGAAGTAAAAAGGGAACACGCACTTTACACCGAAACCTGCTCTTGCTAGTAAATGACTTACCTGTTGAAACTCCGTCAGATCCTGAGAAATCTGCAAAACAGAAGCAAAACAGAAAAAAAAACAGAGAGACACAGAGCAAGGAGCCTACATACCATGGAGAAGGAGAGAAAGATTCAGATTCAGATGACTCTGGAGAGTATTGGCTGATGATTCCTTCAGGTTGCGCAGAATCTGAGAGTAGGAATACTTACCTGCCAAGACCAGAACCAAGTCAGGAGAATCCTCTGATGGAAGTGGCGCCACCAGCTTCTGCAAGAGGAAAGCAAGATCAAATACAAGTGTCACGGGAGAGAGATACCCAAAGCAGAAGTCAGTCAATGGATGAACCTGTTCACTGCGCTATATCCTCACCAAGGAGTGAAGAAGACGGTGAAATCGAGAGTCTATGGATGAATGATGCAAGGGACTATCCAGAAGAAGAAGATCCGGTTATAACAAGACGATCCGCACGAGAGAGAAAACCAAAGCGCATGTTCACATATGAGACACTGGGTCAACCCTCAATACAACCCCAGACCACACTCAACAGTGTAGTAGCTTATACACTACAATACTTACCAGTGTGGGCAACACCTTATCCTGTGCCACATTCCTTTCAGCTTACACCTTACACCGACATAAACACATTTACACCTTTCACATCTACAATGCTAGTATACTGAGGAAAAAAAAAAAAAAAAAAAACATGTTTTGGAAAAAAAGGGAGTATTGAATTGTGTGAGTTTTTGTAACTGGAGCCTACTTCATTTTGTCGGGGAGGATGTGACACCCTAAAGAATTGCTGGGGATTACGTGCGACACAGACACGCTTGCTCCTGTCTCCTCAATTTTTCCTGTTTTTACAGGTATGACTTTACCAAAAACAAAACAATATGCACACGAGTCATATAATTCCTATGTGTATGTTCATGTAGACATGTAGTGTATAAATGTTCCGGTTTGTACAGATATTGAAAATGCGTAGTTCGTCCTCCATTTTGTGCACGCTGTGAAAATGGACGCATGTGCTCGTGAAATGCATTTAATTTGATTCATACAGGCTCCAGTTACCAGGTTATGATGTTCATATTTTTGTTTATTCATATTATATTTGTGTTTGTATAATTTTAGTTCCTATGTGTATAAATATTAATGCACTTCTCCAGTTAAATGGTTCAAACAGACATTCCAGTGCAAACGAATGTAAAACAATTCTATTTTCTGCCAATGCAGAAGTAAAGATTGATGTTAATGTAACATGATGTCAATCCTGGTTAGAAAATCAGTAACTAGAATGTTAAAAGTGTATGGTTTACATATATTTCTCTGGTTCTGTGCCTTAAATGCTCAGTCATGTGTGATGATATATGTATAAAATATCATTTGGGCTTGTCTGAGTAGATTCAAAGGAGTTATGGGAAGAGCAAATGTACCAGTTTCTTTGGGATAAAATGTAAAAGAGAAATGTACATTAATTTGACAACAGAGAGGAAAGAATGACATTTGTGCAGTAATAAGCAAGAAGAAATACTTTATTGATAAAGCTTTATTTGATTACAATATGAAAAAGACATTGAATAAACAATTGCTGGGGATTACGTGCGACACAGACACGCTTGCTCCTGTCTCCTCAATTTTTCCTGTTTTTACAGGACTTTCTGATCTGTCAACACGGCCTTCTGTGCGGGGTGTGTAACATGTGCAAAACCTAAATGAGTATATGGACATACAGTAACGTGTGGTAGAGTATAAGTAGAGAGAGGAAATAGAAATGATAGATATCAAAGGTGATGGAGTTGGTAATAGAGGAGTGAACAGAGAGGACAGTTCAATGGCAGTAACACGTTATCAGTTTAAAATGTACAGTAGGTGTCAGTATATGCTTCACTCGGTCGTATCTATCAGTGCAGACGAAGAAGAAAACGCTTAAAGTCAGCAGTCGTTCGAGCCTGGTTGAAACACGTGGTGAAATAGAGAAGGAAGAGGATAATTATCAGGTAAAGGAAATGTTATTATCGGTTTAGGCGAAGAGTGACTTTTGCAGTGCATGTTTTTACTGAGTGTAGAAAAACTTATTTAGTTCTTGTGTTAAACTGCACCGTCTTTAAGTTTCCGTGTCTGTGTGACTCTGGGAGCTACGCTACGGTGCAACAGTGTCTCTCTTTCTCTATTGTTTGGGCTTTATCTTACTGCTGGTTCTGCCCTTGTGAAAGGAGAAACAAGATATCGTCTGTTCTTAATATCAGCTTGATATATAATCTTCTTTGTTGCTCAGTTTTCACTCATATGATGTTTCTTTGTTTTACAGCAGCTGGAAGAACACATGAATGTAAAAGAAGAGGAATCGTGGATGTTTTGTACTAAAGAGATATATTTTTGTTGAATTTACTTGTATTTTTACAATATCATTCACGTAAATTCATAGCCAGTACATTCAGTTGTCTTGTAGTCAAACTATACATACTCTGTATGAATGCTGAGCTTTCTAGCAGCTTGCAATATTGTTTTAATTGTATTAAAATAGTTATAAAAAATAAAAATGATTAAAACACTACCAGTGGAAGTCTCATGATTACACAATAGATCTGCTGAACAGTTGTAAATAATTGTTAAAAGATAAATGCAATAAAGCTTCCAATTGTTGTGATCAAAGTTTCACCATTAACATGCATATAAGAGACTGGAGCTAGTTGGCACAAGAGCTACAATCTCAGTCATTAAATTTACTGGCAGTGATTAAAATTACAATTTTGCTGTAGGTGTTGAGTAAATAAGCAAACGCAATAAAACCCCATTGAGTTTTAACATACTAAGACAGGTATTTTTCATAATTGTGCGCATTTTCACTTGTGCGTTATAGGTTGTAATTTTATACAACTTAATTTACTTATTTAATGTCTTTTGCGTCATAATTGTTTCACTTGCTGAAAAGCTAACAAGAATATCTGTTTAATAGCAGATGTCATTGTCATAGTTTACCCTGTGTGATATACAGTGTGATATCATAACCCACTGTTGGGGCATGTTGTCGCTGAAGGGCAGCATATGTTCAGTAAACAGATTTACAATTCTCCCCAGGTGTACGTAGTTGTACAGTCAGACGGTAAGGTTTCACTGACTGTGTCCCACCATATATAAGTTTGAAGTCCGGTTCTCCCGCATCCTCCGGCCAGACCAGACGAAATCGCCGCAGCACCGTGACCAGGATGAGGAAGAGCTCCATGCGAGCTAGATTTTCTCCTAAACAGACACGAGATCCTAGAAAATAAAGTGAATGTACTTTATACAAACACACCACTTGTTCTCATGCTGCTGACATGGATGCACTTTCTACTGATTTTATTCATGTTTTGTTATAGTCATACTAATGATTTTGTCTGTAATATGTGAAATTAAATAGCTCAGGTACTTCCACCACTGACACTAGGCTAACTGAGTGCTATTGATAAAAATCCAGTGTTTAATCATTTAAAGACCTCATCAGATTGTGTAATAAAACATGTAGAACATACCTGCAGAGAAAGGCATGAATGCATCAGACTTCACAAATTCCCCCTTATCATTCAAGAAGTTTTGAGGGTTGAATTCATGGTTAAACTTCCACTGACCTTCCTCTCTGAGAGCAGATGACAGATAGGGGATGATAATTGTTCCCTGTAAGAGAAAATGTTTTTAAACAAAATTAGCACTCTTCCCTTGCTGTTTAGGGGTTGCAATATTAATTTGGTAATGGATTGATTAGTTAAGATTAAATAATGGATAGTTGTTCTTAGTTACTCTTTCTTTTATATCATTTTTTATTTGTGCCATAGTAACTACAACTGTGATGTAAAGAAACTGCTGTAAATGTCACCTTTGGGATGTTGTAGCCCTGGAGCTGAGTGTTGGTTGTGGCGGTGTGAAACATACTAAGAGGAACAATGTCAGCAACACGCTGACCCTCATGAATCACTGCTTGAACGTAAGGCATGGCGTTTCTGTCCTCAAATGTGACATGTTCACGATCACCAAGGACTTCATCAATCTCCCGCTGACATTGTTCTGAAAATGTATTTAAACAGACGTTGAAAGCCACAAGTAGACACTGAAGTCTTTGAATGCTATGAACAATTCACAAAACTAAAATATAAACACAAAAGAATTCTAATAATGCCATTAAATCTCCATTAAATCATTCCATTAAATCTCATTCCAGAACCTACACTTTATTTATTAAAGGATAATCCATAAAGAAATCCATAACACTGCCAGGAAACATTTGGCTTTTTTAGAAACATAGATTCTCAATTAAAAACAAACAACCAAACACATACAGACATTACCCCACAGCTATAAATTTGTGAAAATGTATTTTTGTGAAAACAGTATTTTAAAGATAATTTTGTATAATCCAAATAAGCATTACAGATCTTTATTGGATCTTTACACTAATTACTTTTGATATTGATCCTCTCTTTGCTCAAGAAATGGAATAATGTTGACTCATTATTTCATTTCTGTTCATCAAATGCCTTGTTCAGTTTATGTCTCAGTTGTTAAATCTTGTTCATACAAATATTTACACATGATAAGAAATTTGCTGGAAATAAAAGCAGGACATTTCTTTTTTTTTTCTTTTTCTTTTTTAGCTGGATAAACATTTTGCACGTAAATAATTTACTTCGACATGCAAAAATGTTTTTAGTATAAAAACTCTCAATAAGAGAGAGGAAGATAAAGGGGGTCGACACATCTTACCCACATTCCTTACCCTGTATATGAGTGTGAGTTATCAAGTAGAGTGTTAAGCTGCGGAGTGTGCTAGAGGTTGTTTCAGTTCCAGCCGTAAACAGATCAAACAGCAAAGTGACCATCTGTGAGTCGTCAAATGTAGTGCGTTGATCTGCTTTCTGAAAGCAAAATAATCCACTATCAAATCAACTGTAAATCAAAGAATATTAAACTGATATTGTGCTGATAAATTCAATAAAAATACACACACACACACACAAACACTTGTGGGTATATCTTACTTTCTCCATCTCCTCCAGATAATAGTCAATCAGGTCTCTGGGCTCCCCAGTAACACGTGATTTCTTGTGCTCATTGACAACTTTAAGAATGTGGTTTTCGATTCTCGCTAAATAATGAAAAGCCTTGCAGAATGGCAGTGGGAAAATCCTTAACATTGGGGCTATTTCGTAGAGCTGAAATTCAAAATAAAATACTTAAAAAAAAAAAAAGTAAAATTAAATGTCTGTCTGTCAACATTCTATCCGTTTGTGCACAAACTACAATCTCTACTTTTTATCATTTATTTTTGGCAACAGCAATACTGTAAGTGTAAACAAAAACTATAAATAGCAATAGAGTATAAAAAGCATCTTGTATACACAAAATGTAAATCAAAGTAATATAGTGAGCAGTGTTTTTGTAAATAGCCTTTAGCAACCAGGCTGGCTATTTGCATTCAGTGTAAATAAATGGTGTCTTTACTTTTCATTGTATTTACCATTGCCCATTTCCAATGACAATCTTAGTAAGTTTTTCGATGTTTGTGATCAAAGTCTGGAAATATTCATCCTTATAATTGAATCGCGACCCAAAAATGACTGAAGCAATGATGTTTGAAGAAGCTTGGTGGTACAGATGTTCAGGGTCAATTGACTTTCCTGGTAGGGATGTAGAGAAAAGAGATGTTTTCCATTCTTGAATTTGAATATTTTCTGGCAATTTTAAGATCATAAAAATGTCTATATTTAAACATTTTGATAATGTGATTGCATAATTTAACTATGTTGCAGGTATCACATGCATTTCATATAGTCTGTAACTCTGGGTTGAATACATACGCGCTGTATCTTGACTGTGCTGGTGGCGTCACATCTCAGAGAGCCATGATGCATCTTTTCAGAAACTTCAGGAAGCATTGGGAAGCTAAAAAGGTGAGTCTTGTTTGATCTAGTCATGCAGTCTTCCAATCCACTTTAATAAACAAGAGAGAATAAAGGAGAAATGTGCTTTCTTTTGTTTGTGCAGTTAGTAGGAAGTACTCCAAATGTTCAGGGAGTGCCTCCATGCATCAACAGTACTGCTCAGATGAACTGGCTTAATCGAGGAGATGTGAGGAAGGCGCTGCATATTCCTGATGTGCTACCACCATGGGACATCTGCAGGTAAACGGACGCCTGTCCTCACTTATGGTTTCAGTGTGTGTGTCTGCGTGCATGCAGACTCTTCCTGAGTTCTTCCTTTTTATGCAGCGATGTTGTGGGAAGCCAGTATCACACTATTTACGAAACAGTGAAGGATGTCTATGAGAAGCTGCTGGCTTTGGGTCTGAGAGCTTTGGTCTATAATGGAGATACCGATATGGCTTGTAACTTCCTTGGGGACCAGTGGTTTGTTGAGCAGCTTGGACAGAAGGTGAGATCTGCGTTCTCTGAGACGTGATGTTCTGCTGAATTTATAGCACCTTCTAGGTTTAATGTTGGGTTTTTCTTCTTCGTCAAGACGAGCACACAATACAAACCCTGGATTTATGATAACCAGATAGCTGGATTCTACCAGCAATTTGGCAACATCACTTTCCTCACAGTCAAGGTAAGTTTCAGGCATCAATGTAGCCTGTCTTGTACTTTTCTTAGTTACAGCTTCCATAAGATCTATTGATGTGCAGCTGGTGTTTGTGTCTAATAGAGATTCATATGACTGGCTCTGATCAGTTAGAAATTCAGGCTAAATGGTGAAAGCTTACATGTACTAAAGCATGACATATAACTCTGCTCTTCCAGGGTGCAGGTCACATGGTTCCTCAGTGGGCTCCTGGTCCATCTCTCCAGATGCTACAGAGTTTCCTGTCCAATAAGCCTTATTGAACTTCCTCTTAAATCACCCAAACCTACATTTTTTTGGTCTGGAATTAAGAAAGAGTGATTTTAAGGAAACCTTTGAAACGTGACATGAAGTTGCACATTAATTTTCTCAGGGACTTTTGGGTCTACGTGTGTTTGCTTATGTTTGGAAATTTTGATATGCTTTTTATTGTGTTAATTGTTTGAATCTTTTTAAATCAGTTTTTCCTTGAACACTGTGGGTGGTTTTCATAGTCATGTTGATCAGAACAGTTACATAATCCCAACTATAGATACACTTTTTAAAACAGTATTAGTGGATATCACATGGTTTTAAAATGCTTATTATGTCCTTAAATCATTGGTTACTGTAAAGGGATCTGTTAATTGAATAAGAGGCGAGATGCTCTTTTGTAAAGTACTGAAGACAATTAAATTTATAGTTTTGTTCCTACCCTTGATACACTCAACACTGAAACAAAGTTATACTGTTCTTAATTACCTTGATCTATGGTTATAAATGGTTTACAATCCTATCTGATTGTCAAATCTTCTAAGAAGGATTATATGGATGAGCATGTAACACTCCATTTGATCAAAGATAGTCCTTCAGGTATGTGGAAATTCAACCCGAGAAAACTAGACTTTTAAAGTTATTCACATGGAATCTGTATAAACTAAGAAATAAAAAGCTGTTTTAACTGTAATTTGTCTGTGTATATCTGCATTCATTACGCTTATGATTTGACTAATGATATGGCAACTGTTTAAACCACAATATCACCTAGAAGTATTGACATGAGAACTGATTTAAGTCATTTCCCCGTTGCGTGCAAAACCTAAATGAGTATATGGACATACAGTAACGTGTGGTAGAGTATAAGTAGAGAGAGGAAATAGAAATGATAGATATCAAAGGTGATGGAGTTGGTAATAGAGGAGTGAACAGAGAGGACAGTTCAATGGCAGTAACACGTTATCAGTTTAAAATGTACAGTAGGTGTCAGTATATGCTTCACTCGGTCGTATCTATCAGTGCAGACGAAGAAGAAAACGCTTAAAGTCAGCAGTCGTTCGAGCCTGGTTGAAACACGTGGTGAAATAGAGAAGGAAGAGGATAATTATAAGGTAAAGGAAATGTTATTATCGGTTTAGGCGAAGAGTCACTTTTGCAGTGCATGTTTTTACTGAGTGTAGAAAAACTTATTTAGTTCTTGTGTTAAACTGCACCGTCTTTAAGTTTCCGTGTCTGTGTGACTCTGGGAGCTACGCTACGGTGCAACAGTGTCTCTCTTTCTCTATTGTTTGGGCTTTATCTTACTGCTGGTTCTGCCCTTGTGAAAGGAGAAACAAGATATCGTCTGTTCTTAATATCAGCTTGATATATAATCTTCTTTGTTGCTCAGTTTTCACTCATATGATGTTTCTTTGTTTTACAGCAGCTGGAAGAACACATGAATGTAAAAGAAGAGGAATCGTGGATGTTTTGTACTAAAGAGATATATTTTTGTTGAATTTATTTATATTTTTACAATATCATTCACGTAAATTCATAGCCAGTACATTCAGTTGTCTTGTAGTCAAACTATACATACTCTGTATGAATGCTGAGCTTTCTAGCAGCTTGCAATATTGTTTTAATTGTATTAAAATAGTTATAAAAAATAAAAATGATTAAAACACTACCACTGGAAGTCTCATGATTACACAATAGATCTGCTGAACAGTTGTAAATAATTGTTAAAAGATAAATGCAATAAAGCTTCCAATTGTTGTGATCAAAGTTTCACCATTAACATGCATATAAGAGACTGGAGCTAGTTGGCACAAGAGCTACAATCTCAGTCATTAAATTTATTGGCAGTGATTTTGTATTTTGGTTTTAAGCCGTTAAAATTACAATTAATTTTGCTGTAGGTGTTGAATAAATAAGCAAACGCAATAAAACCCCATTGAATTTTAACATATTAGGACAGGTATATTTCATAATTGTGCGCATTTTCACTTGTGCGTTATAGGTTGTAACTTAATTTATTTAATGTCTTGTGCGTCATAATTGTTTCACTTGCTGAAAAGCTAACAAGAATATCTGTTTAATAGCAGATGCCATTGTCATAGTTTACCCTGTGTGATATACAGTGTGATATCATAACCCACTGTTGGGGCATGTTGTCGCTGAAGGGCAGCATATGTTCAGTAATCAGATTTACAATTCTCCCCAGGTGTACGTAGTTGTACAGTCAGACGGTAAGGTTTCACTGACTGTGTCCCACCATATATAAGTTTGAAGTCCGGTTCTCCCGCATCCTCCGGCCAGACCAGACGAAATCGCCGCAGCACCGTGACCAGGATGAGGAAGAGCTCCATGCGAGCTAGATTTTCTCCTAAACAGACACGAGATCCTAGAAAATAAAGTGAATGTACTTTATACAAACACACCACTTGTTCTCATGCTGCTGACATGGATGCACTTTCTACTGATTTTATTCATGTTTTGTTATAGTCATACTAATGATTTTGTCTGTAATATGTGAAATTAAATAGCTCAGGTACTTCCACCACTGACACTAGGCTAACTGAGTGCTATTGATAAAAATCCAGTGTTTAATCATTTAAAGACCTCATCACATTGTGTAATAAAACATGTAGAACATACCTGCAGAGAAAGGCATGAATGCATCGGACTTCACAAATTCCCCCTTATCATTCAAGAAGTTTTGAGGGTTGAATTCATGGTTAAACTTCCACTGACCTTCCTCTCTGAGAGCAGATGACAGATAGGGGATGATAACTGTTCCCTGTAAGAGCAAATGTTTTTAAACAAAATTAGCACTCCTCCCTTGCTGTTTAGGGGTTGCAATATTAATTTGGTAATGGATTGATTAGTTAAGATTAAATAATGGATAGTTGTTCTTAGTTACTCTTTCTTTTATATCATTTTTTATTTGTGCCATAGTAATTACAACTGTGATGTAAAGAAACTGCTGTAAATGTCACCTTTGGGATGTTGTAGCCCTGGAGCTGAGTGTTGGTTGTGGCGGTGTGAAACATACTAAGAGGAACAATGTCAGCAACACGCTGACCCTCATGAATCACTGCTTGAACGTAAGGCATGGCGTTTCTGTCCTCAAATGTGACATGTTCACGATCACCAAGGACTTCATCAATCTCCCGCTGACATTGTTCTGAAAATGTATTTAAACAGACGTTGAAAGCCACAAGTAGACACTGAAGTCTTTGAATGCTATGAACAATTCACAAAACTAAAATATAAACACAAAAGAATTCTAATAATGCCATTAAATCTCCATTAAATCATTCCATTAAATCTCATTCCAGAACCTACACTTTATTTATTAAAGGATAATCCATAAAGAAATCCATAACACTGCCAGGAAACATTTGGCTTTTTTAGAAACATAGATTCTCAATTAAAAACAAACAACCAAACACATACAGACATTACCCCACAGCTATAAATTTGTGAAAATGTATTTTTGTGAAAACAGTATTTTAAAGATAATTTTGTATAATCCAAATAAGCATTACAGATCTTTATTGGATCTTTACACTAATTACTTTTGATATTGATCCTCTCTTTGCTCAAGAAATGGAATAATGTTGACTCATTATTTCATTTCTGTTCATCAAATGCCTTGTTCAGTTTATGTCTCAGTTGTTAAATCTTGTTCATACAAATATTTACACATGATAAGAAATTTGCTGGAAATAAAAGCAGGACATTTTTTTTTTTCTTTTTCTTTTTTAGCTGGATAAACATTTTGCACGTAAATAATTTACTTTGACATGCAAAAATGTTTTTAGTATAAAAACTCTCAATAAGAGAGAGGAAGATAAAGGGGGTCGACACATCTTACCCACATTCCTTACCCTGTATATGAGTGTGAGTTATCAAGTAGAGTGTTAAGCTGCGGAGTGTGCTAGAGGTTGTTTCAGTTCCAGCCGTAAACAGATCAAACAGCAAAGTGACCATCTGTGAGTCGTCAAATGTAGTGCGTTGATCTGCTTTCTGAAAGCAAAACAATCCACTAACAAATCAATTGTAAATCAAAGAATATTAAACTGATATTGTGCTGATAAATTCAATAAAAATACACACACACACACAAACACTTGTGGGTATATCTTACTTTCTCCATCTCCTCCAGATAATAGTCAATCAGGTCTCTGGGCTCCCCAGTAACACGTGATTTCTTGTGCTCATTGACAACTTTAAGAATGTGGTTTTCGATTCTCGCAAAATAACGAAAAGCCTTGCAGAATGGCAGTGGGAAAATCCTTAACATTGGGGCTATTTCGTAGAGCTGAAATTCAAAATAAAATACTTTAAAAAATGTAAAATTAAATGTTTGTCTGTCAACATCCTATCCGTTTGTGCACAAACTACAATCTCTACTTTTTATCATTTATTTTTGGCAGCAGCAATACTGTAAGTGTAAACAAAAAGTATAAATAGCAGTAGAGTATAAAAAGCATCTTGTTTAAACAAAATGTAAATCGATGTAATATAGCGAGCAGTGTTTTTGTAAATAGCCTTTAGCAACCAGGCTGGCTATTTGCATTCAGTGTAAATAAATGGTGTCTTTACTTTTCATTGTATTTACCATTGCCCATTGTCCAATGATAATCTTAGTAAGTTTTTCGATGTTTGTGATCAAAGTCTGGAAATATTCATCCTTATAATTGAATCGCGACCCAAAAATGACTGAGGCAATGATGTTTGAAGAAGCTTGGTGGTACAGATGTTCAGGGTCAATTGACTTTCCTGGTAGGGATGTAGAGATAAAAGAGATGTTTTCATTCTTGAATTTGAATATTTTCTGGCAATTTTAAGATCATAAAAATGTCTATATTTAAACATTTTGATAATGTGATTGCATAATTTAACTATGTTAATATAAAGAATAAAAGTGTCACAGATGAGGAGATTGTATATACCAGCATTTTCCTCCAAATGTGAGCAGATATATTTGACCTCCTCCAGAATCCTCTGCTCCATACTTCTCTTTCCAAGGCCAAAGTTCCTCAGTGTGGTCAGAGCAAAGCGTCGATGTTCCCGCCAACCTTCTCCATAATTTGCCATGATCACCCCTAAACAAAGTAATCAGTTAGGAAGCCTTTAAGCCCAGCAGGGAGAGTTTCAGCACTTGTCTGTGTTATATGAGTAGCTGGCTGCATTTTGTTTAAACTGCATTACCTTTGCTATTTGTTACATGACTGGCCATCATGTTGCCTGATCTGCCAGCAAAATCCGCCGCTTGTGTGATCAGTGCCTCCCTGATCATTTTCTGACCTGTCAACACCACTGCCGGCTGGCTACCAATGAACAGCCCGTAGATTGAACCATAGCGCTGAGCAAACTGCACAAAAAACATTCATGTTGAAGCCCACAGACTCACAGCAGCTGTTTTTGCTGTCATACTGTATGTATTTTTAATGCAGCAGTCTCCAGTGTGTGTTTGAGACTGATGTGCTTACCTTGTCAAAGTCCTTTAACGGGTTTGTGCGGTCCAGTTGAAGCAAATTTCCCAAAAATGGAAGAGGAGTGGGTCCAGGGGGAAAGTTTTTGGGTCGCTGAATTCTGAACTGCAAGTACAGAAGAAAGGCTCCGAGACACAACAGAACCAGTATGGTCAACATGGTTACTGATCTACTGGACGGCCCGTCTGAAACCTGCTATTTAATGCAGACAGAGAACTGATACGCATGCACACAAAACTCCTTCTTTAAACTCTGCTGAACTTTTTAAACTTTGTTGAACTGGAGTGGGGAAACACAGACTATTTAGGTGAAAAGGTAAACTATAATTAACAATATGGGCGATGAGGTAATAATATATCCACAAGAGGTCAATGTCACCATGTACTCTTGATCAAATTGTTCCTGAAGGTTCATTACGTAAACATGCAGAATGACACTGTCCAAGTTTGTGCAGCATGAAGTTTTTGTAACAATTTTGTTAGGCCAAATATTCTAGTGACCAAAAATTTTACTTTCCAATTTTATCCACCGTGACTCACCGTTGCCTGTACCTGCTCCAGCGAGGCACAACCTCAATCAAGCTGGGATTGTACAGATTTCAGCATCAGGTATTCTGAAAATAAAATTAACTGACAACATTTTTCAGAGTAAGCATATTTCACAAGTGAAAACTGCAACTGAACACTACTCAGCTGTGAGTCAACGTAGGCCCACTTTACACACTGTTCACAACAAATTGTTTTTAGACTTTGCTCTTGGTCTTTGGCTTGTCATGGGGGATGTTATGTCCTTCAGCATGGGGACTTTTTTTTGTTAGCTTAAAAAACCTTTTACTTACTGGGCAGTGGCTTGAAAAATTGATTTAATCATATCAAGTCTTGTGTGTTAAGAAATATACAATCATTTCAAGCATTCTCGTTAGTTAATTCTTGTTAATTTAAAAAAAAACATCTCAAGAACAATCTTTAGATCTCTGGACCTCTTGGATCAGAACAAGTATGCAATATATAGTGATAAACAAGTGTTTGTGTGTTTTAGGAGAAGCTAAATCTTTTTTTTTTCTTCACCCCGAGCCGAGGGCCTCTAGTTCTGTTGTACCCTAAAATACTTTTGGTATCTGTTGGGCTGTTTTGGAGGAAAACTAAAAACCCATTTAAGACCTAAACTTAGTGTAAAATGCATAGACTCGGTTGATATGAGCTATTGTTACGTTTTTATTTGAATAAACGTTGAATACTGTACAGACAAGTTTATTGAAAATGATAAGCTTTAAATTTGTAGTCCTGTACGTACATAAAGTTAGCACGAGGTGGCGTCAAGTCGTTTTTTGCGTCTATGTCGCATTTTCCAAGCGCCGGAAACGTGCTCGCGAACGCTGATGTGTTATTTTGCTTAGGAATTATTTGGTATTTGTTTGGTTTTAAAGATTATTCTTTAAAGTATAATCAGATCTGTTAGTTTTTTGTAGATGCCTAAAGAGAAAGGCGTTATCAGGTGAAACAGTCGCACGAGAAGGAGAACTCAAGGGAGATGGCGGTATGAGACAATCTTGACTAGCTACTAAAACAGAAACATGATTAATAACTCTGTCTTTAAATGTATTTATGTGATAACTGTATATTCTGACTAGCGAGATCTTCTGCGTGCCAGTGCTGTGCTGTTAAGTAATATGTCTCTCTTTAGCCGAAAGGAAAAGTTGGAACCAAAGGCAAAAAGCAAATCCATGAGGAAAACCAGGATACTCTCAAGTTCTATTGCAGGATCATCCTGGGAGCAAACGTAAGGCATGCATCTGAGTTTCAGTCTGCCTTTATAAATGGTTTTTATTTCATTTATTGATTTATGGGTGTTGTATTTTTTTAGGCTATTTATGCAGCAGTCAATCTCTTGCTCTTTTACAACTCCTCTACATTTTGGACATGGGTGAGTCAGAGTATGATGTGAATAAGAGCATCATCATTTAGCATATTTTGTCATTTTACATTCAGTGGTGTGTATGAGCAAATGTTGCATGCATATCTACTTGCGGCAAATAAAGCAGGGGTTTTCAATCTTTTAGATGCCATGGACCCCCATAATTATCTGTATGTGAGGGGCCTCCATTCTAAACTGTATAAGTCAGCTGTATATTTTATGTATATAGACCCAATTTATACTGCAAAAATTAATACTTAGTTGTTACACTATAATTTTTTCTACTCACTATAGTACAGTATTGTAAGGTTTATTATTTATTTACATTTTGATCTTATGTGTATCTTGTTTTTGTCTATTTATTTATTTTTATACTTTATAACTGCTTTTCTCTAAACTTTTCTATGGCCCCTCTAGCACTCCTTTGCAGACCCCAGTTTGAAAAACCCTGAAAGACAATATTGTCCATCTCTCCACTTCTGTGGCTTTGCTTAAATTTTATTTAGACCACTGTATATGCATTTTTTGGTCAACGGTGAGATGATAAACTTTTGGACGTTTCCAGTTATTTGGTAAATGTTATTCACTTCTCTTTGTCTCCTTTGTACCAGTTCTTTCTGCTGTTTGCAGTGGCGGTTTATATTGGCAGCTACAGATCTATGTCAGCAATGGCCAAACCTGCATTTGCTGAAGATGGTAGCTTGCTGGATGGAGGAATCGACCTTAATATGGAACAGGGCATGGCAGAGTGAGTTGGATGTTTAATCTGTACATTTATTTCCCCTATACCTGTGTATTTCCAGACAGTGATTAACACTCCTCATGACCATAACTGATTTTTTTTAATTTTTTTTTTTTATATTGACATGCAGACATCTGAAGGATGTGATTCTTCTTACTGCTATTGTTCAGGTCCTCAGCGCTCTGTCATCCTACTTCTGGTACTTCTGGCTCTTGGTGAGACTGCGTAATTGCACTGATTGTGATATCTTTTGAGGTTTCACAGTTCTATTTTTACTGAAACCATATTATTTGCTTTCTCCTCACACCAGGCACCTGCAAGGGCTTTGCATTTATTGTGGGTGAGCTTCCTGGGCCCTTGGTTTTCTGCTGATTCACAGGCAGCCCCTGAAGAGAATGAGAAGAATGACAAGAAACAGAGGCGACAGGAAAGACGACAGATGAAGAGATTCTAGACTTGTCTGTTTAATTTTTTTACATTTATTATACAATTACAAAGAACATGCAATCTAAATTATTCTGAGATATTTGATATGACGGTTTAGTCCAGACAATAGATGGGCATTGTAAAGTGTCTTTGACTTTCTCTCTCGTCATCAGCTGCTCCGTCCTTTTCAGCCCTTTGATTCCCTTCTCTCACTTTATGTCCGTCTTTAACATCTCTAGCTCATGTGTGCCTCTGACTAGGGCTCCACATGTTTTTTTTTTTAATCATAAAGTGAGTTAAACTCACACAAAATGCCTTTGCTTACTATAGTGAGCTTTCATATCATTAGTTTTAGTTGCTAACAAGTACTTTTCAGCAGGTGCAGCTACATGACCCATTGACCTCAGCAATTTAGACCTGAGGCTGTATGAGCTTCACCAACCACATGACGTTTCACAGCACTTGAGTTTGGCTTTTAGAATTCCCTCTTTGGCCTTTCAGAAAATATTGCTTTGATTGTTCAGTATAGGGGAAATTGTGCTGATTCTGAATCGAAGGTAATAATCTTTGAGATGTGGTGTTCTGGTGAAGCAATAGCTGCAGCCTGGTGCTGCCTTGAGGGAACGCAAAGTAGATGGAGATAAAAAAATAATTGACCTTGTGTGGCAATAAAGGACTGTCTGGTTACATATTTTTAACTGTTCAAATGAAACTATACTGCTTTATGAAAAGGTGGTGGATGGGTTAGTATAAAGAATCACTTGAAAAAAAAAAAAAAAGACCTCACAGTATTGACTGGCCCAACATCAATTTAACATTTCAGTGGATTAAAGAATTGAGACAACTCTTGACAACCTGGTAAAAATAAGTTGCTTTAGTTGAAATTCATGGAAACCCAGTGATTATAAATAAACTATTATAAAATGATGAGTTGATGTGAATTTTCTTTTAAATTGATATAGTCATTTCTCAGTTCCTGGTTCATTCGGACCCAGTCCTGGGGGCTGTTTCATAACACAAGTTTACCAAATAAGCCAGGCTTATTTCAGTTAGTCTAATTTATTGTCAGTTGATTTGGTTGAAAATAAGTCAGACTAACTGAAATAAGCCTTAATGGAAAAACTTGTTGAGCATAGGACAGTGGAATGGTTTACTTGGGTAATGTTCCTGGGGCCGTCCCAACGGTGCATGCTTTGGATGTCAAACACACCTGATTCAACTTATGAGCTTTTTAGTAGTTTAATTAAAGACCTGAAATCTTGAGGGGCACCTAGAATTACCCAAGCTAGTTGTTTTCAGTCTTGATAGACCCTGATCCTGCACAATTAGCATGTTTTCCTCGTCTTGTCTTCACGTTGGACCCTCTGCTAAATGACTTTGAATAAATCATGTGTTAAATGAGGGCTGCTGCAAAACCAGGATCGAGAACAGCTGTATTAAGGTGGACATAGTTCCACTGCGCATGCGCACACTGAAATGCGCACTCGGATCTTTTCTCGTCCTAAACTAATCTTTTTCTCATTAGTGCTGATCTGATCTGTCTATCGGTAGCCATGAGAGTCCCCATTTAACCCAGACTGACCGTCACCAGCACAAGGAAGGTAAGGAGAACTGTTGCTAAGCTACCGCTAGTTAGCAACCAATCAGAAACAACATGACAACAGCAAAATTTAAGTGTGTAAAGTGGGTCGATGTTTGTCTGTCGAGTGTGTTATCGTCAACTTTCATCTCATAAATATACGCCAACGGTTCCTGGACTTTAACAGCATCACACAACAGATAAGACAATCGGGTAAATGCTGGATATTTGTTTACAGTTCAGATGAGTTCGTTAGCTACGTTGTGACGCTAGCGGAAAGTTAGCCAACAAAAACAAGTTTAAGTCTCTAATCTGTTACTACGTTTATTAGACTGGCTCGTTAGTGAGGCTTTTAACGAAGGAATAAGGATCGAAAGTAGATTAATCGCTTACAAACTGGTCATTTTCACAGACAACTGCTAGCTGTGATACTGCCTCGCGTGGCAAAGTGACTTCAACTGGATGGATATGCCTCGATTATTTATTTAATCTAGCACCAGTTTCGGACTTTATGTAAGTGGTAGAATATTTGTGTGTGCATAAATGTTTTAATAGACTTATAAGGTTCAGCCACACGTGAAAAATCACCGTTTGAAACGGCGATACTTGGCTGCTCTTTGTTAATAAACGCCTTGCCTTTGACCGCTGTCTCATGATAATCATGATTTTACATCGAATAACTGCTTTAATTGATGTTACATAAACTAAAGAACAATGCGCATTTACTATTGGGGTAAGTAACGTGACCCCCCTACCTGGGACAAGAAGCCACCCCTTGCTGATCTTGTTTGTAATTTACAAATTAGTAACTGAATAACCAATGACAAAGCAGAAACCCAGTGAATGAGATTCGTCTGAAATGTAAATATGTTCTATGACTTGCTTACAGGCATAAGAATATACTGAAGTTTAGTTGCCTATATTGTAATTTAAAGATGTTGTAATAGCAACACTATGGTTTAAAATTTAATGAGTTGACTCAATTAGCCTATAGGGTCATTCCGTGTCAAATCAACCAAATTTCAAAAACTTCCCCGGCTTAAATATTTGATTAAACTAATATTTTTCCCAAAGAAAGATACAATTGTAATTTTAACATTATTTCTTCTTCAGACATTGTTCTTTAAATAAAATAAGAATCCGCTGCATACAAAGTGACCAAATCTCGTTTTTGACCACTGAAAATGGGTAATATTCAACAATCTGGACATGGAGTCTCATTGAGATCCCCATATGTCTGGGACTGAACGATGTAGGGCCTTGAAATTTAAGATTCCAAAAGCAAAGTTTAACAACTAGAATCTAAAATCATATTGTGATATCTTTAATACTTCTTGAGATATAGGCATGCAAACTTTGGAAAAAGAATATTTATGGCACTCAGACAGGTATGTTTAATGCAGTTGTCCTGACAGAAGGAAACAAGATACATCTCTAGTTTCAAAATTATTTGTTCTTCAGACATTCCTCTTTAAAATAAGTATCATTTTTGCAGACTGACCCACATTTGGTTTTTGACCACTGAAAATGTGTACATTTTAACGATTTACTCCTGGAGCCATATTAAAATTCCAATATCTCTGGAACTGAACCATATAGGGCCTTAAAAATAAAAATGCCAAAAGGAAAGTTTGTGAAGACCCAATATCTAAAAGGGCATTAAGATATTTTTAATACTTCTTGAGTTACAGGCATGCAGACTTTGGAGAAAAAAAACTTAGTTTTCAAAAAGCAATCAACAAAGATGGCCGAAGTCAACAGATTTTACTAGCAAACTTACCAATCTCTGTGTAAAATTAACATTATGATGCTGCCATCTTTCTGAAGTCATTTTTTAAGTATTCAGTTAAATGAAATAATACAAAATAAGCAATAGACTAATAAGGACTAATAATAGACATGCTACTCAAGTCTTACCCCAAAGGTCTAATTTTATTATTTCACTCCAAAATAAAAACAATTTACTCAGCAAATTTAAAAAGTGTCTACTAATTCCTCAACATAAGCAGAAAGATTTTAATATTCAACATAATACAGTGTCCCTGATCACTATTTTCCAGATACATGAAATTATATCAATTAACGTTAACTTTCTTTAACTGACTAAATTACAGAAATATTGATATTCAGATGAAATTAAGAACATAGCCAATCATTAAATGTTAACTAATAGCAGAATCTGATATATCCCAAAGTGATTGAAAAGGGACACCTTTTGGCATAGTGGTGTGTCCTGAAGTTTAGAGTGATCATTATGCTCAGCAAATTTACTTTGCTAATTGTCTGTCTTTTGAATAAATTCTTTCATTTTAACAGATGGACAGAGAAGATAAAGCAATACCGTTGCATCCCTAACATTGATGTGTTGGTGAAATGAGCAGAGTGAGTGGACTCAATCACACGATCATCACGATGGCTCTCACCAACACCACTATAACATCATGGAAACTCCGTGAGTACACAGCAGAATGTTTTAATTAGTCAAGATCTCCATTTGAAGGTGTGGTAAATATGACTGGCTTTTATTTTGTCATGTGGTGTTCAGAGGAGATTGTGGCTCACTCCAGCAATGTGTCTTCACTGGTGTTGGGGAAATCATCTGGTCGTTTGCTGGCCACTGGTGGCGAGGACTGCAGAGTCAATATATGGGCTGTCAGCAAACCAAACTGCATTATGGTAAAACCCTCTCCATTATTTGTTTATTTGAGAGAAATCAGTGTCTCAACTATTTGAGGCAGTGTTTTTCTGTGTTCTGTAGAGTCTGACGGGCCACAACAGCCCTGTGGAGTGTATCCAGTTCAACAGTTCTGAAGAGCGTGTGGTGGCTGGTTCTCAGTCTGGGTCTCTCCGGCTTTGGGATTTGGAGGCTGCTAAAAGTAAGTGGTGTGTGCTGCATCTTTTTCACTTTGGTTAACATAAAATCTACAGTAAAAAAAAAAAAAAACAGAGCGATTGTCTTGAAACCAATAAAGAAAATGTGGAGCTTAAGTTGATCTCCAAAATCAGGAGAAAGAAATTAGGGCCCCGCTTTATATTGGGTGTCTTTAACACTACTGTATACTTATGTCAAAAATTGTTTGGAAAGACGCTTCAAAATTCAGAGTGGGTCTGAAAAATATTGTAATGGTCCTAAATGTGGAATAAATATATATATATATATATAAATAATTTTTTTTTTTTTTTTTGTCTTTAAGTTTATTGGAAGAAATTGGGGAGAAATTTCTTGACAGGCTTTGAGATTCACCAAATCAATCTTAATTGATAAGTCACTGTTAAAAATGTCTGCCTATATTTATTTTTTCTTTACTGAATTGATGTTCTGCACACTGAGGCCAACATTTTATGTAGAGATGATGTAGAAAAACAGATTATGAAATGGCATTCCTCTCACTTTCTGGGATGATTAAATGAACCTGTTTGGTGGAAGAGGTCCTGTAGTGATCCTTCCACTCTGATCTGTGAAGACATACAGGGGCCATCTGACCAGAAACGCTTTTTGAGCAAATTATTCAGAGTATGTTTATCTGTATATTAATTTCTTTTTTTTTTTTTTTTTTTTTTTTTTTTTTTTTTTTTTTAAAAGTTCTGCGCACTTTGATGGGGCACAAAGCCAGTATCTGCAGTCTGGACTTTCACCCCATGGGAGAATACTTGGCGTCTGGCTCTGTGGATAGCAATATTAAGGTGTGTTAAATGCATTTGCCTTGAAAGTTGTATAGAAAGTCTTAAATTTTATAGAGTAAGTAAAGAATTTGATTCTTTTTCATTTACTGATTATACAGTAGTCAACATTTGAAGTGGATCAAAACCTTTCATCAAAGTTGTCTAAACCAAAACCATACCCGTTCTCGTCTTAGGACAACTTTGAAATTTTTTGATCCACTTCAAATGTTGACTACTATATATCAGTTGATTTTATATCATTGAGATTGTATTTCTTGAAAGATTTAATTTTTGTCTTTTTATTTTCTTGTCTAGTTGTGGGATGTGAGAAGGAAAGGATGTGTGTTCAGATATAAGGCAAGTACAAGACTGATGTTGTGTGTGTGTGTGATTGTCTACAATCAGAAGCCAGGCTAATCACCCTTAACACTCAGTTGTGTCTGAGCACATGATTAATCTGTGGATTAGTGAGGCGCTCTCCATCCATCTATCTCTACTGTTTTGTGCAATGGTGTGTTTTGTGTCTTGTGTTGCAAGATTCAGCCTTTGGTTTATGCACTTTTGTTTTAAAACTCTTGATATTCATTTTGTTTGAAAGGCATTAAATGAGAAACATCTTCATAAGTGCCATTTAAAGCACTTTAGTTTGGAAAATGTCTCATTTATCTGGTACACATGCACAAACTCTTAATGAATGGGATGATGGCCTTGTTTATGTGTTTAATATGAATGTGTTTCTTGGCAGGGTCACACTCAAGCTGTGCGCTGTCTAGCCTTCAGTCCTGATGGGAAATGGCTTGCTTCAGCCAGTGATGACAGCACAGTAAAGGTGAGAGCTATGCTGTACATCTCACTTTTGAAAGTTGTCTTGCCATGATGAATGAAGGAATTTTTATTTATTTATTTATTTATTTTGGTTAATGTGTATGCTCATTCTACTCCCCATCTAGCTGTGGGATCTGATAGCAGGCAAGATGATCACTGAATTTACATCACACACATCAGCAGTCAATGTTGTGCAATTCCACCCCAATGAGTACCTGCTCGCCACTGGGAGTGCAGATCGGTACTGAGTGTTTTTGTGTGTGAGGTTGTGTTTGACCATCTATAAATAATGTGGCTTAAATTTAAATGTTCAGTGCTGCTTTTGCCCATGTTTGTTGTCTCTGGCACCAAATTTATGTATTTTGTATATTTGCTGCAGGACTGTTAAGCTGTGGGACCTGGAGAAATTCAACATGATTGGCTCATCCGAGGGCGAGACAGGAGTTGTGAGGTGGTTATCTGTTTTCCAGTCTGGATATGTTTGTTTTTCTCTGTTTGACCCCTAGCTGAATTCTCTGCCTTTTCTCTTTCTTTCTTTCTTTCTTTCTTTCTTTCTTTTTCTTTTTTGCAGGAGTATATTGTTTAATCCTGATGGTAGCTGCTTGTACAGCGGCTCTGAGAACACACTACGAGTGTATGGCTGGGAGCCTGACCGCTGCTTTGATGTAGTGCATGTAGGCTGGGGCAAAGTATCTGACCTGGCCATCAGCAACAACCAAATGGTTTGTACTTTATACATAATCTTTCTTTCTTCATTTTACGTACAGACATGAATGGGAGCTTTACTATTTTGTGAACTAGCGTTCCTCTTGCTTTCTGGGATGATTAAATAAACCTGTTTGGTGGGAGAGGTCTGTGGTGACCATTTCCACTCTGATCTCTGAAGACGTGCACAGGGGCCATATGACCAGAAATGCTTTCTGTGAAACTCTTTTGAAGGAATGTTACAAGGATTTTTAACAGTTTCTATGTGTAATCTGTCTCTTGAATAGATTGCGGTGTCCTACAGTCAAAATAATGTGAGCTGGTACGTTGTTGATCTCAGTCGAGTGAAGAAGTCAGGATCTGTGATCCAAGGACTCATTCAGGACAAGCCGATCCCAGCTCCCACATCTGCAATGGGAACAACACTAAGGAGGAATTACGAGCGACCCACTACATCCTGCACTGGACAGGAGTGAGATTCTCTTTTTGTCTTTGTCTTATGATGTATGTCACATCCACTCATGTAGACCTTAGAATGTCACTTCTGGAAAAAAATGTCAGCATGGTGTTTTTATGCTCACTTTAGCTTAAACGGGATATAGCATTAACCACTCTAAAGTTCATTGCACACTGAGTTCGAAATTTTCGCACGTTAAAAAATCTGACCTCACGTTGTCAATCGTTTACACACTGCCTTCTAAACTTTCATCCGTCATTTTAAAAAAAAAAAAAAAAAAAAAAAAAAAAAAGAAATAAAAATAAAAAAGGATCTGGTTCAGTTTTCTGCACTGGAGGAAACTTTTCATAGTTCCTAGAAGTACTGGCGTGTTCGCACCACAAGAACTAGGAACGGTTTTGGTTTTAGTTTTAGGAACTCTGTTTGGGGGAACTAAATTAGCTCTTAATTCAGGGTAGGCAGTAGGGTCTAAAACAGTTCTATAGGAACTACCAGTGACGCACATGTATGCTGATTGGCCAAACACATAGGAAACACCAGCTACCCAGCATTTTTAAAAAGCTGTGTAAATTTTTACTCCACAAACATGGAAAACAGCCATAATAGCATCTTTTCTCAGCCTCAGTGATATGTAACACTGGAAGTTGTCATAGATTTAGTAAGATTTCCAAGCTCTTTCAATCACGTAAATTGTGCGTTTTAGGGCTGCAACAACTAATCGATAAAATTTGACTCTTATCGATAATGAAAATCATCGACAACGATTCTCATGATCGATTAGTCGGGTCTGCCCACAGTGCACGTGTAACTTCAGCCGGTCGCATCAAATTAACCTTACAGCACTGAATAACGCATTTCTATGGCCAAAATGCATCTAAAAATAGTGGAGGAAACAAAATGAGATGCTGCTGGAGAAGTACTTGATCCAAATTGCACAAAACATGAGAATTCTTAATTTTAATCCTTTAGCGTAATGGCTTGCCCTGTCAGGCGCTTTGACAGATGTGTGTGCGTCCTCAGCGCAAAAACGTTCAGTTTACGGTCATATCCTTATCTGTAAATTTCAAATTCACTCGAGCATTTCCATTTTTGCATAAAGTTCCGTCCTGAAAATCTGCGTTAAGTTTAAATCTTTACTGAATGAGCGGCGGGCGTCAGAGAGGGGTTAATATTCAGCGCGAAAACATTAATTGTGCTGAAATATCTAATGTTGAACGTTAAATTAAGGTTTAAAAGTCAACACGTAGTGCACGTATTTTATGAGAGTAGGAGCTGTAAAGGGATAACCGCGTATAGTTGTCTGAATATAAATATCAGATGCTTCATAGCCGCCTTTTACAGGATAAAGAAATTACAGTAATTGTGACTGTGATCAAAAAGTTGGTTAACACTGATTTTGTGTTTTTATTCGTCTTTATTATCTTAATTTTTGATGAAGAGATTTAAACTATAGGCCTATATACAGTGCTTAAATTTATTAAAACAAATGTATTTAAGGTTTATAACAAATAATGTTAAAGCTTTGTGCCACTGCTGGTCTAAACTAACAGTATTGGTGTTTACTAAAATCATTTTTTAGCTATCTGTATTGGTTAGTCCTCCAATATGCGTAAGCTCTTTAGTGACAGTGTGCTATTTCTAATGCTATAATATAATTATTTCTGTTATCTATAAAAGAATGAAGATCTAGATCTATGAAAGATTTTTTTCAGATACTCAATTAGTCAAAAAGTAGCTAAACGATGCCAGCAAGAATGCATGCTGTCATGAAAGGCAGGAGGCTATATATATATATATATTTATTTATTTTTTTTTTTTTGTGAATTTAAAAAATTTAGTTTATTTGCCCAATAAATGACAATAACATTTTTAGATTTAAACAATTCTTTGACAGATTCCTAAAATGTTTTCTCTTTATGACAGGTGGTCTAATAAATTAAGCACTGTTTTCATAGCATTCAATTGGCACGTTTGAAGGACATTGGGCAGAATGTGGAAGTGTTTTTGTCAGTAAAATAAAAAAAATTCAATTAATTGAAAAAAAAATAATCGGCCAACTTATCGATTATCAAAATAATCGTTAGTTGCAGCCCTAGTGCATTTACATTACATCTCGGTTATCATGAAACCCACGACACACAACAAAAATAACTCCGATCACGGCGTTCTCCATTCACCAGTTTTTGAAGTTTGAAAATGCCACAAATAAAGACGTCGCTGCCGGCTGCTTCAGAGTTCTCGCTGCTGGTGCGAACTCAACCAGGAAAACGACCCAAGGGGGAAATTGGTTCTCTAGGAACCACCCGGCTGGCTGGTTCCTGGAACTAAATTCCTAGAACTACGCGGTGTGAAGGTGCCTAAATGCATGCCTCTTCTGTGAGCATAAGAGACTTTTTAAAGTAGTTTACCGACCCAAAACTTTTGAATAGTATATCTGTATCTTCACGTATAACGATGCAAAAAACTACTTATGAGTAGGTTTGTCTGATATTTTCAAATGCATTTAAGGATGCTGATCTTCTGTGCTTGTGTAGGATGAAGCAGAGTTCAGAGGCCGATCGCCGGAGTCCAGAAGGAGAGAGGAGAAGTCCCAGCAGTGAGGATGAGAAAGAAGACAAAGAGAGCAGTGCAGAAATCACCAACCCAGAAGACTATAAAGAGATCTTTCAGCCACGCAGTGTCATCTGTGAGTTTTAGATGCACAAAATAGGTTAGGCAATTTTCACACACGCTTATTTACATGTGCCATGGTATATAATCTAATTCTCTTTTGTTTCTGCGTTGCTCCTGTTCTGCTTTTCCATCTCCTTTCCTTTTCCATGCAGCACGTACACCACCTAAAAGAACAGAACCTTTCCCAGCTCCCCTAGACCACTCTTTCTCAGAGAGTGTACTAGAGAAACCTGGCCCGGCAATTAAGATTGTAACTCCAGTAATAGACAGGGTAGGTTTTCCATTTCTTAAATGTCTCTTGATAAAGTCATTAGTGTAGGTTGTGATTTTTATGATGATTGTATTTTCAGGCAGGACATTTGAAAGGTCCCGTTACCTCCTCTACTCCAGTACAAAGAGTTGAACCAACTGTGATCGCTGCTGCTCCCCGTCCAGTAGCTGTGGTGACCACATCAGTGACTTCTCCCTCTCGTGCTGTGGTTACGACCACCAAACCTAAACCTTCTACAGGAATCATCCTCTCGACACGTAACGAGCCAATTGGCCTCAATGCAGGGGACTTCCTTTCTGTGAGTTCAATAGATGTTTAACGTTACTATCTAGCGCTATTGTTCCCTTAAGATGATTCACTTTTGTATTATGCTGGGTTCATGTGTCTGAATTGCTGTAATTATTAGATAGAGATTCTTGGAGCTGTTCAAGTCCTTTTGATAATTTTCAGTTTCTATGGTAATGTTCATAACCTTAAATGGATCCACAAGTGTCTTTGTTGATAAAGATAGCAAAATACTTCATCACTACCAATTCATCTCATACAAAGAACACAAAGTGCACTAGGTTATACTGTTCATGTTTGTTATCGCCAGAGTCAGCTGTCACCAGTCCAGGGCACTATTCGTTTGTGCCTTATTTACCCCTAAAGGGTGCATGTTCGTACCTTAAGGAAACATATTTAAAATGTATACTGTACTGACCCCTTTTGTACCGGTATGTGAAGTGCTGAGTGATTCTGTTGAGTAATGTGTCTGTTTTAATAGCATGCACGAAACGCTAAAGCGGGCGTGATGGGAGATGAAGAGGCATTAGCACAGATCAGGAAAGGGCATGACACCATGTGCGTAATGCTGACCAGTCGATATAAAAACCTGGACACAGTACGCTCCGTCTGGGCCAGTGGTGATGTCAAGGTAAGTGCAACAGCACTCAAGCTGATGAGCTTTGATAAACTGTGGGACAGGCAAATCGTAATAAGAGATCTGTTACTGGCTGATGGATACATTTATTGCTACACATCCAAAATGTATTTCTAATGTAATCTAGTAAATGCTGTAATGGACTATTATTGAAAGCATCAGTACACTAAAAGCAGTGTTTGCGTTTCCCTTCATGTTGCCCAGACTTCTCTGGATTCAGCTGTATCTATGAATGATCTTTCTATAGTGGTGGATATCCTTAACATAATCAACCTTAAACCGTAAGCATCCACACATTATTACTCACTACTTCTGTCCCAGCATCATTTTAACAGAAGTTATAATAAGAGAAGTTATTCTCTTTCAGATCTCTGTGGAAATTGGACCTCTGCACGTCCGTCTTGCCCCAGATTGAGGAATTGCTGCAGAGCAAATATGAAAGGTGACTTATTAATGCTTATGATCTTGACTGTGCTGCAAAAACTTTGTGAGCTGTCTATGTAACCTTTCTGAGATGCAGGCCTGTCTGTGTCTATTATTATTATAATAATAATAATAATAATAATAATAATAATAATAATAATAATAAATCTCTAAAGCGTATTTGGATGGGCTGTGATGGGTTTTAACATCTTTAGGGTCTTTATTATAGGATCACCCATCTTTATCTTATATTTGTTATATTTATCTACGTATTACATAGGCTTATAATTTTACAGTAATTTTACTGAAGTATTTCTTAAGCTACTTTTTATTAAGACATTAAATGAAAATTGTTCCATCACACATGGGTAAATTATTGGGTGTATTTTATTTAAATTTATGCTTCATGTTATGTCTCTTGTGCAGCTCATGAGGAGTACTTGACTGGCTGTTAATGAATTTCCTGCTCATACAAAGCATTTTAGATCAGTTGCTTAGAATCTATTTTGATTGCTTTGGTGACAGTACATTTTTGGAAGTAAACAGTGAGCAAGTTTACAAGATTTTGAGATGGCCATCTATTAACAATGTCATGTACAAATGCAGCGATCAAGTAACACATTCTCCCTTTCCTTCTACAGTTATGTACAGACTGGTTGTATGTCTTTAAAGCTGATTCTGAAGCGTTTTTGGCCGTTAATCTCCGACACGTTGACTGCTCCTCCATCTGTAGGTGTGGACATTACTCGAGAGGAGAGGTTAGTACCTAATGAACGCCTCTTATTATTTTTATTTTTTTTTTTTATTTTTTTTTTTTTTATATAAAAGCTTGAGTCTCTGTGTTAGTTGTGCATATTTCTTTAGATTCCTTGACTACACAGTAATGGGTTTTTTTTTTTTTTTTTTTTTGGCTGATGAACATAATAATTGGCTGATGAACATTCAATTATTGAACGTGTGCAATTATTTTCAGGGAAACGCACGGAGAACGTAGTTACATTACAGTTCCGTATCACTTCGCCAAATGATTTCAGTTATTTAAAAAGGTCTTACAACAGCAAAATAACCGAAACCCACAACGTCACTGACCAAACACATAAATATAGTAAGCAATGGGATAAAAACGACAGATCATTTCCATGTTTTGCCACAAAATTGTTTTATGTACGTAAAGCATATACTCCATTTCTCCTGCTCTCTCTCCCTTACAGACACACAGTTTACACACATGGAAACATGCACGCTAATGTTGTTAGTGCTACTCTGACGACTTTGTCAGTAAATAGTTTAACAACTTAAAAGTACATGACATTTTCTCACAAGCGAAGCGAGGTAACAACAGCACTGTTCGTGAGGAAAATGAACTTAGTTTCACTAGTAGGCAGTGTTGCCAACTTCTTTCAATGGAAAGTAGCTAAAGCCAGTTTGAAAAGTCGCTAGATGACGTCATACGATAATTAGCATATCCATGACGTCATCACGTATCAGTGTTGCCAACTTAGCAATTTTGTTGCTAAATTTAGCAACTTTTCAGACTACCAGAGCAACTTTTTCTTCCAAAAGCACCTAGCAACAAATTTAGCCATTTTAAAAATGTCAACTTTTAGCAACTTTTTTGCTAAGTGACTCAAACAATAAAAAGGCACACGTTTAGATTTTAAATTACACAAAAAGAGGAAACCAAAGATGCCTAGCAGTACACTCATCACGTGAATTAAGTTAGCTGCTATTTGCAATTGTTTAATTTAATAATAATAATAATAATAATAATAATAATAATTATAATAATAATAATAATAATTATAATTGAATAATGTAGTAATTGTTCATTTATGATACACTTTGTTAGTAGCTTGTACATGCAACTGTTGATCAGTTAGTACACTGTACGAAAAATATCTAGAAAAATGGAAAAGGTACTAGTAATTTTCCAGGGCATTATTGGTTATCCATTATCCATTGTAACCCTGTAACCTGAAAACACAAAATACAATGCGTAATTAAAAATGCAGGTAAAAAACCTGTGGAAAAATCAATACAGAATTCCTTTTATATTAACATAGTAGATTGTGCCTTATTTTATAGACTTTTCTTAGTGTAGCATACTAACTACTAATACACTGCTTTAAAAGTATAATTGTTCAGAATGTGTAGTTTTACTTGTTAACTAGCTAATAAAAAAAAAAATTGTAATCGTTCAAAAATGTGTGTTTTCAATAATTCAATGTATTTAAAAATAGTTATTTTTATATTATGCATATAAATACCATATCGTCGCTGTCGGGCGGAAACCTATGTTCAAATTTTGTCAATTTCATATTTTTTCACAAATTGATGCTATTGGTCAGTCCCCACGTGGGTCTGTTATTTTTACAAATTAACCAATCTAAAGTGTTGAAAATAGCTTGAGTGAAAATCTCTTAACTCCATTGGACACTTCAACTGTCTGAGAATCCTCGTAACTCCGCCTCTTCTTCACTCTGCGGGAGCCATGTCTCCTCAACAGACACGTGCAGAAGGGGGGCTTTGGGGACTCAAGCCCCTGCCCTTTATCAAAATTATTCAAAAGTGAACCTCTCAGACAAATAGCAATGATATTGTAGTCAATAAAACAAAATGCATTTGAATTATAATTAACATGACAATGTGCACAAAACGGTAACTAATCGCTCAAAAGTCGGAAAATTCCTGTTTATTTTTAGATATCTGTCCATCTGAGGCTGTTATGGGTTGCGTGTGTTTTGCTCGACTGACTGATATTCCACAGTCTGTTCAGAAACCATAGGATCTCAAGCATTTATGGTTCTTTCAGTGAATAGATCGACGGGAAGGAAAGAAAATAAACCAAACAATATTTTAAACTTATTTTTCCATCAGTAATCAAAGTTAGTGTGTCGATTTAATAAAAAATCCATATATTATATAGTTTAGAGAATATTACATAATGCCCGTTTGTCATGTATAATACACCAACCAATCATGATCTGACACATTTCATTGGACAATAATGTGAATTGGAGCAGACATTTTCCGTTCTTATTCATAAATCGGTTGAAAATGACATGGGGCAGACAAGCTTATTTGTAGAGCGATCTGGATCTGCGGTTTGTCTAATTTTATAAATCAAATTGCATCGCTGAGAAAATGGATGCTTGTGTATGAAGCACCGTTTACTATTTCACGAAACTATCATAATTAATGAAGGCCAAGTGCCACCTACAGGCCTATTATGTGAAGTGTAGGCTGGCGAAATGGTGACATGAAAGGATTTTATTATCATATTACCATTTTTGATAATTTATGCAGCATTATGAAAATGTCTTATGCTCATCAAACCTGCATTTATTTTATCAAAAATACAGAAAAACTGTAAAACATTCTTTTTAAATTGTAATATTTCACATTATCTATTTTAATATACTTTAAAATATCATTTATTTCTGTGATCAAAGCTGAATTTTCAGCATCATTACTCCAGTCTTCAGTGCATGATCCTTCAGATATAATATGCTGATTTATTATCAATATTGGAAACAGTTGTGCTGCTTATTTATTATTTATTTATTTTTGGAACCTTTTTGGGGTTCATTGATAAATTATAAAATAAAAAGAACAACATTTATTCAAAACCTCAAGCTTTTCAATGTATATTGTTACAAAAGATATATTTTAAATAAATGCTGTGCTTTTTTAACTTTTTATTAATCAAAGAATCCTGAAAAAGGCATCACAGGTTTCCAATATTGATGATAAATCAGAATTGCATAAAATGTATTTTAAAGTATATTAAAAATTTGATCAAACAAATGCAGGCTTTGACCATAAATGACTTCTTACAAAAATATAAAATAGTAATGTATCCAAACTTTTGACCTATATATATATATTGCCCCTATTTTACACTTGAGCCCCTGCCCCTGAGGAACTCTCTGCACGTCCCTGCTCCTCAAGATTGAAAGTCGCAACGAATCCTCGTCGAGCAACACGTCCTCTGAGGTAAATGAGTTTAGGAAGATGTATGTAACCACAGTCGTTAGCTTTGGTTAACTATTGAAGCCTTTTCTCTTGTCAAAAAGCTCAACGCGACCGCCGACTTTGCGTGCAGATTAATTTCCGCCTATTAGACAGCCTAGTCAGCTTATCGTTTTATTTTGGTATTGCATCACTCATAGCTTTAACGTTTAAAACAGAGTTTAGGAAGATGTATGTAACCACAATCATTAGCTTTGATGAGCTCTTAAAGCCTTGTCTCTTGTCAAAAGGCTCAGCGCGACCGCAGACTTTGAACCCTGCTGGCAGCAGCGGCGTCTGTGTCTGTACCATTCTTATCAATGACAGCGTAATCTCGTATCTCCCTGCTCCCAAGTCATAAATCTCGTATCTCCGAATAAACATGATTTTGGGGAAATGTTGTCTTAATGTTGGTACACAACAGTATATGATAGCAATATAAGTTATAATACCAACTTTAACGATACAATGTTTAATAACTCAAAAAATATGCCTTTTTTTTTTTTTTTTTTTTTTATTTCCTGAAAAATAATGGTTTTGGAGATGCGAGGATTCTGCCCGACAGCGATATACTATATACCATACATGAAATATAATTTTTGCTGAGATTTGATGTAGTGACACAATTTTGCATCGTAATGACGTCACAACGTCATTTAGCAACTTTTAGCAACAAACTGACCTTCCTTTAGCAACTTCCCCTGAAAATTAGTTGGCAACACTGCGTCATATTGCTTTTTACAGTGTTTGTCTCTCTGTGCTAACAAACTGTATTTTAATTTAGCCAAATTCTCAATAAAACTGTTTTCATTTATATATTTTACGGTTTCTGTTGTCATACAACGGGATTAATATGAAATAGTGACTGAAATACGGCCATTTAAGACCGCTCTAGCTTTCTATTCCAAGATATTAATCTACACACAAATCCCGATTAATAATTGAGCAGTCGTCTGATGAAATTAAATGCACACAAGACCAAACAAAAGCCCTATTCGCACGGAATTAGTATTACCTGGTGACCTCCAGTCATTTGTAATATTTGCGGAGGTTGTATGTGATCTTAATCCCGTGCGAATCGGCCATGTCTGTAATTTGTAAAGTAAAAATTCCCCCGCAAATGACCTACCATATTTCACCGAACACTGAGGTCCTGTGATAATATTAGTCCCGTGCGAATTGGCATCTGTCATTTGGCAGGTCGTATATCATTTTTCAAGGTTTTTGTTTCCTTTGCTCCTTTTTATCCATCTTTTGCAAAGAATGGAGCTGCGTTGGAGTGTTTGATTAGTATTTTGGGTGCTGTTATATCGCTACACCATACAATTTGCAGAAAGAGAAAGCTGAAAAGGTTTTGAGGTTAATGTTACAAATCAAGCATAAAGCTTGAGATATTAATTTAACCTGGTGAAATGTAAATGACACGGGGCACGAAACTATATTAGTTTTTTTTTTTTTTTTTTTTTTTTTTTTTTTTTATTAAATCCATCTAACTGGACCATAGAACGGGACTTTCAAAGCCTTGACATCCGGGTATCCGGGAGATGAGTCAGTAAAGTCACAGGCTTCGCTTATTCCGTGCGAATGCACCACACGAAATTCAGATGTGGGGAGGTAATGTCAAGGGGGAGTCTGGAAAGTCTCTAGAGGTAGGTTAATTCATCTCTCTCTCTCTCTCTCTCTCTCTCTCTCTCTCTCTCTCTCTCTCTCTCTCAAGCCTCAGTTACTAGGTCTAAAATGACGTTTTGGAATTAGCAACGGAGACGATAGATGAGATGCGGAAGAAATAATCCTACTCCCAATCAGTGGTGGAAAGAGTACTGAAAATTTGTACTTAAGTACAAGTACTGTTACTTGTAATTGAGTGTTTCAGTAATGTAAAAGTACTGGTCTCAAAATGGTATTTTAGTAAAAGTACAAAGTACTCTTCTCAAAAACTACTCGGAGTACTAGTTAAGTTACTAGTTTTAGAGGCGATATTTAATGAATTACCAAAACATATAGATATTTTAATATTACAAACTTTGTCCGTCCTTTTTGTCAAGGCAAGCATTATTTCAAGCTTTGAGTGGTTTAATCCAAGTCTTCTAAAAAAGACAAGTTTGATTTATATGATGAGAAGATTTTAATATAGGCTTTTATTTACATAGCCTACATATAAACATTGATCAATTACCATTACAAAAATCTCCATCTTAAACATTTGCTCATTCTGTGTATTTGTGTCTTTAAAATAGGGTAACTTTGCTGCAAAAGCTTACAGCAAAGAAGCTTGATTTGCTGTTTCAAATTTGATTTCAAACTGAATTGAATTTACAAAAAAAGACAAGTACACAGTCAGTTATAAAATTCTAAAACAAATGACCTCCATTTAGTTGAGGTATTCAAAATATGACACTGAATTTTTATAAGCAGTGATTTTAAGAGCCATATATGTTATTTAGATAAATGGAACATCAGATGGTTTTGACCTGTAATGTCTGTACAATCTACTGATGCAGTTAGACAGACTAGGATATTTATATGTACAAATCAGACAAATATCCCATTCCGAAACATTTCTAGCATAAACTTACATTGTAAAGAAATTAAAGTTCCATCTTTCATATTGAAAGACTTTCTGGTGCATTTCACTTAGTCAATAAAATTTCCAGTAGCATTTTCATCGGTCAGGTGTGGATCTGTTCTGAATGATAACTTTTGACAAAGTTTAATCCGGGAGCAAAGAGAAATAATTTCTACTTTAAAAGCACAGAGAGATCGCGATAGCACACAGTCTGAGTGCGCACAAGCAATATCAGAGTGAGAGGTCAGGCAGGTCATTTGTATAAGTTAGGTCTATTTGAAAGCTTGCATCCAGTTTTCTGCGATTACATGACTGTGTTCTCATGTTACAATAAAGCGCTCGCCACATTTGCTCGGGAATGATTAAAATTATGCGGAATACCTGCAATCCCGTGCGGATATTCAACCTCTGTAACTGACAGGAGACAGATGTGTGTCAAACTCACTGTCGGAGAGAGCGAGATCAGTGTATATACGGTAGAGACTCTGGAAAATGAGTAATGGAACCGTGTCAGATATTTCAGTATCGGTATCAAAATATAGATATTTATGATAACACTACCATGTAGTTTGTTTCTCCAAACTCTGATTCCATAAATCACGCTGAGCTCCCTCTCTGTCTGATCAGCTCTTCACTACTGCAGCGGCGGCTTTTCTCGGTTCAGACAGCAGGGCTTTTATTGGTCCGTTCACGATCGGATATCTTTATTGGCTACTGAAGTGCAGTCAAAGCTTTGAATATCAATTCAAATTGTGGGCAGCGTACTCCGTAACAAACTATGATTTAAATGTAACGAAGTAGAATATTTTGCTTAATTTGTACTTAACTACAAGTAAAAGTACAGCTTTAAAAATATACTCCAAGTACAAGTACCCGAAAAAACTACTCAATTACAGTAACGTGAGTAGTTGTAATTCGTTACCTCCACCACTGCTCACAATAGCGATTTTTAAGTACAAAAACCGGACGAATACCTTGAAATATATCATCTGACCGATGTCTTGAGGTGTGGCAATCGTAGTATAAGCGGAATAATTGACTTCGTGCCGTTGAATTATTAGAAAAATAATGCACACCACTACGCACATCACCACCTCGGGTGTGCATTATTTTTTTCTAATAATTCAGCAGCCCGAAATAAATTATTTCTTACTTCAGCGTTCTCAGTGCTGGCTGATCTACTGATGACCCTCCGTTTAGTCAAACTGATTTAGTTACATTGTTGGCCATGTGCAGAGTATGTTTAATTCAAGCAAAATGTTAGTTAAATTTTGCCATTTGACGGGCCAATAGCTGCAGTCTAAGCGGGGGTTTTTTTTTCCTGTCATGTGACTAGAAAAGGATTTTATGGAACTGTTTTACTGTGTTTTTCAGGCATCAGAAATGCAAAGCGTGCTATAAGCAGCTGAAGAACCTCAGTAATGTGGTGAAGAACCGGGCAGAGCAGGTTGGCCGTCATGGCAGTACTTTCAAAGAGCTACAACTACTTATGGCCCCATTGGACTACTGACACACACACATACATACACATATACATATACACATGTATAATATACGCACTCCTCAAGCTCAGTCAAAGAGTCCATAATGAGGCAAAGTTCTGAGCTTCATGACTCATCTTGAATGGACTTTTCACTTGGCACTTAGACAAGTATGTGTGCACACTTTGGAGTGAAGTATTTATACTGTTGGTTATTCTTCTGATGGTTATTTTCCTAGGGGCTAAAATTTTTTTTTTTTTTTTTTTTTTTGGAAATCCACAACTTGTTTTTGTAAACGCTGTCAACAATAAAGACGAACTTTCATATGAATGAAATTCCCAAAAATATTTAGTGGTGTGACCTTTTTTTTTTTTTTTTTTTTTTTTTTTTTTTTTTCAAATGGTATGTTTTATTAAATTATTTCATTCATAGATGTACCATGGAAGTCAGTTACTTACAAATGCCAAAGCAACACCGTAAATGTGTGGTCACATTTATTCAGTCAAGTTTCATGAGCGCAATCCAGTCTTTTCAATAGGAATCCATGTGCTCAAGTGTTCTGTGAGGACGAAGTTTCTTAAGCAGGTTTTGCTCTTTTTAATTTGCCACATTGACAACTGAAAACGTCTTGGTTTGAAAGTGACTTCTGTGTATGTGGTACATAATGTATCGCTACATTATTGAAATATTTAATGTATTTCCATGAACACTGCAATAAATGCAGCACATTTCCATGCCTAAGCACATAATCATGTATTAGTAAGGACATATGAAAATGTAATGAATAACTGCAAGGTTTTAGAGACATTAAAGCCTACTGATGCTACATTTATTCAGCATATTTGTGTGGTATGATATTAGCAAAAAAAATCTATGATACTGACGTGGGGGTTTAAAAAAAAAAAATGCAGAAACTGTTCTATTTGCCTTAAGATAGAAAACAAGTGTAATACATTTAAATATGTGAGGCTTAAACAATCTGAAGACAGCCTTCTGGATCACCAAAGTTTGAAATAAGAGTGCTTGTAAATAATTCAGTTTCATGTTCATTTACTGTATCCTGTTCTGTGATAAATGCTTTATGTGCAGAGACCTTTGCTTGGTCAACAGAGAACATTTTTGAGCTTCATAATAAAAATGCAGAGACCATGTTTTAGTGCAGATAGTAGTTCATGTAATTTTTTTTAAACTCGTACACCTTTTATGGTCATTACACGTAAGCTTCATAATACAGACATGGGTAGAAAAATATACCACAACATTCCTCTGTAAGCATAACATAATCTCCATCTGCATTTAACAATAATATATATTTTGTCCAAAGTTAAGACTTGTAACATCACCTGTAAAAGCCTAAAGCATCGCTATGTTCTACATTCTGGAGAGAATAGACTAAAATGTAACTATGTACAAGGTGTAATGGTTGCTTAAGATATCACATATGTCTACATACAATACGATAAAGCATCTTGCGGTCATATACAATTCCAGCATTATGAAAAACTGCCTCTCGGAGAGAACTCAGAACACTTAAATGGCATCACTTTGGCACTTTTACGGCAATGAATTATCTATAGAGAGGAATGATTATATAAACAATGACATCATTCTTATATCATCCCGTTTGTATTGACACCGGCCTCAACATTCAAGCAATCAAGCGTTTCGGCGTATATTGCAGTGCATTAAATAATGTGCTTGGGAAGCCATTTACATTAAGGGTGATAATGGGTTTGGGTTTTGCCCTATGTGGGTCTCTTCAGTGTACTTGCATCGAGTAAACCGTCTTTGAAAAGCAGCAGAAATAAATAATTTTCCTCTATAAAGAGCATTTAGCTTTATTACATTACCAGAGATCCACCACCTTCCCATCCATTTTTTTTTTATTTTATTTTTTTTTTTACATTTTTGTATTTAAAAAAAAAAAAAAAAGCATAGAAAATAGTTCATAATTATATGAAACAAATTCTTAGGTCCAATGTCACACAAAAATGTAAGTTTTCATTTTTGTTCATTATTTTATGTAACAGATATATTTTAGTAGTTCATAAATAATTTCCTTATGTTTATTTACTTGTCTTATATATTGAAACATTAAAGAAAAAAAAAGTTTTACAACTTAATCCTAGCATTTGGTCTTCCAAACAAATTTCCTTGCACGTATAGATGACAGATTGGAAGAAAAAAAGTATGTAAGGTGCCATAATACCATTATAAAACACCACTTAAGAAGATGCTGGAGTAATAGAAGGGAAATGTCTACCTTCACCAAAACAATTTATTTCTTAAAATTCCCATGCGCCTGCTCTGATGCATCAACATGCAATACCTGCATGCATTGAAATAAATCCATCCTTCCGTCCTTCGTTGTCCTCTGCTTGATAACAACTACTAATTAATGTTGCGTGTTGCTTTAGATCACTGCAGGTGTCAAATAGCGAGGCATCACAAAACTAATGAACCTTTTGTCTATTCAAGTTTTCACAGACATGGGCCTAAATGTTCACTATTATTTTTTTAGGTTGATTTATAGGTTACATGACGTTTGAACTCTGGACTTGTATCTACGTTTTTAAGTCTAATGCCTGTACAGAGGAGATATCGAGTAATAACATCAAGCTTTCTAAGACCCTCCATAAAAATAGACAAATTTCCATAGCCTCACAATATTCAAGTAAACGTATTAGCTAATATTCGTAGAACTTATATGCTAATATTCTTTACATTTCTTAAAAAAATACTAAAAAGACCATCCAAAATGAAACCTAAAAAGGTGCTCGTATATGTAAGCTGGGGCTAGTTTTGACTGATGGAAGATTAATTGTTCAGTTTTGGAACTGCAACTTAGCACGTCCCCTAATACGATGGATGCGTTTCATCTCCACATATCATATATCCAGCAGATACAAGTCCTGACTACAGTAACAGTCAAATTCATTTGGCTCTGTTGAGTTAAAACACCCTGGATACGCTAAAAGAGTGTCCATTCCTCCCAGGCAGCGGGAATGTGCAGAAATCGGCTTACGTATGGACTTTCTTTTGAATAATAGCGATATGAGACTAAATTAGCATGTGCATATAGGCCGGCTGGCCCTCTTTGGGGTGGGACTATATGGCTGACTCCATGTTCTCGCTCCAGGCGTGGTCATCTAGGTTGTAAATGAACTTGGTGCGGTTGGAAGGGTTCTGTGCAATGTCCTTGCCCAGATTGTCCAGGGTGAGGTTGGAGGCGAACAGCTGGCTTGGGGTCAGGTAGTCCTCGCTGTTCTTGATGTACCTGGAGTAGTTCTGACGCAGACACTGCCAGGTGACGGCATAGAGAATGAATGCGCTGGATTTGAGAACGATGGCGATGCTGACGTAAAGGTAACGGTAGGTTATGTTGTCGTAAAGTATGCAGGCCCCTTTAGTGCCGCACACGGAGCTCCATAGTAGGCAGGTGGAGTCAATTCCAATGCCAAAGATCAGAGGTGGAGGAATGAAACCTGGAACGTGGAAAATAGAGGTCAGTATGACTGTAATGAACTTGTTTTTAATACTTATTTCCAAATTCCTAATAAGATTTTTGCTTTAATGTAAAAGAGCCTGACAAATTTGTTACCTTTCAAGAGTTTGAGATAAGTACGATTTATTTTGAAATGTCTTTTTAAAAAAAAATATTAAGCACCAATGTTTTTCAACACTGAAAATAATGTTTCTTGAGAACCAAATCATCATATTAGAATGGTTTCTGAAGGATCATGTGACACTGAAGACTGGAGTAATGATGCTGAAAATTCAACTTTGCTATCACAGGAATGAATTACATTTTGAAAATATATTAAAATAGAAACAAGTTTTTTTAACTGTTAATTGCAAATGATCAGATTTGTGTCCAGACATAACCAGACATGGGTTGATTTAGTAACAATGTATGTGTACCCACGTATGTGACAAGGCTTTCAAAAGCGATGCAGGAAAAATGAAGCTGCTTCATCTTGCTCTCCAAACAAGCACCAGTGTTGAGGAGTAACTATGTAATTACATAATTTAATTACAAAATAAATGTAAAATGTGTAATTAAATTAGTTACTTATGAAAATGTTAACGATTACAAATGGGGTTACTTCTGAATATTTTCACACATACAGATATGATTGATTTCTTTCCCAAATTGCACTGACTGCTCTAAAATATGAGACACCAATGTTTCACTAGTTTAGGACACACAATAGGACACTTATTATTTGATAACTGTTTTATTTCCTATTTGGGTTTATGTATATGCTTTATTTTTCAAGATTAACTATTTTTTTTTCCAAGGCATTGTTAGATGCCAGTGTTTCCTGTCAAAGATCCAAAGATTTGATTTCAAAAACAGTATCATAGCTATTAAACAATTTATTGTTATGATTTTAAATCTGTATTAAACCTCAGAATGATCTCACAGCAAAAAGAGGTGCAAAAGTATGATTTTGTTGTGGCTGTGCTTTAAAATAAATTCTTATAATCTTAATTCAAGTGATGAAGAATTTTGAAAGTCTGACAGTAATCAGTGTTGAGTACTACTGTAAGGTTAACCCTGCCTGCTTTAAATGTTTCAAAATGATTAACAATTAAAAACATTCATTAGAAATTTAGAAAAGCAATTAAATGTAATGAGTTACATTGCTTTAGTAAAGTAATTGAAATAGTTACACTACTTATTACATTTTAAATAGGGTAACTTGTAATCTGTAACCTATTACATTTCCAAAGTAACCTTCCCAACACTGATAAGCACCTTGTCGAGCCGCAATGCAGAACTCCCCTTTCGCACAAGTAAACTCGGCAATGGAAGAGACTGGTATATACTGTATATTGTGATGTTCCATGCTGTAGTCACTGTATGAATCCTCCTCGGCATTTCCGTCACTGGTTTTGACATTATCATTGTGTGTTGCGTTAACAGTGACGCAAAAGACAATTTGAAATCTGATTTGAGCAGCCAGAGCATCCAGACTGAGACGCATCTGTAAAAACCTGACTGAAATCTGTAAAAACCTGACTGAAATCTGTAAAAACCTGACTGAATTTTAAACCACCTTCAAATGTGGTTTGAATCAGATTTGAAAAATCACATTTAATGTGTTTTTTTGCTGTCCAGACTTTCAAAAAAAACATCTGGATAAAATATGGATATGCAAAAAATCTCATTTTTGCTGGCAGTTTGAACACAGCATAAGAGAAAATCATTTAAGGATCTTACCGATTCAAAAATAAAATGATTTCAAATGGTAGTGTATATGTGTAGTGTAACCAAACCATAATACTATAAAAACGCATGCTTAAAATCGTTGTAAACAAATTGTAAAATTATCCTGCAGAGACACTGTAGGTGTTATTGTTATGCAAATATCTTACCCAGCAGCCGGAGCAACAGGAAGAGAACTCCAAGGGCGTATGACTTCAGCTCTGGGCTCACAGTTCTACAGACAACAACAACTGATGGTTTAGTACATTGTGGTTCATTATGACGTGCAGATGACAATTTGACCGATTAAGACTCATTAAATCTTTTTTTTTTTTTTTTTTAAAGATTCAAAGGATGTCAGCAGCATTACCTGATCAGGATGATGACGGATGGGGTCTGGGCCATGGCTCCGATCATGCTGCATGCACACACGACTGCTAGGAACGTGAGGAAGGCCTGCTGACAGCCTGGGCTGGAACACTTCCCCGGCATGGCTGTACCAGGCCCGTCGCCATGGGCAATACACTTACAGCCTGTTAGATTCTGAGAAAGAGAGGAGGGAGAGCAGATCTGAGTGCATATTTCATGATGGACCTTACAGTTTTTTTCAATTGCTAACAAGCATTGTTCAATACTGAAGCCACATTTTCAAAATTTTTCACACATTCAGCGGTACAGAAGTCTATGCGGACCAAACTGTGAATCATTTCAGACAAAATGCATGCAATGACCACATTTTGTCACATACTCCACAACTGGCAAAACTACATTTTCAGCACATTTTTCAAATGGTAACACTGCTTTCAAAACTGATAAAAGCACCTTCAAATCAGAATGATTGCAAACTTTGTCCATTTCTGCAGGAATTATGAAGAAATATAAAATCTTAGCAGAATATTTATTGTGAAACTGAATAATAATTATTCCAAACACAACTAAATGCAATTTCAGCTGAAAGCTAAACCATATGTCCTATTTTAGTCCCTCTTCTTCTTCTTCTTCTTCTTTCTTTATTTCTTTCTTTTTTGGTTATCTTTTGATAAATGGATTGCTTTGGAATGATTTTGTTTGGAAACATGGATCAGGGAAGACACATTGGTGGGGAAAAAACAGTGGCAGAGAGAGGGAGGAGTACAACAGTCACAGTACTGTACATCCATCCATCCATCCATCTATTCAATACATTTTCCCTAGCGCTTGTCCTATGTAGGGTCATGAGGCTGGAGCCTTTGCTGGGTCATAAGCAGAAAACCCCCTGGACAGATGGCCAGTCCATCACACACATTCATATTCACACTCACTTACAGTCTCCAGTTCAACTGTCCTGTACGTCTCTGGATTGCAGAAGAAACCCAGAGGAAACCAACACAGAGAGAACATACAAACTCTACACAGAAAGATTCCTGGAGCAGCTGGGACTCCAATACTGCACATACAGTACCTCATTATACTAGACTGATGATGTTTTTTTTTTTTTTTTTAATTATTGCTTCAGAATTTTTTTATTTTATATATATATTTCTCAACTTTTTAAATTTATTTTTATGTATTTTATTTTTCACACGTAAATTTTGTAAATGTTGATGGGTTTTTGTTTTTGGTATATAAAGAAATAGGATGGAAATACTGCTTTTCTCATTCATTCTTTGTGCTGTAATACAGTACGTAAAATTAAAAGATGTTATTCTTATCCAATGAAATACTTGTGACAAATCATTCAAACTTCAAAGATAAAAGTTCATCGATTATGTAATGCACCCTGTTTTTAGTGTTTTTTAAATCAGTGTGTTATGAATGAAATGTATGTTTTTTGAATGAGAATTGTTCCCAGTGTTATGATGACACAAGCTTATTTTGAGACCTATATGAAGTGTTTTATTGGTCTGAGTGAGTTTTGGAGGTGAGATGAACCGTTTGGCCAAGATTCATGTTGGTAATGCAGACTGTATGAACAGTTTTGAAAATGTGGTTTCAGTATTGAACAATGCTTGTTAGCAATTGAAAAAAACTGTAAATGCTGCTTTGGGGATTTCCAGGCAACCGTCAAGAGAAAAACAACCAAAGATTTGAGACAAAGTGGACTACGGAAGCCTGTTTCCACCACCAAATAAAAAAAATAAAAAATGGTAATTTTGACTTTTTATCTTGTAATTCTGACTTTTTTTCGTGGAACTGTGTTATATAAACTCGAAATTGTGAGTTATTAAGTCAGAATTGCAAAATATATACTCAATTGTGAGAAAGTCAGAATTACGAAATATAAACTAACAATTGCGAGAAAGTCAGAATTGATAAAATCTCAATTCTGATACCCTTTCCTATGGTGGCCCAGTAGTGAACAACACAACGAAATCTCCACAACACAATGCATAGGACTAATTTCGTTGTGTTGTGGCTTGTTTCCATTGTGTTGTGCTAATTTCGTTGTGTTGTGACTTGTTTTCTTTGTGTTGCAGCTTATTTCCGTTGTGTTGTGTTAATTTCGCTGTGTTGCGACTTGTTTCTGTTGTGTTGTGGCTTGTTTCCATTGTGTTGTGCTAATTTCATTGTGTTGCGGCTTATTTCCGTTGTGTTGCGACTTGTTTCCATTGTGTTGCAGCTTGTTTCCGATGTGTTGTGCTAATTTCGTTGTGTTGCGACTTGTTTTCTTTGTGTTGCGCCTTATTTCCTTTGTGTTGCGACTTGTTTCCATTGTGTTGCGGCTTGTTTCTGATGTGTTGTGCTAATTTCGTTGTGTTGCGACTTGTTTTCTTTGTGTTGCAGCTTATTTCCGTTGTGTTGTGGTAATTTCGCTGTGTTGCGACTTGTTTCTGTTGTGTTGTGGCTTGTTTCCATTGTGTTGTGCTAATTTCATTGTGTTGCAGCTTGTTTCCGTTGTGTTGTGTTAATTTTGTTGTGTTGTGGCTTGTTTTCTTTGTGTTGCAGCTTATTTCCGTTGTGTTGTGTTAATTTCGCTGTGTTGCGACTTGTTTCTGTTGTGTTGTGGCTTGTTTCCATTGTGTTGTGCTAATTTCATTGTGTTGCAGCTTGTTTCCGTTGCGTTGTGTCAATTTCATTGTGTTGCGGCTTGTTTCTGATGTGTTGTGCTAATTTCGTTGTGTTGTGACTTGTTTTCTTTGTGTTGCAGCTTATTTCCGTTGTGTTGTGTTAATTTCGCTGTGTTGCGACTTGTTTCTGTTGTGTTGTGGCTTGTTTCCATTGTGTTGTGCTAATTTCATTGTGTTGCAGCTTGTTTCCGTTGCGTTGTGTTAATTTCGTTGTGTTGTGGCTTGTTTCCGTTGTGTTGCGAATTATTTCTGTTGTGTTGCGGCTTGTTTCCACTGTGTTGTGCTAATTTCGTTGTGTTGCGGCTTGTTTCTGTTGTGTTGTGGAGATTTCGTTGTGTTGTGCCCTACTCAGCCACCGTACTTTCGTGCAATTCTGACTTTTTTCTCACATTTGCAAGTTTATATCTCACAGTTCTGACTTCTTTTCTCTGAACTGTGAGATATAAACTCACTATTGCAAGTTATAAAGTCCAATTCTGAGAGAAAAAAAAGATTATTCTTACAATTGTGAGTTTATATCTCAATTATATAAACTTGCAATTCTGTCTTTTTTCTCAGAATTGTGATAGAAGCTTTTGCAAGAAATTGCAAATTATAAAGTCAGAATTGCATGATATAAAGTCTCAATCACGTTATAAAGTCAGAATTATGATATAAACCTGCAATTCTGAGAAAAAAGTCAGAATTGACAGTTTATTGACAGTTTATATCATGCAATTCTAAGAAAAAAGACTGAATTGCAAGATAAAAAGAAGCAATTACTTTTTTATTTTTATTCAGTAGTGAAAATGGGCTTTCATAGGGGACTGATGTATCTAAAAAAGGAAAAACTGAACATGCCCAAAAGAGCTCTTACTTCTATGACCCCTGGAGGCAGATGTATGTCCGAGTTTATTGATCTGTATGAATATGAATAGATGTGGGAGGAGACTCACGGTTTTAGTGCAGCCAGCCAGGCAGGCTGAGAGGTAGGTGATGCCATTGGAGCCACAGATGGGGCTGAGAGAAGATGTGTAACAATTACAGCCTGATAGACATGCGGCATCCGTCCGCTCCCATGAACCTAGACTCCTAAATGGAGAGAATGAATATGGGATGAGGGAAGGATGACGTTCCCTTCAAATTCATAGTTTAGTGAGTCTGATCCTCTGTAAAAAATTAATGCTGCAAACAATTCAGCTTAGTGCTTTTGTGATGTGAACACACAAGTCTTTATACTCTGAGTGTCTGTATTTATTGCCAATTGTTGTGGATCATTAAAAATTTGTGTGAGGCTTTTATGGTGAAGCGCTCTACTCACTCATTGCCATAGGCAACAGTAACCCCAGCAACCGGGCCCGTATCACAGCCAAGGAAGAGGAAGGAGACGTAGCAGGCTGTAGAGATGATATTGACTAGCATAGCCAGACGAATAGCACCTAACGCAGACAGATTCAACTTCTTCACCAGGAGCCCGCCCAGGAAAATACCCAGACAAGCACAGGGGATTGCTGTCATGCCTGAAAACACACATATTTGATAGGCAGCTTTCAGTTACTTGCAGGGATTTCATATGAAATAGCATTTTATGAGTTTTGAAAATATTCAGTTTTTGTGTACCTAGGAGCTGATTAGCGGAGGACGTTGAGAGGTTGAACTGCTGTTCGAGATATTTCCCTAGGAAGGCAGCAAATCCAGCCACCACACCGATTTCCATGCAGGCAGCGAGAATGACACAGGTGAAAACCGGGTTGGACAGCAGATGCTTAGTCACCTTAGGGATAACTGAGAAGAAATTAGACTCATATTAGTGGATGATCAGGAAAAAATGACATTTTTAAGTTTCCATAGAGAATTTTGTAATCCAGGGGTTTAAAATTTTTGATGTCAAGCATCTGCAAATTTGATGGCCTCCTTTTGAGGGGTCCTTTTACTAAAATATAAGAACAGCTATTGATTTTTATATAAAGATCTATTTAAACTGTGTAAGAAAATATTAAGCGTGATATAATAAAGACAACACTTTCCAAAATTAAATAACTATTATAAAGAACCTAAATATTGTCAGAGTGAATGCAAAAGTATGTGGGAATAAGGCTTACAGTGTATTAATTTTTATTAGTATGTATGTATGTATGTATGTATGTATCTATCCATCTATCTATCTATCCATCTATCCATCTATCTATCTACAGGGCTGCAACATAAAAACATTTTTAATTAATTTTAAATTTATTTAAATATTAAATACAAATTAAATATTATATTATTTATATATTTATACATATTTTGTTTATATAGTGCAAAAACATTTAAAATATATTTTAATACTGTCTTTAAAATTTCCCTACAATTAACTGTGACTAATTTGTATCCATTCTTTAGAAAGCAGAATAAAACAACAGGAATATAAAATGAATGTGTTAAAAATATTGCATTAAAAATTAATACCTTAATTTAACATTCTAAGTTTACCAACTGTTATGTAAATGTATTTGTTGTAAATGTTATATAATTATAATATAATATTATCATATTTTAATGAAATAATATTTTTTTCTAGCATCCCCGTGGCCATAAATAGGACAGCCCCGCGGGTCCCTAGACCCCTGTTTAAAAATCCCTGTTGCAATCTATTAACAGCATTTTGAGAGATCCATCTTGTTCTCCACACTAAAATTAATTCTAAAGCTACTGTAATAAACTGACAAAAATGACAAATCAAACAAAATGATTATTTTTATGTACAATGTGCCTATAAAACCTAATGTACGACCTGTGTGTGTTTAGACTCTCTTTCTCTTGTCCTCTCTCTCACCCTGCAGGTGCTGGCAGCAGGTGAGGCCAGTGTTGATCTCTGGGTCATCTGAGGCTTTGACTCCTTCATACTCCTGCACCAGCTCAGCAGGCAGCATGGCCTGTTCACTCTCACCCCCTGGGCCCTCCCCAGGCTCGTTCAGAGACTGCGGGAACCCAAACATGAAAAACGAGGAGAGGAAGAGGAAAAGGCCACAGATGATAAAGCCGCCCCACCAGGCACCGATCCAGCGCGGATCGTCAGGAGTGATGTCCAGTGTGGCTGTTAGGAATGAACAGAGGTCTATTGAGATATTTACTGAGACACAGTGTTTCATTACATGTATTGATTTAACAGCATGCCTTTATCTAAAGCCACTTAAATATAACGAAAAACAACAAAAGTCATTCATATTTCAGTGTGTCCATTTTTTATGCTGACACTCACTTGTATCAATGAAGACTGCATCAACATATACTTTGGTGCAGAGAGAGCCAAGAATAAAACCACAGGCTGGTCCAAACACCAGTGTAGAAAATAAGATACCTGTAATGCAATACCAAAGACTAGAGTCAAAGTTATGCAAGAAAATTATATTCATTCACACAAAGTCTTGGCTAAATTGTTGTCAATGAAATGAAATTCATTCAATCCCTTAACTCAAACCCTTCAGTTATTAGCAATGTATTTACACTAATAATCTAGATGCTTATGTAAATAGCCTTTTTAGGGCAAAGTTTTAAAGTTTATTATTATTAGAATTATTATAGAAAGAGAATTATAGCATATTCTGTTCTGAGACAGAACCTAAAGTAGCCCAAAGTAAAGAAGCTATTTCCTTTAGTTATTATGTACATTTTAAGTATTCTCTGGGGGAAACGGTTATTTTCATAATCTACATTGCAATAACCGGTACCTGATGAGTTTATGTAAAAGCTGACAAATACACATATTTCTGTGTTGATTATTATATCTTGTAGGAATGCTAAAAGAGTAATAGCCAACATATATATTGTGCATGTGTTGGTAAAGTTTGTACCATCAGCTGTTTTACCCTTCGGCGAGTAATTATCTGTCCAGACACAGAAGCAGCACAGCATAATCATTAAGAGAGAACATTGAAGGACACAAACAGCCATATACTACTATAAATTAACGTGAGAGATAATGAGACGCAGCCGATGGGATAATCTTGTTTTGTCCTGAAGGGGTTTATTTTGCGATAATGACCGACTGACTGTACATTCTCTAGTGCATTGCATGCCTACTTACTAAATAAATACACTTCCATTCAAAAGTTTGGGCTTGGTAAGATTTTTTAAGGTTTGTGAAAAAAGACTCTTATGCTCACCATTTGCGTTTGCACCATGTGCTGCATTTATTTGATCAAAAATACAATAAAATCAGTGAAATATTACATTTTAAAATAAGTATTTTCTGTTTTAATATATATTTAAATTGAATTTATTCCTGAGATGGCAAAAGTGAATTTTCATTCTAAAATTCTGATTTGGTGCTCAAGAAACATTTCTTACTATGTCAACGTTAAAAACAGCTGTGCTATTAATATTTCTGTGGAAACTGGATTCTTTAAAAGTTTAAAAGAACAACAATTATTTAAAATGGAAATATTTTGTAAGATTATAAATGTCTTTATTGTCACTTTTGATCAATTTAATGCATATTTGCTGAATAAAAGTATTAATTTCTTCCAAAAAAAAAAAAAATCAAACTGACCCCATAAAATATTGGTTTGCGCTGAAATTATTTTATAATTTCACTGGCTTAGACAAACACTGCAACAATATCACTGTAATGTTAATACTGAGATCCTCTTTTCCATTTTCACTTTATTCAATAACTGAGATACAAGATGTTGCCAGATGTGTGTGTATGAACAAGAACAAGCGAGTCTGTGATGTGATACAAGAGACATTAACATAGCACCAGTTTCAGTTTTCTCGGAAAAGTGGTCTGATTTATGCCATTGTCATAACTACAGTGAATATCAGGAAACATCAGAGTGCTGGATAGCACAATTAACCAGTCAGAACCAAGTAGAGAGCCATGTAATAAAAGTATGTAAAGCTTAATGTTTAACGATTACTGTTAGTGTCCACACCAACACACCAACAATAACGTTTTGTTTATTATAATCATGCTGCCATTGTCGTCTACCACTTTAAATGCTTGAGCTCTTTAAAGCAGGATTCTGACTGGCTGTTTCTGTTTTTATCATTCATAAACTGGAAAGAATAATTTTGAAAGTGATTCCAATTATATTGTTCTTGTGCCATTATTGTGCAGTTGTGGTGTGGACTTCACTATTTTCACTGAATTAGAATGATTATTAAAACTTTATAGTTATAGTTACCATTATAGTTATAGTCATCATTATTGATGTGAACGGGCCTTTACTATGGAAAGAATGAACCATACCTCCTTGCTGTAAAGTTAAGAGGGCAGAAAGGTCTGTAACATGACCTTTAATGGTATATTTGCTCTGATCTTTAAAAAGTGTTTTAGTTTTATCCATTAGCCTGGATGAAATTGATTAAGCATCTTAGATCATGCATGTCAGTCCTAATGTTACTCCTCACAAGAGAATGTAATCTAGATCAGTTCTCTTACTCTGGTATTCTGTATGAATACAGACGCTGGATAATTCACTTAAAACAGACAGGCCTTTCTGCTTGTGCCTTTGCAAAAGACACCAAATGCATTTCTGTTCACCAGAGCCTCTGTGATCAAACAGCTAAATAACTTGATTGCACTATGCCCACCAGCAATGACTGTCTCCAAAGAGGATGTTTATGTCTGTGCTAGTTTACATTTTGCTTAAATGTGAAATCGGTCCAGTTTAAAGGTTAAAAAGGATTAAAAGACGCAAGAGGGAGAGAGAAAGAAGCTTGAATGGTTGCACAGACATTAATGCTCATAGACAGACAAGTCAGCTCAATGCAAAGACATCAGAAACACTGCAGGAAAGGAGACAATGCTGTAAAAAGCACATATGGAAACCCACAGACATTCACAACTATCTTCACATCTGGGCCTTTGAATGCTATTCAACTATAATAGTCATGCACTGATCAATTTCCATGCTAGGGTTTTATTTTGGAAGATTTTTAAGACATTAAAGTCTTGGGTTGATCTGTTCCTTATTTGTATCAAATGTCTGGAGAATCATTGTAGTCATGCGAGAGAAAGAGAGTGAGAAGAAGGGAGAGTGAGCTGCCTGAGGGATGGCAGAGCAGCCAGCACACATTAGCTTCATAGCAGAAGTAACAGGCACCGAAGGCCATCACTGCTTCTTGTTTACTCCTTAACAACATAGCAACAGGAGATTAAGACAGTGGTGCACTACACTAAACTACTGGGTTTAAGCTTGATACTTGGAAATTTCCCAAGTGAGTTCGCTCTAAACCTAAACTACTATAGCTCATATTCCAGCCATATATAATATCTATGCTGTTTGTGTATCTTCATACAATAGCTTTCTGCCAGGGAGTCCTCCATGAAGCAGTAAAGAGCTGATGCACTAAGGATACAACCTTTTGTGGCTTATAAATCATTAATAATAATAAGTGCTGTAATTGCTGCAGCGGCAGGATATTGACGGTACTGCTACATGATATGCCCTAAAACAACAACAATACTCTGTAGTGTTTTTTTTTAGTGCCTGACCAGCACGTTTACAGACGCTTTGCCAGGGGTTCAAGTAGTGCCATTTGAGGGTGTTTAAAATACAGCATCTGTGTCTTTCTCAGGCTACTGTGGTAACAAACAAACACCTCTAGTTCACAGTTTCCTATTATTTGGTGCAGACACTGGTGAATGTTTAAGCATTGCCATGGCACCTGGTTCAAATGCAAAAGGGGAGCTTTTAAGGAGGTGATATTGTTCTCTTCTGAAACAGAGTAGAACAGATTAAGGCAAATAAATCACTTCAGAACAATTAATCTGTTACTTTTTACAATAATGTTCTATATATTAGGTATTATGAACCAACAATGTACAATACCTCTACTTTTTTTGGTAAAACTTTACATTTGTTAACATTAACTAAGCATATGTTAATCTTAGTTAATGTTAATTTCAACATTTACATTATTGTTAATTATTACATTATTATTTACATTATTAAAATCAAAAGTTGTATCTGTTCATATCATTTAATGGACCTGAGCTAACATGAACTAACATAATTAGCTCATGTTATCAAACATTAACAAATACTATAACAAATGAATTGCCCATTGTTAATTAATGCATTGATTAACGTTATTTAATAGGACTTTATTGTAAATTGTTACTCATTTTCTGGTTAATGTTCATTTCCACATATACACTAATTCATTTTGAACAATAGTACAGGTGCATCTCAATAAATTAGAATGTCGTGGAAAAGTTCATTTATTTCAGTAATTCAACTCAAATTGTTAAACTCGTGTATTAAATAAATTCAGTGCACACAGACTGAAGTAGTTTAAGTCTTTGGTTCTTTTAATTCTGATGATTTTGGCTCACATTTAACAAAAAACCCACCAATTCACTATCTCAACAAATTAGAAAATGGAGACATGCCAATCAGCTAATCAACTCAAAACACCTGCAAAGGTTTCCTGAGCCTTCAAAATGGTCTCTCAGTTTGGTTCACTAGGCTACACAATCATGGGGAAGACTGCTGATCTGACAGTTGTCCAGAAGACAATCATTGACACCCTTCACAAGGAGGGTAAGCCACAAACATTCATTGCCAAAGAAGCTGGGTGTTCACAGAGTGCTGTATCCAAGCATGTTAACAGAAATTTGAGTGGAAGGAAAAAGTGTGGAAGAAAAAGATGCACAACCAACCGAGAGAACCACAGCCTTATGAGGATTGTCAAGCAAAATCGATTCAAGAATTTGGGTGAACTTCACAAGGAATGGACTGAGGCTGGGGTCAAGGCATCAAGAGCCACCACACACAGACGTGTCAAGGAATTTGGCTACAGTTGTCGTATTCCTCTTGTTAACCACAGACAACGTCAGAAGCGTCTTACCTGGGCTAAGGAGAAGAAGAACTGGACTGCTGCCCAGTGGTCCAAAGTCCTCTTTTCAGATGAGAGTAAGTTTTGTATTTCATTTGGAAACCAAGGTCCTAGAGTCTGGAGGAAGGGTGGAGAAGCTCATAGCCCAAGTTACTTGAAGTCCAGTGTTAAGTTTTCACAGTCTGTGATGATTTGGGGTGCAATGTCATCTGCTGGTGTTGGTCCATTGTGTTTTTTGAAAACCAAAGTCACTGCACCCGTTTACCAAGAAACGACCAGCTTTTTAAAGATGCTGATTTCATTTTCCAGCAGGATTTGACACCTGCCCACACTGCCAAAAGCACCAAAAGTTGGTTAAATGACCATGGTGTTGGTGTGCTTGACTGGCCAGCAAACTCACCAGACCTGAACCCCATAGAGAATCTATGGGGTATTGTCAAGAGGAAAATGAGAAACAAGAGACCAAAAAATGCAGATAAGCTGAAGGCCACTGTCAAAGAAACCTGGGCTTCCATACCACCTCAGCAATGCCACAAACTGATCACCTCCATGCCACGCCGAATTGAGGCAGTAATTAAAGCAAAAGGAGCCCCTACCAAGTATTGAGTACATATACAGTAAATGAACATACTTTCCAGAAGGCCAACAATTCACTAAAAATGTTTTTTTTTATTGATCTCATGAAGTATTCTAATTTGTTGAGATAGTGAATTGGTGGGTTTTTGTTAAATGTGAGCCAAAATCATCACAATTAAAAGAACCAAAGACTTAAACTACTTCAGTCTGTGTGCATTGAATTTATTTAATACACGAGTTTAACAATTTGAGTGGAATTACTGAAATGCATGAACTTTTCCACGACATTCTAATTTATTGAGATGCATCTGTATAAGCAGCAGTAAAAAAAATGATGTAGAATATGATCATGCAGAATATGTGCTTTATAAGTAGGGGGAGAGAGGGGGCGGCTTTAACGGGGGACAGTTGCAACATGGCTTATTTCTTCAATCAGGAGTGAGCTACAGTGATGATATTCATACTGCACATGCTAAATCAGCCCCCCATCCTTCCTGGATGAAATCAGGCACATGCGACCATTCCTTTTACAAAAAATAATGTTCATGGTAAAAAAGTATTTTTTTAATCATCAGATTTTTTTGTCATACTGTCTAAGTTGTTTGCGTGAAGCATTGTAAAAACATATGATTTATATCTGTGTTTTCTTAGCTTCTAACAGGCATAGCTAGCATGTGTCAAAGATATTGTGTCAAGCTATTATACCAAGTTTTATCCCGGCTGTCAAGGGTAGGGACAGTTGCAACATGTTGTTGCAACCGTCCCAACATACTGTCCCTTACCACAACATTGATACACTTGGTTAACTGCTAGTTGGTCAAACTAGTTCTTAAGACAGTGACTAAGTTCATGCAACTGGCCTTAGATGGTAACAGAAGTAGGCTATTATTAAATTTTTGTGTCTTGATTCTGATTAAATTAATATTTTGTATTTTGTATTTAGTTTAAATGTATTGAAATAATTAACCAAGACAAGGTTGTTACTTGATATTTTTTTTTCCATTTACTGTTCTTTGTTTTTATACAACCAATTTAACTTATTAAATATGTCTATGCACAAATAAAATAAAGAAACTGCAAAATGATATTTAAGAATGGTTTTAATTACATTTTAATGAATGTTGCAACTGTCCCTGTGGACTGTTGCAACTGTCCCCTGTTGTGGGGTCAGTTGCAACATTTGACTTTGTCTATTCAAGTATAAATTGTGTGTATATAATCATATGTGCACGTGTTACAGCAATGTGGGCGAGTAGCCAATTGATGTGGCTTTATTGTATTAAAATTCTGGCTTTCTAATGCAAACAGTCTCTGAAAAACTAAAGGAAATGCAAAAAGTGTTGCAACCGTCCCCACTCTCCCCTATTAATAAACAGCCAATATGTTATTATGCTAATAAGCAGCAAGTTAATATTGAGAATTGGTCTCTATATTAAAGTGTTACCAATTATTTTAATAAAGGTTTAATAAAATAAAATCAAAATGTTATCTCTATACTATTAATTCTGTTCCTTATTAAGGTTAGAGAACAAAATTATGTGTATAATGTGTGTATATTTCATATATTTGTAGTAGAACCTAGTAGTAAAATACATGTGCTACTGGCTGAGTCTGTCATCTACAATATCGATGACGTTAGGGAACTGTAGCCTTACTGATAGGGCTGGAGGGGTGTACATAACATAAAAAAGGTTGCGTAGATCACTCTCACCAATATAAAGGGAAGAGTCTTCTCGCCTGACGTGGTCATCGATGTAAGACACACCCAGAGGCTGCAGGGGTGTCGCTCCAACCCCCAGAAGCATTTGAGCTCCGATCAGCAGCAGGTACATCATGTTGGTATTGGTTCTATTCCCACAGATGTAACTAGGATCAGAGAGCCCTGCGCGACTAGTATTGGAGCACACATCCTTTCCCTGTCCCACAGGTCGTGACTCTCCAGATTGATATTCATACTGGTGAGTCAAGAACTCAGGAAGCGCTGACAGTAACGCTCCCAGAGCCATCACGATGCCCCCACAACCAATCAGCCGTGGCCGATGGGCCCTGGCCCCAAAGTAGCTGACGAATAGGATGAGGGCAAGGTTGCCAATCTCAAAGCTGCTGGCGATCACACCCACGTCAGCGCTCTGCAAGTTGAAGCGTCGCTCTAGCGTGGTGAGGACACTGACCTAAAATATAAAGAAACATTGTTACAAAGCTGTATGCACATTTGAACTGACACCACATAATTAATTATCTTTTAATTTAAAAATCCATATTAAAAACTCACAATAGTTTGTTAATGGCTTATAGATCTTAAACAACTGAATAGATTGGCGAGATTTTGATGAGAACATAGATGCTGTATTGAATGTAACGACAAACTGTTATTTTTATGGACTTGGACTTTGAGTGTTTTATACAATATTTAACAATTTAATAATGTGCCATTCAAGTCACCTTTCATACATAACATATTAAATACCTAAATAAAGCACAAGGTAGGGCAGAATAGTTAATTAGGCACTTTCGCTAGGGAAAATGACAAATCAATCATATCACTTTACTCCCAACCCTACAGAGCAGATGCATTCATGTAGTGATATAACTGTGTGCACCTTTCTCTTGTACTGAAAGCTAATATGAAGTCTAGGGCATTTATTCCAATAACCTAACTAGTATCTATGTTTATGTTACTAGTGCCTTTTTTAACAAATTACTACTGATAACTGGCAACAAATTGCACATTTTTGCCACTGATTTCTGTTGTTTGGGACCTTTTCCTCAGTACTTATCCTAGTTTTTATTAGTGACATTTCTTTTTTGCTTGTTGTATGTAATGACTAGTCAGAATCACTACATTATTTCTTTAGTTCAGTTTCTATTTTTGTTCAATTAAAAATGTTAGTAATAACATAGACACTAAGAAAACTAGAATAGCCGAATAGCTATTTGAATCATTATTTAAAAAACTAAAGAAAAAAATTAAATAATTACCAGCAACAACTGAAATAAATAGTAAATAGTTGGAATCAAAGACCCCCAATAAAATGTAATAGCAAAATTTTTATTTTATTTTATTTTTTTATTAGAGATGATGCACATTAATACACATTACTGTAAATGCACTATTTAGCCAAAGTCTATTTTTCATCAGCTCTACTGAATTTAGTCACCCTAAAAACAAAATACAAAATTGAAATGACAAAATCAATAAAATTGTAAGTAATTTATATTAAAATAATTGTCCATATTTGCTATTCCATACAGTAATGTCATCCCTATATAGTGATCAGTCACAGATAGAGCCTGCTAGACACTACTGAATATTAATTTAAAAGTTAATAGTGAAATTGAAAGTATTAGTCAATATCAGATTACTTCTAGTTATTAGAAAATTAGTACTACAGTAACATAAAATATTTTAAATAATAAATGTCAAAACAGCTTGCCATATACCTGATCTGATCCTTCTGACATATTTTTATGTGCATAAGTGGCTGAAAAACAAAATAAGCTAATCGTTCAGTGAAATTACCTTATTTTGTCTTACAGCCACTGATGCATAATGCTGGAAAGGAGAGAGATTTGTTTGACCACTGGGCCACTCACTGGACTGATGATCATTTTTCATTATAGCGCCTCTAAATCATAAGGAAATAAAGCAGTCGAGATACACACGCAAGAAACCCTATACCTCACGATGCTGTTTATTTCTATCGCTTCAGGGAAATGATAAGCGATGCGTACCGGACATCATTCAATGTCATCCACGTACGCACTGTATGTAGCATGAGCTGCGTGCGTTAATGGCTCGACTCACCAGATAGGCTCCTACAGTGCCCTGTGCCAACATTAAGGCACATTCTGATATGAGGAATATTTTGATGTTGGAGAAGCATGATGTCTTCTTCTGGCACTCGTCTGGCTCAGTGTCTGGCGTGCTTCCCTCCGCGTACATCCTCTGATGCGGTCTGCAGCAAGCAGAAAGACAGGCTCGGACAGAAGGTGACCATTGAGGACGCGTGCAGATGGATCCTCAACAAGACGTGCGCGGCTCCATTAACATCGCCTCCGGTTCCGGTCCGCGTTCGAATGGAGTCGTATGAAATGAATCTTCAGCGTCCTTAGTGCTGTCACCTTAAAAACTGCGCACCTGCGTCTGATCCGCTAATCTGAATGGTCCAAAGGAACCGACGGAAGACCACGGCAGCCTATTAATAACCATGAACATCACCGACACACGGAAACTGCGATTCGGTATTACGGGAGACGGTTACCGTGAGTCTTCCGTGAGGAGAGTTTGCCGGTGTGTGTGGAGGACTCAGCTCATGCGTGTCCTCATCTACACCAAAGCCTGCACCAAATGATGACCTCTCTCTCCTTTCCCTTTCTACTGGCTCTCTTTATTTCCTCCTCCTCCCACAAATAGATCTGTTAGACAGATAGATAGATAGATAGATAGATAGATAGATAGATAGATAGATAGATAGCTACACTGGGAGATTTTATTAATAATTTTATTAACAATAAAAGGGCTCCACAAAGAGGGGAAAAAAAACAGCTTTAGTGTGTAAAATGAGTGCAGTTTCTGAATTGTCAAAGTGAATATTATTACCAGACTAAAAATAACCCTCAATATGTGTCCCCTGAGAGCAATGTGCCAAATTAGGGATGTATGAGCTGCTGCCCAAATGATCACACAGTCCTATATTAAAGGTACAGTTCACCCTGAAATACAATGTCTGTCAGCATTTACTCACCTGATGTTGTTCCAAACCCATAAGACTTTATTCCATGTGACAGAAAATGTCAAGCAGAATGACAACTTCAGTCATTCACATTCAAGAAAAAAGGTGCAAAAGTGAAATAAATGATACCATTGCTTTTATTTTTGAGTGAACTACCCCTTTAATTTTAGCATGTATTAGTGCATTGTTATACACTGCAAAATGGCATTCGTCCTCAATATTTTTGTCTTCCAGTACAAATATGTAAACATTCTTAAAGTAATATGTATAGCCTAATAGACATGCAAATGACATAAGATATTAAGTCTTGTTTTCTGATAAATGCATCACAAATTAAGTGAGCTTTTGCTTAAAACAAGAAAATATAATATAAATATTTTTTCCCCTTTGAATTATTTTTTCTGACCCCCCTGGCAGATCATATTATGACTACAGTAGTTTAAAGCTTAAACTTAATTAATTTAGTTTTTTTTTTTTTCAGAAAACAAGACATAATATCTTAAGTCATGTTGCATTTCAAGTAAATGTATTTAAGGTATTTGTGCTTGAAAACAAGACAAAAAGAAAACATTTTGCAGTGTATATGATTTACTTAAAGTGTTTGATGTATAGATATGTAAGTTCTTGGTCAGCAATTTAACAGTAACATTCTCCCCTAAAAAATAACATTTAAATTAATTGAATTTAAATAAAAATGTTATGACACCAACAAAACTAATTTTTTACAGTAAAATCAGGTAGAAACAGCTCTTTAACTTAATTACAGGTTAGCACATTTTACAGTGTGGTTCTATAATTAATGTTCTTAATTGTTCTTACTGTCTAAACATTTGGAATGACTAAAGTACTCAAAAGGCAAACAGAAGTAATCTTTTTAGTCACTCAGATAAAAGACAATAGTGTAGACTGCATCACACAGCAGTCATTTAGTGTGGCTATATTCACAGCAAGTGTGATTGTTGGTAATCACTGGTTTTGCGCTGAAGGTCTCTGTGCTTCAATACTCTGAGGCAAAGACAATTTACTGCTGCCTGGAGAATGGACTCAGCAATAGCATAACAGTATATCTCAGACTGGCTTTGGAGGCAGGGTTGATTTACACACACACACACACACACACACACACACACACACACACACACACACAGTATTGACTGGTTGTTTTTTCTTTTTTTATCCATCCTACAGAGCAAGACTCACCACTCCTTGTGTTTTCCCATCTGTCTATGGCTCTGCTGGGCCCTTACAGTGATTCATATTGAGCCAAACAGTGCTGTACTCAATTACAGCATCATAGACCCCTCTCTTTTACCAGCACTTGCATCATCCCACCATCTTCTTGTCTTTTACAATTAAATTAAACAATTCAGCTAGAACGTAAAAGCACTAGTTGAAATGTATCTGGCGATTCTAGTTATAACCCAGTCTTGTAAGTTCAACCAAGGCCATATACTGAATTAAAGCATATGTTTTATTTTCTTGCTTGATATCTCAGTTTAGAATAATACCTAATATTCATCGATTGATATGATGTAATTCATAATTAATTTGCTGTAGTGGACTGATCCACTGACTTCAGGCAGTGGATACGAAAGTGTTGCTGCAGGAACAGTCTGACTCTGAATGTCAATATTGTACTTAAAGAGACCCAAGGGAGCTGCACAAAGGTGTACTTATGGGTCTGCAAACATCACTGTTTACACAACAGCTAATTTTCTAAGCACAAGAGCCAAGCATGGAACACTTTCTAGAATGAACTATCCAACAAAAAAGGCAGCATGCTGGATATGGTATACTGTTTCTTTAGTAAGAAAGCATGTTTTATACATGAGTATTGATCACTGTAAAGTATTCATGTAATGGGCATACATTGGTCTTGGTCTTGTCTTCCATATTGAGTCACTGTGGTCTTGACTACAACGTTCAGTAACCTTTAATGGTCAACTAGATGGCTCCAATAATCTTTGAACTTATTTATTTTTGTAAGCTACATGAAGAAAAATAGAGACTGACACTTTAAGCACCGTTATTTTGTGCAAGTTTGCATTTACGTTTTAAGATTCAAAATATTCAATAAATATGAATATACACAATATAATGAATGAACGACAGGTAAATTAAAAAGCAAAAACAGGCAGTTTGGTGCACTTGGTACTGAGTTTAGAGAAGCATGGATAAATGCTCTGTATGGAGAATACGGTGCAGGGGGACATCTAGTGGGCTAATGGTGTAGTACACTGCACTGAGTGAAACAAGAATCAAATTATTTATCTTTATTCAGTTTCTATGAATGTGACATTATAAGATAATGTAGTTAATTCATAGTTTACAATTGTTTATGTTTCACAGCATTTAAAAGTAAAATAATCATATAAAATTTAATCTGTTTATCAGAATCACTTTTGGAGCTTTTACCAGGATATTGGTATTACATTAGTGCCACTTTTAGACTCTCATACTGTATGGATACTATTTTAAAAACAGGTAGTTTTACATTTATATTTATTTAATATGTCCAACGTAAAAAAAAAAAAAAAAGTTGTTTATATTGCTAATATGGGGATGAACTGTTTTCAAGCTTCTCACTGCTCATGCCTGCAGGAGGGAAAGACAAAGAGAGGGAGAGAGATGTAACTTGAATATATGTGACATTCAAGGATGCAGTCATTACTGGGCAGAGGAACAGACAATCTCTCCACTCAGGTGGAAACATCTCAGCCAATGTTGCACATGTCTCAGAAACTACATTCAACAGAGTCGCTGTGCCTGCTGTTCCAAATATCAGCATGACTGTGGGTCAGAGGCACCAGGCCACAGGTATTCACAGATGTGCTGATATTTTATTGCATTAACAGTTTAAGAAACAAGAAGTTAATATTAAGTAACTTACATTTTACACAAAACTGTTGCCTATTATTATTCCATCAACAAAAATAGTTCCAAAGAAGTCCACCACAGCAAATCAACATTGCGACTCCGAGCAGCACACTGTAGTTGTGTTTCTTTACTAAATGAATCAAGTGTTTTGAATGAACTGGTTGAATGAATGAGAAAGACTAGGAATAGTCTGTCCAAAATTTTATTTTTTTTTTCTGTCACAATTTACAAACCCACATGTTGTTCCAAAACTATGATTTTTTTCTTCTGCTGAACACAAAATAATATATTTTGAAGAATATTGATAACTAAACAGTTTCAGTTCCCATTGACTTCCATTGAATGGACAAAAAATACAGTGTAAATCAATGGGAACAGAAACGGTTTGTTTGGCTATCGTCAGAATAACAGAATTCTCATTTTTGGGTGGACTATCCCATTAAGATTAAACTGTTAAATAAATCATTCAATAACTCATCATAATGTCATAAAGACAGTCACTTGTTGGCAGCTACTGGCAATGATGTAACCTGCAGAAAGAGTCATTGAAAAATCTCCATGTTTATAGCACACTGTGATATCCTCTTTACAAACAGTGCAAAGTCCCAGTAACAGCATATAGTCCATAGGAACCAACACATTCTATAAACCCTATGGAATATTTGTGTAAATAGAATCAGGTGAATTACAATATGGATATGGAATTTATATATATAATTTTAAATTTAGGCATATTAATATTTATGCTGATGAGTGCTGTATTCTCTTTCAGGTTAAATTAATTTTATGTTTACAATTAATAAATAAAAGATGACAAAAGGAGACATGATAAAACCAGTCCTGGAACATTTGGATAAAAATAAAGGCCTTGGATTTCATAAAGACGCTTAATGTTCTCGTCCCTGAAACTGAAACCGTTTTAAAGGCTGCGAGGCTTTCAGAGTGCAATCAGTAGCTCGTCTGAGCTCAGCGTTTGTCCTGCTGTGGGACACGCTGACCTTCCTGACAACACTCTTTCACATCACATGTGTCTCTATTGCCTCTGAGCATGATACTTACTAAGCACATCACAAACCAAAAACAAAATCACACACACACACTTGTTTCACTATATTAGTGAGGACATTGCTTAAACTTCCATTGATTTTATATCAGGTTAATGATATTTTCTGTCCCCTAACCAAACCTACCCCACACAGAAACATGTGAAAAACACTACATTTAAATAAAAACATGTTTATGGCCGATTTATAAGCTTTTTTGACTGCAAGGACCAGTGAAAATGTCCTCACTAGTGGGTTGCCATATTACCTCACTAGCTATAAGTGAGGACATTTGACTTTACAATGCAAGTGACTGAAAGTACACACGTTTTTCAGAGAAACATCAAACTCCCAAAACAGCCCATCTTAATCTCTACCAGCCTTTTCTTGCACAGTTTATAGACTTTTCAGTGACATGCTTTTATCTGACCTCAATCCCTTTTTTAAAATGCATTAGCAAACAATCATAAGACTCCTGTAGCCATGAAACGAGAGGTCCTTTGATCACATTTGGCTAATTAACCACGCCTCCGGTGATGCTGCGATTAGTTTAGACACTTACGACTGATGTCCAGCTCATCCAAATGACCACACATCTCCGGGGTCACCAACGAGCCATGACCATCTAAAACAAGAGAACTTTAAGGTATTATTGTTACGTTTAAGGTTATTTTTTACGTTTCCTGTAGCCTAATCAAAAACTTATAGAAAATAAATTACATTTAAAATAAGTAAAGTTTTTGGATTGACCCTCTTGGGATTCATTTTTTGCGTCCACGTGTTTACCGACTGATTTAACTACTGACCTGGTCGTTAACGCACTACAAAGGAAGCACGAAATCATGAACTCAACAGCTTATAACATCGAGGATGTTTTTCAGAAGAACTCCAGCTGTAAGTATGAAGCCAAACACTTTAACTCGAGCAGCACGGAAGATCTTCCTCCTCTTCATCTTCCGCGCTTCACCGCCGCGGCTCAGGTCCGAGTGGCGCTCACGCTCCTCCTGTGCGCGCTGTCCGCCTGCTGCAATCTCGCCGTGCTTTACTCAGCCAACCGCAACCCCAGAAAGCGGTCCCACGTCCGGCTCCTCATCACCAATCTGGCGGCGGCGGATTTGCTGGTCACGTTCGTGGTCATGCCGCTGGACGCGGGGTGGAATATAACGGTGCAGTGGCTCGCGGGGGACCTCGCGTGCAGGACGCTGATGTTCCTCAAACTCGTGGCCATGTACTCATGCGCTTTCGTGACCGTGGTGATCAGTCTGGACCGACAGGCTGCTATTCTCAACCCTCTGTCCATCAACAAAGCGAGGAAGAGAAATAAAGTTTTGCTGAGTGTCGCATGGACCATGAGTGTCGTGTTATCCATACCACAGGTAAGTGACATTTTGAGGTAGTGTAAAATGGGGCAAGAAGACCCCTCCCCACTTTAAAAAGGACCTGGGTGGCATTTGTTGTTGTTATTTTTTCATTTATTAATAATTGAAAATTATATGAGTTTCATGAATTACATGAATCGCAATGCATTAAAAGCTGTAGGATAATTGAGTGAAATCATAAAATTTGATTTCACAGTGATGTTATTATGGCATATCTTCACTCTAAAAAATGCTGGGTTGTTTCAACCCAACTTTGGGTCAAATATGGACTAACCCAGCTGTTGGGTTAAATTTTTACATTAAATTTTTAACCCAAAAGTTGGGTTAGTCCATATTTGACCCAAAATTGGGTTAAAACAACCCAGCATTTTTTAGAGTGTTTAATTAAAAATATGGGCAATTAAATATGTTCATACACATTTATGTTCATACAGATTTACATTTCAGATGAATCTCTTTCACTGGGATTGTGCTTTGTCTGTTGTTGGTTATTCAATTATTTAACTAAATTGTTAAAAAAATAAATAGTCGATTTTGTATTTTATATTTATTACACTTTAATGACATCCTGCAATTGCTTATCTTATCTAAATATTTTAGACATTATTTTTAGACATTATTATACATTTTAAAAGTAGTTTTTAAGGAGAGCATCTTCCCGTTGGATTTTTTATTTCTTTTGCTATCTAAAGTTATTACTTCCCCTGCTAAAAAAATTAATAAAAAAGACTGTCCAACTGCTGATTTAAGCTGATCAGCCTAAATAGCTGAAAAGTGCCCCAAATCAACAGACCATCCATCTTAGGCTTGCTGAAGCTGTTCATTTAACTGTTGTCACAATATATGGTGTAAGATGTCTAAAAATTGATTTGAGAAGTCAAATCTTGATTCATAATTTAACCTTAATTTATCTCATTTTATGTGTGTTCCCGTTTCTGATATTTATAATTATATTATATAATATAATTATATATGTTAACTATTGAAATAATATTTCAAAACAAAAAGGAAAAAGTAAGCTGTAGCAATATCACTGAGATACTATTAGTTTTATTATTAGTTAGTTTTTGTATTTACATTTTCTGTTTTTCTAATTCTGAAGTTTTAGTAATTTTGTTGTGTTTTTGTCATTTTTGTTAGATTCTAAAGTTTTTAGTAATCATTTCAGTTTTAGTTTATTTTAGTAAATCAAAAAATTAAATGAAAATGAGAAATGCTTCCTTGGAAACAAGCTGAAATAAAAACGCTTGTTACATTTCAAGTAGCAACTTTTTTTATGCTTTTAGTTAACTACAATAACCCTGGCCTGTAGATGGCTTGCATCAGAATATCTGTAATATATTAGCCTGTAATATGCTCTTTGTCCAGGTGTTTGTTTTCCACGTTGTGGTGATTGATTCCCCCAAGCGGTTTATCCAGTGTACAACCTATGGCAGCTTTAGCTCTCGCTGGCAGGAGACACTTTACAACATGCTTACCTTCACCTTTCTCTTCCTCTTACCACTCTTCATCATGATCTCCTGCTACAGCAGGATATTGTTCGAGATCTCCAAGAAAATGACCGAAGACAGCTGTAAGTTCTACATTTCTAATAGTAACTTCTTGATCAGTTTGCAAGTGACATTACCCTGAGGTGTCTTTGCCCTAGCTTTATTATGTGTCATCTATCAAGCTAACGTCTTGCTTCTGTTGTGATCTTTGTCACATCCAGTGCTGTCCAACAAAGTGCAGCTGCGCAGGTCAAAAAACAACATCCCTAAGGCACGCATGCGCACGCTGAAGATGACCGTGGTCATTGTGTTGTCATTCATGGTGTGTTGGACACCCTACTACATGCTTGGCCTGTGGTACTGGTTCTGTCCTGCTGGCCTGGAGGAAACAGTGTCCCAGTCCCTCTCACACATCCTTTTTATATTCGGCCTGTTAAATGCTTGTTTGGACCCCATCATCTACGGTCTCTTCACCATTCCACTATGCATGAGGCACCGACAGCGTGAACACAACATTGTAGCCTTTGAGCTGGAGAACACCAATAACTCTTTGATGACTTCCATCAGAACTTCCACCTCCTCTTTCACTTTAAAGAGACTGGCAGTTCAGCAGACTTCTGGAGAAAAGCTAGAATGGGATGGAGAATATGTGCATAGGATTGGAGATGATGGGGCAAAGAATGGTGTGGCCTTTGCAAGTCATTCCACTTGTATGGACTAAATGCCAAAACACATGAGTTGTCTATATACACTCTAAAAAAAAAAAGGTGCTATATAGCACCAAAAATGGTTCTTTGGCTCGTAATCATAGGGGAACCACTTTTGGTGCTATATAGCACCTATTCTTAAAGGTGCTATATAGCACATTTTTCAAATGGTGCTATATAGCACCATAAGAGGTGCTATATAGAACCATTAGAGGTGCCATATAGCACTTTTTCTCAAAAATGGTGTTCAACAGTGGTTCTTTGGCTTTTAATCATAGGGACACCTCGTTTGGTACTATATGGCACATATTCTTAAAGATAAGAAGCTTTATAGCACATTTGTCAAATTGTGTTATACCAAACCATTAGAGGTGCCATATATGACTACCATAGATGAGCCAATACGCTTCTAAATGACACTTTTACTTAAAAGATGAATGATAACTAATCGTTTCTTACCAAATTGTGGCTTTAAAGATTAAAAACCCTGTACTAAATGCTTACTGAGAAACAAAATACATCACACTTTCAAAACCTTTTAATTTATTTCTTTCAGCAGCAAATAAAATGAGTGCTGACAAGCCAGGGAATATACATATGCAACATCACAATATACTGGGAGTTGTTGTTTTATACACATACAAAATAATGCAACAAGCTTGAAATATGTACATTTTTGAAGAAGAGAGAGTCCTGGTTTACATAAATATACTGTAGCCCTGTAATCAGGTAACTTTTTTGCCTACGGTCTTAGGCCTACATTAGTTCTTTACTTTATTTGGAAAATCTAGTCTTTTTAACATTAAAGGGATACTCCACCCCAAAATGAAAATTTTGTCATTAATCACTTACCCCCATGTCGTTCCAAACCCGTAAAAGCTTAGCTTGTCCTCGGAAGACAATTTAAGATATTTTAGATGAAAACCGGGAGGCTTGTGACTGTCCCATTGACTGCCAAGTAAATTACACTGTCAAGGCACAGAAAAGTATAAAAATTGAGTGAAATTACTGAAAATTAATAATACACAATCATGTGCAAAATAAGTTGTACACTCTGAAGAACTACAGTATCTTTCACTCTTTCACCGTCAACAGTGTACTAACATTTCTGTAAGTCCTTCAGGATTTAAAAAACAATTGATACTGCAACTAGACTTGGAAGAGGCCCAGAAATATAGAATATTGACTTACAGTGACAGGAAGTAGTGTAAATCTGTGAAGGAATGTTCCGTGTAGGGACATTGTCAGTCAGAGCACAGTTCATTCATGGAGCTCTTTTCTACCTAGCTCATGATCTGAATCAGGTGCGTTAAATAAGTGAGACATGGACAACATGTAGGGGCAGGTTGCCAGGACTGGAATTGAGAACCGCTGCTACAGGAGGAGTCCCAGTGCCGTCAAGATGTCCTCGCTCTCCTCTGTGATTACCTGTCCATCCAACGTGAGCACAATGTGGCTTACCCATGTCTGTTATTTGTGCTAAAAATGTTAAGAGCTCTTTTCATCCAACTTGACAATGTACTGATGATTTTATACTCAACAAATTTCCTTTTGATTTTTCAATTATTCCAGCATGAACCATCTGTAACAACATTAGAGGAATATTTTACTCAAAATGTAATTCCAAACCCATATAACTCACTTTTGATGAACACAAAACACATTCTTAAAACAAGCACTCACAAAAACTTAAAATTTAAAAGTAGCTTGTATAAGTCATGTGTCATCTTATGAGATGACAAAATCACTTTTTAAGTTTTTTTTAACTCACTCAATATAGAAAGTTTGAGTATACTGAAAAGAGTTATTTCAAATTAATATTCGAAAATAGCACTCAAATCCAGTAAATCGACATCAAAATAACTCAATGTACAAGCTTCATGATATGATATGACATTTGGTCACGAGGCATGCAAGTTTACAATGGTTTGATTTGTCAATATGATGTTACAAAAAGCATTGTAAATGAGGTATAACACTTACTTTAGGTCTCTTGTTGATAATTGTAACCTCTTTGCCTGCTCCGCATCGTAAATCAAAGCAAATGTCTCTCTGAGAAAAGTTTAGGAGTGCACATCACATAAATGTCTTTGTAAAACAATATGATGTTATAAATACATATTGTGAATGAGGTAAATCACTTACTTTTGGTGTTTTCCAAAAAGTAACATCTTCTCAGTCTTCTCAGTATCACGAGTCAAAGAAAATTATGTCTATGAGAAAAGTGTAGGACTGCACAGCACAAAAATAAAATAATATAACATAATATAATATAATATAATAATATCGTTATAATATAAAATAAACATATGTAAATGAGACTAAACACTTACTTTCAGTGTTCTCTCTGTTAAAACCTCCTGTCTGCGCCACGAGTCAAAGGAAATGTCATCTGAGAGAAAAGTTTCGGCCGTTTAAACGTGCACAGCATATAAATATCACTATAAATCAATATGTTATAAAATACATATTGTAAATGTGATAAAACACGTACTTTCAGTGTTTCCCTGTTAAAAAGCAACCTCCTCGTCAGCTCCGCACCGCGAGCCGCACACACAGTACAGAAATATTGTTCTAAAACAATGTGATGTTATAAAATTAATACTGTGTGAATAACATAAAACACTTAATCTCTGTATTTTCCGTCCTCATTTAAAAAAAAAAATAATCAAAAATTGATTTTATTTTGATTCATATTTGCTAATGAGGCAATTTTTTTGCACGTTGAGCCTTGAGATAACCTTGAGGGTCCAGCAATGTTTTGGAGTTTTATTATACAGAGTAAGAGTATAATTTGTTTTTGTTTTTTTTTCAGTATGATTTTTTAAAGAAATTATTAAAAATTTTAATAATTTTTTTAGAAATTTTTATTTAGCAAGGACATGTTAATTAATTAATGTAAATGCAGTAAAGGCTTTTTCATTGTTACAAAAAAGTCAATTTCAAATAAATGCTGTTCTGAACTTTCTATTTATCAAAGAATCCTGAAAAACGTGCATCATGGTTTCAACAGCTATGTTTTCTGTGCAGCAAATCAGCATATTGGAATGATTTCTAGAGGATCATGTGACACTGAGGACTGAATAATGACTGCTGAAAATTCAGCCTTGCCACATGAATTAATTGCAATTTATATATTAAAACAGAAAACAGCTATTTTAAATTATAATACTATTTCACAATATTATTGTTTTTATCATATTTTTGATCAAACAAATGCAACCTTGGTGAGCAAAAGAGACTTCTTTCAAAAAGATTTCAAAATCTTACTGACCCATAACCTTTGAACAGTAGTGTATCATCTGTTTTTTTGGTTTGTTTTTTTTGTTTGTTTTTTTTGCATTTTGCATTTTAGGAGATACACCGCATCTTCTTTTCACACTGCCCTTTGAAATGCTCTTCATGTACTTTGTGAACTTGGGCTTGACAGATATTTTAACAGACATCAAATGCATTTCAGGGATTTTTTTTTTTTTTTTTTTTGTACAGTGATTTAAAATCATAGATATAAGAGTTGATATTAAATATTGTTTTATGCTTATGGTAACCCTTTTTCGTCTTGTAGTTTAAAAATTGAAATTTCAATTAAAAATAATTGGAAATTGGAGGCTTGAAGGCTTTGGCACAGATCATTAAATTCATGCAGCTCATGAATATACAGGCTGTGACTCATTCAATGTTCCATAACCTCACAAAAAAACATGATACAGCCTCTCAACTAACCATGGGCAGTCCAATTAAAGAAGTACAAATAAAAATGTAACTAAAAACTGAATAACCAAAATGACATGAATAACTTGGAATGGTAGAGGTTTTTAATAAGCCTGAGCAAAGAAAAAAAAAAACTAGCTACATTGATTAATATTGCAGCTCAAATTAAATTAAACTGATGTTCAGCACAAATGGTACTAATGTACTAATCATGAAAAGATCCGCTTGCTGGATAAGACTTAAGTGGAGCAAATCTGAAAACCAGTGCCTATGGTGTGTCATATGAAATAAATAAGAACCAGAAAAATGGTGCTGATATCCAGTATAATGTGTGGGAGACATGATTAGCTGTGATATTATATGAACATTTTCTGACTTCAGAACAGATCATGAGACTGCATAACAGATATACTGAATTTTGTTTACTTGACCTTTGTTAAGTAGATAACAACTACTTACTGCAACTGAGCTGTAAATGTTGGAAAAATGCTAGAATCAAGTCATAATAAGCTTAATCAAATGCACAGATTACTCATGCATATATAAACATATATTAGGATATGTGCATATATAAACACATTTGCATTATCCTGGCTTCATGTAGAATAGCTTCTTTTGAAAACTGACATGTAACCTCCTCATAACCCCGAACTGAAATGAACTTTCATTTGAATTTCACATGCAATGTATTCTTTTTTTTTTTTTTTTTTAAATTATGACATCAAAAGTTAAAACATACCATTTTCTCTGGCTGATTGATGGATGAATGAATGCATGCATTTAATCCACGTTAATATAGAAAAAAAAACGCACTTTCTGTCTGTCAGCATGACGTGTCTGGATCTCTTTGTAGTATGTGAAGCTTCATTTAATATCACGCTTCGAAAGTTCCTCCCACTGGAAAGCCAAATTTCTGTTCCTCTGTCATCTCTGCACACACAAAGACAATACACATGTAAAGTATACTTAGTGTTTTAAGTTACAGGCCAAATCATTGTAAAGGTAACTATGAACATCAAGTTTTGAAAAAAATCATTCTTCTAGCATAGGAATGTGATGGAAATTTATAGATTTTTTTTTATTTTCTATTTTCCATATTGTAAATTCTCTGTTTTCCATATGTTCTATTTTCACAGGTGTTGGCCTTTTTTTCTCTGTGTATGTAACTAAAACTTCATTTTTGACTAAAACTTCTGTCAGCATTCCTCTAACAGGGGAATGGCTATGACCAGTTAGAACTAATCTAAGATACAGTTGAAGGTCACAGTCGATCCTTGGACAGCCTTGTATAAAAAAGACTGTACTGAATTGCCTTCTGTCTCTCTAACTATAGAGCTTCTGTGTGTTGGACTGACCATTCTTGGAAGAATTAAAGGACCAAAGACAAATCCTGTGAGTGGTTTTTCACTCTCAGTCTCACATTTAATAACAGATTTAGAATTTTTCCACGACAAACTGCAGAAGAGGATGGGATTCCGTGTGTGATTCGTCTGGACCTGAAACGTTAGTGACTGATTATCCTAACATAAAAAAGAGGATTAGCCCCTACCCCACAAAGCTTTCAGGGACGAGGGGACCAACATCAGAGGGCCCGGACCTTCACCACCGGGGTCTCAATGAATTAAAGAAGCGTGCAAAGCGGTGAGACTGATTTTGAAAATCCAATCTATATTTTAAAATTTATTTAAAGGATTGAGTGAAAAGAGTTTGATATTTCCAAGCTTCAGAAGTAGATCTAATCCTCTGGTGGTGACGACCACAGTGTGAAGGGTTTGAAGGCCACATCTGGGGTAAAGTCTTGGATTGCAAGTATGGGATCTGGAAATAGCAAGCCTAGGGTTAACCTAGAGGATCTGGACAATGCAATTTATAAAGAAACGAAAAAGAAATTGCAGATGTGGTACCAGAATGGATAGAGAATCATGGGTTCCCTGAAAAAGGCACATTCTGTTTATCAACCTTAAACAGCATGAAAGACAGTTTGGAGAAACATGAATGTAGGGTGAGAAGTAAAGGAAAGCTGAAGAATAAACACAAAGATAAGTTTCAAATGCATAAGAGAGTTATGAGTCTGTGGCTGGAAGAAGCAGAACGAAAGGAAAGAAAACGAGTGTTCAAGGAACTGCGATTTAAGGAAGAGGACGGAACAGGCGATGCTTCTGAGAATTCTTCTTTGTATCCTTTTAGAGAACTGCAGTGTGCTAAGGTGTATCACGACCTTGACTCCTGGCCCCACCAACCACCTCCATGTACGACTGCATGAGACCTTCAAGAATTACAGCGGAATAGCAGAACCAGCAAACAGAGGTGACCAACATGGCATTTGGGAATCATACATGCGCAGCAGTTTTCTGAATGGACTGAGACCTGAACTGAGTGCTGCAGTAAAACAGAGCTGCATTGGATGGAATATGGACAGCCTGGAGATCATCAGAAAACATGCAGTCCACGCAGAAAAACAAGAAAAGGAGAAACAGAAGAAGAAAAAGAAAAGGCTGAGAAAGAATTGCACATGGCAGCCAAGGCCATGTATCAAGCTGTGCAGATGAGTGCAGGCCAACCGAAAGGAACCAACAACAGAGGGCGAGGACGCGGACATAGGAGAGGCAGAGGACGTGGAATGTCGAAAACTGATCCGGGTATCTGTTTCCACTGTGGAGAGAAAGGACATTGGAGGAATGAATATAATGTATAATGAATGGGATTGTATATGCTAATGTGAAGGGGTAGAGAATGTGATGGAAATTTCTATATTTTTCTTTATTTTCCATGTTGTATATTCTCTATTTTCCATATGTGACCCTGGACCACAAAACCAGTCATAAGTAGCGCAGGTATATTTGTAGTAATAGCCAAAAATACATTGTATGGGTCAAAATTATCGATTTTTCTTTTATGCCAAAAATCATTAGGATTTTAAGTGGAGATCATGTTCCATGAAGATGTTTTGTAAATTTCCTACCGTAAATATATCAAAATTTAATTTTTGATTAGTAATATGCATTGCTAAGAACTTCATTTGGAAAACTTTAAAGGCAATTTTCTCAGTATTTTGATTTTTGGCACCCTCAGATTCCAGATTTTCAAATAGTTGTATCTCGGCCAAATATTGTCCTATCCTTACAAACCATACATCAATAGAAAGCTTATTTATTCAGCTTTCAGATCAATTTAAAAAAATGGACCCTTATCACTGGTTTTGTGGTCCTTTTTGCACAGGTGTTGGCCTTGTGTACGTGACATCTGTCAGCATTCCTCTTACAGGGGAATGGCTATGAACTGTTAGAACTAATCTGAGAAGACACTGTTGAAGGTCAAAGTTGATGCAAAGTTGAAATATGCTCACATAAGCACTCTTATAAAAAAAAGTTATAAAAAATGTTATAGTCCATTGGTGTGGACATTAATATAATTATCATACAGTATATACAGGTAGTTGTATATAGATATAGTTAGCATTATCCTTCTTGGTGTGAACGTGCCTTTATACAATTCATCATATATCTTTTTTTATGATCTCTTACCATACACATTTAGTCCTATCTAATAATTTAACATTTGATGAAAAGCTTGCATATCACATTGGGTCTAAAAACTGCATACAAAAAGATTCTCAAAATTTGTTCTTACTTCTACTGTTTAATAATGAACTACATTTCACCAACCTTTCCTTGAAGGTAAAGGTTGCAGGCCTCCTCCAAATCTGAGAGTGTGGCTCTGGTCTCTTTTTCACTTATAGTTGGACTTGTGACACGATATAGATCCATCAATGAGCATTCTGAAAAGCTGAAGTTGAAGAGAGAGCTCTCATCCTCTTTCCTATCAGTCACCTTCACAAAAAGTGTTTATCTGTCACCTAAAAAAATCAAGTGTGCCACCATGAACACAATCCTTCTGTAACTGTCACTCAATAAATAACAAATAATAATAAAAATTTGTCACCTTTTGATGCATTGCTTCACAACTTATATTATTATATTATATTATTAACTTGCATAAAATTTCATTCACACGGAACAATAAAAATTGGAATGAAAAAATAAAAAAGGTCTAGAAATATGTGTTTTTTTTTAAGTATTTTTTATTATTATTTTATCTTGACTTCTGGGTTTTTAGAAAATGCTGTGTAAAGCATTAGACATTGCAAAAGATGCAATCAAACATGTCTGTCTGCATGTTTACATCAAAAACAATGGAAAGGCATCACAGTGGAATGCAAAAAGGTGTTCTGTGTGAACGTCCCCTACAGCAGGAAAAAATGTCAATCATATAATAAATAACATGATAGAACCTCATTTGTTGTTTTTCAGCTAAATTATTAATTTGTCTTAAGTTAACCTGTAATATATAGTTTTTGTTGGACTGGCTCAAGCAGATACACAGGTTCCCTGAGTGAGCCCAGCACATGAGATGGAGGCAGGTTTAAGATAAATCCTGGTGCTCCATCCTCCGTTTCCCATATGGATACTTGCCCGTTTCTCTGCATCAACAAAATCTATAAACAATTTCAGGAATTAGTACTGATACATTATGCATGTTCTTAGCAGGCACTTTCTTAATATAGTGACTTCAGATCTTGGACTAAAGCTAACTACAACTGCAAACAAAGCTATTAAAGTACCTGTTACAGGCTATATTTATCACAAAAAAATCTTACATCTCTTGAGTTCATGACTCTTACATCTCTTGAGTTCATGACTCTTACATCTCTTGAGTTCATGACTCTTACATCTCTTGAGTTCATGACTCACCTCTAGCTGTCTACGCTTCCCCAGGCATGAATGAAACCTTTATGCAGTAAAAAGTGACAAGTACAATTGCTGTAAGGAAAAAAATAATAATAATTTTGTAGTCTGAAAAAAATAACATCTGAAAAAACGTCTTGACATCATTTGTAACCTCTATTGGTTCTAGTGTTTCATTGCATCATTGCACACTTTGCCAAATATTTTACGTGATCAGTTCTGCTGCTCCCTATATGCAAATTTTTAATTCATTCCATCATTTTAGTTAAATTGTGGCTGCAAATTAATTAAATTAAAAGAAGGCAACAAATTAGTACAACATAGCCACAATTTACCTAAAACAAAAGCATAAACTGATCGGTCACACTTTATTTTAAGGTCCAATTCTCAATATAAACAAACCATTAACTATGATTTTTGCCTCAATAACTTCCTAATTTGCTGCTTATTAATAGTTAGTAAGGTAGTTGTTAAAGTTTAGGTATTGGGTAGGATTAGGGATGTAGAATATGATCATGCAGAATATGTGCTTTATAAGTACTAATAAACAGCCAATAATAGTCATGCTAATAAGCAACTAGTTAATAGTGAAAATTGGTCCCTATACTAAAGTGTTACCATTAATCAAACATGACCATGACCATGAATTAATAAAACATGGCTAAAAAAGTTGTGAGAATAAATTCATAATTTGTGGCCCACAAGACCAATTTTTGTTTTGCATGTTATGTGTGGGACTCCCTACTGATTTGTTGTTTATACCGTATATAAGCACAACAATTAGGAATTTATCTTACGTTTTTTTTGTTGTTGTTGTTGCATTGCAAGTTGTTACGTATAATTCTCACTGTAACAGCTCATGTTACATTCTGGAAAAAGAAACATCATATTTGATTTGGAACAAAATTTTTTATATTAACAAATTTTATTAGCAACATTATTTATTGAAAATGTTACTTTTGGGTGAAATATCACTTATATTTAGATATATTCTTAGAAGTATTGTTGACACTTTCTGTTGGTTGTAATGATGGATTGTTTTTTACATCTATATAACGCAAAGATATTCACAGAATTAGTTAGTGTGGATAAAGTGTCAAAATACTGTTTGGGATGGTTGTACAGTATACCTCCTGAATCAAGTAAAATATGACTTCAAACACTCTTTAATCAAGCCCACCTTGGATCTTCTGCTTTTTGCTGTGGTGGTCTCACAGAGCTGGAGCTGAGGTACTTCATGAACATTTTCCTAAATGCCGCATCCTGGTTTTCCATTGATGACTACTAATGAGGTGATTTTGCCCTGAGCCTATTATAGTGCCTTCCTCCGTCTTCTGCAGGACCTCAGATGGACTTTTCAGAAAGGATCCTTGAAGACATGAACAGTAAAAGAAAGACATAACAAACTTCTAAAACAAATTATGTTGCAGCAGTGCTTTAAACTAGATACCTGCAGGAATTTATGGAGGTTTGATCTTCATGAGTAAGACTATTGGTGACAATTTGGCTTCTGTGGTCTGTGGGGTTTGTGTGGCCTATGGAAGAGACAGCAAAATATGATCATCTCATTACAGTAATTTAGCAAACAATTCCAGAAAAAAAAATCAAACGTACATATAGGAACAAAATAAAAAAAACATAACAGCTGAAAATGTGTCTCCAAGGAAACTGTGAATTTTGAGCTGTTATCAACAAATGCACCACGTTAAGATTTGTTTAAAACATAAAAACAGTAAACAAGAATAGATGGTTTACCAGGTAACTTTCCAACGTAACTATAGCAGTTACCTGTTTGGTTTACAGCTCTTTGAGCCACACATCTTGTGGGAAGCGATAGACATCCAGCCAAAACAGAGCCACTGGCTTCATTGACAACATACAACAATAGCATTAATGAATCAGTAGTTCTCACAGTTAACTGTATTTTTAAAATTTTATATTACATTCCTATTTTGTTAGGAAATATACATGTCATGACTGTAGCTCCAAAGTCCCCACTTCTCCACACTTCAAATTTTGCACAGATGTTCTTTGGTTTATATCTTCTGTGAGAATGTAACACAACATAATTCTTTTAATGTCTATTACCAATAGAAAACTAACAGCACATAAAATAAGCTCTTAAAAAGGTATTATGAACTCACAGTTTCATTGATTTTATTAAATAAATATTCTCCACGTGATGCACAAAAAGCTGTGCAATATCTTATGTGATAGAGGGAGAAAATTAATATGTATAAATAAATACAGAAAATATAAAATGGGGAGTTTTTAATGTAACTGTCTAAAAATACTCCCACTCTCAGGAAATTACCCATGTCATACACTGTGGATAAGAGGGTGTGTGGCATTTCTCAGCGAGCACTAGAGATGCTGGTAAGCTCACTCTTTCATCCTGCCATGTTCTTACACAGGCGAGAGTGGATGTACTGATGACTGACAGACCATGAATGTGACCAGAAAACAGGTAAAGTCCATCATCAGAGCACACAAGACTATTAGTTCTGCCTGGAAGCTAAGGTCCAAGAAACAAAAAAAAAAATCATTTGTAAAATTAACATTAAAACAAATGCATCCAAATCACATATGCAAAGGAATATGATGAAAGCATTTGAATGTACATGTTAAAGCATACCTTCATTTCTTTAGTAGCATTCAGTATGGAATTTCTCTTGCTGCTTGTTCATCCCTCTTGATCTTCTCCTGCTCTGATATAACTTCCCATGCACTGTCAACAAGGTTATTTAACAGCTTATTGATCACTCTCGCAAACTCAGGTAGATTATTATCAGGCTGCTGCAGATCTGTGAAATAAGTCACATCATCGTCTTCACAGCTGCTGTAATCTGATGCTCTGGGGTCTCCAAACCTCTTCTGACATTTACAGCCATCTTGTGTTATTTATGGAGGGAAAAAAGAATATGAAACGGAATTGAAGAATTAATTTTTGGCAGATCATATTTATACACACACTGTAAAATATAAATATGACAGCATATATAAAATGGACCTGTGAAAAACATGGTGTTATTTCATATGGTACTAAAGTAATATTATGTACCATAATACCATGCTGTTACTGAAATAACCTTATTGGAATTACCTTCCAGTTGTTTTTTTTAATTTATTTTTCTTTTTTATTGCAAAACTTGCAGAACACATTCAGAAACAGGGAACAAAACATGAAAATATTCCAACAAAGAGCAATCACAAAAACAAGAACAGAAGACAAACACTCTGGACCTGCGCGCGTCAAATCATGGTATTATCATACATACAAGTACAAAAATAAAATAACATCCTTTCAGAAATGTTGTCATAATACATCAAAATTTGGCACTCTTTTTGTTATTTCTAAGTCTAAGAAATGAAACGAGAGTCCAATTCAACAAGAAAAAGGGGGAAAGATAAAGGTGATTTAAGCCATTTTTGTTTATGAATGAAGAATTTTCATTCAATATAAAAAAATTAACAACATATTCAGCAGATAAAAGCTTTGGATTTTCATAATAAAAAACAACATCTTTGAGGACGAAGGTATGGGTCACATTTGTAAGGTTAGAAACATAGGTACTGAAGTCAACCCATAATTTGCTGGTAACACCACAATCAAAAAAATAAATGGCCAGCTGATTCTTCAACAAAACCACAAAAAGAGCAAGACTCATCAACATCAGAATATTTAGAAACAGACAAATTAACAGGATAAATTGTATGAAGGATTTTATAATGAATCTCCTTAACTTGTTAGATATGCAAAATTTACTTGGCAAAAGCCAGACCTTTCTCCAATTTATATTTGTTATAAAGGAACCCCAGTAGAATTTCCTCTTGGAGTAATCTTTCTCTTTGTCTGAAATATTTTGCGAATATGTCTGTTATTGCATTTCCGATCTAAAATATCGATACCACCCAAACATAAAGCCGGATAAACACTGTTGCCTTTTACTGAATTTATGTGACTTTTAATTAACTGGGTTAAGCCTACTGGAATGGCTCTCATCAAAGTATTATATACAAGTTGTTATTAAACCATCTAGGAAAAGGAGAGACTTATTTCTAACAGTTAAATCAGCATTATTCCAAAGGAGAGCTTTGTGGGGGGGAGAAACCATGGACAAAACATAACTTCCACGAAAGAAGACATTGCTGATGGAAGTTAGATAAGGAAATAGGTAACTTGCCAGGAAAGAAATTACACTTTAATAGAAAGACAGGCCACCAAGCTGGTCAAATATCTTATTTGGAATAAAAAACCACATTGACATTGGATTCTTAAGGCATCTTCTCAGCCAGTTTACTTTAAAGGTGTTTACAGTATCTGTGAAGTCCAAAAAATCAAGGCCACCTTTGCTTCTGGAATTAGCGAGCACTTCTCTTTTTAATTTGTAAGGTCTATTTTTCCAAATAAAATCCAAAAATATTTTATTAATTTCCTTTATAGCTTTATCGTTGACAAACAAAGAAAGAGCAGAATATACAAAGTGAGAGAGCCCTTCAACTTTAGATAAAAGAACTCGACCGTATAAAGAAAGATCTCTCTGAAGCCAGATGTTAAAGATCTGTTTCATTTTTATCATCTTATCAGAAAGTTTAAACGATATCTACTGATTGAATTTTTAGAGATATGAATACCTAAATATTTTACACTTTATTTTTTAACTAAGATACCTCCTAAGAGTATATCATCCATATCATGAATTGACATAATTTCACATTTCAAAGTATTGAGTTTTAGACCTGAAGCATATGAAAATTATTCAACCAATTCCAGAGCTTTTGGTAACTGATTTTTGTCCTCCAAAAACAGAGTAGTGTCATCTGCTAGCTGTGCCATTTTGCCACAAATGCCTTTCAAATTTTCATCATGGTTAATTCTTAGAGTAACTCTGTGGCTAAAAGAAATAAAAATGGGGAGATTGGACAGCCCTGTCTGACTCCACGATATATGTTAAACCTCTAGAAGTTTCAAAGTTTACAATCACTGAGCTGTTAATACCTCTATAAAACATGGTTACAGTCTCTATAAATGCTTTACCAAATCCAAATAGTTCTAGAGTACGAAAAAGAAATTTGTGTTCTATGGAGTCGAAAGCTTTATGAAAGTCAAGAAAGAGTATGAGATCATCTGAATAAATTAGATCTGAATAATCCAGCAAGTCCAGTACTAATCTTATGTTGTTAGATATGTGACGGCCTTTCATGAAACCAGATTGAGATTCTGAAATAATATTGTCTAAACCATAAACTTAATCTATTAGCATATACAGAGGCTAATATTTTATTGTCTAATGTTAAACAAAGTAATAGGTCGCCAATTATCGATTACTAAAGGATCCTTGTCTGGTTTAGGTATAAGAGAGATGACTCCCTGTTTCATGTAGCGGTCATATCTCTCTGACTGATGCATTTGATATACATATGAAATAAAGGTATTTTAATAAACTCCCAAAAATGGAGATAAAATTCTTCCGAAAGCCCATCGATCCCAGGGGATTTACCTTTTTTCATTTATGTAGAGCTTGCTTGATTTCATTGAATGATAAAGAAGAATCACAAATTTGACTATACTCTAGATCAATAACTTTAATACGGTGTTTAATTAAATCAATAAATTTTCCAGAAATATTATAGTTGAAATTAGAGGTATAAAGAGTGCTATAAAATTTGGCAACAAAGTCTGATATTACTCCGTCAATATTAAGTGAGGAAAGAGCTGTCCTCTGACCATTTCTTTTTTCCAGGGCAAAAAAAATAGCTAGAATTTCTTTCCCCCACCTCCAGCCATTTTGCACGAGACCTTGTATATGCACCTTTAGCCAAATCTAAGTAGGCTTCATCAAGCTCCAAATTTAACCTTTTTATTTCTAAATTTTCCTCTTCTGTAATTTTACTTTTAGTTAGTAATGCATTAAGTTTATTAACCAATTTTGAATCAGTTTGAGTTTTACTCTTTTTAACTTCTTTACTTCTTTTAACTGCTGTATGTCTAGCTTTTATATTGAAGAACTCCCATGTTTTTTTATAATCTCCATTTAAGTCAGTGAATAATTCTTTGATAAGCTTGATGATACTATCATTAAATTTTTGATATTTTAACAAGGTATTATTAAGTTTCCAATAGCCCCTAAGTCTCAGATTATCATGGATGTCACTCATCTTTATACTAACTAATTTATGATCAGATAAGGGGGCAATGGTGTGAGAAATATCTTTTACGTGGTTGAGGATAGAAGAAGAGATTAAAAATAAATCAATCCTAGATCTAAGAGACAAAGTTTTATTTGACCAGGTAAAATCTTTCATATAAGGGTCAAAGAACCGCCATGCATCAGTCAGGGAGAGATCTGTGCAAAGAGACAAAATTAAATCATTATTCATTCCACCGTCAAGTCTAGGGGGGTATCTATCCAGACAATCATCCATACATTCATTGAAATCTCCTCCCAAAATAAAATAAGCATCAGTATATTTTCTATTTACCTTCCTAAGTTAATCCACTAAATGAGAGAACATTACTCTGTTAGATGCTCGAGAGTTGTGACCGTATACACAGCAAGCTATGAAGGTGGCATTATCTTGTTTGATTACAGCAATAACCCATCTGCCTTCATCAGAGCTCAGAGTTTCTAAAACGGTCCCTTTAAAACGGTGTAACATAATAGCAGTCCCAGCCGAGTGATTGCTGCCATGGACTAAAGAAAATTGAGTTTCCCCATTGAGTCCTCCAACAGTGTTGCCAATTGGGGATTTTGTCGCCAAATTTAGCTACTTTCTCATTGCTGCTGGAACTTTTATTGATTTTTTGTGACAAGGAGCTATTTTAGCTATATTTAAATAAAAATAGATTTTTTTGGAGATTTTTTATATTTTTTATATTTTTTAATATGAGCAGTACTTAAGAAATTGCTGGTTGCAAGAACTGGCTTCAGCTTATAATGGGAAATACATCAAAAGCTTTTGAAAATACTGCAAAGTCATACTAAATACTAAGAAGTCAGATACTAAGAAGTCAGATCTCAAAAAACATTTTGCACTTACTTTGTAGTAATAGACTGTGTTGACTGAAATAAGTTTGCATGAATAAAGGTTTTGTTTTTGGAGAATCATAATATCTCTTATCTGTTGTATGTGAGCAGGACAGGGATGCACTTTGGTGACACATGAAACAAATGCCCAACATTATGTGTCTTTTGTGTCTTTACATCATTTCCATCATGTTTGATGTGCTTGCAGATCACAGGAAGAATTTACTGATTCAAATGTGTCGTGTAGAGTTACAAGTAAACATTTCCTAATTTCACTTCAGAATTTTTTTTGCTATACTTCATCTTTTGTTATATTTTTTTTATACTGTCATCATTTGTAAAGTATATATATTTACTTTCCTTTACCTTTAACAAATTTACCTGTATTTACTTTCTTTTCATATTTGGCGACTTTTTGTGAAAAATGGAGACTTTTGAGGGTGGTTCTAGAGATTTTCTGAGGGAGGGGTTTGGCAACACTGCCTCCAAAACCTAACATCCGTTTCCCCTGAGTGAATTTCTTGAAGAAAGATAAGATCAGCTGCACTTCTTTTACAAAATAAAAAAATAGCTTTTCTTTTCAAACTGTCCCGCAAACCTCGACCATTCAACGTTACAACAGACAAAGAATTGAACTTGTACTCCATAAGAACCACCAAACAATTTAAACAAAAACAACAAAAGAATAGCTTTCTTTAGCTTTACCCTAAATGTAAAGGGAGAGGTGGTTAATAACCTATAAAATATATTGGCTTCAAGGTGAAAAACAATTAAAGAAAAAAAAAAGTCAAGATTAATATTAAGGATAACAACAATTAAGGAAGATCAAATAACTTCCATGTACCAGTTTTACGCGTTTTAGAGCATTGCGTGAGAGAGGTATCCAGTGCAGTCAGTAACTTAGTTTAGGTAACATCCGAGTAGAAGACTTGCTTCCCATCAATCAAAGCAACAGAGCTACTGAAGCTTGCTCTCTTGCCCTCCTCGTGTGCCTTCTTCACGAGAGGCCACAGCTTGTCCCGTGCTGCTCTATCATCAGGAGACAGAGGCTCCAAAAGACGCAGTCTGTTGTCAGTTAGAAATTTGCAGCCTTTGGCAGCGCCCCAAATCATGTCACGGATGCGACGCAGTGAGAAAAGGATTATGATCGATCTGGCCTTACTATCCGCTCGTTTCGGTCCCAGATGGTGAGCGACATCGACACTGTATTAAGTTTTAGAGCTGAAGCACATGAAAATTGTTCAACCAATTCCAGAGCTTTTGGTAACTGATTTTTGTCCTCCAAAAACAGCGTAGTGTCATCTGCTAGCTGCGCCATTTTGATCTCTCTGTCAAATATTGAAATTCCTTTCAAATTTTCATCATGGTTAATTCTTAGAGTAACTCTGTGGCTAAAAGAAATAAAAATGGGGAGATTGGACAGCCCTGTCTGTATATATATAAAACCTCTTAGAAGTTTCAAAGTTTACAATCACTGAGCCGTTAATACCTCTATAAAACATGGTTACAATCTCTATAAATGCTTTACCAAATCCAAATAGTTCTAGAGTACGAGATCCTTGTCTGGCTTAGGTATAAGAGAGAAGACTCCCTGTTTCATGGTAGCGGTCATATCTCCCTGACTGATGCATTCCTTATACATATGAAATAAAGATATTTTAATAAACTCCCAAAAATGGAGATAATTCTACCAAAAGCCCATTGATCCCAGGGGATTTACCTTTTTTCATTTTATGTGCTTGCTTGATTTCATCGACTGATAAAGGAGAATCACAAATTTGACTGTACTCTAGATCAATAACTTTAATACGGTGTTTAATTAAATCAATAAATTTTTCAGAAATATTATAGTTGAAATTAGAGGTATAAAGAGTGCTATAAAATTTGGCAACAAAGTCTGATATTACTTTTTGGTCTTTGACTGAAATGACTCTGTCAATATTAAGTGAGGAAAGAGCTGTCCTCTGACCATTTCTTTTTTCCAGGGCAAAAAAAAAAAAAAGAAAATAGCTAGAATTACTTTCCCCCACCTCCAGCCATTTTGCACGAGACCTTGTATATGCACCTTTAGCCAAATCTAAGTAGGCTTCATCAAGCTCCAAATTTAACCTTTTTATTTCTAAATTTTCCTCTTCTGTAATTTGTAATTTTACTTTTAGTTAGTAATGCATTAAGTTTATTAACCAACTCTGAATCAGTTTGATGTTTACTCTTTTTAACTTCTTTACTTCTTTTAACTACTGTATGTCTAGCTTTATATTTGAAGAACTCCCATGTTTTTTTATAATCTCCATTTAAGTCATAATTATCAAATAATTCTTTGATAAGCTTGATGATACTATCATTAAATTTTTGATATTTTAACAAGGTATTATTAAGTTTCCAATAGCCCCTGAGTCTCGGATTATCATGGATGTCACTCATCTTTGTACAAACTAATTTATGATCAGATAAGGGGGCAATGGTGTGAGAAATATCTTTTGCATGGCTGAGGATAGAAGAAGAGATTAAAAATAAATCAATCCTAGATCTAAGAGACAAAGTTTTATTTGACCAGGTAAAATCTTTCACATAAGGGTTAAAGAACCACCATGCATCAGTCAGGGAGAGATCTGTGCAAAGAGACCAAATTAAATCATTATTCATTCCACCGTCAAGTCTAGGGGGGGTATCTATCCAGACAATCATCCATACATTTGTTGAAATCTCCTCCCAAAATAAAATAAGCATCAGTATATTTTCTATTTACCTTCCTAAATTAATCCACTAAATGAGAGAACATTACTCTGTTAGATGCACGAGAGTTGTGACCGTATACACAGCAAGCTATGAAGGTGGCATTATCTTGTTTGATTACAGCAATAACCCATCTGCCTTCATCAGAGCTCAGAGTTTCTAAAACGGTCCCTTTAAAACGGTGTAACATAATAGCAGTCCCAGCCGAGTGATTGCTGCCATGACTAAAGAAAATTGAGTTTCCCCATTGAGTCCTCCAAAACCTAACATCCGTTTCCCCTGAGTGAATTTCTTGAAGAAAAATAAGATCAGCTGCACTTCTTTTACAAAATAAAAAAATAGCTTTTCTTTTCAAACTGAACATTCAGTGTTACAATGGACAAAGAATTGAACTTGAACTCCATAAGAACCACCAAACAATTTAAACAAAAACAACAAAAGAATAGCTTTCTTTAGCTTTACCCTGAATGTAAAGGGAGAGGTGGTTAATAACCTATAAAATATATTGGCTTCAAGGTGAAAAACAATTAAAGAAAAAGAAAAAAAAAGTCAAGATTAATATTAAGGATAACAACAATTAAAGAGGATCAAATAACTTCCATGTTACACACAACTTAAAAGAGTTTTTATGCCGATAGTGTTGTTACCCGTTTTACACGTTTTAGAGCATTGCGTTAGAGAGGTATCCAGTGCAGTCAGTAGGCTAACTTAGTTTAGGTAACATCCGAATAGAAGACTTACTTCCCATCAATCAAAATGAAAGAGCTGCGGAAGCTTGCTCTCTTGCCCTCCTCGCGTGCCTTCTTCAAAAGAGGCCATAGCTTGTTCCGCGCTGCTCTATCATCGGGAGACAGTTACCAGTTTAGTTTACCAAAAGTACAGTTGCAGGGTACTTTTATTAAGCACATAACTATGTAAATGTTTTTGTAGTATACTTAACATAAAATAAATGTATTTCAAATAAATATTTGTATATTTGTTTTTCACTATAGGGAAACAACCGATTTTTTTTAATAATATTGATAATAATATTGATATTCAGATCTAAGAATAATAAATAATAAGCGTATTTCCCAGCATCTTACAAAAATACATTTTAGTTTAAAGTAATGAGAATTTTTTTCATGTAAATCATTTAACACATAAAAATAACATTTGTATTTGTGATGGGTCTTTTCTTAGTGACAATGAAATTTCATGCACATTCAGCAGCACCCACTCCATACAGTATGTCTACCCACCTGCTGCTGATGGAATGAAGCATGTTATCCCATAGAGAGCTCCATTATTCAATTTGGTTTCTCGACACTGGACAGAATCTGCCTACGACACCATGAAATCTGCACCAATAGATTCCCAATGACAGTAAAATCTAAACAACCTTAATGCCACGTTTAATAATTATGTTAATAAATATTACTACTACTGTTATTATGCTATTTACTGAGCCTTACAACTTTTTTTTGTTTTTCATTTTCCATTCAATAAAGTCTGAGACATAACAATGAGACATTATTTGGAAGCACATGTTCAGCTGACCATTATAAAGGAAGATTAAAAAAAAAAGTTTTTTTTTTTTTTTACAGATAAATAGGCCTATAACCTTGGTTCAAAAAGTCCACCAAGTTGTAGGTTTGGAAATTTGATTTATTGAACAATATACCCAGTTATGTGTAAATAAAATATTAATACCAAATGTAGTCTATAAACCTTCATTTGCAGTCATCATAAATGATGATGGAATTTTGGCAACTGAAGCGAATCTTCAGAAAAGTGCATTAACACATTAACGCTGGGAACAATCCACAGAGGCCTGCATCCTCCCAGCAGTCTTCACTTTGTGCTTGGGTAATGCACTCTGGTCTAGAACAATGGGTCTATAACCAATACTTTTTTTTTTTTTTTTTAAAAACTGACATTCTGAATCTTTCGAGTCGTAAAAATCAGGTGAATTGGAGTCTTTGCATCAGTAACTCCAGGGAGAAAAGTGCAACTGAGAGTGTGATACCACTAATGTCAACAACTCTCTTAGTACAAATAAAAAGAACCATTTAAACACATTAATACACATTCAAGCAAACAAAGAAAACAAGTACTGAGCTGTGATCACAGTTGATAGCTACCATCATTCCTTTTCTGAAAGAAACCCTTATATAGAGCTTATTTTTGAGTTTTTTATATAACAAAATATTTGGTGTAATACACTTTAGAAAATAATCTAAATATGGTTTCAGAAAATGGAAATATGGTCTCAGAAAAGGGATATATAAATAGATAACTGTAAAATATAGAAAGCTATCACATAAAATCACTAGATTTTTGGTAAATGAAACAAAATAGAGTGCATCAGTATATACTACCAAAATAAGTTATTCACAGATCAGTAGGTTATTTACATATACTGTAATGTTACATAAACAGTAAAAAAACAACAATACTTCATGTGCCATAAGCTTCTGCCACTGCCATTTCAGTCTATATTCATTTTAGCGCTTATCTCCATCAGCTTCATAAAAGGAGTGTATATCTGTGACGGGCTGGTTCTCGCTCTAGGACTGGTAGTAGAGGACAGCTCTGAGGCTGCTGGAGAGTTGGAGTCCCCAACTTCATGGCTGGTCTGAACATAACTTGAAGATAGAGGTGCAGTTTGTGTGGGACTGGTGGCAGTTTCTTGTGTATTTACTGCATTAGAGCGCAGCATTGTGCTGTACTGACCGGGAGTGTATTTAAGAAGGCTATATTTCAGTCTGCTAGGGGATCTTGGGGCCGATGAGATGGGGCTGGGTTGGACAGGAGCGACATACGGTGGCTCCTCAGATCTATGAACACAGGAAGAGCATGTGTGTAAAGGCGTGGCCTCGAAAGCAGTTTTAAATTTCTTATGGCAAGGTGATCTTGTGCTCATTACCTAATGGGGAGGTCACAGCCAACTCCAATGTCCCTGGTGATGACTTTAGTCTCAGATGCTTTCTGTATAGACATAAAATACTTCAACTTGTCTCCTAACTCATTATTCTAGGAAAAGAAGCAAAGCAAAGGACAGAGTCAGACCATAGGCATGGGAAATCAAGTGGAGAATTAATTTCACATATAAAGAGGACACTGGACAAAGACCGATTCAGTTTAGATGTGTGAAAAATCTGAATGACAACCAAAGGGACTCGAAGAGCCCAGCTGAAAGAATAGCAATCGATTCAGGAATAGTCACATTCAGCGTGCTTATTCCAACCAATCTGTGTCTTTCTAGATTGGTATAGATGAGGGGCATGCAAAAATCACATCTTGCTACATGGAAACCATTGCTCTTACCTCACACTCCACAATGGCAATCCTGTCCAGCAGCTCAGCAATGAACATATCCTTCTGTGCAACTTTTGCTCTCAATGTTTCAACCTGTGGAATTGTTTGTTGGTTTTATAATTTAAAAAGATTACATTCAAATAATTGTGACTTCCTGAAAGGGGTTCATTTTTGTGTACAAGGTATTCTCTTTATGAACAGAATGAACAGTCTCTGTAAATCCTCACCTCCTCTATCATAGCCTTGACCTTCCTTTGTTGAGAGAACACCATGTCGTTGAGATGCTTTATTCGCTCTCTCAGTTCAGCTGCTTCTGCTTTTAGCTGCTCGGACCTGAGAAAGAACATGTTGCTTAGGAGAGATATAATATATGCAATATTTCATGTATAATACACTCTTAAAAATAAAGGTTTCAAAGGAATAAGGTTTTCACAGTGATGCCATAGACGAACCATTTTGGGTTCCCCAAAGACCCTTTCAGTGAACAGTTTTTAAAAGAACCATTTTTTTTTTCTTGGTGTGAAGAACATTTAATAATCTAAAGAACCTTTTTTCCTATAAAGAACCTTTTTGTGCAATGGAAAGGTTCCATGGATGTTAAAGGTTCTTCATGGAACCGTAGATGCTTAGGAGAGATATAACATATGCAATAAAATACTGAAATACAATTCAGTATTATTGACCATCCGTATTATTGGGAGCTTTTTTTTCTCTGAGGGGACAAAATTAAGACTTTTTAAGAGGGGGAAAAAAACAAGCCTAAAACAAATTAATTCCACAGATTTGTGTAATTAATCGTGATTAATCTTATCAAAAATTTGTAAACGTGAATGCATTTTCACACTGAATCTCCAAATTAATGTAGAAACAAAAGACAGTATTTTTAAACAATATTTTAAATATTTATTATATTAAATACTATGAATGAAGGCCAGTATCACTTATACCAAAACTGATTATTTTTTAAATATTTTATTATTATTATTATTTATATTTTTTTATTTTTTCATTTCTGGGAATAAAGAGTACTCATAGCCATTCATCATTACAGTATAATTGAAGACCAGACCTAAACTACAAATCATCAGACCATTTTTTTATTATTTATCATTTATTAACAATTAATACTACTACATATACTAATTACATATTACAACAACTTTTAATTTAAGTGAACCTTAAACAATATTCACACAAACCCATTATAATGAATGTCACATTTAGCTGTGCCTTTTATACAGTGTGTTTGGTGATGTTTCTGTCTCTGTCAATCAGGTATAAAGACATGTTCAAAAAGAATGCTCCGTTGCTTTTAATGCATTAAAAAGCCCTACTAATATAATTATACTTGTTATAGTATCTGGCTGTTATAGATCTTAAGCTGTCTACTGAAACCATCCTGAATTAAGGAAACATGACATCACCACTGGTTTCAGTTGCAAACTTATTATAGTGTAGGTATACATTAAATGTCTTACTGTTTGGCCACAGCTTTGTCTGCATGGTCAGTTTGGTCCAAACCACACAAGCGTTGTTCACATTCACAAAGCTTTTTTATCAGGTCACCCTTTTCCTGTTATAAAGAGAGAAGTGTTGAATAAAGAGCTTCCTTCAGGACAACAGGCAAAAGCTGAGTCAGCTGATGTTATTTACCTGAGCCATACAGTTGAGTAGCCTCTCCACCTCTATAATTCTTTGATCCCTTTCAGCAATCTTTGCCTCAGCTATCTGAGCATTTCTCTCTGCCTCCTCAAGCCTCCTCATGTAGTCATCAAGCTGTGCCTGCAGACATACAGGTCAGAACTACAGTGCTCATGTTCATCAGTCATTATCATCATTCTCTCTGAAATCTTCACTATTACCACTAGATGGCACCCTTACTTAGAAAAAAAAAGTTTTTTCAACATTTTTCTCTCTTCCCTGGTGAATAACTACAGATGTTTCCTGTTATGAGATTGCAATCCTTACACCCTTCTTGTGAAGTACAATACAAATGTAGTCTTTTTAATCTTTCAAAAGTCAGACACATTAAAACAAATGCATTTGTTACATTATCATGCAGTGCAGTTCTCGCTGAACTAGTTGGACAGTAAGGCATTGTGAGTGTCTGTTTGTTTGGTTATAACTGTACCTGCAGAGCCTCTATCTCCTCTCTGTATTTCCTCTGCTCTTCCTGCAGCTGTTCCTCATATTCCCTCTGTAGCTTAGCACTCAGCTCTTTCAATGCTTGAGTCTTGGCCTCCTGAGAAGTCTCCACCTACATACAAAAAGCAATTTAGTTGTCACATGTTAATAATCATGCTATTTATGTAAAAAAGTGACATTTTTAACATCAAACAAATTCACTGAAAACCATTTCCTCCTTGGAACTTTGATCTCACTACATGCTGAAGAACAAAAGCAGGTTTTAGAAAAAATGGACATTCTGAAAATGACAGCTACCTTTTCACTCAAATTACTGTTCTGTTAATATAATTTGATTAAAATATTTGTATTTAATAATACAAGAAAACACTAATAATAAAAAAAATGATATTATTTGATATGAAATCATATAAAATGAAATTATTATTCAATGTTAAATTAAATTATTTCTCATATCACCTTTTAGCAGAAATGTTTATGTAAATATTCCTGGAGTATGACAAATTAATTTTTAACTTTTTAAGTGTTAACTACTATTAACTTTTCAGTACAAATATTTAATGTACAGTACACTCTTAAAAATAAAGGTTTCAAAGGTATAAGGTTTTCACAGTAATGCCATAGATGAACCATTCTGAGTTCCCCAAAGACCCTTTCAGTGAACAGTTTTTAAAAGAACCATTTTTTTTCTTGGTGTGAAGAACATTTAATAATCTAAAGAACCTTTTTTACTATAAAGAACCTTTTTGTGCAATGGAAAGTTTCCATGGATGTTAAAGGTTCTTCATGGAACCATAGATGCCAATAAAGAACATTTATTTTTAATAGTGTAGTCTCTCAAATAATATGAGGTTTAAAAACTGTATAAACAATAATTAGAATAAATTATAAGAACAAGAATACAATAATTAGAAAAAATTATAAGAACAAGAAGAAAAAAAATAATTTTAGACCAAAGTACCATGGTAGAAGGATGTCTGTAACATGAAGGGCCTGCATGATAATAACAGTTGTTTGTGTGTGCACCTGATTTTTGAGAGAGCGGTTTTCAGCCTGTGCTGCTGCTAGTTGTCTTTCCGTTTCCTTGAGTTTCTCCTCTGTCTTCTCCAACGAGCTGCGCAGAGTTCTCGTCTCATCTTTGTTCCCCACACGATTCTGACAGCTTTCCAGCAATGATTTCTAAAACACATTGAACATTCAAAAGTTGACTAAAAAATGTCAAGAGTTTCTCTGGACAGAACAAGGTTTTGTCAGTTGGCAGTGACCACACTGATGGTGTACCTGTAGATCAATGTTTGCTGATATGAGGGAGCTGTTCATCTGGTCAAAGCTCTCCATAGCTGCCCTTCTCGTACTCACCTCTGACTCCAGGTAACGCTTATGAGAGCTGGCTGCCTGGGACAAACACAGTCAGCACATTGAGAACTTGTCATACCACTATAAAATGCATATTTTTATGGAGCCTGACAGGGTAAGGTTTGGTGGTAGATAATATTCTTGCTGCGTTTTGCTCACCTTTAGTTCCTGAGTTAATTTTTGCACTGATTGTTGCATCCCTCCAAACTGGCCATACATTCGCTCTCTGACTTTTTCCAAAGAGTCACGTACCTATGAGAAAATAAAGATGGTTTTAAGTTATCTGCTTGGATGCACATTCAGTAACATACATACAAGCAATAGCTAGTCTTCTAGTTGCAAATTACAGTTAGCTAGGCACCAAAAGAAAAGTCTCTGTGTTTACCTCTCTGATGTACCTCATCTCGTCCCTCAGGTGATTGACAGACCACTCGCGTGCCATCACTTCCTGTTGGTGGCTGGTGCCTGTGCGCTGCACCACGCCATAAACTCTGGGCCCGTGCTGAGCGGGCTGTTCCCGGCCGATGCCATTGGTCACAGGGTGCTGGGGGAATAGGGCCACGGGGCTCAGATTTCAGCTTGTGAATGTGTTTAAAAGGAGAGTGTGACACTGTTGTGTTTACAGCTGTGAAGACCAATGTCACTGCTGTGTGTCTGAGTGTGTGTATGCCTACTGGAACATCCTAGTTGATAAATAAGACTGATAGGCTAAATTTGCGAGCAACATGATTTGGTATTTTAAGCATTGCTGCTAAGTGTTCACAAAGAGAGGTTGGGACGCAGACAGTCAGAATAGTCCTCAGCGAGGGTGTCATATTTCTGCATGCCAGTCAGAAAGAATAAAAAAAACTTTAATATCTACAGGTTCACCGTGAATATATGAAAACTTGAAACTTGGAATGCTGTTGTGTTAACATTATACAGAGAAAGTACATAGAGAAAATATTTCTTTCTTGACAATGCCAAGGGGAAAGTCAAGTGAAGTGAAAAGGTAATAATAGCAAACCCCAGGAGCAACTACAGGTGAGAAGATATCGCTCACAGGCACAGCGATGGGGATCAATGGCCTTACAATTTATTCTGATTCTGCTGCAGGATTCTGGGACCTTTTTACACTGGGTCACTTTTGTCTAAGATTTTGTGTCTAAAAGAGTCCTATTTCATGTTTTGCATAGCTTAAGAAAGCTCTTTTGTGATATGTTTAATAAGTGAACAAGCATTTTACTGTGCAAAGAAAGCCCTGAAGCCATATTGTACAGATACACTTCAGCTCTTGCTTGCTTTGCAAACAATAATGTACCGGACACAAATATCTTTTGGCAACCAGCACCTGTGTTTTAAACTCCATCACTATCATAGATAAAATTACTCAGATAACATTAGCGGGTGACACAAAAACATTCAAACATATACTAACAACATATGTAGTCTATTATGTTCCAAAAGTACAGGATTATATAATGGATCCGGTGGAAAAATACTGTCTACTATCATTCAAAATTTTTAGGTCAGTGAAACTTTTTAAGATTTCTGAAAGCAGTCTCTTATGCTCACCAAGGCTGCATTTATTTGATCAAAAACAAAACAAACAAGCAAAAAAAAAAAAAAAAAACAGCTCAAACAGTAATATTGTGAAATATTATTACAATTTTCTTCTTTTCTATTTTAATATATTTTCAAATTTATTTTTAAAATTTATTCCTGAGATTGTAAAGCTGAACATCACTCCAGTCTTCAGTGTCAAATGATCCTTCAGAAATTAATCTAATATGCTGATTTGGTCCTCAAGACATTTCTTATTATTATCAAAGTTAAAGACAGGTATTCTGCTTAATATTTTGATCATTGTTTTCGGATTTGCTGTTGAACAGAAAGTTCCAAAGAATAGCATTTATTTAAAATAGAAATTTTTTTAACAATATACATGTCTTTACTGTCACTTTTTATTAAACTTATGTGTCCTTGCTGAATAAAAATATTAATTTCTTACTAACTAAAAAAATCTTACTAACTAAATTTCTGACAGTTAAATATTTGAAGAATCAGATTATTAATCTTTACATAAGCATGGGTAATAGTATTTGGGTTTGTTTGTGTTCTCAGAAGCTGTAATACCTTGTCTTCTTGTTGAGGTGATTCTCTCCCAGGTGGTCTTTCTCTCTGCATGAGCCCATTTTTCTTTTTCCAAGAACCATTGACCAGTTTCTCGCCCTGTGATGTAACATATTTTATTTTCATAGGTCTTATAAAATCTTTCAGACATGCTGATGCTTAGGTTGATACGTAGCTTAGGTGAAGGGATTATCAAAGGTTTTGCCCTTGCCAAATGTCTTTATCCAACCGTTCAAATCCTACTTCTAAAAAGCTTTCCTGTTTATGAGAAACCATATTCCATCTTTTCATGTGTGCTATTTTCACATCGTACAGAGGTGGAACAACACTGATGAAGTCCAGCTGTGATCACACTCTCAGGGTGTGGTATTCCCCTTTCTCTTCTCAGGACATAGTTTCTCAGAACTGTAATCTCATTCATGTCATGACCACACCTCCTCATAGCTCCTCTCCAAAACACAGAGGAGAGCTTCAGCTTCCTCACTGACAGAGAATGAATTCTGCCTCAACCTTAAGGGCGAACATAAGAATAACTCTTCATTAAAATATAGAATTAGACGTTGAGAAAACATGATTAATGTTTCTCTCTAAATCTGACTGAAGGGGAGCAATGTGTGGGAGTGGGTGGAGATAACAGAACAATGATGCCAATGTTGTTCATGGCCTTCTGCACTGGACTTCACTGAACTTGACAGATAACCCACAAAAACACAAGACCATGAGAATAAATTTGAGGCAGTCAAACAGGAGAGAGGAATTTAAAATGTTGAAAACAAGACTTCCAATTTTGGCCTTTTGCCTAGTTATATGAGTTATGTGTAGAAATGTTTGTGAATCATTTTAGGGATTTAATTTAGTCTAATAAATTTAACAGATGGATTAACCTTTTGGGGTGGCCATCCTGGTATTACTGTGCAGTAATTGCTTTTAAAAAATTGTTACTTTGTAATAAAATATTAAAGGGACAGTTCACCAAAAATGACAGTTCTGTCATCAATTACTCACCCTCTTGTTGCTGCAAAACCATAAAACTTTAGTTCATCTTCTGAGCACAAATTGTTGAAACCAAAAAGAATTCTGTCCATTCACTGAAAGTCTATTCCATTGAAATGCTGATGCTTTAAAAAGTTCATAAAGACATAAAATCGTGAAATAAAATTTGTCAAGACATAAAATTCATAAAGACATCTTCATTTGTGTTTCAAAGATGAACAAAAGTCTTACAGATTTGAAACAACATGAAGGTGAGTAAAAGAGGACAAAACTTTTGGGTACACTACATCTTTAAATTAAATAAAAATCATTGCTTAAACAAATTCACTAAGCAACATCCTTATGCTAGAAGATACAGTTACTGTTGTAAACAACGTAAGAATTGTGTTCTCTGCATATGTACTTCCACTAAAAGTGTCTAACCGTACAATGACAGACAACACTAACAAAGTTCAGCTGCATTAAACTTTCATGCTCATTTTGACAATATTTCTGTGCACAATATTAATATGCTAATATAGAACTATATATCTGTCATCTTAGCCCAAGTAATAAAAGTCATGCGTTTTCCCTGTTTCATATTCTACCTTGCTCACGTAATCTTACTGATTGAACTGAACACTATTCAATGAGCTCTATTGTTGTTGTATAAAGATGTGCTCGAGGGTGTAAACTCAAGTCTAGCTTCTGTGTTTAACAGAACAGTATATCTGTTTGCATGCAGTGGGTGGTGTTAACACATACTCACTCCAGCTTTGCTTAGACCAGTTACGTTGTCATTCAGTGCTGTTTAGCTGAATGCTTTTATGAGAAAAACTGCCCCTGGGTCAATGTGACTTTCAGGCCTTCCTGTAATCCAACAGGTGTAGCTCGGGCTATTCAGACTACAGGCAGACTAGTATCCCATGGAGGATAGGATTACACACACGCCCATCTTTTAATTTTGCAGTGGTTTCTTGTTTTGGTTCTTTGTTATGGCAGTAATAGAATATCTCAGTTAAATAAAATGCTCTCTAGATTTCGCACTTCACTATCCTGACTGTACTTTTCCCTCTTCTCATTTTGTCTTCCTTTGACCTGGTTTCAACTTTTGTACAGTTACAGTATGTCACTAATTATGATGCAAAGGACTGCATATGAAAAGCCTCTATATTCAAAATCAATGCAAAATCCACATGTAAACCCTGACATCACCCGGATACTAGATATATACCTGGAAGGTTTTTCTATGCATAGCCAAATAATTAATATTATCATAAAGGCTAAAAAAGTTTTAATCTCTGTTGCTAAAGGTGTAGTCACATAAAATTTCAGAAGGAGAAAAGGTCCATAGACTATTGTCAATAATGAAGCGATATATGAAGTACCACTCACTTTCAAACCAAGCAGCTTTCTGTTGGGCAGTGCGGCAAATTTGTGTGACCAACTTGAACCCAATGTGAAATCTGTGTGGGGAAATCTTTGCCCTTGAAATTCCCAATCGCCAAATTCCTGATAGAATTGGCCATTGGCAGCTCATCAAGCAGGCCTGGGTTTTGTGTATTGACATTGCACACAGCAAAATGCCCACAGCTGGCCCTTCCTATGAGACAGACACCGATAAGGCCATCAACAGTTTTATTTTGGCAGAGCTCCTGGATTTCTACTTCTCATTAGTGCTTGATGTTACTAAAGCAGCTCCTATCAGAGACCAAACAGAGCGGATATCAGTTGAACTTCAAGGACTAAGAGCTGCAGGGTGTAAGTTCCAGGCCAAGGTACAGATCAAAACTCTCATGTACATGCAGACACACCTCTCTTGACTTTCTTGACCAGCACACTACTGTCTGTAGAAGGCTTAAAGCAACTACTGTCAAATACACTAATTAATTTGTCACACAATCTAAGCTGTATATGCAAACAAGCTTAAAATGAACTTTACCTCCCTTGGTAAATAGGTGACTCAAATTCATGAGCTTTGTTCCATGTGACTCTGAACTTTGGGGGCAGCTCAAGGATATTCATCTGCATGAAGCCTAACTTGTTTCTAAACATATTGGCTTAGTAAGTAAAGTGACATTTAACTATGAAATCTGCATGTAGTTTCAAGAATGCATGCTTATCTGCATGTTTTTTATCAGTAAAGGTGTGTGGCATGTTATGGGCTGCCAGTATGGATCTATGAAGCACAAACCAAGTGACAGAGCAAAAGGAAGGACAGAGTCTCTGATTTATCTCTCTGAAACACTGACCCAACATTCACAGACAAAACAAGTTGAAAATTTCCCCTTTCTGAAATTCACATCCTTAAAAAGTAAGCCTAAAGGTAAAGCCAATAATTATTTTTGTTTATTTTTTGATCCCTTTTGTCAATCATCTTGTCATATAAACAATATAAATAAATATAAATATATAAATATCCATACTACCACACAAAAGTTTGCAGTCAGTAAGATTTTTTCATGTTTTTGACTTTTCTGCTCAATGATGCTGCATTTATTTGATCCAAAAACACAGTAAAAATGGTAAAATTGTAAAATATTAAAACCGCTTAAAACTGTATTCTAAAAAATGCAAAAAATGCTAAACATTTTTTCAAATAAAAAGCTCAATATATTTAAATTGTTGAAAATGTCATAAAAATTTAAGAAAATGTTTTCTACATCTTTTCCAGTGACCCTTTGGAGTGCTTTAGGGACCCCAAGTTAAAAACCTTTGATTGAGATGCTAAAATGATACTTACAGAGCTGACGGATTCATTCTGGGTTTTTGGACTGTCCTCAGACCGGAGGGTTAATCGGAGGCGCCTGATTCTCCTCTGGTGGACGTCACACATACACACAGAGAAACAAACAAACAACGATTAGCCACAATCAAAAAAATTAAATTAGGCAAACAATCTAATGATCGTTATCTCAAGACAAAATGGAAGCAATTTCACTGAAACCAAAACAAAAACTTAAAGTCCTGTCAAAGATAATGCTTATCTATTATGAGAAATGTCATGCATGAAAAGAAAAAAAAAAAACAAGCTGCTCTGAGTGATTTTTATCAGTATAACAAAACTGTATTAAAATACGACTGCCCATAAACGCTTCAATGATTAACCACTTCAGATGTGGCTATCTATTTGATTCAAATCAATAACTACTACAGTTAAAAATGTGGTTCTCAATGGTTTGATGCCCTATCAACCAGTTAATGCCATCTGAGAGGGTGTCAGTTGATTAGCTGTAAGAATGTATCTGAATGGCAGCTGACCGCAGCAACAGCAGCTGAGAGCCAGGCCCTGATAAAATAAACATGACAGGGCCCTGCCTCCCAGGACGGTGGCTCTTATTACAGGCCCCTCTCTGAACAACACAACGATGCCTAGTTGCTTGATTAGTCTGGATATGGACGAGCCATTAGGGCACAGTCCAATGCGCAAGTCACAGCCGAGAGACACAGAGGACAGAAACTGAACCAAACAAACACCTCATTGAAAATCAGTTATAGTCAGGGAAACAAAGTTCAAAAGAGCAAGAAAACATGAATGAGTGCTTCCTACCTCATTGAGGTCTGGTATCTCAGTGGTGGCTGTGGTGCTGATGGCACCAGCCATGCCATTTTGCAGCATGTCTCCTTTTCACTGTCCACACAAACACTATCAACGTCTGCGCCCACCACTGCAGGCTACACACCAAAGGAGGAGAGACGTGGTGTGGGTGTGTGTGTGTGTGTAAAAGAGGGGAAGAATGAAAAAAAGTTCCCTTCAACAGCTCTGCCAGAATTCCTTCCCCCGGATGAGACCAGAGACAGAAAGAGGCTCAGTATTCCAATGTGCAGAGGTCAGTAGAAACACAGCCCTCCAGTGTGCAGACAATTCCAGAGTGACAGCGTCCCATATAGACTCCTCCTGACTGAGAGAGAGAGAGAGAGCTGTCAGTCTTTCAGTATCTGTGCTGGCTACGTAAGCTTTGTTTCCCATCAGACCCGTCGAGCAACATTTCACCTGTGTGCGTTCTCCAGCTCCCACCTACCTGTAGCCGGCTGCTTTCATGGGGTGGGGTTGATAGTGCTGGGGTGGAGCCCTCTCCATTTCTACACGAGAAGGTGTCACACCTTAGGCGGGTCACACCACTTTTGATTGTATTGTGGCTTGTGTTATTATGCTTACAATAGTTGTGGATTTCAATTTAATTTAATTTTAGTAATTGGATCATATCGGTGACTAACAATGAGAAGCAGGAACAAAAAGAAAAAAGCAAAATATAATTGTAATAATTTGTTATTATTGTGATTCATGGAGTCATGACTAATAACTTTTTAAAGTAATAGTTTACCCAAAAACAAAAATTCTGTCATCATTTACTCACACACATGTCATTCCAAACCTGTTTGACTTTCGTTCTCCTGTGGTTATTTTTGAGAAATGTCTCAAAATAAATGTTTTTTGTACAAACAGTGGAAGTCGACAGTCACTAAAGTGTTTGGTTTACAATATTCTTCTAAATATTCTCTTTTGTTTTGTGCAGAAGAAAGAAAGTCACACAGGTTTGGAACGACATGAGGGTCAGTAAATGATGACAGTCCAGTAGGTACTACATTTGGTTTTAAACTTACTTTGCGACCATCAAAAAAAGTATATTCTGCCGTTAGCCGTTGCGCTATGGGCGTCCCGAGTTTGAACCCTGGCTTGAGGACCTTTCCCAGTCCCATCCCCCTCTCTCTCCCACTTCGCTTCCTGTCAACTCTAAACTGCCCTATCATCATAAAGTCAAAAATGGCAAAAAAAAAAGTATGTTCTATATTTATATAGTAGTATAGTATGTCACATGAGTTATCAGCTTCAGTTTTGTCGCTTCACTGCAACTCCTCTCCCGTGCCTCATGGGATAGTAAAGTAATCGGATGCACGCTTCAGAATCTCTCTAAAAATAGTAGGTCATCCGGGTATTTTTCGATTTTCATGTTTTATCAATGCTATGAATTCGGACATACTGCTCATCTCACATACTGTTTTTCTCTTACTATATAATAGAGAGGCATGCATATTCAGACAAAGAGATAATGTTATTTTTTTGGGTGAACTATCCCTTTAATAATTGTAATTCTAAAAAATTCCGACCATTTTTGGTGTTGCGCAAAAAACAATTGCTGTCGCAGTCAGACAAACTGCACTGCAGACACCTTGAACTAGCTAGAAGAAATCTTTAATCTGCGTGATTTTGTTTGCTTAATATATTTCAAAGTGCTCAAGTTGTAGGTCAATCATTAATCTAGGGAACAGATAGTCTACTACATGACCCAGTGTAATCATTAACCCTCAATATTTGTGAGATTCACCCATTGGAAAACACATACAGGCTGTAAATGTCACGTCTTTTTTGCTTTTTTCCCCCATCACAATAGACCCTGAGCCAATTTATTCTTCATCACAGGGATAAATAGTGACAATAAATAGTGACAATCAATTTTTGTATGACAAAAGTCTTGACTATCTAGAAATTCATGAGCATGACGATCAGGTAAAGCAGCATGTGAATGGTCACAGGGATTATGTTTCAAGCCTTTCATGATGGAAAACAGGAACCTCTTTGGAGTGGTATCCTACTGGAGAAGTCCCCTTCAATCTAGTGATCAATACAATCTAGTGAGGCTACAGAGGTACTTATATAACAACCATTCAGCATTGTGTTCATCAATGTTTCTGCAAGTGAACTGTGCCTACGTTTTTTGGTCTATTAAATGAATGAATAAAATAAAATGAATAAATAAATAAATAAACAAACTGCCCATATATCCTGATCAGTTATATATTAAATATTCTATATGGATGTAATTTGGCAGAACAGTTGTATATGCTGTAACTTCACACATAGGTTATCTTCTAGGAAGTTTAGTTCTACATATACTTGGGATATTTCCTTACTACAAATAAACAGATGTTTCTTAGAATAGGTGAGTCGACTCGTGTGACTATCGATTCTCCTGTTCTCACGCAAACCTTTTCTGAGTACTGGTCTTTCTATTATATTTTATTTTACAGACAGCATGCCCGAAATAGTTGGTTCGCTTATGAAGGTGTTTTTGGAGTGATGGTGTACTTTGAAAACAAATTTATAATCAAATTCACTCACATGAGATGACTCCAGTCATATTAGGAGACAAATAAACGCTGAATTATTTTACAAAGAGATGGACTGCTCAAGTGCATCGTGGGGGCCTCCGTGCCGAGATGACACGACTAGAAAAATACTCATCTTTAACTAGAAATAATACATTTTGGCAGACAGCTTGTGCGTGAACTTCCCCAATGCTATCAGACAGAGTAACTGAAAACAATTGTGGAGTCGACTCCTCGACTCTAAAAATCTAGTAGTATCTGTGTATCAGAATCGACTCCACTATAAAACCTGATTCTTTTTTGCTTTTTCCTGATTTCTTTTGTGACTCGTTCTTAAATAGGACGTTGTGATTGGCTAAAATTGTGAATTGGCGTTCCAATAACCAAGCACATACCTTAGATAGCAATCCTATGTGTGGGACACACTCTATCAGTGCGTGTTTGGGGTATTTACACGCCGTTTCTCCGTTATGCTGCTGGTGGATTGTTGCCTAGTTCTTTAGTTTTTTATTGGACTATGAATTTTTTTCTTCTGACCCAACCTGTTGCTTTTGACAACTTCCAATAGTGTATCATTAATGATATAACGAATAAAGAAATTTTAATATCTTTAATATTTACCTATGAGCCTTATAGACCTTAATTATTTATGTTTTGTATTAATAGAGCAATTATTAGGGATGTAATTTGGCAGAAAAGTTGTATTTACACCACTATATGCTTCAAGGTCTGCAGGCTTGTAAACAGTGCTCAGGTATTAAAGCACACAGTACCTGCATAAAATTGAATGGCTTCATACAGTAACTACATAAATTATTCAGGGGAGCTATTGGCTGTTTCAGAGGACAACACACATTACAACATTTTCCTGGCTGTGGAGTTTTCCTCATTAATGCTAAAACAGGATGTAGCATATGGCAGATGAATTCTCCCCTAGTCTGACCTGAAGATAAATCTACAGTTGCTTTGTCTTCCTAATCATGTGACATATTATTCAAGTTCACCATTTCCCACAACACAGCATTACTGGTAAACGCTGTTACATCCATTCAGTTCACCTCACCTGCAATTTATGCATGATTGTTCTCACATTTAACAAGGAAAAGAAAAGGTGAGTTAAAGAAGCATACAGTACATGTACCCATTGTGTTATTTACGTATTGTCACCTTGCTTACCTGGTCCTACTAGATGGGGTGGATTCCCTGAGGTGCAGATCAGACACATTTCTGAGATGAGGAGTGACAACAGGAAAAGGAAGAAAAACAGAGAGGGACAAACAGAATGCAAATGTTTGTTTGGAGAGGTTATACAGTATCTCACAGAAGTGAGTACACCCCTCACATTTTTGTAAATATTTTATTATATCTTTTCATGAGACAACACTGAAGAAATGACACTTTGCTACAATGTAAAATAGTGAGTGTACAGCTTGTATAACAGTGTAAATTTGCTGTCCCCTCAAAATAACTCAACACACAGCCATTAATGTCTAAACCGCTGGCCACAAAAGTGAGTACACCCCTAAGTGAAAATGTCCAAATTGGGCCAAATTAGCCATTTTCTCTCCCCGGGGTCATGTGACTCGTTAGTGTTACAAGGTCTCAGGTGTGAATAGGGAGCAGGTGTGTTAACTTTGGTGTTATCGCTCTCACTCTCTCATACTGGTCACTGGAAGTTCAACATGGCACCTCATGGCAAAGAATTCTCTGAGGATCTGAAAAAAATAATTTTTGCTCTACAAAAAGATGGCGTAGGCTATAAGAAGATTGCCAAGACCCTGAAACTGAGCTGCAGCACGGTGGCCAAGACCATACAGCGGTTTAACAGGACAGGCTCCACTCAGAACAGGCCTCGCCATGGTCGACCAAAGAAGTTGAGTCGCACGTGCTCAGCGTCATATATCCAGAGGTTGTGTTTGGGAAATAGACATATGAGTGCTACCAGCATTGCTGCAGAGGTTGAAGGGGTGGGGGGTCAGCCTGTCAGTGCTCAGACCATATGCCGCACACTGCATCAAATTGGTCTGCATGGCTGTCATCCCAGAAGGAAGCCTCTTCTAAAGATGATGCACAAGAAAGCCTGCAAACAGTTTGCTGAAGACAAGCAGACTAAGGACATGGATTACTTGAACCATGTCCTGTGGTCTCTTTAGCAAGGCAGTGGTCGTCTTGGAGGTGTGTTTGGGGTCGATATCATGTTGGAATACTGCCCTGCGGCCCAGTCTCCGAAGGGAGGGGATCATGCTCTGCTTCAGTATGTCACAGTACATGTTGGCATTCATGGTTCCCTCAATGAACTGTAGCATTCACTTTCAAACCCACATACATTAAAAAAGAAAGGCTAAAAAAAGTAAAGTAAAAACAACAAATCTCCAAAGGCACCTGAAAGATGTGCATAATGGCCTACTGGTGTTGTAACAAACGACGTGTATTGTTTAGCCAGCAATACTGCTGTCTTGGAATAATTGCCTTGTTGTTATTCGTCATGACCCATGCACCAGGTTCACCTGCAGCTGACAGGTGAGTAATTACAGCAGAATGACTGTCTAACAACATCTTACTCTGTGATAATGTCCACACAGGAGACAAAGAAAGAGCACTGAGAACTGGTTATTTGACATTTATAAGTAATACTTGGGAACATGTTGTCTGTGACTGTAGTAGAGGTAAACACCCACTTGTGTGTTCTGTCAGAGCAGATGTTTTTGAGTCTGCCTACTCAAAAAGTTTTCTTGGAAGAAATTCATACTTTCATTCAGCAAAGATGCACTAAATTCATGTTTCAAAAGATTTTCATTTCAAATAAATGCTGTTCTTGTGAACTTTATATATAAAACGGATCACAGTTTACACAAAAATGTAAAGTGGTTTTCGACATTGAAAATAATAGAAAACGTTTCTCAAACACAAAGTCATATTAGAATGATTTCTAAAGGATCGTGTGACAGCGAAGACACAAGAATAAATTTGATTTTTTAAATTGTAATATTTCATATTGTTATGAAATATAATATATTTTTAATTGTATTTTTGATCAAATAAATACAGCCTTAACATAAGAGACTTATTAAAAAAAAAGAAAAAAAAAAGTCTTATTGACCCCAAACTTTAAATGGTATTTTACTACACTTAACAGTTTAATAAACTGAGAATCAGTAGTTTTCCTCTAAATGAATTTCATTATTGGGCCTAATTAACCAGCAGTAAGCCAAGAGTAGCTCAAGGGAACTTGAGAGGATAAAACAAAAGATATAAATGATAATGACATTAGAAGAAGGCATGATGAAATACAATCAAACAAATAAGTCTCCCAGAGGAAGGCTCACAGAAAAAACAAGATCTTTTACAGAATCACAGATATACCAAGACATGTTGATATGCAAATACAAAAAATGTTAAAATGATTCAAGAAGAATAAGTTAAAGACAGAAAGAAAGGACAAGAGAAATTCCTGTTCTCCTGTGCTCTGTTTACTCTCTCTTTGTGAATCTCAAGACACAATAAAGACGAGGACGTCCCCCAGAATGAGCAAACAGTAGTGTGAATAAGATGAGTTTGAAATACAAAACGAGCTGTGGCAGCCAAACAACTTCCTGTTCTCATTCAGATCAGTGATGGACCGGCCCCTAATAGAGCCTGTCTGCTAGGGGCCACTGCACACTACTAGGATTCATTAGTCTGCTCATCATAAATTTTGACTCCCGCTAGGTACAGGGCGTGCCCCTGATGACTGTTCAATCAAGCATAACTAAACCTGTGTATCTCTAGTCTATTTATTAGAGATGTTTGCTAAGGCAAGCACTGCAATTGCCCATTCTTATGGTTAGGGATTTGAATAACACCCTAACCCAGTGCTTCTCAAAAAAAAGGGGCCACAGGGTAACTTAAAATTATTTATAACACTTAAAATGCAAAAAAAAAAAAAAAAAAAAAAAAGATGATAAAAAAAGTTTTAAGCTATTTATTTTTATTATTATTATTATTATTATTATTATTATTAAAAACACAGAATCAGAATCTTGAGTATAATGGCTGTGAGTTTTCTGAAAACGTACAAATCACATTTGTAGTATTATTTTAAAAGGCATACAATCTGTGACTAAGGATCATAAAAGTTATGTAAGTATGTACTTTGTAAGGTTGACAGACTACCAGATGGTGTCATTATAACCTGTATATGAATCAGTTCCTCAATTATAATGTGATTAATGGCCATTAGTTGAGGTCACAGTCTGATCAAAGGGGTTGTGAACTTTTTTTTTAATTCAATGCAGCTAATGATGTAAATAATGTGACAATGTAACACTTCTCGTTCTTGTGACAAGAGGTGTTACACAGTCACATTATTTACATCATTAGCTGCAGACAAAAAAAAAAAAAAAAAAGTTTCTTTGAAACGTTTTCAGAACGTTTAGTTTGCTCCAAAAGCTTAATGTATAATTTTAAGTGATTGTGAGCGTCTGTACTGAGTTGTTTACGTTCAACCCAGCAGTACATCTTACTGACCAGAAGAGGGCGGTATAGAGCTGCTAATCGCCACACCTCAATGTTCAAAAAGCAACTTGTTTCTAATATTCTGGACTAAAATAAGAATACTTTTCCATAGCCTTTGTAAGAAGCTGTTTTGATCACCAAAGCACTGTGTATATGTGTGTGTGAGTTTGTGAGGAGTGGGTTTGGAATTTGAGGAATCTTGGATCTTCACTATAGTCCCCATGTCAGCCCCACCCTGATGAGTGAAGGTTTTGCCAAGAATCTCTGCACAGCAAGCTGAGATGCTCCTCTCACATCAGGAGGTTAGTTTGTTTTGTGCTGCCACAATACAGACCAGATCTCAAGACAACAGCCAAAGGGTTTATAATGGGGCTCAGGGTCTCTCCTCCACAGCTCAGCTGTGTATAGACATGCATAGCACACAAATGCAGTTTTCTCTCAACATTGTGGGAGGCTTCTTGCTCTTCTAGAAGAGCTATATCAGTTTGGGTTCTCTAGCTAAAGGCACAACAGGATCAGGATCTCGACTTAAACAGTGGTTCTTCTCAACCATTTGAATATAAGACCCTCCCCATCTAAACTTAGAAGTAGCTCTGCTACTTTTGGTGTTAAACAAACAAACATATGATGTCAGTTTAATGTTGTTATCTTTATTTCTTAGTGTTTTTAACACTTTAAGACTGTAAAAAGAAAATGTAAATAATTTTAAGACTTATATTTGGTCCCCTAGTATTTTGCAGAGGCCCCTGGTTGAGAAAAACTGGATTAGAGAAATGACAAAATACTCCAGAATCTCATTTTATGCACATTATTGACACTACTGATGGTGAATTACTGCCAGTACATTTTAAATTATAAGAAACAAAAATGCAAGGAATAGAAAATAAACAGAGAGCATCATGGGATTAACTGTGGAGTTTATTTTTCTTTTTTTCATTTGTTTGTTTTATAGATGTGTACAGAGAGGTAGAGGTAGGTTTCATTTTTGAACCTTAAAAAAATGCACTAATGACTAATAATAGCGCTTTTGTTCCATTAAACAACATTTAAGCACCAGACACACAAAGAGTTCACTTCAACACAGTGCAAATCATCACAGTGTTCTCATAGGGTGATTGTCAAAACAGTATTATACAAGCTTTGCATATGGAAAAAGGACATATTTCTTTTCCAACTCTGAAACAACAGGCACACAGATGCTTTCACATTTGTGCAGGTACAGGGCAGCATCCCATGAGTAGCATAAAGGTACAGTGAAACCAAGTAATTAATTTATTTATTTATTTTTTTATATAATACAACAGGCTCATATGGTTTAATCCATAACACTGTTTTTGTGTTTCAGAAAGGAGTGAAAAATCCTGGAAACATAAATGTGTCAATACAATGTAACAGGTCTGTATCGCTGTACATTTTCAAGGCGTTGTCTGGAATAATGCTGAAAATGAATTGAACATTTACAAAAGCGAAAGCAGCTTCATATGAATAGAAAAAAATAACATTAAATCTGCTTGTTCATTAAGTAAAAAAAAAAGGTTGACCATAACTGTATGTTTTCATATATAAAATGTCCCTCATACATACTTCCCTTAATATGTATTGTCTGAATTGTCTTCAGATCTGTCAGTCCTTCACATTCCAGACAGTTAAATATCAAATGGAGTTTTTGCATCATTTAAAGGCTGTTTATGTCAGTGGATTTAGTGGAACTGCAGAATTAAAATGTTTAACAGTAAAGAAAAAAAAAACAAAAGAAAACGCAGCTGACAAACATTGTATTTTACGCAGATATACAGTGCTATACAGTATCAATAGGGTTGAACACATAAAAGATTACTTGTACAAAAACCTAGCAAAAATATATCATCATGGGAAAAAGGCATTGGGATTGTGCTCATGGTTACAAGAATTTGTGGCAAAGAGTTCATAACTGAGAGCACAAATGTATCTTTCCGTCTTTCTTTGTAACTCCTTTCCAGTTTCCAGAAACGTTGTCACAGAGAGAATTTGGAGATGATGGCGTCCTGACCGCTGGAGCGTTTGTAGCCGGATGAAGAACTGAAGTAGGTCTCGCCATCAGTGCTGATATCATCATCGTCATCGTCATCGGCATTCAGGACTGGTGCGGAGTTGTTCTTACGTCTTGTGGAAAAATAAAAGAACATATAATTTATTTATATTAAACAAGCCTGTCCATTGTGTAAAAGTATAAAAATGTTCAAGGGCTGATTTTCAATTAATAATAATAATAATAATATACAATACTGGTCAAACGTTTTAATGTTTTTGAAAGAAGACAAACATATTAAGCAGCAATAACTTCAAGTTTTCAACACTGAAGACTGGAGTAATGATGCTGAAAACTTAGCTTTACACAGGATCACAGGAATAAGTTACATTTTACAACATATTATAATAGAAAACATTTTAAATTGCAATAATATTTCAAAATATTCTTGTGTTTTTGATCAAATACAGTCAAACCAAAATTAACTTGATAATCACAAATGAATTACAGTCAAACCATAATTTATTCAGACACCTTCAAAATTTCTCACATTATCACAGTTCATTTGCTATCGTTTAGAAAATGGTAATAAAATATGAACCGTGTCAGAACAAATTCATCTTGATAATGTCAGATAACTTTGATAGAAAGGTATGTAACAAAACATGGTCAGTTCAGTGTCAAATCAAATTTTTGGTCCCAAATTTTTATTAATTTTACTGGTAGTCCACTGTATGAAGAATTTTGGGGTATAATATGTCACAGTTTACTTTATTTTGCTATCCTCACTTACATAAATGAACTACAGTGCCCTGCACCCACTAGTAAAAAAAATATCAAATTATCTGGTGTCTGAATAATTTTTGGTTTGACTGTAAATGCAGCACTGGTGAGCATAAGAGACTTCTTTCAAAAACATTAAAAAAATTCAATTATTCCAAACTTTTGACCAGTAGTATAAATAACATATCACTGAATGCATTTACATGCACTTTACAACTTTGATTTAAACAATAAATAGCCTTTTTAAAATGTAAATGCTTTAGTCTGACTGAAATTGTGCCAGTCTGAATATTGTAAAGTCTGACTAACAGACCTAGGTAATACAACTGTATCTCAGCTTCGTCCAGCATGTATACATTCCATTCAGACTACAAGTAGCTTCTGCATTGTCTTTATTATGAAAGGCAATGGTGATGTGCAATGTGTATTTAATCCTTACAATATTCAATTACACATTGTGTCATGTACACTTGGACAGAGAGATGAACAGTATAGCTTGATTTTAACTGCACATACTGTGAGATGTCATTCCATCAGTGATAATGAAATATTTTAGCTGACATCAGGGTGCTCAGAGTTGAACCCGGATCAGCAGTAATGTATTTATCTCGGTAGCGTTTGAATGGTTACCTCATCTCACTGCGCAGTGCTTTGAGCTGACTCTGGAGTTGTTCATTGGCCTCCTGCTGCTCTTCCAGGTCTCTCTGCAGTTTCTTCTTGTTGTGTTCCAGTCGGTCGATCTCTTCCTCCGCCTCATCCATCTGCCTCTTCAGAGCCTTCAGACGCAGGTTCAGCTACACACATACAGCACCACATCAGATAAGAACAATACTGACTACACATTCATCACAACTCAACATTGTTGCAGTGTTGCAACATACCTAAAATGACCCAATAAATATTATTTCCAAAATTTAGTTTTGGATGTTTACTGACCTGATCTTTCTGATCCTGCAGTGAATGATGCTCTTCATCCACTTGCATCATCATTTCCTTCACTTTGCGCTCTAGTCGACGATTCGCCAGCTGCAGGTTACCTCGTTCCCTATTAAATATTTAATTAAGTTACTTTTTTTTAAACTTAATATCAGACATGATGTCTAGGACACACTAAATGCATTAGTTTTCTCATTTACCTCTCCTCTGCTTCCAGTCTTTCCTCTAGTTCCTGGATGCGGTTCTCCAGCTGGGCCACCAATCCCTCTTTACTAGGCTTGTGAGATCCCTCCAGATATGCAATCCTGCTCTTCAGATCTTTATTCTTGACACAGAAAAGGAAAGGCAATGTATAATTATATATAAAGGAAGTTACAGGTGAAGAGTTTTGCTAGTTTGAGAGGTCAGGAGCTATAGGAGCAGATGATGGTTGGTTTAAGGCATCGATCAGAGTCAGACGGGTTTGTTTTTACCTGTCTCTCCAGGGAGATCTTGTCACACTCCACATCCTGTCTGCTGGCTCTTTCCTGCATCAGCTCATTCCTCATCTGCTCCAACTGTCACACAAACATTAATGGCAAACCTTTCTAACGCAACACAACAACAATAACAAAAAAAGACTCCTCTCTAACTAAAAACATGCCAGTATGTGAAGATTTCTCGGTCTTGTCTGCTATTTACATTTTGCTTTAGACCATTGCTAAAAGGTCATAATATCATTATTTATTTGACGATAATTTTTTATTTTTTTCAGGGTGATAAGTTTAGGGTAACATTAATTTAATATTTCTGAAAGATATCTTATGCTTTTATTGACTGCATTTCTTTGATCAAAAATACTGTAAAAAAGTATTATTGTAAAATGTTATTACAATTTAAAATAACTATTTTCTATTTTAATATGTTTTGAAAAGTAATTTATTCCTATAATGGCAAAGCTGAATTTTCAGCAGCTATTGCTCCAGTCTTCAGTGTCACATGATTCTTCAGAAATCATTCTAATATTCTGATTTGGTGCTCAAGAAAAATTTCATCCACTTATCATCATCAGCATTATTATTATTATTATTATTATTATTATTATTATTATGTTAAAAACAGCTCCTTTTTGTGGAAAGCGTGATACACTTTTCTTAGGATTCTTTGATTAATTCAAAAGAACATTACTTTGAATAAAATCTTTTGTAACATTCTAAATGTCTTTACAGTTACTTCTGGTCAATTTAATGCATCCTAGCTGAATAAAAGTATTATTTATTTAAAAAAAAAACAAAAAAAAAAAAACCTTGGTGTAGTACAGTACTGTATGTAATTTTACATTTTTAAACTTTTTTTTTTTACTTGAAATGTCAAATCATCATAGCTGATGTATAATATTTGGAGCAATAAAAATCAATATGTAGATATTTACTCTTTTTTTCATTAGCCAAATTAAATATTCACATTTTTGGTAACACTTTACTCAAAGCCTTTATGTATAATGCATTAAAAAGGGTTATTAATGAGTATAATGCATTATAATTATTCATAATGTACATTGTAATATATTATATCTTGTCATTAATAATTATAACTGCATTTAAAATGCATAGTGTAACAATGAATTGATAAGTGTTATAATGTATTAACTCTGGTTACAATTATTCATGAGATTGTACAATGCATTATACAAGGCATAATTAATGCATTAAAACTACTTTCATAATGCATTATTCATAAAGTAAAGCGTTACCACATTTTTCTATAATTTCTCCAAAACATTTACAAAGCACCTATCTGAAATTCTCCATACCAAAAATATTTCTTCTGCACATCAGTCTTCCAAAGCATAGAATGCACAAAAGATGTTGAAAATGTATAGAGAACTTGCCTTAAGACAGTGGCAGTGAAGACAGATATGGAATAAGGGATAGAAACCGAAAAGGAGAAATAGCGATCGATAGAGAGAAGATGGCTCTTTTTGTCTGTTGCCAGGCGCTAAGAGTGGATGATATTTTATGCCAATTAGCGTGTGACAGCGGGGCTCAGGGATGAGGGATGGGCCGCGTGTGCCGCTCTACCCTGCAGGGCGCTGCGTCAGCAGAGCAGAAAACACACTGAAACTAATCAAAGCATGAGAGCGAGCGAGAGCGATACAGACAGAGAGAGAAAGAGAGAGCCAGAGAGCATGTGAGCAAAGAGCGGGAGATTACTCTCATTTAGACAGCCGCTCGTGCACCTGCTGCCATGGACGCAGGTGTGCCCATCCTGACACCACCCTCCACTTCTGTAACCCACCCTGTCTCCACAGAGCCCTCTACTGTTTCCACAGAAACTCACCTCGGCCTTAGTGTAACACTATTGTGTCATTATACTCACCTCTATTCTCTATTTCCAGACAATTAAAAAAAGCTCACATGCTCCACTCCTTCATAATCTATTAATCACATCTTCAGCCCTGATCTAGATTTGTCGCTTTTTAAGGGGTCTAAATTTGGTGCGACAGGTGCAATCGGACCACTGCGCCAGATTAGCTTTTGCAAACAATAAACCAGGGGGAAAATTTGGGCTACTTCTTAAGAAAGTTTTAAAAGGTCCAAGTTCAAGAAGTCATAGATTCAACCAAATGATGCATGATCCTAAATGGCTTGTTTCAAAAAATAAACTCCACATAAAAGTTTGCCTTGCTTTCATAAAAAGCAATGAACCAACACTTCAAGGCTGACATTGTAGAAACCAGACCTTGTTTCTCAGGAAACATGTGTCATCTGTGCCTGAGATTGCAACATGTTTCCTTTACTGGGATTATCATTCAGGAAGGAAGAATTCTCTCCGGCCTCTTGCTTCAAACCTCTGCTCGGGCGATTCTTGATGTTTAGGAGTAAGCTTTGCCACTGGCCGACTTGAGAAGCCTGGCCGCTTGCATATTTTGGCCGAAGTGGAGCTTTAGAGAAAGCTCTTAATTGATGCCTGAAATTCGGACAGGCACTCTTTCACCAAGAGGCAGGCTGCCAAAGAGAACGATTATGCAAGCTTCTCTTACAATGCACTCCCTCTCAGACTCCATCTTTCTCTTGCTGTGGTGTGAATTAACTCTGAATCTCGAGTGCAACTTTAAAAAGAAGAACCCAACAGCGGCTCAAGCATTCAAGTTCAATTCCGTCACTTGTGTTTCACCAGGAATGAAAAGTGTGTGTGGCTTGTAACAAACTACTCAGACAAAGACATCTTAAAAATTTTGAGCGGTACAGACATGATTTGAAAATTGTGCATTTCTTTAGTTGGTTTTACTGTAAAGATAAAAATCCTGTCGACCGTACAATAGAGACACCAGCTTTTTAACATCATCTCATACGCATAGTACTAGTCAAAAGAATGGAACAAAAGCACTTTTTAATCAAACATTGATTACATTAGTTTAAATTATGTATGAATTTTATTACAAACTAATATTTTAACCATTAAATGGTTATGGTTTTAAACCATAAATGGATGAGTTGAGCGAGATAATGAGAAAAAAAAAAAAAAAAGTACATATACAACTTCAACACTTTAAAAAGCATCCCAAGATGCACCTCTTGAAGAGATATATCTGGGATATAACCTGTAATCACTAGTTTCACTACTGATTATGGTACAATATTAATAACAATGTGTGTCAAGAGGATCTCACCTGTTCTCTTCCTCTGTCTATTCTCTCCAACAGCAAGTCTCCATTCTGTCTCTCCTCCTCCAGCTCCATCTGTACCGCAGACAGACGGTCCTGTTGATAGATAAGAGAACTTTGTACATTAGAACCAATTTACATTACAGTTCAAGAAACATTTGATGACAGTAAAAAGAAGACATGTCTCTATTAGTGCTGCACCTCCAAGAGTTTGACTTGTCTGATTTTGTCGTTTGAATGGGATTTGGTCTCTGTCTCAACCTCAAGTTCAAAAACCTTCTGCTCCAGGTGCTTCACTCTCTGCAGCGCTTCATCTCTGTCTCTCTGACACTGTCGCAGATCCTCCTGCACACGAGCCAGCTGAAACACACAGAGAGTCACATTTTAGTCTCTGAGAACACTTTTACATCTAGACGGATAGCTGTGATCAGGCCTAAGATTAAATATTTTTCCCATTTTCAGCACTGATTTTGGGAGAAAACCTGCAGAATTCTGGATTTTGGTTTATTAAAAATGTGTTAAACAGATTAGCCAATAAACATACAGAAGTGGTGAAAAGATTAATATTCAAATGATTTTTTTTTCTCTTATGCTCACCAAGGCTGCATTTATTTGATACAAAAATTCAGTACAAAATTATGAAATATTACAACTGAAAGTAACTGTTTTCTATATTAGTATATTTTAAAATGTAAATTTATTTATGTGATGGTAAAGCTGAATTTTCAGCAGCCATTGTCACATGATCCTTCAGAAATCCTTCTAATGTAATGATTTTCTGATCAAGAAACAATGCTGAAAACAGTTGCTTAAGTGTTGCTTAATATTTTTGAGGAAACCACATTAATTTTTTTTCCCAAGGATTTTTTGATGAAAAGAAGATTTAAAAGAACAGCATTTATTTGAAATCTTTTGTAACAGTAAATGTCACTTTTTCAGTTTAATGCATCCTTGCTGAATAAAAGTACTAATTTAAAAAAAAAAAAAAAAAATCTTACTGACCCCAAACTTTTGAACCATAGTGTAAGTGATGAGGGATTTATAATATAATATTTAATATATCCTGCAACCCTACTGGGGACAAGCAGCGTGATATATTATATGAATAGTTTCATAATTCTATGTATGATTTAAAACATCTGCGATTGAATTTTGTCCCTCTACCATTTAATTTGTACCATGATATTCATGCTGTGCTACATCTGTGAAAAGAATCTCTCTTTTGAACATGATTTCTGTATTTTACTGTCCTGTTCCTGCAGTTACAGTTTTGGCCACAAGGTGCTGCCTTTGTCAAGAGTGAACTCCTAAACACATGTGAAATGTACTCTTCAACACGAACAAATGATTTTGAGATTTACATGTAATTGTAATAAAGAAACTGGGTAATAAATATTCAGGAAAGAATGATAAACTATGTTAATGTGTGTACTGCATGTAAGGAGCATACAAGGGCGTGATTAGGTTTAATTGCAGAGAGCAGCAGAGGTATATGGCTCCAGAGGAAACAGCTGTGAGAGTAAGGTCATGATCTGTGTGAGGAGAGAGTGTCAGAGAGGAGAACGTGTGTAAGATGGAATTCTGGGAGGATGAGGTGTCAGTAGGTCATCGCTCAGACCCAACACTCCCCGCAGGAACACAGCATCCTTCTCTTCCTTCACACACAGCTGTGTAACGGAGGATGACTCGTTGTTCCATCTCTTTTTTTCTTTTTACTGTTTGTTTTTCTTTGTATCTTTCCTCCTGACACTCTGTTCCATTCTTCACTCATGAACAGATATTTCACAGGCAGCAGAGCGGAATTACAGTGAAAGCGGGCCAGATTACCCTCTTGTTCTCAGCTCATAAAGTGTTAATGAGATTGGGGGATGGGTCCCGTCCCCACTATTCCACAGGACCTCATTCACAGGGCTGACCAATAATGCCTGATTCCCATATCAAACAATAACATTCTTCAAATGCCACAGTGCTGACAAGGTTAAAGCGCAAAACAGCAGAGGTCAAAGGTTAGTCCCACTTGGGGTTTTGAGTATATAAACTGAAGGGTTGGATAGGAACTGCGAATAAGAGCTGAAGTGACTGAAAAATCTGATCGCTGATGATTAATGGTGGCGAGGAACATTCCAGAGGTTTATTTAACACTGAGAGAGCTGATATGATGATATTCATCTCCACAGAGAAAGAGATCAGCTGAATAATATGAAAGTTATGCAAATTATGTTTAAAGTGGCATTTGGCGGAGTTTACATTGAAATTTATCTCTAGCCAACTGTTATGCTTCTTCAGAAACACGTAGTACATCTTTTTAAGAAATGCAAGCTTCATTTTGGCTAGATACACTTCCCATATTTACATGATTTTTTTGGTGCTGTTGGATAAATAAAGCATAAAGTCTGAGGATAAGGGCTTAAACGCTGACAGGCTTCTCTGTGTTTCACTTTCAAATGATCCTACCAAAGAAATGTGATTTTCCTATCTGTATTCCAAGTCAAACAAACTGCATAATGGAACTTTTTTGGATAGTTACAATGGTAATACCAGAGTTTTGGAAGTGTTTTGTAGCACTGAGTATCAAAAGGTACACTCCCATTCATACCAAGGACGATAACTATAACGATAATTTTAAAAATCATTCTAACTCTATGAAAATAGAAAAGTCCACACCACAACTATAACGGCACACACACAGAAACAAAATCGTTGGAATCACTTTCAAAACGTTTTTTTTTCAAGCTGATGAAAAATAAAAACAGTGACAGCCTATCAGAATTTACCCGACTTTAAAGAGCGCAAGCATTTAAAGTGGCAGACACAATAACTTAATTAACAGAATGTTATAACTTGCTTAATGAAGAAGTTGTAGCTCAGACCAGCTGGTTCTTAGTCTATTTCAGGATTTAGAAATGATTTGTTTTGTTTTCAGACTTGGCTTCAGGTTGGCGATTTTTGTAAAATTGTGTTTATATAACGGCCCTCCTCCACCCACCTCCTCCGAAGGGTCTTGGCGGTAAGATGTGATTTCTCCAGCTCCAGTCCTCCCTCTCTCAGCTGTTTCTGCAGCTCTGCCATTTCCCTCCGATTCTTCTCCTTATACATGTCTATCTGCTCCTGCAGCTCCTGAGTTGAGCTCTGAGACGCCTCCACTATCTCATACATCTATACAGACAGAAAGAGATATTGAAAAATCAGTGAGACAGAAAAAAAAAAAAAAAAAAAAAAAAATTCCCAATTCTTCAGACATTTATCGCTTTCAGCCCAGGTTTCTGTGACACAAATCACACTAGTTAACCAGCTCAGGCTGTGCTCCTCAGTTAATTCAAAAGCATGTGCTGAAAGCAACTTTCTAATAAGCATATAACCTTTACATGATTAAAAAAGCACATTATTACTCCAGTTTCTCTCACCTCCCGTTGCAGTTTCTCCACAGTCCGGTCCAGCAGTCTCCTCTCATCTTCAATCTCATTCTTGGTGTTTTTAAACTGTTCTTTCTGACTCCTCTCATCCTTTAGTCGCTCCTGCAGCTCATGGGTGATCTTGAGTCATTTTGGTCAAGTTTCTCTATGGATGGGAAAGTATCATTTAACACAGTAAAACCAGTTATTTAAATAGTAATGAATGATAGTTTTAAGACCATGTGACCTAAATTAAACATCACATACATATCTGAAGCTGTAAAAAAATGACTTTATTACTGAGGAATTTGACTGTTCTACATCTAATTTACTTATAGGTAGAACTTATAATCCACCATTCAAAAGTTATGGTCAGAAAGATTTTTTTTGAAAGAAATAAATACTTTTATTCTTCAAGTATGCATTAAAGTGACAGTAAAGACTTTTTACATTGTTACAAAAAAAATATTTCAAATAAATGCTGTTCTTTTCTATTCATCTTAAGAATACTTACAAAAATGTATCACTGTTTCCACAAAAATTTTAAGCAGCAAAGCTGTTTTAAACATTGATAATACTGAGAAATGTTTCCTGAGCAGCAAATCATCATATTATAATGATTTCTGAAGGATCATGTGACACTGAAGACTGGAGTAATGGCTACTGAAAATTCAGCTTTGCCATCACAGGAATAAATGACATTTTAAAATATATTCTACAATTCTGTAATAAGAATTACATTTTAATATATAATTGTAATAATATTTCACAATACTACAGTTGTTCAGTATTTTTGTTCAAATAAATGCAGCCTTGGTGAACATAAGAGACTTCTTTCAAAAATAACAGCATAGAGACCCTAAACTTTTGAACGGTAGTGTACACAAAGTTCATAACTCAACCAAACATGATTTTTTGCTATCTTAGCTCCAGCTCAAACTTGGGTTTCCCAGGTCTCACCTGCACATCCTCTAGGCGAGTGCTAAGAGCCCGGTTTGCACGAGTCATTTCCTCTTCCTGTTCCCTGACCTCAGCAAGAGACTCCTCCAACTGCCTTTTCTCTTTCTAGTCACAACAAACACATTACAGATGTTTTACATCTCTGTGTCTGCATTTCTAGACACAGATTAGGCCTTTTCCCCAGACTAAAGGGAAGAGTTAATGGGGAATCAGTGCAGATGGAATTCAAGACAGGACAATCTTAATCTTCGTCTGGGGAAACTGCCTCATGTTGATGTAATCATTAGAATGCAATATAAAACTAAATGGCAGAAAATCTCAGCACATGAGAAGTTCATGTGTCGTTTGCCTTGGGGTTGTGAGTATAAATGTAAGTGTGTTTCTTTTTCACACAATCAAAGAGGGCTGAAGGTACCTCCAGACGGACAGCTCGCTCCCCCAGCCTGCTCTCCTGCAGCTTGGCTTCATCAATGATGCGGTTGAGTTTGGCAACCTCGTTCTCCAGCTCCTGTGCCCTCTTGCGCAGTCTCTCTACCTCCTGAGACAGACGGCCCGCCTGGCCCTCGGATTTCTTCCGTGCCGCCTCCACTTCCTCCTTTTCCTTACTGACTGTAACATTGTTCTAGAAAGAGAGGACAAAACAGAGAAACGCAATGTTACATACAATTAAAGTTATCCTTAAACCCCACAGTTTCAGTCAGGCTCCAAAATGAACACTACATACAGGCAAAACTGACTTTGCTGCGAAATAAAAATGGCTGTTTCACATACCAAAACTGGTTCCCACTGAATTATTAGAATAGTTGTCTGATCTTCGCTAATGTAAGAAATATGCATGATACAAACCGTATTCTCAAGAAAATGTCTGAGTGATTTAGGCTTACAGTCAAACCAAAAATTATTCAGACACCAGATATAATTTTTGATATTTTTTTACTAGTGGGTGCAGGACACTATAGTTCATTTATGTAAGTGAGGATAGCAAAATAAAGTAAACTGTGACATATTATACCCCAAAATTATTCATTAAGTGGACTACCAGTAAAAATTAATAAAAATTTGGGACCAAAAATTTGATTTGACACTGGACTGACCATGTTTTGTTACATACCTTTCTATCAAAGTTATCTGACATTATCAAGATGAATTTGTTCTGACACAGTTTAACTCTTGAGATCTTGTCATATTTTATTAGCATTTTCTAAACTATAGCGAATAAACTGATAAATGTGAGAAATTTTGAAGGTGTCTGAATAAATTTTTGGTTTGACTAATTCATTTGTGATCATCAAGATGAAATTGTTCTGACACCAGTTTAATTCTTGAGTTCTTGTCATATTTTGTATTTAGGTTTTGGGGTTGGTCAAATTTTTGTACCATTTTTGAGAAGTCTCATGCTCACCAAGGCTGTATTTATTTGATCAAAAATACAGAAAAAAAACAGTAATATTGTGAAATATAATTACAATTTTAAATAACCTTTATATTTTTAATTTTAAATTTATTCCTGTGATGACAAAGCTGAATTTGCAGCAGCCATTACTCCAGTCTTCAATGTCACATGATTCTTCAGAAATGATTTGAATATGCTGAGTTGCTGCTCAAGAAACATTTATTATTATCAGTATGAAACAAAAAAAGGTAGTGCTGGTTCATATTCAGGATCTATTTTTTTCATTAAAATGTTCAAAATAACAGCATATTTGAAACTGAAATCTTTTGTAACATTATGTCAGTCTCTATCACTTTTAATCAATTTAACGTGTCCTTGTTAAATAAAATTATTAATTTCTTTTACAAAATTATAAAATTGTACTACTGACCCCAAACTTTTTAACAGTAGTGTATATGTAATATTCCTGAATTAATGTGTGTATATGTATATATGTGTGTGTGTGTATAAAATAATGTATTTACAAAAATAATGCAGTTACAGCTTTGTTAGCCATTTATAAATATTTATATATGGTTGCCAGTTTACCTACTAGTGAATTTTTGAATTGTAGAAGCTAGTTTAAAGTTAAAATTTAGACTAGTGCTGGAGTACTCATCAATGAACTCCTACAACAATGTGTCTAATGGAAAAGTGAGTGTGGGACAACAGGCCTCTGACCTTTGACACTCTCTTTATTGATGTGGGCCAATATAAATGCAGTGAATCAGAGGCAACAGAGGTGAGGTTAAACTGAACAACCCTGTACGATTTATTCGCTCCATCCATTTAGAGTCAGCTAAGCATGTCTCCTTCAGTTTCTCAATGACTCAACCTGACACATTAAACAGTTTCCTGATTCCTTAAGCCTTTTGACAAGTTACGGCTTCAGCAGCCGTCTCAGAACGTGAGCAAATTCCTTAATTAGGCTGTGCTCTGTTGGTGGCTGCCTCTTTGTCTGGTTTGAGCTTTTGCTCAGCCAGAATTACAGAGCGCTCGTCGTTCTTCTTCGGCAAGTTTTATGAATAAGTGAGACTGTCCTGTAGAGCGTACGTGTAAAATGCATTGTGTCATTCCAAACTCATTCTGCTATTTAAACAGCTATAGACAAGGACACCTAAAACACCACGTACTGAACTCCTTGTGAGGTTTTCAGCTAACAAGCCGAGACGGCTGTCATGCACCGAAGGACTCTTTATGCTGTTGATGACAGCACACAACACGGATGACCACAGAACCGGACGAGCAGGTAGATTGTTTGCTATGCATGAGGGAATGTTGCCTAACTGGTTTAACCATCCACTGTAAGCAACTGTGGACAAAGACAATACTCGATTTATAGCTAAACAAAAAGCTACTACTGAGCAAAATTTGTTCTGTCTGATAAATTCCAGCTGTAGTTGACATTATATTTTCTACAAATTTCTTAGATCAGGATTATAGGTAACAGGTAAGACTGTGTCCGAAATACCTGTGCCCTAATGGAGTGGAACTACAATTGCAAACCATGTGATTAACGAACATCCCGACGACGACAACTCTTTGTGTGTGTGTGTTAATATAAAGTCATTCCAAGCCTAACACAGCAGTGACTCATTAGCAGACTGGGGTGGATTTATGTCAGTTCTGCTTAGAGTTCAAAGTCCTGAAGCCCCTCTTTGAATCTCTCTCCCTCTCTGCTGCCCTGACTGGTCAGTAATGCTTTACTCATTAACCACAACACCACCCAAAATAACCACGGCCAACTGCCCCAAAACAAACCCAAACATCTGTTACGCCACACTACCACCCCTAAGCTACAGAGGTGCCTCGCTAATATGTACCTAGCTAAAGACAACATACTCTATGCTTGCAAAACCGCAAACGATAACAAAGGTTGACAAAGTTAAGTGAGGAATGACCTTTTAAAATTGTAAATATCTCTGCTTTTGTCTTCAGAAAAGCTGCGGCATCACATGACACCGCTTATCATGATTTGTGTGTCCTTCAGAGAAGGTTACCATGGTTTAATTGTTGCAATATCCTTTTCTCTTTACTTGGAGTGAGGCATTTCACCACTGATAAACCACAGGACACAGGGATGGTGCTGAGAAACTGGGGAATCTGATGAAACTCTTGTTTGTATTTAACGAACATTCACACATTGTCTTTCCCTCCGTGCCCCAGTTCCCGCAGTCAGGTCTTTGAAGAACAGAAAGGGCCGAGCGGAGCAATGTTTCTGTGCTTCTTTTCTTGACAGAGGCATTACAAAGACTCAGAGAGATTTGAAAAAGCAGTGCGCTCTGAATGGTGCTCTAGCCTGCTTGGGCTGTTTATGTATAGTTGGGCATTAACAAGCATTGTGAGAGCGTTTAAAAAGCTCAAGAATAACAATGGCAGGAGAATCTCAATCACTTCATGAACTCCTAACAAGGACACAGAGCGTCCTCATGCTTTGTGCGGCTAAATCTTTACAGCACCGTTTATTGTCTAAACCATCAGAGAAACTAATAAACCTGCCTAAAGCCATCCCAAATTCACCATGATTTTCTCCTTCACATGCATCACAGAGTTAAACCTCTCTAATCCATTCTAAAATCATTCAGGTTTACATGTCAAAATTTTAATCTGAGGGGGTACAACATAATCTTAAAGCCATCCAGAAAGCCATGCAAAATTTAATCACAGGTCAACCCTGACTGTCATCGTCACACCATTTATGTATATACTGCTCTGCAGACAACGTCATTTCTCTTACACTAACAATTCATTTAATTATATATACACTGGAATTCTATATATAAATACATAAATAAAAATTCTTAAAATAAAAAAGTTACGCAAGTAAAAGTTGGAAAAAGGTCCATGTTATTTGTCTACTAGCCTTGTACGTCAGTAATATTTAAAGACCTGCTGCCAAAAAAAATAAATAAATAAATAAATAAAAAACCCCGTTGGCGTGTTTATTTGGAAATTATCACTAGCTATTTCCCAATAAAACACTTAATGACCTTCATAAATACATCATGTATCAAAATTGTTGCAACAAACCATAACTGTACAATGTTTCATTATCCTGTACCCACACAGATGCACTGATACTTAACTTGTCCCTCAGCCTGTAAGCAGTGATCTCATCCAAATTATATTCAGAATGTGCAAAATTACAGGAAATCCTGCTTTCTTTGTGTCCAATACTCAGTTCTGTTTTTACCTCAATGAAAACATCCAAGCTTGTGTTTTCACCGCGAGAGCCAAGACCAATCAGTCATCTATTCCTATGGTCAACTTTTCAATGTGACCTCTGTTTACATGCCAGGTGCTTTTCTCAATAAAAGCTTGTGACTCGACAGAAAGATAAGAATACACAACCATAGAAACATAAGCAACAGGTCATCCAAGGCACTTGAAACTTTATCAGCCAAGCACAAAGTGTTCAGCCTTTGAATACCACAGCAACACCAAAGACTCAAGCTTCACTCCAGCTCCAAACAACACCGGGTCTGTTTCTGCATCCTGGTGGTATACGTTACAATAGCTTTGCTCCTAAACAAAGAGCACAGACACAAATGTGCCGAAGCAGGACGAAATACTAAGGACGGGCGAGAGGTGCTCAAAGTGGAAATGGAAAAGCGCTGCTTGAAAAGCACTGGCTTCTTTCCAGCTGCATAAGACGCCTGTAATAACCTGCTCTCATCCTTCAGAGAAGGAGAGAAGAAAACATTTTCTTTCAATGAAGAAGGTATTGTTAATGGCTAGTAGGGGTTAGGTGAGTTCAGCGCGCAGACACAGATTTCAAATGCAGAGATGTCAAAAAGAGCAAATGAAATCTTGTGCATGTCCTCCCCAAATTTTTTAACCAAGCACTTGTAGAGCCGCACCGTGTTCACAAAGTTTAAAAGCATTGTTTTGGTGAAACGATTATGTGGTAAGCAAGTAGGTGGCCCGGGACGCATTAGGACACATTACACTACAAATGCCTACTTCTATACTGCCAAAAGTACCAACGAAACCATAGAGAAAAGTTGTTGTATTCGTGAATACAACAATATGAATATGCGACAGATGTTATGGGTCACATAATGCAAACATGGCGGATGTGGCATATCCAGATAATATCTCACAAGACTGATGTTAAAACCAGGTGTAACTGGGGCTTAAATAGTTTTCCTTCAGCTTCTATATACTTTTCATATATAAAAGTTTTAATGTTCATTTGCTTTATTTTAAGCTACCAAAAGTTTGGGGTCAGTAAGATTTTTGAACAATTATTATTTTTTTAGCAAGGATGCATTAAAATTATCAAATGACAGTAAATTTATAATATTACACATTATAGCTATTTTGAATAAATCTTGAATGTGCTGAATGGAATAATTCAACTTTGCCATTTCAGGAACAAGTTACATTTACACTACCAGTCAAACGTTTTTGAACGGTAAGATTTTTAATGTTTTTTAAAGAAGTCTCTTCGGCTCAACAAGTCTGCATTTATTTGATCCAAAGTACAGCAAATACAGTAACATTTTGAAATATTTTTTACTATTTAAAATAACCGTTTTCTACTTGAATATATTTTAAAATGTAATTTATTCCTGTGATTTCAAAGCTGAATTTTAGCATCATTACTCCAGTCACATGATCCTTCAGAAATTATTCTAATATTCTGATTTGCTGCTCAAAAAACATTTATTATTATTATTATTATTATTATTTATTATTATTATGTTGAAAACAGTGGAGTAGAATTTTCTCAGATTTCTTTGATGAACAGAAAATTCAGATGAACATTTATGTGAAATAGAAATATTTTGTAACATTATAAATGTCTTTATCATCATTCTTGCTAAATTAAAGTATTAATTTCTATCATTTCTAAAATCCCCCTCCCCCCCTTTTATGTTATTCAGATAAACGCTGATCTTTGGATCTTTCTATTCACCAAAAAAAAAACAAAAAAAAAAACAAAAAAAAAAAAAGGTACTCAACTGTTTTAAATATTGATAATAATAATAGTAAAAAAATGTTTCTTGAACAGCAAGTCAGCATATTAGAATGACTTCTGAAGGATAACGTGACACTGAAGACTGGAGTAATGATGCTGAAAATTTAGCTTTGATCACAGGAATAAATTACATTTTAAAATATATTCAAATAGAAAGCAGTTATTTTAAATAGGAAAAATATTACAAAATTTTTGCTGTACTTTGGATCAAATAAATCCAGGCTTGGTGAGCAGAAGAGACTTCTTTAAAAAAATATTAAAAATCTTACTGTTCAAAAACTTTTGACTGGTAGTGTATTAAAATAGAAAACAATTATTTTAAATTGTACTAATATTTAACAATATTACTGTTTTACTGTATTTTGTATAGATAAATGCAACCTTGGTGAGCATAAGAGACTTCTTACAAAAACATTTAAAAAAAAAAAATCTTACTGACTCCAAACCTTTGAACTGTTGTGTAAATAAATAAAACAACTCCTTCACCTTGTAACTATGACTCTAGAACAGAAATGAGAAGCAGGTTAGGAAAATATTTTTCCCAGTCAACTTCTTAATAAAAGCCAAATTCAAAACACACTTCAGACATACAGATGGTGTCATGAGATTGGGTGTGATTGTAACTTGAAGCGACTCATCACTTGTTTTCTATACACAAAGACACATGCCACTACCTTCAACTGCCATCATATTCCTCTCTCCCATCTTTAAAACCACAGCCAAGGAGTTTGGACTCAATTGGAGCCTGGGCTAAATCCTTAGCTTTGTGCTTCTGTGTTTAATCTCATAAAAGCAGGAGTTCAGAGGGTCGGACCCCCTCTGCTGAGCTCACGGTGGGGGGTTTGTAGGGTTCCAGGACGCTACACTTCATGTGACAGCAGGGGACTTTGGCTCTGTGTGACAGTGAGAACAAAGGCAGAAGAATCCAGGCCAGTGCTGGAGTGAGTTCAGTCTGTAGTGAGGACCCTGCCATGGCCTACTTACACGCAAAGTGTGCGTCACGCATGAGGGCTGCTGTTTATATGTAGACTATGAACTGTCACAGTAATCGCTTACAATCATTGTCACTGTCCATCAAGACACTGCAAGGGTGCTGACTGAGCTTGTTGCTATTAGGCCGAAGGGTGAGATGTAGACGCACATAATCTCTTTGAAGCTTGTATTTGCTTTCATATGGCTGTTCTTCACTGTTTTTGTTCTTTTTTTCAGTGTCGCACATCCCTCTGTCCCTCTATCTCCTCCTACACTTCCCGTCTTCCCACTCAGGCATCCAGCTGAATTACCACAGAGCAGGCCGGAACAGTTTGCTATCATCACCTGAGGAAACACACCACGTCCTGTGAGACCGTCGGCTCCCCAAACAGCCCCAAGTAGACGGTTAGCGCTCTATATCAGCCACAGCCCACAAAACAAACAAATACAGCACAGTAACGGCACTGCGCTCAAATACACCAAAGGCTACACATCCTGATACCAGCAACCAATGCAAGTTTTGGATTTTCATTAGTGGTTGATTGATACGAGTTGTTCATATGAGTGGCTGTAGGGTAGACCAGAGACAACTGAGACAATTTTTTATATTTACCTTTACACCTTTTTTAAAAATTAAAAATTTATTCAAGGACAGATTACATTGATCAAAAGTGACAGTAAAAGTTTCTATTTTAACTAAATGGTGTTCTTTTGAACTTTCAATTCATTGAATAATCCTGAAAAAATGCATCACTGATTCAAAACTATTATTCGGCACAATTGTTTTACATTGTTTCAACACTGATAATAATAAGAAATGTTTCTTGAGCACCAAAATGTTTTCTGAAGGACCATATAACCCTGAAGGCTCAAGTAATGAATGATGAAAATTCAGTTTTGCTATCACAGGAACAAATTACATTTTATGTATATTAAAATAGAAAATGTTTTAAAAATTATATTAAATTGTAATAATATTTCACAATACTACAGTTTTTATTGTATTTTGATCAAATACAGGTTTGATGAGCATAAGAGACTTCTTTCAAGAACCCCCTGTATCTCAAAAGATATGATATAATCAAATTGCTTTAATTTTACTAATAATTTTTGTTTCTAGTACCAATTCAGCAGTCAGAAATAATATGCGTTTAAAGTCAAAAATCAGCTCATCAACTGGATACATTTTTAAAATAAAATGATGCATAGGACTGTTTATTTTTTAATTCAGTGCAATTCTTTATTTAATAACTAGCAATATAATTTCTTATGAAATTATTTTATATCTATCATTCATGTGAATACTTTAATTTAAAAACTATGGCTATAATACAAATTTGACTGTAAATGAGTTGTACACAAAACAGCTGAAATAAATGATTAATAAACACAACTTTATCACCCTAATTTTGAAAACAAAAACTCTTATCCATTCACAAAGCCATTATAGAATTTGGAACAAATATGCCAGAGGTAAAACTTGTTGAATCCACCAAGTGTACATGTTGACGAATGGAGTAGTCTCAAACTGGAAATAATTGGCTGATATAACGGTCCATAACTAATCTTAGTCATAATAGTGAGGGTCTGGTTTTTGTAAAAGAATCTAGTTACGAATAAGAAAATAGGGAAGGCTATTGGAGCAGGGAAAGAATCCCTTCACAAGGATGCCCAACCGTTGAGAATCAGGAATCTCTTGCTGAGAGGGGGACACTGTGACCCCAGTTCCCTTTCTGTTTCTCTCCTATTAGGGCAGAGAAATACCTTTATATGTGGCCTTAAAAAAACAGACAGAAACAAACAAGAGTTGTACTGCCCACCTACAATTTCTACATTGCTGGTAACAAAAGCCTTGTAGAAATATCCACAAACGGTGTACTGGGAAACCTGGGATCAGTAGTATAAACTAATGCAAATGTTGAAGAATACCTCATGGGGAAAAAAACAAAAGGCAAACAATCAAACTAACCTTTTTGTACAGACCTCCCCCCGTTGTGTCATCTGTAAGACCCCTTGTCTGCACAGTGACCCACTTATTGGCCATGTGCAATTCCTCAGTTATTTGCATATGAAACAAACCCATCATTCATTTTCAAAGAAAGAGAGAGAAAGACCAGTTAACCACCCCATCAGAGCCTCATTAGATTAGTGACAGCCTGCCACTGCAATTAAGCAGCACTAAACTCCATTTAGTGCTTCACCCTTCAGTGTTCCTCCACATGGGGCCTTCCTATCAACACTAACACCATAAAGAAGAGGCGCACGGTAATATTCGTTGAGCCTGATGGCTTGGTTGCTTGCTAAGATATCCAGAAAGCCAATGTCCATAATCTGTGTCTTTGTCCACTTCTCAGATCCAAGGATAAAACCATCCACTATTCTCACGACATCCGTTAGTGCAGCTATTTCGAAAATAAGCACAATGAGCTCTGCACCAGGTTTACTGTGGCACCTGACCAAGATTAAACACTTTGTCTGTTTACTCTTTTAAAATACATCTAAACTGGGATGACGATGGCCTCCTCTGGACAGGAAGTTCCTTTGTTGCAGAAAGGAAGTGAGCTAAGAGTCAGGCTAAAGCAGTTCCACCCACCTGTGGACACCTATTTGTCCTCAAACTACCACGTCCTGTGAGACCGTCGGCTCCCCAAACAGCCCCAAGTAGACGGTTAGCGCTCTATATCAGCCACAGCCCACAAAACAAACAAATACAGCACAGTAACGGCACTGCGCTCAAATGCACCAAAGGCTACACATCCTGACACCAGCAACCAATGCAAGTTTTGGATTTTCATTAGTGGTTGATTGATACGAGTTGTTCATATGAGTGGCTGTAGGGTAGACCAGAGACAACTGAGACAATTTTTTTATATTTACCTTTACACCTTTTTTAAAAATTAAAAATTTATTCAAGGACAGATTATATTGATCAAAAGTGACAGTAAAAGTTTCTATTTCACTCCTTTTCCTGTTTGTTCTGTTCTGTAACTCACTACTTCTTTCATGCTGCTCTTACTATATGTGCCTCTTCAGAATTTGGGGATTTGTCATCTGTTTTTCCCTCATCTGAACAAAATAATCATGATCAATTACTGGAAGCTGCTTGGAAATCAATTTGTATGAAAACTGGTGACAAGGCTGAAGGTGAAAGTTTGTACAAAAGTCAAAAAGTGTGTGACAATATTTAAGTTTAACTGAATCTATCATTTGAAAAATAGTAAACGCATTTGTCTTAACATCTATCCTTGCATGCTAAATTTGCATAAAAATACTTCAAACATCATATTTCTTTTGCTACATGGCACTTTTAATGAGGACAGGAAATGATAGGGAGATCAAGAGGGAATGGGATCAGGAAATGTTTACATGGTTTCTAACGTCATACAAACCTCTGCTGTCGCTGATTAATTTCCGAGTAGTTTTCGTTAAAAACGTAAAAAGCCAGACATAAATCACCTGTTTGGCTTCCTCCACAGTCGTTTGCAGCTTACGGATCTCCTTTTCAAACTGCTCCCTAAGTTTATCCACCTCCTGATCGTGAGTTGCCACCTCCTCTTTCAGAGCTCCTTTGAGAGCGGTCAGCTCCCTCTCACGCCTCCTCAGCAGCTCCTCTTGCTCCTCTTTGGCTAGAAGCAGCTCCTGGAGGTCTAGCTTCAGTTGCATAAAGTCCTAGAGAGGACAGTACAACGTTAGAGGTTCTGCCATCAGTTTCAAGTCTTAATTATTTTGAATATGCAAAGCTGGATCTGTTATGCTACAGATTACTAAAGAGTAAAATTTGAATGGGAAATATACAGCTTTCCATGAAATATTATGTGCCTCAATAGAAGTTATACTATTGTTCATTGTTGTTTGGGATCAATATGAATTTCTGTTATGATTACCAAAGGTGCATTTATTTGATCAAAAATACAGTAAAAACCAGCAATATTATCAAGTCAAGTCAAGTCAAGTCGAGCTTTATTGTCATTCTGCTACATGTGTGGACATATAGTGGAACGAAATGTCGTGTCTCGCAGGACCACGGTGCTACATACTAGTTAAACATAAGATAAACATACAACAATGCAAGTATAGGAAAAGCAATAGAGCTATACAACAGTTAACTATCTGACTATACATATACTAAAAATACTATAACTGCTATACCTAGTTGTCCACACATACACAAACTGAGACTGTACAAAAAACTTTACATAAATACTGTACATGAAATTGTGCAAAAGAGATATATGTACATGAAATTGTGCAGAAAAAATATATATTTTGTACATTATTGTGCAGATTTTGTGGGAGACAGTGCATAGTGCAAAAAGATTTTGTAGTGCAATGCTCAAGTAAACATGTATTATTTTGTAGTGCAATGTTCAAGTAGACATATATTTTCTTAAGAGTCTTTGTGGCAGGGAGTGTTTGTAGAAAGTGTCTAGTGTGCATATAGTGGGATGAGTGCGTTACTACAGGTGGTTTGTATAGCCCACTCACCTGTGTGTAGCACATTCAGGGGTTTGGTCCAGAATTGCACTTAGTAATATTGTCAACAGTTTTTAATGAGTTGGGGGGTGGGAGGGCTGAGGTGTTCATGGTTTCAGAGGGGGACAGGGGGATTGGAGTTAAGAGCTCTCACAGCCTGGGGAAAAAAGCTGTTGAGCAATCTGACAGAGCGAGCTCTATAAAGTAGTAGTACAATTTAAAATACTGGTTTTCTATTTAAATGTATTTTATTCCTGTGATGGCAAAGCTGAATTTTCAGCAGTTATTACTCCAGTGTGTCCCATGATCCTTCAGAAATCATTATAATTAAAGACACATTTTTTATTATTAGCAATGTTCAAAACAGTTATGCTGCTTAATATTTAAGGATTCTCTGATGAATAGAAAATTTATTTGAACTATACATTTTTTGTCACATTATAATACGTCTTTACGGTCCTTGATGAATAAAAATATTAATGCTGTACCTCCACCATGGCCTCTTTGTCTGTGCTGTCTGTTTGAGATTGTTTGGCTCCATCCAGCTCATCATGCATCTCTGAGAGCTGGTCCTGCAGGTCTCGGATCTCAGTCTGGTACTGCTCTTTCTCCATTTTCACCTGGTAGAGTCTGACAAACACAAAAATACACTCAGAATACCTGCATTCTGTAGAGAAACAAGAGCCAGCACAGACAGCCCTGGTAATCTGCTGAGCTCATGTCCATATAAACCCCTGCCAATTCAAACCATGGTGACACAGAGGATAATTTACACTTTATTTTGACAACCTTAGATACAGGCGGGATGGAGAAATCCCAGAAACTAGCATATCTGAGGGTAGTGTAGATTTTCACAGCGTTAGAAGGATTCACATCAGGGCCAACACCTGTAAGTTTTACTTCAGCTCCAAAGTTCATAGTGAACACATAGGTCGCTCATAAGTATAAGCAGGGCCAAGCAGACATTAACCAGCAACTTCTGTATTGAATTTGGGGTCAAATTCTGCAGAATTTAAATAAAGCTAAAAGTTTAACATATGAGCTTTTAACTGAATTTGTCAATTACAGGTGTTCCATTTTTACTGAATTTTCTACATATTTATTGTGGGTCTTTCCACAGGACAGTATCTTACTCCTCCACTGTAGTGCGCAGGTCAGCCTCTGTTTTACTAAGCTTGTCCCGCAGTCTGCTGCACTCGGCTTGACTCTGGTCCAGCTCTCTCCTCAAGTCTTTCATTCCTGTTCCCACCTTCTGCTGAGTCTCACTCAGATCGCTGCGTTTCTGCAGGAGAGACATAATAAGAAATGACAGTAAGGACATGAAATGACAGTAACCTTACTGAACCTTAAAAATCATTGACTGTTTGGGCAACTTTTTTTGGATTTAAGGCCCAGTCTTTATAATAAGCCAGTAATTGGTTAATTTGATTACTGATCTTAAGGGGTGACAGGAGTGAGATTTTCAGTCAACACGGAAGCTTCTAACAGACTGACCAAACAGACAGAGCAGGGGTCCAAGGTACATTTGACGAGTTAAAGCTGCAGAGATATTAGTGGAGAGAGAGAGTGTTTCACCGTTACCTTGCTTTCATCCTCAAGCTGTTTCTTAAGATCAGCGATTTCTTTTTCCAGTTCTGCTTTCTGCTCCTGAAGGGCTCTAGCCTGGGCTGCAAGGTCTGGAGACTGAAAGAGAAATGTTTATAAGCAACAGAGCTCTTTTCAGTGCTATATGACAGTAATTCAGATTCACACTGAAGCAAACTAAAAACAGCAGGTTCTCAAAAAAATCTCTGTTTTAATTAGAAATATTTCAAAAGATGGGAATCTGTAATGCTTTTTCACTCTAAGCTGGTTTTTCCATATACAAGATTTCATGATTTTGTATGTGTGAGTGTTAAAATTAAAAATATATAATAATTTAAAACTAAAATATGTAAAAGATTAGATTCTGGTCTGATTTTGCTTGCTTATGTTTAAACATTAGCCATGACTATGCTGTTCGCTGAGTAAATAACCTCAGTCAGCCTTTATACTTTCTCCAAGAGATAGACTAAGTCTCTCTTAAAAGAGGCTCACAGTCTTAGCTGTTTGTTGAACCCAGTTACAATGCCACAACAACGGCTCACTTTGTTGTCGCCTTGCACATTCCCAGCGGCCCGTGACTTCAAGGTCTGGATTTTTTCAAACACCAGGTTGACCTTCCTCTTGGTGGTGTCATCGTTATCATTGCTCCTGCAAAACATGTCACAAGTGCTCATAATTCATTCAGATGGTTTGAGAGTCCTTTTCTCTAAGCCAACATGTGTTGATAGTGTGAGTGTGACTGGATCAGAGTATAATCCCTGATATTTCTGGGAAAAATCAGCCTGGCTCTTTGCCTAAGTGGAAAGTACAGAGTACTCAAGCTTTGATGTGTCACCTCATGACCTGCCCACCCTAATTACTGCCTTCTTTTAACAAGTCACATGTGTATCTGAGCAGGGACGCGAACGCCCGCATGTTCCCAGGGCACTCGAGTGATGCATCAGGGAAAAGCACAGAACATTGGGTTACTGCCATGCATATACAGACTAAAGCATATCATTAGATTTCACAAAGAGAGAGGAGAAACCAACAGACCAGCACTGCCTCTCCTTCAAACACACACACACCTCCCACAGAGCGGACTGTCATTAACGGTTTCATGACGTAAACTGCTGTCGCCAACAGACGTGTCATGTCACAACACTGCTGACAATATATTTTTGCTCCATTACAACCACCATGACCTTGGTGCATCTACGGCACGCGCCATTGAATGGTAACTAACCACTACCTCAGGACTCAAGTCTTGTGTTTTGGGCTGGTTAATAAAGGTTGCCATTGACCAGAAGATATCTGATCCTACATCTGCAAGGATTCAGAGGGTTCACAGACACTGGTGTATAATCCGCTCTGCTTACCTCCCTCCATGCAGCACATAAGGAATGCAGAGAGGGCGGGACTTTTGACATCAAGAACATGGAGTTCAGGGAGGGCATGGGTTCAGCTATTCACAAGAGCAGGTTGGGCCGTCGGGCACCTACAGCATGCGTTTGAAGCTGTGCAGTGATCATGCAGGATTAGATGAGAGCAGGAAACAGTGCTGTTTTGGGTAGAAATTTAGTCCGAGCAAAATAACAGATTTGAGTTGTTGGCAGTGAGGCAAAGAACGGTCTGGAACATCTAACAACCAGCTTTTTTGAGAGCTTATCATAATAAATATGACTTGCCATTTTGATGTGAGATGTTAGAGGAGTAACATTAAGAACCTGTTTTTTTCTTAGGGTGAGATAGAGGTGTGGGAGTGCGAGTTGTGAGTGGATGATTCTACTGTACACAAATCAATGTAGGGGAGGTAAAATTCTTGTAGTGTTATCATTATGTGTCAGACGATGTGGAAATTACCTTAAATTCCAAGAAAAATCTCACTTCTCAGAAAAAAAAAGAGTGAACACTATTGAGTAGGAAACAACCGTAGACCAATAAGGACACAATTGTCACGGTTTTAACTTGTCAAAAACTGTAGTATGCCAGATTAAAGCTGTGTGGTGAAACCGACATGTAGCAGGAAAAATAGTACAGGAAATGATTTCATATAGAGGTGCCCTGCAGACCTTCATGACTGTTTGTTAAGGCCAATAATAATAAAATAAATAAAATGACAACACTCCAAAAATCACACAATAAGTATATGTATAAATCTCATTTGTCATTGACCAATTAATAAATATTTTTAAGTTTAATGTTTTTGATAAAAAAACTGACAAAACATTATCATGTTATGATATAAAATATTAAGATATTATGTTTAACAAATCCATATAAAACAATTTGGAAATTGCACCCACCCATCTTTGAGGTAACTGAATAAAATCTGCTTGGCAGTCTCTTCATTTGTTTGTTGTGAAAGCTCTTCTTGACCTTTCAGAAGATCAGGCGTCACCTGAGCAAAAACATAAAAAAAAGGAAATAAATGTCATCATATGTATATGTACATAAAACAAATTACTGGAATATTAGAATAGCAAAGAGGAATACTATGCATTCTTACCTGAGCATCCACTTCAGTGCTTGATGTTTTACCATTGACAGCGGGATGGGAAATTGATCCTGTTTTCACACTTGACAGGCACTTCATACTCTGTGAGGGTTTGGCCTCTTCATTTTTATTCTCTACAGGTGCTACAGAGGGACGACTCTGGGGATTCTTGTACCCTAAAATAGCAGCTGAAGAGTTGGAGACTGTGCCCTGAGGAGAGCCTGGAGCACTTTTAACTTGTGTTGTGTTTCTTAGGTTTATCCTGGGTCTGACAGTGGAAATTGGTGACATTTGGGAGGCCTTCACTCCAGCGGCCTTCTGCAGGAGCAGTGACGGGCGAAGGAGATGCTCTGTAGACCTGCCTTGATTCCGACTAACTTCATCCAAATAGTCAGAGTCACCCCCAAGCACGAACGGCAAGGCGCTATCAACACTACGGGAACGCTTGCGGTCTTCTGGGTTAAGTCGATTCCTCCGCCCTGACCGACCCCTGCGTGGTTGAGTCTCTTTGTTGTCAAACCTCTTGATGAGTTCATCCACACCTGGAATTGAATCAGTATCAATGTCACGCCCTGTCCCAGGCAGGAAAGGGATGTAGCGCCGGTTCTCATGACGGTTAATAGTCTCCGCATAAAGCTGGTCCAACTGGTCTTCCTTGGTTGGTGTGGTGGAGCCCAGAGAGGAGTTTCGGGAGGAGGAAGACTGCAGCACCGGGCCACTGGAGTCAATACGGCGCAAGGGCAACACGTCTGGTTTACGTCGACTTCGTTCCAAACTAGAGTTGGCACTACTTACTGAGCTGGAAGGTCTAGAAGAGGCCTTGGTTTGGTCATTGGGGTTGTTGGCTATTGTAGATGGCTGAGGAACTGGAAGGCGTTGTGAAGGCTGAGATGGAGTCTGGTAGGGCACTGGAGTCTTAAATGGTGGCTTAACCTGAGGTTGTGCTTGAGCAGGCGGTTTGACCTGAGGCTGTGGCAGAACATGGTCTTTGGCTGGACCGGTTTGAGGTTGGACATTGAACGGGAGTGTCTGGGGACGAACCTGAGGTTGGGCGTGTCCCCTGTCATCCTGTAAAGATGGTTCTGGAACTTGGCTGGAGGATCTAGCTTGGCTCACAACTGGGGAGTTGGCTCTGGGTAGGGATCCTGGATAGGAATTTCGAATCTCAACTGAAGGAAGACTTCGAAAGCTATCAAGAGTATTGCTCTCAGGGTCATATGGCTTGAGAATCTCTGGATGCTTTTGGAAGTTTAACAGACTGGACAGCTTCTTAGGGTCGGAAGTCCCATTGGGAGGACCTCCGTGGAGCTTTGGAGACATAAAATCCATATATGGGCCTTCAGAAAGATTCTTCCTGGTTCCTTTGAAATCATATTCATCATAATTTAACGGGCTTTCAGAATCCATATATCCATTTTTGTTTTGTGGAACTGCATAGGGGTTCGGACCTCTGTCTTGGTTATTGAGGACCACATAGGGGTGTCCATCTATTCCTTGAACTCTGATACTGAGGCCATAAGTACCATTGGTCTGGCCTCTTGAGCAAGAAGGCTGCGTATAGCCTTGTGATAGTCCAGTGTTTGGCATGCCGCTAACTCTATAAGACTCCATCAGGAACACTGAGAGGAACAACCAAATCCCTCTCTGTGGAGCGGCTCACCTCTGCAAACAAAGCCATAGTCTCATTATTACACAAGTAGTCTGTCGATGCTTACGCTATCTTTGCATTTCTAAAAGACCACAATGAGACTGTCTGACAACATTTGATTATGCCATATAGTTTACCTTTAAAATAAGATAACTGTGCAAAATTTATGTAGCAAAGCTTTTTAGACCCAAAACCAAAGTAAAGCTTTTAGCATGATCCTCCACCACAAACAAAGTTTGTTTGAACAAAACAGGACCTTTCAAAGCCTTTTAAACATATCCATTGCTCAGGGTTTGGAATTTATTCTGAGACAAACATTGACACAGGCACGTGCCACAGTCTTTGTAGGTATTCCAAGGAACTTGAGTTAGATGACGACTTACGGTATCTGACGCCATTACAAACAGTGCAACAATGACCAGTAACTTGATACAAGCATGCCAAGCATGCAGAAAATTAAGTAACTGCAAATTAAGTAACTTTCAGCCCGGTCTCACACTTTATAATCTCAAGCATATTGACATTGCTGACTAAAGCTAACAGAAAGTGTAATGTGGGTTATATCTCAACAAAAAAACAAACATTGGCAAAAAAATAAAATAAAAAAGTAAATGATGTCACTGTACAGTATGGTGGCTGCGTTAGAAAGATAAGCGGAAGGAAAAAAACAGAGGAAGTCAGATTTAATATTCAATTGTCTTGAAACATCTGGTGACTAAATTGTCTGTCAACAGCTATGTCTGTATAGCGTTTTCATTTAATTTGGTTCTTCGAGTACAACTTTTTCAAAACGCTGCCAATTTTGACTGTAAACAATCAGAAACACCCAGTTGCACTCATACTGTGTTCGACAGTGTCATCACATCCAAAGAATTTCAGTGAAATACGCTATGAGCAACAGTATTGTGCCTCAGGAATGGCAAAACACAAAGCTGCAAAAATATCACCCCACTACAGGCATCACACCAGGCAACAGGCTATTATCAGTTTCCTCTGGACCCCACTGATAACATCCTTTCACCTCAAAGACAACAAAAGATTGCATGAGTCATATTGATGTCTTTGTTGCAACAGCAAATGGTATGACCAACGCATGCAGTGTATTACGATGCATGCTACCTGTGAGTTCCCTGAGGGCTTGACAATGAAGAAAACAAAGACGGCATTGGTTCATTTTCAATGGGCAAATAAAGAATCCCTTCAGAGACTATAGGTTGAAAGCATAAAATTGGAAGGATAAAAAACTACTACAAAAACACTAAATAAAAAACATCATCATAAACAAACAAGCCAAAAATGAAAGTTCTTCTCATCATCCAACACACTCAAGAAAGCAGAAGAGACTAAAACTTTCCAGCTCCATAGAGTGGGATGAGAAAGAACAATAAGGGCAAGTTAAAAAGCGCCAAGCCCCCTTATCCACAAGGAACAGAGCTCTGGTGCAGAAACAAGGATATGACACAACAGCCTCTTTCAGCTCCTGTATCACATGTACTATGTGCAGAGGGACTCAATGGTGTTAATGTAGCTCCTTTCCTCTCATTGTGCTCACTGGAAATGTGTAGCTCTGACAGTGAAGTTAACTCAGGCTGGGCCAACTCTTGCAGCAAGGCCTCCACTTGCATTTTTCTGGTCAAACTGTCTTAAGTTTAACTCTCGCTACCATCTCCCAAACTTTGGCCCTTATCCAGACCAAATACATGGCCACAGCTATGGAACATGAACAAAAAAATATTCAACACAGAGGTTTATGGATAATCATTCTCTAGATAACGGAGCAAACACTAAGAGGGATAACAGGAATCCTCAGCCATCTTACAATGCACTTTCCTTTGCGTTTACTTACATCAGGCAGACTGCATGGATACTGTTTGATCAAAATAACTTCATGTTTTTAAATGCAAGTGAATTTACATTTTTGTTTACACTACACTGCAAATCTAATCGTATTAAATAATGCAACTATTTATTTTTGGGGGGTTGCATTTCTATGCACAATGCAGCTAAAACATGCACACGGTTGAGCCAAAAGTTTTTTTTTTTTTTAATTGCTTTCTGCATACTAATTAATGTTTTACGTAATTATTACCAAACAGTCATCCTAACAGATGCTCCAAGCACTGCAGGTGCAGTTTAATAATATAGTTTGTTCTTTCATACAAGAGCATTATCTGTTTAGGTGCTCATTAAAGTTTATACACTTTAATTTCAACGTTTTAATAATCTTTATCTCATCTACTACCATGTTTCCCAAATGCCTCTAAAATAGCAGAGATTCGCACACTTATGAAAACAAAATCCAGAATCAGCACTTACCGCTGTCTGTCGTTTATCCAAAAAAATATGCGTTTATATGTTGGTCAAGCTCTCAAACAGCTGTGACACAAAACGAAAACTCCATCTCCTCTCAGTTATTCAAAGTCACTTGTTGCACGTCTTGTTTTCAGACTAGTTGTACTTCACACACACGGGTTATTGAAGAGCGTAAAGCCCCGCCCACAGCCCCACCACTGACTCCACCCACCGCTGCAGCCTGATTCACGATCAGCTGATGGGCTGCTGGATCAGAGCGCATTTCACATTTCACCTGATCTCAAGACAAAATGCGCAGAAACCGGGTGTAGGCCATCCAAGCCCTTGTACTTCCAGTATCGGTGAAATCAAGGGTTTACATGTGATAATGAATTATTAAGAGAGGATAGAGAAAGTAGGCTATATGGGCCATTTTCAAGATGGGAACAAACATGTCCCTTGATTTTTCAGTATTGAAAACAATTGTAAACCCTTAAGACATTTAATAACCTACCATTTTATTAGTTAAATATCATGAAACGAATAATTCAGAAACATTCCATTCGTGCTAAAATCCACGCAACAGCTTTCACAGCACCCATATAGGAATTTATTTTTATTTATTTATTTATTTTGCATAGCAACGCTTTCTTATGTAAGGGACAATCTTCGAAAGGATGCACTATTTAATATGTAATGGTTTGGATCTGTTTTGTTTTAAACATTTTTTTTTTAATTAGGCTACTTGAACTTGCCAAGTAAAAAGCAAAACAAAATAAGTAATAATAATAATTTACAAATAAAAGTACAAACTGTTGTGTTTCTGAGGTCTAGTTTAGAGAAAGAATCATATGTGGTTATTTATTTACCTTTCATTTTTTTAAATAGTTTATTCCACATGGTTAATTTCCATGTATTTGTGTATTTAATGTTGGTGTAGAAGATTTTATTTATTTATTTAATGATTCAGTGTTATAGGCTAATGATTTCCTCATCGTCCAGCATCATCATAAAATCATTTTGTTAAGGGTTTGTCTTGGTGCTACAATAACATAAACAATAAAACAATGAACAAAATTCAAGTTGTTCTTTATGATTAGTAATAATGTCAAGAAAAGCATTTAGCGTATATATATTTTCCATCTGCTTTTATGCAGGAAAAACAACCTTAATTAAATTTTGCAGTGCTAGAGAGAATATCATTATACAATATATCAAAAACAGATGTCATCAAAATGTCAAATTCCCTTGGAGCATTATGAATACGTAATAACGTGTACTGTTGTATTTTTCCTTACTGTGTGTATGTGGCCTACACTAACTGTGCAGATATTCACCCAGCATCACACACTGACTAAACGATGCCCTGACAGCGCCATCTAGTGATAAAACACTGCAGACAGCAGATTTACATAATGCAAATGACAACACGACCCTTACAGTGATGCCAAACACACTTTAACACCCTAGTGTCTTCACACTGCTAGAAAACTGATAGAAAAATATAATGAGACAAAGCCAGTAATGTTTACCTATAGCACAATCAACTTAAGTGGAAAAATTTAATTGCAACTGAATAAAGTAAGCTTCAACAAACATAAATGATAACAAAACTGTTGTACAGATGATGAATGTAATAGTGAAGATGCACTGGCTGCTTTTTGAGGGTGTGCAGTTAACAGATCTCATCAGATTTGGCTGTGACAGACACATGGCTGTCCTCCCCCCCAATAGAAGTAGTTTCTGACAGATTAGGAAAATAAATGTTTCTATTATACCTCCAAATCTATCACAGTGAAAAAGAAAACCTCAGTTTCAACCTCCTTAATATAATATGAGGAGATAAATGGGTCACCGACTAGAGGAGCACAGGGTGATAACTTCACAAGCAATCATTTATCAACCATGTTTGTTTGTTTCGTTTTAATGTACACAATTTTGGTGTCCTTAAAGAGATTCATCCCAAAATGGAAATTCTATCACTTACTCATCCTCATGTCATTTCTAAACCTTTTAGTAGGCTAAGTTAGTAACACAGCTTAATTATCCTGTAAACCAAATTGCATTTGTCCTTATAAGAACAATATATATATATATATACGTATATACCCAAGAACTAAGAGCAAAAACAACTTGTGGGTAAGTCTCGTGTAAGTACTGACGACTCCAGCCTTTGTCATGGGTCTGCAGTGTTTTGATGTCTGTGGTGGGTGCAGTCGGTCTTGTAGCTGTGAGGACTGAGGAGCTGCAGGGAAACACAAAAGAATCTCTATTTAAAATCCCTGCAGCATGTTCAGCAGGGAGCGCTGTCTGTCCCCGTTTGGGGATCCAGGGGTCCGGATGAGATCCAGCGATAGAGGTGTTGCAGTGCTTTACATACGGCTTCATACTTTCAATTAGTTTAACGTCTTTAGAGTTTACACACATATATTAGTGTTATTATAGGCTAATGAATATTATTATATAAAAATAATATCTAGGCTATATATTAATTTCTTCACTTGAAAAATTTAATGCAGCCCAGTTAACCCCATTTTCACAAAAAAAAATGAAGGAATTAAGACTCACTTTCCTCTATTTTGTCACAACTTTGCCGTCCGTATTGAAGACGCCATGACAAGTTAAAGTTTTCTTTAAAAAGCGCATCTCGAGACACCTGCGTTTTTTTTATTTTTATTTATTTTTTTTTTTGCTGTAGGCTATTTAAACGCAAGACGCGCCCTGTGTGAACGGTCCCTTATGTGGGCTACATTAATAAGACCTGCACATACTTTTTTTTCAGCTATTTTAATGCCACTTTCCACTGTTAGAGTTTATAATTGGTCTTGACAATCTTTCAAGATAAAGCTTTTTCCCTTCAGTGTCAGTTAAACGAGGTGCGTAGCCTTCGGAAAATGTTGATTATCGACCTCAGACTAAATGTTATGAACTGTGGATTGTCTGTTCTTAAATAAAAATAGATAACATGAAAACAACTACTGTATGCCGAAATACTGTCGGTAACAGTTACAAATCTTTAAGTTGCTTGCCTAGATCCAGCTATGCATCCATAGGCTTTTGAGATTAATGGGATAGTTCAAATTTCTCTGCTCATTGACTTCCATAGTATCAAAAAAAAAAAAAAAAACACTACGCAAGTCAATGGGGACCGACTGATGGTGAACTATCCATTTAAAATTAGATTATAATTAAAAATATTCTTTTCTTTCTTTCTTTTTTTATTTTTATTTTTATTTATTTTTTTTTTTACAGTGAACTGAATATCATCAGTTCGATAGATTAAGCAAAAATGTATGAGTCTGAATTGTTGGACTTGCATAAAATTGACAAAGTCAAGACTTCTGACACTTCAGACCAAAATATCAATTTTAAGGAGTGGATATCAACATTTAAAGATGGCTACTTTTATCCTAGATTAATTTTATGTTAATAATAGTTTATCAGCAGCTCTCACATTAAATACATTATTTAAGAAAGGTCATGGGACACCAAGTGAACAAAATTTGTCTAAGCAGAACTGTAGCACTGGTATACTGTAATATAAGCAAGTATTAGTAATAGTATCATATTAGTACCAGTTTAGAAGAATTCAGTGCATGAATTTTAAATATAAAATCTGGTAAATATAAAAGTCTGGTACACAGAACCCTAACCGTGGTCATCAAATGTAAACCCAACAGCGATTTCACTGAAAGGAAAAGAGTCAGCAGGAGCGTTATGATCAAATGCATGTCAGCCTGAGAGATCCTTGTTTGCGGTCCAGCAGGAGAAGCCAAGATGCTCCTATCAGCAAGCCTACCATGACACTCCCTCGCTGGGCTGTCCCAGGCAGCCAGATCCACAGGAAGTCAGCTCGCAAACACGGTGGTCCCATGCTTATAAAACATTACCCATTTTTCTAGCTGACTGCAAGTAAACACTCCGGTGTTTTGATAAAGGCAGGAAGGAATATGCACACAGCCACACAAAAACACACACACACACAGGAAATGGGACAAAGCCTTCCCACCCAGCCAGCGGAGTTGGAGCGGCCTCCAGATGAGGTGTTGTGTTGGAAGGCTGACAGAGTCGGAATTGGCCCGAGGTCTCTCCAGCATTTAGCAACCTCTTCCCTAGTGCCGTTCCTGTCTCACAGCAGATCTGGGGCCCAACCTGTCAGCGCAGGACAAATCCAATGAGAAAGCATCTCTCGCACGCATGTACAGAGACATAATTTAGGGCAGATGTGTAAGCCAAGGAGATGAGTTCTGGGATTTAGTTTAGTCTTTTAATTGGACAGCCAGGACTGATGTCATTGCACAAAAATGTACGGATGAGATGAAAAATGAGAAATAAAAAGAGAGAACTGTTATTAGAGTTTCGTGAGGTATGCTGGAAGTTGCGTTGCGCAGAAAGACTCTGTCTGTAAACCATTCACCACTACTGGGACAAAACAGGTGCTCCCATATTTCACAACTGACACAGAAATGGGAAAAACAAATAATTTAATTAGGAAGCAAAGTCAATTAACACTGGGAATACGTGGGAATATGCACAACCCCCGCAATGAAAGAGCGGCAGTCAAGAGCGTCATACTCCCATACTATTTTCCCATGATCATTCACTAGAGACGCAAAGTATGTTTGTCTTTCAGTCAAGTTAAAGACAGATGTTGAACTCTTACAACTGAAATCTGAATTACTTAAAAAATAAATAAAAAAATCTTTTTTTTTCCCAAATAAAAGCTAAATATTGTTTTATCAAACAATACCTTTTTTGCCCTTTAAATATTGCATTGTGTTTTCACACTGTACTGAAAACAGAAAAGCATTCCATAGTGCTTTTGAAAGAAAACCCACTGTAAATATGATAAATGAACAGTGTTTGTGCAGTACTTTAAATAGACTTAATAGGAAAGTTCACACAAAAATGAATATTCTGTCATCATTTACTTACCCTCAACACACACACACAAAAAAAGATAATTTGATGAATTGGTAAACAAACAGTTTCATCCATACAATGGAAGTCAATGGTAAATCTTTGGTTACCAACATTCTTCAAAACATCTTTTATGTTCTGCAGAAGAAAGAAAGCCATACAGGTTTGGAATGACATTAGGTTTTTTTTAAGCTTATTTGTATATGTACAAAACTCTTTTGAAAGCCCAGCACACATAATGCCAAAAGCTTTGATGCAATAATTCAGATATGAGTGAAATGAAGTTCTGTATTTTAATCCAGTTTTGCTGTATGAAGCTGTAGATGAAAACCAAATGCTGAGAAGATAAAAACCAAATGCTGAAAGAGGGAAATAAAGGCACATACAATTGAGTTAAAAAAGATGGCACATTTATTGCTACATAAATGTTATATACATATTGTGTTTTCTGTTACAGAGACAGAAAAAGAAAAGAATTCGACTTCTTACTGCTGGTTTTCTGATGTGCATTGACAATACCTTGAATTTTGACATGGGTACAAATCGTTCATCAACCAACAATGCAGACTGGAGACAGAGATGGAGAGCACATCCTCTGGAACATCGAGCTCGTACAATACCCCATACGTACTAGACTGCGAGCTACAATCCTACTTATGTTCTTAAGATGCTATCGATAATCTTTTTTATAATAATGGACAGGTTATGGTAAATAACCGTACATTTTTTACTATCTAATATAGTAAAATAAAGTAAGAAACTTTTTACTCAAAACTTTTGATTTCAAAAATCTAGAAAGAGTAATATTTAGAATTCAAGAAATGTTCTTACAATATTATTGTATAAAAGACTAACTATAGTGAAAAATAAGCCAAATGTTTTTTTTTTTTATCCTTTTCATACATTTTTTTTGTTATGAGGGAAAGCATCAGGGCATACAGCAAAATCTAACATATCCAACAGAGGAAAAACAGGAAAAGGGGAAAAAAAACAAAACAACAGACAAAGAGATGACTCATAAACTCGATTCATTTTCAGCTGGCAAAAATACAAGCTCTTGAATACTGAAATGTATAACAAGGCCACAAAGACCAGTGGATTTCACGATAATTTTAAGGAAGGAAACTCTCCACAAAGCTAAGAAAGAGAAAAAACACAGAAGGAAAATAATGCTGATATTCTGAAATCTTTCCTTAAGTTTTGTTCTTTTGACTTTGTATTCGAGAGAGTGGTTCATATGAGAATGTGACAGTCTTGTTTCAATGGTGTGAACGCATGGAAGACAAACAGACAGGGCAGAAAAAGAGATCCAAAGCAAGACGGTTTTTAAAAAAAAAAATTTTTGGTCAAAGAAAAACTCATACATTACAAAACGAAAGTGGTGACTGCTGTTCTCTTTAGATTCACAAAGAAAACAAATAATGGCAGAAAAAATCCTGATCCAAACTGGCTTTGTTCATCATTTCCACTGTTTGCTGATTTTGATGCTTCACAGAGTTTGAATTCATAGAGCTTCTCTTTTTTTCAAACAGACATTGCGCTCACATTCTGCTGATCAAGTATCAAGTACTTCAATGCATGAGGGGAAAGACAAAGCCATTCTAAGTAACTTAGAACATCCTTCTATTTTCACACGACAAATATACGCTTTACTATGAAGCCTAGAGAGATGCTTTGTATACAATTACAAATAAACATATAACATGTGGTTACTTTGAGTATTTCTTTTTTTTTCTCTTTTTTAAAATTGTTAATGGTTTTAAAAAAACAAAAGAACATAAAACAAAACTTCAATTCAGGCCAGGTGAATTAATGGTCTTCGTTTTAAATCCAACTCTTCTTCCAACAGTGCCATGTCTCACGGTATAACAGAGATTCCTCAGTACAGATGCCCTCGGCATAACCACGGCTGTTCGACCTAATAAAGTAACGTCTGAATACAAACAAACTGAATCGGAAATACGTCTTTCTCTTTACCCTTAACACTATATGGCAAAGGAATCAAAAGGACGAGACTGCGTCCCCTTTCCCGTTTAAGACACTAAGAAATATGCAGGGAATGCTGGGGTTTTGTAACATTCTGCTTTCCGTATCTGTACTGCTCACTAATGAGTATAAACATGTCAGCTTGTGTTCGACCTTTGACCTTTCAGTAAAGCCAGAGTTTGCCGTTCCACCATCGTCTCCACGACACAGGGAATCCAGTCAAAAACGCACAGGCTGATCCCATTTCGCCTCACTCATAACTTTCTGTCTGTGACGAGGACTCTGAGCTACACTATCAACATACATCATAAAGAATTAGGTAGTTTTGGTTTCTCATGCTGTTATTTGCGGAATGAACGTATGATAAATATAAATAATATATTATTTCTTTTTCCTTTTCTTTTTAGACACAGGGACCCGTCGGATTCTTTCACGAGGGCACGGAATTTGATCTGAATATATTAATCTGATCGAGTGGATGTCTTGAGCGGAGAGGCCCTTCCACAGACAGCACACGGACAAACTGCAGATCTACCGAAACGCCACCAGCTTCTCATAGCAATGTCAGAACTTTCCCTTTAAACATAGACTTATAGCTCAGTAACATAATAAATAGGAAAAAAACAAACAAACGATCAAAAAAGAAAAAAACAAACAAAAAAAAAAAAACAATTGCTGTTACAATGCATTCGTCAATTCAGTTTAGGCACAAGGCAACTTCCACGTTCAGGGTGGAGGGGTGGCGACAGTCTCTGATTGTACAGCTGCGGCACACGGCTTGCAGACAGCGATATGTGCGGAGGGTTTTATGCTTGAGAATTTTTTTTCTCTGGTGGGCAGAAAGTTGCTTATCGATATGGGATGTCTTCACAGGGAGCTGGGCACTTGCCAGTTTTCTTCTATCTCAGGATTGCTTAACGGTGGAATTTTGCTTCGAGTGGTCTGTCTTTTCAAATTTGTGTCACAAACTGTGAGTCCTGTCCGCCTGTGGAAAGCAAGGTCACCGACTCTGTCTAACACACGCCATCGGGATCCATTTGATCTGAAAGTGAGGGAAAGATAAGGACATTGCTTATGATCCATTGTACTGACACTCAAATCACTTCCTTATGTGTTATCCAGTACCGTTCAAAAGTTTGGGGTAAGATTTTTTTTTTTTTATAATATATAAATAATATTTATAATTAATACTTTCATTCAGCAAGGATGTCTTAAATTGATCATAAGTGACAGTAAAGACATTTATAATGTTATAAAATATTTCAATTTCAAATATATGCTGTTGTTTTGAACTTTTCATTCATCAAAGAATGTTTCTTGAGAACCAAATCAGCATATTGGTATAATTTCTGAAGGCTCATGTCACACTGAAGACTGGAGTAATGACTGCTGAAAATTCAGCTTTGTCATCACAGGAATAAATTGTATTTTAAAATAGAAGTTTTTAAAGTTTTAAAATTGCAAATTGTAATAATATTACATAATATCACTGTTTTATTATATTTTTTTAAAAATTAAATGCATAAGATACTCCTTTCTAAAACATTACAAAAATCTTACAGACACCAAACATTTAAACAATATTGTAACTGTATACATCAGGAGTAATATAATCTCTTATTATAAAGTCTAGATCAGTCAATACATTCCAAAACCTAGTTTAAGGCATCGGGTGCATTTCTAATGTAAATGTTCCTAAAGAAAAGTTTTGGAGCAGAGCTTGTGCCTCAGCAAAGCAAATAATCTTGCTTGTGGTGTCGTATTTTAACCACCTGCCCGTTTTACATCTCTGTGTGGAGCTGATCGTATTTACCTGGCTGTTCACAGATGGCCCATGGGGTTGGATGTGTCTGTGAGGCCCGGGTGCACAGGCGGGTGGGCTTGCTGGGGGTCACCTGAAACCCCTGACACCTTCTCCTCCTCCCTCCTCTTAAGGCAGGCTGCTTTGGGGTTTAGGTTCCTCTCTGCACACAGGAGAATTCATATCAGCTCACCATAGTTTATAGAAAAATACAGAAAAAAAGAAATCATAACACTTTTATAAAGCTTTCATTGCTTTATAAAACCAGCTCTCTGAGATCTGTTGAACTGATTATTATAAATTAGGGCTGTTGCCAGGGGCCCTAGTAAAACATAACTGATAAACCTGACAGCGGAGATTACCATACTGACCTGGGAATCATGTTTCCTGATAGTATTTCAGTAATCAGAATCAGAATCAGAATCAGAATCAGAATGAGCTTTATTGGCCAGGTATGCTTACACATACGAGGAATTTGTTTTTGTGACAGAAGCTCTACAGTGCAACAGAAAGACAGCAACAGGACAGGGCACAGATAATAAAAGAATAATTTACAAATAGGCAATGTACAAATAGCAAAAACACAATATATAGACAATTATGGTGTACAGGTCTAATATGTGCAGATCTGAAATGAAAAAAAAAAAATCATGATGTGTCTGTTTAGAATCAGAACTAGCAATGCCAGATTTGTGAATTAATAATATAATATTGATCTAATCAGTCAGATGGTTTTGCAAAAAGGTCTGCAACTGTTCAATTTAATACACTGAGACAGTTCACTCATGCACTGATTGATTGTTTCTCACACCAAAATAGAATACTTTATAAGTCAGAAAACAAAAAGAGTGCTGGATTAGGTGGATTTTTACAATGCACTGCATGAAACAAAACTTATAAATGTCTTTTATCATTTGTCAACGATGAAGCTAAACTTTTTTGTGCACGTAGCTTGTGAACAACTCTGTATGGCAGCTAAAGACAATATATATCCATAATAGTGTAAAAAAAAAAAAGAGACATTGTTTCTGACTGAAAAAGATTAATTGTGATTAAATATTTTATATTTGACTGACAGATCTTATACACTCAAACCAAAAATTATTCAGACACAGATATAATTTTGGTAATTTTTTTCCTAGAGTGTGCAGGACACTATAGTTAATTTATGTAAGTGAGGATAGCAAAATAAAGTAAACTGACATATTATACCCAAAAATTCTTCATACAGTGGACTACCAGTAAAATTTATAAAAATTTGAGACCAAAAATTTGATTTGACACTTTGACCTGACCATGTTTTGTTACCTTTCTATCAAAGTTATCTGACATTATCAAGATGAATTTGTTCTGACACAGTTTAACTCGAGTTCTTGTCATATTTTATTACCATTTTCTAAACTATAGCAAATAAACTGTGATAATGTGAGAAATTTTGAAGGTCTGAATAAATTTTGGTTTGACTGTAATTCCTTAGTGATTATCAAGATGAAATTGTTCTGACACAGTTTAACTCTGAGGTCATATTTTATTACCATTTTCTAAAGTATAGCAAATAAACTGTGATAATGTGAGAAATGTTGAAGGTGTATGAATAAATTTTGGTTTGACTCTATAAACATGACATAACTGCATTGTGCTGAACAATGTCTGACCTCTGACTTGCTGTTCGAGGCTGAGAATGACAGCGACGGCCTGGTGAAGAATGAGCAGTTTGGTCTGGGGCTTCTCGCTCTTCAAGTGCAGCTGACACATGCGGCCCAGCTCTTTGAACGCCTCGTTGATGTCCCGGACTCGCAGCCTCTCACGGGCATTGTTGGCCATCCTCCTCTCGCGCTCACGCTCTGCCTTCTGCTCGGGGTTCAGGTCCTCGTCTTCATTGACACTGCTGCAGAACAGTTCACAACTGTCAGACAAGATGGAGGGAATAATGTGGCCTTGACACCTGAACACTGCACCTATATGTGCTTGATGTGCCATTTAATTTCAGGCATTAAGTAAACAGAAGTGGTGCTCTGGCATATCTGAATACAGTACTGATAGATTCACTGTCTCTGAGGTCAATGTTGAAGTGCTGAAGGACACTTTGATGAGCGGTTGCCTTGCCTTGGTCGAGTGCTTCCCCGAGTCTGCTTCATATCCCTTTTATCACTCTCGTCGTCTGATTTGAGGTCGTCAGAGGAGTGGTTATCATGCATGTCATCTTTGTCTTGATTTTCGACCTTCAGGTCCAGAGGAGGAGCAACCTGACCGGCCAGAGCGCTAACGATTCCTATTACACACAATAAAAGTACATAGATACTTAAAATAAACACTTTAAACCTCTAAAATGCAGTGCTTTGTGACTTGTTGTAAGGTCATAAAACTGCGTATGAATCATAACTGAAGAAGCATACACGACCAACACAAAAACAAAACAATAAGTGAAAATAAAGTAAGCTTCCAACCTCTGAACGTGTCTGCCTGGTGGTTGAGCTCCGAGCTGGAGGTGGGACCGGCGTTGGCCTGCAGGCCGCCGTGGTTGTTGTTCAGGCTGACGGTCTCTTCGCGATGAACAGAGCCCTGTCAGAACAGATAGCCATAAATACACGAGGCAGAGAACAGAGCAAAACATCAAGAGTCCCTCTGATCACGAAGCCATCTGATCAGTGCCGAGAAAACAAAAGTGATTTACATTAAATCGGGGAAGACAGATCTTGGACTTCAAAGCGGAGAGAGTCTCTGTGTTCCTACTGTAGAGTGTGACCTCCCCTCTGAAGAACTGAGTGGTATTCACACTACAAAGAACGACCTTCACAGCCCCAAATTTGTGCTCAGAGAGACACGTGGCACTTCAGTCCTGAGTTCCGACTCTGCTCCACCAAAAAACACTCTCATGTTGTTTTCAATTTGAAAGTGTGTGTCTATACTTTGAGAGGCAGGTTGATTGTAACATAACATTGGACTGGATGCTGCACCGCTTCAGACAATATTGGATTTCAGGGGTAGAAGGGAAACAGCAAACATCAGGTCATTTAAAAGCATTCAAGTCAACATGAAGCACATATATGTATATTGTATACTGTAACACTGTGTATAAACAGTATGCTTTTACTGTGTGTAATGTTATATCTATTACTAATTAATTCATATTAACTTTCTTGTTTTTTATAAAATTTATAAAGAATTTCTGAATGGATGTGAAGTTTACAGCTGACATGATCTAGAAGTTTTCAAATCTATCACTTCTGGCTATTATTGTTGTATTTCTTCTGTACTTCTGTAACCATTATTGGATAAATGTTACTACATCTGCTCAAGAAACTTTTCTTATTATTATCAATGTTGAAACCAGCTGTGTTGCTTAATATGTTTGTGGAAACTGTGATACAATTTTTTGAGGATTTTTTGATGAATACCAAGTACAAAAGAACTGCATTTATTTGAAATGGAAAATTTGTAAAATTATAAATGTCTTTACTGTCACTTTTAATCAATTTAATGTGCCCTTTCTGAATAAAAGTGTTAATAAAGTATTAAAAAAAAATCTCTGATCGCTAGTGTATTTTTATTTAAGTTACAAAAACTACTGCATTGTGCACAGTAAGACCAGGAATGTGTTTTAACAAAGTAAATGAATTTTGATTTGTAAAGTTGACTTGACAGATCAGTTTTGGACAATTTCTTAAATAGACACCCAGACATGATTTGTCAGCATTTATATGTATAAAAAAAAAAAAACATAAAACTTTCCATCAAAACAAAATGGCTTATTCACATGTGGATACGGCAACAAACAATCTGTCCTTTCATGCTGAACATTAAATGACAGTTTGACCAGCATTCGTCACTGGTGCCTTCCAAACGCATCTGGAATTGATCAATCTCTTGCCATGCAATTAGCGACGCAGCGGAGTAGAAACTGCTGCAGCCCCCCTCCAACTCTCTTCCTTCCACCCCTGCCACAGCAGGCAGGAGCACATGTTCGCCCGCGATCTAGTTTCCTTTTTGAGGATCCACGACATTGGGAGTCATGGCGAAAGAAGAGAAAGGCGCAGAAATGGGGGAGGAGGAGAGGTCTTTTCCCCCTTTTCGTTCAGGAATGCATTCCTAAGTCACTGTTGGCCTCTGTTAACCTCCGTGCCGCCCAGGCCCGAACCCCTTCCCCCACGCTCTAATCTCAGCGCCACTCTCAACAGGTGTCCAAACAACTCTTTGTCTGTGGCAGAAAAGGGGTGGAGGAGGGGGGTGCCAACCAAAGAAGGCGGCCATTTTCCTGTCTGGACTTGATTACCATACAGCTGAGGCGCTCAGGCACATACGACTAAAGCGTCAGATTTCCTGAGTTGTTAAAAAAGACGAGGGGGGAAAAAAAGAAAAGAGGGGAGACAGAAAGAGAAAAGAGTGCACCAAAATAAAAGCACGCTGGCTGTGCTGAATCAGGACCTTGTCTGAGTGTGTGTTTGGGTCGAGCCTCAAGCACAGAGCTCTGTTTGTTTGTGTGTGTATGAACACATAGTCCACTGACAGCAGTGTGACAGCTCCCGCGCAGTCGAACGGATCATGACACAGCCACAGCACTGCTCTGTCACTCTGCTGCAATCTCCTCTCTTCTGCCTGAATGAAACGCACCTCTGTTCATCGCGATTGAAAATATAAGCTGTGCCGAGCCAAAAATTTGTGAACATCACTTTTGTCACTATGCGGCAAATCAGAGAATGATTGAATTGTTGTTGTAAATTACAGCCACAAAGGGATAGTTCACCCAAAAATGACTTTCTTTCTATGGAATCTGAAAGAAGATGTTTTGAAGAATCCTGGTAACCAAATGTCCTGATGACCACTGACTTCCAGTGAATGGGAAAAAGTTTTTTATGTTCCACAGTAAAAAACATACAGGTTTGGAACAGTAGGGTGGGTAAATAATCACAGAACAAAATTTATTTATATGGACCTACATGAAAGTGATTTTATTTATCATTTACATTGTTTTTCTTGCACTGTATAATCTCTTCTTATTTGTTTTTTATAAATTGTAAATATATTTTTTTGTTAATTTCATGTCTTATGCTTTAGTTATAAATATTTTCTGATTTAAAAAAAAAAATCCTTTTTATGTAAAACACTTTGAATTACTATTGTGCATGTCAATGCAAAACTATTAAGATATCTGAAGTTTAATATACAGGTGGAGCTGGATTTTGGACGAACTATATTTCATTGTGGACAAAATGTCTTGATGCTTGTTACAATAACAGTTTTTTTAAACATCAGTTTACATGAATAACATAGCTTTTGTCATTTTATGTCATTCCTGGTTAGCGCACAGTGTTTGTGATGCATTTGGATATCTAAATGTGTTTCTTTTAGATTGGGGCTATGAAACATTATTGGCACACATAGAGTGTCTTGTGTGGAGAGGAGAGGAAACTATAAAAAGAATATTTATACAAAATGATTTTTCTAATTGTACATGTTGAGTATATCAAACTTTGTTTGACTTGAGCCGTCAATAAACAGTTCTATGAAAGCTTCACTAACATGTGCTACAGCATTCCAGATATTAACTGTCTGTTTGAAACGTTAAACGAGGACAGCGGGTTGTTCATCAGGAAATTTCAGATCTTCGTGGTCAACTAGACTTTCCACTGTAGTGGTCATACACGAAAACATTTTTGAGTGTTGCTTTAGTCTTTGGACAAAAACAAATAGGTCACTGTCAGTTCATCTGAAAGCATATGAAGTTGTTTTGAATACAGAAAAAAGGCCATGATTATTTCCTATTATTGGGAAACCACTGGGAAATGCCTCCCTCGCTTGTTCCGACTATTACAGCTGTGCGCAGATCTCTCTGTAGAAGGGAATGAATGTCGTGGGATGGTGGGGGAGATACAGAGTGCTTTAGTTTCAGTGGGTCTCACATCACGCAGGTCCCCACAGCCCCAGTGAGCTATGGTGCGGAAATGTCTTCCAGACCGGCACTGATCTACTAGATTCTACTGTGACTGCTTTTCCCATTCAGCCTGAGGAACGCAGCTCAAGGAGGGAGAATGAGCTTGGGTCCAGCCATTACGCTTATGGAAAGTATGTGGGTTTAAGTTAAACTGCTCTCAGTGGAAAATAGTTCAGTTTCAGCACATGGCCAGGGCTTCATTTTAAACATGTGGCTTAACTCTGTTTATTAGCCTATTTGGTGAGGCACAATGAAAAAACACATGCATTTCTCTCCCTCATGACTGTAATAACTGTATGAGACTTTGACCTCAAAAGCAATGAGACATTCAAAGGCTCTGAAACACATAAGCTAAAGTTTCCTTTGTGAGGGGGAAGTTTTCTTTACCATTTGTGCTGTTCGGTTGGTGACCAGTCCAGAACCGGGGAAATTGGTTCCGATGGCTGAGATTGGCCCGTTGTGCGCTTGTCCTAACAGGCTGTGGATGTCGCTAGACAGGGCGGCAGTGGAGCCCACGGCGTGATTCCGCAGGACGTGAATTGCATCGTCCAGCCTGTCCAGACGGTCCTCCATCCGAGACTGAAATGAGTGATGCGAAGCGGAGGAAGAGAAGACAATATAATGCTTATAACAATATAAGCATAAACAAAACAAATATCAACAGAGACTTTAAAGACATGTGACCCTGGACCACAAAACCAGTCTTAAGTAGCACGGGTATATTTGTAGCAATTAATCATTAGAATGTTAAGTAAAGATCATGTTCCATGAAGATATTTTGTAAATTTCCTACTGTAAATATATCAAAACTTTGATTAGTAGTATGCATTGCTAAGAACTTCATTTGGACAACTTTAAGGGCGATTTTCTCAGTATTTTGATTTTTTTTGCACCCTCAGATTCCAGATTTTCAAATAGTTGTATCTTGGCCAAATATTGTCCTATCCTAACAAACCATACATCAATGAAAAGCTTATTTATTCAGCTTAAAAAAAAGTGACAATTATGACTGGTTTTGTGGTCCAAGGTCACATGTAATTACAAAATGGCAAACAATGAAAAGCAAAGGAACATTCAAAAACAAAGTGAAAAGGAAAAGAAGAGAGAAAGTGAAAGGCTAAGGCACTTTAAAAAACATCTGTTGAAATAAACAAAACTGAAATAAACAGCTATCCACTGACTAACTGCAGTATGGTATTTTCATGTATTAATATCATCAAAGATGAAATGGCAAAACAGAAAAAGCACAGCCAAATCAAAAGAAAGCCGATGGCTGAATGGAAAAGAAGGACAGGACGTGACTGTCTGAAGAGCGGGAATACCTCGCAGACATCCTTTAAGAAGGACATGGCATCCTGCAGATGCTCATGAAGCTGCTGGTGCACACGATTTTTCTACAGTCAGACAGGAAGAGGAGAGACACGTACAGTGAGAGACGAGACAGAAAGACTGCAGAGAGAAGCAAGCAGAGTTTACGAGAGCTCGGCAGAGAAAGAGGGCAGGGATTCGAAGCGGAGAGCCAACTGCCGACATCTTGGTACTTGTTCAAGTAACTAATTACGATGAACCGTGGTTCACTCTGCCGATCACAGCTCATTTCCTGATTCCTGGAGGGCCGCTGCTCATGGACGGTCCATAAAAATGCACTTGCAGCTGGCATACAAATATTAAGAGTAAAAATTTACCTACACACCCCATAGTGTGAATGTATGACGTGGGAAGGAAAGTGTGTGTGTGTGTGTGTGTGTAAACTGATCTCTTGTTGTGGCTCAGCTCCCCAGTCAGCCCTGGAATCCTGCGGCAGTGGTTGAACACAGCAGCTGCCAGCACCCCACCCCCATCACACACCCTAACCAATCCCTAACCACCCCACCTTCACACACCCCGGCCAATCTTCATCCACCCCGGACGAGAGAGGACAGATGGCAGGAGACACGCCCCAAGGGACGGGTATTGTTCGGTCCCCACGGCCCCCTCCCAGTCCCGCTCCTGACATTTGTCAGCCAGGAATGTCCATGTAAAGCTACCCCTTGCCCTCCAGGAGCAAGTCATCTACTGACTCAGTGTCCATTAAAAAGTGCTCAGTGCCAGGGGGAGGGGAGAGCGCTCTTACCAGAGAGTGAAGGGAGTTCTCGTAGTTTGGGGAGGAAGGTGCCTGTCCAGTTGCACGGGGCCACTGAGTTGTACCTGTGGACATAGGCAGAAGAGTTTTTTAGTCACCTAAAAATATACATTACATTTAGATACATTACAACTAACTGGCTTTATTGCAACAGGTGAAAAGAATGAGCAATGGACAACAGTGCTTTTTGTGCGTCTTCTTTACTGGTTGCACACAAAAACAAACAGCATGATTGGACCACGATTCATAAACCAATGATCATGATCTGATTCTTTTAATGAACTCACGAGTTATTGTTTAAGGAACATCTTAGCTGTAATATATGGCATTTATATAAATAAATATAAAAAAAAATTGGTTAAGCACATTTGCTGTAAAAAAACAAAAAAACAAAAAAAAACTTTTAAATAAATAAATACAAATAAAACAGTTTTATTTAAAAGATTATTTCAGAAACACATTCATTGTTGTTGATATAAATAGTATTTTAATATACTTAAAAATATTTTTTAATAATAAAACACAAAACTATTCTTTTATGTAGTGTGCACTTGGTAAAATGCACTGATACACTTTCACAATAGACTAAAACTCATTTCCTACCCTGACTGATTCCAGCTATACTCAATGTGGGCTGTTTTCCTCTAGGTCTCCAGACACATCATTTCCTATGACTGGGTCATATCCTGCAATGTGAGAAGGGTTCGAGGACGACCCTTACACGCATACATACACAAACCAGTGCTGAGGGATATCTCCTACTTCCTCTCATTAATGAAGTCATGACTAAAAAAACCTGGGAGAACAATGCAGGGCCGTGATAAGGGCGATGACTTGGACTCTGAGCGTCTTCCCTTGACTAATACTGCATGAGCTCAACAGAGAAGCTCGATATTCTAGATGTAACAGGATGAGACCACGACTCTCTCTCAGATCACAAACTACTGGATGGTGAGTGCTGATGCGACCAATCTCATGCCAGACGGTGTCAGGGAAAAGAAAAAGCACTGTTTTGCCACATTACTCAAGTAGCAGCATAAGATTTTATTTGGCTTGGTCACATTCTCAGCCCTCAGACTCAATGTTTCGCTTTTTTTTCTCCTTCAAAATTCAGTCGCTGGAAGAATTCTGCGAATGTGTTTTTGTTCTGTGGCAGTGTGTGTGAGGCTGGAAGGGACTATAATGAGGATGTAAATGACTCTGGTCTGGTCTCGGTCTAAACGTGCTGATTCTGACTGGCCATAAATCAATACCGCTCTGAAAGAATGCACATCTGCTAATCACAAATCAAAACGCTGGTGGTGGGGGTCGCATTCAATCCCTTCACTGCCAAGTCTACTTCACTCCAACTGGCAAACAATCCACTACAAAAAAGTTTGCGTGAAGGCTGTGGAGTACAATAAAACATGCCAAGTACCCTTAATGTAGCATGACCCAAAGGAAGCCTTTTTGGCTTATTTACATTAATCAGTTTAGGAGGGAGATCTGTGCTCCTTGTCCTTCAAGCACAGACTCAACCGCTGACTCTAGGTGCTTTGTTTTCAGACACCAGAGATTTCCTATTTTGCTGGTTGTCATAACTGTTGCGACGGGCCTGCTGTGGTCATACGTCTAGCTCTGCCAGCGTCCTTCTCAAAAACAATCGTTGAATTTCATCTCGTGTGACAGGAAGTTGTTTAGGTAAAGATTTTCCAACCCAAAGCGAAAGCAGCTCTAATTTGAAGGAATTCACTCCTTAAAACCACAAAGCTCTCAGAAGCAGACTCTTATTAAGGGCCTATTAAAAATTACTTTGGGGCTATGAGAAGAGAGTGCAGCATTTAATAAGGCCTCCTCACGGGCGGCCAGCTTGACAAATGAGCGTGGGCCGGTGCGGCACTCCGCACGTGGTGCTGGGGTCTAATTGGCATGGTTATGGGCAGCAGAGACCTGGCTACGAGCGGGTCTAATGGCTGAATTTAATAACTAATCCAGAGAAACAGATGGATGTGCTTCACGTAATCATAACATCATGAAACAATGTGCACCAACGTCTCAAAACCATCTAACCAAAAAAAAAACAAAAAAAAAACTTCAAAATATAAAAGGCCCCAGATATCAAAGGGAACGTTGACTGTCTGCATGTGAGTGTAAATGCAAATGTGACTAAATACTACCAGCAGACCAACATTTTGATTAATCAATTAATATTTGATGAATGAATTCTGTTCTTTCCAAAAATGTTTTCATATATTGTGAGTAAATATTAAGTAAAATTAATTTTCTTATTTTATATATATATTTTTTTATTTAAATATACACTACTGATCACAAGTTTGGAGTCATTACATTTTTTAAAAGAAATTATTTTCTTTTTTCAGCAACAATGCATTAAATTGACAGTAAAGACTTTTACCATGGTAAAAAATATCTATTTCAAATAAATGTTGTTCTTTTGAACTTTCTATTCATCAAAGATTCCTGAAAAAATGTATCACAGTTTATACAACAGTAATAAGCAACTGAAGTACATGTGACACTGAGGACAGGAGTAATTCCTGTTGTAAATTTAACTAAATAATATTTCACAATAGTTTTTTTCTGTATTTCTGATCAAATAAATGCAAATTACCAAATAAATGATCATAAGAGACTTTTTGAAATGGTAGTGTACATTGAAATGTATAAAAAAATAGGGAATTCTTTAAATAATAAAAACATAAGGTGCGCTAGGAAGACAGGAAGTTACATCGTAAGGTACAGAGTGGTGAGGCTGTCTCTGAGCTGAGTCATCCACTCCCTCCCTTCCTCTCAGTCAGTCATGCTAATAAATGAGGATCTTTGCAGGCCGGTCTGTCATGGGCAACAGCTGTGTGAGGAACGGGGCAACAGCTGAAGCTAAGGAGTGGGACAGACACCGACACAGCTGTCACCACTATATCAATGAACACACACACAACTGCCCTCTCACTGAAACAACACGCTGAGAAACTGCCATTTGTAGCACCTAGTATCTCTGTCTATCCCTCTGCGCTTCAAAATATTTTTTCATTTAAAATAACTGTGCATCAGTCTTGTCAGGCACTGATAAAATCTTCACAGTGGTCGCTTATCTATCCACCGCCAACCAGGGCATAACTCCCCCCACACCATCTACAATCTCAGCAGCTGAGGGATAGTGTGTTTACTCATTTACGTGAGAGGACGGGGCTCGCTGTGTGTATGGCTACACCGCGTCAGTGTGACATGTGAGTCGGGCGGTCGAGACAGGGAAAGAGCTGACACTTGTTAGTATTGTTTGACAGTGGGCGAAAATCTTGGTATGGTGATAAACAGACCATTATGACTGTTCATTAGACAAGAGCTTATTCCAGAATCACAGATCAATGTTTAACGAATAATTTTTAATGTTTAATGTGTAACGGATCATGTTTACATGCTTATTTATACAAAATTGTGGTATTGTGGTTTTCTGTTCATGAAATGAAATTAAGAATGTGGATTGTGTTGAGGGTCTGTCTAAATGTGTGAAATAATGAGCTACAGTGGCCCCAAAAAGTATATAGCCTGTTTGATGGAAGTATACACTGACAAGCAATTAAAAAAAAAAACAAAGCGGACAGCACAGAAGAATGTATTCTGTGTGAACGGCCTATATACTTCAGACAGACTGACAAACTCTTATAAAATGAATTGCTGTGTAGACCGAAAGGTCAGTGATAGGATTACATCAAAATATGAAATAATTTTTAGTATATTAAATAAAGTAATATTTTTAAAGCTGTACACTACTGCTCAAAAGTTTGGAGGCAGTAAAATTTTATATTTTTGAAGGCTTTTAAGTCTCTTAACCTAACCAAGGCTGCATTTATTTGATCAAATTTACAGTAAAGTAACTGTTTTATATATATTTTTTATATATTATTATTATTTGAATCAGAATTTCTTTTGAACATTATACATTTCTTTATTTCTTAATGGTCACTTATGATCAATTTAATGCATCCTTGCTGACTTAAAGTTTGAATTTCTCAAAAAATTTTACTGACCCCAAAATTTCCAACACTGTACATTCAATGATTTACTCATCTGCCACAATAACGTATTTTTCTAAGTAACGCCTTTTCTAAGTAAATATTGAATAAAATGCAATTAAACATGATTCAAATAAACATAAATGATTCACAGCCCTATTAAAATATATTAATGTCAATGCATTAACTTACAAAGAGAAAACATACAGTCATTTACTTTTGAAAAATTTAGCAAATGCATGCTTATTAGCATAAACAAAACATTTGTTTCAAATGAAAACCGACACAAATATTGTTAAAAATTAAGATTATTTCTAAAATTTACCGGTAAATTTTTGTGGATTATTTCCATACCTGTGTTTACTCTAATAGAACACCTCTGTGACATCACATATACACTAAAAATGCCTTTGGGTTTAATTACAAAAAGTACAATTAAAGTGATTTTTGAAACATGTTCAAGCACCAACATGCTGTGTTATATGATCCACACATTCACATATTTTAAAGTGTGTCCAAATACTTCTGAGGGCCAATGTGTGACTGACCAGTGAGGGTGTGGAGAGAATGTGCGTGTGGGGTCAGAGAGGCAGACTGGTGCTCTACCTGCCCTTCCTGTGGGGCCGCTGGCCGTCACCACTGTACCTGCTGTGCCAGCGCCCGCCTGAGCCGTCAGAGGAGAGGGAGAGCCCACTGGAGTGGAAGGGTTTGAGGGGAAACTACTGCTGGTGTGGTCAGGAGAATAAATCTGCAAATAAGCGAGAGAAAGAGAGAGATCAGTCTGTGAGGAAGCACGCTCAACCTTTAAAACCTGCAACCTGTCGTTTCCTTCTCCGGCTTTATGGCCACGGTTAGCATCCCTCAGTCTGTGCTCAGCCAAAATTGGCTCATCAATTCTGCTGATTTTACAAGCGGAGCAGCAGTATAAAATGCTCACAGCATACATATGGGCTTTTAACAGCCTACGCCGCCCTTTATAATGTCTGCAGAAAAACACACAACTCCTGCACTCTAAATGCTGTGTGACACCTGCAGTCCAGCCAGCGTTCCCTGGCTTTCTGACACATCTGTGGTTGTTATTAAGTCAAAGTCTGGGCCCACGCCACACACCCGCTGCATGTTGCACATCACAAGTGAAACCACATGAGCACAAAAGATCAGAAACCCTGCAAGAGAGCGGGAAAAAGGCTAAACAAACAGTGGTAGTAATAATTCACATTTGAGATCGGCGATAAATCCAAAATCTTACAGCACGGTGACAGTATATACTGTATAAAACTACTGTGATATCAAACGCTTTATTTTATTTTATTTTATTTATAACAGGGTTTGTACCAAAAGACACATTATTCTGAAACGAATTCTGTCATTAAAAATAACTTATAAAATACTTCACACTTTTGAGTTAACAACAAAACAGTAACATTACAAACATGACTAGATGAGCTACATTAGAAGCCATTGTAAAATATGCTCAAATTCTGTTTACATGGCATCCATAATGTCACTTCTAATACATAATAGAGAGGAGATGGAATCGAGAACAGCAGCTGGATGATGCAGAGAAAGAGAGAGAGAAGACATGGTCATTAATCTCTCTTTTTGGAGCTCATTAGAGTGAATGAGTCTGGCCCATGGCTGTGTGGATGGGCGTCTCTGGCTCATCTTCAGTTATGGATGAGAGGTAATAAAGTCTCTCCCTGCCTGCCCAATAAACAGCGACAGAGACACAGCCCTGCCCACACCATAATAAACAAACAGATGCCATGAAGAAGAAAGGCCTCCAGCCTTTACCTCATAGTGCAGCACCGCCACCAGGCTTTTTCCACCTTGTTGTTTGCGTGAGAATCCTGAAAAAAATTCTGTCTTCAAAAGTAGAAAAGGGATTTTTTCGGTTAAGCCAAATGTCAGATGCAAGTAAACATCCCTGCCATGCTCTGCATTCGGCTAAAATGGTTTTCGGTCCCATAATGGAAACCACTATGAAACATTCAGGTTTTGATCCCAATTATCTAGCAGGATTTGAGAAAAACAGCTCTAAAGTTATGGGCCATCACTTGCAGGGGATCATGAAGTCCATTTGACTTAAAAACACATCAAAATGCGGATATTATTGTTATTAATCTTCTTATTAAACCCTGAATGCCACACTTTTGTGTTTCAATCAACTCTGCAAATCCTGCCTGGGGCTTTAGTACATTCATCTCTCAAGAGTAGACGGAGAGAGATAGAGGGGGCCAGTGATAGAGTGAGAGTGATATACAAAAGAAAGAAATCCTCTGCGATATTAACAGATATTTACTGATATCGGAGATTCTTTTATATAGCATTTTTTTCTTATTTAATGCAAATGCATTCATTACAAATTCAATTATCAGCATAATAATTTTAGTGAAAAGCAGAGTGGAAAAATGAATCCTTTAATTACATAACATCTTAGTATTTGGTTTGTCTATCTTCCATTTTAGAAAGACAGAAGCACTCGAGCTGCATGAACTCCACAAGTTCAAGATGAACATGTTTTCCAGCATGAATTGAGATGATTCAAAGAGCATCTTGACCATCTGTACAAATGAGCCACATGATCAACATCACAAATGTACTTATTTCATTAGTAGCCTCAAAATGGCATTGAATCTGAAATATTTACATTTTATGTCAAAATACTAAAACTGTTTTTTCCAGACTTTAATTATATTGAATCCCAATTTCCTTACTGTTCGCCAGTAAAACACAATCTGATCCATCACGACCATGCCTGTCCCCTTCACCCTTGTGGTTCAGGACCTCTTATGGTCACGAGTCCTGACCTAATGAGTTGAAGCAAGCCATTCGGAGCGTCCTGGCTGACTTCTGCTGTATTTCCAGTGTAACACCACTCATTTTACAAACAACAAACGGATCTCCGCCCCCTCATCAGTCACACTGCTCTCCGCCAGCGGGGGCCCAATGAGCACAAACCATCCAAAAGTAACCTAAACAAAAGTGGCACAATAGGCGGCTTGCAGAGCCGAGCCGCAGCAGTTAGGACGTTTCCCCCTCCCCTCGCCCCCCCACCCCAGCCCGACCGTGTCCGTTTCACCACGGCTTTATCATGCTAATAGAATTGAGTCTGCAAATACAAAAAGACTTAATTTGTGATTATCTTTCAGCCGCACTGTCTTGTGTTTGTTTGTGTGCCAGAGTGTGCTCTCGTGGCCCAGCAGGCCTCACCCACAGTATCTCATTACATTTTTTCTTCTCTTCTTTCTTTTCCCCAATCAAAGAGCAGCGATTAGGCGTCTAATTTCTCAGAAAAGGAGGGCTCTATGACCGTTCCGACATCAAAAGGTTAGAAAAAACTCGTCCTTGTCCTCGGCCGAGAGGTGAGTCTACGGCTCCCGTCCGAAACAGTGCTGAATCAGTCCAGATGTGTTCCTACTTTAAAAAAGGCTTGTTGTGACTTACTGTAGGATAAGCAAGTCTGCAAGATTTTTTGGAGCTAAATAAATCTTTAAGTTAAGCTCGGCAAGTTTTAGAGGTTATTGTAAGCTCCAGTTTCAGGGACACATTAGGAACTCGCACGAACGCCAGCACTCATTATCCAAACCAACATATAATCCACAGGCTTTTATGTACAGCTCCTTTTCTTGTATACTGCGAGATTAAGAGCACAATTATCCGGGCTTAGGTCCAGCAACATCCACAAACAGATCCCCTGACCTTATTCAATCTCTTAACCTTCTGCACTGCTACTAATACCCATCCTAAGAGCACAAGTCCTGTCCTTTAAAGAATTAACTGCGCCATTATCTCGGCCGCGTCTACAACACGAAGATCCTGAAAGCAAGTTGGACAACATGGGGCATGTTTACGATGCCTGAAACCTTATAGTGCTCAGCAGTTAAAATAATAACAATGTCTTTTATCCAAGACGGAGGGATGTATATAGATGGAAGTCAGTCCCTGTTCTCTGAAATGGTTAATGTATGGATTAAGAGGTCTGGTTGAAAGGGGAAGGATCTCACCGAAGCCAGGGCTTTTCCCAGTGCGTCTCCAGTCTGAGAGCTTCCAGTGGCGTTCCCTCGGTTGGCAGCAGCTACACAAAGACCACACAGAGATACGCCATTCACATCGGAACAGAGCTGACAGAGACATTAATGTCATGTATTTTTTATTGGCAAGTAGCAGCTGGTGCTAGGTGTGTCAAACTAAAAAAGTGCTGAAATAAATAAGTGATAAATAACCTTCAGCAACATTCTGGGATATTTAAAAAATGATGTGATACTTGTGTGAAGAAAAATACTAATGAATGTTGTAATATATATATATATATATATATATATATATATATATATATATACACACACAACATTCATTAGTATTTGGATATGGCCAATCAAAATAGAGATCAAAAGTAATTAAGTTAAACTTTTATTTTTTGTTCTGTTCAAAAAAATGTTAATGTTTTTAAAAGAAGTCTCTTATGCTCACCAAGGCTGCATTTATTTGATCAAGAATACAGTAATAACAGTAATATTTTGAAATATTACTACAATTTTAAATAGCTGTTTACTGGAAATGTCTTTACTAGCCGCGTTTCCATTACCCTTTAAATTGCGCAAATTGAAGTTGCAAACTAAAAATACGCCTAATGGAAACACGTCAAATTTCACAAAAATTACCATATATCAAAAAAAGTTTTTACGCTCACATGAGGTGTTTTTTTGGCAATTTGAAAAAGGAATATATCACAAAACTGCAATGGAAACAGTTTTTTTCGCATTTACAGGTCACAAGGCATACGTAAAAGTCACATAATCATTCTAACATCCAAGAAACACCTCATACTTTGCCACTCTCAAGGGCTCTCCGAGCTGCTTCGCTAAACATACACGCATAAGTCTCCTTCGACTTAAAAATAATGGCTAGTGCAGTGGCTGCGATATACATAAACCTACCAACATCCGTCGCTTGACTTATTGCGAGAGGAAAGTCACATAACATTGGTTAATGGAAACGGCGTCAATTTGCAATAGGTTTTTTATCAAAATTTATAAAATATCGCACAAATTTTGCGCAAATCTGTAATGGAAACCCGGCTACTGTCAATTTTAACAATTTAATTCATCCTTGCTAATGAAAATAATTATTCTCTTTCATAAAAAAGGGAAAAACAAAAACAAAGCTTACTGACCCCAAACCTTTGAACAGCAGTGTATATATAGAGTATTCTAAATTAACTCTCTACAATAACTCTATGAAGTTTTGCAGACGCACAGATTATGTGTGGGCCTAAGAATGACTAATAAATCAAGAACAACACTACAAATGTGATGTGTGCGGGACAACGTACCCATAACTCCCTCTGTGGTGTTGACTGGTGGGGTGTGAGATGTGGTGACGAAGGGTGAGGTGCTGGCACTGCCGCGGTGGAAGCTGGACATGGGTGGCAGGCTAGCGTTGATGTCTGTGGGCGACACCGAGTGTGGCGGGTAGTTCTGTGACAGAAAGAAGAGGAAGAGGAGCTTTTTATAGTTTTATATATGGTTGTACTACAAGGTTTGTATTTGATCTGATCACATGGATTCTCACCAGGCGGTCGTGTGAGTGCAGGTTGCTGTAGTTTCCAGACTGTGGCATGTGAGATGAAGATCCTCCCAGCATTCCCCCATAGCCTGGCTGGCTGATCCCACTGGACGAGTTCCACGGGTCAGTGGAATTGTGGGCCCCATCTGATTAAGTGACAAGAAAGTAAATGTGAACATTAAAAACATGGGAAAAATCTAACTTTTAAATAAGTTACTTTGTAAATGCTAGCAACAAACGTTTAAATTGTGAGCGAGACTTAGGTGACTTTAATGTGCTCAATAATGCTGATAAACAAGGAGAAACACGACATAGTTTGATATGTGAGCTGAAGCCTGACCCCCACACTCCTTATTCTGGATAGAGGATGTCAAATAGACCGGCCTCTCTAAGTCCGCTTTTACACTTGAGTCGGAGCCAAACGCTGAGCATAGCTGAGATAACATTCAGCCAGCTGCAGCTCACTTGCTTCCGCCTCAACTTTTAAAGAAGAAATTCCTCACAGCCCGAAACACATGGCTTGAAATGCCCATATAATTTTATCAGTCCAGACTGGCAAAGCTGGAATACGCATGGTTGGTTTACTATCTACGTCTGTGAAGTCGGTAGCATGATAGGCAGTGAGTGAAACGTAAAGAGAAGGTGAAAAAAGGTTCAAAGTGTGAGCCAGGTGAACGAACAGAAACCATATATTCAGGGTTTGAAAATGTTTATATAACTAAAGTGGACTGGAAGAAGATTCGGCTTTAGAATTGTGTGTTGCTAAAAAAAAAAAATTAAATTAGCATGATGAATCATATATGTGAGACCTGTTAATTAAGCAAGTCCACAATTTCTTTAACATCCCAGAAAATATTCAATGTTTATTAAATTTTTAAAAAAAATTTTTATAAGGGTTAATTTAGTGTTTGACCTGAATACTCTACGCAAGTACATGAATGCAAATGCATCTAACTATGAAAGCTCAATTACATGTGTTATAAAATATACCAGACCACAATGCAATGCTATATTGTGCATATCATCTAGTAGTTTTCTCTTCAGGTCCCCTGCATCTGAATAAGCATACTTCCCTACTATATAGTACGAGAAAAACAGTATGTGAGAGTAGCATGTCTGAATTCATAGTATGCATGAAACAATTGGTGCAAAAGTATTTGGATGACCTATTTTTTCTACCAAAATTCTGAAGTGGACACTTTATTATCCATTCATACTATACAGGTGCATCTCAATGAATTAGAATGTCATGGAAAAGTTCATTTATTTCAGTAATTCAACTCAAATTGTGAAACTCGTGTATTAAATAAATTCAGTGCGCACAGACTGAAGTAGTTTAAGTCTTAGGTTCTTTTAATTGTGATGATTTTGGCTCACATTTAACAAAAACCCACCAATTCACTATCTCAACAAATTAGAATACTTCATAAGACCAATAAAAAAAAATTTTTTAGTGAATTGTTGGTCTTCTGGAAAGTATGTTCATTTACAGTATATGTACTCAATACTTGGTAGGGGCTCCTTTTGCTTTAATTACTGCCTCAATTCAGCGTGGCATGGAGGTGATCAGTCTGTGGCACTGCTGAGGTGATATGGAAGCCCAGGTTTCTTTGACAGTGGCCTTCAGCTCATCTGCATTGTTGGGTCTGGTGTCTCTCATCTTCCTCTTGACAATACCCAGTAGATTCTCTATGAGGTTCAGGTCTGGTGAGTTTGCTGGCCAGTCAAGCACACCAACAGCATGGTCATTTAACCAACTTTTGGTGCTTTTGGCAGTGTGGGCAGGTGCCAAGTCCTGCTGGAAAATGAAATCAGCATCTCCATAAAGCTTGTCAGCAGAAGGAAGCATGAAGTGCTCTAAAATGTCCTGGTAGATGGCTGCGTTGACTGTGGACTTCAGAAAACACAATGGACCAACACCAGCAGATGAAATGGCAGCCCAATTCATCACTGGCTGTGGAAACTTCACACTGGGCTTCAAGCAGCTTGGATTCTGGGCCTCTTCAGTCTTCCTCCAGACTCTGGGACCTTGATTTCCAAATGAAATGCAAAATTTACTTTTATCTGAAAAGAGGACTTTGGACCACTAAGCAACAGTCCAGTTTTTTTCTCCTTAGCCCAGGTAAGAGGCTTCTGACATTGTTTCTGTTTCAGAAGTGGCTTGGTAGCCCTTTTCCTGAAGACGTCTGAGCGTGGTGACTCTTGATCACTGACTCCAGCTTCAGTCCACTCCTTGTGAAGGAGTGTTTGAATCCCAAGTGTTTGAATCAGCTTTGTTTGACAGTATTCTCAAGCTTGTGGTCATCCTTGTTGCTCGTGCACCTTTTCCTACCCCATTTCTTCCTTCCAGTCAACTTTTCACTTAATATGCTTTGATACAGCACTCTGTGAACAGCCAACCATTCAGTAATGACCTTCTGTGACTTACCCTCTTTGTGGAGGGTGTCAATGATTGTCTTCTGGACAACTGTCAGATCAGCAGTCTTCCCCATGATTGTATAGGCTATTGTGTAACCATTTTGAAGGTTCAGGAAACCTTTGCAGGTGTTTTGAGTTGATTAGCTGATTGACATGTCACCATATTCTAATTTGTTGAGATAGTGAATTGGTGGGTTTTGTTAAATGTGAGCCAAAATCATCACAATTAAAAGAACCAAAGACTTAAACTACTTCAGTCTGTGTGCATTGAATTTATTTAATACACAAGTTTCACAATTTGAGTTGAGTTAGTGAAATAAATGAACTTTTCCATGACATTCTAATTCATTGAGATGCACCTGTATATAGAATGTCCTTTTTAATGAGTGCAAAGTTTGTTAGTCATCCAATTTAGTACATGCTATAACTCAGTATGCAATTTCAAACAGATTGTTTAATTAATTACTGTAATTATGGGACAACAGTTTCTTAAGTTCAAATCAATATATACTTCAAAGATAACTAGTCTAACAGCAAATGTATTTGAAGACATCCCTTTAGTATTGAGGTTTATTACTGCCACACTAATGCAAGAACGTATACGATATGCATGTTCAGCACAACAAAACCGTGTGTTTGCAATGCTGTGGCCAAGCATTCTTGTCTGCACTTGCATATTCGTATAAATGTTTCTGCCCTTAAAAACCAAAAAGACTTCCTTTTTAGAAAGTCAAAACTAAGTAAATGGTATAATAACAACATATGACAAATAAAATGATCATGACTGACCGAAGAAAGTGCTTGCAAACATACTGCTAGGGGGTTTGGGGGATGGGTAAGATGGAGAGTCTCTGTTGAAGTCATCTGAGCTGGGAGATGGTGCATACACCTGCAAAAGGAAAAACAAAATCAGACATTATGACTGAGAACAACTGCTTACAGACAGGTGTGAGAGAATGTAGGCTGCTGTTTTTGTAATTTCTATAAAACAGTGCGACCATCGCACAGACGCGCTCATGTCATTAAGTGCATCCTCATACCCTCAGTCTAATTCACACATACCATGAAACCTGACTGCATAATAGAACACAAACAATGCAATGCAACACATATGGCCAATTTACAAATTCTTTGATGTAACAGATGGCTAATTTAGAAGTCTTTAAAAAAAAAAAAAAAAAAGGGAGGATTATCTGCAGCGTAATGTGCGCTTTAGCGCTTAATTGTAATATAATGACGACGACATGCATGCCCGCCAAACAAAAGCATCAAAACAAATGGATTAATACGCGAGGGCGAGAGCGTTAGGGTGCATATGTGTTTGTGTTTATGCAAGTGTATTTTAGGAGCTGTGGGGCTGGATCGGGTCTGGCCAGTGAAGCAGTGGTTACAGCTGCAGAAGTGCCCATTCCAGTAGAGGAGGATCAAAGGCATGAGGCTACAGCCCAGTAATGTGGCTCTCTCAGTTCATCTGCCCCAGATGGGACAAAACCTCTCGGAGGGAGAGAGAAAACACTAGCATGTATGGCATGAAAGAGAACGCTAGGTAAACATGGTAAAGAGAGTCTCGCTCATTATCTGTCATTAAGCGAGACGGACTCACTCAGGCCCTCACTTTCAGGTGTCCGTGTCACCTGCCATTTAAATTCCACCCAGTGAGGACCTGACTGGACCGTCATGTCTGTAAGAACCAATCCCTGTAATGCAGAGCAGATGTGCAGCCCAATGTGTTTCAAGTTACTTTAAGTTAAACAACCTCTCCCTCTGTTCAACATCACAGCAACTTTTATTCTTTAAATAAAATCAAACCACATGATATAATGTTAACCCGCTTTCTGAGAAACACTAGATGTTTGATACAAGGCAAACCATCAAGTGTATAAAAGGGTAAAGAAAGTTAGACAGAATAAATAAATAAAAAATAAATACCTGCCCTGAAAATAACTGTTACGATTCTTTACTAAATTACGTTATTTAATCTTAAATTCATTTTAATTACTTTTTAATAATTCATTTATCAAGTCAATTATTTACACCAAATCAAATCAGACAAATCAGTGTGACTTGTTTGTTAATGATTAGCATCTGACGTGTGCCAAGATAAACAAAATTCTTTACTAAATTACATAAAATCTGAAATTTATTTTATTTTTAATAATTAATGAATTTATTATTTACTATAAATTCATAATTAATCACACTGTAATGAAATAATAAGCAAAACAACAGAATTGTAAAATAAAATACATTTATTAAAAAAATTGCAACAATACCCTAACTTTATCATGAATATAAAATACACTGGCAAGTATTGTAGTAATTATAATCAAATATTAATTGCATTTAATTTCCATTGTCAGGTCCCCCCGCTCATTAATATTTCAGATGTACGCAGATCCCCTTCATCACACACGCAAACACACGGCTGCAGCATGTCATGACACACTCTGCATTACGATCAACATCTAAAGCCTTTCAGTCAGCTTAGCCAGCTGTGTACGGCTGGGCACCTTGCTGAGGCGGCAGTACGTGCCAATGTGATTGGCAGTGAGTGTGTTTATAAGCTGCGGCGGGCTCCCGTGGGTGTGCAGGCGCACACATGTGACCCCAGCGCTGGAAGTCCCCTGGTGATCTCAGGTTAGGGTAGCATGGGAGAGGGGCCTTTGTCTCCGCCTCATGGCTCAATGGGCAGCATATGGCAGCGGATAATGCTAATTGTCCGCTTTACCCCAAGCTAACCAGTCGACCCGTTAATAAACCTTCCTAAACACCGGCGCCCCGCTCCACCACCAGGATAGAGAATGAAAGAAAGCGCGAGAGAAAGAGCAAAGGAAACGCTTCCTTTGACCAGGGCTTTAATTAGGAAGCTGTCAGTTATTCACAACCCTCTGATCTAAACACCCACGTTTAAATGATTTTTTCCCCTCATTGTGCTTTTTTAAAATATTAAATGTGGAAATAAACTACGCAAAGAAATGGTGTATATTTAGAGCTCCCAGACCAACACATTTCTAAGAATTTTCCAGTCATTTGTGATAAGAATTTTTAAGAATTATTTCTATAGATCACAAAGAGAAATTTATAGCCATATAAATATTTTAATATCTTTTACATGACTTTAATTGTTATTTTTTTTAAGAGTTAATTTCCATTTTAAAATTCCTTGATATTTTCATAACCGCAGCAACCCTGTATATGGTTTCCAAAAAGACAAAATTCATCTCAAGCTGTTATTACAATATAGTCACGAGCAAAAAGCAATATAAATAGCATTTTTTTCAGTTCCTGTGTGAGTAAATGGAGACGAAGACTCACGCTGATGAGTGAAATGAGTTTTTCTCTTTTTTTCTCGCCTGTCACACCTTCCTTTGATCTGAAAACCACATCCATCACAACAACACACGGAAAAACCACTAAACTGTCAACATATGGATAAGCCCAATGACAACAGTGAAAGAGGCAGGGAATAGAGAGAGAGAGAGAAATGATTATGGAGGGAGAAAAAAAGGCCGAACAACAGACAAACCCACAAGGAAGGGCACAGAGCAGAGGGACCGCGAGTGACAAGAAAATATCCTGCCTCTGCATGTCACTTGTTTGGAGTCGGAAGCCCGAGGGCCTTCCTTTTCAACTCCCATCTAACACACTTATCAAGGCGAAAAGGCACGCTACTTGCACACAATGAGCCCCTATTGAACACAACAGCTCTGTCCTGAAGGGACACGTTTTGACTTTTAAAGCCAAGTCTGTCTACAAAGAACAGACGGTAAAAGTTTGAAAGTTAAAAGCATTTTGCTCCTTACAGATACAGGTGAAAGCCTTTCGAGAGCAGAAAAACAACACGCACGTTTGCTTTGAACAACTACAGACGAGCAATGCTGACTCATTATGCAAAGTTTCTACCAGAACAAAACCTTCAAAAAAAGCCCAGTATGTATCTGAGAAAAGAAAAAAAAAAAAAAAAGAGCATTGAGCACTATTTTCCAGCGGAACACCACATTAGCCCTGTAAATCTTAAAGGAAAAGCTACCACCTTATACAAACACTTACAAATACGTGAATTAAAGTGAGAACAGAAGAGAGGAAATAAAATACTTCACACGTCATAAACTGACCCAATCAAAGCCGGGGAGGCCAGTTGCCCTCCAGGGCCCAGTCATAAAACTATTGGTACCAGCCTGACATTCAAACAAATCAATGTGACTTTTATCTTTGTTGATGCTCACAGCATCTGACATTTAATAAATAAATAATATCTGTGTGCCAAGATATAAATAAAGCAACACAAGGAAGGGTTTATTGGGCATTTACCCACTGCTTTGGATCATAAAGCTCAACTCTGACCTGAGTGAGCCACATGCTCTTCATTTTCTCTTTCCTCCCAGCCTGCATTACAAGGCTGGAAATACTTAATATAAAAAGATCAAAGTGAGCTTTGTGGTGCAGGAACAAAGAGATCTGTCATAATGGCCTATGAGGAAAGCTAACTCTGGACTCTGTCAGATGACCTCAAAAGAAGTGAAAACACAAGCTGGGGTCTCACGTTTTGTCCCCAGCAACGATCGAGAGCTTGGAAATTTTAGGAAGTTGTGCAAACATGATTGCTGCCGCCCTTGTTAAAAGCAGCACTAATAATGTGAATAACGTATAAATTTAATAAGCAAGCAGTTATTAAATGGGTAACGGATCATTCCTAAATTCACCAAACAGATGGAGAAATCTCCAGAGCCCTGTGCAGACACAGAGAGACAGACATCAGGGAAATCTACTGGAAACTCTCTACTGAAGTTGTGCGTTCAGTACATTTGCATTGTCTGGGGAGCAGAGACTCACTTTAAGAAAGTAGGTGGAACATTCTGCCCCCCAACACGCATGTTTACTTGGCCATCTAATTCAGAACATAGCATAGATATTTTTATATAAACTAACTACTAACCCAAATCTGAATAATTAATAATAATTACATCCCAAAAAGGGAGTTTTAGTCAAATTCATCAAGCTTTATGGGGGACACATTTGTAAAAAAGTAAATAATGTAACTTATTAAATAAATAATATTCACATTCACAGTTCATAGTTCTTTTTCTAATTATATGAATCATTTTTACCATTGAGGTCATTCCCAAAGGGAAGTTTTATCAGATTTTGCTATCTTTCCGGAAACCCAAGCCAAGTAAACTCAAACACCCACTCATGAGGCACAAGTACAGGTTTGAGTCGCCACCTCCTTTTTCTCGTAAGCCTGTACCACCAATCCAATCATCAAGCACCTGAGTGTTCACACGGACAACCACACGCAGACAGGCAAACAGGCATCGTGAGAGGCACACAGAAATCAAAGGGCCTGTGGTGGAGAGGTTTAGGAGTCCCATCAGGATTCCTGTAGCGAGAAGAATGCCTGGCTGATTAAAAACAGATGGAGAAAGCGATGCTGCAGCTCTGAGCTCAATCTGCAAACAGGAAAGTCAAACCTCAACAGACAGACTCTCTTCCTTAATCATTCCCAGACTCCCACTTGTTATTATTGTGAACCCATCTCAGCAAAGCGGCCGCTCAGAGCTCACAGTGAGCCACAAGCACCGCCAGCATCAGTCACACACAACTACCAATACACAGAAAAACCCGGCGTTTATGCCAAACAAGTGCGTTTTTATCAAGAAAACTGCAACAGACTTGCAGAAGTGTCACTTTCACTCTAAAAAGTAGATATATTTCAGATCCCTCACATTTTGCGTCACTTAAAAAGGCTTTTAAACTCTCTACATCAGTTGAAAACTGGTAAGAGCTCACACTTTGTAAACTGCAAATGAAAGTAAATGTTGACCCAGCTCAGACTGAGGTAATGGAAACACAGTCAGCAGTCACACACACACACACACATAACACGAGCAAAGCCAAGAGCAACGAGACCCTCAACTCAGTTTCTACACACTGTACAGACACGGCTCACCACTCCATTAAACTCGACAGCCCACTGCGCGCATGAAAAACATGTTTACTTATACACATTACCTCTAGGGAGAGAAGGCACTCACCGATTTTCCGTTGTAGTAATACATGCTGCCCATTCCAGGCACGGGGTAGGCGCAATACATGATAAAAGCCTCAGCGATACTGTGAAAGACTTGGAGCCTGATACAGAGGATCTCTTTTCAACAACCTGCTCCCTACACATACATCCACCCGCAGCACAAGGGACTAATTCCTTCAGTGCTGGCCCCTTACACATGGATCTACTCACAGACAACTTATGCAAAGCAGGACCGTACCAACTCAGCCGGCAGCGAGGGGGGGTGGCTTATGGGAGGAGGAGGAGGCGGACGGACCAATACCCAGAGCTAGGCTCCCCTAAAGCCTCATAAGTGCTGAGGCAAAGAGAGGAGGGGGCAGATGGAGGATAAAGAGCGAGGGAGGGGCGGAAAACAAATGAGTAAGTGGATTGACTTGTACTTTTAAAAAAGAGACAGAAAGGAAATTAGAATGGTGGATTTTTGGTGCGCAAAAAGGGGCCAAACGAAACACTGAAACGACTGTTATGATCATTTACCTGTTTATTCTTGTCTGTTCTTTCACAAGCAAACAGAAGATGAAATGAAACATTTACTGATACAGTTTAGAAGGGCATGCAAACACAAAAACACAAACACACACTAGTCTAAATCCTGCGCTGATTAATCTTTTTAGTGATTATTGTTTTTCTTTTATTGAGGGGTTGGATTGAGGGTATGGAGAGGATTTCCTCACTGCGTCAATAATCTTGTAATTGAAAAAAAAAGTTAGGGATAATTTTATAACAGTAACAGTAATATATTAAATATATGTAATATACTTTTCTACTACTACTATTAATATATTTTTATGATACTGTATAAAATAATACATAATGAAGTATTATAAAATAATATAATGAAACTGCCAGTAAAGACAAATGCTGTTCCTCTTTAAATTTCTATTCATCGAATAATCCTGAAAAATTTCCACAAAAATACGAAGCAGCACAACTGTTTTCAACATTGATAATAATAAGAAATGTTTCTTGAGCAGCAAATCAGCAAATCAGCATTTATGAATGATTTCTGAAGGATCATGTGACACTGAATACTGGTGCTGAAAATTTGGCTTTGCCATAACAGGAATAAATTAAATATTTAAACAAAATATTTATTTTTTACTGTATTTTTAATCAAATAAATGCAGCATTATATGTAAAGGAGCCTTCTTTCCCAAAAAACAAAACAAAAAACCTTACAGGCCAAACCACTGAACTCTACTGTATGTATCAATGTATTAATATATTATTCAATCATATGAAAATATAATAAGAATCAATGGTGATACACAATAAGAACCATTTTTAACACTGCTAATATAATGATTAGACTATGCATTTCTCATGCAATGCACTTATGGTTGACTTTGACTTTGACTTTTGACTTTTGTTTGCCCTTAACCAAGTCTTGCGCTGAATGTTTCGACCTGTGGCTGTTGTTTTAATAGTCCCCTACAGTGGCGTGACAGAAAACACAGAGAGCTGTTCAACACATCCAACAGCTGCAGAGGGGCCGAGCCTGACGTAAAGCACTGAGAGCAATGACGCTCCATTTCCTCACACGTCCCCCCTTTCGCTTTTATTGTACCCGCTGCTCCCCTGCCTGGGCCTCTTGCCCATAGACCATAGGGGCGGTAGGATACACAACCCAAATAACAGGCGCACTGGGGGTGGGAGAAGAGAATGAGGGGAAAGAAGGGAAAATGAAGGGAAATGGGAGGGTGGAAGTGGAAGAGAGGCAAAAGAAAAAGGCTGGACACAGTCATTGAGAATGAATGGACAGGGGTACAAAAATAGATGGGGAGGCCGAGGTCATCCACGTGCTGTGAACACGCTGACCTGTAGCGCCATCGGTCTCTTTAAAGCCCACTCTAGGCCGCTCCACTCGGGGCCCTTTCATGTCTGTCACTGCAGGCTTCCCAGTCCAAACACCATCCCATTCACAACATTATTGTTATGGAAAGATGAAAGCCTTCCCAGAAAACGATACTTTAATATGCTTTCCCCTCTAATTCTATTATTATTTATTCTCTTTTCTTCTCCGAGTGAAACTCTTTCAAATGTGTCCAAGGTGGTTGAGATCGACAGGCTGGTACCACTTTAAACCTGGAGCCGTTTCAAGTCGATTCTTTAGGAGAGAGACGGCCGTGATGGAGGAATGCTTGAAGGCTCCATAAAACAAATCCAGATAAAGAATGCACTGCTGGGAGGAAAAGAACACGGAAAAAATAATGAAAGAGACAAATGAAAAGGGACAGAACTGAAATCACAAATCACGGACACATGTCCGGAGAGTTCGCAATGCATGTTTGCTTTGTTCTCGCAAGATTTCCACACAGCCGCTGCACGTAACTTCATTTCAAACACCACTGTGAAAATAACCAATCACTGGTGAGGTTTGTTGCACATAAACTTAGTTACACCAGACACCGTTGGTTGCATTTAGTTACTAGGCAGATACAACATGATAAAGCGACTTTTTGCCTTAACCAGCTAGAAGCACAACGAGACATTTTGTCAGCTCTTATTTCAGATGCGCTGTTCTGGATAGCTCCACCCACAGTGACATTTGATCGATCAAGCATTTTGTCTTGTTTTTCAGAATATAAAAAAACTATATATATGCAAAACTGTGTAAGATGGCCAGACTTGTTTTCAGAGAGCATATTTTGAATTGTTTTTTTTTTTTCTTGTTTTGAACTAGAACTTTAAAACAATTTAAAATCTATTTTAATAATGTGTTAAAATGTAGTTTTCAGCAGCCATTACTAAAGTCTTCAGTGCCACATGATCCTTCAGCAATCATTCTAATATGCTGATTTGGTGCTTATTAGAATCAATGCTTATCAAAATTTATTTTGTTTAATATTTTTTGTGGAAATCATGATTTATTTGAAATAGAAATCTTTATAACTTTATAAATGTCTTTATGGTCATTTTTAGCCAATTTAATGCACCCTTGATGAATAAAAGTATTAATTTTGAATGGTAGTGTATTTTATTTATTTATTTATATTTTTAAATTTTAGTTATATTTATTTTTCAATGTATTAATTTACATTTTTTTTTAAGTTACACACACATACACACAAAAACACTGATGAAAAACACTGAAGCAGGCTTCTGCGTTGGGTCACTTTGTGCTGTATTTTGCTTTTAGTGAAGGCACTGAACTTAATACTGGAAACTTAATGCACTGCTCAGTCGAGACGCACCTGTTAAGACGGTGTTAAGCCAACCCAGTTCTTCATCACACCACAGACGCAGGAGGTCTGGGATTCACCTGTACTGATTGTGTGGATTATGGAGTTTAAATGTAATAGGTGCTGCAGACAGTCTGTCCCACTAATCAATCTGAAAACTAGACACTTCCACATCAACATCCTCACACACATCCCACGCCTGCAAATTAGAAACATGCAGAACGCTCATCTCAGCCTATACAAGCTAATTTAACATCTTCGTGTTTCTATAAGGCCATTCATCACAACACATTAGGAGGAAAATCTCTGTCCACGGGTCTTGTAGGCTTATGAGCATTCTGTTATGTGCTTGTAATGATTAATGTTTCCCTGCCTGAGGACAGCGCCTAGACAAAACACACAAAAAAGATGACACGAACATTATATTAGAATAACACCGGTACTTAGCGAGCATCTCCTCCAGACATGATAAATCCACCGGGGCCCTTTCATCAGGGTCCAAGAGAGAGCTTCAGGTTTTGAAGCCTTCGTACATGTCTGGGCCAACGCACGAGTCAAGCAACAAGTCTTCATCCAATTACGGCGTGCCTGACATCAAGCAACACAAAAGCAGCTTCACCCACTTACCTGACTTGCACCTACACCCACAGCCCACAGTGACACCTTCTCTACATGTGACATCTGCTGTCTGCTGACCTACAACCGGCATGTCTGGGGCTCACGTGCAGGCTGTGCTCCAGCCAGGTAAATCATGCCAGTGTGGCTTAGATTAGCTCTACTTTACACACATCACATCTTAAGATAATCAGCTCTTGACTGTTGACAGAGCACGCTCTTTTAAAGTGACCTCAGCTGTGAGGATGTACGTTCACACAAAATACAAATAAAACGCATTTCTGTAAGTCTGTAAGTTTGAATGTGGGTCTAAATTAGCAGATATTTTAATGCAGTTTTCTTGTAGTCTAACTGTAGATGAAAGACACGCGTCTCTGCTCTTTTGTGGGCTTCATGATTTAGGGGTCTGAAGTCTGAGGTAAATTTCAGCAGCCTAAACAGATAGAGACTCGTTCCCTCATCCTAAACTGATAAAGAGGTGGTCTCTGTTCAGCATCAGACTCAAACCAGGAACATCTATCTAATCACTTATCTGATGAGCTCATATCCTTTCAGACTCACACACACACACACACACACACACACATTTACCTACCTATTTAAATGAGGACATGGTATAGACTTCTATTGTTTTTATGTAATCAAGTTATTTAAACTACAAACTATGACTACAAACTAATTGATACTAAAAATAAAAGGTAATGACAGCAAAATATCAAAGGACATGCATTGGTGAGGTATTAATGTAACATAGTTGATGTAAAAAATAATAATAAAATGGAAACGGTGTCCAAATATCAGATCTGTGCTAAACTTAATGCTCCCTTCTGACCTGTCATTATTAATCAAACATTTAATAACCAAATATAAATTCCTAATTATTAATATAATTAATTAATATAATAATGGGTAATTATTTGTGAAATGCTTGAAAGCTACATGCCACTGTGTAATTTGTTAATTTGTAATTTTTTAAATAAATGTGTTACAATGTATTAGGTTTTGCTGTGGTATTGAAATTGCATTGGTGTGTTGTGAAATTTCACTACTTATATTTTGTTATTGTGAAAATCATTTTTCAAATACAATCCTCTCTAAGATACGTTTTTGGATATTTTTAAGATTTAAGATATTAATTTTGTATAGTATAACTAACTAAACACTCATCCACACACACACTTGTTTCGCTATCCTTGTGGGGACATTCATAGGCGTAATGGTTTTTCTACTGTACAGACCATATATTCTATTGCCCTACACCAACCCCACACCTAAACTTAGCCCTCACAGGAGACTTTTTGCATTTTTAGATTTTCAAAAAACTTCATTCTGTGTGATTTATAAGCTTTTTTACCCGTGGGGACCTCAATTTAGGTCCCCATCGTGACACGAGTCCCCATGAGTCTGTGTGTATTCAGGTTTAAGTCCCCACCGGGATATAAAAACAGGTACACACACACACACACACACACACACACACACACACACTGACCTAATGCACTGCCCTCTGGTGGCAGGATTATGACCTGATGACCTAGAGGACAAACCCCAGACAGTCACATAGGTTACATGGACATAATGAGCCTAAATATCAGATAAGTTTGGGAGGAAGTAGAATGTCTGAAGATCAAGGGAGCTATTAAAAGCTACAGGTTACAGTATGCTGTCTGAACACGTGGGTCATGGGAGGATACAAGAGGACATGACTGTAAGCTCAGAGATATCAAACCAAATGCGGCTTTTATTTTATACTACTAGCTGGAGAATATGCTTTTTAAAACAGAGATGTGAGGCCGTAAAAACCCAGCGCTGAGGAAATACAAAAGAGAACAGAGATTTTCTCCAGAACAAAGAGCAGTGGCCACATGAAAGACCTACATCAAACTGTACTGTTATTCTTTACAGGGCTTTAGTGGGGCCTTTTATCCCAAGGCATGTCCAACTACACAGGGTCTTCACTGCCAGGTTATGACCTTGCATTAGAGGCAGGGGGTTCAAAGAGACTAGGCAAAAAGGAGGGGTAAACAACCCAGAACAAATGCACACAAAAAGCCCAATGTGGCGATGGTGACCTGCATCAGCTTGCATGGCCTGTAGATGGCTGTCTAGTCAAAAATGCAGGACATGTCTTCTGAATGGTGGAGCTCCAGTCAAGCTGACATCTCCGTGCTTTGGGCGCTAGTCTAGTGTCCTTGTCGCCACAGTGGATCATAACCTTCTTCTCACTTCTCTCCTGGTGCTCGTTTCCTCGCTAAGTGCAACTTCTGCCCGAGCAAGGGTGCCTGAGCGATCTGACAATCTGAGCAAATGACAATCTTTTTTGTCATTCACAGCCAGTGTTCTCGCATGCAAAAGGGCCCGAAGGAAGGCGAGCGCTCCCTGCTGCTTTCTCTCCTTGCCTCTTTTCCTTTCTCTCTCTCTCCTCCGATCATCTCTTCTGGGCTGAACATCGGCGCCCCGGTGCAGGCAGTGTCACATCAAACAGTCGTGCCCGTGACAAGGGTGTTTAAAAAAGCCTGGCTATTTACACATATAGGCTGCAGCTCCAGGCTCTCCACCAAGTATAAATCTCCCACAAGATGAAGTTACTTGCCCAAAGTCATGGGCAGTGTTGGGTAAGTTACTAAAAAAAATAATCCACTACAAATTACTAATTACTTCTTTAAAATTGTAATTTGATTACATCACTGATTACTGCATTTAAAAAGTAATCAGATTACTAATTACTTTCAAGTTACTTTCAAGTTTACTTTACTTTTCAAGTTATCAAACCTAAAATAATACACTACAAAGAGAAACTCATAGTTCTTTAATTAATTTCATATTGACTGAAAAAAATACATAAGTAGGCCTATTATTTGTATACTCTGATTCACTCCCAATATCAACAAGACTTTTTTTTTTTTTTTGGTTTTGTAAAATAAAGAAAACAAATAGGGTGCGCTTTCTGCATTCTCAGTCTCCGTGAATATCTTCCTGAAACGAGTCACTAAAATGAACAAAAATGACATGAGAAATACAGTATATCCAAAGAAAGCTTGAAGTGTCTATTATTAAATGAAAATAACAAATATTCTCTGATAAAATAATCCATATGAAACCAACGCGAGGTACAGTCTTTCCTGTCTGAGCTCACCTATAATGTGTTCATGCCCACGCACATCGTGCGCTATAAGATAAGACATATCATCCACGAGAAACCACATTTGAGATGCGCGAGCATGTAAACGCTTACGTCACCTCTGTAGAAAGTTTCAAGTTCATCTCGGCTACTTTTTGGAATAAGACGCGCTGTGAGGAATAAGCCTTGAATTGTGAGGCCGACGCGGTTTAATCCAGCAGTTGATCTCATTCTGATAAGTCATTTATTTTTTACTTTATTAGTGTTACTGTGACATAAACTTGTACACATTCACTTGTTGAACTTTTCCCAAACTATAATGCCAGACTAAAATATGTCGAGTGCAACATTTTGAAATATGATAGGCAACCTTTCATTGCATCTAAATGTTGTAGGACTCTCATTTTAGCTCGCATTCTCCGGCATACTGACGTGCAAAACATGATTTTTACTTCATATTTTTTTTTTAACACTACATTTGTAACTTAAGTAATGTAATTTTATTGACATATGTAACTGTAATCAAATTACATAAATTTAAAATATAACTCATTACTTTACTGCATTACCAGGAAAAGTAATTAGATTACAGTAACGCGTTATACCCAACTCTGGTCATGGGGCCGTCCATCCGCCCCGACTCCCTCTGTGGCTGTCAGGAGGGCCGGGGTCCTTCAGCACAGGTGCCCACACAGCTGCCTGACAACAACGCTGCTGCTGCGCCAGACGCACTTGCAAACTGCACAACACGCATCTGCCACACTCACAGCAGTGAGCAAAGCACACTACCTTCATCTGCTCGCAGAGATTCCTAAAAACACTAGCCAGGCATTATACGGTAAAACCGATAAGAATTGCACTTATGTCTTGGGCTGAAAGCGTGATACATTTAGTGTGATTATCCAATGATTTAATTAAATAAATATATACATTGCACATTTTACAGTGAAACACAGCACTGTGTTCATTTACACACAAGCAGCTCAAAATCACAGTGCTTTCCGGTTTCTCAGAGTGGCTTGGTTTGCAGTAAACACAGCTCCACATCAGGGTTATTCCACTAAAACTAAAACCATAAGCAACACATTTTAACATTTTTGTTATAAGAAATAAACATTCTCTGAAATAAAATGTAAAAAATATACAGTGGTGTGAAAAATTGTTTGCCCCCTTCCTGATTTTTTATTTTTTTGCATGTTTGTCACACTTTAATGCTTCAGATCATCAAACAAATTTAAATATTAATCAAATATAACACAAGTAAACACAACATGCAGTTTTTAAATGAAGGTTTTTTTTTTATGAAGGGAAAACAAAATCCAAACCCACATGGCCATGTGTGAAAAAGTGTTTGGAAGACTTGCTGTGATAAATGGAACCATGAATTCTGCTGTCTACCAAAAATTCCTGAAGGACAATGTCCGGCCATCTGTTCGTGACCTCAAGCTGAAGCGAACTTGGGTTCTGCAGCAGGACAATGATTCAAAACACACCAGCAAGTCCACCTCTGAATGACTGAAGAAAAACAAAATGAAGACTTTGGAGTGGCCTAGTCAAAGTCCTGACCTGAATTCTATTGAGATGCTGTGGCATGACCTTAAAAAGGCAGTACATACTCGAAAACCCTCCAATGTGGCTGAATTACAACAATTCTGCAAAGATGAGTGGGCCAAAATTCCTCCACAGCGCTGTAACAGACTCACTGCAAGTTATCGCAAACGCTTGATTGCAGTTGTTGCTGCTAAGGGTGGCCCATCCAGTTATTAGGTTTAGGGGGCAAGCATTTTTTCACACAGGGCCATGTGGGTTTGGATTTTGTTTTCCCTTCATAATAAAAAACTTCATTTAAAAACTGCATGTTGTGTTTACTTGTGTTATCTTTGATTAATATTTAAATTTGTTTGATGATCTGAAACATTAAAGTGTGACAAACATGCAAAAAAATAAAAAAAATCAGGAAGGGGCAAACAATTTTTCACACCACTGTGTATATATATATATATATATATATATATATATATATGCTATTTGCCAAGGAAATATTTTTGACTTCCATTTAGTCTAACTTGTACTAAAATAAAATCTGTGTAGACATAAAAAACAATAAAAATGAGCAAAATGTAACAAAATTACTAACTACAATTAACTACAATTAAAATAAAAATGTAAAATTAAAAATGAACGCTTAATATTAACTATTAATAAAAACAAATTTTGTTTAATATTTATATTCAATAATAATCACAATTATTATTATTACTATTTTAGTCGTATTAATATAAACACAATCCCCCAGTTTCACAGACAAGGCTTAAGCCTAGTCCCAGACTAAAATGTAAGTCTGAGCTGTTTCAACTGAAAAAAACTAGCACTGACTTATCTTAAAATATATCAGTGCCTTTGTTTTGTCTCAAGATGCACCCCAGTAATGTTTTTTTTCTAAGGCACGTTTATAAAAATTACCTAATTGAACTATGGCCTAATCCTGGCTTAGTCTACGCCCTGTTTGTGAAACCAGGCCAATATGATTTTTTAAAATCTCATTCTCTATTTCTTACTCTGAAAAACCACAATTAGATTTTTTCCCTAAAGCATTCAGCCCTACTTATGTCTAATCTTCAAATGTTTAGTGACTGAATAACAAACATCTATCTTTCTCTAAACCTTTTCCTGCAGTTCAAGGGTTAACATGGTTCCCTCATCTTCTCAAAACAGCAAGTACACAAATCAAACACGGTTATAAATATTTGTACGTCCCCAGCCTGCTGCCATGTCTTATTTAGGGCTTTATGTCGTAAAGCATGCCCTCGCTGCTCCAAAAAGGAGCGGATGTAATTCCATAAATATTTACATCTATACGTAAACTATGCCGATCTATCAGCCATGTTGCGTTTAAAAAAAGTGATGAGCTGGTAAGAGGTAAATAGTTAAAGTATTTTTAGGTGAGTTGGGGGTTGTATTCCCTGCGGAGGGCCTGATGATGGGAAGCATTGTGTTCATTTTGTTTATCAAGCAGCTCTACGGGCCTCTAGTGGGGCTCATCTGCTTACACAAGCAAAAGCTTTCAGAGGCATCTGCAGCTGCAAGCCCACTGTACAGGTACCCTGCAGACTGCATGCGCGCACACACACACACAGCTGCCCCAGCAACCCTACGTGGCTCTGCAGGTGCACCTGTGCCTCCGTGGCTACCAGCGTACTGTATTTTCACATTCAGGTCTTCGACATCTCTTGTCCAATCATGATGACTGATGGCTGTCACCAAATGCCGGTGTTGTGGCAAATTCTGACCCCCGCCAGATTACTACCCAGATTACTATTAGTATTGGTAGGTTAAGGGTTAGGTGTGGGGGAGGGGTTAGGATTAGGGGTGGGGTTAGGATTAGGCAATCAGGTAGCGATTTGAACGAGAGGGGGTAATAATTTGGCAGGGGTCGAAAATGGGCACAACACCGGTCCACGCAAACCAGGTTTCCAACCATCCATATTTTTTAGCAAATTTTAGGATATTGTAATAAAAATGTTGGATGGAAACACAAACATGAGATTAAAATTTCCACTGTGCACCAAAAACTACAACAAAAACATTTACCGGAATAAATTCATAGAAATAGATAAAAAAGTAATGTCACTTTATCTGTCTACACGGATAGATAACAAGGTTTCTATCCACAAATTTAGTGGGATATTCCATAAAAAATTCTGAATGGAAACAACCAACATGAGTAGAAATCACAAATTCCGTGATGCACATCAAAAAAAAGTCACATGACTTTTCCTCAAGTCTTACTATTCACTGTTGCTCTCAAGCCCATGTGTACAGTGCATGTGATGTAAATGTACTCCTAAGAAGAGTATGAAGATACTATACAAGCACAGCTAGAATTTTTCTAACTATGCATACTCTGCACACTCAACCTGCACAAGATGCCCTGAATTTTTCACTTCTTAGTTTGTCCTAGGGCTGTGCAATTAATCGAAAAATAGTTTGATTTCAATTTCTGCCTCCAACGATTATGAAAATATAATAATCGAGATAAAGTGATTATTGCACCCAATTCCGCCCCCTTTCCAGCGGTGCACTTTCGTTCCTCCATAAAAGCCCAATTTCATGTGCAAATCTGTAAAATCATGTAATGTGACTTTTGCAAAATGGGACGTGCTTGATTTATTAAAGTTGATTAGATTTATTCATGTTTTTAAAAGCGCGAAAGAGAACTTGTCTTGTTCCTTAGGAGGATTTATGTGTATGCGCCATGGTGTGCGCTCAGAGAAGGAGCAGAACAGAATGTAAAGTAAACTTTTAGCTCAAGGTGCCTGCCTAAGTGGTCAAATACACGCAGAAATGTGTCAAAATGCGGCACGTAGTGATTATTCACGTAAACCCCTGTCAGTTATGTAATAAATGAACGTAAAGAGTTGAGAATGAAAATACACGTGTAACAGTAAATTGGATCCGTGCGCCTCTTAAAGGTACAGTGGGCTATATTCCTGCTGTCGACTGTGTGCTTAATATTAATCAAACAAGAAATGACAAAGACAGAATCACTCACTGCTCTTGACTGAAGGACTTTTGTAGCTTCAATAAGACAAAAAAATTTTTAATTCTTACAGTGAAGACTATGCTGTTTTATTTTACATTTGATTAGCTTATTAATTTCTGTAGTAGGCTGTTATCTGAGTACTTTCTGAATACTTAGCTTTTTTATTAATGACAGTTTAATTATTTTCAATAATTTTGTTTGTTTGCTTGTTTGTTTTTTTACTAATTAGTTACCCTAATATTCTGCTGTGGTATTGAGAATTGTGAAATTTTGCTGGTCTCTAAACTATCTTTAAATAAATCACTCATATAAAGTTTTGGTCATATGGCCCACTAATAATCGTGTTAAATAATCGTGATTACAATATAGACCAAAAATAATCGTGATTATGATTTTTGAAATAATCAAGCAGCCCTAGTTTGTCCACAAGACTGCCCGTTGTTTCATAGTCAAAAAAAAAAGGAGATGGAACAATAATAACATCAAACTACTGGAAATGCAACAATAATAGACATTTGCGTTGATGACCGCTTGTGTGAGGAAGTTCAGTTTAAACAAGTATGAAGTAATTTTTATTTCTCATAACTTCTGGAGAGAAACAGCGCAGACACTGGGAACATTCTAGTGTGCATGTGTCAAGCACCTATGTTTGCGCATGCTATCAATTATTGAAAGGCAACACATTTAGCTGTATGCATATGCTAAGAATTTGCATCAAAACTGAAGGATACTTTGGGCTTCAGTCATAAGGCAGTTTGCAAACAATTCATTCACAATTCATTACATTTAAAGGCATCTGCCAATGATCGCTAACAAATTATGTATGTATTCAGTTGGCAAACAATTCATTCACAATTCATTCATTACATTTAAAGGGATAGTTCACCGAAAAATAAAAATCAAGTCATCATTGTTTTAATGATGTATACCCTTCTCTTTTTTTCAGACCACAAAAGCAGAAATTTTAAAAAAAGTCATGCTAATGGCTGTCGATATAATGGCAGTGAACATCGAACAGCATCAAGCTTTTAAAAAAGACACAAAAGTATCACAGAATAATCCCATGCAACACATGTCCAGGTGATTTGACTTCATGATAGGGTTTGATGAAAAACAAACCAAAAGTTAATGCATTATTTAACAAAAATCCTGATCTTGGCCATTGGTCTTTGTGCACAGATGCGTATTCATGAGACTCTATTAGCGCAGCAGTTCACTCAGACTCACCCAGGAAAGCACACAAGTTGTGAGAAATCAAGACGAATAAACACAACATGAAACACCTAGAAATCCCGAAAAAATTATCTGTGTAATTTCTTCAATGAGTTAAATATCTCCAGACTGGAACTCTGGTTGTCATGACAGTCAGAATGACAGCTGACAGACACGATAACTTGCTGTGATGAACACAACATATATATTCACCTTTGAGAAAAGAGTACATGGATTGTATTTTGTGTTGCGATTTTCGGAGTGAACTGCTGCGCTAATAGAGTCTCATGAACACGCAGCTGTGCACAGAGACGAACGGCCAAGGTCAGGATTTTTGTTAAATAATACATTAACTTTCGGTTTGTTTTTCACCAAACCCTATTGTAAAGCCCCAAAACACCTGGAATACATGACACGTGTCACATGGGAACATTCTGTCATACTCATGGCTTTTAAAAAAAAAGAAAAAACAACCAACAAAAAAAAAAGAAACCTGTTTTGAAAATTCTCCTTTTGTGGTCCTAAAAAGAAAAAGTGCATTCAGCATTAGAACAACACAAGGGTGAGTAAAAGATTACTTCATTTTTTTTTTTTTCATTTTTGGGTGAACTATCCCTTTAATAAAACAGCCCTAGTGGTTTCCACAATTTTACATTTATATTTTGAGGCAATTTTTCCAAAAAGTGATGATTTCATGCTCTTGAACACACAATATGAAAAAGCTGCTTTATTTGCAAATTATTTTAGAAATTTTCAATTTTTTTTTTGCATACATTCGCAACTTAGATGGAAACATAGGTACTAATACACTCTCATCTGTTGTGAGTGGGATTTCGAAGAGAATCCACCCTTTCTTACAAGAGCGGAGTTCTATATTCCTGGCATGCACCATCACTGCTCTACCCTGCACTGAATTGAGCTGCTTTGAGTTATGAGTCACACAAGTGCACCTGCGGCCATGTGTTAAGTAGTGACAAATAAAAGCCCTATGTCCATTTACACAACAAAGAGATGTACCCCACGAGGCCACCAATCTCTCCTCAACCCCCTTACCACCCCACCTCTCCGTCTTTTTCTGTCTTCCCTTGTTTTTTCCCTTGTATTAGTAGCGAAAAGTATCTCGCTCCCCATTTCCCCCGAGTCCTGTATCACTAGAGTGACTCCGTTCCAGACAAGCTACAATTCAAACACAAATTTAAAGACAAAAGTGTGTCGCGCAACTTCTTATTCACGTCTGGCGGAAGAGTCGCGCTTGATTTCTCGCCTGCGTGCCATACAATTATTGAGAGCTCACGAAGACTAATCCTGCTGCCACGCAGCCCTCAAAGGCCTTGTTTTGTTCTGCGGGAGGAATCCGAATCCTGCCGCATTAACGTGAGGAGGATCTCTGTGCTAATGATGCTGTATTCACGCATTCACTGCGGCCAGCGCTGCGGTTTGAGGGGGAATCTAAAAGGAGGCTTTCACAATCTGCCCTCCGTTTTCCCACAATGACTGTTCGAATGTGCGATTTGTGCATACAGAACGGTTGGGAAGGAGTTGGGCCAACAGAGGTCACAGGCGGAGTCAAGCTGAGCTCCACACTTCCTCCGAATCCTAATGTCTGGTGCTCCACTGGGATTATCGCCCATGGAAATTCGCCCCAATTCCACGTTATTAATCTCTGTCTGTCCTCCTGTTCTGGCTACATAATGACTAATTAAACATCAAAAGAGCTGTGGCGGGGATGTGGCATGACAGCTCATGTCCCTGAGCCCTTGTTCCCGCGGGAAAGGGGAGGAGAGGGGGGCGAGTGCTGATGGGGCGGCCTCACAAATCAATCAACCATCGTTACCTCACACCTACGCCCACTGAGCTCCAAACGGTGAATCCGCAAACACAACATAGCTGATTTGCGAGGCAGGTTTGGCCTCCCGTGTGCATGCGCCCGACATACGCACAGGTACACGCCACCACCGTATCAGAGGACGATTTTGATAAGACGGAATTCAAAAACGTGTGTACCGCCATACCAACGGCTTTCATTAAATGTGTCTGTTTGTGCACTAGCATCTATTTTTAAAGCAAAGCAATGGCAGGAAGATGAAATGATGCTGTACTCACAGATGTAGGCAGGCCAGGAGGGGGCTTGCGTACTTTCTTTGTTTGCAGAGGATCTGTGGAGAGAATACAAAAACAACTTTGAGACATTTGAGGGGAAAAAAGAATAAACAAGCATGCGGAGACACTCAGTCAGATGTCTCTTTGATTACAGGTTTACAAAGACAAATATGAGAGCATCAGTCTGGCAGAAATCGAGGAATTCTTAAATTTAGTGTAAAAAAAGCTAATGTTGAAAAATGTATATGTGAACATTATTATACATAGCCATGGCGTTATAGGCATGCTTTCTCACTGAGGGCATCAGACAGGCACTAACCCAGTGAAGCAGAGTCCTGAAGGGAGCGTCTTCGTGGATTGGAGCCAGTATAAGAGTAGAATGGAGTGGGAGACTTCCCAGAGGTGGTGACGGGCCCTGGGCTTGCCAGCCCCATGTCCGACCTCAGACTAGACTGTAGAGAAAAAAGAAAAGAGTTCAGGGCCAAGAGCCAACATAATAAACACTAATGCAAATGCACAAAAAAGTGAATGTGTGTGCAAAACATATATTGAAATTATATCAATACAAAAATAAACTGAAAAACAAATAACAGAAAAGCCAATGACTGTTTTCACAAAATGGTTGACAACCCATGAATGGCTTATATTAAGATTATATACTTTAATATTCTATACTTTTAACTATACAAAAAAGTTAAAAAATAAAAAATAAAATCAATCATTTAAATGCTAAAACTGAGTTTAGGCATTACAACATTATAATATAAAATATGAAAAATTTATATTTTGAGATTTGCAAAAGATTACATACAAAGATTACTTAGTGTTTGGAATTATTTGCTTCTAAAAATTATCTTTACATGACTGTTAGATGGCAAATGTAATTTAAAATGTTAAAAAAGGGAAACAAAAAGTGCTCTTAGTTACATATACGATATATAGAGTCAAACCAAAATTTATTCAGACACCTTCAACATTTCTCAGATTATCACAGTTTATTCGCTATAGTTTAGAAAATGGAAATAAAATATGACCTCAAACTGTGTCAGAACAAATTCATCTTGATGATGTCAGATAACTTTGATAGAAAGGTATGTAACAAAGCATGGTCAGGTCAAAGTATCAAATCAAATTTTTGGTCCCAAATTTTTATCAGTTTTACTGGTAGTCCACTGTATGAAGAATTTTTGGGTATAATATGTCACAGTTTAAGTCATTTTGCTATCCTCACTTACATAAATGAACTATAGTGTCCTGCACCCACTAGTAAAAAAAATATCAAAAATTATATCTGGTGTCTGAATAATTTTTGGTTTGACTGTATATGCCACTACTGAATTTTAAAAATAAATAAATAAAATCTTATGTCAGCATCCCTAATTGTTATGTAAAATTACACAGTGTCAAGTCCAAAGTTGTGATGTGAAACATTAAAGATTTTGAATGTTTAAAAATTGCAAACAAAGAAAAGATGTAAAATAAAGAAATTCATGAATTTTTTTTTTTAAAATTAAACCAAAGTGTTACAACGATAATATTTGTAATAAAAAAAAAAGTTCATACTGACCCTTACCAAAAAGTAGTATACTTCAAGTTTATTTTATTAAGTATACTTAAGTAGAGTTCAAGTATATTTGTAAGTATAATTTATGTAGTAAGTATACAAATATCAGTATACTAGTAATATACTTGTAAGTGTACTATTTCAATACTTCTTGAGACTAAATTGGCCCACTTTCTAGTATATAAAAGTATACTTTTAAGTATACTTTAAGTACAACAGTAGTAAAGTTTGAGAACACAACTAGTTTACATCTGTGTTTTTAGTTTGTACTGCAACTATACTAAAAGCGAACTTAAAGGTATACTGATAGTTTACTAATTAAATAGTTGTAGCATTTTTAGTACACTTTGAAGTATAGTTTCAGTAAACTACTAGTTTAGTAGTTTTATACTGCAAGTATACTTGTAAGTTTTCTTTAAGTGAACTTTACATCATACTTTAAGTATACTACTATGTCCCTATTTAGGTATTAATTTGTATATATTTTGTTATATGAATATCTGAACATACAAAACATCAAAAGAAAGAACAGGGTATCTGCTTGTAAACAAAAACATTTTATTATAGCTTCATGCATTCTTATAAGCACTTGAATGTGGTTAAGTTTCATAAATAAAAAGCAAAATAAACAACATTTTGAACAAAAAACTGAAAAAAAAGTCTATGAATTGGATTCAGAATGATAATCCAAACGTAGATGGAGTCGATCAACACCCCAAAGATTGACAGCCATTATTACCTCCACATGTGGAAGCATCTGTTGTTTCGGTTTCTTCTTCACTTGTGTTTTTTTTTGGAAATTCTGTACGGAAGATGTGTACTAGTGCCCCCTAACGTATAACAATGAAAACACGGATTCTCGGAGCACAAGTATAGCTCAAATATATTTAGACTTTTTCTAAGTATAAGTCAAGTATACTTAAATGTCATTAAGTATATTTCTGAGAAGTACATAAAGCCCATTTCTGAGAAGTACATAAAAAGTAGACTGAAGTATACTTTCCTATTTTTAGTTTAAAAGAAGTATACTAATAGCACACTTGAATAAACTTATTTTTCGTAAGGGGAATAATAAAAATGCTAAATACGAGCCTTTAATGTAACAGGACTTTTGAACCGTCACAGTTTAAAAGTAAAAAAAATGTTAAAAAAATAAAATGAGCATCACTCAAGATTAAAATATAAAACATGAAGGTGAATGTATGACAATTTCAGTTATTGTGTGACCCCTGAATGAAGGTTTTGTGCTTCACAGAAGGACACAATCAGAACTCGTTACGGGGAAAAAAAAACCCTGTTTTTCTGCTCTTTCCTCTCTTTACTGAACACAATTGTGCAGTTATTGATGTGAGTGCCAGCAGCTCAGTGAAGTCCAAGGAGAAATCGATCCAATCAGTCTGACCTAGTGATTCCCTCCCCTTCTGTTCACGGTGAACTGCTATTGATCAGGCCTGATCACGGCCCCAGGGCATATCCACACGCAGCCAGGGACACATCCTCACTTAAAGGAGCAGCAGGCCCAGGAGAGTGAAGGATGAGAGAGCCGGAGAGGGAGGGGTACGACAGTGGCCGGCTCAAGCCTCATTAAACCATCTGTCTGATCTCAGGAGCTGTCAGCTCCCCTGTAAAACACTGTGCTGGCTTAACTTGACAAAACACCCAGTACAGAGCCCATGAAGTCGACAGGGCAACTAGATTGTCGATGGAGAGCCAATTATGTGAGGAGAGAAGAGAGACAGTGGCCCCAAAACCTGCCCATCTGATGACCGGGAGATTAGCAAAGGCTTCAGGTTTTGTAAATGGTTTTCCCAGAGGCTATCGCACCCTTGACCAACATCCACTCCGTCACTCGTCCTGGCAAACTGGGTTAAGAGGCCAATTAGAGAAGAAGCCCAATTAGCCTAATTGTCTGCTGAGTTAAAGAGTAGTGTGGGGAGGGGGATGAAAGAGGGACCGAGAATAGAAAGAATCAGGTAACAGGACTCATACTGAGAGACCCAGCATGCATTAGAGAGCGGCTGTTGACTGCTGTACCGCACCACTTAACACAACACAAACTAAAACTCATATAAAAGATTAATAAAGAACCATGATTACACGTTACAAGTATAATTATGGTTCAAAATTTTACTAATCTTTTGTGTGATTTTAGTTTGTATCATTTATCTCATAAATAATATTTATATTTAAAATAACATTACATTTTTTAATGTCTTATATTGTATTTTATAATTTAACTTTATAATTAATTTCTTTATTGCAATATATAGTAAATGTTATTTTAGAGGTTATTTATAAAAAAAAATCTTTCAAACAATAAATTAGAATTAAATTATTATTATAAACACACAACTCAAAAGACGTGATGCTCACAGTGTTTTCAGCGTCTGCCATTGCAGTATACGAGGACAGACCGTGTAAACTTCATCTCCAGAGCTACTCTGAGAGTCTCTTCACCAGCTTTATACCGGTTATTTGAGAAAGACTACTGTCAAATATACACTGAAACTCACAGATCTTCACAACTAACCAAATATACTATAATATTATTACTTTTAAGGAATATCATACAACCAAAATATTTTTCATCCATGTTTTAATTTATACTTATTTGACAAAAATAAAAATGCTAAGTTTTGTGGTAAATTAATTGTTATATTTTCTTTTGATTACACTTCAGAAGATTGATTAAAATGTTAAAGTTTTATTAATTAATTTCATTAGACACCATTTTTGATGATAGGTTTGAATTAAATCATAAAATACAGAATCAAAATAAAATTGATTATTTTTAGGGAAAAATAAAATGGATTTCAGAGGGCCCTGAATTAAATGGTAGCTTACTCTGTGGTGTTTAATTGTGAACAAACAAGTTACATTCATTCTCAAGGTCTAACAAACATGTGGTAAATGAATATCATGATAAATACTGTATGATAGAAAAAAATACAGCAATTATATTTTTGGCAATATCGCTTGTCCCTGGTATACAGGAAAATAAATTCGATATCAAAGTCAGATAGAAGTCATAATCAAAGCCCCAGTCGAGGCTTACAGAAGAAAGCACTTAAAAATAGCCACTCCTCCTTGAATTTAGCCGATTAAAACAAGGGCCATCAGATCGTGTGAAAATCAGGTTGGTTTCTCCTTTACTGCAGGAGGAATGAGGGGGAAACAAGCTCTCCAAAGTGACAGGCTGTCAGGGAGGTGGCATCATTGACATTGACATGGCAAAACAGACCAACTAGTGTTGCCTTTGTTCAATGATATGAAATCCTCACAGCAATACTGTCTTCTTACTTTTAGCTGCGATGCAAAAACAATACAGGAAAGCGCCGGAGTCAGATGAAAGACCGATAGAATACTAATTTAACATTCGGGAGAGAGTGATTTTAGGGAGATTTGCTGTGGTTTATTATAGTGATGTGAAATTAGTCGAATCCTATTTAAAGATTACATTCAGAGAACTGGTGGTTCCATGAAACAAAAGGGGATTAGTGAGATCTTTGTTAAATTGAATATAGAATGAATGAGAAATGCACATTTTCTGAAGAAAAACTTGTATGATGCCAGGCTGTTGCTAAGTAAAAAAAAAAAGAGCCCAACCTCTAGTCATATTCAGGTTTCTAGATAAAATGTGGGTATATGAAATATTTTTTCATCTTCCAGGTGAAAATCTGAAGTCTGATTTCTTAGAAAAGTAATAATACACCTCTCGCCAACAAGCCACATGATTTGAGGTATCATTCACATCTGCTGCACAAACATTTCGGGATGAGTTACAGAGCGATCTTTAATACTCTGCGTTTGGACTGTGTTCAAATCCCTAATACTGAGTATAAGCGATCGCAATGGCGATATACTGACAAAAGCCCTGTTCATTTCTCTCCAGGGTATGAATGTTTATGTGTGAACATGGCCGTGTGTTAGCAGGTGAGAGGAAAATGACTGCCCTCCGTGGTTTAGCCTTTATAACAAGTACTCAGCTTACATGACAGTCCGGTCAATCTTGTGGATACTGAGAAGTAGTGTTCATTATAAAAACACTTGACAGAATCACAGGGGCTTCTGAGCCCGCTCACATCTGAACAATCATCTTCCTGAGTGAAATGTCAGGCAGATTGGTGGAGATAATAGCAGTCATCTGTCAACCGCATCCTGCCGCAACAATCAGAATAATTCTCCACACAGGGGACGGGAGCAAAGCTTACCTACAGCCACCGCGCCACTGAATGAAGCTCTCTACCGCTTGCCTCTTATCGCTTCTGTATTTTCACATTTCTCATGTTTGGATCATGGCATTTCATGCTACAAGGTTAAAGATTGCAACGGAAGGGTAGCCTGTTGTGGGATGGTGAGATGTTGTCAAAGACATTGCGAAGCAACAGCAAGCAACAAATCAATAAACTGTATAATTTTAGGATGTATAATGTAAAAAAAAATTTAACTGTCAAATAAAGCTCCTCTTTCCTGCAAAGAAATGCATACATATGCACAAGGCGGTGAAAAGCGTATTCAGTCTGGCTACACTGGTCACAGATTTTGGTTTTGATTCACTAAAAAAAATTGGCTCATAAGAATCATTTGATCTGACATTACTGGTAGCACTGAATGGTTTTCATTCACTAAAACTACTGTTTATTAGAGTCATTAGTTCAGGAATCAAACTGGCATTGGTCATATTGTGCAGTACTGATTTAAAAAAAAAAAAAAAAAAATGGGTTCATAAGAGTAACTTGTTTTGGAATCAAACTACACTGCAACTGTGAGATTCTGATTCAATCGCCTCTTAAAAGGGATAATTCACCCAAAATGAAAATTATATGATTGTGGAACACAAAAAGAGATATTTTGAAGAATAATGGTAACCAAACAGATTAAGTGACCAATTATTTGAATTGCACAGACAAAAACAAAACACTGAAACATTTCTCATTTTGTGTTATGCAGAAGAAAGAAGGTTATACAGGTCTGTAATAACAAGGCGGCGAGTCTATTTTCATTTTTGTGTTAACTATTTCTTTAAGTGTCATTCATTCATTCAGATATCTGACTATATTGGTAGTAATGAATAGTTTTGGTTCACACAAAAAATTGCCTTAGTTTTGATTTATTGGTTTTGATTCACTAAAAAAAACTGATAGAGGAAATTTGTTTATTTCTGATTTACTACGAAGAATCAATTTGTAGAAATCTTTCTTTTAGGAATTGAACTATATTGACCGCATTGTATGGTTTTGATTCACTAAAAAAAAAAAAAGAAGCTGGTTCATAACTGTTCGGGAATCTGACTACAATGTGTGTTGTGTATGTTTCTGGTTCAATAAGAAGAACCAGTTTTTAAGGGTCGCTTACATTAAAATCTACATTCTTATGTGTTTCATGCAGGAATTGTTGTATGTTGTTTGGTTATTTATTTATGTTTTAACGTCATATCAGCAACAATGGTTGTTTTCATGGCAACATTAACAGTATAATTTCAATACACAATTTACAATAATATAACATTTTGTTAAGAAGCAATCACCATACATAAACATACAAGTAACAACAATAGTACTGATAAAAATGGAATCTTTTAATTTAATCAATGATAAAATTTCTAAAATTCTTCCAGTATGTTGTTCAGTCCACATCAGGCAAAGAATGCACGTGCGAGAATCATTAATGGTTCATTAAATGAATCACTAAATAAGAAGCGGTCCTCACTTCCCAAGCCTATGTGAAATCCACTGTTTTTGTTGCTGAATTGCTAGTAAAAGAAAGCAGCCAATGAGATGCTTGGCAGGCAGAGATACAGGGGCCACAGCTGGCTGAGATAGTTTGAATATTTAACTTAATAAAAGGTGTACAGTTCCACATCAGGTTCAAATGATGCAATAATACCTTGCTGAGGGAGAGGTTTAGCCCACAAATGATGACAAACCTCATAAAAAGACGGGCTGTTTGGCTTTGTGAAAATCCTGTAACCGCTTCCCATCACTGCCAAACACTTGATAGATTACTAGTGCAGATATTTCCATTCTTGGCACTCGCTGAACAAATAGGGCCTTTTATTAGGTTCCACAATGTGTATTGCTCAATTTTCGAAGCAGACTGGGTTATTAGGCGCCCGATTCGCGTATTAAAAACACTGCTTCTCCGATAATCTCTGCACCTGATAGTCATCTGTTTATATGCGCGCGGCAGACGCGGTGGCCGTATTAACATGCAGGGTTCAGAATATTAATGCAGCCACCCTGCAGCCCGCATTCTTCCCACATTCGCTCAGGAACCGAACGGCTTTTGCACTCTTCCTGTTTTTCTTCAGCGACTAGACAAACTGAGTCTCTGCCAGGCTCTGATCTGTGCAGCTGCAGGCCAGCATAAATTCCCCAGTTCCCACACAAAATGTCTGAACTGGCATTCCCTTTCAGAAAGCTCTTTTATGAATGAGCGAACGCGCCGGAGAGCCAGCCGTGTTTTCATTCGTTCTGACTAGCACCATTCACTGTGCGTAAACCGCACGCCGCTTTTAAAGGTGCGCTTGTGTGTTTCTCCTCTCCTGAGATGGGTGCTGAGCTTGGAGGTCGAGGTTATTAAAGGGTCGTCTGGGTCGGGGGCTGCGCTGACCTCACACTTAAGCTGGATAGGTAGTCTTCCTCGTATCGTCTCTTAGCCGTGGCATTAAATTTAATCTTACAGCTAAGACTCTGCATGCTAACTAAATACTTCTGCTAATAACCACAAGGTATAGCACTAATATGCAACGCAATATTCATGAACTAGGATGGAAAAGAGTTTATTCCTTGGTTTCCCAGTAGTCATTACCACAAGGTTGGAGAGGGGGCGAACAAAATGTAAACAGAGCAAAAGTGCAAGCAACAGGCGATTAAAAAAAAATGTGGAGGGAAAAAAGGGTGGGGGGTCTCCAAGTATACTCTCTGACTGACTGACGTCAGCCGTGTCTGAGAGAATGAACAGGCAGGAGAGCGAGAGAGCGAGAGTGGGGTGGTGTGCTCACACAATCCTGTCTTTGTTTGGAACATCTGTGTGGTTGAGGGAGGGGAGCAGGGCCGGGCTCTGTGACCCTGCTTTAATGGAAGTGCTGAAAGTCATGTTTCTGTGTGCTGAAGGCCTGCTCCCAACACATAAACACTCCCTCTAAATCACACATTAAATGCTATTTAAAAGCATTTAGATTAAAAGCATTCAGACATTCAGTAATTCCCAAGACTGTTTATGATTTTATTCATTTCCAGTTTTCAAAATTCAAGGTGGGACATGTATACAGAATTTAGCCATTTAACCATGTGTTGGAGTATTTGGCATGTTTACTTTTAGCACTTTGGTAGTTGTGATGAATCAGGGGCTAAGTGTGAAACCTGCAAGATTCACACAAAAGCAAAAACTACGTAAAAACATAATAATAAAAATGAAGTTGTGGTTGTTACCTGGCATCCAGAGACGCCTGGCTCTCTTCCATAACCAGAGAACGGAGGCCTCTCAGACTTGCCTATGGGCAAACAAAGAGACAAACTATCAGCACAGCACCATACACATTAACCATATAAACATTAATCATGTGAAAAACAGGGAGATTTCAAAGACAAACAATAATTGCCAAAACTCACACATTCTGTAACATTCTGTGTGAGTTTTGGCTGCTGAAGGTCAGAAGGAATTGATTTATGTTTCATATTACATCAGTAAGGTGTGATTTATTTCTGTGTGTATTTTTTCTAGCTGTCCATCAGACAGGGCACGTCTGATAGTAAACTACAGGGTCAGACGGGTCTGAGTCGAAGATACCAATCCATCTCCATCCTTTTCCTGTCGCAGAAACAGCCCGTGAGCTTGCAAGGGGCAAATAAAAAGTGCACAGCGCACAGCCGTATGAATCATGCACTTCACAATATCTAAACTCAGCAGTTTCAACCTCTCGGCAAGAAAAAACAGGAGACTCCTAAAGGAAAATGATAAACAACTCTAAAAACATCATATATTATACTTGTCAGACTTTCAAACATTAGAACAAACACAGCAGTGAAGCTAAATTCTGTTTACTCCAGGGAAAAGGTAAATATTTTTGTTACTTAAATTCGGATGCCGAAAGTATTTGCGTTACACCTTCTGCGCTTCAGGTTCGGTTCTGCTGCGCTCAGGTGCACAAGGTCACATGTCTGCGAGCATTCTGCGCAGGCGTAGCCTCCCGAGATGCAGCCGTAATCAGGTACAGTGGTTTAACTGAAAACGCTGCTTCCCCTGTGGTGTAAACTGATCTCAATTGACGTGATATAACATTTGAGAGTTGCGCTCCTGTATAGTTGTGGGTAAACTACTGCGCTCCCTCCCCCTTAGTCACCACAAAAGAATAAAACATCTGTCTTTCAGCGACTTTAAAGGTTAGGAGGCTTTTTTCCCTCATCCTGACTTCCTGGGCTGCTACTCAGCTAGGTTTAGGTTTCTGAGTTTGTGGCACACACAGGCAGTCTTTCCTCTCCAGATGCACTCGTGTCCAGCATTGAAATATTCATTTACAGCATGTGTTTTGTCACACACTTTCTGTCCACGCTGAATAATTTATAAGACCGCGTTGTTGTTTTAGATCCTGGTAGAGCTGGAAGCGCTACTCATGAAAAACATCCTCCCTCGGTCTGGGTCTCTCAGATGCAGCGAGCAGTTGCACGCATGGTTTGGCATGCTCTTGTGCAGCGTAACCCAGTCATGCGCTGTAACATGTCGAGGGACCTTAATGCGATCAGCGCCGTAACCTCAGCCACTAAGGAGGAGTCCCAGAGGATCTGAACGGTAAACATGCGTTTAACTGTCTAGCATGCCAGAGTGAACGGCCAACCTGCGCTAACAGCAGTGACAGACTCCAACAAAGAGATGAACCTATTCACCTGACTGCACGCATACACCCACATACTGTCAGAGTCATAAATTATGACATGCACGTTAATGACTTTAATTGTTCCAATGACATATTTAAAATCACCCACATATATAGCTATAAATGAGAACTGGTTTATCAGTGAGAAAAGTAATTAAAAATAATTTAAAAATTTCATCTCAGGAGCATAAATGACAAGTTTTATATATATAATTTAGTATATATAAATAGCATATTATTTGTATATAGCATATATATATATATATATATATATATATATATATATATATATATATATATATATATATATAGCATATATATATATATATATATATATATATATATATATATATATATATATATAATAATTTTTTTTATACACATAAATAAATAAATAAATAAATATATGTGCAACGGTATATAAAATTTAGTATATACAAATAGCATATTATATATATATATACACACACAAACAAATAAATTAGATACATTTTATGTAAAACAAACAAAATAATGGATTAAAAATAATGACAGACAGTGCTTTAATTTTGTTCAATTTTATAGAATCTTTCAGTTAATCATATATATCACTATAAAGGAAACAACTATCTATCTATCTATCTATCTATGTATCTATCTATCGTGTGTGTAATACATACCAAATAAATTATACTTCATTATCATTATTTTAACTCATTTTAACTAATTTATTTATTGTTCTTTTTAACTCACTATATATATACTTCATTATAAAATAATGAATGAAAAATAAACTGGCAATAAAGAAATATGTGGGGGGAAAATACTGTTTTTTTTTCTTTAGAAAAAGACATGTAGGAGGAGCAGATGAAGAAAAGTGTGAAAAAAAGGAACCGGATGAGGGGAACAGAAAAATTAAGAATGACTCTGAGAGCTTTGGAGGAAGATGAGACCCATGGGGGCCTGATATTCAGAGAGAAAGTGAGAGAGCGAGCGGTGGAAAATTATTGGGCGTGCGTTCAAAACACAGAGCGTTCCAAAAGCTGAAAGCATCCAAAGGCGAAGAAAGGCAAAGCGAGGGGGAGAGAAAAAGTCTCTCGGAATGTTAAAAATCAACAATGTAAGACAGCTCTTCCACTGCTATAGCAATTTGTTTAAGTGTTACTGGCGAGTGTTTGTGCCAAGCAGGCTGCTGGCTGCGGCGCTGATGTTTGAGGAAGCAGTGCCAGCTAGCGCAGCTGTGAGGCCACTGCCCCCACCCTCCACACCCTCACACACACACCCCTTCCTTTCCTCTACTCTCCAAGACACTCTTGGAGACAGAGAGAGAGAGAGAGAGAGAGAGAGAGAGAGAGAGAGAGAGAGAGAGAGAGAGAGAGAGAGAGAAAATATGCGAGACAGCAGGTGAGAGGAGAGTGTGTGAGTGTGAGAGGAAGTGACAGTGAGTACATGTGTGAGAAGGGGTCACTAGGGGGAATCTCTCCAGAAATCAACTTCAAGAAGTGGGCGTCGAGGCTGCCGATTAGCAAGCCCCTCTCTCCTCCTTTTATCTCATCACACCCTCCTCCTTCTCCTCCTCTTAGCTGGAGCAATGACAGACGGACGAAGGGGGGGTTGGCCTGATCAATACCTGCCTCACTGCTTCTCCCGGCCTCCCCGCTCTGCTCGCCTACCCCTGCACCACGACACATCATACATTATAGAAGTGGGATCTGACTGCGGATGATGAATGTTCGGGCCTCGCCGGGCTTTAGGGGAAGGGGTGGAACTGGGGTGGCTGACACGGGGGACAGCGGCACCACCAGCGCACGGGGAAGCGCGAAGATTAGCCACTGTGCTATAGGTTATCAATGCCCCTGCTGTCTCACAGCTAATGAGCTTTCTAGTCATACAATCTATCAAACAGGTGACTGGGGAGCCTGGAAGAGCACAGGATGTTTACAGGGAACGGCCGCAGCAGAAGGAAACTGATGAGGTTATGAAGTTTGATGAGAAAAGGCTATGCCAGGAAAACCATGGGATCGAGACTGAAGACAAGACAGATAGAGAGGGTGAATGTCTGGGGAAGTAGCTGGGATAATAATGATCAGCACTGCTGTAGCTAACAGTCCGCTCATTTACATAGACATTTGAAAAACTAGGAGAGTTGGAACATGTGACCTTGTCAGTCAGCAGGGGAGCGTTAACGGCCCCACCAACACGACTCGCTGCTGAGATAACAGCTCCTGCAACTCTCCACATGGCCTCTGGGAACAACAAATACATTGGAATTTCTTGGTGGCTCTTTATCTGTACCATATTGGTTATCGGGCTATATGGGAGATATTTTGAATTTACTGAGAAACTGGATATCGGCCTGGATATACACACCTTATTTTTAACGTAAGTGTGGGTGCGGCCATTTGTAATTTGAATGTCCGAGGCTTCCGGAGTCATTTGCTTCCAGTTATTTTAGCTGTACAAAAACAGTTTGTTATGCTGCTTGATATTGCAAAATGATATTTTTTAATCACTATTTTCATTTATTATTGTCATCATAAAAACATTAGTTTATAATTTTACTGCTCATTGTTATTCTTATAGTTACCTATAGCAGCTAAGAAATCGGAAGTCACGCACGTTTACAGAAAACAGCTTACTTTCGAATTGCAAAATAAGGTACACTGTAAAAAAATGTCTGTGATTTTAACGATAAAAGACTGTAAAAATGCTACAGTAAAAACCTATTAATTGGTTAATGGTAAGTTCCCCTACTATATACAGTGAAAAACTTTATTGGACATTACGTCATTTTACAGTAGTATACAGTTTTTGAAAGTGAAAAAGAACGTATAATTTACAGTGAATAACCGTAAATTGACATTCCCAGAATTCCCTGTTTTATATTTCACATTTGATGTTTTTTCGTTGAAATAACTATGTTTCTTCTCAGTTGTGTACTTTAGTGTTGCGTGTTACATCTAATGTTGTTAAATTGATGTTTATTGCATTATTTCAGTTTCATGTGTGTTACCATGATGGAGTTTAGTGTTTGTGTAAATGACACTGTGCACCTTCTATATATGTTAGTATTTAAAAGCTGCTTGTGATGAGCTTTGGTTCATCATGTGACTCTCTCATCACCACCTGCTTTTGGTGGTTATCAGTGTAACACAAAGGTACAAAACAGATTTCAGTATTTCAATATGTTGGTATATAAACATATCAGTTAATGAAATTACGGTTTTTAAATGTAAATTTAAGTTAAATCCATAAAACCTAAAATGTTGCTACCGTATTTTTTTCAGGAAAATTCTAGCAACCACAGTTGCCAGTTTTTTACCGTCAATGTTACAGAATTTGTTTTACAGAGTAGATATTTAACTCATTTCCCATGTTTTTACATTTATTTAACACAAAAGAAAGTCGTGAAGGTTTGGAACAACATGAGAGTGACTAAGTGATGACAAAATGTTTATTTTAGGGTGAGCTATCTCTTTAAGTAAGTTTCACATTGATTTGGGTTTCAAAATGCAGCACTGCAACTAATGAAACCGTGAGAAATGTCAGAGGCACTTGTTTCACACCTCTACCATTTTTAAACAGTGAGTGTAACAGACTCTTCCAGTGAAGAGTGGCAAGATTTCAACAACAACAGTCAGTAGCTATGAAATGGTCTACTGTTGTCGAGATGTTTGAGCTGGTAAGTGAACAGCTGGTTTAACAGTTGCACCTCATGTAGGCCAATCAAGACACTAGGCACAGACTAATCCTGTCACCAATATGTCATTAAACAAGGCACATAACTAAAGGATTGTACAGGTGCGCTTTCCCAGAAATACTCTCCCTTTTCATGATTCTGAAGCCTATGAGCTTTTAAAGATTAAAGACTCACAATCTGTCAAAAGAAAAGATGTTCAAACTAACACTCCAACCTGTTCAAACTAATACTCAGACCTTTTGAGATCATTAAAACCAAGGGAACAATATACACTGGAAAAAGAAAAAAAAATCTTCTCTAGTTACGTGCATGTCTTCTGTTGGCTATCTCTCACCACAGGCCTGTGTTATTGCAATAGAGCTCTTAAAACAGTCTTCATATCAGCCCGAGTAGAAAGAGAGAAAATAAAGCAATAGTCTTCTGTGGCATCGCCCGGCAATGCTTGTCAGCAACGGTGTTTTTCACCCTGTCTCTCAGGGGAAAACAGGGGCTGTACTGGAGGAGTGATGGATGGAAGCGAAAATTAATTCATCAATTTCCCCACGAGGAACTGCGAGAAGCAACAAGGAGATGTCCAGGTGTTGACATGCGTGTCCGTGTGGTGTGCACCTGACATCACATGTGCTCATGCACACACACCTGTAGGCAGAGTACATGCTGCAGACCACAACATAACGCAAATTCAGTAGCATTACAACAGTGGGAATAATGATTGGTGATTTCAGCAGTCAAGCTAGCAGTATATCGCTAATGAAACCTACATGAAATAATTTTTGTAAAATAAAAATTAAAACTAAAAAAAGAGAAAACCTAAAATATATTTTCATTAGGGCTGTCAAATCGATTAATTGTGATTAACTGCATCCAAAATAAAAGTTAGTGTTTACGTAACGTGTACACTGTTTATATTTATATGTATATATATAAATACACACATACATGTATATATTTAAGAAATATATGTTATATATATTTATATATAAATATGAACATATATACACACATACACACACACACGTAAATATTTCTTATTTATACATATATGTGTGTGTGCGCATTTATATAAACATATAAATATATAAATATACACAGTACAAACACATACATTATGTAAACACAGACTTTTATTTTGGATGCGGTTAATCGTGATTAATCGATTTGACAGCCCTAATTCTCATACCTCCAAAGGTAACTAAAATAAAGCTTTTGCCTGTCAAAATATTAGATTTTCACTACATAATTATCATGTCCAAAAGAATTTGATAATTAAATTAATTTATTGCAATAGCTACAGAAAATATACCAAAGAATAATGCTACTAATCAAATTCATATTTAACTTTGTTTTATTTTGTATTTAGTCAGTGAATGCCACTCAGAACACAAGCATAGGTAGTCATAACCATGTAACCATAACTTTACAAAAGCATATGAAAAGAACTTTTTGTTCTACTGTTGACTGACACTTCCTGCAGACTAACACCCAGTCCTTTTTAAGGAATCCCAAAAAAAGGTGTCTCATTTGTGCCTGTCCTTTCCTCCAACATAACTTTGTGTGGCAGTAATAGCTACGCACTGCATCTTTTTTCTGTTTTAAGACAGATGGCAAATCATTGTTAAGGTGCAATAGTGCACCACATAGTTACAAGCGCTACATTATTAACTATATCATTGAATGTATCGTATTAACATGATATAAATATTTCATTGAAATAGCAATATTTAATTTAATATAACATCGCTATTATTGCCATTACTGCAAACTAAAAAAATAAAAAATAAAAAAAAGAGATAGCTGGGGTTTTTTTTAGATGCATGATATTTTATAAAAATGACATCATACTGAGCAGGCCCCACCCATGACCGCTGACGGACTGTCCCGTATTAACATATTTCCGCCCTCAGCCATTTGTATGCTATTCAGCATTTTCTCCTCGCTCAAGCAGCTAAAGCGACAACGTTTTGTCAACAATGCAGGTGGGGACAGGAGTAGCTAATTATCATTTAAAGAGACATGCACTAAAACGGCTCGCTGTGAACAGAGCTGTTTTTGACAAGGTAAAATGCGTGTTGTTTTACACGAGCATTGAGGAATTTTAATCAAAGTATATTGCAGATATATCATGAAGACCCTAAAGAATCATACCAACTTGTGGAAAAATGGGCATCCGATGTCCTCTTTAAACTTTAAAACCTTTACAGCACATCTATATAAAATGCACAACGATAACACAAGACTAAAAAAAAAAAATAACCTTTATAACAAAAGCATGACTATTTTTTCTATTTATTAGTCCACCAACCAAAAGATCTGAATTATCAAATATTAATTTACAGTTTTGCAGCTGTTGACAGAACTATGCAAATCAGTATGTTTTAACACCACATCATCTCACTTTGGATACACCTGCCCAGAGATTTGTTTAACAGTCAGTGGAGTATGTAAATACCATTGATGCACTTTCACAAGTGCCAACACAAACGAGGGGCGCATTGAGTCCTGTCGAGGGTGTTAACAGGCCGGCGATATTAAATATTGAGATTACATTCAGAAGCATGGAACAATTAAAATGTGACCGTGTAGAGAGGCTCCCGGGGTGGCTCCCTATTGATCACAGCTCTGCCAGGCAAGACCAGAGCTCTTGTTTTGATACCCAGATAGGTAGAGATCTAAGCATCTCAAGGGATCAATTGAAAAGCGCAGCCACAAAAACAGCCAATTAGTAGCCACACTCCACAGCCTCCCTCTCTCTCTCTACCCCTCCCCGCTCTCTCTCTTCCTCTCTTTCTAGTACATTCCGAAGGCCTCGCTGGGTTTATTTTTCTCCACGCAGTCTCGGTTTCCAAACAAACCGAGATACGTATACAGTATATACACGCGACAAGGAGCTCGATACCTTGTAGCAGGTAACGAACCTCTCATGCCCTTCATCCCCCCGAAGTCCATCTGTGTTCCCTCGTCTGAATTTCATGTTCTGAGTTCTGGAACCCCGGTGTAATTCATTATCCCTGTCAAGTTAATGTTCCGTGTTGAGCCATATGGCGATGCTAACACGCGCAATAAAGGAAATTCCTTCAACTTGTTATAATCAGCACACTGGGCTGTCCAAATACTGACATAAACAGCTTTATTGTGTTTGCTGCGTTTTCTCTTAAAATTCCTGACAAAAACAGGAAAGCAGGCAGGAAAGCGGAGTGGGGGGCTGGGGCTAAACTTGGAGGCCAGCAAAAGGAAGGAGGGAGGGAGGGAGAGAGGGAGGGAGGGAGGGAGGAAGGGTGAGGTAAAGAAAAAGAAAGCTCTACAGCTGTCTAAAGTTTGTGTCGGCAAGAACCTTGAGCTATCAGTGCAGAGTCCTGAATACTCGATGCCCACACACGAACATAAGCAAACACACACAAACACTCACAGACATCACAATGCCAAACAAAGCCACACACCCACTCCCTCACTGCCTCTGTGGCTTTTAAAATGGATCCTTTTGTTTCCTCGTCTGGAGTGTTTGTGTATCTCTCCGTTGTTTTCGAGGCCTTTGATGTTAAGACGAGTTCTGTTTGACAGTCGGCAAGGACGGGGCCCGAATCCAAGGGTCCCCGCCCGCCTTCTCCAAGCCCTCCTTCGCACGATCCCACCCGAGCAGGTAGGAAGGGGGTGGAGGTGTCTGTTCTTTGCCAGCAAAACGCACAGAGGGGCACAATCTCAAACACACGCTACCCCTGAGCTCAGCATCAATTTCTGTTAATTACAGTCTTGTCAGCAGTGGCATTATTCAAACAGCTAGCGCAAATGTTAATGAGCTCTTATTTGCATATTTATTTTTTTCTTTGTTGAAATGTCATTGATTATTATGTTCTACGATGATGAATGCCTCTGCTGATGCACTCTGATATGTAATTAGTCATTAGATGGAATGAATAGATCAATTAAAAGGAGGGAGAGAGAACAGGATTAAGGACGAATCAGAAGAAAGATGGAAAAAAGATTGAAGAGGATTATGGGAGTGGAGAACGAGACTGTCGCCTTAAGGTGAGTCATCTCTCTAAAACAGGAGCGTTTCTCATTGGTGGATATGTCCTGGTCTTTAACCTTTTCAGGCCCAGGAACCCATTGGTGAATATTGCAAAGATGGAGCAGTGGCCCCTGTTACATGCTGTATAAAACTAAAAATAGGCCTAGCATATAAAAACAATACTTATATACATACTTTGAAAAAAATCATTATTGAGAATAAATAAAGTAAAGAGACATGCTTATATATTTTTAAATTTTACTCAACATTATCTTCTGCAACAAAAATAACAAAATTAAAGCGTAATGTACAAGTGTATGACTCACATAAATTAATAAATGTGAATGTAGAATGTTAATGATTATTTACAATAAATAAATAAAAAAATAAAATATTTTAATAAATATTATTAAAATTGACTCTTTGCAGTGACTCTTTTCCTTCTTGTTGCGAATCTCACAGGTTTGCAGGATCTCCTGACTCACCAGATGGGGAAGAGGGACCTGTGTGTGGACTTGTCAACAAACACAGCAGCTGGATTTGTCCTAAACACCCCCACCTCACAAAGTCAATGGGACGACCAGGTCTGCGCAATGTGATTTTCTGTTGTTACTGGGGGGAAAAAAGAGGGGGAAAATGTTTTCTTTTGACCTCTGCGGTCCCTAACTTAACCACCCTCTCCAGCCAATGCCCGCTACTCCCTGATCTGAGACGGCGAGAGAGAGAGAAATGCATTACTGCAGACCAGATGGGAACATTCCACATGACCAAACCAATCAATCACCTTGGTGGGACGCAGGTGCGCCACAGCCGTGCAGCAACACACCATTTCACAGTCTATCGGCCACAAACACATGGTCACCAATCAATGGCCCCCTGAGGACGTGCACTTCTCCCCTACCCCACCGGTTCATGGCTGATGACTTCATAATCACACATCCCTCTCTCTCTCCTTTCTCCCCCTCGGCAGAGGAGTGTGATGAGCTATCTAATAACCCTTTCTTTCACGCAACCACCGCCGATCTCGCCACGCTGGCCGATGACTCCCCTCGAGCTAACCCTCACAGGCTCACGTGTGCGTGAGACAGTCGCTTGTGGTCAGAGCCGATACTGTGCGTCCTGCGTCGAGAATGCGGTGGAAAAACAGGAGAGCGGGCCGTGCTTTTATGTACCAGGATGGATATCGCTTCATCTGAGCCACATCAAAGGCTCTGCAGCCGGCTGGTATCAGATGCCAAGCAACTGTTAAACAATGGGGCCTCACTGGAAGGATGGAGAAGGATGAATGCAGGAGGGGAATTTTGATCCCACTCGGGCGGTGCTGCCAGCGTACCCTCAAACTCACACGCGAGCACGCTGAAATCCTGTTTAGAAGACACATTCGAGTTGCTGGGAGGCTCGGATAGCAGAGAACAGGCATATGTCAGAAGCAATGAAAGAGTTGTCAGTATTAAATCATTTCTCTTTTCATATTGGAGAAGTGTTTAGTAACACCTCTCAAGGTTCTGTCAGAGAGAAATCGTGTCACAGAGAGGGAAGCGTGTGAACACAATTCACTCTGTATGTGTGAAAGTGTGTTGGGGGCCTACCAACCCACAGGGATATTTTTAATACTGTTGGTGGAGTGGACACTGTACACACCAAAATTATGCAAATACGGGTGCTGTGCAGCTTATATTATAGAATATAACAGCTGGAGCTCTGTATTGTCCAATCAGAAGCCAGGACTGGAATGATCCATTTTATAATATAGAGGTACACTACTGTTCAAAAGTTTTATTTTATTTTATTTTATTTAGCAAAAACAACAGAAAAGACTTTATAATATAACAAAAAAAAAATCTATTTCAAATAAATGCTGTTTATTTGAAATTTTATATTTATCAAAAAAAAGTAAATAAACAAAAAAATAAAAATAAAAAAACTGAAAAAATGTATCACAGTTTCCACAAAAATATTACGCAGCAACTGATTTCAGCATTTATAATAATAGAACATTTTTCTATAGCACCAAATCAGTATATTGGAAGGATTTCTGAAGGATCATTTGACACTGAAGACTGGAGAAAATTTTAACAACTACAAGTATTTAAACATTATCACAGGGATATTTTTAATACTGTTGGTGGAGTGGACACTGTACATACCAAAATTATGCAAATATGGGTGCTGTGCAGCTTATAAAATAGAATATAACAGCTGGAGCTCTGTATTGTCCAATCAGAAGCCAGGACTGGAATGATCCATTTTGAACATTTGAACAGAAGTGTACTTTAATGTCAGCAACTGAGATACAAGTATTTGTAGATACAACTACAAGTATTTAAACATTAAACAATGAATTAAATGAATATTACACAATATGTATGGAAAATGTACTCAAAAAGATATTTTAAAACAGAAAATGCTGAAAATGTTAAAACACTGTCAGATTAATTGGCCTGAATGATATTTATCTCTATTATTACTCATAAGGTAATAAAAAATCCAGTACTTCTCTACAGTGGATGATGTAAAGCTGAAGGTGATCTTTATAAAAATGCAGCAACTATAGCAACTGTCATAAGCTAACAGCATCTGTATGTGTTTATTGTGAGGGTTTAAATCTGAAGGTTGCATTCATTTTCCTTCACAAACAACAACAGGCCATTGGATTATATACACTGTATGTGTATGTGTAGATAATGCTGGAGTGCTGCTGCACCGAGAGTCTTACACACAACCACTCATTCATGGGATTCATCTCTCCTCTCTGGATTAGTTGTGGGTGAGGATGGGTTATTTCTAGGCAGACTGACTGCACGCTCACCACCTGAGACCCTGAGCCAGGTGTGTGTGTGTGCATGTAAGTGTGTGTATATGTAAGAACAGCACCTGTGGGGCACAGCAGGAGCTCAGCTACACACAGGTGGGAGCCAGAAGCCCTACTGTCCATCCCATGAGCCCCCTCTCATTTCAACAGGTCGTTCCGTAATTATACTCAACACAGCCCATTAGCCATCAGCCTTCAGACGAACATATGTTCCAACATCGCTCCACACCGCATGCCTACGCGTGAAAGACTGTGGGGGAGATCGTCTTCCCCTGGACACGGTGCCTGAAAATACCTCCAAATACCTTACAGTCTACACTGTAATATTCTTCAATAACTGCGATATGGTGAAAAGCTACGATGGCAGTAATGTTGTAAATATTCACAAAACAATAGAAAAGCACAAACATTAAAAATATTACAATTCTGGATAAAGATAAGTCAGTAATTATGGGCAATAACTGATGTTTAATGTTTAATATTAAAATCTACACTATTTTATAAATGTACATATCACAACAGCATAATGTACAGTATAAAAACTAAATATTTATTTTGAGATTCTCTAAAGATTTACATTTAATTGTTAATTATTAGTGTTTTTAGTGCTGGGCAGCATGACTAAAATTCTATATTGTAGCTATTTTTTGAGATTTTGGTTTATAATGGATTATTTTACTGTCAGGAGTATGCAGAATAACATTGTAATGTTAAATACAAATAAACTATCAAACTATTTGGTTAATCTTTTAAAATGTAATGAAATGAAAAATTTAATTTCTTTTATCCATTTATTTTTATTTTTTAATTTATTTTTATAAAGTATACCATTTTTAAACTAAAATATGAACGAAAAAGTTTGTGATATTGTGATAATGCATAAATTGCATTATTATTATTAAGAAGTACATTCTGCTGTGTAGCAGTAGTATAGTTCTGCAATATAAACATATAGTAATATATTTTTTGTCATAATTTCAAGTCAGACCAAACTTCTATTTGTTTTTTTGATTTTACGATTCTTTATTAAATGAAATAGTGATTACACAATTACATATTGAATATCTGCCTACATCAGTTTGCATCATATATCTACAGGTTCACTTTAATTTTGACCTGTATGGCACCTAGTAGTGACTGTGACCGCACTGAGAAGCACGGCTTTCAGAGTTTGTGCTTATTTAAATGAATTTTTTCATAGTTTTTTCATTAACTGAACTGCAGGAAATAAAGAAAATAAAATATACAATGATTAAGGTATGCTTTGAACTACAAAGTAAACTAAAAAGAATTCTCTTGCTGAATTATTTTATTGTTTTTATTGTATTTTGTTTTATTGTATATTAGATGTTATTTTCACTACCATTACTGGCATCTTTTTTCATCACTATTCTTTATTTGTATTGATGTTTTGGAAAAAAGGTGTGTAAAACAATCATGCCAATAAAGTACTTTGAAACTGAAAGCTGAAAGAGAGTGGCAGAAACAGAAAGAGAGCGAGAGACTGAGAGAGAGACAGAGAGAAGTCTGGTAAAGTCATTGACAGCAGCAGGGTGCTGTGGCTCCAGACTGCATTTGTTTCACTGGCAGAATTCCTTCCTAATGAATCACTACCCTTCAACTTTGCATTTTCATTTAACAATCACTAACATTTTCACTGGCATGAGCTGCTGGTGAGTACCAAGGGATAGAACTGGGGGGGTGGAAAAAAGATGGAAAAAGACAGTGGACACACCAGAAGTCGAGACAGAGAGATTAAAAATGGCGATAGATGAGTGGAAAAGAGGGGGTTAACGAGAGAAGGGGATGATGGGTGGAGACATTGAGAGTACAGGGAAATTCGAGTGATGCAGGAAGCTGAATGGCGGGAAAACAGCAAAGAAAACATGAAGCACAGAGAAACAGAGCCCAGAATCCTGCATACACACTCTAATAAAGACTGAAAGCAGATTTGGGTGTTGTTTTGTTCAGGCTTCGTTATGCATGTAACGGGATTGGATTAAATAATGCCAGCTAATGATAAAGTCATCAAAAGCTCAAAGTGCCACATGCTGCTCGTGTTACTGAGTAAATCCAACTGTGCACATGGATGCAGAATGTAGGCGTCGCCTTTTCATGTGTCATTCAGCATTACTGAGATTTCTGCCACATTTCTGGACGCCATCATAAGTTGAACTAGTGGGCGCAAGATATTAAAGATACAAGAATCCAAACTATTCTAAGGCCTGAAACATACACTACACAAGAGCGTTGACTCGCACAATTTCAGCTACACAAGCTTGATTTCATGCAGTTGCATGCCAGTATCAGAACACAAGCATGGGTTGCATTTAAAAAGAAAATATTGCAAGTTAATTAAAATATTTTACTGATGAATTTCCATGACTTTTCCATTGAACATTGCCATGTTCAGTAGATAATAGTTTTTAAAATTGAAGAAGGGCAATATTTAACCCTCTACCGCATGGTGTGGCCATATGGCAACATACACTTTGTGTTTATTTCCTTGCCACTGTTTCTTTAAGAGAACATTCTCGGTTTTTTTGGTGGAAAGAGAAGACTTTAGTTTAGCCAATGATGTGCTTTGGTTAAGTCACATGACATGCAGTTTTTTTCTGTGGCACGATTTCAGATAGACTGCCATCTCTTGTCAATAGTTGCTGAAAGCAACCTAAAACGTCAGTAACAAACAAGGACCAGCCCATATCACATGCACAAAAAAATCATAAAGATCACCTCAGATAGGTTATAATGACATATTCACTACTCAAAAAAGTTTTTATGAAATTAGTTTTTGGTAAATCAATCAAATGTGCGCTTGCGTGGCCATTTATTGTGATTAACAGGAAAGTGTGTTCAAGCGCCAGCAGAAGACAATGTAAAGAAATACTCTGAGAGAAGCAGTCTATCAGCGGAAGTTAAAAGTAGCTCGTAAGTGTATTTACTTGTCTCATTAGTGTTTAGCGCAGTTGCCGTTGCTAGGAAACGCTTGTTTTGTTTACTGAGTGGAGACGTGCTGAAATCGCGTTTGGTCTCGTATGTACCTTGTTAGTGTCTGCGCTTGCGTGGCCATTTATTGTGATTAACAGGAAAGTGTGTCCAGCTGAATTCAATTAGTGTTTTGTTAGACGGGTATAAAAAAATGTTATTATACCGCAGCAGCCCTTGTCGTGTGAAGACCGAAGTGTGTAAAGACCATCGACTCTACTGGACAGGGACACCGGCAAGGGATAAGTATCGCTTTTCATTTATTCTCTTTCCTCTTTCCTATTACTTGTTTCACTTCTCTTTCAGTTTTTATAACCATTTCTTACTTGTATGTTTGGCACAGTTATTTTTTTAGGATTACTGTTAAAATAATGTAGTTTGATTTGTATATGTTATCTATTTTAATTTTAGTTACAGTTGTAGTAATGTTTGTCATTTTATTAGTTTTTTTCTATTATGTCTGTATAAGTTATTTATTAAGTTTTAGTTTTATTTAATTTGAGTTATTTTAGTACTTCAACAAACTACATGGAAATGAAATAATATTGAATTTATGGATATGTGTGTGTGCATATATGTCTGTGTGTGTGTGTACATACACGTAGTTGTTTTTGGTGTTTGGCTTAGTTTTATGTTAGAATCATTATTACACTCTTATACCTTTTGTTCTCTTAATATTTTGAATTGTTTGTAGCTTTATTTTGTTTTCATTTAAATGTTAAGTTTAGAAATTCTGTCATATGCATTTCTCATTTTTATTTAATTATTTTTTTAATGTGTGTGTATATATATACTATTTATAAAGTTTTAGCTTTTAGTTTTGGATCAGTTTTAGTTGTTTTAATACTACAATTGATTGTTTCTGTTGTCTTCATTTGTAAGTCGCATTGGATAAAAGCGTCTGCTAAATGACTAAAAGCAAATAAAAGTAAATGTATGGCTAATTCAACATTATGCAATCTTATGAGAGGAAGTTCGTCTTCCACTCATAAGATTGCGTAATGTTGAATTTTCATGAACTGCAGTGTTTTTGGTTTTATGTCAATGTTTTGTGATACATGATATACATGATTATATTTGTTTTAACTGTATAAATTTGAAATTTAAATAAAATTCATGAAAAACGTAATGAAATTCAAAGAATATAAAGCATTATTCAGCTAAAAATAATGGAATAATTAAAAGCATAAGTTGTTGGAAAGCATGTATAAGGTTATAAGTACTGTGTTAAAGCTTATAACAGCACCAATTGAATCACCACAAACATTTCTGAGGAAAAATATTAACTATAAGTAAACTTACACTTATTCTAAGTTAGATCCACTATTGTATGCTGTTACCGTATGGCAACATATCATAAAGTACCTTAAAATAATATTTTTTCCCCCATTTTTTTTTTTTTTTTTAACAGCACTTCAAGTTAAGCCATTCCAAGAAAAGATAGGTCTATCATAATGTGTGCGGTAGTTAAGTACTTAAGAAACAATACACAAACACTACCATTCAAAAGTTTGGGTTTGGTAAGCTTTTTGAACACAAGTCTCTGCCTTCATTTATTTGATTAAAAAAAAAACTATAATATTGTTATTGCAATTTAAAATAACTGTTTCCTATTTTAATATATTTTGAAATTTCTCTTTTTTTTTCTGTGACAGCGAAGCTGAATTTTCAGCAGTCATTACTCCAATGTCAAATGATTCTTCAGAAATCATTCTAATATCAATGTTGAAAACAGTTATTATTATAAAACAGCTTATTATTTTTTAGAAAACTGAACTTCTTTCCTAGGAATCTTTGAATAGAAAGACCAAAAGAACCACATTTATTTCAAATAGAATTATTTGTAACAAAGTAAAAGTCTGTCACTTTTGATCAATTTAAAGCATCCTTGCTGAATAGCTGTATTCATTTATTTTTAAAAAATCTTACGTACCAAAATTTTGAACAGTAGTGTATATAACCCACAAAAATCTAAGATTATATTTATACAAATAAATATATACAGTACAGGTGCATCTCAATGAATTAGAATGTCGTGGAAAAGTTCATTTATTTCACTAACTCAACTCAAATTGTGAAACTTGTGTATTAAATTCAATGCACACAGACTGAAGTAGTTTAAGTCTTTGGTTCTTTTAACGGTGATGATTTTGGCTCACATTTAACAAAACCCACCAATTCACTATCTCAACAAATTAGAATATGGTGACATGCCAATCAGCTAATCAACTTAAAACACCTGCAAAGGTTTCCTGAACCTTCAAAATGGTTATACAATAGCCTATACAATCATGGGGAAGACTGCTGATCTGACAGTTGTCCAGAAGACAATCACTGACACCCTCCACAAAGAGGGTAAGTCACAGAAGGTTATTACTGAATGGTTGGCTGTTCACAGAGTGCTGTATCAAAGCATATTAAGTGAAAAGTTGACTGGAAGGAAGAAATTGGGTAGGAAAAGGTGCACGAGCAACAGGGATGACCACAAGCTTGAGAATACTGTCAAACAAAGCTGATTCAAACACTTGGGAGAGCTTCACAAGGAGTGGACTGAAGCTGGAGTCAGTGATCAAGAGTCACCACGCTCAGACGTCTTCAGGAAAAGGGCTACCAAGCCACTGCTGAAACAGAAACAATGTCAGAAGCATCTTACCTGGCCTAAGGAGAAAAAAAACTGGACTGTTGCTCAGTGGTCCAAAGTCCTCTTTTCAGATAAAAGAAAATTTTGCATTTCATTTGGAAATCAAGGTCCCAGAGTCTGGAGGAAGACTGGAGAGGCACAGAATCCAAGCTGTTTGAAGCCCAGTGTGAAGTTTCCACAGTCAGTGATGAATTGGGCTGCCATTTCATCTGCTGGTGTTGGTCCATTGTGTTTTCTGAAGTCCACAGTCAACGCAGCCATCTACCAGGACATTTTAGAGCACTTCATGCTTCCTTCTGCTGACAAGCTTTATGGAGATGCTGATTTCATTTTCCAGCAGGATTTGGCACCTGCCCACACTGCCAAAAACACCAAAAGTTGGTTAAATGACCATGGTGTTGGTGTGCTTGACTGGCCAGAAAACTCACCAGACCTGAACCTCATAGAGAATCTACGGGGTACTGTCAAGAGGAAGATGAGAGACACCAGACCCAACAATGCAGATGAGCTGAAGACTGTCAAAGAAACCTGGGCTTCCATACCACCTCAGCAGTGCCACAGACTGATCACCTCCATGCCACGCCGAATTGAGGCAGTAATTAAAGCAAAAGGAGCCCCTATCAAGTACTGAGTACATATACAGTAAATGAACATACTTTCCAGAAGGCCAACAATTCACTACAAATGTTTTTTTTTATTGGTCTTATGAAGTATTCTAATTTGTTGAGAAAGTGAATTGGTGGGTTTTTGTTAAATGTGAGCCAAAATCATCACAATTAAAAGAACCAAAGACTTAAACTACTTCAGTCTGCGTGCACTGAATTTAATACACGAGTTTCACAATTTGAGTTGAATTACTGAAATAAACTAACTTTTCCACGACATTCTAATTCATTGAGATGCACCTGTATATTTAATATTTACACATATCAACATAAATCATAAACAATACAAATTTCTATTAATTCCTGGGACTTTGTCAATTTCAATGACTTTTCCAGGCCTGGAAATCACAATTTTAAGATTTCCTGATTCATCCAGGTTTTCTATTACTGTGGAAATACTAAAGGTAGTTAGACTGCTGACATGCTTCTAGCAAGTCACCTAAATAATAATACACTGGCTTTAACTGGACAGATACCACCACAGTAACGCACATACAATGGGACCGCATGCTTGCAATATGAAGGCTCAGCATATACGTCACTGTACTGGTTTCTGGCTTAAGCTATCAGCATGGCCTTAATATTTTTGTTGTTTTTACTGTCAGGATTTTTTCCCCTGCTTGTATGTTTGATAACAGAACTCTATAGAAGGCGCAGACGCATTGTAGACAGATTAGCTCAGGCGGTAATTTCAGTCACCCCCAGTGGCCTGTGACAGCAGGCTTCCAGGACCTCTCTATCAGCAGGGCTCTATCAGCTCTGCCGCCCCCCCCGCAGGACTCAGAGCTTTCCTGGTCCTCTGCGAACAGCCCCGCAGACATGAGTGCACCAGGCCACAGCTGATCTCCGCAGCTGGCTGTCCGACCGGCCTGCTTACCCGCTCGCCTCACCCCCTCCGCACAGAGGCCCGGGCCTGGGGAAGCCAGGGCAAGGGCGGATGACGGGTGGATGGATAGACGCATGGATGTAAGGAAGGGAGGAGGGGCGTCGTTGGAAGAAGAAGCGAAGGAGAGGGATTTGTGGCCTTTCAGGCCGTCTTGGGCTCTTCATGCTTGGTTGAGCGCAGTAACAGATAAGCGCACCCTGGAGCTCTGCATAATGACCAGCTACATCCACTACACTTCACACTAGTGCCACCAGACTCCCACACCACTACAGATGTCTGCTCTGAGCCTGTGTCAGTACACATTGCTTCCAGCATCTTAAACACTTCTGTGTGTGAGTGGCTGAAGTTGAGGCAGCTCAAATGTCATGTACGGTGCCTTGTTAAAGTATTCACAACCTTGACTAATTCACAAGGGCTGTTCACACAGAACGCTCCGTTGCATTCAAAAACAGCTAGATGCAGGGCAGTGACAGGGAAGAGAGGATTGTTTTAAAAAATGTCTCTTGACACAGCAATTTAAAATCAGCACTCATGGCGTCAGATGTTGAAAACAGTGAGTACGCAACAAAGACTTCTTTCTAGTGCATGTTGACATAGGTCTGCAACAACTAATTGATAATAATCAATAATAAAAAGAATCAACAGTGAATATTAGGGGTGTCCTCGACTAAGGATTTTCACAGTCGAATCGAAATTTTCGAATCTTGCTGATAGTCGACTGATATTCAAATCATATGTTTGGGGGCGGGGCAAATTACATTACCAAGAGTCAAGTCAGACATTCAACAGTCATAAATAATGACGTTAACACAGGGAAAATGTGTAACGGACGCCTCGCAGATACAAAAAATAATGTTTTGTTTTGATTAAAAGATAGTTAACATTAAACATCAGTGAAACCCTAAGAATTCACAACATTTTTTACAATAGTGCTCTCCTTATAAAGTTATGTATATGACCATAGTTATTAATGTTCTGCATTTCTGTTTTGAGCTGCGCGCGCTGAAGATGACCAGTAGATTGAAGCATTTGATAGCAGGTTTTTAAATCAACTCATCATTTATCTCATATTGAATACGACATTTATACAACATAACGTTAACATTACGACTTATAGGCCATCTGCACAAAATGCCCCGAATGCGAACGTGTCTGCGCGGCTCTGAATTAACTCCTTTTGTGGACGTGTTCTTCACGCAACAAACTAAACTCTAAAAATTCTTATTATAATAGTGTTCTCATTATAATGTTATGTATACGACAGTCCCAGTCATAGTTATTAATATTCTGCATTGTTGTTTGTGCTCCTCGCTCTGCGCGCTGAAGAGATAATCACCTTAGTAGGCTACTACAATGAAGCGCTTTACTGCAGCGCAACTCAACCAAATGCATCCGATACGAGATAAATAATATATACACGATATATATAAACTGGGTGAAATGTTTTGAAATCACTTGTACCCTACCTGATCGAAAAAATCCAGTCTTTCACTCTGCCTGTGTCAGTTGAAACTTAAATATATAGGGGTGGTTGGATTTATTCATGCACGTTAAAATATTTGTTTAAAGCTTCTTTCTTTTCAGATTCTTATTTACAGCATTATCTCAACAGGCTGTATATTAACTTATTGTGAGAAAACCGGTAGTTCTATGTGAAATCAGACATTTGAGCACCCCCATATAGCAAAAATGGCATGATCATAACACCCTGCGAATATTCGACTGTGAGATTGGTAGACGAATCAGGCTCCTCCTATCGAAGCATTGAATCGTCGACTATTCAGGGTCACCCCTAATGAATATGATTATGGATTAATTGCATCAAAACATCTACAAGTCATGTCACTTTACAGCAGCAAAGAAACACATTTCCATGGACAAATCAACAGTTTATTCAATTATAAAAAATAATCGTTACTAACAGCCCTATTTTTTTAGATCAACTATTTAATGAAAGAACACAGTGTGAACAGTCCCTTAGAGCCAGTTAACACAGACAGGTGTTACATGTTTTAACATTATACATGCATTAGACGCTGCCTTTTCAATATATTTTAAGATGCCATGTCAAGTAGTTCGCTTGAAGAATCAATAATAGCATATGCTTAGAGGTGGTATCTTTAAATATCTCTAAAACCCAGGGACTTTTTAAAAGAAATTCACTGAAATTAACTAAATTCAGCAAAGACGCATGAAATTGATCAAAAAAAAAAACTTATGTTACAAAAGATTATTTCAAATAAACATTGCTCTTTTAAACTTTTTATTCACCAGCTCTAGAATCAAGGACTGGTGTAATGGCTGCTGAAAATTCAGTTTAAATATATATTAAACCAGAAAACAGTTATTTTGAGTTGTAATACTATTACTGTTTTTGCTGTATTTTTAACAAATAAATGCAGTCTTGGTAAGTAAAAGAGCCTTCAGAAACATTTCAAAAATATTACTGACCCTAAACTTTTGAATCATAGTGTATGCGAACACAAAGGGAGGGTCATTATGACATAATTGGAAGGGTAGGTGGAAGACAGACATGCTTAATAGGGTTCATTAGTGAGCAGAGAGAGGAAGGAATGAGTGACAGGCAGGAGGAGGATAAAATGGAGGTACACAGGGAGGAGGAGGTGGAGAGAGAGAGAGTTCTTTAATGCACCTGCGGCCCTGCTGTGTTGTGTAGCTGCTCTACGGGATCGTGCACCTGAGCAGCACCTGGTCACAATCAGAGTGCCAGCCAGAGGAGCGGCCCTCAGAGGCCCCACATGTACACCTGCCTCTACTGCTACACACCAGGGAAACAGAGCACAGCGTACAGCTTCATACTCAGCCTTAAGGAATAATTAAAATGCAAATAAATAAATAAATCACATGCAGTACGAGATACGTTCAGATAAGCGAGCACTGGGACAAATCTTTTTTTCTTTCCCTCAGCTTAACAAAAGGAAAATGAGATGCATCTTGGCATCTCTGTGCTGCTCCTCTTGTGCACATAGAAAAAAAAACTAACAAAAAAAACACACACACCCGGGCTACAAAACGCTCTGCACACTTTGCATTGTCACTAAATGACTGCATAATTTCATTTCCTGGAAAGCCATTAGGTTTCATCAAAGGAGATGAGAAACAGATGAGAACAATTCTCTTATGCATAGAGAATTCATTTGGTGGCGCGGCATGCGCGGGAGTGCCACGCTAACACCACACGCACTGCAGGAAGAAAGTTGGGATGCAAATTTCAGAAATTAGTGTGCCGTTCCACAATTATTTTGCACATGGCGTAAGCGCCGAGAGAGATTAAATGACTGCAAACCACCTGTGTGACACTCAAAAACAATGCGCTACTCCAAGCATGCAGCCAAAACTGCAGTATATAGACCAATATGAACCGAATATATATTTCCACTGAAGGAAATGGCCTTGCTAAGAGTTATACTGTAGTTTTAGACTCACAAAAAAGGGTGAGATTGTATTAAAATTACTAAATCTCTAGCCCTCATTCAAAAATAGGGATGCACTGACAGTAAAATTCTGATACTGATAATCTGATAACATAACAAGCTGTTAACCAATAAATTGCAATCATTAAATTTCTACACTATTTTGACTAAATAAAACACTTTAAAACTAAAATAGACTGACTGTGAATGCTACAAGTGAATTTAGATAAGAAAAATTAACATTCGTTTCGATATACTAGCTAAACATTTACATTTAACTGTGTTATTTAATTATTAGTAATATTAACCAATAACAATACATTTTAAAAACTCCCTAAAAACAGCACCAGCACTTTGGTGCAGTAAAGCAGCAAATCAGCATATTAGAATGATTTCTGAATGATCACGTGACACTGAAAACTGTTGAAATGGCTGCTGAAAATTCAGCGTTGCCATCACAGAAATAAATTACTTTTTTTAAAAACATTCAAATAGTAAATAGTTATTTTAAACGGTGATAATATTTCAAAATATTATCGTTTTACTGTATTTTGAAACAAATAAATGGAGCCTTGGTGAACAATATAAACTAACATAATGTAATATAACATTGGTTAAAAAAAAAAAAATTATACGTGAATAATGAATTTAATTACTGAAATTAAAATATTTACTTTACACAATATTTACTCAAATTTATACCAACCAAATTTATTAATAACCAAGCAATTTAAAGGTCAGAGTTATTGTTGTGTGATATCTATCACTAGTAAAGCTGAGAATCTGAGACTCCTTTCACACATTCATCTTTGCTTTCTGTCACTAAGGCTACATCATTTCGGGAGGGCCTGAACAACAGCAACACTTTAACAATATCTACTGCCGTCTTCATACAGCGCTCATGGGAGAGGAGTGTTTAGGTGCCACTAGGGTGAGAGGTGGCAGACTAGCCATGATCATCTTCTCTGGGGAAGAGACTGGGATGGAGATTTGACCTGAGGGAGTGTTGGTGAACCTTCTAATGTCCCAGGTGAGGAACACAAGCTCCTGGGTTACATTAGGCCAACTAATAGATTTTATCTAACAGGCGATATCACACGGGTGCAATCTCTAGATGTTTCTTCAGAGATCATCGCTGACTAACAGCTTAATATAGATGTGTACAGAAGGCCTGGAGCCGGCAGAAGAAATCGAAGTCTTACTGAATCACTTCAGTAGCGAACGGTGCTGTATGTGTGTGTGTACGTGTTGATGCTGCTAATAATAAGCAGATTATATTTAATAGAACAGAGAGGATGTGTGGCAGGCCACAGGAACGTGAGTGCATCCACAAGCCAGTCAGCATTTTTAAAAATATAGACAGGCACATGGATTGAAATGCTGGCGAGTGACAAACACACAGTCACATGCTGAAACATACACACACAAACAGAGACTCGCTTATGGTAATTAAATCAAATGGATTAATCTAAACCAGCTGAAATCTTTCATCGGTGGCTTTTGGAAAAACAGAACAGCAAAAAGAGAGAATTTCTCAGATGCAAGGAAGTCCGGAAATATCCTTGTAATATCTTTTGTCTCTCTCTGATGCTCAGCCATTAGTGTGACTGAAAGCAGAAATCCAGAATTCCACAATGAGATGGTAACTTCAGTGACTTCATCAGACATCCTCTTCTCTCTCATCTCAAACTTTCATCTCATCAGAGAATATGTGATGTCAAAAACTCAATACATGTCATATTGAAAATAAAACCAGGAGGCTTTATGAAAAAAAAAAAAGAAAAACAGCAAAAAAGAAGACAAATGCTAAATATGAATCTAAGAGCAGCAGGAGGGTGTTTGACTGGTTGAGGTAAAGTGAGATCTGTATGAAGGGTCACTGAACACTAAAGGTCACTGATGACTTTTTTCTGCATTTTCTGTGTTGATTCAAATAGAAAATGTGTGGATTCTTCTTAACAGATTTAAAGTCACAATGTAAAGGAAGAAGCAAAAAATATTTTCTTCCATATTGTGACATACATCTGAGTGAAAAATGTCATTCAAGGTTCTATCCATCAGTTGCTGAGTGGATGGAGATAGAAGTGAATATGAGCTTGCGTTTGATTGTGAGAATTCAATTCTAGCAGAGTTAAAATGTATAGTCTTGCTCTTACAGGAAAACAGATTTATGTGACACTGCACGGTTTCCATCCAATCAGATATAAACAAATATTGGTTCATGAATTTGAATAATATTAAAAATACATCCTGTTTGTCAAGAAGCAGGAACAAATGAAAGAACTGCACTTGTCCATCCATTTCATGGGGTCTTCAAACTGATCTTAAAGTACTATATTTATATGTGTGTAGCGAGATACCAAAATTAACTTTTTACAGAAACACAGAAGCCAAAATTAAAATTTTCATTTAGCCACTTGTTTAATTTGGGTAATTAAGTAATTTAACTTGAATGCTTTCCAGGGTGTTGTATTCTCAGGTAACAAACCAGTGGTAGAGGAGTAAACTTCGTTGGCAATGAGCCGCCACTCTTTCAGCTGAACAAATTTGACATATTACTACTTTAGAATCCTTTTTGGTCATGTTGAAGTGCGTCCACACTGCTGAGATGTTTACCTGTTGCAACTTATCCACAATTTGTGAACTAAATAGATGCTGACACTGAGAAGTGCAAATTAAATGTCACTGTTTCAGTCAACAGTTCTATTAAAACTATTTCCTGAAATTTCAACTGCATTAACAAAAAAACTAGTCAAAATGTGAAAGCAAAGAGGAGAACTGTATGAATCATGGCAGCTAATTCTGCAGCTTTCTATGCAGTTCTGCAGCCACAGATTTTGTTTAGCCCTGCTGATGACTATTTAACACAACGCTTTCGGGAAAAAGGTTCACTGGAAATGAGCATGACCTGACAGACCAGCACTAAACTCCAGAGGAGGTGAGCGTTTTGCCAGGAAACAGTTTCCTGAGATCATGTATGTGCATTATTCCCATCTACTGCAAAACACAAGCTTCCCTTGAGCTTCACCTTAGATTTCAGGAAGTTTACAGCAAAACACATGTACAACTGATTGCAGCGTTTTTTTCCAATGAGCATTCAATTTAAAACTCATGTACCGTGTTTTGTTTTAGACCGTTTCATCAAGTCTAAAGCCAGGCCGGCTCTATCTGTGCCAACGGTTACCCATGGAGTTTGGAATGTCAACAAAGTACTAAACTAATTTGTCTTTTGTGATGGTAATCTGTTTGACCAGTAAATACTGGCTGCGCTGAAGAAGCAGGATTCTCTACGTGCATGCAGATTTCTTCTTAATCTAAAGCTGCATTAAGCCTTATTAAATATTGCTTAAAACTTCAACATAGAGTCATCATTATGCAACACGCTCCAGTATTACAAACGGACAAGCACAGTCTGCGCGCTATGGTTGGCTGATCAATTGATTATAGGGTTAAACTGTAATACAAATTATGTTAAGGCTTCTGAAAACGGAACAGAAATAGTTTATATTTTACATAACTGAATTTATATTGGACAAGGTTTGCGATTACACATCGGCTGCCGCATCAGAGGATTGTGTACAGCACAGGACGGTTTTAGCCGTCACAGTGTGGGTGCCACGTGCGGGCAGAAAGTCGAAGAGGATGCTGGGTAAGAGGATTGGAACAGGGCGCCGGCACGTGCGGCGCAGACTGACTGACCTCTGACCTCGACACTCTCATGGGCTTTCTTCAAGCACACACACAGACACAAGCAGAAATACACACCGCCACATTCACTCACACCAGCCCATGGGGTCTAAATGCACCATATAGGAAGATGATGCAACAAAGCGAAATATCTATCCACTCAGAGACAAACCTCAAAAGGTAACACGGATCACATTCTGCTCCTATCATCTGATACGCAGTTCTACATAAGCTCAAATCCATTACCAACGCAGCAGAAGAGAGTGTGACCTTTAAAATGGATCTCCATTATTCAGAACAAGCAGCGGTTACTCTAATTAAAATGTTATGTCAAATAAACAGTCATTACCAGCCATCTGCCTAGCACTATAAACTGTAACAAGTTCATTATCATACACAATAGCTGACCCCAGGTAACCCCAAGCTGCTCTCAACATGTCATACTTCACTTAGAGAGCGCATGGAACCAGGTCAACGCATGCAGCCCCCACAGGCATATTTAAGACTACTAAATGAAGCATTCAAATTAAACCGCTTAATGGGATAATGGTTTATGAAAGCAAATCGGAGGCATTTCTTATATTAACGTCGTAGACAAACAAGGTTATACGTGTGTTAAGATTACACAGTTTAAACTAAGCTACATTTTATGTATTATTTATTAAAAAGCAAGATTTGAGAAGGTTTTTTCAGCCGCAAACAGTTTGAAAAGGTAAACAAACAAGTGCCAGCCTACGATTTCTATTTCCTTCAAGAAACTGCAGACCACCGGGATTTGTCTTGAGATAATCCACTTAGATTACCACGGCTCTGTTTTTAAACGGCGCACGCAGGAAAAAAAATGGGTCACATAAACCCACGAGTAACTCATAGGCCAGGGTTCCCTCAGAAATGCCATTCGTGTGATGGTAATGCTTAATTGTATTACATTCACATTCGAGCTCTGCCTTTTTCATTGGTGAGTAATAACCTTTCAGAGATGATTTAATGAGGTTGCTCTGGAATGGATAATTCCATGTAAATCCCAGATATTACTGCTGAAATTCAATTTGATAAGACTCGGGTCTCCTCGTCCAATCCCAGCAAGATAGCGCAGACAATTTAGCCGTGCAATCAGATTGTCTAATTCCCTGACACATCATTGTTCCAGATCATTTCCATATTTTGCTACTTATAGGCATAATTAGTGCTGCATCAACAGGACAGAGGAAAACCAAACATCCTCCCTACCTCCACCACACACACACAAATGCAGATCAATTGGTAGAGAGATAACATTTTGCTTTGGTGGGCTTCGTGCTCTAGCACCCATCCGTAAACTTGCCACCTTACATGTCAACCAGTCTCCAGGGTGATGCTACCAAGAGCAGGGGTTCAGCAGCCCATAAAGCTGTCATGTGCAAGCACATCACAATAGCTGCAGACAGAGACCTCAGATCTAACAACATCCATCAATCACGTTCAAGGGATAAACAGCCCATTTTGTCTGATAAACATATAAGAAAATGCTATTTTAATCATTCTCTTAATCATATTTTGAATGAAATACAAATAAAATGTAAAATTTTAAGACTTCTCGAGATCACCTCGACTCTCGTAAAAGAGTAAGAACCCTTATTAATAAATAAAACTGTCATTAAACATCTATAACACTGATTGTAGATATGCTACCTTATGGAAAAAAAGCCGCTATCTTTATAAATACAGCAAGAGAAGCAATACAGTGTTCACTTCACAATGACAAAATTATCCACAACATCAACATGTTCCAAACTTACACAACAGAAATAACCATGTGCAATTTTCAGAATCTGCACTGCATGTCATCTTGATGCTGAATAATGTGTATTATGCTTTGTGTCTGCGGAGTCAGCAAACAAGCAGTAAAACCAGGGGCCAAACAACCACAAACTCACAAACTGATACAGATGAAAAATTATTTGAAACATTTTTGGAAGCAAAAGAGGAAGTGGAGCAAGTTAAGTAGAGTTTCACACACCTCTTCGGAAAGAGGAGAGAGATTTGAGATAGTCCGTGGCTGAGGGGGTTTGTGTGTGTAAAATGATCTTTGGCCCATCTGTTTGTTTCACTATCACCACTGAAACCCCTCCTTCTCTCTCTCTCTCTCCCTTCCTTTCCTTCCCTTCTCACTCTCCCCTGCAAAAAAATGCAGTGTGCCACTGGAAGAAGCCGGTGGCTTTTCTGCTAGCTAGCAGACAGTCTTTTGTGATGGAAAACTGGACTGATGGTGTGACTTCCACCCTGGGGAAGGGTCAACTTCTGAAGACAGTCACACCGCAGGAAGATGTTTGGGGACAGATGCAAAAGAAAAATTAATATCATATTGCATTATACTGTATATATAATTAAATAAATAATGCATTTCTAATAATACATTATTATATATTATTAGTCAGTGTAGTCTCTGGTCAATTCATGAACGAATGACTAATTGATGAATGGATAAAAAAAGATTCATAAATCTGTGTGAATCATTCCGACGAATTCTTCAGTGAATCTGTCAGTGCAGTTACTGAATCTGTCATCATGACTTTCATGTTTGACTCAAAAAGAACAGGGATTATCTTTTATAATAAATAAAAATCAATAATTTTTAAATGCATATTTTACAAAACGCAATATATAACCACTCAAATGTTTGAGGTAAGAAAGATAAAAGGACTTTTATTCATCAAGGATGCACAAAATTGTTTAAAAGTGACAGTGAAGACACTTATAATGTTACAAAACATTTCTATTTCAAATAAATGCTGTTATTTTGAATCTTCTATTGAACAAAGAATCCTGAAACTGCTTTTGATAATAGCAGTAATGAGAAATGTTTCTTGATCGCCAAATCAGCATATAAGAATAATTTCTGTAGGATCATTTGACTCTGAATACCAGATTAACGGCTGCTGATTCAGCTTTGCCATCACAGAAATAAACAGCTATTTAATTGATTTCTATTTTATTATAAAATAAGATTAAAATAAATTAAGATTTCACACTGTTACTGTTTTTGTATTCTTGATCAAATAAATGCAGTCTCAGTAAATATAAGACACTTCTTTCAAAAACATTTTAAAATCTTTCTGAACCCAAACTTATGAATGGTACTGTATCAGAATTACTTTTTATTTATAATCTTTTACAATAACATTAAAATAAATAAATATGTTAAAATATTTATATAAATTTCCGTATGCATATACACAACATCCTCCTGTTGTGACTGCCTTCAGATAGAAATGCCTGATCAGTCCACATATTGCTAAACGGATTGATGACAGAAAGACGGGTGTGAAAGTGAGACAGGGTCAGAATCACCTTGGATACTCACCCATTATGCTGGAGCTCATGAAAGGTGTTGGGGACAATCCTTCATGGGACACTAATCGACTGTCACTCAAGTGATCAGCATAATGAGTGCTGTCTCCAAACCCCTGGGGGAAAGAGATCACAGCATTAAACACATTATTAGCTGGACCTGCTAATTGAGTGCTATGACACTCTTCTAATTACTGGGGGAAAAGAGGGGAGCACGACTGGTCAACTGTCCCCCGAAACGATCGATATTTCTCCACTCTCCTCATTAAAAAACACTTTCTTCAAAGTCTTTGATGAATTTCATTAAAAGGGCAAACAAAGCCCTGAAGAGAAGATAGTGCTTGTGCTGTGATTGTGTAATTGTAATAAAGTTAATGGGGCACAAACAACAACAAAAGAAGCAATTTGCATTCATCAACAAAATTCATGCCACATTAAAATGGTCTGTTTGATTCCACGCTCTCTCCTGCCATTCCATATAAGTATATAACAATAATTCAGACATTACTTTTTTGTTTTCTAATGAAAGTGCACTGTGTTTTGCTTATTGTTAAGATCACTGTCACAACTAGCACACATCTTTAGAGATGCTTCTAGAAGTTTCTAGCTCGGTTGTAAATGCCGTTGCCAGGCAACATTTTGGCTTTGTGTGGCAATCCTACTTTTTGTCACCCTTCATTCATGATATCATTTCTATGTGGTATATTGTTAAAAAAGTGCTAGACTGGGAAGGATTTGTGTGCTTACGACGCATCAGAAATGACATAAAACTGATGAAGTGACGTGTTTACTAGAGCTTGACACAGATCATGTCTTTATGCCAAAAGCTTGCTTGTACTTAAAAAGTAGAATAAATAAGTCAGGTTCTCTCCTCGGCAGCTGAGGTCTGCCCTTTCATGACCGTTATCAGCTTTGGGGGGCTTAGGTCTAAATATCGGTCACAGTATGGGCCTTTAAAACTCAGAGTCCCCCCCAATAAAAGATACTCTGTGGCTGTGTTAATCCTGGAGCCGGTGAAAATCCGCCTGGCGTTACAGTCAAATGTGTCCCCCAAACCATATTAACTCTCTCCTGAGGGGCCTACAGCTGCCGGCTGTCCATTACTGTGGGCTTTTCCTTCTCCGCTTTCAATAAAAAATATATCATGGACTATTGCTATTCGTGATTTTCTTGTGTCTGTTTTCTAAACAGATGGCGATTGAGTAATTTCAAAGGCAGTGGAGTGTTGTGTGGGGCAGAATCGATGCAGAGAGGTTCCCTATCGTGTTCCTGCCGTTTGTGTTAATAACGCTATGAACTGCCTGACTAATGGCTTCTCCCCTGAAGAGACACAGTGGGAGGGGGTGGCAGGCGAAAAACAAGCCCCCGAACTGCAATGTCCTCCCCAGCAATTTGGTAAGCATGATTTAGTAAGCTTTCCAACTGAGGTTAGCGCACAGATGCAGGCAAATGTATTCACAAATACAATTAAAGGGACAGTTCACCCAAAAACTCTGTCATCAATTACTCAACCTCATGTCATCTCAAACCCATAAGACTTTTGTTTACGTTTGGAACACAAAGGAAGATATGATTTTAAAAGATTTATTTTTGGCATTTTTTTTTTTTTTTTTACCTTTATTGGGTTAGGAAAGTATATGAGACACTTGGGACGCCTGAAGCTCAACGGCGCTATATGTCGGCGCGCTGCCCACGATGCTATTGGCGCCGACACAAAGGAAGATATTTTTAATGAAACCTGATTCATCCAAACCTATTCACCCAAAACTTTCAAAAGTTCAAAAAGACATCATAAAAAAAAATATGTATGAATCGAACTGTTAAGACTTATCTGCTTCATATGGAAGCCCTTTTCGGCCACCAAATAAAAAATAAAACAAGGTAATTACTTTTTTGTATCTCATAATTCTGAGTTTTTTTCTCAGAATTGCGTGATATAAACTCACAATAGCAAGTTATAAAGTCAGAATTGCAAGATATAAACTCACAATTGCGAGTTATAAAGTCAGAATTGAGGAATCTAAACTCACGATTGCAAGAAATAAAGTCAGAATTGCTAGATATAAACTCGCAATTCTGACTTTTTTCTCACAATTGTGAGTTTATATTTCGCAATTCTGACTTTTATTTTTGCAAGTTCATATCTCTTAATTCTGAGAAAAGAAGTCAGAATTGTGAGATATGAACTTGCAACTGCGGGAAAAAAGACTATTTTCTTACAACTGGGAGTTTATATCTCACAACTGTGACTTTATAACTCGCAAATTGTGTTATAAAGTCAGAATAACAAGATAAATATGCACAGATGTAAACTTGCAATTGCAAGAAAAAAAGTCAAAATTTTGAGATGAAAAAATTGCAATTGACCCTTGATTGACAGACGAATCTGCCATTTTCTCAGAAAAAAAAACAAATCAGACAGTAGAGTAGATTAATTTCGGTGGACTTAAACTTGAAAAATTGTGTGTACTGATGTCTTTCCACGGTTGAAATAAAACGTTCTGATGTTCATTCATGTTCATTCATGCTTTAAGTAAATATGAAAAGAAAATCAGTTCGCATGCCGCTTGAACTGAGCCACTACAGCGATCTGTCATGGCACATTAAAGAGCCACAAAACTATTTATTGTTTTAATTTCTTTAAAAAAAAATGACAAAATTTGTTTTGACACAATGTATTTTTCACTGCGTGAGAACATGACGTGTGGCGTGAGAGCGACATGGCTTGTCTGACATGGCAACAGTAGCTAAGGAGGGTTTTTGCGAAGGGTCAATTACCTTTATTTTCCATTCAGTGGTAGAAACGGACTTCCATATCTTCACCTGAACAGATTCAATGTTCAACTCAACAGAGGGTGAGTTGAACCCCCTTCCCCCCTTTAACCTCTTTATCATCAATCTTTTCCTTCCTGGCCTTTTGAGTCTGCACAATGGCAGCTGCCTGAATGTCAGAAAAGTACAGTGGATGGGAAGAAGAGATCATGAGGAGATCGGTGAGACCATCAATCATGCTACCTTGTGATCTCAGAATGCGCTGCTTGTTACTCATGCTCTCAATGGTTAGTCTAGTCTAAATAACTGCCACATTGCTGCTTAAGCATGCAAACCAGCGCTCTGTTCAAGAAAACATCTCTCAGATGCTCCTTCGCATCCCAGGTGAATGCCCTGGTCCCGTTTTAAGGCGTTGGGGATGGGTGATAGTGGCGTGATGGACAGGAGCGAGGCACTGTGGGACAGCGGGGTGCGCGGCAGAGGTGGTGCATGCGGGTTGGGCTGTCAGATGGGAGGCCTGAAGCCACGGCTGCCCAGGATGTGATGCCTGGCTGTGGGCCAAGGTCAGCTAGCCGGGGCTCCAGTCTGTTCACAGTCCACTAATCACACGCGTACAGAGAGGGAGAAGGAGAGAGAGAGAGTCGCTCTTGTGAAAAAGAGACTGCATAAAATGGTTCACAGTTTCCGTGTGAGAAAACAAGAGAAACGTTAGTCGATAGGATCCCGTGCTCTTTGCAGGTAACACAGAAATACAGAAAAGCCGTAGCCCCTATTTAGTTATCTGATAGGAGATCTGTGTGTAGCAAGACTGTGAAAAAGTAATGTGACGGATGAAGACGCTGATTAAATCTAGCAGGTACTTCTCAGCAACTAGCTGCAGCTCTGCTAAAGCTCTTGTGGCTTTTTAAGGGTAAACCACAAAAGACTGAGATAGATTCTCAAGATAAGATCAAACCTCAATAGCTTTCTAACTTTGTTGCTGGACGTGAGCAATGGACACTGCTGGGATCCAATTAATATCAAGAAGTAAGTTTGAATAGTAACTTGTAAGTGTAAAGGCTGGAATACACTACACAACTTTTAAAATCTGTTTAGGGCTTAAAACAATACTCATCATATATTTGACAAATTTGTAAACAAAAACTGGGCATCAAAGACTTAATGAGGGTCACATAGTACCAGACTTTCAAGTCGTTGCGAACTCAACAAACTCATGCAGAAGTGTGTTCCTTGTTGCAAGGAGACAAAAATTGGCTCAAAATATAAAACGTTTAAAATCATCAGACTGGATGGAATCAAAAAAAAAAAAAAAAAATGATAGAGCCCATTATACACAACACAATTTTTCTGGCTCTTACTGTATTTTTGCAAAGTAGCACACATCCAGACTGATAATCAGGGGAAAAATCTGGGCAAAGTCGTATAGTGTATTCCAGCCTTAAAACTCTAGAATTGTTTCAAACAGAGATTTTGTGATTTTAATTCTGTTTGAACTGAAGATGTCTGACGCTCTGTAAAAATGGAGCAAATCACCTGCTGGTTTTCTTCTAACTCTGGGGTCCTCTGAGAAATGTAACTCTGTCTGGATAACAACGTCTGCGATTACGGTATATAATTTTTTCACAACGCTTTTCCTTATTTCATCTGACCTTTGCTGAAAACTAAACAAAAAATATCCTGTTGTACTGCCTGGTACACATTCATTATCCATTTAGACTTTTTACAAATTTCTGAGCAAAACAATATTTGGTGGTCCAAATACTGCTGACATCTAATCTGATGTAAAAATAAAATTAAATGCGGAGAGTCTGAACATGAACAGTTTAGAATAGCCATTACATATAGGAATAATAATCATTTTAATACATTCCTTCACTTAATTACATATATTATTATTCAAAGGTTTGGGGTCTGTAAGATTTTTTAAATGTTTTTGGAAGACGTTTCTTATGTTTATGCTTCTTATGTTGCTTGAACAAAAAACATTAATATTGTGAAATATTATTAAAACAACTGCTTTCTATTTGAATATATTTTAAAATGTAATTTATTCCTGTGATAGCAAAGCTAAAATTTCAGCATCATTACTCCAGTCTTCAGTGTCACATTATTCTTCAGAAATTATTCTACTATGCTGATTTGGTGAAAAATGAACATTTCTTACTATTATCAATGATCATAATGCATTTGTGGGGAAACAGTGATATACATATATATTTTGATATAACCTTACTGACTCCTAACTTTTGAACAGTGGTGCATGTAATTAATATCACACATTTTTTGTGAAACATGTACAAGATGAAATAGCAGACATACGCTGTTAATAATAAAACTATTTAACTAATCCTGTCTGATCTCACCATTCTCTGGCCTTAAACGTGCCATGCAGCATTGAACATGGATTCATCACTATGTATAAGGGGTAAAGTTATGGCCATTTGCGCAAATAAGTGCTACAATTTTTTTTTAGCTGGAGGCACTGGCTTGGAAATTATAATGATTATATTGCATGCTTGGGAAATGACAAACACTTATGTTAATTTCCAAAGTACTCAAACACACACACATACACACTAGGGCTGCAACAAACGATTATTTTGATAATTGATTAATCTAACGATTAATCGACTAATCGTCAATTATTTCACTGATTAATCAGTAGACATTGATTATTCAGCCTTTGCAATTAGTTAAAATGTTGAGTTATGCATATTCTAACAAATATATAATGGTGATCACTTCAGCTTTTGAAAGTCATATTATGTAATTACAATTATTATACAATTAATTTATGCAAATATATATATTTGGCACACAAAATAGATGACCAACAGAGAAACTCTCATTCACCATGTAATGAGCTATATGAAAAAGTAACTGAATGACACATCATTCTGCCTTACATCTCCTTTTGTAAGTCATATGGGTAAGAAACAAAATAAAGGTAAGTGATAAGACGTTTTATTTTTGGATAAACTATTTTATTTACAAAATAATCTCTCTTAAAATACCTTATAGGGTTATGATAATCAAAACAGTCCTGAGCTAGATCAAGCTTTGATCTTTGCAAACCATCACTTTAATGAAATAACATTTTTTTGCCCACTAATAAAATATTTTATCACTAGCTAGCTCCACACTGGAGAGCTGCTTTATAACAGAAAATCAAGTTGTAGCTAATTCTAACTGAAATCGACACTGACTCTGGTTCTTCATGTTTAATACTGTAAAGCTGCTTGATTTAAGGCTATCTATTGCATAAAGTGCTATATAAATAAACGTGACGTGACTGGACTTTACTGCAGAGTTCGTGCAAACATCCACATCGCTGTAATCAGATGCGTTTTTAACTGCTGCTTTCACACCGCTGTCAGTTTTTGTTGTGTTTATTTCGTTACTGAGAGGAAAGCCTGCAGCATATATTTACATATTCATCCAAATGCCGCTCAGCAGCTTCAGGTTCGTTCGGCTGCGTTTTGCTCTGAAGCGCTGTGTGTTCTTCTCTTGAATTGCATCCAGGAGGGATCAATTACAGTCTTGCGCTACAGCGCCACACTGGTCAAACCGCATTATTGCAAGCTCTTTCATTAGGTCATATGAGATCAAACGACTACTCGACAACAAAAATATTTGTCGACAATTTTTTATTGTCAACGTTGTCGATAATGTCGACTAATCGTTGCAGCCCTAATACACACACAATATTTCAGTACATTTACACAGTTTGATTGTGTTTATCTGATGCATGTGTCTGTGAGTGTGTGTGTGTGTGTGTGTGTGTGTGTGTGTGTGTACACACACACTGTATAGAGGTGCAAACAGCTGTCTCCTGATCTCATCCTCAGCAATGTCACAACCACTAATTTCCATGCACCTAGAGCAAAGATATCTCATGCGTCTCCGTCTTATAATTCAAACCAGGCCGCCGGCAAAGCCATCGCCTGTAGAAGTGCGGAGAGGAAGGGCATCGGAAATAAACAAGACAATGTGGTGTGAGAGCCTCCGACATTTGACTGATTTCTGATAGGAAGTGACAGGAGACTGACATGAAATGAAATTCATACAGGGCACCCTGAAAACAACACTGTGGAAAAGACAAACAAACAAATAGGAAGCGAGAGATTTTCACAATCTGCACTAGGGTTGAATGCAAAATAAAAATCACAACCAAGGCTGATTTTTTTTTTCTTATTTTGATGAGGTGGATATGACTTGCATGCATGAAAATCAATCTGAGCTTATGGTATGTCTGAAATGCATCAATGCTTCCTGCACCAACTGCGTTCAGTCACAAACACACAGCCTGGAAAAACTTACCATTTGTTATTTGTCATGAATACTACTAATATAATCATAACGTCAAGTAGGCTGTATGTGCACTTTCATCTGTCTCTTCTAACCAACTGAAAAAACAAAAACATTTCCTTTTTTGCCGTGCAGGAAAAAACAAAGATATTTTCTTTGCGGTGTTCTTTGAGTGGAACAGCTGCTCGTAATGCTTCTCAATAGTCAAAAAGAAAAATTAGAGAAAAGCTTTTTTCAGAATGATACTAATGAAATGGGGGGAAAAAGAAAAACAAGAACTTTGTTATGAGTGGATTTCTTTCAATATGGGTACTCCTCAATTAACTTCCAGATATAAAAGCTGCTGTTTACTAAAAGTCATCAGCGCATACATCAATGTAAAATTTTTTAGTTTTATTATAAAAAGAATGTGAAAATTCTACTGTAAAATTCTGCAAATCAGTTAACTTATCATACGATATATGGTAAAATACATTCAATTTACTATGACAATACATGTAATTTTATTGGAATATGAAATTATAATTTATGGTTCTTATGAGTATGAACTATCTCATAATTTATGGTGAAAATACAATACTATTTGAAAGTTTGGGGTCAGTTAGATTTCTTTAAAAAAAAATTAATACTTTTATTCAGCAAGGATGCATCAAACAGATCAAAAGAAACAGTAAAGACATTTACATTTTTACAAAAATTGTACTTCAAATAAATGTTGTTCTTTATTCATCAAAAATGTATCTCTGTTTCCACAAAAATATTAAGCAGCCCACCTGTTTTAAACATTGGTAATAATGTTTCTTGAGCACCAAATCAGCATATTACAACAATTTCTGAATTATCATGTGAAAGACTGGAGTATTGTCTGCTGAAAATTCAGCTGTCATCACATTAATAAATTATTTTCTAAATATTACTGTTTTTACTGTAGTTTTGATAAAATAATTTCAGATTGAGCATAAAAGACTTCTTTCAAAAACAATAAACAATCTAACTGATCCCAAACTATTGAATGATAGTGTTATTTAACAGTATTTTATGTTGAAGTACATGTCGGTTTAAGTAAAAAAAAAAAAACATGCTATGAAAAATGGTTAAAGGATATCCCCAGAAGTCCCTGTATGAAGCATCATCACATTTGAATATATTTTATTAAAGGGGTCATATGATGTTGCTAAAAAGAACATTATTTTGTGTATTGGTGTAATGCAATGTGTTTACGTGGTTCGAGGCTCAAAAAACACATTATTTTACACATACTGTACATTATTGCTGCTCCTCTATGCTCCGCCTTTCTGAAACGCGCCGATTTTTACAAAGCTCATCGTTCTGAGAAGCGAGGTGTGCTCTGATTGGCCAGCTATCCGGTGCGTTGTGATTGGCCGAATATCTCAAGTGTGTGACGGAAATGTTACGCCCCTTACCGTATTGTGATGCCGTGTCCTGGGCTTTTTACAGTCTATGGTCCCGGCGCAATGAGACTAAAACAATAATACCCGCTATAAACGAGGCATTTGTTGCATTCAGTGAGGACATAATTACTGATTATAATGACTCATACGGTCTTTTTACGCGTTGCGCAGCATAAACATAACAGCAACATAACGCCAAACAAGCACTACTCTATACAGCTCAAAACTTGCGTTTGAATAGTCAGTAGCAAATTCTTTAAATATTGAAACGTACTTACAGGCTGTGAGTCAGAAGCACCAGACTGTCCTTGCAAAGTTGGAATTGTTGTTCACAGCCATTCATAGTGTTCACATTGTAGGCTATTCTCTCCCAAGATCAGGAACTAGTCCTTCGTAAAATGCGCTGCACACACTCGAATATTTACGGGGGGTTTGGCAGAGTCTTAACTTTTATAAAGAATATCTCTTTGGGTTTGAGACTTTAGGGATCTTATCTATGCACAAACAGTTTGTAACACTCCAAAGAGAAAAGAAAACTTGAAATCGCATCATATGACAACACATCTTATCATATGATGCCTTTAAAACAGTTGTTTCTTCTTATCAATTATCAGTTACCAACTATTATACAGGTGCATCTCAATAAATTAGAATGTCGTGGAAAAGTTCATTTCAGTAATTCAACTCAAATTGTGAAACTCGTGTATTAAATAAATTCAGTGCACACAGACTGAAGTAGTTTAAAGGAAAACGCCACCGTTTTTCCATATTCCAATATGTTTTTCCCTCAACTTAGACGAGTTGATATGTACCTCTCCCGTCTCAGTGCGTGCACTTAATCGCTCTAGCGCGTGGCGCCACTATGCTAGCGTTTAGCTTAGCACCATTCATTCCTTAGGATCCAAACAGGGATGAATTTAGAAGCTACCAAACACTTCCATGTTTTCCCTATTTAAAGACGGTTACATGAGTAGTTACACGAGTAAGTATAGTGACACAAAATAAACAGTGGCAATTTTCTAAGCAGATAAAAAATGATAACTTTAATGTATGGCGAAAGAGTACTCGTCTAAGTTGAGGGTAAAACATACACACACAGACATGTCAAGGAATTTGGCTACAGTTGTCGTATTCCTCTTGTTAAGCCACTCCTGAACCACAGACAACGTCAGAGGCGTCTTACCTGGGCTAAGGAGAAGGAGAACTGGACTGTTACCCAGTGGTCCAAAGTCCACTTTTCAGATGAGAGCAAGTTTTGTATTTCATTTGGAAACCAAGGTCCTAGAGTCTGGAGGAAGGGTGGAGAAGCTCATAGCCCAAGTTGCTTGAAGTCCAGTGTTAAGTTTCCACAGTCTGTGATGATTTGGGGTGCAATGTCATCTGCTGGTGTTGGTCCATTGTGTTTTATGAAAACTAAAGTCACTGCACCCGTTTACCAAGAAATTTTGGAGCACTTCATGCTTCTGCTGACCAGCTTTTTAAAGATGCTGATTTCATTTTCCAGCAGGATTTGGCAAGTGCCCACACTGCCAAAAGCACCAAAAGTTGGTTAAATGACCATGGTATTGGTGTGCTTGACTGGCCAGCAAACTCACCAGACCTGAACCCCATAGAGAATCTACGGGGTATTGTCAAGAGGAAAATGAGAAACAAGAGACCAAAAAATGCAGATGAGCTGAAGACTGTCAAAGAAACCTGGGCTTCCATACCACCTCAGCAGTGCCACAAACTGATCACCTCCATGCCACGCCGAATTGAGGCAGTAATTAAAGCAAAAGGAGCCCCTACCAAGTATTGAGTACATATACAGTAAATGAACATACTTTCCAGAAGGCCAACAATTCACTAAAAATGTTTTTTTTTTTTTTATTATTATTGGTCTTATGAAGTATTCTAATTTGTTTAGATAGTGAATTGGTGGGTTTTTGTTAAATGTGAGCCAAAATCATCACAATTAAAAGAACCAAAGACTTAAACTACTTCAGTCTGTGTGCATTGAATTTATTTAATACACGAGTTTCACAATTTGAGTTGAATTAATGAAATAAATGAATTTTTCCACGACATTCTAATTTACTGAGATGCACCTGTATATAGTTGGTAACAAGCACATCTACCAACAATTGTACAGATGAAGTGTCTTTATAAATAACCTTTAGAGGAAATATACTTATCTCTCAATAGTGCTATCATGTTAATATAGAGCCTGTAAGCAAATCAGACGCTAATGTTTCATTTTGCTGAGGACAGATCATTCTAAACTGGACTAATGGAAATGCACCATATTGGTGTGATCACATTAACTGGTGTGTGTGTGTGTGTGGGGCAAGTGAGGTGAGGCGAGGCAAGGCCAGTCTTACCCTGGAGGACTCATAGGACGGGCTGGACTGGCCACCTGAGGCCCATGATGCTTGGCTTGTCCTCTCATCCATACCTGTCCAAAACACAGATTCACAACTCCATCAAAACGTGCTCATCCAATACAACAAAAAATGGAGAGGAAAAAAATAAAGAGTTTTGGGAGTTTTTGGGCTGTTTATTTATGATATTAAAACTAAAATAACACAATAAAATGAATTAAATCAATCAAGTCTCCTGATCCATATGTCTGTGAGCAGAATTACATAGACTTGGAAATGCATATACTGGAAAAAGGGGGAGGGGGTCTCCTCCATCACAATGGCTAATGAATGAATGACTGAATGTATGACATTGTGTATTGCTGTACACCCCAACGCTTTACAATCATATGGGGGGATCTCTCCCCAACCACTAATAAAGCAAAGAAGCGAAGAATAAAGAAGATTTAGATTTACACTAATAAAGAAGCAAAGAGAAATGTAATAGATTAGGGTAGTTTTAGAAAGAAAAACATGCCTAAAATTTGTTATTCGCACTCCAATTAAAAAAAAATGCTAAATATTTAATAATGCAAAACATTTAATAAAAGAAGCTAAAAGAACAGTACTGCAATTAAGCAGCAATAAGGAATGCAAACAGAATCACTCAATATAGGGTTGCAACAACTAATCGATAAAATCGATTATTATCGATAATGAAAATCATCGACAACGGTTCTCATTATCGATTAGTCAGGTCTGCCCACAGTGCACGTCCAACTTCAGCCGGTCGCGTCAAATTAACGTTACAGCACTGAATAACGCATTTCTGTGGCCAAAATGCATCTAAAAATAGTGGAGGAAACAAAATGAGATGCTGCGGGAGAAGTACGTGATCCAAGCTGCCCAAAACATGAAAATTCTTTATTTTAAGCTTTAAGCTAGTGCATTAGCATAATGGCTTGCCTTGTCAGGTGCTTTGACAGATGTGTGTGCGTCCTCAGCCCAAAAACGTTCAGTTTACGGTCATATCCTTATCTGTAAATGTCACAAATTCACGCGAGCATTTCCATTTTTGCATAAAGTTCCATCCTGACAGTCTGCGTTAAGTTTAAATCTTTACTGAATGAGCACGAGCGTGGCGGTCGCGTGAACGTGTGTCAGAGAGGGATTAATATTCAGCGGAAAAACATTCATTGTGCTGAAATATTAGGGGTGTAATGATTCACTCGTTTTCTCGATGCATCAATTACAAACCCTGACGATGCATATGCATCGATCTTGAAACATGGATTTTTGAATCGTGAATCGTCGATTTCGGACAGTAATCGATTTAAAACGCTAAGAATCGAATGAATCGCGATTTCTATAGTGATTCAATGCTTTCAAAATATATACACATTAAATTACTACAAGCACAAATTAATGGAGACCTTGAACAGCGTTTGTGCCTCACATCTCTCCTTCACGCACTCCACTATATTTACTGCCTGTCTCAGGATTGCGCTCGCGCCCCATTCGTCTCACGGACACATTTTTTGAGCAGCTGATGTGTGATCTCTCCTTAGTACTCGTGGCCAGTACTGCTAAAGTGAAGTAGTTTCGTTTTCTGTAGTTTTTCAATGGCTCTCGGTCATAAGGTCGACATTACCTGAGCAGTTGAAGGCTGCGCATTTATTACATGGACCGAGCAAAAATGTAAGTGTCTAAAGCATACGCACAGTTCCATTGAATGATTAATGTGTTTCACAATATGTTGAACCGAATGTATGAAGAAAACTGTTAAAATAACCACAGCATTAACAACAACCTTGAAATAAGAGTGCAAGGTTTATCTGTTAATCAGATGCACAAGTAGCATTCGTTGCTATAGGAAACAGACATCGGGCGCTTTTTCTTTCAGAATCATCATTCACCGATGGAGAGGAAAGTTAAATACCATAGCATTTTATTTTATGAAAATGAGATAAAGAAATTTTGCACTGAAATATAAGTGATCTTGGCTTGTAGAATTTAAGACGTGCCAGGAAATGCCTAATATGTACAAAGGCAGCTGCAGCTAAGCTGAATAAAATGAACTGGTGAAACATTAAGACAATAAACACAATAAATAAATAAAATTCATGAATGATGCAGTGCTAATTGACATATTTATTACAGTACAGAAACTATAAAGTTTTCTACCTTATTCTGTGCAGGAAATTGAAATAATTGTTTGTAGTATATAAAACAATCATGAAATTGCCATTAGGAAAAAATTATAGATTACAAATGATTTATTATTGTCCAGCAGTGTATTTGATTTATTTATAGCAAATTCAAAGTAAGAGATAAGAAATATCTTGTAAAAAAAAATAAAAATAAATAAAAAAAATAATACATACATAAAATTATTGTATTTGACATTTCTGTCACTTCTAAAATGATGGCTACACACCCGGTGTGACAAAATGTTAGCCTATACATAATACTTTTAAAGCTCTTTTTTTAAATGTTGGCGTACATAAATTTCTACATATGCCATGTCACACCATAGCATCATTAAACTAGCATCTAACAATGGACAAAAGTGTTTTTTTTTTCTCTAACCTATGGTTCTCTAACCATAAAGGCTGTTGTGTAATTTGCCCTCTGACTAAGCATTTAAAGAATTTAGGGGAAGCATTTACATAATCCTGTGAATGCACTGAAAGAATGCAGTCGAATTGTTAATCGAATCGAATTGAATTTAATTGTGAATTGAATCGAATTGAATCGTTTTGAATTTGCAAAAATCGTTCTTGAATCGAATCGAAAACCTATGAATCGTGAATCGAATCGATTCGCTGTCTACCCAAAGATTCACAGCCCTATGAAATATCTATTGTTGAACGTTAAATTAAGGTTTAAAAGTCAACATGTAGTGCACATATTTTATGAGAGTCGGAACTGTAAACGGATAACCACGTATTGTCTGAACATAAATATCAGATGCTTCATAGCTGCCTTTTACAGGATAAAGAAATTACAGTAAATGTGACTGATCAGAAAGTTTGTGTTTTTATTCGTCTTTATTATGTTTATTATTATTTTAATTTTTGATGAAGAGATTTAAACTATAGGCCTATATACAGTGCTTAACAAATTTATTAAAACAAATTTATTTAAGGTTTATAACAAATAATGCAAGCTTTGTGCCACTGCTGCTCTAAACTAACATTGGTATTGGTGTTTACTAAAATCATTTTTTAGCTATCTGTATTGGTTAGTCCTCCAATATGCGTAAGCTCTTTAGTAACAGTAGGCTATTTCTAATGCTATAATTATTTCTGTTATCTATGAAAGAATGAAAGATCTATCAAAGATTTTTTCAGATACCCAATTACAGTCAAAAAGTAGCTAAACAATGCCAGCTAGAATGCATGCTGTCATGAAAGACAGGAGGCTATTTTTTTATTATGTGAATAAATATTTAGTTGTTTCAGTTTGTTATTTGCCCAATAAATGACAATAACATTTTTAGATTTTAACAATTCTTTGACAGATTCCTAAAATATTTGTGTTTTCTCTTTATTATGACAGAAGGTCTAATAAATTTTTAAGCACTGTATGTTTTCATAGCATTCAGTTGGCACGTTTGTTTGAAGGACATTGGGCAGAATGCGGAAGTGTTTTTGTCAGTAAAATAAAAAAAGAAGAAAATGTAGCTTTTTTTATCCGATTAATAAAAAAAAATAATCGGCCAACTAATCGATTATCAAAATAATCGTTAGTTGCAGCCCTAACTCACTACACGTCCATTGCAGCGTTTTACAGTTAACTAAAACTACAACTTAAAATAAAATAAAATATACATTTGAAAAGAAAAACTTGAAAAACAATGAAAATTAGCAATGTTGCCTTGGCAACTAACTTAAATAAATAGGCTTAAGATGAAGCACTCCAATTACTAAAAATAAAACTGAAATAAAAACAAATTAAAGCTATATAAAAATATTAAAAAAAATAATAACACATCATAAAACTACTAAAACTAAAAACTAATACAAAATCTAAACACAATTTGCCAAAAAAAAAAAAAAAAGACGTGTTATTTTAGCATTATTATTTAGATAATGCTAAAATAACACATCTTTTTTTTTTTTTTGGCAAATTTAATTACCGTTAAGATAAATAAATAATTCATTCTGATGGGATTGTGTTCCTTCACAGTAAACTGAGACTGCAGAATACATGATGCACTACTGATCACTGTATTTATGATACAGTTTGCAACAGTTTAAATCTAATGAATCATGTAGATCATAAAATACTAGAGAACAATGCACCTGGTGGAACTCTAAATGGTCCCAGCGCAGCGCTCTCCTGTTTTCTGCTGTTTCAGTGGAACAAAATGATCTCATATATTATTTACTTATGCATTCACTGACTGACAATTCAAATGAATGTATTTTCTAAAACGAAAAGGAGGGAGGGGTCAGCGTTGCCCGTTGTCATTCCCAGTCTGACTTCTAAAAGCGCTTTCCAGGGCCAATGGCCGACACTCCAGGACACATGAGGAGTGGAAATGTTGAGCTCATGGCGAGTGGTCATGTCCACCACGGCTCTCTTGGCAGGAGTAAAGAAAGAGTGCAGCAGAGCTGTTAATCCGCTACACTTCCATTCAAAGGCTGCACTTTACAAGCCGGCCACGGCGCGTCATTTATTTTGCTTCGCATAAATCACTTTCAAAAATGCATCGCTCCCTTTCCCGCACTCATGCCAGTGCAGCCGGGCCGTTCGGAGTTGTCAGTGATGTATTACTGAAGCTCGTCAAAATAGCTGAGCGATGAAAGTTTGATAAACCTCATATTTTACAATGCCTCTCGGTTCCAAAAGACAGTCACAGAAAACACAGACACAAATAAATAAATAAAAACGTAAAGTTGACGCAATTGACTTGATTCAACATCTGGTACGTGATGAACAAAAACAATATCTGGCTTTGAAAATTACATTTCGCTGAGGCTGTTGGGTAAAGATATATGATTGCTGGCTTCTTCAGGCTGTTTGAGCCAATTTTGTTGTGCAGGTAACAACATTCCATTCTTCAGTCTCATGTATGAGCCTCAAAATTGCAGAGGAAGAAAACATCAATATCTCTCCACGCTATTGATAATTCATGTTTGTCATTTCAACAATTCTTTCTTATCTGATTCCAGCCCATTATAACATGCAACATGGATCAAACGTGAGTAAACAATCAGGGAGAAATGACGCAGTCTCTACGCCAACGCTGAGCAGAGGGTCTCAAAAAAAAAAGCATATCAAATAAATGTAGTGCTATTTTCATAATAATGTTGACAATTTGCAAAACTGTAAGTGATCCTTGTACTGCATGACTGAGCATGATATAAACTCAAATTACTATCAGCTGAACATTTGCATACAGAGAGCAATCTATTTACTGAGAGAGAAAGAGAAGTTTGATTGTTGTTTACTGATCAATCTATTTATACATCAATACATCCCTTTTTAACCCATTTATCCTTTTTCCATCCATTTTTTTTCAAAATTTCCATCCATCATCCATCTTTCTTTTCATCTATCTACCATTTTTTCTATCTTCATCTTTCTTTTCTTTCCATCTATCCATCATTTATATTTGCCAGCATCCCTTGCTTTATTTTTCCTATAATCTTTATTTCTTTCCATCCATTCATCTTTCTATCTTACAATATCCACCCTTTTCCCCATCTATGTATCTATGTATCCACCTTTTCATTACCATCTTTCCTTATTTTTATCATCCCTCCTTCTCTTTTTTCTATCCATCCATCCATCCTTCTTTGTCTTTCCCTTTCTTTCAATCATCTTTCTTATTTCGTATTTATCATGCATAAATCCTTTTTTCAATCATCAATCTATCCTTCCTTCTTTCTTCGGCACTCTATTTATTTTTTCCTTTCTTCCATCATTCCCTTTTTATATCCATCTTTTCTTATCTCTATCATCCACATTTTTCTTTTTCCACCCTTCCACATACATACATACATACATACATACATACATAAAAATATACATATACAGGTGCATCTCAATGAATTAGAATGTCGTGGAAAAGTTAATTTATTTCACTAACTCAACTCAAATTGTGAAACTTGTGTATTAAATAAATTCAATGCACACAGACTGAAGTAGTTTAAGTCTTTGGTTCTTTTAATTGTGATGATTTTGGCTCACATTTAACAAAAACCCACCAATTCACTATCTCAAGAAATTAGAATACTTCATAAGACCAATAAAAAAAACATTTTTAGTGAATTGTTGGCCTTCTGGAAAGTATGTTCATTTACTGTATATGTACTCAATACTTGATAGGGGCTCCTTTTGCTTTAATTACTGCCTCAAGTCGGCGTGGCATGGAGGTGATCAGTCTGTGGCACTGCTGAGGTGGTATGGAAGCCCAGGTTTCTTTGACAGTGGCCTTCAGCTCATCTGCATTGTTGGGTCTGGTGTCTCTCATCTTCCTTTTGACAATACCCCGTAGATTCTCTATGAGGTTCAGGTCTGGTGAGTTTGCTGGCCAGTCAAGCACACCAACACCATGGTCATTCAACTTTTGGTGTTTTTGGCAGTGTGGGCAGGTGCCAAGTCCTGCTGGAAAATGAAATCAGCATCTCCATAAAGCTTGTCAGCAGAAGGAAGCATGAAGTGCTCTAAAATGTCCTGGTTGATGGCTGTGTTGACTGTGGACTTCAGAAAACACAATGGACCAACACCAGCAGATGAAATGGCAGCCAATTCATCACTGACTGTGGAATCTTCACACTGGGCTTCAAGCAGCTTGGATTCTGTGCTTCTCCAGTCTTCCTCCAGACTCTGGGACCTTGATTTCCAAATGAAATGCAAAATTTACTTTTATCTGAAAAGAGGACTTTGGACCACTGAGCAACAGTCCAGTTTTTTTCTCCTTAGCCCAGGTAAGATGCTTCTGACATTGTTTCTGTTTCAGAAGTGGCTTGGTAGCCCTTTTCCTGAAGACGTCTGAGCGTGGTGACTCTTGATCACTGACTCCAGCTTCAGTCCACTCCTTGTGAAGCTCTCCCAAGTGTTTGAATCAGCTTTGTTTGACAGTATTCTCAAGCTTGTGGTCATCCCTGTTGCTCGTGCACCTTTTCCTATCCCATTTCTTCCTTCCAGTCAACTTTTCACTTAATATGCTTTGATACAGCACTCTGTGAACAGCCAACCATTCAGTAACAACTTTCTGTGACTTACCCTCTTTGTGGAGGGTGTCAATGATTGTCTTCTAGACAACTGTCAGATCAGCAGTCTTCCCCGTGATTGTATAGGCTATTGTGTAACCATTTTGAAGGTTCAGGAAACCTTTGCAGGTGTTTTGAGTTGATTAGCTGATTGGCATGTCACCATATTCTAATTTGTTGAAATAGTGAATTGGTTGGTTTTGTTAAATGTGAGCCAAAATCATCACAATTAAAAGAACCAAAGACTTAAACTACTTCAGTCTGTGTGCATTGAATTTATTTAATACACAAGTTTCACAATTTGAGTTGAGTTAGTGAAATAAATGAACTTTTCCACGACATTCTAATTAATTGAGATGCACCTGTACATACTGAATGAATGAATGAATGAATGAATGAATGATGCATTTATACAAAGCTTTGTGTATTGTTGTACACCCAAAAGCGCTTTACAATCATGTGGGGGGGTCTCTCCTCAACCACCACCAGTATGCAGTATGATGCGACGGCAGCCACAGCACAATGGTGCCAGTGCGTTCACCACACACCAGCTACAGGTGGAGAGGAGAAAGAGAGATAGAGCCAATTCAGTGGATGGGGATTATTAGGAGACCATGATTGACAAGGGCCAGTGGAGGGAATCTGGCCAGGACACCGGGGTTACACCCCTACTCTTTACTGTACATACATACATACATATACACATATATACACACACACATATATACACATATATATACATATATATATATACACATATATATATATATATATATATATATATACACACATATATATATATATACACACATATATATATATATACACATATATATATATATATATATATATACACATACATATATATACATACACACACACACACATATATATATATATATACACACACACACACACACACACACACACACACATATATATATAAACAGTGCCCTCCAAAAGTATTGGAACAGTAAAGACAAAATTGCTCTGTTGGCTGTGGAGTCAAGACATTTGCAAATATGATTAAAAGATAAATATGAGACAAAACTACAGAATGTCACATTTTATTATTAGCCGTTTCAACACATACATGTTTTACCAAATAAAAAGAACAGCACTTTTAGAGTTCATCCCACTCATTGATGTGAGCATAAGTATTGGGAAAGTTGAACATAAGGCAGATATAAAAGATTAAAAGCTATTATTTAGTTGCAGATCCCTTGCGCACAATCACAGCAGTGAGTCTGTGACCCATAGACATCACCAGACTCTTGGTCTCATCCTTTGAAATACTTTTCGAAGCCTTTAATCCAGCCAATTCCAATTGTTGCTTGTTTTGGGGAGTTTCTGCCTTTACTCTCCTCTTCAGCTGGTGAAATTCATGTTCAATCGGATTTAAATCTGGAGATTGACTTGGGCAATCTAAGACTTTCCATTTCTTTGCCCTTATAAATTCCTTGACTGAACTGGCAGGGTGTTTTGGGTCATTGTCCTGATGCAATATGACGCACTTCCCAATGAATCTGGTGGGATTTTCTTGAATATTGGTAGGCAAGATGGTTTTGTACCCTCCCAAATTCATTCTGCTACTGTCATCATACATTTAGGGATATGCCGGTATCAAATTTTCATGTTGCGATTAATTGCTAATGCTTTTATCACGGTATTATCACGATATTGAAATTTAGTTGCAAATAAGTGCTGTCATAATACAGTATAACAGGTTTAATATCTTTTTTCTTATAACAAAAATAACTGAACATTTAAATACAATAAAGCAATACAGAAAAAAATGTATAAAGTTAAAAATTTTACACAGATTAAAGTGCAAAAGAATTATAAAGACCAATAGGTAGCCTATCAATTTACAATAAGATCTCATTAGTTAACCTTAGTTAATGCATTAACATTAACAATGAGCAATAGCTACATTTGCTACACAAGTTATTAATCTTTAAGCTCGGGTTCATTAAAAAAAAAAAAAAAAAAAACTGTTGCAACTTTTGATTTTAACAATATATTATTAAATATTGGAATTACCTAAGATTAATGAATGTTTACAAGAATTTTTCATTGGGAGTTTATGTTAACTAATGAATTAACTAATGTTAACTAACGAAGCTCTAATGTAAAGTGTGACCGAACAATAAAGAATCAAAACACTTTCAAACAATATCTAGGGCATGTTGTAGTCCAGATTAAAATGTAAAAAAGTTTTAAAATAAATAGCCTATTAAGTCTAAATATTTAAGTATTTGGCCCTGTGATGAACACCATAGTGAACACAGAAGTCTGAATGGCTATTTAAATAATTTAAATATGTTTCAGAAACAGAAAGTAGGGCAGCTGGTTTGTTTAAGGGGTTTCCGGGGTAACGGCTGCAGTTTTGCTGTTTAGCGCCATCTGCTGTCAGAAAGTGAATGTGCGCTTTCATTCAGCGCGTCTTCACGTGTTCCGCCATGTGCTTCTCATCCGTGCTTGTTTACATCAGAGTGCACAGGCATCTTTGATGCAGTTTACAGCGGTGTTGTGCATTTAACCAGTTGAATGGGAAAAGTACTCTTAAAATGCATTCAAAATTCTAATTAATTTTGTAATAAATTATTATTCTCGGTATTTTGAAGTGCCCACGATAACAATATCGTGCATATTCATTATCGTGATATATCGCATTACTGAATACCGGCACATGTCTATTTACATTAAGTCATCAGTAAAGATGAGAGGGCCTGTTCCAGAGACAGCCATACATGCCCATGCCATGACACCACCTCCATCATGCTTTACAGATGAGGCTGTTTGCTTGGGATCATTGCAGTTCCCTTTTTTTCTCCACATTTTTGCTTTCCCATCACTTAGATAAAGGTTCATCTTTGTCTCATCGGTCCATAAACACAGTTCCAAACTCTTCTGGCTCACCTTTGTGCTTTTTTGCAAACTCTAATCTTGCCTTTCTATTTTTGGTGCTGGTCCGAGGTTTGCATCTTGCTGTGTAGCATCTGTAATTCTGTGTCAAAGTCTCCTGAGGACAGTAGATTGTCAGAGCATCACCCCAGCTTTCTGGAAGTTGTTGGTGATTTTACAGACACGTCTTTTAGGGTTCATTTTCACAGCTTTTATGATTTGTCTGTCATCAACTACTGTTGTTTTCTCAGCCGATTAGGTCGTTGTTGGTGTCGCTGGTGGTTTCCAAACTCTTGATTTCTCCATGCCCTTTGTTTTTGCTATAGCTACAATTGACTTCCTCTTTTCTTTTAGCATCCAAATTGCTTGCTATTCTCTCAAAGTCAGCTCCCTCATGTTCATACTGGTTTGTGTGTGCCATCATCGAATGCAAGACTTAGAATGCAGAAGCAATGGATATAACAGATAAGACACATTCCCTGATTTTAATATCTGAAGAATTAATGCAACAGGACACAGTTGATCACTTAGAAAGACCTGTGAGGCAACTGTTACAATACTTATGCTCACATCAGATAGGGGGATGAAACTCTAAAAGTGCTGAACTTCTTAGCTGGTAAAACATCTGTGTGTTGAATCACCCAATAATAAAACATGACATTCTGTAGTTTTGTCTCATATTCATCTTTTAATCATATTTGTAAATGTCTTGACTCCACAGCCAACAGAGCAATTTTGTCTTTACTGTTCCAATACATTTGGAGGGCACTGTATATCAAACCTTCCTTCTTTTTTCCATCCATCTTCCTTTCTATCCATCCTTACTTCCTTCCTTTCTCTTTCAATCAATCAATGCATCAAATATATTTTATACAACTTCTACCCTCACATGATTAAAACAGGCACATAAATAGCTTCAAGTTAAAAAAAAGGCAAGACAGCAGCAGCAAGTTCCTCTTTTTCCCCAACACAAGGTCTAACAAACATAATCAGTGTGTGTGTGTGTGTGTGTGTGTGTGTCTGTGTCTGTGTGTGGTCAGATCCAATGCCAGAGACAGTGTACAGAGCAGAACCATGTATGTGGCAGAGCAGGTCAGTCAGCACAGGGGCCTTTTAAACTCAGACTGGATTTTTTTTTCTCTCCTTAACACAACCCATAAAACATTAGGACTGTACTTCACTAAAATAGCAGGTTTCTGGATAATGTTTGGTAAAATGAAGGAAAATATTACTGACACAATATTAGGTAAAAGAAGTCTCATTTTTGCGCACATGTTAAGACTTATAATCAGAACACAACACTTATATCATCACATAGTGATTCAGGAAAAAACTAAAATTTGGTTCATATGATGGGTTCATGATGTAATCTCATATACATTTTGTAAATTATAATAAGTGTTGATATAAGTGTTGAAAAAAATGAATAAATAAATGGGGAAAAAGCAAACATTAGATTATAAGGTTAGATATGGGGCTGGGTGGTGTAATTCATTCAGTGTCGGAGCTGGAATGTGTAAAAGGGGAGACATGTGTTTAGTATTTGCAACAGAGGAAATTATCTCATAGGGAAGTTCCTCTCTGAGGACCATTGAGGAATTTTGTATATATTTACAACACTATCCATCAGTTTTATTCCTGCAAAAATTATCAAATCAGCACATCTAATATAAATTTCAAGCAAACAAATAATCTTTAGCACTGGGTGTGACAAGCTAACTGACAGGTTTCATACAGAAAAACAGAAAGTGTGTGTCTGTGTGTGTGTGAGAGAGAGAGAGAAAGAGAGAGAGAGAGAGAGAAAGCAAGAGAGAAACAGCCTCCTCCTTTCTGTGGTTTAGTTTGTTATGAGTCAGCTGCTCAATTTAACCATTTGCCAAATCACTGAGGACCGATGTCATGAGATGTTCTACGTCAAGGTCAGTGATTGAAAAAACTTGGCATTTCCCAAACGGCTAATTTACAACTGCTCTTTTACTTGAACGAGTCTAGCGGTGCAGAGCTTCACCTGCCTCTATAGCTTCTCTTAACGGCCATTCATCACTTTTATACCAGTAGTCTGCCCTAAAATCCATGTGTGAGAGGTTTATAAAACATACACTCTTCCCACTCGCCTAGTGTGAAACATTACCTCTGCAGAGCCGGCAGCCAATTCACAGCAGCTCACACAACCAATACACTTATTGATTCACAATCCCCAGTCCTCTCCCTGAACATACAGTATGATTTCCTTTGCACAATTTCCTGAAGGCCAATTTTCCACACACATGTAAAAATGTGTTTGCTATCTAGTGAGCGTGACATTAGTGACAAAAAATGACTCACTGATTAATCAAATTGGCTTTTACCCTTTTAGCTTATACAGAACCCTTCTGTCCTGGGAAAAAACAAGATATACCTATTTGTGACCCTGGACCACAAAACCAGTCATAAGGGTCAATTTTTTTTAAATGGAGATATATACATCATCTGAAGGCTAAATAAATAAGCTTTCCATTGATGTATGGTTTGTTAGGATAGGACAATATTTGGTTGAGATACAACTATTTGAAAATCTGGAATCTGAGGGTGCAAAAAAAAAAATCAAAATATTGAGAACATCGCCTTAGTTCTTGGCAATGCATATAACTAATGAAAAATTAAGTTTTGATATACTTGCAATACGAAATTTCCAAAATATCTTCATGGAACATGATCTTTACTTAATATCTTAATGATTTTTGGCATTAAAATAAAATAAGATAATTTTGACCCATACAATGTATTTTTGGCTATAGCTACAAATATACCTGTGCTACTTAAGACTGGTTTTGTGCTCCAGTGTTAGGTTTGACATGTTAGCTTATGGTAGCTGGATTGTTGATGGTTCAAGATGGTCTAGCAGCCTTTAAAGGGATAGTTCACCCAAAATGAAAATTCTATCAACATTTATTTACCCTGGTGTCATTCCAGGGATCGAAAACAACACTGACACTCATTGACTTTAAATGAATGGACAAATTACAATCAAATTGTGTTTCACAAAAGCAAAACAATAAAAAATAAATAAATTAAAAAAAAGAAGAAAAATTTGGAAAGGCAGGAGGGTAAGTAAATGACAGAATATAAATTTTTAGGTGAATTATCCTTTTTACCAGCTTGACCAAAATTGTCAAGCAGGTCAAAACAGCCAATGTAGACAAGCTCACACACACACACACACACACACACACACACACACACACACACACACTGGTTGCTTGTTTTACAATGAGCTGAAGCAATACAATTTTGCTACAAATTAATTTAATGATGTAGTAATTTTAAAAACATCATTTGTAAAAATTTACATTAACTCTATCCTTTTTTGTTGGGACTACATGAATCATTTTTGTTGACATAACAAACTGGGCAGCAGATCTGTAGTTCCCAGCATGCTGTGAATGGGACTGCATTAAGTGAATTAAATGTAGAAATTAAGTGTAATGTTATATGTTTTTCAGTAAAAAGAGAGATTTGTTATTGTTTAATGTTCAGTTATGATGGATGTTTTTGAGTTTTGTGGTTACCATTGTTCTAAAGAGTAAAGTTTGTGCGTAGGCTACCAGACGACCACGATGTGTGTCAAAGAGCAATAAATGTGCTAATGGCAGAACTGACACCAGTCTCTTCTGATTCTCTAATTTGATGTTACATATAATAATAACAATAATAATAATCTTTAGCATGCCAACATGCTATTGCTATTATCTAACACAAGATTCTAAATCTATTAAAGGAGCACTACTTTTTTTGTTCAAAGTAGACAAAATTTATAGAATCAGAAAGTACATCATGAATCCATCTTACAAACCACTTTACTTTTCCTGAATCTCTATAATATGCCTACAATAAGTGTTGATATTTTGACTGGCGAGATGACAGCCACTGCCCAGTAGCCTAGTACCTGCATGACTAGTCTTCTTCCACAAGACGCATGCAACTTTGTTTATTAACTGCTAGAGCACCAAAAGTTACATAGTGTACCTTTAAGCTGGTTCAACAAAACATTACTTGATTAAATGAACTTGTTTTAGTTTTGTTGTATTGATCTGTGTGGAACAGCTTTCCTTAACTTATATACAGTAGGTTCACAGAAAAAACACTTTTTTGATGGTAGATTCTTCTGGAAGCCACCAACCATCCAGTTTCATCTGGATTTTTCAGCAGGGTATGCTCTAATTGCACAAGTATAATCAAACTCCAAGTACACATTTGATAGACCGTCAGCTCGCTTTCCCCCAGCATCGCCAGCTATACATGTATCATATAGCTCATCTTTATAATTATTTCTGAGGCATAATTTTTTATGCTTAATTATGAAAATTAGCTCCAAAATAAATGCAATTTATGCACGCATAGGCTTCCCGACCTAACTGCTGTGGATTCTGCGCTCGAGCACGATGCCAAAGAGCATTCATTTACATGCAGCTCCCGTCCAGAGAAGGATTTAAATATGGATTTAACTTGGCACAGGCTCTGCCTTGTGTGCAAATCTTTGTCTTTCCTGTTTTAGCGTCTGGCAACCGTGAGAGATTCTTCTTTAACATTGTTTTACTTCTGCATTTCCAGACTAATCAAGACTTTTTCTCTAATTTGCTTTCATGGAATTACTGGGGATTTTAAGGGTGTCTTTGTCCTGCATGTCAGCTTTAATGAGGAAAAAAGCATGACGAAAACCTTCAGTAATGCACGGCGGCATTAATAACAAAAAGACTAGCCGACTGAGCGGTTTTGCATTGGGGCAAAAAGGCATAGTGGTTATACAGTTGGGAAGAGGAGTGCTGGTATTTCCAGTTGGCTAAAGTTATACAGACACGTGCAGGGATTTTAAAACCAAAAGCAAACTAAACGCCTACAATATTTGAGAAGTTTAGTGTTATAATCTTAAGCATTTGCAATGAGCATGAACAGACATGTATAGGAAAATACATCCACTCTTAAATATACATATGTATAAAATGGTCAATAACAAATAAGAATATAACAAATAAGTGTTAATGATAAAAAAATAACAATAGAACATTATGCCAAACTACACTGAAAAAAGCTGGTGCAGAAACAATTTTCACTCAGAAATTGCAAGTAAATTTCACATTTAATTACAAAGAAACGGCAAGTAACACTGAATTAAATGTGAAATTTAAAATGTTCTTTTAAAATGTACTCCTATAATCTTTGTATTATTTATAACTACAAAAAACTACAGTATGCTTAATTTTTTCCACAAGAATTTCATTATTTTTTTTTTAGAGTTGTCACATTTTTGTTTTAATTCTGCCAAATATATCATTATTTTATGAAAAACATGTATTTAAAAAATTGAAATAGCATGCTCATCACAGAAAAAAATTATTCATGCGAATTACATTTTTCATGCATTTCATAAATTAGCAGATGCAGACAAAAAAAATTAATTAATTAACGCCATGTTATTAACCCACATTTACATAATTATTTTTACTAAGTTAGTGGATGTCCCGTATGTCCTTCATATCAACAGCATCCACACAAAATGCGCTAAAGATAGCGAACAAGATGCAAATCATGACCAACTCATGAACACACCTAACAGTGAACTGAACTGATCACCCATCAAATCAAATGCAACACACATGAACGCAACCTTGACTAAGAGGCAAATATTTCTCTTGGCCCATCCTGGCTCTCTTCTGGAGTTTAATTGTCGAACAGGTGTCCACACCTCTCCACAACAGATGCATCGTGAGGGGGGCAGAAACAAGGGCAATGTACCAATTGTTCCTGAAGCAAGTGGCTCACTTATGTGCTCTGGCAACGCGGTGGCCGAAAAAAAGAAACGCATTCATTACTTCAATTGACCGTTGCCTGCCACTGCTGCGAAAACAAGCGCCCCAGACGTGACATCACAAAGCCCAAGGTCTGAGTCATTCGGTGGAATTTGCTTCCTGCCAAATTGCCACGGAAACCAAACATTCCCCTGGCAGGCCAGACGGTCGTTCAATGGCGAAGCTGCGATCAATACAGAGCTGTAGGGAGGAAGCGCAGAGCGGATAAATGATGTGAGAGCAGGCTGCTGGAGAGGTACCGATTCCTTCTCTGGCCTCATCAAGAGGGGCGATGACATCCCAGGACCGAGTCGTGCTCTGGAGAGAGAGAGAGATGACCACTCATCTCTCATTAGAGAGACTGATGCCATACAACAGAACCACACTTACTCATCTGAAATAACATGATAAGACTGACCGATGGGTGCCACAGCTGAAAAGTATTCAGAAGAAAAGAAAACAATTATAAAACCTCAAAGCTTGATACAGCTCCAAAACCGTGATATGCAAAAATACATTGGTGTAGATTTGGCTGTGAACGGAAGGGATAAATATCCACTGTCCGATTTGTATTGTGGAAATTCAGCTAGACAACATGGATAAGAGATCTGACACCTGGTTACACCAGGTGAATACAGCACAGAATCGACTTTATGCTGCTTTAAATGTAAATATTTAGGAGTAAAACAAAAGGGAGAATGGGGAAAACAGTCATTTCCATCAACAGAGGCCTTTAAAAATCACATTTAGGCTAAATTTGAAATCAAATAAAACTGACAAAGAAAAGAGAAACTACTCTTAGGCAAACTACAACCACCTTGAATTAACAATATTAATGCATCATACAGTATCTAACAAACAGAGTAGACTTGGAAATAACTGAGAATTTCAATAACTGTAATCTTTTACCATGTTTAATAAATTAACTGTAATTTATTAACACGTCCATGATGTGATTATCGCCGTAAGCAACTCCTACAAAGTGTGGGAAAATGACCTGGGTTTCTATGGGACAGGTTTGGAAGAAGCTAGCTAGCCAGCTGATTATAATGGAATAGTTTTCTCTTTTACAGACCCCCAAATATGTGCAAGGGATCCCCGTCCAAAAATTTCATATATAAAGATCCCATGTACACTGTGAAAAATTAGTAACATGAATGTGTAAAATATTATTTGGAAAATATTTATCTTCTATTGCATAAAAATTTTTATACTCCCTATAGTACTGTACTGTTACATGTATTATTTATTTCAATTGTTTGTATTTTAATCAAATTTTTAAATCTTTTTTTACACAATTTTTCTCTAAATTTAGCCACAGGCCCCTTCCCCTTCACTCCCAATGTCAAAAAACATTTTTAGATATCCACACATATTTGACTGAAACTGCAAAAACAGGGTAGCTGTATTTTGAAAAATGAATAATCCCACCAAGCTGAACAGTTATGGGCCACCTGGTAGTCAAAATTATTTCCAAAGTTACCATTTTCCTGATAATATGTGAAGGCAGCATCAGACGCAACAAAGTTAAATTATAGCCCTACAGTTAAAAATATGAATATATCATACTACTTATAACAAATTAAATGACCACATTAATCATTTATCTAATTTATTATGTGTGTTTTTAATTTAGTTTTTTCCTCAAATAAAACCGCCAAATTGCATGCAGTCCATGCGTTTCAAATCAGTGCGCTACTGAAACAACTGGTGAGGAAAGTTGCAGAGTTAGGTATTTCTGTGTATCTCTGTGCATCTGTATAATTTTAAAACATCTTCACCAGCAGATATAAAAACCAAACCTACACTGTTGCATTTGAGGATATATTGCAGTTTGACAACATAAGAGAAATGCTGGTTGTGTAGAGGCAGTATGAAGCACAGCGGTAGTGACAAGGGACTTTGTCATGGCTGGAAAAGCGTCTTCATTAGACTGGCCTCCTCGATTCCAACTGCAGCGAGTCACATCACTCTGTCTGTCACACATGGAGGACACTGAAGAATCACACCAACACAACAGCTCCTCTGCACACAACAACGTGTCACTAAATCTCACTCACACACACACACACACTTCTGACACATTCATGGCATAGAGATTAAATGATTGTGAGGAGATAGAGAGATCAACATGAGAATGGGTCACGGCAGCTTGAAATTAAAATTCAAAACATTGTGAAAGCGGGAGGAGGGCTGAAAAGTGCCAGGACTTGTTTTCCTACATGCAAACAAGGAGCTGTTTTGAGATTTTCAACAATCTGGTTATACGCATGAAGGAGAGACTATTTGACTCTCAAAATAGCCCCACCCCTGATTTGAAGGGGCGTTTCTCTGAGGTAGATGTCCTGCCTACATACGAGGGGTTTCCTCTCTTCATTAACATTTCATATAATATGTCCAATTTACAAAACTGCTAATCTTAAATATATGAGTGAAGTATATTATGGTATGTGTAAGTTTACTGTTTTTTCTTAATAAACTGTTTTAGTACACTAACGTTCAAAAGTTTGAGGTCAGTAAGATTTTTTTTAAAGAAATGACTACTTTTATTCAGCAAGGACACATTTAATTGACCACAAAGTCTCATTTCAGACAAATGCCATTCTTTTGATCTTTCTATTCATCCAAAGATCCTGAAAAAATGTATTGCAGTTTCCACAAAAATAATATAAAGCACAGCTGTTTTCAGCACTGATAATAAAAAGAAATGTTTCTTGAGCACCAAATCAGATTAAATGAGATGATATGATACATATCTGAAGGATCATGTGACACTGAAGCCTTGAGTAATGGCTGCTGGAATTCAGCTTTGCATCACAGGAAAAAATAACATTTTTAAATATATTAAAATAGAAATATTTTAAATAGTAACAATATTTCACAATATTACTGATTTATTGTAGATTTGATCAAACAACTGCAGCCTTGGTAAGCATCAGATTTTTTTATTTAATTTCATTTTTACATTAAAAAAAATCTCAAACTTTTGAATGGTAGTGTGAATCACTGAAAGTAAAGATAAATCAGTTCAGCCCAAATGTTGAGTCAGTAACTGCTCTACAGGATTCAGTCAGTTTATTCTAGTGAGGGATTTGTTAGACCTCTCAAACTAGTCTTTCGGGTTGACTAAAAAGGACCGGCTCAAAAGAGTCATTTTCTCATGAATCGGAGTCACTAGTCGCACTGTATGTTTTTGATTCACTACAAAGAACCAGCTGAGTTGCTTATGAATTAAACTTTACTGGCCCTGTTGCTTTCTGAATGCAGTTTGCGACGACTACTCAACAGAAAAACATGTTTTCTTGTCATTATTTTTCAGTAGTCTTTTTTTTTATTTAATCACGTACCATTCTGACTGCAATCATACATTCATTAATGAAAAAAGGATTTCCTTTGAAGCAGCAATGGAAATTCAGCAGGGGTACTCCAGAAAACACAGGTTTTAAAGCAACACTTATAACTCAGACATTTTTCATAATCACACTTAAAACAATAGCTCACTCAAAAATGAAAATGATTTCATCAGTTACTCAGCTGAAGCATGAAAGCCATACGAGTGGGGAACAACATGAGGATGAGTAAACGTCTATTACATTTTGGGGTAAACTATCCCTTTAATAACAGACTAAAGCTGATGTCTTACAATGTGGTGTACTTTTAACACTTACACACTTTAAGATCTAGGCTGGATGAAAGCAGCAAAGGGACTCGTATGAAGCAAATTACACCCCAAGTTACTCATTTGCTCCAAAATGCCAATTACCGATTTCGACTGACTCATTTGTGGCCTATATTAGTTTGCATATTCCCAGTCACATACACCGAGTGCCGACAACCAGCACTTATTCTGGCATGCCCTTCAGCCCAGATAGCACACGATATCTGAGATCTTGCCAAACAGAGAAAGGCTATGGAAAATGATCGCCAGCCAGATATTTAAGGAGCACTTGATCCCTTTTTGTCTAAAGAATCCTAGAAATTAAAAGGGGCTGAGAGCACTCTTCTAGGTGTGAATGAAATATATATATATATATATATATACACATACATATACATATAAATATAAATATAAATATATCTAAAATTGTACAGTTGTGTGTAATCTGTTGTTGCTGGGCTACCTCATTTACCCAGCATGCCCGCTGAGCAGGCTTCACTCCGCCCCCCAAATTCCTATCAATAAAGAGTGCTACAGCTCATAATGCAGTGCCTTTGAAAAAAGGCAGGGGTTTAAATGTTCCTTTACCTATCTCTCCCTTCCCCCTCCATTCCATCCAGCAGAGGGGCCATTAAGGGGTCCGGGCAGCACAATTGTGCTGGATTTGTCTGGCCATGCCCAGTTCAGATGCATTAATCCAAACTCTCATTCTCTGCAATTTCCACACTTCCTTCCTGTGCTGCGCCCCGCACCATATGTTCCCAATCGCTAACGGAGGAAAGGTGCTTCTTCCTCCAACCTTGAGCCTCATCTGAGGAACTAAGGCACACAAGCCAAATAGATGAGAAATTTATCTTCCTCATAAAAAAGGGCCAGACTGCTGTGGGGCTTGCGGAGTAAATCCAAGAGATTTCCCTTCCTCTAACACATAATTAAATTGAGTTGTGTTAGAGCGCACATTAAACTCCATATCTCTCCCACTTCCTCTCCTCGTGTTTCATGGGACAATGTGTGGCGTTAACTGAACTAAACTGTCTTCTCAAAGGAGCCTGATAGCAAATCAAAACTATGATGCTTCAGCCCAGGGCTGGCAGTAAGATGTTTCAGAAATCTGTCAATCAGTTAAGATTTTTGTATTTGTGGTTGATTGATATAGTTTTTAATGGGCAATGCTGATACTAATATTTAGCGAACCTGATGGCTAATGGTCAATGAGTATAATAAAATATAACGGTAGCAAATAATTGCTAAAATTAGATAAACTCAGATTTACTCAATCTACTAAAATATTTGAAAATAGAACTGATATGTAGACACTAGTATGTGTATCAGCTATTTTACAAGGTTTCATTTTTGTTTCAAGTGTAATAAAGTGTAATATGAGGCAGATGTTATAAATAATCTTCTGGTTTGAATCTATCAAAAAACTTAAAAAAAAAAATAACGACAAGTACCTTTCATTTGTAAATAATTCTGGACTTTCAAAAAAATAAATTACATTTTTTTAAACGAAAGTTCAGCAAAACAACTGCGCTTCTATTAAAAAAAAATTAGGTCAGTAACATTTTTTATATTTTTGAAAGAAGTGTTTGAAAGACGTGTATGCTCACAAAGTCTGCATTTATTTGATCAAAATTACAGTAAATCAGAATTGTAAAGATAAACAAAGATCTTTCTGATTCTGGTAAAAACCAAAAAAAAAAAAAAAAAACAAAAATAAAAAAAAAACAGTAATATTGCGAAAATACTACATTTTTATATGGGTCAGTGACAAAAAGGGGCTGGCAAGATGAGAAATTCAAAAATATTTTAAAAACTTGTTTTAAAGCATGCATCAGGTATTTTAAAATGTACACATTAATTACACATGTAATTAAAAATGACATTTCTACCATTTTTTACAAAAGTTAAGACTGAATGTACATGAAAATGTCAAATGATGTAACCACCAAAGAATGAGAAATATTAAATATTTTATCCACCTAAATGGCATGTAATCTTACTCATAGAAATAAATACATCATTTTAAAATGTCATACGAAAATAGATTTTATTAAAGTTATCTCTAAATGTAAATTTTAATGCGTTTTTGCTATATTTGGCGGGACATATGCTGAAAACACCTCTGTTTTCTAAATAATCTTTGACAAATTATGTAAAAAAATGTTAAAAACCATATTATTATACTAAACTAGATTATTACATTTTATTCCACATTAACTTTCCTGTATATAATTATATTTTTATGAAAAATACTGGTTACGCCAATTGACCAAAAAAAAACAAAACAGTTACACCACCTGACCATATTGCTTCTACAACCAAGTGTTTTTTTTTTTTTTTTTAATCTAGCAACACAATTATCATAGTGGTGAAAAGTGAACTCGTGTCTCATATTGTAATTACAGTTAAGAAACAATATCTGACAAGAAATCATCAGAGTGATGAACAGTGTACTCATATCTAGTATTGTAATTTTAATTTTTGTATTGTAATTTCGTATTGTATTGTGGCATCTATTGGGGGAAAAAGGGGCTCTGTTATATGGAAGCAGAATAATAGCCCCTTTCGCACCGCTTTAGTTCCAGAACTAAAAGTACAGTACTAAAGTACTGGGACGATTTTGCGAAAACTATTTCCCAGTACCATTTAAAGGGTTGCATTCGCACCGACAGTGGGTACTAGGAAGTGAACTAAGCCGGTCGACAGCGACGTCATTTGTGCGCGGCATTTGTAATCTTGTTTTAACTTCTTAATTTTGTCACGGCACTGCTTAGCTGTGTGCTGGATACCCAGCGCCGCTAGCTGAGAAGCAATAGACGCAAATACCTTAATGTTGCGCTTTGTTCCTTCGAATTCCAACTGGATTTCCTCCGTTGCATAAATGTTCAAAAGTGCCTGCACTTCAGCGTCCATCCATCTATCGCTGTTCTCCATTCTTGCGAAATATAAGTTGATACAATGTTTACACAGTTTGTGCTTACACGGCGTTTTAAACCATGGCGAGTGAGGGCGTTTTCGTATGTATTTAGCCAATCAGCGTAGTGATGTAAGTGTACGCTGATTGGCTAAACACGTACGAAAACGCCCATGGAACTGTTTTAGTTCCTAACAGTTCCTATGGAACTGTTTTAGACCCTACTCTGAAGTAGGGTAAAAGGCTGATTGTGTGTATGTTTAATTTAACATCTTCGCTATTTCCCATAGCCTACATGTAAGCAGCTTTCTCTACCACAAAGGAGATTATAATGCTCTTTTACCCAACGCTGAAGTACAGAACTAACATTACATCTGAGGAAGACATATATTGCTTTCGGTTGCTTAGTTTCTGTAACTTTGTATCATGGCTTGTGTGACGCTGTGCTGTAATACTGGGGTTCCCCTCATTGGTCACACTCCAGGATTCCCAAACGACACGTAACGTGCCTCAGTGAACTAATACAGTGATATAAGACCTCAGATCTCACAATACACTTTACTGATGATTATGTGAACTTTATTGACAGTTAAGCAGATGTAGAATATAAACGAACGCGCAAGGTTTCACGCTGTTTCCCTCAGAAATAGGTTAAAGAAAACGCATTACGCTGCTCAGTAGTGCACTAAGGCATTGACAGCTATTTGGCTTGTTTGAGATGCGCCTCGCCTGAAATGTAGGCGAGAGTAGGCGGCTGCAGTGAGGGGAGGAGAGGAATAAACATATTATCCCTGGAAATATAAGGCATTAAAATGCAACCACTGTTAATTACAATGCATCTTTTTTTTTTTCGATTTGTGGAATTCAGAAAACTATAGTTTCAAAAACTATTGTCATTATTCTGCTTCCATACTGTTATATCATATTAATTATAAAATATCAGAAATTTAATGAATTGTATTTTACAGATGTAAATTGTAATCTTTGGTTAACATTTTTTAATCAGTGAATTTATGTTCAAATGTAGACACCCACTTCCTTCTGTTACATTATTAGATCATTTATGTATATTACATTATATTATATTATATGATACTATATGTGACCCAGGACTACAAAACCAGTCATAAAGGTAAATTTTTTAAAATTGAGATTTATGCATCATAAATAAGCTGAATAAATAAGCTTTCCATTGATGTATAGTTTGTTAGGATAGGACAATATTTGGCCGAGATACAACTATTTGAAGATCTGGAATCTGAGGGTACAAAAAAAAAATCTAAATACTGAGAAAATCGCCTTTAAAGTTGTCCAAATGAAGTTCTTAGCAATGCATACTACTAATCAAAAATTAAGTGTATATATTTACGGTATAAATTTACAAACTATCTTCATGGAACATTATCTTTACTTAATATCATAATGACTTTGGCATAAAAGAAAAATCTATCATTTTGACCCATACAATGTATTTTTGGCTATTGCTACAAATATACCTGTGCTACTTAAGCCTGGTTTTGTGCTCCAGGGTCACATATATTACTTAAACATATATTATTAGAAGGTAAGAGGCCTTTATTAACCCCAGAGCCACCTGGAGCACTTTTCTATGATGGATGGATGCAGTTTATTGGACTACTATTGGACTACTGAATATCACCCATTCACTGCCATTATAATGCTTGGAAGACCCAAGACATTTTTTTAATATAACACTGATTGTATTCGTCTGAAAGAATTAAGTCATATGCACCTTGGATGGCTTGAAGGTGAGTAAATCAGGTGGCAATTTTCATTATTGGGTGAACTATCCCTTTAAAATTTTAAGTGAATGGAACAGAAATATACATTAAAGCTAAACATTTCAAAAACACTAATTTTGTGTGATATAATTATTTTTTCCTAGACTTACAGAGCTTTAATAATAAAGTTGTAGACACAGAAACACTTTCTCAAATAATATAACATTAAACACTTGAAAATAGTTTCTAACAGTAGGTTAGTTTATTTTACATCTTTAATCAGCATCATAAACTAGTGATATTTGACTAAATTGGCCCCTAACAGAAAGGCTTGTAATAGGAGTCAAATGGTATAACCGGTTACACCACTTGACATTTCCATTTAAAATTAAATTTGACAGGCATTATCATGGACACCTATGTAAGTATATGACCTTGGTGGGAATATTTCTAATGTAATTTTTAAAGTTAATACTCATTTTTATAATAATGATGAATGATCAATGTATTCCTGAGGTCATACCATTTGACATGTATACCTAAGAATACCTGACCATTCCCTAAAAATGCCAAATTATACCACATTATAAAAAGAATTACTAACATTTGCATGCAGCAGTTAGTATCACCAGAGGTCCTTCTCTGTGACATAATTTCCTGTCACATGATCTTGCAAAATATTAACAAAATGGCTCCTTGAAACAATACACCACCTTGACACTCAAGGAATTTGACATGACTCCGATAATTCCCCAAATTAATTATAATATTCAGAACAATGATGCTCAATTTACTTTTATTTACTATTAAATAGTATTAATCTAAGATTATGCCAAACTAGCTGATCTGGTGTTTTATTGAGAATTGCACCTTTTTTAAACTAGATCAATTATTTGGTACAAAGTTTTTACGGTTACACCACATTGAAGTTTTTGCAATCATCCCCCAAATATTCCCTAAAAATTAATTAAAACCAGAAATTTTAGACTTGGTCCACAAAAAAGAGAATGTATGCAATTAATGTGCACATTTATTTTGAAATTTTATCCCTTTTAAATTTTATTAAACCATATGGACACAAAAAATGTAGCGTCACGTCATTGACCCATATACAAGTACATTTTATATATAAGTAATACTATATATTTTAATATAATATAATTTTTTATATATATATATATATATATATATATATATATATATATATATATATATATATATATATACACACACACACACACACACACACACACACACACACACACACACACACACGTGTATATCAATAAATTAGAATGTCGTGGAAAAATTAATTTATTTCAGTAATTCAACTCAAATTGTGAAACTCGTGTATTAAATAAATTCAATGCAGTTTAAGTTTAAGTTTAAGTCTTTGGTTCTTTTAATTGTGATGATTTTGGCTTACATTTAACAAAAACCCACCAATTCACTATCTCAACAAATTAGAATACTTCATAAGACCAATACAAAAAACACTTTTAGTGAATTGTTGTATATGTACTCAATACATATACAACAATTATGTATGTTCATTTACTGTATATGTACTCAATACTTGGTAGGGGCTCCTTTTGCTTTAATTATTGCCTCAATTCAGCGTGGCATGGAGGTGATCAGTTTGTGGCACTGCTGAGGTGGTATGGAAGCCCAGGTTTCTTTGACAGTGGCCTTCAGCTCATCTGCATTTTCTGGTCTCTTGTTTCTCATTTTCCTCTTGACAATACCCCATAGATTCTCTATGGGGTCCAGGTCTGGTGAGCTTGCTGGCCAGTCAAGCACACCAACACCATGGTCATTTGACCAACTTTTGGTGCTTTTGGCAGTGTGGGCAGGTGCTAAATCCTGCTGAAAAATGAAATCAGCATCTTTAAAAAGCTGGTCAGCACGGAAGGAAGCATGAAGTGATCCTTTCTTGGTAAACAGGTGCAGTGACTTTGGTTTTCAAAAAACACAATGGACCAACACCAGCAGATGACATTGCACCCCAAATCATCACAGACTGTGGAAACTTAACACTGGACTTCAAGCAACCTGGGCTATGAGCTTCTCCACCCTTCCTCCAGACTCTAGGACCTTGGTTTCCAAATGAAATACAAAACTTGCTCTAATCTGAAAAGAGGACTTTGGACCACTGGGCAACAGTCCAGTTCTTCTTCTCCTTAGCCCAAGTAAGACGCCTCTGACGTTGTCTGTGGTTCAGGAGTGGCTTAACAAGAGGAATACGACAACTGCGGCCAAATTCCTTAACACGTCTGTGTGTGGTGGCTCTTGATGACTTGACCCCAGCCTCAGTCCATTCCTTGTGAAGTTCACCCAAATTCTTGAATCGATTTTGCTTGACAATACTCATAAGGCTGCGGTTCTCTTGGTTGGTTGTGCATCTTTTTCTTCCACACTTTTTCCTTCCACTCAACTTTCTGTTAACATGCTTGGATAAAGCACTCTGTGAACAGCCAGCTTCTTTGGCATTGAATGTTTGTGGCTTACCCTCCTTGTGAAGAGTGTCAATGATTGTCTTCTGGACAACTGTCAGATCAGCAGTCTTCCCCATGATTGTGTAGCCTAGTGAACCAAACTGAGAGACCATTTTGAAGGCTCAGGAAACCTTTGCAGGTGTTTTGAGTTGATTAGCTGATTGGCATGTCACCATATTCTAATTCGTTGAGATAGTGAATTGGTGGGTTTTTGTTAAATGTGGGGGGGCAACACTTTTTCACACAGGCCCATGTGGGTTTGGATTTTGTTTTCCCTTCATAAAAAAAAACCTTCATTTAAAAACTGCATGTTGTGTTTACTTGTGTTATATTTTATTAATATTTAAATTTGTTTGATGATCTGAAACATTAGTGTGACAAACATGCAAAAAAATAAAAAATCAGGAAGGGGGCAAACAATTTTCCACACCACTGTATATATATATATATATATATACATATATATATATATATATATATATATATATATATATATTTATATATATATATATATTTTTTTTGCAATTATTTCTGTGAAGGCAAATTTTCAGCAGGCATTACTTCAGTCTTCACTAGGACCCTTCAGAAATCATTCTAATGTGCTGATTTGCTGCTCATGAAACATTTCTTCTTTTTCTTCCTCTTAATGTTGGAAACAGTTGTGCTGCTTAAAATTTTTCTGGTAACCATGATACATTTTTTCAGCATTCTTTGATGAATAGAGATTAACAAGTTCAAAAGAACAGCACTTATTTGAAATAGAACATTTTTTTGTAACAATTACTGACCTCAAACTTTTAAACGGTATACAAAAAAATTACTCATACCATAATATACCTACTTCCAAGCACTTAAAAAGGGAGTGAGACAGAGAGAAAGACAGAAGACTGTATGTAAAGCGCTATTTTATCAGACAAGACATGCCTATGATTACTGCTGATTCTCAAGCATGCGCTGGATGCATCTAACACGCTGTGCACAAAAGGATTACGCTGTCACACCCCCGGGTGCTTGCAATCAAGGCAGTGTTTATTGCATCAGGAAGATTTATTTTTATTGAGCTGCTCATTAGCAGGGTTTAATCAGAGCCCTATCTTATGACTGTTCTAACACTGATATCACATCGCTCATCAGCCGGGCCCGAGAAAAAGCAAACAAACTCAATCCTTCCCCTCGGCAACTCTCAGCCTCTTCTCCATCACATACAAGGATGACACCGTGAATATGAATGAATCATGTAGAGATATGCAACGGCATGTGAATATTACAAGCAAACATTACAAAACAAACAATATTACAAGCAAACATTACAAAACAAACAATATTACAAGCAAACATTACAAAGCAAACATTGTGCTCGGACACCTAAATGAAGCTGTTTCTGAGGGAATATATTTCCAGCTGAAGTTATAAAGTTATTTTTGTTTTCTTTGCGCACAAAAAGTATTCTCGTAGCTTCATAAAATTATGGTTGAACCACTGATGTCACATGGACTATTTTAACAATGTCCTTACTACCTTTCTGGGCCTTGATTGTGGTAGTACTCTTGCCATCTATGCAGGGTCAGAAAGCTCTCGGATTTCATCAAAAATATCTTAATTTGTGTTCTGAAGATGAACAAAGGTCTTATGCATTTGGAACAATTTGAGGGTGACTAATTACTGGCAGAATTTACATTTTTGGTTGAACTATCCCTTTTACACTAGTGGCAGTAAAACACCAACAACTTTTATGCCTTTTAAAAGAAATCATGATTACAAGGGCAGATTATCAAATAAAAACTTTTTTTTTGTGCAGTTCCTTGCATAATGCTAAGTTATGACATCAAAACACTTTTACCACAGTGTATAATTTGTAAACTAATACATTTTAGACTTTCGCATCACATAGCCAGCGCCATATGTATGACTTTTCTGATAGTAAATTTACTCAGTAGCTCACCTGGTACTAGTGTTAAGTGATATGCTCAAATTTCATATCGTCTTATCGTCAGCCTGTGAGATCGCTAATACACGATATTATTGTGCTAATTTATTTCATTATTTATTTACTTATGGCGCTTTTCCACTGTGTGGTACGACTTGGCTCGGCACGGTTCAGTACGGCACGGCACAGCTTGGTTCGGCTCGGTTTGCGTTTCCACTGCAGTTTAGTACCGCTTTAGAGTGGGCGGGATTATTCACGTGTCCTTATAGTTGCGCCGCCTCTACTGCCGTGACTCCTGAAAAACTTTTTAATTCCACGTCGCTCCATCAAGCTCTCGCTGGATCCACTCCTCGGCTATCAACGAGAAAATAGCTGTTTCGTTGTCTGTTGAGGAAGTACAGACTATTTTTTGGTTGTTAAAAGAAAGGTGCGCTCATTCAAAACAGTTGCGTTCGATCCTTCGCTGGCTGTGCTGATTTAAATCTAGCGGGTCTGTTGTGTCTCGTGCCGCAAGTTCAGTGACACAGGCAGTGACGATTTTCTCCGGCCAATCAGTGATCAGCAGAGTTTACGCGTCACGTTTTGGTAACGGTACGGCTTGCTTGGAACCTCAGCCGAGGTGGTACTAAAAAAAGTACCAGGTACTAGGTACTGTACCGAGTGGAAAACCCCCCAAAAGAGAGCCATACTGAACCGTACCGTGCTGTACCATGCAGTGGAAAAGCACCATTAGTTTCATTGCTGGAAAGTGAACCAACTCCAACTTAAGGCTAAAAGCAGCCTAATGTTTTTAATATTACTGAATTTGTACTTAACATGATAACAATTTAATAGAAACATCCTAAGTTACTAATTATAATGCTTACATTTCCTCAGTTATTCAAAAAGCAGCTACAGAAAACAAGCAAAGAACATTTACATTACCAAAGAACATCATCACTCTAATGCGAGTTTATGCACTTTAAAAACACTCCCATTATAATTAATGAAGCTATCTACACTGTATGATGAATAAATCTCTTATACTTACATCGCACGTACATCTGCACTTTGTTGTTTATGATGAGAGAATTAGCGAGTCAGAATTCAGTTAGCGCGCACTGAACAACGAAACTCCGCTGTTTCAGCGATGACTCATCTGAACGCCTCTGATTGGTCATTGCATTAATAAGCTCAGCATAATTGTGTCTGATTGGTTATAATGCACAACACTGTAAAAATGCAGAAAAGAAATGTAATGGAACAACTAAGCCCTAATATTAATTAGATAGTATTACTATCGTCGATACATGATACTATCATCTATAGGCACAACCCTACCTGGTACAGCACTGCGCTGTGGTACATTCGATTTAAGTTTGACTAAAACTGAAAGCTCTTTCAGTGCCACTCATTTCACTTTGAATGTGTCGCGAAACATGCGATAAGCAACACAATATCGTTTTGCAGAAATGTCACACATGCTCATTTTTCCAATGAGCTTGGGTTGAGGGATCTGTTCTGTAATAGCGATAATTAAAGCGAATAAGTAAAACCCTTATTCTCGCACCGTGGATCAGGATAAGCCGTCACAGAAGGGCACTCAGACGTCATTCTCTCATGGGGTCCACTGGAGGAGCAGAGGATTCAGCTAGGGTTGGCAGGGCAGGGGAACTCACGGCAGCCAAGCCGAACAGACAGCACTGCCAAGCCAGAACCACGGCCTCATACCTCTCCTGTCCTCCACAAGAAAACCAGCATCCCTGGTCATCCTTCTTCACATCAGAACAGAGTCAAGGGTACTCTGACATAAAGAAAAACACTTATCCGCCCATGAGGAGGAATAAAAAAAGGAAATGACAGAGCGATATCAATGATGTAATAAACTGATTGATAGCCAATAGGAGCTTATGACCACTGCCCTCAGAGATCCCATCTGTCACTGGGAGAACCGAGCCAAAATGACACGGGCTACATAACACATGCTAGCTTTCTATCGATTAACTCTCTCTGGCCCTGAGCGGGGGAAAACGCACTGAGACTTAATCGCAAGGTAAAGAGAAGTGTCTTGGCGCTGCCAAGAGCGCTTCGGCCCACTATCACAATCTTTCCCCGACAACCACGAACACACGGAGCATTTATCATCATTATGACTGGAAGCCGTGGCTCTTGAAGCCGAATCAAGCGTCAGTTTCGAGATACTAAGCAAAAGAAGGCCAAAGCGGAAATCCACAAACGGAATAATATTATTATAGTTCATTCAATTTGACACTAGGACTTGTAAATGTGACAATTTCCATACATTAAATGAAAACAATGTCATCACAGTAATTACCATGGTAACAAACAAGCACAAGGCTCCACAATGCAAATCGGAGAGCTTTGCAAAAGCTTTAGCCGGAGTACATCATCTTTAATTTATTACTCCAAATCCTTCAAAAGACAAATTAAAAACGAGGAACAAATCAGTGGTACACACTAATCCTCAAGTCTTTTTCAAGAGAAGAGATTGAACTTCAATTTGATTGGTATTTTGCACAGTAGGATAGAGGAGAGGGGAAAAAAAATCATTTCAGACTCCAGGCCTAAAAATACCAGGCCACGTTAAGTGCAAATGCGTTCGCGACTAAATCTATACATAGAAAGAGGTTGAGCTGGCTACTACAGAGGATTAGAACCCGCACTGCAATATTTCTCGCCATCAGCGTTTTGTGTATCTAAAATGGAAATCCTGATAGAAGTATCAGGGCACAGGTCACGTACAGCACCACACTCGCTCTCTGACTCTGCCCATCACATGCGGTGAGTCTAGAGTGTATATTGGTGACCCCATCAACGGCGCTATGTTCTTTACATAACAAACTAGGCGTTTATTGGCCGACTGCGAGTTGGCATGAAGGAGCATCTTATTTTGGCCCACTTCACCACCTGTGCAGCAGGACTGGCCCCGGCCAAACCACTCGAACCTGGCTCTTATCGCTGAAAATGGTGAAAATTTTTCAGTGAACATGCGAGGGGTGAAGAAGTGATGTTTAATGTTTAATGAATAGAGAAGATGAGGAGTAGCCTTGAACACAACACAGTCCTCTTGCACTCTGAACGACGGCAATGCAGAAGATGCTTGTGAATTATTTTAGTGGCTGATAAAACGCTTCTGAATAATGGCATGGACAGTAATAAATACCAGCACTGATGCACATTTTAAAGGTATAGTTTACCCAAAAATGAAACATTTTGAGTTTTTCTTCTGCGGAATGTTCCACAGAAAAAACAAAGTCATACAGGTTTGAAACAACATGAGGGTGAGTAAATGATGGACTATCCCTTTAACTAAAAATCTGAATTAAAATAAAAAAAGATATCTAAAAAAAAAAAAGTTTAAATAAAAACAAATATAAGTATAATAAACAAATACACATTCTAATACAAAATTCTAAAATTTTTCTAAAATAGCTTTGCATTACCTGCAAGAGCTTCACAACTCCATGGGTCTGAAATTAAATGGAAAAAAGATCTGATACTTTCTCATTTTTAATAAGGATTTTTTTTTTTTTCAAAGGGGACACAACTTCAATCCCTGTGGATCATGCTGAGTGGACCAAATGGGCCAGTTCATACAGTCAGTGCTGTGCCATCTCCTCGGAGAGCTCAGAAAACCACAGGGACACTGAGAGATCAAAAAGGTCATTATGCACCCACTCATGGCAAATATCTGCTCTCTTATTCCCAGTTGAAGTCTGCTCACTCTCTGAAGCAGTCCTGCTGGTGCACACCGGGCCAGGCGGAGTGTGAACGGCTACAGGCTGTTGGAGCATCAGAACAAGATGACCCTCAGAACAGGAGTTAAAAGAACAAAAACTGGGATATACTATAATTCAAACACACAAACGCACACAAAATTTAAAAAGCACACTTGAGCATACACTTTAAAAAGTAATTTAGTGGCTTTTTAAATAATACAATTCTAAAAAGTTACACTGCCTTAAAATCTCTGAATATCACTTAAGTGACTGTTTGAGTTCGACATGGCAAAATAAACACCAAAACATCCAACAGTTAATTCTGTCTAAAATTTACATCTAATATTTAGGTTTATTTCATTAAAAGAAATTAGCATTTGACTAGCAATTTACATTTTTAAGATATACTTAATAGTTGTGTTACATTTCAATCAAAATATTTTAGAAGGGAGAAATTATACTGGTCAATTTTAAGAACTACAGTTATTACTCATTCCATATGAATATTCTTCATCTTTAACAGCAACTTAAGAAATCAAACTGGGACACAATTAATGTACATGTGAAAAAGAGAGGGACACATGCTTTTCCCAGCATGCTTTGCTATGGATTTTTTTTTAGAAGAGTAAATTTTGAAATTAAGTGATGTTTGTGTTTTTGCACTGGATTAATATAAGGAGAGCTCTGTTAGTCTGTTATCGGCAAAATATGCATTCTTTTTAGTGAATTCAAATGAAAAAAGTCATAAATATAGTTTGGTTTTTTTTTAAACGATAAATGTTACGTTAACTCATTGGGTACTCAGTATTATTTGTTTATAGGGTCCCACTTTATATTAGGTGTCCTTAACTACTATGTACTTACATTTAATTTAATCATTTGATACAATGCACTTATTGTGTACATACGTGTTTTTATATTGTACTTATATTTTTAAAAATACCTATATGTAGTTACATCTGTAATTAATTTCTGTAATTACATTTATAATTACACTGTTGACCCATCCCTTACACCTTAAACCACCCTTAAACCTACCCATACCACCAAACCTGTCCCTAACCTTACCCATATCCCACCTCAATAGCAGCAAAAATGTTTTGCAATACAATATGAACACAAAAAATAAGTACAATGTACTTATTTTTTGATGCCGAATTTTACAAAGCTCATTGTTCTGAGAAGCGAGGCGTGCTGTCCAGTGCGTTGTGATTGGCTGAATACCTCAAGCGTGAGACAGAAATGTTACGCCCCTTACCGTATCGTGATGCCGTGTCCCGGCGCGATGACACAAAAACAATAAAAACCATTACAAAAGAGGCATTTGTTGCATCCAGTGGAGACAGAATTTCTGATTATAATGACTTATACTGTCTATTTACGTGTCACGTTGCATCGCGCCGTGAAACATTACCATGTCTGCATTTGTGATTGGAGAAACGACAAACAACAAGCACTACTCTACACTGCTCAAAACTCGCGTTTGAATCGTCAGTGGCAAATTCTTTAAATATGAAAACATACTTACAGGCTGAGAGTCAGAAGTGCCAGACTGTCCTTGCAAAGTTGGAATTCCCCCACTTTATAGAAACAGTCTTTGAGCACAGCTGGCAGGCTACTCCCAGGTTCAGGAAATAGTCCTCCGTAAAATGTCCTGCACACACTCTAATATTTGTGTTGAACTGTTCTGGAACAGTGCTGTAAATACAATTTAACCACTGATTTCTAGTTGTGTCCTCTTTTGGAAGCCTAAACAAAGTAGTTTCGCTTTCACAACGAAACACAGCGTCTCCAGGACATGGCGCCGGCAGCAGCAAGAATACTACAGCGAGAATAAGTCCCGCCCTCTTTCATTGCGTGTACGTTTGGGTGGTGTTTTGCAAATCTCCCCACACCGTGACGTAGACATGCGGGGGCGTGTTTGAATGAGCCGTTTTAGGGGGGCACGGTCGAATCTTAACTTTTATAAAGAATATCTCTTTGGTTTTGAGACTTTAGTCTTTGCAACTTCAGGGATCTTATCTATGCACAAACAGCTTGTAACACTCCAAAGAGAAAGGAAAACTTGAAATCGCATCATATGATCCCTTTAATATCGCTTGGAGCGTACAAGATGTAGACTCTATAACTGAAAGTGTGACAAATAATGAAAATAAATAAAAAGATTCTGTGTATAACAACAATTCACCATCACGATTCTAATAAGTGCTGTTTTGATTAGTACTGATGGGCATGTAGGGAGACATTACGGATGCACCTGCAAAATATTTCAGGTGCCTCTGTGAGTCCTGGGCAAATACTTTAAAATTGAATTCTGAGGTGCGGTTTAAGCTCGCAGCACCCTAATCTTGTTTCCACATATAGTAGGACTTGGGTCAGATATGTAATGAAATTGGAATGTGATGGAAAGTTGATCTCTCATAAAGAAAGGATGATGTGGCTCCACCCACAGCCCTTCAGCTCTGACGGGGATTAATAACTCCAGGGATTTCCCCCTCAATATCAAAACCCCCATTCACAGTTACTCATCACTGCCCAAATAAAACAGCACTTCAAATTTTCACAACCTGGCCTCTTGCTGACTATAACAGTTGTTGAAATGCAAGTCTTTTAATTTGCTAAGTACACAAATAGGCTATTATGAGTTTGCCGCATCTGTCCAAGATGATGACAGAAGAAGGGAATGGAGCAGTTAAATACGTCTTCTGCTAAGACTCTCACCATCAGCTCAACGGCTGCTAGAGCGGTGACATTAGCGTGAGCTCAACCTGAGGCCAAATCACTGGTGGATACAGCGATGACTGTCAACATTCATTCTGGCTGGCTGTGGTTCTGTTGGCTTGAAATTTTGCACTTTGAAGAAGGAATATCAGAGAGGCTGCATATTCATAAGGCATTATAATCCCTGAATGCTTCCATAACATTTAAGGCAACAGGAAACAAGCGTTGCTTTGTACTACTAGAGTGGCCAAAAGTACTGGTACTTCAGCACCAAGCAGGTACTGACATTTTAAAAATGTAACTTTCCCAAACCTTCTGCAATACTTGTAGTCAATTTGGTACCCTATGCAAATGCTGTGTGAAAAGTGTTTATTTACAACTTGTTGTGCACTTTTAAGTTATTCGGAACGTGCCTAATATCGATCAAAACACCAGAGTTTTTTGTTTTGTGCAAGTTTACTGACCGAGTTCTGGACACTTACACCCTTATTATAATGGCAACAAAGTATAAACACAGCATAAATACATGGTTGATTATGCAGTGTAGCAAGCTTCATTGATTTTAACAGAAATTTTGCAAGAGTGCAGAACCCAATTAGTGAGCCAAATGGTGAGTGACAGCTTTAGTGATTATAAAGGGAGTGGCCTGTACTAGCTTTGTAAATAGTCTATTCAAAATTTATTTATATATATTTTTTTCATGCTGCTAAGTTCACACTACAAAGCTTTGGGAGTGACAACCATATTTAAACATCAGATTGAATTAAAAAAAAAATAAAATCACAATGACTGACAAAGTAAAAACCATAGTAATGGACAGGACAAAAAATCTGAAGTGTCTAATAAAATTGTACATTACATTTTAAGTGTAAAAGCAGAGTAACAGATCTGCAACTTGTTTTGTGTAATGTGTTTCTTTGTTCTTCATTTTATTACAAATTTTTCACTTGAATTTTTAAAGCAATGCTGTTTTGATGTATTATTTACATTTTAATATTTGTTCATTTTTCATTATACAAAAAAAATATATAGAATTACCAAGATTTTATTCATAGGCATAATTTATGCAATAAAAACAAGAACATTAATATTGCTACCAGATAAATTTTTTTTTTTTTTTTTCCCAATGTTCCAAAATTAGTACAGAGAACCATAAAATTTTACTGGTAGGTGCTGGTACTTGTACCAACTGCTGAACTATTAGTATCGTGACAACACTATGCACAACAATGAGCTCATCCCATTACCTCCTCTCTCTCTCTGCAAAAGCTACTCGTTTCTCTCCACTTCTCTTGTCATATCTAATATCAAACGACAGTCTGTAAGAAATATCCCATACTTATTAAAGACGTGCGTCCTTCAGAAAGATATTTGAGAACATTTCCAAGTGTGAGTGTGACATACATGGTGTTATTCAGAATGACACTCTGCCAATGCTTCAGTTCGAGGTCTAATTTTAAAAGAGAATTGGAGGCTGCTGGGATCCAGTACACCCACAACAAAGGATTTCAATCAAAAATAAAAGGAAGAAATGCAAAAATATGCAAACAGCCTTGGCGAATCATATGGCCTAAATGACTTATGCTGGTTTTCCAGGCATTTATTAAGGTTAGTTAAAAACCGCAGAGGATTTTTAACAGAACTTACTATTGCTTCTGGATAAACTGGAAAGCTTGTGGGCACTTAAAAATGTTAATAAAATCTCATTGTTTACTTGTAACAAAGCACAAAAGAAACTGACTTCTAGAAATACCGTGCATTATTTTCCTGTAACTTCCAATGACACACCTGAGACATCCAGCAGACTGCTCCACAACAGATGTGAAAGTTTACAACATCTCTTCTTTGTTTCAAACACAGCTGTCCTCCACAAGACACTTATTTATTCATCACAGCCAGAATAAACTTAGCTTTCTCAAATATACTGAAAGAATAACCAAAGAATAATCTAAATATGCCCTAGTTTAATTTCCATTCTTTGAACTCACATCAAAGTTGTTGTTTTTTTCCCTCTAAAATCCAAATCAATCACCAAAAATGCCAACAAATCCGCTGTTGGGGAGAGATTTGCTGAAACGCTGGAAAAGATGCACACGCCGTGCCAAGTAACCTGCCTTCAAAGGGCCTTGATCGCTATAGCAACAGCATGATCTTCCATAACCAAGCCATGAGGTGACCTGAGATACACACATGAGATGTCCAAAAAACCCTCCCAGAATTCCTCCTGCCGTGGCGGCACCAGCCTGCCAGAGGAAGCCACTGCTCTGACGGCATCACATGCACAACGTGGCCCAATGGTTCACAGAGCAAGCAGCAGGTTAGTTAAAAATAAACAGCCTCCTGCCACAGAGAAGGGGTCCTTCACTAAAACACACTGAGGTTTTTTAAAGACTATTTTGAAAACCACAAAAATGTATCTCTGCAAAATAATAGCATATTTTCCCACAAGTTATACATGTGTGTATATATTATTTATTTTTCTACTTGCATCATTTCATAGATGTCAGAAAAATGTACAAAATCATAATCATGTAAAACTCTGTAAGTTAAATCTAGCAAGCTCAGTGTTGAGACTGAATGTTTCTCAAAGCGCAAGGGTGGATTAAAATAAATAATAAAAAAAGAGATATGAATATAGAAACATCAGAAACAGAAGCTGGCTGTGGGAGTCTCAGGAGACAATGGCTTCCGGAGTTCAGAAACATAACAGGTTCGTTTCTTTACCCGAAACTACTGAAAGCCAGTTTGGTGGTTAAAGATGTGGAGTGGTTTTGAAATAATAATCCATTCTGAAACAAACGCGTGCTTAAATGGGAGCGACTCCGTCATTGTTTTAAACAAAATTCACAAATCCGCTGAGAAGCCTTTGATGATAAGCTGTGCTCAAGTGAGGTTTTGTCACCTTTAATATCTTCATTATACAGCAGGGCAGTTTTATTTTCCTTGCCTGAAATTATCTTCATATTTGAGGCTTTTTCAGAGTTCAGAGACTTTTTACAGAGAGGACATAAAACTCTGAATACTAATCATACAGATTCTTCCCCTCTCATTAATTATTAATCAGTAGATAAAGCCTTTTTCTAATCCACAGACAATAAGGACAGTGATGTCTGAGGTTTACTCGCAGCTCACTCTCTGAGGATGACTTCAGGTACAAGCTCAAAAGCTCAAAGCGAAGCCATACTCCAGACAGCTTTGTTGACAAAGCAAGAAAAAAAAAGAGTCAGGGAATCTGAAATATTAATAAATAAATCCATAATTTTCTCTTATTTTAATCAACAACTTTAAATCAACAAGTAGCGAATTCAGACTTTACATATTTAAATTTTGCAACAGATAATACATACACTACCGTTCAAACTTTTGGAGTTGGTAAGATTTTTAAATGTTTTTTAAAAAAGTCTCTTATTACACACCAAGGGTAATATTTGAACAAAAATATTTCTTTTCTATTTTAACATTTCAACATATTATAAAATGTAATTTATTCCTGTGAGAGCAAAGCTTTTAATTTTGCTGCTAAAGAAACATTTCCTATTATCATCAGTGTTGACTACAGTTGTGCTGCTTAATATTTTTGTGGAAAAAGAACAGCATTTGTAAAAGAACCATTTGTAACAGTATAAATGTCTTTACTGTCACTTTTGATCAATTTAATGAAACCGTACTGAAAAAAGTATTAATTTCTTAAAAACCTACTGAACCCCAAACTTTTGAACAGTAGTGTATGCATTTGTGTCACTTTCATGCAATTTATGAACTGATTTGAGATGTAATTAACTGAACTGTTGCCTCACATGAAGAGGCACTGGGTGGGGTCTAACAGAGGAAGAGTTGTGTTTGCAGAAATATCCTCCGATGGCACTATTCCACTATTGTTTTAAATGCTTCTTGGTGGGTCCGTTTCAACAGCTTTTTTTCTAGAAAAAGCAAAGGACATTTATCTTTGCACAATACCTCATGCCTGAAAAACACAGCAGCTACGACATGAGAAATAACAGTGTTGGAGACAACAAAAGAGAATTTTGTTATCAGACAGGTGATACATGCCTCGCCGAGCTGTGGATGAAACAGAGAGCATATCACAGCATTTCCACACAAGGGCTGCTCTTTACAAAGGTCTGACAGATTAGCGAGAAACATGACCAAACCCTTAGCGCACATTTCCACCATCAAAACCTCCATATACACATATGGATATTTCAAGGGAATATTGCAGTTTTAATACAAGTTATGCTTAATCAACATCATTTGGAGTACCATGTTGATTGCCATAAAAAAAAGGAAAGTGCCCCAATATCAAGGTTATGTTGAGGCACTCACAATGGAAGTTTTTTTGAGGATTCTTTTATTTATTCTTCTGTTTTAACTTGTGTATTATTTGAGTGTGAAGTTGTTCTCATCATTTATATGCTCGTTTAAGTTGGCAACAAAGTTGTAAAATTGGATAGAAACGGTTAGTAAGTGACACTAAAATCATGTTAACACACATATTGTTCACATTTTGTTGCTATGCTACTGAAACAGTGAATATTTTAACGCTTATAAAATTGCCCCATTCACTTCCATTGTAAATGCCTCACTTTAACTCACCTTTTTTTTAAGAAAAGGAGAGACTAGTAAAATTCATTTTTGTGGTAATTAACATCATGCCACAAATGCTGTAATGAACTTGGAATATTACTTTAAATTCTTACAGGACTCTGCTGCTGCTGGTCTAGTTTGGGAATCAGATATTTCACCTGATCTAGGTCACCTGATAATCAGGAATGCCAAGCTATATTGAATTATCTACCATAGACGGATACAGCAAAACGGCTTCTCTCTACTATCTTGATGCTCCGCACACACAAATCTCTGGCGGTGCTTGAAATAATGCACCACAGCATTTCCAAACCGTCTCTGAAAAACTGCTGTTTTGAGTAAGTTGTGTCAGGAGCAACAAACAAACAAGAGAAGTTATCATCACATTTATCATCAAAGCCACACGTGCGTAAACTTTTCATTTATTATTGTTTAATTCTGGATGATGTGAGCCAACAAGATCAGGTTATTTTACAAAACATTCTGAAAAGGTTTACAAAAGCGTCTTGCAATCTCGGCTCTGCTGCTATTCCGTAATCCACTAAAAGTGTCCCCTCTAGATAGCAGATGAGTGTAACAAGGGCTCTGCTTTGTTGCTTTACATAAAACAAGCATTTAGATGGAATAATGCTTGATTGTTTCCTTCTTCTACAGCACATTAGACAATGGATGATCTTTACAGAAATGTGTAGTCACCTATGACAGGATTCATATATAAACAGGGACTCTATCAAATGTGAAGAAAAGCAACGATGTATGCATGTATGTAAAGTATGTAAAAAACGTAAATAAATAAATTAAAACTACCAGCCCTGACAAGTTGACAACAGTGGTGTCTTTCATTTCAGTGTAATTAAAACAGAGGATGTATCTGTTTTCAAAGACCATTACTGGCATTACTGACATTATCCTGCTCCTTATTAATCAAGACAAACCAAAATCAAAAACACCTTGTTATGGAATTCATGACTATAATCAACAGCAACAAGACTTCATTGAGAATCAAGAGGAGGTGACCGGACAGTGTGAGAGGAAGACAATCTTTCATTAAAGGATTTCCACAGGAAGTCCTACCTGAGGTGGTGAACTGGCTGCTTCCGAGAGTGGTCGGCCTGTTTTTCCCACTGTTTACAGGTGGAGAAAACATCTATGGGAAGACACACAAACATTTTCTGAAATACTGTGATACTAACACTACACAGACAGTGTCTCATGTTTAATGAACACAAAAAAAAAATCATGTGAAAAAAAGTGTATGTTTTATAATTAAGTAATTACATATTCTAAAATATTTGCATTAAAAAATGTATGTATATAAGTGTGTGCTGTTATTTCATGCAAATAGGAGAAAAATAAACAAATATTCACAACATAAAAAAGTAATACTTCGACTCTAATATTGCATATGTTACAAGTGAGTGACTGAACCAATGACAACAGTTGGAAGAGAGTCGTGAAGAAGTAAAATAATTGATTAATGTCTTACCGCGCTGAAATCCAGCAGATCACTCAGCTCCTTATCCGTCCCGATAGCGGCAATCCGCTGCTGAGGGTTCATCCTTACGATCCTTTTCTAAATCTACAAAACACAAACATAATTCCCCTCAGTCTGAGAGCCTGATGTGTGCTGAAGCTTCATGCTAGCCAGCACAGCTTATGCAAATCACATCGGCGAACATCCGCAGCTTGACATTTGCTAAACATCCCCATCTCCAGGCTTCAGCTGAACTATCTGTGCGCTCTTCCAAAACCTTGGCACAAAACAAGGGCTATCGAAGGACCTGGTTGTCCTTGATCAAAACCTATGCGTTATCCGTTAAACAGTAATAAATAAGCGCCTGAGAGACAGACCAAGAGCTCCTCTCCTGCAGCCTCGTACTACTGACAGCTTCAGACGAGGTTACGGCATTTCATTTTGTAAACAATAGCAATCGCATGACACGAGGTGACAGTGGAAACAGGTTTTATTATAATGTTAGAGAGCAAGCCTAATAGGGTTTTTGGGATGACCAAACGTGGACATGTTGAGAAAGACGCTGTGCTCGCTGGTGTATCACACATGGACCGCATGTGTTTGACTCTTGAATGTATCAAAAGTCACGAGCGTACAATGAAGGCTCACGCGCTGTCAAAACAAAAGCCGCTACACACTTTTGTTGTTGCATTAAAGGAGAACGGATACTTAGAAACAACGCTGCTAGTGCTGATGTTGTTGTTCGCTAATTGCCAGTTAACCTATTCATAATAATGGTGCGACCATTAAGCGCAAATCGACCATTAGCACTTGACTTAACACACATTTTAACGTGGAGACTGAACAGCGAGGAGTCAAGCTGAAATGTTAAAGCGAATGCAGACCCCTTTCTCTCCACATCGGCTCCCGTCTTTTCTTCTATCCCAACTTCTTTCACCCAGTCCAAACTCTGTGCAATATTTTACCTGTTTTGTTGTCAAAAATCCAACTAGGGCGATCGGGTGTGCCGGTGACGGCGTAGGTTTCCTTGTTTCGCTTTGGAAAGATAATGAAATCGTTATCTTTTGCGACTGTATATTGCAAATATCCACTATTTAACTTGCGAGTTTCCCTTAGGCAGACATTTTTGCTTGGCGATAACCGAAGCACGACGATGACGTCTGAAATTGTGTCCTTCCGCCAGCGCCGTAGACTTGACTGATCTTCAGCGGCGCGGATGAATACCGTGTGTGGCGAATGACACACAACCTTGCTAGGGGAGTAAAGGACCACTGGAGCACCTCCTAAAATCAGTTTGGTTTACCTCCCAACTCCCTCCACGTAAATGTGGGCTTCGTTGGCTATGTGTATTATTAGTATTGGGAGAAAGTTTGCATATTTAAAGCATGGAATACATCATTTTAGCTGCATTAAGAGTTCTGGTGTAACAAGTGCAGCAGGATAATGCTCAGGAGACCGTTTGAACTAGTGCGCACTCTCTCAAGACACACTGCTATTCCTCCTTTCAAACCTCATACAACTAGACCTAACTTTGATCACCACACATTTCTTCCTTCTTTCATCTTCAGAATTGGAATTTTTATGTGGCAAAGCAACCGATGGAAGATCAAGAATAGGCCACAGTGCATCAACATTAAAATCTTAGAAATAATAATAGTGCAAAATATAGTATATGCATATCGGTTTATATGATATGATGAATTATGAAAAATAATAAGTAAAAGCTATAATGTCTGAAATAATTTAGGTATTTTTATTGATGTTGTTGCTATTAATCTTTTTTTTTTTTTTTTTACTTTTTGATTTTAAATTCTGTTTGTTTTAATATATATATATTTTTGCACACATTACTATTTTATTATGTCTTTATGTCATAACTCTGTGACAGTGATTAAGTGGGTTCTACCAATCCCTTACCAGAATTCAGAAGACCAGTATCATCCCCAAACTTTGGTGCAAATGAAAGTTGCAGAGAGGAGAAATGCAATAAATAAGCTGCATATAGGAATAGTTGTATGGCCTATTTGTTTAGTCTGTTTTGAAAGTAGGCGTAACCATTTAATACTATTGTTTACATATGTGTCTTTATGTTGTCAGTAATTAAGGGTGCTTAACTGCACTACACTGTAGAAAGTTTGCTATAAAATCAAAAGCAACTTAATCCACAGTACTTTAAAACTAACTACAGTGCATATTGTTAATGAGTTGATCTTGACAATTTATTATGATAGTATGCAATGTGCTTACATAACTTTTATATTCATTGATATCTAAAATAGTGAGATTCGGTAAAACTATAGAAGTAAAGAACAAGAACAGGGGGAACATACATTGTCTCATGTTCATTCAAACATTAACCAATTCAAGAAACTGGAAAAAGAACACAATTGCCTGTACAGAACAAAGGGCTGCACAGTTTAACATCACTAAGTCAAAACAGCTTACAGATGTACAATAAAAAAAAACCCTCTTAAAACTCCCTTTCCTCCAAACTTTCTGAATGAAAGAAGGAGATGTATCATCTGTTAGTGATGATGGCATTCATTATTTATGAAGGGCATAACCCCATCACAATACTCATAGTGCCACCTGTTGGTCAAATTAAACAGAAGCGAGACAAAATTGTCAAAGTTGCTGCTTGTCCAGAAGTGAATTAAATATTATTATGGTTCAGTTTTATCACCATTGAATTACTTAACTACTACTCATACTTTCCGGATGTTATTCTAATGTTATTTGTTGTTTTATGTTAACATCCGTTAGTTTATTTTAAATGTGTGCAAATTTGCTGTAATTTTACTATAAAGTACCAAGATGCAAATCTTAAACTCTATTAAGGAACATGTTCTGTTATGTATACATGAATGGCGTTTGTCTTTGCTTTGACCTACTTTTTATTGTCTGACCCATTAATGTACTAGTTACACTTAGTTTATTTTCTTCTCTGCACACAATCACTTTACGTTCTGTATTTTAATGTTGTCCTAAACTGAAACTTTTCAAAGCGTTGAAAAAAGTCTTGGTTCTGTGGTAGACGTGAGGTTTTTGGTCTCAACAATAGCCCCACTGATTTCCCATGAGCCTCCGCGCCGCTGTGAGCGTGTCTGAATCAACACTGATGTTGTTTGTAAATAATCCGAGATTTTAAAAGGTAAGGCCGAGTTTTGCTTTTTTTTTTTTTTTTTAATCCGAAATGTTTGCTTATGTGTTATCATAACAAAGCCAATTAAGATTTCCTGTGTGATTTGCCGTTTCTCTCTGCAGCCGCTTGCTATTTTTCTTGCCTTTTAGCATGTTAGCATCCAGACATAGCCGACCTGCCTGCTAATGGATTTCTGAATCATATGCTAGATCTGTGTCGATGTATGAATGCCTCTGATTTCTTAGCATTTATGCAGTTCTTTCTTGACTGCATTTTGATTTTAAGTATTAGCTGTGAGTAAATGTTTGGAATCTGAGTTAGCATATTAGCCGGTCTGTGTCCGCAGTTAACAGTCCTGTTAGATGTGGATCACAGGTTTTGTATCACTATAGTTGGGCTTTTAATCTTAACGTTAATACGTCTAGATATATCTTTCCCTGAGGGAAGCAAAGATAATTTGGTTCTAACACATAACTTGTTTTTTGGCATTTCAGTGATCTATATAGCACCTTAGTTTTACTGGAGTCTCAAGCAGTAGCTAGCTTTTATTAAGGTCTAATAGTGCTGGTGTGTCTGAACTCAGGTTAGGATGTAATCTGTGGCTTGTTGGTATAATTTAATTAACCACACAGCATTGCATTGATATCTTTTGTTTTCTTTTAGATGTCTGAGCTGTTTATGGAGTGTGAAGAGGAGGAGTTGGAGCCGTGGCAGAAGGCAATACCAGAAATCAATCTGATAGATCTTGATGATGACGATGATGATGAACCAATATTTGTCGGTGAAATCTGTAGCTCCAAGCCTGCGGCCAACACAAAACAAGGTGTGATTCTCTTTTAGGCACACTGTCGCTTCTCTTCTGGTCTTGTCCTTAAGATGTTGCTCATTGTTCTTGTGATCTTCAGGTGCTGTTAACCAACAGAACCAGCGAAATGTCCCGGTTCAAAAGCCTGCAACATTGGCATCATCACAAAAGACTCTGCAAGCTCCGCCGAACCCCACTAGGGTGGCTACAGGTCCTGCAATCATGGTCAGAGGTGCTGCCCCGACAGGAGGAAATCCCATCCTCATCCCTCTCAACACAACTCTAGGACCTCAAACAGCCCCTCAACCCATCATTATTAACAATCAGGTGACTTTTTTTTCGACTTTCTCAGGTAAAATCTTTGAGAGAAATCTGTGCTGAACAAATGCTAAGCACTATGATAGAGTTGCTTTCTGCTAATAGCCACAGGTTTCTTCCCACTAGGGTTAAAATTTACATTAGTCATAAACATGCATACATTTAGATTTATTAATGTGTGTGTTCATAGGCTGAATTTGTAGGTACTGAATCTTTTTTCTTTTTTTCTTTATCATTTTACCAGGGTTACATTGTGGCATCACCACAGAATCTCAACAGCAACACCTCGTTCATCAGCTCTTTGGGGTCACATTATCCACCAGGAACCACTCTCACAGTTGTGCCAGGTATAAATGTGTCTGTGTAGTGTTTTCTTTTTCTTTTTTTTTCTTTTTTTTTTTTTTGTTGGTACACTACCATTCAAAAGTTTATGGTTGGTTAGATTTTTAAATGTTTTTGAGAGACATTTATTTGATTAAAAATGCAGTCAAAGAGGCAGAATTATTGCATTTTTAATTTTTTTTATTGAATTGTATTTTAATATGAAATTTATTTTTGTGATGGCAAAGCTGAATTTTCAGCAGCCATTTCCCCAGTCTTCATTGTCACATGTCCCTACAGAAAACATTCAAATATTGTGATTTGGTGCTCAGGAAACATTTCTAAATTGTTGAAAACAGTGCTGCTTAAAACATTTTTGATTAATTAAAGCAAAGTAGCATTTACTTGAAATAAACTTTTTTTTTTTAATGATAAATGTTTTTGCAGTCACTTTTAATTTGTTTATTGTGTCCTTGTTGAATAATTATGAGTGGTAGTGTATGCTAATGAGTTGAATTTGTATGTGATTCCTTCATTAGTTTGTGTTTGTTTCTCAAGCAGCAGGTCAGCAGATATTGCCGCAAGTCAATGTCACACCAAAACCGGGGGTCATTCACAGGCCTCAAGTGCAGCATATCCAGGACAATGTGGTGACCTTGTCCAATGTACAAACCCCGGCTAACCTTCATTCTCAGTCCCAAACTACTTCAGAATCTCAAAACACAACAGGCATCATCTCAGCAACACTAGCTAAACAAAAAACTTTATCCCTGCAAACAATGAACAGCAGAGGTAAGCCCGTGTTTGGATTGATAAGTTATATCAGTGTTTCCACTACTTTACCAGAAGACCCATTTTCTAGTTTAGTATGTTATTTGCCGAAGTGAAATGGTTATAACCAAGGTTTGAAATTACCATCTGCACCCACCATCCTGCCAGATTATGTTTGCTGTCCACCCACCGTAATTTTTGGACAATTGAGCAACTGCAGTTAGACATAACACCAACAAAATTGGATTTATTTGTTGTCCATGTACAAAGCTACAATAAAAAAAAAATAATTTGCAAAAATACACCAAAACACTTAGAAAATCCCAAGGCCTCTCTCGCTTTTCTGAAAGGTGTGAAGGTTGTGTTTGACAAAACCGTTTAAAAAAAAGTTTTTTCTTTGAAGATGAAGACTTGATGGGATGTTTCTTTTTATGACCCACAGATAATGGCACAATGACAAATGACACAAACAACAGTGGGTCCAAAGGAAGTAAGCTTGATATGGGTAGGTTTTTGTCCAATATGTATTGCAGAATTTTCAAAAGCAACAATCTCTGTTCATCTTTTAATCTTTTTTCCTTCTTTGTCAGCTGGAGAAAATTATTTCCCCTTCACAAAGAAATGTCCCAGGTGTCAGAATGTGTTTGGCGTTCAGCCTTTAAAAAATCATATGAAGGTTGGTATGTTTTACTTTCTTTTTTGTTTCCTGTGTTAGCAACAGCTTTATCGAATTCAATCAGGCAATGTTACATCTCAATATTAACATAGATGGTTGTCACATCTGTAGAGTGTCATCATCATCATCTTCCCGCAGCCTGTTTTATGTAGTTATGAGTTGTGTGGGAAGCCAAACACTCCAACTGAACCAAGTAAACGGCAGTGCCACTCATGCACAAACTCGTTACACTATCAGTCAAAAGTTTTTGAACAGTAAGATTTTTAATGTTTTTTAAAGAAGTCTCTTCTGCTCACCAAGCCTGCATTTATTTGATCCAAAGTACAGCAAAAACAGTACAATTTTGAAATATTTTTACTATTTAAATGAACTGTTTTCTATTTGAATATATTTTAACATGTAATTTATTTCTGTGATTTCAAAGCTGTATTTTCAGCATCATTACTCCAGTCACACAAATGTTTTTTGAGCAGCAAATCAGAATATTAGAATGCTTTCTGAAGGATCATGTGATTGTTATTTTAAATAGTAAAAATATTTCAAAACTTTGGATCAGAAAAATGCAGGCTTGCTGAACAGAAGAGACTTCTTTAAAAAACATTAAAAGTCTTGCTGTTCAAAAACGTTTGACTAGTAGTTTGGTCTGCTTTTTTTACTTTATTTAACTGTGCATTTTTGTTGCTTTCAGAGTAATTCATTGCATAATGCATAAATCTTGTGCAATGTTTTAAAATGAATACGACAATGTTTTCTTAAAGGGGTAATTTACCCAAAAATGAAAATTCTGTAATTAATTATTTAGACTCATGTCTTACTAAACTCATAATACTTCCATAAATCTTTGGACCACAAATAAATATCTTTTTAAAATATTCCCACCATTTTTCGTCTGTTGAATGTACACAACCAAAATTTTCAGACTACAAAAAATGCCGAAAGACATCATAAAAGTAATCCATACGAATTCAGCAGTTTAATCCATGTCTTCTAATGAGTGATCGCTGAAATATCACTTTATGATGATCAGATTTAATTGAGGCATTTATTAACATATAAACATTGAGAAACGCACATGCATAGATCACATGAACTATGGTAAACAATATCTAAGTTTGTTTGTTTGGGCCTCTGACGATTGTCTGATTGACTAGAAAATTAAAAATGGCACTTGCCACCTCCTGATGTAGAGACAGATGTACTTTGATTCCTCAGCTGAAATGCAGTATTAAGATGTTACAACACTTTTTTTTTTTTCAGCTGTGCTGCCCTGAATTATTAGACGCTGTGTTCCCCTCAACATCAAAGCCTGACAAACAAGCCAATGCACCGAGAGTCTATGAGTCTGACAAAGGCAAACTCATCATGCTGGTTTCAGACTTCTACTACGGGAAATGTGAAGGGGATCCATCTCTGATTTTCAAATTCAAGTCCAACACCACCTTCAAGTGCAACAGCTGTTTAAAAATGCTCAAGAACAATATCAGGTATTTGTTTGAGTGTTTATTTTTGGAATTATGCAAAAACCCATCAGGTTACACATTTTGTTTTAAATACCATCTTAAATCAGTCAGGTGCAGAGGTGGTTGAAGCTCAGTAGACCTTAGTCAGGGTAGCTGCAGTTTAGTTTGTCACGAATGAAAACGATTCAAACAGTCCCAGTCATTTAAGTCTGCTTTTTTGTATAATTGTTTTGGTCTGTGCAGGAGCAACATCACGCATGCGGTTTAGAGGGAACATTGCTCATGAGAGTCATTAGCTACAGTAGCCCAGAGAAAGAGAGACCCCATCACTGGATTCCCCCTCAGATGGATGACATTATCAGACCCCTGCTCTCTCTAGGGGCCCCAGATGAATAATGGAGGGTAGTTTGTCTGCTATAAGAACTGTTCCTGTGATTAAAAAACTTTACTCAGCCACGGCGTGAGAAAAGCCTCAGTAAGCTCCTTTTAATGGGGAGGCGCGTTTGCAGCGCACCCCAAGTTCTGGCGGCGGGGGTCACAGTTCAGCCGCATAAAAATCCCTATTAGGGGAGCTGAGGTTGCAGAATGTGCTGACTGAAAAATTGGCCGCTCAACGTCAGGGCACCAATGGCAGGTGAGGCAGAGAGGATAGAGCCAGCCTGCACATCACATCATTAAACAAAGAAGCAGCGCAGTATAATTGCTGGTATTATAATGGCTATTATGCACAGTTAGAACATGAACTTTAAGTAGAATATTTGCTAATTTATCTCTTGAAAACCCTTGGGAGCTCAAACGCTTCTTGAGTACACGCGCACAGGCCTCGCACTGTTCAAAGGTGACTTTTAATGGCGTATGTTTGTAATTTGGCTAATTATGTTTAACTGTGCATGAGTTTTATTTTGTGTTCCCAAAGGACGCTGAACATTAGCTACTTTAACTTTGACATTTTCCCTTCCCTTCAGACGTGTTTGATGAATTACGGTTTGTGATGAGTTGATAGTTCATTTACTGCTCATTTGTATCTTGAAAATCCAGTGTAATATTTAGACAAAGCTGGAGTATGACCCGTTTCAAAAATAGGTGAACTTCGGTTGCAACATCTGAAACTGCGTGATTCTCAAAGGATGTTGTGTCTATTTTTAAGTGCCTTTTGAAAAGCAAAAGGAAACTACACTCCTGAGAGAGCAGACACTTTGTAGTGGTTTACCTGTTTGAATGTTGTACATCTGTTTGACATTCACTTTCTCGCACATCAAAGGCTTTCCTGTTTAGTTGTCACAGCTTTGTCAACGGCGGTCCCACTTCTGTCAGACTGAGTTCTCCCAAGACGGCAGCTGTTTGTGGAGCAGGGCATTTACCTTATAGAGTGTCATTAATGTCACATGTTGCAGGTGTACCCAATGCCTGCTCACTCTCACCACAAGCTGACTTGGAATTTGATTTGGTTGTGAGTGTCACACCTACTGACTGTTTTTTGCAGAAATCTCTGCACGCACACAGAATAGATAAGAGGTGACAGACTTAATGACTCTGACGCTTCTCTCCAATCACCTGTCACATTAAACTTGCCAAAATAGGTGCATGATGCTGCACGAACATAAACGTTGTGTGTTTGTTCATTGGGTTTCATTTCATTCAGTTTCTTTACTCTGTGAATGTATGTGATTTGTTTATTCAGCCTTTCAGGGCTTGCTGAAGCTTCACTGAGAACGCTATTTTCTTATTTATTAGTCATTTAAGGAGAGATCCCTTACACAATTACCATCTATAACAAGCAGCATTTGCGATATGTGGCTTTGCATTTGCTTAGTAAAATTTTGGGGTCATTGCCAATGCCACAAGAGTCTGCACCACTGTGAGTGATAATTTTGAATGTGCCAGAAGTAGTCAGAGTCGACAAGGTCAATAATTTAGCAAGGAGTTGCTGCTGAGAGTTGTGGCCCTCTGTTCCTTCAATGACTATGTAAATGAAGACTGCAGCTGAAAATCAGCTATTGAGATGCCACCCTTATTTGTTTGTAATGCCATCCTTTGGTTCTCCTCATCCCTCTGTTCTTTTCCCTCTCTCTTAGGTTCATGAACCACATGAAACATCACCTTGAGTTGGAGAAGCAGAACAGTGAGAGCTGGGAGAGTCACACTACATGTCAACATTGTTACCGACAGTATTCAACTCCTTTTCAACTGCAGTGTCACATAGAGAGTGCCCACAGTCCCTTCGAATCCACTAGTATGTCACAACATTTCAGTCACAGGGTCTTTTCCTTTTTAAGTGGGTGGATCTTGGCCAGAATAAAGGCCCGTTCACGCCAAGAACAACTATAACAATAACTGTCCACACCAATGTTTTGCTTGTAATAAGTGCACATTGCAGTTTTGTCGTCTTCCACTTTGAATTCTGAAGCTTTTTACATATTTCTGATTGGCTGTCAGTGTTTTTATTATTTATCAGATGAAAAAAAAAAGGTTCTGAAGGTGATTCCAACAATATCATTCCTGTGTCATTATTATAATTGTGATTTTTGTTGAGAATACATTATTATAATTGTATAATAATAATTCTCACAGTATTAGAACGATTATTAAAACTTCATAGTTATCTTCCTTCGTGTGAACAGGCCTTAAGCCGCAAAGCGGACTACACAGGTCTAGGTGTGGGGGATACAAAATCTTATATGAGAATTTTTATTTCACAGTAACAATATATATCACAATATAGTTATTTTAATATCATGTAAAAATGATCTAGCCTAAATAAAAAAAAAACAAAAAAAAACAAAAGAAAAAAACATGGAAGACAAGTAAACAGTCAGCAATTAAATAAGAATAAGAAACTAATTACAAGCAATAGGATAAAAAGTGCAGTAGAACAAATGAATAAGAAATGCTATATTAGTGCAATCAAATGTATAAAAACACTGCATATTCTTCACTGTGTAAATTAAATATATATTTCTTATATAATTTACAAAAGTGATTTAGTCGAGCAGTGAGAGATTTTCTCTCATTTGTTGTTTGATTAACATGAATGACAGACAGCAGGAATATTAGACTGCTGTGATATTAAGAGCTACTCTGATCCAATATACTGTTGAACGTGTTTTCTTTCTCAGCTGTTTGCTTTCACTTAAGACCTACTGTGTTTACAAGGATACTTGCAAAGGGTCATTTTGACAAAAATAAGTGTGTGCATTTAATCATTCAAGGCCTATAACGCAGCAAAAATAACTCAGTTCAATACTCCTGCACTCTATTATTTGCACTGTCTTCACATACGCGCACCTCTCTGACAATACTCAGAAACAGCGTACACATATAGCGAATTCAGTTCTCACTTACTGCTTAAACTGCAAAGTTTTCATGACCACATAGCACAGCAATGTCACATGAGTGTGTAACCACGATCGAGACGATACAGTATATCACCCACTCCTACACAGGTCATTTAGCTAAAACTTGTGCTACAAAATGACAGTCTGTGACAATGTCATGTAATACATAAAGCATCGATTTCGCATCAAAATTAACTATTTTACACAAACACAACTTTTTTTTTTTTCTTAAAAAAAGGAAGATACTTCTGCCCAGTGTTTTTTTTCTCACCATAATAGATTGAACACCCATCATAATTCATAATCATAATCGTGATTTTCAAACTAAAGTAGGAAGTTTCCTGCAGGCTTTGAGGGAATGTAAAAATAGTTAGTGATGGCATAATTGGAATGAGAATATTTCACCAGAGGGGAATAAGTTGATGGTTTAGATGTATTATAAGTGTACTGTTATCTTTTCTTTCCCCAGCCAACTGTAAAATATGTGAATTGGCTTTTGAGACTGAGCAAGTGCTTCTAGAGCACATGAGGGACAATCACAAACCTGGAGAGATGCCCTATGCCTGTCAGGTAAAGCTTCATCATTGCTCTATGTAATTTGTATTTCAAATACTTGGTTCTCACTTTGTTTTTGTTCTCTTAAAGGTTTGCAACTACAGGTCCTCCTTCTTCTCTGATGTGGATAGCCATTTCCGCACAGTTCATGAAAACACTAAAGACCTGCTTTGTCCCTTTTGCCTGAAAGTCCTTCGCAGTGGCCATATGTACATGCAACACTACATGAGACATCAAGTGAGTGTATTACCTTGTGTGTTTCCATTTGGAAATGGATTTATTGCCTATTTCTTGCTTACTAATTTAAACCAAACACTGTGTTCATGAGTCGTCTTGACATGTTCTTGGATAAGACATCATCTGTCTCTTTATCTGTGGATTTGGAGACTTTACTGATCTGAAGTCAGCACAATGTGCAACTCATTTGTGTGCTACCCCATTGGCTCTCACTCTAAGGTTGGATTGATTTGGTTGTCTGCCGAACACCTTGGTGCAATATATAACAGGCTGACAGTGGCGGCTTACTCTATTCACCTTCCCTGGTTACTCCTAATGGGCTTCTCCCTGGCAACAGCAAACCAGATTAACCACAAGTCATATCGGCCAAGAGCAAGATTTGTAACAAAAACAATAGCACACATGGAGGTGGAATGATGCGGATCAGAGACCGCCTACTTAAACCTGAGTTTATGGCATTTTCCAGTATAAAAGTGGGCCTGAAAATCACTTAAACATTACATTTTTTTTTTAGCAGTAATATTAAATATCAAATGCAGATGTTATTTGTTTGCTTTGTTCTCTAGAAAAAAGGGATTCAAAGGTGTGGAAAGTGCCGTCTAAATTTCCTCACCTATAAGGAAAAAGTGGAACACAAAACACACTTCCATCGAACCTATAGGAAGCCTAGAAACCTTGAAGGATTGCCTCCAGGAACCAAGGTCTGCTTGAACCCAAAGCTGTATAGTAACCAATTAACCTAAACTATGTTAACTATATAATAGAAAATATACTCACAAATGATTTGAGATTATACTTTGCATTAGAATTATTTATCTTTTTAGGTGACGATTCGGGCCTCAGTTTCTGGTGCGCCAATGGGTACTGAAGCTTCAAGCAAATCTTACATCATACCCACAAGTCCTGAAACGACCAAACAACCTGTTAGAACACCAGCAAACACAACCAAACCAAACGTAAATGGAGGAAAGGCAAAGACTACAAACCAATTCAGCTGGAACCGAAGCAACCAAAATAATGAGCTTAAAAGTTTGAAGTGAGGATTCTTAATCCCAAAGCATATTTCAGTTTTCATCTGAACGCTTAGTGCATGTGTACAGTTGAACACACAGCATTTTGTGTATCTCTTAACCTTTCACGCAAGTGCTCATCAACACTTGTAATCTGTAATTGTTGCATGCTGTACACATACCCTAGCATACGCGTAACAACCAAAGTATACTTTAGGATTCAGTTGTTACATGGTGTTGTATTAAAAGTTAAGAGTCACGGCCTATTGGTTTAAATTAAAGCCCAAAGTATTCTTCACTTTTTACGCGTACGCGAGGGACAGCGTACAGTGTGCGTGACGCGAATTGCGTCATCAGTAGATTTTTGTAAGCACGCATACTTAGTACGCTCAGGTCGCACATGCGCAATAAAGTTATTTTGCAGTAATCAGTTTTTCCACATGGTGGCGACACTGCCTGTTGTTTCACAGTAGAAAACGAAACTAAAGAGACGGACAACAAAATAGCGGAGACTGCAACAACAGACGCTCACATTGACAAGCGCTTGTGAGCGAGAGGGTATGAGACAGCTCAGCTTTGGTTTAAAAGAGTTCAAAAATATTTGTTATCAGTCATGACTTAACGGGGAAAAATAGAGCAGACACTGAACATGGATGAAGCTTTCTAGAGCGCATGTGTTGACCGCTCGCATTCGCGCACTACTTCAAATGGAGTATACTTGGAAAGGCTACGCCTTCGACTGTACGCATACACTAGCGTATGCGTACAAAAACTAAGTATACTTAGGCCTTAACAAGTATTTATTCTTCACAGACTTCCAAGTGGAGGAAATTGGTGTGTTGAGTGTCTCTCGGAGGTTAAGGACCCTTATGTTCATTATCCTTTATGGCTGAGGTGCAATCTATGCAAGTTCAGATCAAGTTGCCAGAAAGCCTTGAGACAGCATATGGTCAGGTAAGGAAAGAACTTGGATGGATGAATGAACAGTTCCAAATGAATGTAATCAGATCTCTATAGAGTGATATTTTCATCTGTAGGTTTCACAGCGGTTCTTCAAAAGTACGGTTTGGGAAAGTTAGGAAGACTCCACGTGGTTTGCGGTAAGTTTGGATTTAGTATGTGACAGTTTAACGTGATTTGTGTTATACTTGTAGAAAATTAAAGTTGTTTTTTTTTTTTTTTTCTTTTGTTCAAGGAGTCTAACACTGGTGTGTCTCAAGTGTGACTTTCTGGCAGATGCCTCTGGTGCTGACCAGATGACCGAACATTTGCTCAACAGGCCGAACCACTCCTGCCAGGTCATCATGGAGCCAGGTATGATGCCCAACCGTCAACTCATTGCAAAAATATTTATTTTCTCTTTGTGATGTTAGATTTTCTTACTTGCATACAATTTTTATTTCTTTTAAGTTACCAATGGAGGATCAGACGTGAAGAGGTATGAAAGTTGATTGTATTATTTTTAGCTATTTATTAGTTTTCAATTGTTAATTGCATGCAATTAAGTTGTATAAAAGCTGGGTTTTCTTGCTATTTAAAAATCCCATTGTTGTTTATTGTGAAAGCTTGTGTCTGTTTTAAAAAGTTGGTGGTGTTGCTCTCTCTTCTGGTATGCTCTCATTGTTAAACACATGATGTATTGGTGTACAATGACACCATATGCTTATTTGTATTTTTGCTAAATGTAGAGGTTAGAGCTGTGAAAAGAGGAGAGTAAAAATAGACTGGGAAGTGTAGCTTGCCTGATTGAGACAAATGACCTTTTCTGATGAAACGGGTGTGAATACAGACCCCCTGACCTATGAATTGTTTGGAAATATCATTTATTACAAAAAATGATCTCTGTTTTTTTCATTAGTCTAATTGGGATGCCTATTAAGTGGTATTCGGAAGACCTTGCTTAAATTAAAACAGGAGTTTTTGCATTAATAAAAGCTGAAGAATATATTCTTATTAATATAGACCACAAAGAAAAGCTCATGAGTGGTTGTGTAAGGCAAGTGGGAGAATATTTGTATTACTGTTTGTTGTTGCTTTCTTATTGAAAATAACCATATTAAAGAATCAATTCAAAACAGAGGAACCACTACATACTTAGACGTCTTCCATTAGGTTTCAGAGTTTTTTTTTTTTTTTTCCATGTCTAGTTTGTTAGGACTTAGTTGGTTAGTTGAGTGCCAGTGTGAATTTAATAACATTAAGATTTTTCCCCCTCAAAAAAAAAAAAAATATATATATATATATATAAGTATTTATTTAATTAATTAATTTCCTTGCCCGTTTCTAATTATCGTAATACAAAAAAATCTCATTCACATTACTTTAATGCAGAGAAAAGAAATAGTAAAGTGTGTTATGATTGTCATATAGTCGTATTATTATAAATAAAAAAAGTTTTGTTTTTTTTTCACTAAGCTGACTGCACTGAGACTTAACACTCAGAATTACAAAAACTCAGATAAAACCTCCAAATGCATTGCAGTAATGAAAATATTAATTTTTAGAAAGCCATAAAATATTGCATTTTTTATTGTATTGAAATATTTGGTTGCACTTTATTTTAAGGTGTCCTTGTTACAGTGTAATTATACATTTAAGTACTGAGTAATATTAACTTACATGTACTTACAATATGGTTAGGATTAGCATTTATCTTAGGGTTATTTGGATTTAATTATGCATAATTTATCGTTATTATAGTAGGAAGGACATTTTAATATGTTACAAAAAAAAAATCTGACTTGAGATGAAATATGACGTTTTTGTGGCATTTTTGTTACCCTCTTTATTGTAACTAAAAATCTGATAGCAAACTTGTGTATCAGTCAGGTGATTTTACAGCTTATAATCTTAATGGAGAATTGTTTGTCACTCTGTTCATGTTTCTTTACTTTTTTCTTTTTGTTACATCTCATAATTCAGGTCAATGGAGACCCACAATTACTCCAAACAACTCCTTCCCATGAAACCTGATACTGAGGCTAGAGATGAGACAGAACCCATTCAGATCAGTGATGTACAAGCTATACCAAACAAGGACAAGATAACGGAGGATAGGTCAGAGGTTCTTGGAGCTGACAAATGTGACCCAGACGAGGTGAAGGATGACACCTTGGAGGCCGCAACCAATGATGTGTCCGTAGAGGAATCATCCAAGAGCCTTCCCTCTCGCTCACCCTCTGAGGCTACCGTTAGCCCCCTTTCTGCCCTCACAGATGAAAGTGGCGTAACTCCCTCTGATTTTCTTTGTAAAACTGATGGAACAGAGTCTATGAACACTGACTCGCAACTGGAACCTCTCACTCCATCCAAGGTCCTTGAGGACGACGCCACTGACAACTCCCAAGTGGAGATGGATGGTTAACTGCAACCCAGTACAAACAGAACCGAGGATCTCTTAAAGCAACGCAAGACTTTAGAAGCAGCAGAGTTTCTCACTGACTCACTCTACCCCTTTTTTTAATAAAACAAGCATTAATAGGAACTCTTTTTCCGAATCCAAAATTAAATGAAAGCATACTGTGCTAAAACATGACTTTAAAATCTTATACTATATGAGTACATTATTTCTGTACTTATGTAAGTTTGTAAAGAAGCGCCCTCTAGATTGAAATTGGGTTGCAAAGGCAGCAATGTGAATGTTCTTCTATGATTGTTTTGAAGTCCGCCTGTCCACATTTGTGGTGTCTATTTGGACTCTACAGATGATCACAAAGCAGAGACATAACGGTATCCAACTTGGAGCTGATTCCCACATCTGCCTTTTCAAGTGGTGGTTTTCATAGGACAAAGAACAAGTTCAGCGGTTTCTCAGTATACTGTACTTAGGAATGATAAAATGCGTCCTGTATTTTTTTTTTTTTTTTTTTTTAGATTGTGTTTAATGTATTGTTATATGTACTTAATCTGGATAGGACCCTTCATTGAGAATCATTTCTCTTATTCAGACTGAAAGCATTGTAGAAATCAATTCATTTGTCTTAATCAGTAATAAACTTTTATAACATTCACTAGAGTTCTGTTATTTAATAGAGATGATGATTCACATAAAATATCTCAGCCTTTGTCCAGGAGACAGTTAATGCTTTCTCTTTAGGGCTTGATTTGGTGAAGAGCACCCTCTTGTGGTATCTTTCTGTGTACTTCAATAAACAATGGTGATGGGAAGACTCGTTTAGGCCAATAGGTTCGTTCAAACAAAGTGTTAACAAAAAAGATGCAGTGATTCTAACAAACACAATCACAGTGAATGAGTGCAGTATAAAATGTCTCTCAAAGTATTTGGACATTTAAAGAAATAGTTCAGCCAAAAGTATTTTTTTTATTTTTTTTATTTATTTATTTTTTCTCTGTGGAACACAAGTCCATATAATGAAAGTTGATTAGTGTTCAATTTTATTGTTTAATAATAATTTAGTTTTGCTGTTCAGTTAATTATTTTTTAAGTGCTCTGCAGTAGAAAGAAATGCAAACAGTTTTAGAATGACACAAGGGTAGATAATTTACTTTTTTTCCCCCGCAACTATCCCACGCCTAAAAAATTGTTATAAAAAAAAAAAAAACTTTTGTGCATATCAAAGAAAGTAGTGCAGTATTTATATTTAAAGGAAGATCTCAAGTTCACTTAAAGCAATATAAAGTATATAAGTAAATAGAAACAGGACTTACCACAAGTTTTTGCTAGTTCTATATTTGTCAGAATGAACTTGGATCAATGCACTTCAACAATGGAACATTGAAACTTATATATTATGTTGTTGAAGGAACATAATGTAATGCATACAATTTTTAATAGAGGATACAGAAAACAGGTTCAGTGTTTAATTTTTTTTTGAATAAATCTAAGTAAAATTAAGAGAAAGGAGGGAATAACCAATGCTCACTGCCTGGGAAGCTGAGAAATTAAATTTGCCACCATCTGCATATGCAACCATTCACTGTCAGAGATAACCATCAGCCAATCAGCTTCCAGTATCACTTCAATGTATCTTCAGATGTATTGGCTGGTCAATGAAAAGATCTTAAAACAAAAGTGAATGAATGATAGGACATGCATTCAAATTATCATAACAAAATAGGGGTGGATGGAGTTCCTTGCAGAGGCAAGATGATCTGAACAGGGTCCTCCATTTATAAAGAAATGTTTATTATAGCCATAGTCTGTATTTGGCACTGCAATATTTGTTCCACTTATTTACTTTACAAATAAGTGTTGTATCGATGAAGAGATTAAAACGCAAGCATTAAGTATCAAGAATAGGATGGGAGGATTTCAGCAACTATTTAAAACTCGAAAACATATTTCAGCCTACACCGACAAATTCAGACGGTGTAGTGTGCCAATATATCTCACTGTACAGAGCGTCTTGGTCTAAACACACTCTGACACCATAATATTACTCTGCTTAAACAAAGTCTTCTCAGAGTAATGAAAAAAGCTTGATTAAAACACAGATCCTTAAACCCTGTGTAAAGAGCATACTAACGATCAGAGCCATAGCTAGTGTATGTGGGCCCCGTCTATTGAAATCACATTCCAGGCAGGGGTGGCCCTTGATTAAAATCACACGGCCCTTGATTATATTTGCAGCTGGTGCATGAAAGGGAGCAAGAAAAGACGCAGATCATAGCTTAGGTGGGCAAACATTTTGTTATTATCAATCACAACAGACCACTCAATCAAGATTTTACAATAAAATAATTTAGACATTTACAGGCCATAATTCACTAGTTTTAGGGCCTTTAGCAATACTATACTAAAAGCACAGAGGAACAATTGCATCAAGCCTCTTCAAGGGGTCGATAAAGTAAAGTTTTCGCCCCATCAGCCATAATTCTCAATTCTGTCAGCTCAACCGATTCACTGAAAAGATTTGATTAAAAAAAATTCTCACAACACGAAAGAACAAAACAACAACAACAACAAAAACACATAGCGTGTTTTTTTTTTTCATTTTAAGTACAACAAAAAGCGTTAGTTATGCAAATATTCTAAAATAATAATTATGAACGTATATATTATATGACTTTTATATGAAACCTAAAGCGGAAATGACGTCGCCTTCAACATGGCGGCGCACACATGTTCCTGTGTGAACATGTAACCCTTTACCGTAACCTTGCAACTGTCATCTACTGGTTTGCGAAAACTGATTAGTATAATGAATATAATTTGGACGCGTGATTGTGAAAAATGCCACTACTGTCTCGACTGAAGTTATCGTGAAATGTAAGAATGACTCGTCTGATTACTGCGTGCTTATCTGTTAATCGAGGAGTTACGGTTTTGTGTTTTGCTAGCGGTTAAAGATAGTTTGAGTCATTCATGAAACCTTAGAGGATGTGGAACCTAAACTATTTAAAATTCATAGATCAGGGACGTTTGTTGTCTCAAGGACTTTGTAGCAACTGCATCACCCGTCTTCGTCAATGGGACGGCAGTCACAGAAGAGGCTTAGTTCATAAATCTTTTGTAACTCAAATACAATCGTCTTCAAAACCACCCTGGAGAGTATTGTTCTTTGGAAGTGATCATTTTGCGTTGGAATCATTGAAACGGCTTCATGTTTCTCGGTAATGATATCCAGTTTGTTATTGCATTACTATTTGTGCTAATAAACACACTGCATTATTCATGTGACCAGTTTGCTTTTCATTTTGTAGAGATGACACAAAAGCTGGAGTCATAGGTTCACTTGAGGTTGTGACGCTGTCCAGAGATGCTCCGGTCAGAAAGTATGCAGAGCAGCACAGACTTCCTCTTCACCACTGGCCAGATGTAGACTTAAGTGCGCAGTTTGATGTTGGTGTGGTGGTGTCGTTTGGTTGTTTAATCAAGGAGAACATCATCAACAAAATGCCATAGTAAGTCATTAGAATTCAGAGAAAAGCATGACTAAAAGCCAATGATTGGATTGTTCCTGTACCATTTGTGTCTGTAGTCGTTGTGTGCTCATTATAGACCATAATCTTTTTTTCTTTTTCATCTCTCAGTGGGATCCTGAATGTGCACCCTAGTCTGTTGCCACGCTGGCGGGGATCTGCTCCAATCTTTCATACGATTCTACATGGTGACAGTGTCACAGGAGTGACTATCATGCAAATAAGACCTAAGAGGTAAATGACGTGTAATTGTTCATGACAGGATCAATATGAAAGTTACATAAAAGATATTTCTGTATGTTTCTCTTCCAGTTACCAAATCTTTTATTGTATGTCTTGTATTTTATATTTTAGATTTGATGTTGGCCCCATTCTTCAGCAAGAGCTGTACGAGGTTCCAAAGAACTGCACTGCTGATGAGCTTGGGGCCACTTTAGCAGTTATGGGTTCTAAAATGGTAACTTACCCCCTCCTCTTAACATATTTTACACATGTAATTAAACGTTTCTTGTGTATATAGTTTGTAGAAACTCTGGGAGATTTGTTTTTTTTTTTTTTTTAATTTTAGCCTATGGTGATTCCTTTTCATTTAACGTTTGAAGTGGATCAAAAAAGTTCATCACAGTTGTTTCATCAAAGACAAGAATGGGTATTGTTTTGGTTTTAGGACAACTTTGATGAAAGGTTTTGATCCTCTTCAAATGCTGACTACTGTATGTTTAGTAGAAACTTTTATGCAAAGTGACTTCTGTTCAAAAGTTTAGGGGCAGTAAGATAAAAAAAGAAGAAAATTTCTACTGAGCAGACATAATAAATTGATCAAAAGTGACAGTAAAGACATTTATACTGTTAAAAAAGATTTTTTTTTTTCTGATAAATGCTATTCTGAACTTTCTATTCATCAGAGAATCCTTAAAAAAGTATCAGTTTCTACAAAAATATTAAGCAGCACACCTGTCTTGAACATTGATAATAATAAATGTTTCTGGAAAACCAAATCAGCATATTTCCGAAGGATCATGTGTCACTAAAGAGTGGAGTAATTACTGCTGAAAATTCAGCTTTGCCATCACAGGAATAATAAAATTTTTTAAATATATTAAAATAGAAAAGTTATTTTAAATTGTGATAATATTTCTCAATATTACTGTTTTCACTGTATTTCTTTTTTTTATCAAAAAATGCAGTCTTGGCAAGCAAAAGAGTCTTCTTTGCATTCATGAAATACACTTCCTCGATTCTTGGATTCCCTTGAAAACAAATACATGACCTTGGTGTTGCTAGTGCTAGTACTGTTTGAACTACAGTAATACTCCATAATATTACAGGAGCACTTTGAGCTACAGGAACGATTCATTTATTTATAATTTGTCTACACATTAACGCAATCTGGCATGAAATCTACATTTTGAGTTGTTTCATTTTTAAATCAACAGTTGATGGACACTCTACAACATCTACCAGAGAGGATAGCAAACAGAAAGGAGCAACCTAAGGAGGGAGCATCATTTGGTAAGTGAGTTCTTTAGTTAATGACCAAAACACAGAGTCAGCAAATTCTGAAGCAATGAAGCACTCATTAGAGCACCGTGTGAGAATAATGTAAAAACAGATGAACTACATTAATACAACATATATATTACTGTCTTCAGCCCCTAAAATCAGTTCCAGAATGGCCTGGATAATATGGGAAGAGCATAGCTGTGACTACATTGATCGATTGTTTCGAGCTATTGGATCTCGGGTAGGAATAAAGGGTTCCTAAGAAATGTACATTTACGTCAGTTATGCTTTAAACAACATTAAACACAGTGTTTGTTTTTTCTCAATCAGATTCCTTTGAAAACACTGTGGATGGGCAATCCCATCAAACTTCTGGACTTTGTTGGCAAATGCAATGTGTTGTTTACAGGTAATCAGAATTGCTTAGTTGGTGATTTTGTGTTATTGGCTGTGACTGATTGACTAAGGGTGTTTTCACACCTGGCTCATTTGGAGCTTTTGTTTTGGAAGCTTGGCACGTTTTCACCCTTATTTTGTTCTGTTTAAGCATATATGATCGTCTCACTGAGGTGATCTCAACCAGACTGGAAACTCTGGAACAATCTGAACCAATGAACCAAGCTATGTCATAGTTCATAATGGGAAATATGTTATATCTTAATTTTGTGGGTGAACAAATGACTTATCACACTTTAAAAAGCTTTATCTAAAACACTGTCTTCATCTAAAAATGTCATTATTCTTCTCTGAAACAGGCGCATTACAGTCTTAATAATTTATTTATATCTTGATGGATGATCCCAGAATACAAACAGGTGCATTCTGACCAATGATAAGACAGTTTTATGCACATGTGACTTGCAGAAAACACTTGTTGGTACACTGTGGAATGTTGCATTCTGAAAGTGTACTGAACCAAGGAAATAATGCAACATTGTAACCATTTTAGTCCCTATTTCATAACAAAGCAAACAGTCTCCAGCTCTGAAAGCACCCTAACTATGTTTGTCCACTGGAAAACGTGATCACACTTTCTTTCATGTTCTTTGCAGCTGCTCCTTATTCAGTGCCAGGGTCTGTCCATTATCAGAAAGAATCCAATACTCTACTTGTCCGCTGCAAGGTATGCACATGGAGTTAGGAAATGTTATCAAATACACATTCACAAGTGCAGAAGAAAAATGCTCAATACCATTCAAACCACCAGAGGCCACTTTGTTGGTCTAGATGTACAATGTACAGCGAGTTTTCCCCTTCAGCTGTTCCCATCTTTTTAATGATCACAGTGCTTACTCTGATCTGCTGTCAATCCCCTGCTCTCCAGTTTCCATAGAAAATTCATCTGAAAGCACCACTTATGATGCACTCGCTTTGTGCTAGTATTTTAGTATAACACTATAATAGAATAAATATACTATCATAATATTAATATTTTGAATTAGCTTTTGTATTTTCAGTTTTTACCTAATTTTAAGTGTATTTGTTTTCATTTGTTTTTTTTTTCAGTTTTCATTTCATTTAAGTTTTTCATTAAATATTTTAATTTTATTTCAGCCGAATTTCTATTAACAAATATTATTTTTAAATGGTTTTAGATTTAGTTAAGAATAACAACAGTGGATGTAAAAGATACACTTTTATATTACACTCTTTCACGTTTCAGTTCTAAATTGTATCATTGTTGATATCAGAAGAACAGTGTTGTTTTTAACATTTGCTGCATAGATAATGTAATAATTTGGGTTCAGTGTAGTTCATGTTGTCTTTTTCACCACTTCTTTTTTTTTAGGATGGCTGGGTTGGATTCAAAGCAGTGAATTTCAAGAAAAGGCTGTCAGCAGCAGATTTTTTTAATGGTTATCTCCATCAGAGCGTGAAGAAGAAATCTCCCTCCACAAACACCTGTCTGTTCCAGAGTTATAAAGAGACTCATTTACCTGGAGGACACGACAATAACATGCTACTGCGGAATAACACTTCATTTTGAAACCTGAGCAAACATGAATAATAACATATAATCATATAAACTGTCATGTCATTGAAAACATTTTGTCTGTTTTAAGACAATGTGGTATTTAATAATGAGCTGTATGTTTGCAGATCTCTACATATTTGTATAGCCTTTCTGTAAATGAATGTGAATAGAATAAAATTTTGGAGTTGCTCATTTGAATGGTTATTCTATTTAATTTACTTTCACTGACCAGCTACACAAGAATTAATTATGATTGGTTTTGATCTACAATATTATACTGTTTTATCAGGAGAAAGCACTTTTTAATACTCCAAATATCGAGGCGAAGTGAGACCCGCCCTGTTATCGCGTCACACATAGACATCATAAATACCTAGACGCCTCATTGGTCGCTTTGAGCCGTTGCTGCGATACGTCAACGCGTCCGCCATGTTTGTGAGGTCAAAACTGCCTTAAAAACAAATGGAGGTAAACGAAGGAGCTGCGGGTTTTCTGGATAAAAACACGATAACGTTTACATTTATCAACCGATTTCAGTGGTTTGTGATCTACACGGACTTAAAAATAACTCTGCCTCCAGTTATTTAGTTAGGCTTGGAAAATTATTAATTTTCGTAAGAAATTGTGAAAGCTCACACTCATGTTGATTTTTTTCTGTTAACAACTCTAATATTAATGTAGTATAACTGTGACACATACATGTAATTTTAATGTACATTAAATTAAATTGTTTCATTGCTTTCTCTGTCTTCAACCCCAACATTTTAGCTTTTCTCGTGCTTCAGGTCAGAACACAGCTCATTCGCTTTGAAATACAGGAAAAAAATCGAAATAATACATCTTTAAGCACTAATCATTTACCATTATTGAGAAAATTGAACAAAACCAGCGAATACAAATCAAAAAGTGACACACTGGTAGTCTGCTTTTTATTTTCATAGCACTCTATACAGATAAACACCACAAACAATAACACGTAACTGATAAAACTTTATGGATCCAGTAAAACTTATAGTTACAGTGGTAAATTATTATGCACTGATACAGTGCACAGTAAAAATATAGTAAAACTGATGTAATATTAAAAAGTATATGTAGTAAAAAGTGAGTACAACAGTACAATAATGTAAGTGATATAATAGATTTATAATAGCACATATGTGTAATACCACAATAAATAAATAATAGATGAGTAATAGCAAGTAGAATATGTAATATCAAGGGTGGAATAATACAGAATAGACAATAATGAAGAATAAATTAATAGTAAATTATAAAGTAAATTAAATAATCGTGAAAAGGACAGTTTTATAATAGTATTTGTGTAATAATTATTAAAGAAAGACACAACTAATGAGCAAGCAAAAATTGTGGTCATGAATTTATATATATATATATATATATATATATATATATATATATATATATATATATATATATATATATAAATATAAATATAAAATCCTCTGAATCAATCTCAGCTCAAGGTACACATTTAATTTCAGTTTTCAGTTCTAGCTTTCCCTGGGAATAGAGTGGTTTAGTTGTGATGTCAAAACCTGACTAATAAAGACTAATTCTCCACTCCATATTTTATAATGGGGTTTTTCAATTAATGAGTAAAGTAATGTAAACAACTTGATGATGCTTGACATTTTGCTCTACAATGCAAATTATACACACCCATGCAGAAAACACAAATTTTGAAACAGTTGTTTATTTTTCAATATATGTTACTACATAGGACTGTTTGGGGTGTGAGTGTGTGCAGTTTACATTGTACAATAAAATGTCAAAGTATAGTTATGTTTAACACAGACCAGAATGTGACATGCTTCCTCACAAAAAAAAAAAACAAAAAAAAACTTTCTATTAATCAAAAGTAATAATCATTATTACAACATCAAGAGCAATAATCAACAATGATTTTGTCATGATATTGCAGCTTCACTCACTAAGGAGTTTCTGTGTTTCTCATTTCTAGGCTATTTACATTATGCAGTTTTTCTGTAAATACACATACACAACATGATCAGCATTAATCAGCCTATGTAAATCATTTTAAATGCAGTCTTGTGATTGACTGAAGAAACTGGTTATTTGTAAATATTTGACAAAAAAGACAGAAGCATTTAATAAGGTAATTATATTAAATGATATTGTTATAAAAATTACCCTTACAAAGGTTAAAAATTGCTCCTGGAGGTCTGTTCCTGGCAGAGAGAGAGAAAGAGAGCGAGAGAGTGGTTTGAATATGATCAGGGTCATTCAGGGCTATTCTGGGTTTAAACTAGTACAAATACAACATTAGTCTGTGGAGGTTTAGTCTCTTGGAAATACAGAGAACAGGCTTTCTTCAGATTTCTTTGAGGCTTGTGTTGTCCTTTTTGCAATTGGCTAAAAAGGAAAAAAATATATAATCAGTCCACAGTTTTATGATAAGCTATGAAATCCTTATAATCAAGTGATGATAAACTTACTCTTTGTAAATAAGTAACGTTAGTGAAATTAAAGAGAGATGCTTTAGCTCCATCTCTAATCCTGACAGTCTGACATTGTCTTGTCAAAGTGCTCACTGTACATATTGTGCTCATAACACAATTTACTTTATGATATAAACTGCAATATAGGCTAAAACTTAATAAGAATTCATTTAAAATTTGATTTCTTATAAAGTCAGCGATATCGCTAACGTTAGCTATTAATAGTCTGATACTTGTGGCTAATTAAGCTGTCAACATAATGCTAAAAATGATCAAAAAAACATCCAGAAACAACTGTTCATTCTTACCTGTGAAAGATAATACCCCGAGAGCTGTTTTTATTACTGTGGGACGGTCTGAAGATCCCCAAACTGCCGATGAGTCCGGGATCTTTTCTCATGTCCCGCTATGAGAGTTATGAAGAGTTGCCCGCACCAATATGGCGGCGACGTTGACGTGCGGTCGAGCGGCCAATTCTGTCTATGGCCTCACATGTTAGCCCCTGCTGTCTGTCTGCAAATCCAGCTCTCTCATTGGCTAAAAGCTTTGTTTATCTTGCGTCCGATGTAAAGTTCGGTTTCATTTACAACCTGTCAAGTCCGAGGACAGCTGTGAAACCGTCAACGCCGCCTCGCATATCATGTAGTAAGTCATCACTGGAAAATGCCGTATATGTCCGTATTATTGCATGAAACAAAAGAGCTTTAATATTGCCCAAAGTAAATTTAATTAGCCTCCATTGTCATTCAGTTTTCATAATAGCTGAAGAAAAGTGTCTTGTTTACGTTGAGCTAACGAATAGCCGTATTGCTAGCTAGCGAGCCTACACAACCTACTCACGACTTCTCTTAAGTTACATATTTATAAATGGAAAGCGGCAAGAAATTAAATGAGTTGTATTTATTCCCCGTTGTACTGTTCAGGGTTTCATTAGGCTGGTATGTATCGTAATGGGGTTGTTCTGTTTGTTTGCTCATGTTATAAGAGGAAAGTCAGTGCAGTGTTCAATGGTATAGAGATTTGAAACTGTTACCTAGTAACCTGATACGTAGACTGCGCTGTCACACGTGTAATACTGTGTTTTTAGACATTAGCCAAACACGCTTTATGTGTAATGTAAAATGTCATAGACGTTGACTTTCCTCATAAACTGATCAACATAGTGTTCAGCTTTAGTTATCAATAATTGCACAGACAGTATGTGTTCTGTGAGAATACAGCTAATCCATGGTTTATGGCCAAGGTGTGTTAGAGTTCCTCGAGCCATTGAACAGGTGTAAATAGGGGATTTTAAGCGTCTAATACTTCTGAACTTCTAATACTTTATACAGCAGAAGGATGATGGAGTTAAGTATGGAACCAGCCAGACCCAAAATAACATCTGTGCCAAGAATGGATTCAAACTGTGGTCAAATGGAAATAACTGAGAGTTTATTTGCTTTCAAAGAATTTGTCTTGTTCGTTTTATTTTCTCAAGTATCTCTGATAAATGTATTTGGAAAAGTGAATGCTTATAGTTTGGGGCTTACAGTGTTACAATCTAGATTTAAAACTGTTCTTGGTCTTGTATTCTTTATATGAGGTTTCGCAGGCTTAGTAAATCTAATTATTTTACAGGATTATTCAACTGATCAGAATTGTTCAGGCTTGCTACCACCTTTATTGTGTTACCTGGTTGATTCAGTAAAAAATGTATGGCTTGAAAGTGGTTTAGTAAAAAGAGATCCAGGGGATGATTCTTCTTGTTTAGAGACTGAACAGAAACTAAAACCTAAGTAAAGATCATTTTATATAATTCAGTGTATATGTTTGTCAGTTAGCTGACGTGAAGGGTTGAATTCGCAGTGTGGTTACGGTGGCACAAATGTATTTTCAATCTCTGAGAACAGAGCTCTGTGGTTAGTCTGGACTGGAGAATTTGCTGACGTGAAGGTAGGAGCTGTAACATGAGTGCCAGCATGATAATTAAGCAATATGACACAATATGACACAAGCAGAAGTGCCGTTGTTTTAAGTTTTCAAAAAAACTAGTTAGCTGATATACTTCTTTTTTGCCAATGAAAATAGTTTCATGAGAAACCAAAGCATCAAACTTTGGGTGTCACAAAGCAGTGAGAAACTAAATAAACACATAGACAGATAATAATACATATTAATAAATAAATTATTAGGAAATAGAGTAAACAGATATTAGCACAGCCATGATAACCCATGTAACTCCACCTGAAGCTGAATCGCAGCTGTGCTAATATTCGAAACAGTCCACATGCTTGTGTGATATTGCTTAAAGGGATAGTTCACACAAAAAATGAAAATTCTTTCATCAGTTACTCACCGTTGTGTTTTCTGAAACCCATAAGACTTTCATTTATCTTCGAAACACAAATCAAAGCTCATAAAGACATCAAAAAATAATCCACATTAATTGAGCTGTTTAATCCAAGTCCAAAGAAATGATCACTTTATACAATAAACAGATTTAATTTAGTCTTTTTATTCACATATAAACAAGTATCAGTGCACATCCAACAGCAACTTACTACTCTGCACTGGTTAATAGGAAAGCCACAGGAAACTTTTTGCTTGAACCTCATTGGTTCTCATGGAGGCTCAACCATACTTGCATGCCACACAAGAACAAACCACCTTGGCTTTCGCATGTCAAGCACATTTGAACAAGGACTGAGCAATATTAAAGCAATAAGCCCCATTAAAGTTGTAGTTTACAGTGAATTTAAAACAACTAGGCAGAACGCCTAAATCCATGCAGTAGGTCTTAAAGTGACAGCAGCTTAATATACTTGATGCTGTGTGTCCTAAATGTTAATCACAAAAAACAGAGAAAATCACTCACTGCTCTTGAAAATCTTTTGTAGTTTTTTTTTTTTTTTTATTTAATTCATACAGTGAAGACTGTATGTAGCATTTCATTGTTACATTTGATGATTCAATTTCTGTGGTATTTCTTACTTGAATGCTACTGTTAAATAGACCTACTGTAATTGAACAATTTAAGGTACTTTTTTGCATATTGTGTTCGTTCTGTTGTTTATAGCTTGAATCTTTTAGGGAAATGAGTTTGGGAAATTAGGGAAGTTAGTTTGTCTGTAGCCACTGTACTTTTCTGAAACTTACAAAATAGCCTAGTTGAAAAATAATTGTGAGAAGATTGTGGATTGTGATCCTGCCTGAAAAAAAAAAAATAAATTTTTGCAATATCACTCACCCCTAGTTTGAGTTTCTGTTTACCATATTTGATGTGCTCTATGTATGGGCGTTGATCCGTGTTTATATGTGAATAAAAGCCTAATTATGTTCACCATATATAATCTGTTTATCATTTAAAGTGATCAGAAGACTTGAATTAAACCACTCAGTTCATATAGATTTCATTTATGCTTTTCCACCAAAGCATCAGACCTTTGGTGGAATGGACTTGCAGTGGAGAGACAGAAATCTCTCAGGGTTCATTAAACATATCTTCATTTTTGTTTTGAAGATGAATGAAAGTCTTATGGGTTTGGAATGACATCAGGGTGAGTAATTGATGACAGAATCTTCATTTTGTGTTAATTTAGTAAGTGTACAAGGACTGCAGTCAGTGAACATCAACCAATCCCTTTTAAGCTAAAACAAATGTCAGTTCCGACGCAGAGATCACAATTTATGTGTGCACTGACTGATTCGATCACTTATTGATTAAGCATGTTTGTTTGTTTGTTTTTTAGGAAAGAAGATGCTTTTTTACATCCTTCAGTTCACTCTGTGAGGATCTTGTTAAGACACCTGGAGAAAGATCCTTTCTCAAATAAACTGAAAAACATCAAGAAAGAATGAACTTGTGTTATCAGTCCATCACTTCACATCCTTCCCAATAACTATTTACCTGCACTTTGGCAGGCCTCATTCAGCTTCTCCTCTACCTCGCTAACTCACACTCACACGCTTCGCCAGTGACCCCACCGCTGCTCCTGCAGGCTGGGTACGGAGCTGGTCTGGCCGCGTGCCCCTCCAGCTCTGTTTGTTAGTGTGAGATGGCGCGGCAGGAAGCAGAGGGTCGCTGCCGCTGTGGACTGTAATGTCAGAGCCCAGCAGCCCCGGCGAGAGCCAGTGCGGCGCTCCCAGATTCTTCGTGGGCTGCGCGGAGGATGAGAGCGAAGGCCTGGACGACTACGCCAGCATGAGGACAGACATGGAGCTGTACGAAGACGACCTGGAGGATGACTCGGTATGAATGGTGTGCAGTTTGATTAGAGGGATTTTGCAGGAACTCCTTCACATACTTGGAGATTTAGTAGTTTGAGAACAGAAGTTTTCAGCATCACTCCTCCAGTCTTCAGTGTCACATGATCCTTCAGAAATCATTCTAATATGCTGATTTGGTGCTCAAGAAACATTTCTTATTAATATCAATGTTGAAAACAGTTGTGCTGCTTAATATTTTTGTAGAAACGGTTGTATATTTTCAGTTGAATAGAAAGTTTAAAAGAACTCTTTTGTAACATTATAAATGTCTTTGCGCTCACTTTTAATCAATTTAATGCATCCTCGCTAAATAAAAGTATTAAAACTTTAGTAGTGTACAGTATACTGTAGAACTAATTACTTTTACTTTTTACCACAAATTAAGTGTGTTGCATAGAAGTCAACGCACCATTACTAATTTGAAAATGTCCAGTGGCGAAGTGCTGTGCAACAGTAATGCAGTCATCAAAACTGCTTCATGGCCATGCAGTTATAGAGAGTTAATCAATACCCTTGGAATGTCAAACAGCCTGATTTAAGAAATAAACTAGATTTTTATATAATTCATGGCTGTCTTTGTTATGCAGTATGTCTCAGGTCATTCCAGGGATTCTCCAGAAATTTTTTAAACCCCTGAAGTGTTCTTTTCATCATCTGTACACATAAGTATGGCCACTCACATGCCGTCTTGCTGCAGAGTTTGACATGTTTAGGTAGATACCAGTACGTCTTATTTAAATTCTTGCTTTTCTCTTAAGCCTCCAGAGCGTCAGATCGTGGTGGGGATTTGCTGTATGATGAAGAAATCCAAGTCCAAACCCATGACTCAGATCTTGGAGCGTCTTTGCAAGTTTGAGTACATCACAGTGGTCATCTTTCCAGAGGACGTCATACTCAATGAGCCGGTGGAGAAGTGGCCACTCTGTGACTGCCTGATCTCATTTCACTCTAAAGGTTTGTCATATGCTTGTGTCCTTTTGAGCTGCTTGTAGATCAGGTTTCTCCACCGAAGTCTTAACCGTAAAATAAGTCAATAAATTCAAGAAGCCGCTTTATGGAAAGGGTCTCATGTTCAGTTACCAAGCATTCCTGCATCATCAACTAATCTAATGAGACACAGTGAAGGTATGGTCACATTGGCAATATTTGGCAATATAATGTTTGTGGGCTAAAAGGTCAATTATCCATTGTGAATAATGTAGGGATGTATGAAGCACTGTTCACACTCAAGTCACTTTCAAACCAGCTGCTTTCTGTTGGTCAAGTGAATTTGAGTTACCATTTGAACTTGTTGCGAAATCTGCATGGGAAATCTGCATTTTGCCCTCATAAGAAGTTCCCAAGTGCATGGATTCCTGTTGAAATGACTGGATTTTCGCCTGTGAAAATATGCCAAATGATGAATTTTACCTGTGCGAATATGCCTGATAAGCAGTCTACAAATTAATTTACCCGTGTGTTGTGTCTTTGGCAAGTCACTTTTATATTATCGTGGATGTACTACCAATATTAATATTTTCTCTTGAATTAGGTTTCCCCTTGGATAAGGCAGTGAGTTACGCAAAGCTCCGCAACCCGCTGCTCATCAATGATCTTAATATGCAGTATTACATACAGGATAGGTATTAGCATATTCTTCAACCACAGTTGTGCAAATTTTCTCTCAAATTTGCATACATTTCAGCATCCTGTATAATACCTGAATAAGGCTTTCCTGTATTTTTTTTTTTAAATCATATTTTAGGAGGGAAGTATATCGTATCCTGCAGGAGGAGGGGATAGATCTGCCACGCTATGCTGTGTTAAACCGCGACCCTGACAAACCTGATGGTCAGTCAAATCTTTTTTTCAAATATATGAACATTATTTTTAATTTTATTTCTTGATATGTTTTTAAAGAGCTGTCTCTAGTTATTTAATTGCTTATTTCCTCGTATTCCAATAGTGAAGTAGAAACCTTAATCTTAGCAAAGTGTCCTGCTTTGTCTCTGCTCTGATTTATTTTAGTCTCTAAGTAAATATAACCCATCACGTCGAGCAATTTCAAGTGTTTTACAGGCCAAAGAAACAAGTATTGCTCTGAGGCCTGTGATGTGACCGTCTGGTATCCAGTGAGCCATTATGTTCTTGGCAGCTATGACAGTTCCCTGAGGACCTGAATAAATTTATCCTCCTTTAAACAAATGACAATCAAAGTGCTATATTTACCAAGTTATAAATCCACATAACGGTCATATCTCAGATGATGACTGTGTTATCTGCGTATCAGCACGGATATTGTTTCTCTTCAATGTAATACTGTTTTGATTGGCCTTTCCTTCTTATGTTTTGTCATAGAGTGCAACCTGGTTGAGGGAGAAGACCAAGTTGAAGTTAATGGCGAAGTCTTTCTAAAGCCCTTCGTAGAGAAGCCAGTTTCTGCTGAGGACCATAATGTGTACATCTACTACCCAACTTCAGCTGGAGGAGGCAGTCAGCGTCTCTTTAGAAAGGTTTTTTGCAATGACCTCCTGTTATCTATGCTATAGGGCTTGAATTGCATCCCTCTCAGTCACACGGACACATAATTTGTTGTTGGGAATGGTCGAAACAGAAACGGAGAAGAGCATGCTGACATTTTATTTTGGCCTTCCCTGTCAGCTGTTAAAAATAGACATAATTGCAGAGTTTATCTGTGTATTTAGTCAGTGTTTGGAACACTACTAACTTGAAGTCTTGTTTTAACAGTTCATTCGTTCATTAAAACATTTGATTTACCACTCAGAGTTATAGAGTGCTGCAGGAAAGTCCTTAAAGCCGGGAAACAAGTTTGCATTTTTGAACTTCCTGTTCCACTGACCCAAAGTCAATAGGTCCTTTGAATGGGTTTCTTGTTAAATGGCTGAAAAAACTTCTGTGGCTAAACAGGACTACAGAGGTTATCTTGGATATTAAAAGTCATCTGCTCATTAGTCCACATTTATATCCTCGATGTGTTATACTCGTGATCTTGCTAACTATTCTACTATTGCTACTATAACTCAAACTTTCCAACTTATAGATTTGAAAAAGTTTTAAAAGATTTTTTGGAAGCTTAAAAGTCATGTGATCATGGTGTATTTCATTTACAGTATATTCTACCTGTAGCTTTTTACTTCTGGAGATTGTATTTAGGCTTCAAAAACATTCATAAAAGTTGTGAAGTTGTGGTTATTTCTGAAGAAATCTTCATGCACAAAACATGTAAGAAGCATAAACTTTTGTTGGCCACAGAGCTTATTTTCTGTCGAGGGAACCAGGTAGTGCTAACTTATGGGATGACCTAATAAATTACATCATGCCTGCAGCACTCATGTTTTATGTTGTCCCCAAATTTGACATCTGTTATGTAGCAAAATAAGCTATTACAGCTGGTGTATTTTTTTTTCCTTTTTTTTATTTTTATTTATTTATTTATTTTAATACTACAGTTGCAGGGACAGTTAAGTAAGCCATCTGTATGTTAACTCCCTGAAAAGTGTAACAGTGTGGCTAAAACTTTTTGAGCATCTCGAGCATTCTGACACAGTAACACTGGCGCAACCAGTGCTATGAGTCTGGGGCAGAGCAATGTTTGTTCGACCAATAGCAGACAGGAATAGTGTTCAAACTTTTGCAAAACTATTCAGTTTGGTATCACAGAACTTACACTTTGCTGCTGGTTGTTTATCACTGTGTATTTGATTCAGTTATATAAATTAGGGTGGATTTTAATTTTTATTAGTTGTGTTTAAATTAAACGTATGTGTTTGAGTTTGATGCTATTACCTTAATTGTTATGTTTAATGTTTTATAGCTTAAAGGAATAGTTCACCCAAAAATGAAAATTTTGTCATCATTTACTCACCCTCATGTCATTCCAAAATGTTTCTTTCTTATGTTGAACACAAAAGAAGATATTTTGAAAAACCAAACAGGGAACGGGGAAAGAAATACAATGGAAGTCAAAGGGGACCATCAACTGTTTGATTACCAGCTTTTTTCAAAATATCTCCTTTTATGTTCAACATAAGAAGGAAACTGATACAGGTCTGGAAAGACATGAGGGTGAGTAAAAAATTACAAAATTTTCATTTTTGCATGAAGTATCCCTTTAAATGGTAGCTATGTTTCTGTAACTTGTAGGGTTTATTTACTTAAAAGTATTAGCCGCTTGGAATAGTTTCATAGTAACTTCCTAGCACTGCCTACAGTGAAATGAACTATAGTTTAGTAACAAAATTGTATACAAAACTGTGAATAATGCACAATGTGAAGTAAAGGAAAATTTGAATGTGAATGTGTGTCTGTTTCAGATTGGGAGCAGAAGTAGTGTTTACTCTCCAGAGAGCAGTGTGAGGAAAACTGGCTCCTATATCTATGAAGAGTTCATGCCAACTGATGGCACAGATGTGAAGGTACTAAATAATTTAACATCTTCTCTACCCAGGGATTGCATTACCCTGTTCCTCTTGATCTATATAGAGCAAAGTTTTGTTTCCGTACATGTTTAGTTCAATTGTAAATTTACTATTTTTAGAGGTGCAGCAACATTTCTTTGGTGATAGTTTGGTGTCTTAGACTTAGTTCTCGTTCATCTTTTTATGCTGTTTCCCTGGAAACTCATGCTATTTGTAAAATGTCTGTCTTTTTTTTCAACATCAGATGAAAATGTAATTTTTTTGCTATTGTGTGTGTTTGTTTTGTTACAGGTGTATACAGTAGGGCCAGATTACGCTCACGCAGAAGCTCGTAAGTCCCCTGCTCTTGACGGGAAAGTTGAGCGAGACAGTGAAGGCAAAGAAATCCGCTACCCAGTCATGCTCACTGCCATGGAGAAGCTTGTGGCCCGTAAAGTGTGTCTGGCATTCAAGGTCAGATGAGCTGCTCGTTTCTTGGTTTCTTCAAACAAGAAGTACAAAATGAAAATGATAATCATATAAATGAATGTTTCTGATAGATTACATTTTCTGGGCTTCTGGGCTTGAAGTTTAAGGCATTTTTTTCTTTCAGCTTAGTTAAACCTGTTCATATTGATTTTATCCTCAAAAACTTTTTTCACTCTAGCAAACAGTGTGTGGATTCGACCTCCTGCGAGCCAATGGCCACTCGTATGTGTGTGATGTCAATGGATTTAGCTTTGTGAAGAATTCCATGAAATACTATGATGACTGTGCTAAGATCCTGGGGTAAATCCTAATAATAATCAGATAAAGATTCAAAATCTTTGTCATTCAAACAGATTAACATATAGTTGCAAAATGCACATGTGATGAGTTTGGCTTGTTCTTTCTCTCAGAAATATTGTGATGAGGGAGCTGGCTCCTCAGTTCCAGATCCCCTGGTCCATACCTACAGAGGCTGAGGACATTCCTATTGTACCCACTACATCAGGGACCATGTACTTATCACATGCTATACTCACATCTTTGACTCTTTAAAGTAGTGTACACTATTCATTAATGGTAGTAAAATTCATCTTTCTTTAAAGTAAATACCAAGTGACCCTATTATGGTATAGCATCAGAATGACAGAATTTTTTTGTGGTTCTGTCTGTTAGGATGGAGCTTCGCTGTGTGATTGCTGTGATCCGTCATGGAGATCGTACACCAAAGCAGAAGATGAAGATGGAAGTGCGGAATCCCATGTGTGTTCTTGTCACCTCCTCAATAGACTTAAATCACTTAAAGCATAACTAATTGATCCAAATCGTAAAATATAGGGCTTTTTACTTTTTTCCAGGTTTTTTGAGCTTTTTGAAAAATACGGTGGGTATAAAACAGGCAAGCTGAAGCTAAAGAAACCCAAACAACTGCAGGTAACATATTATGTATTATAATTCATTATTTTATTTATTTTGTTGAATTAAACCAGACACTCTCAGCCTTATTGACAAAGTCAACCTATTTTAAGTCTATAGGAGTTTCTACAATAAAAAAAAAAAACTCCCACTCTTTTTAACCAATGTATCTAAATGACTTTTCTAGTCATTTATTATTTATTGTCTAAGGTGATGTATGTTTATTCATTATAAAAGTGTCTATGATGTTTTAGAGTTTATTATTTACATGAATGTTCCAGGTCTACAAATCACATTTTTAACATTAGGCTACCTCACATATTCAAGTTCTCCAAGACTCTGGGAATCTTGGCTACTCAAAGGAAACAAAAAGATGTTGAGGGGATAAATTTAAATAAGAAATACCTCAATATTGTAGTGTTTTAGTTTACTTTAATACCCGTTTTGTCTTGTTTTGCATCACTTTAAGTCATTTTGAGGCCTCTTTTGAAGTTTGCTGAGGCCCCATAGTGAGCCCTGTCCCAGAACCACTCATTTAAACATTGAATTTATTGTTAAAAACTGTGGCGCTACTCCATATCTGTGCTGTGCTGTTTCCACAGGAAGTTCTGGACATTACCAGGACACTTTTGGCAGACATAGGACAGCATACTGACTGTGAAATTGAGGAGAAGAAGTCCAAGCTTGAACAACTAAAGACTGTTCTAGAAATGTACGTTAATGTAAGACGTTAACTGGGCCATGCTAACCGGCACACTTGCATTCTCCCGTGGTGGCCTCCTTTCAGTCTTGTGACATGACATATTTTCCAAAGAAATAGATACATCATGGCTCATTTACATTTTCACTGCCTGAGGTTTTATATGAAACAATACATTACCTTCAGATTCTTAACAGATGCTTTCTTACAGAAAAACAACATAAATATAGTAATGTTTCTAGTGTGTCAAAGGAGACATCTGTAAAATGTATTAAAGGAGATTCAGTTGATGGATGTTATATATGAACACTATGTTCGGTGATATTTCCAACATGCAGTATTTTTAGAATCTCAGTAGTAAGATTCGTTCTGTGACACAATGAAATCGCAGTGTCCCCTTTCACATCCCTTGTCAAGCATCACTCATTTAGGAATAGCGTAGATTTGCTGGATGGATTTCAGAGCAGCTGATCTGGTATGTCCTTGTGGCTATATGTTAATATATTGTTAATATAGTGTGGTGGAGGGTAAACTTCTTTGAAGCCTGTAGGATACAGCCTTCATAAACTATTGTCTCTGTTCTGATTCTGTTTTCAGGTATGGCCATTTCTCTGGAATCAATAGGAAAGTGCAGCTAACATATCTTCCTCATGGACAACCCAAAACATCCAGTGAGGAGGAAGGTATAAGAATTGCTGATTGGGAAACGTGTCCCCTTTGTCTTCAGTCGCGTCGTGCATGATGGTGCTGCTGTGTGTGTTGTATGCAGATACTCGTAAGGAGGGCCCCTCTATACTCCTGGTGCTGAAGTGGGGAGGAGAGCTGACTCCAGCTGGCAGAGTTCAGGCTGAAGAACTTGGCAGGGCTTTTCGCTGCATGTATCCTGGAGGTCAAGGTAGGTCTCCTGTCTGTCAGTCTCTTAAGCTTATGGACACAGACATTCGTCACTGGTTGTGCCTATTTCACACTTTAATGGACTCAGAAACTCATGATGAAGAACATCCAGAGTCCACAAATCTCATGTTTTCAGCTCCTTCTTACACCATTTCTCAATTTATTTCTACAACATAAAATACTTCAGTAATACTTAATCTTTTTGTTTCTTAAAGAAGGCATTTAGGCTGAATTGGGACTACAGAGGTTTTTGGGGACATTAAACTTCATCATGCCAAACAGGAAAACTTCCCACTAGTCCGCTATATTTGCACTCTTGCAAGTTATTCTAAATCACACTTTCCAACTTGTAGATTTCAGTCAAAAATGAGTCTTCAGAAGCTTAATGGTGGTGACGCATGAAATTTTAGCTTTTTACTTTTGGAAAAATCCTATTGACTTTTTCTTCACTTCCGGGTTTGCCTACAAAAATACATCATCCCTGCAGCACTCTATGAAGTACTTATTGTAATATAATAAATATAAGATCTATGAAGTACTTATTATAATTAGTGCTGTCAAAATTAGCACATTAACACAGGCAATTAATTTTTCCAGTTTAAAGGTGTTAAAAAATGTAACGCAGGGGCGGAGCTATGGTTGGCCACCCCATTCACAACTGCTGTTTCTGTCTTTTTTCTTGACAAGAATTGCATATATTTAGATGCAGATCATCTTTATGACCGCGTCAGTGGCAGCTCTTAAAGTAATAGCAGCCAAATAAGCTAATAACCCAGCTGCTGTGATATCTGTTAATCAAAGAACAAAAGAAAAAAGAGGAAATCAGTAAATTGTGTCGCTTTAGGGATTCATCTATATTTAATTTAGAATTTAGTTTTTGATAAATTTATCCAATTTCTGTGTATTTCCTACTTGCTGAAGGGCACACGTAAATATGTCAAATTATAATGTGTTTATGTGAAGATTGTTTTAAGTTCACTTAAATTAGAAGTTGTTATTTTTTTAAAGTCTAATAAATGTTAACATTGATAGCTCTCACTTATTAATACTGTAATGTTGAATCCCTGTAGTTAATGGTTAGATATTAGGAAAGAAAGAACATTTTCCCAGAGACATCAGTAGTATTGGTATCAGTGATAATCACCTTCAGTCATAAAAAAAGATGGCATTTAACAAATATTAAAAATATACTGTCTTTATGTTGTTTCTACATTAATTTGAAGATTGAATGTGAAAAGTTTTGCAATATAAACGTCTATTTAAAAACTTTCATGTTAGATGGGATTAACCGTGATTAATCGCAATTAATTTCAGAAAAAAAAGTAATTAGTTTTTTTTTTTTTTCGATTGACAGCACTAATTACAGTATAATAATTTTTCTTTGTGTTCTTGAAGTTTATTAAACGTAAGGTAGTATGAATTGTTACCCAATGTTGGGATAAATCCCAGTGCCTATTCAGCAGTCTTCATATTATTCACTTCCCTCTTTCTTGTTTGTTCTTGGTTAGAATTTTTACCTCTTTTTTTCTCAGCAGCATTTTAATGCCTTTTGCACCAAAAAAGTGTCTTAACTTTATTGTTCATTTGACAATATTGTTATCTGATACATTTGTGTTAAGTTCAGACTTAAATTTTAGCTGTTGTTCACTGATAGACTTCCGCTTTTCCTCATTACTTTTACTTATGAATTGGTTTTGTGACAAGTTGCCAAATTCGAATTGGACACAGGGATGAATGAGGTTTGAAAGCAAAATATACCCGTTTGCAGTTATGTTATGATTACATTTTCAGTCTTTGGACTTGTTAACCTTTTAGACATGTTAACTTGGACATGTTAACGTAGCCTATATCGGGGTGTTCCACCCTGTTCCTACAGCTCCAACACCCATACCTCATACTGTCAAGTAAGACTTTGATTAGGTTTGGCGCTAAACCCAGTAAGACAGTGAGTTTCCAGGAACAGGGTTGATTACCTCAGTTCTATATGGTTATTTAGTCTCATCAAGTGTTCATCTGTGAATGTTATGTTCTTATCTACTTGTAGGGGATTATGCTGGCTTTCCAGGCTGCGGCCTGCTTAGGCTACACAGCACCTACCGGCATGACCTCAAGATCTATGCCTCTGATGAGGGCAGGGTGCAAATGACTGCTGCTGCCTTTGCAAAGGTCTTTAGCCACAACAAATACAGGTCGTCCAAGGTTTAAAGATATTAAGTTAACAGAGGATGTTAAGCTGGTGTTGGTTGTCTGGTTGTCAGGGTCTCTTGGCACTGGAAGGGGAACTGACACCGATCCTGGTCCAGATGGTAAAGAGTGCAAATATGAATGGCCTGCTGGATAACGATATCGAATCCCTCAGTGGCTGTCAGCAGAGGGTTAAGGCCAGACTTCATGAGATCATGCAGAAAGATGAAATCTTCACAGAAGAAGACTTTGACAGGGTAAATCGAAGCATCAGACGGCTTTTGAACTAAGGGTGTATTTCAGCCCTCCATTGACTTCATATGAAAACATATCTGTGTCCACTTTATCTCTTTTGTTTCTCCAGCTGGCTCCAACATGCAGCTGCTCTCTGGTGAACTCTATGAAGGCTGTGGAGAATCCAGTAAGTACGTGTGATCAAGTTTACACCCTTGTCCAGAGCCTCACCTCACAGATCCACAAAAGACTTGAAGACCCCAAATCAGCAGGTGATTGCTCTATGCTCACATCAAAAAGAAGAGAGAAAAACACACTTTAAAAGGTCAAAAGGAGAAACCTGTGAAAGAATGTCCTGAGTAAATGAGTTGGTGTTGCCTCTCTCAGATTTACAGCTGTACCACAGTGAGACACTGGAGATGATGCTGCAGCGCTGGTCTAAATTGGAAAGGGACTTCCGGATGAAGAGCGGCCGCTACGACATCAGCAAGATTCCTGACATTTATGACTGTATTAAGTATGATGTGCAACACAATAGCTCTCTGGGCCTGGAGGACACATTGGAACTCTTCAAGCTCTCTCGAGCACTAGCCAACATTGTCATACCACAGGTGTGTGAGGAAATTCTGAAACATGAACTCGTACAGCTTGTCCTTAGAGCTGAAGTTTTATTTTGTTATTACTTTGTTTTGCAGTCCTGTTCCTCATGTACATACTATGCACTTATTAAAATAATTACTATAACTAGGTAATAACTAGTTACTAACCCTGAACTTACCCTTAAACCTAACCCTAGCCCATAGTTACCTTATATTACAGTACTTCCTTAGGTAAGTACACTGTAAGTGTACTGTAAGTACATGTAAGTACACAAACTGTAAAATAAAATGCAGCCTTTATTTTTATAAAAAATTTTTTTTTACATAATTGCTTTAGTAACAGGTTTGTTAGAATATAGATATTTCTCCAACTATTTTCACAAGCACTAGCTATTACTTTCTTCAGGGAAAAAAAAACTGTTTAAATCAGTTCACATATCACCCAGTTCTTGGATACACAACAAAATGTTAAATATAAAAATTAATTTTGTTACTTTCCGACTAACGGGCCATGCTATTTTAGTATCATTGATATACTATTATATATTGTTTTTAATATTTTGAATTAGATTTTATTTTTATATTTTCTGATTCCATTTTAATTTTAAAGTTTTAGTAATTTTTTTATGTGTTTTTGTCATTTTCATTTTTTTTATTTATATATACAGTCAAACTTTATTTTAAAATTTATTCAGACACCTTCAACATTTCTCACATTATCACAGTTTATTCGCTATAGTTTAGAAAATGGTAATAAAATATGACAAGAACTCAAGAGTTAAAATGTGTCAGAACAAATTGTTCTTGGTAATCACAAGTGAATTACAGTCAAACCAAAATTTATTCAGACACCTTCAAAATTTCTCACATTATCACAGTTTATTTGCTATAGTTTAGAAAATGGTAGCTTTGATAGAAAGGTATGTAACAAAACAAAGTCAGTCCAGTGTCAAATCAAATTTTTGGTTTCAAATTTTTATAAATTTTACTGGTACTCCACTCTATGAAGAGTCTTTGGGTATAATATGTCACAGTTTACTTTATTTTGCTATCCTCACTTACATAAATGAACTATAGTGTCCTGCACCCACTAGTAAAAAATATAAAAAATTATATCTGGTGTCTGAATAATTTTTGGTCTGACTGTGTGTGTGTGTGTGTGTGTGTCTATATATATATATATATATATATATATATATATATATATATATATATATATATATATATATATATATATACATATATATACATACATACATACATATATACATACATATATATATATATTTGATAGATAGATAGATAGATAGGTTTAATCAAGTTTTAGTTATTTTAGTACTTCAACTTCTCTACAATTGTCCTTCAAACTACTTTTTTAGGAGTACGGCATTAATAAGGTGGAGAAGCTGGATATTGCGTATGCCTACTGTCTGCCTTTAGTGAAGAAGATTCAGCTTGACCTTCAGAGGACACATGAGGACGAGTCTGTAAACAAGCTTCATCCACTGTGAGATGCCCATTTTTGTCACTCTCATCTCTTTCTTTCTTTTATTTGCTCTCTCCTATTAAGTATGAGAGCTCACACTTGTCCATCTCTTTGTGTCCCAGATATTCACGTGGAGTGCTGTCACCAGGCAGGCATGTCCGAACTCGGCTGTATTTCACCAGTGAGAGTCATGTCCACTCCCTGCTTAGCATCTTCCGTTATGATGGCCTATTGGATGTAAGCATCATAGCACATTAAAAATTAATATATTTTAAGTGTAGTAAATTCCAACTTCATTACAGATTTGTAATTACAACTATATTTAAGTACATTACATGACATACAAGTTTAGTTTAACATAAATGCTTGTCAGTACATTCAGTAGTACACTTTAACCATAAAACGGGGTGTCCAAACTCGATCCTGGACTATCCTATAGAGTTTAGCTCCAACTTGTCTCAACACACCTGCCTGAAAGTCTCTAGTATGCCTAGTAAGACCTTGATTAAGTGGTTCAGGTGTGTTTAATTGGGGTTGGTGCTAACTAAGCTCTGCAGGACAGTGGCCAGTGGATTAGACACCCCTGCCATAAGACAATATAAATAATTATGATATTACATATGTTGATGTACTTAAGTCCTAGCCAAAAAAGGACTTAAGGTGATTGCGTTTAATATGAATTTGAACTGTAATCCATTTTCATCTCATTGCATTTACCATTCAGTTTGCACATAAGTATATTCTTTCCGTATATTATTGCGGTAAAGTACTCTTTTTAAATGTACTGTATGCTAAAGTTTAAGTACAGAAGCTAGATCAGAAGTACAAATGTAAAATAAGTAAAAGAGAGAACAAGAACACTTTTTTAAGCAATTATCTTTCACTGTGGTTTCAGTTAAGTGTTAAAGGATACATGTGATGTTTCAGGAGGAGAAGGACCAGCAGTGGAAGAGAGCCATGGATTATTTGAGTGCAGTGACTGAGCTCAACTACATGACCCAGATCGTCATTATGCTCTATGAAGACAACAATAAAGTACGTCCTGCTCTCACTGTTCATTCTGCTACTTTGAGGCAAAGAATAAACATAAGTGAAGTGTAATAACTGAACTGCCCAATGTTTTATGGTTGAGTGGAGACTGTGCAGTCTCAACAGAGTACTTCAAAGAAATGTGACAATTGTGATATTGTGTTAACCCAGGACCCATCTTCTGAAGAGCGCTTCCATGTAGAACTGCATTTCAGCCCTGGGGTCAAAGTATCTGAGGAGGAGAGCGCTCCGATGGGTTTTGGCTTCCGACCAGCCTCTGCTGAAGTATACAAACTTTCCTTTGTTCTGTGTTCTCATCATGTATTGGATTAGATTGTTATTCGTCTAATAATATCTAGGTTTGTTTGCTGAAGTTTCAGAATCAGAATCAGAATGAGCTTTATTGCCAGGTATGTTTACACATACGAGGAATTTATTTTCGTGACAGAAGCTTCCACAGTGCAACAGAATGACAATGACAGGACAAAAAACAGATAAAAGAATAAAAAATAGAACAAGTAAATAGGGAATAACAATATACAGATTGACAATTGTATGTACAGGTATATTATAATAGACAGTTTCCGTGTCAATGTTTGTGTGTGTTCACATAGAATGATCAGAAGCAAACAGACCCTGGTAGTTTGGAAAATCTCGTACGAGATGAGCCTGACCGCGCTTTGCCCCTTTCAGAGGCCATCAGCACCCAGAGGAAATCCCCTCTGATCCGGAATCGCAAGACTGGCTCCATGGAGGTATCACACTCAGCCACCTACTATGCCAACCATTGTACTGTGTGCTTTAAAATATACTTTTATAAATCTCTGTGGTGTCAAATTGACAGAATCAGGCTGTACTATGAATTAAAAGTGCTTCATCTGTGTGTGTGCACAGGTCCTGTCAGAAAGCTCGTCCTCTAAAGGGGGCAACTATCGCCTCTTCCCCTCCTGCTCACGTCAGTCTCCAGAGATGAAGCAGAGCGGATTAGGTTGGTATCTTGTGTCTGTCCCTCACTCAGGCTCAACAACTACTGTTTATCTCTTCTCCATGACAGGAAATCACCCTCTGAATCCAAAGCAACACTATATTGCATGTTATTTTAAAATCCATTAGCTGACTGCTTTCATTGACATTACCGAAGAAACTGGTGGATACACATTTTGGATCCAGACAGAGATGGAGTTTATTTTGTGGGAGTGGGATGCTGTTCATTTTTAGACATCTTGGAGGGATCTGTGTTTCTGCTCTATTTAAAATTAGTGCTGTGATCTCTCATGACAGGTTAGCTGGTTATCTTTACGCCAAGCTGTTAACTATGAAAGAAAGCGCCATGAATTTACTGCAGTTTGAAAGTTTTGCATGGAAAAAAAAACACATTTGACAAGGGTGTAAATGAGCAAATAATCCTGCACGCAGTCAGATGTACTTCATGCCTAACGATCTGTAGATTTAAAATGATTAACTTGTGTAATCATATATATATTTACTATCAATGACATGTGAACACTGATGTTCACTAATACTCATATACTCAGCATACTCATCTGCCATTTCATTGTAGTTGTTATCATAATTGTTCCTAATAGATAAGGTATATACTTTCATGAACATTTCCCTGGCAAGAATATTGCTTATGTCTTTTGTTAATTAGATTTTGCTCTACTAGCCTCTGTCATTGATGTCGGCCAAACCGTAATGGTTATAATATATGAGTCATATATTATGACTTTATAATCCTCTCATGGACCTGGAGTAACTTCTGTTTTGATTAATAAGTGCATGTGGTTGGTGTGCACACTAATTCCATGATCTAACCCCCTCTGCAGGCTCTCAGTGCGCTGGTCTCTTCAGCACCACCGTTCTGGGGGGCTCCTCTAGTGCCCCCAACCTTCAGGACTACGCACGCACACACCGCAAAAAATTCTCCTCGGGCAGTTTGACCTATAAAGACGGTATGTGCTCAGTCCAGCTCTTTTTCTCATAGAGATAATAGAAGAGTTTAGAAGGTAGAAACGATAGCTGAAGGGCACTTCCTGTAAATGTGAGTAATGTAGGAGTTCAAGATTAAGAAGTTTTGTTGCATCAGGTCCTGATGGTGTATCACACATCTCGCTGTCATATTCAGCATTTCACATCTGGTTCATTTTCATGATCTTGAATGTGTGGTGTCCAGAAGCTCATGGAGTCTACAGTGTCATTCATTATCTTTCAGAAATTATGTCTTTGTTTCTTGTCATATTTTGTGAGCAGTGACATCATTTAATTGGAAACGCATATGTTTGTGTACCGCTGCAGGATTTCAAAAATGTTTGAAGCAAAAACATGGTAAAAATGTAGATTTTCTGAACATCAAACTGAATATAAACTCTGACCTTGCCTTCTACTATATAAAAAGCAATTTTGCTACATGATCACTATTTACAATTCACTCTCAGATACACTACCATTCAAAAGTTTGAGGTCTGAAAGATTTTTTAAATGTTTTTGAAAGAAGTCTCTTATGCGCAAAAATACAGCAAAAACAGCAATGTTGTGAAATATTACATTTTAACAACTGTATTCTATAAATTATATTTTATATTGACTAGAATGTATTTTAAAAGTTAAAGTATTCATTTTATGGCAAAGCAGAATTTTTATCAGTGTTCAGTGTCACATGATCCTTAAGAAATCATTCTAATATGCTGATTTGGTGCTTAAGAAATATTCCTTACTACTATCAATGTTGAAAACAGTTGTGCTGCTTAATATTTTTGTGGAAACCTTGCTACATTTTTTTTCAGGATTTAAAGAATAGAAAGTTCAAAAGAACATCATGTATATGAGATCGTGATCTTTTGTAATATTATAAATGTCTTTACTGTCACGTTTGATCAATTCAGTGCATCCTTGCTGAAAAAAGTATTAATTTCTTAAAAAAATCTTACTGACCCCAAACGTTTGAACAGTAGTGTGTATTGCATTTGTATCACATCACTTTACAATAAGGTTCTATATGTTAACACTAATTAATGCAGTAGCTAACGTAAAATAACAATAAATAATTTTACAGCATTTATTAATCTTGGCTAATAGTATACGTAGGAATTAACAATAAATTTGTAACATTTCAAGTTTTTAACATTAACTAATGTATAGTATTATGACGAAATTTGAATTAACAATGAATAATAACATTAACTAATACATACTGTAAAAATGGCTGGTGATTGTTAGTCTTGACATGTAATGTTAATGAACTGAACCTTATTATAAAGTGTTACCCATTATTTGGGTATTAAATTTATTATGAAATTTGATAAGTGGCCATTAGCTTTGGATTTCAGTGTAATCTGGAATCTTATCTGAAACTGCACTGACAAATTGTCTCTCCGGTCCATACCGGAGTGCTCTCACATCCCGATTCCTTCCAGAATGTTCAGTTTGTGTGCTCGTGGTGAAACCTTTTGTCCACAAGGTGTCAGTGTGACATTGTTTGGAGTTCTCCCTGTTTCAGTTCCCATTTCTTGTGTCTTGTTTTGTTTACTGCCGTTTTGCAGTTATAGCTTTACTCTCTCATTTGTTGCTATCATATACATGAGCCTGTTCATTTAACCTTATTAGCTTCAGTTAAAATCTCTGGCTGGTCTGTAGGAGTGGCCGGTCATCGAACACAATCCCCAGTCTCTTTATCTTCACTGTTGTGTGTGGTTGTGTCCTGTGAAGGCATGTGCTGTTACACTACAGGCTCTCAGAGCTGCTTATATTACAAAAGCGAGGGGTTGATCGGACCGTCTGCAGCTTTTCATGCTTCTGTCCACCATTTTGTTTGTTCCGAGAGATGACGTCTGATAAGGTGGTATCTGTATTTATAGTAGAGAAGTGCCCATAAAGTGACAAGCTGAAAATATTACGGCAGCTGAAGTGTTATAAATAGATCCGCTAAATTACTGTGGCAACTCTGTGAAGACATTTAAGCAGTTAAAGATAAAGATAAAGATCTGTCCTCTTATTGTCATTTTCTTTTTTCTTTTTTTATTTATGAGTTTATTTTCTCTACCTGAGCTTGGAATAGCCTCAGTGAACCCATCTGTGAGATTAACATCTTACTTTCACGTAATAAGGAACATTCTCACTCTTTAACTAAAAGTTTAAATCACGTTGAGACACTAAACGCTGCTCTTCTGCTTTCTGTCTGTAGTCACAGTAGAAACCCAGCCCTACACTCCTCACCCTACTATCCTTGACACCTTCAGCTCTGTAACACAGGTGTACTGTAAAATATGGTAACTCTAGTGACCTTTTTTATTTCCTCAGAGTTGTTGTCTATGCCGGCAGTAAAGCGATTTTCTGTGTCATTTGCAAAGCATCCGACTAATGGTACGTCTGCTTCTCTTCAAGTATATTTCCACTTCCTCCACCTCCCTTTGTTTTGCATGTCAATGGAAAACTTTTCATTTTGGATTTTTTTTTTTGTTGGTTTAGTTTTCTTCTGTTTTCACGTGATTTCTGCCATGACCTCTCAAGTTTCATCGTCTTTTTAACCATTCAACAAAGTCTCAAACCTATCCCACATACACCACTATCGCTATCTGTAACCTCCTGCGGACAACTCTCACTCTCACCCAGTGACTCAGTGTTAATCAGTTACGGATGACTGTTTGTGTGAATGAGTTTAAGCACGTGTTTGTTTCCTGTGGTTGTATGTGCACAAGTATGTGGGAAGGTGGGTGTATTACACTGCAAAAAATCCTGTTCTTAATCAGTATTTTTTTTCTTGTTTTACATTTGGGAAGCAAAATTACATAAGATAGACTACCGTTCAAAAGTCTGGGGTCAGGAGATTTTTTTTCTTGAAAGAAATTAATGCTTTTGATCAGTTTAATGCTTCCTTGAATAAAAGTGATAGTAAAGACATTTATAATGTTACAAACGATTTTTATTTCAAATAGATGCTGTTCTGTGGAGCTTCCTTTTCATCAAATAATCCTAAAATAGTATCACAGTTTCCACAAAAAAAAATATTAGGCAGCATAATCTCAGTGTTGATCATAAGAAATGTTACTTGAGAACCAAATCAGCATATTAGAATGGTTTCTGAAGGATCATGTGAGATTGAAGAATGAAGTAATGTCTACTGAAAATTCAGCTTTTCCATCACAGGAATAAATTACATTTTACAATATATTAAAATAGAAAAGTGTTATTTAAAATTTTAATAATATTTCACAATATTTTTATATTTTTGATCAAATAAATGCAGCCTTGGTGACCTCAATATCCTTTGTTTTCAAAAACATTAAAAAAATCTTTCTAACCCCAAACTTTTGAACAGTAGTATACAGTCAGGTCCATAAATATTGGGACAACGACACAATTCTAACATTTTTGGCTCTATACACCACCACAATGGATTTCAAATGAAACGAACAAGATGTGCTTTAACTGCAGACTGTCAGCTTTAATTTGAGGGTATTTACATCCAAATCAGGTGAACGGTGTAGGAATTACAACAGTTTGCATATGTGCCTCCCACTTGTTAAGGGACCAAAAGTAATGGGACAGAATAATAATCATAAATCAAACTTTCACTTTTTAATACTTGGTTGCAAATCCTTTGCAGTCAATTACAGCCTGAAGTCTGGAATGCATAGACATCACCAGATGCTGGGTTTCATCCCTGGTGATGCTCTGCCAGGCCTCTACTGCAACCGTCTTCAGTTCCTGCTTGTTCTTGGGGCATTTTCCCTTCAGTTTTGTCTTCAGCAAGTGAAATGCATGCTCAATCGGATTCAGGTCAGGTGATTGACTTGGCCATTGCATAACAATCCACTTCTTTCCCTTCAAAAACTCTTTGGTTGCTTTTGCAGTATGCTTTGGGTCATTGTCCATCTGCACTGTGAAGCGCCGTCCAATGAGTTCTGAAGCATTTGGCTGAATATGAGCAGATAATATTGCCCGAAATACTTCAGAATTCATCCTGCTGCTTTTGTCAGCAGTCACATCATCAATAAATACAAGAGAACCAGTTCCACTGGTAGCCATACATGCCCACCACCACCATGCTTCACTGATGAGGTGGTATACTTAGGATCATGAGCAGTTCCTTTCCTTCTCCATACTCTTCTCTTCCCATCACTCTGGTACAAGTTGATCTTGGTCTCATCTGTCCATAGGATGTTGTTCCAGAACTGTGAAGTCGTTTGGCAAACTCTAATCTAGCCTTTCTTTTTTTGAGGCTCACCAATGGTTTACATCTTGTGGTGAACCCTCTGTATTCACTCTGGTGAAGTCTTCTCTTGATTGTTGACTTTGACACACATACACCTGCCTCCTGGAGAGTGTTCTTGATCTGGCCAACTGTTGTGAAGGGTGTTTTCTTCACCAGGGAAAGAATTCTTCGGTCATCCACCACAGTTGTTTTCCGTGGTCTTCCGGGTCTTTTGGTGTTGCTGAGCTCAACGGTGCGTTCCTTCTTTTTAAGAATGTTCCAAACAGTTGTTTTGGCCACGCCTAATGTTTTTGCTATCTCTCTGATGGGTTTGTTTTGTTTTTTCAGCCTAATGATGGCTTGCTTCACTGATAGTGACAGCTCTTGGATCTCATCTTGACAGTTGACAGCAACAGATTCCAAATGCAAATAGCACACTTGAAATGAACTCTGGACCTTTTATCTGCTCATTGTAATTGGGATAATGAGGGAATAACACACACCTGGCCATGGAACAGCTGAGAAGCCAATTGTCCCATTACTTTTGGTCCCTTAACAAGTGGGAGGCACATATGCAAACTGTTGTAATTCCTACACCGTTCACCTGATTTGGATGTAAATATCCTCAAATTAAAGCTGACAGTCTGCAGTTAAAGCACATCTAGTTCGTTTCATTTGAAATCCATTGTGGTGGTGTATAGAGCCAAAAATGTTAGAATTGTGTCGATGTCCCAATATTTATGGACCTGACTGTATATCAAAAAGAACATCTTGAATCAATTTGTTCAAAACAATTTGACAGTGCACTGTGAAAAATAAGTTAATTAAAGATGTATTCTTTGCAAACAAGTTGTAATGTTTTATGTAATATTGTAATTAAATTTAGCTTGTAATAAGGATGTTCTGATATTCCTACTTAAAACAACAACAACAAATACTGCTGATTAAGATAATGATTTTTGCAATGTACAGTTATGAATAGATACTCAAGATAATGAATCTGAACCACTACTGGACAGCACACTAATGACTGAACCCTTCCCCTGTCAACATTGCTCTGGTATTGTAGCAGAAAGTGATTGCTCACAGGGAAATGGTTTACCTGTCACTCTTTTACTCCATTAATCTTCTCTCCAAATTTTATTTAAAATGAATGTTGTTGTGAACTGTAATTATGTTAAATGTTGTAAATGTTGAGCTATGCAGCCAAGAGTGTTTTACTCTGTTTCCCCTTGATTCTTCATGGGAAGCAGCTTAAAATCTAAAATGCCACAAACGACAAAGACTTTCAAATTGAAATAGACGTTTTCAGTCTATATGAATAAAACAACCTACCACACTTTCAGATACAGATGAACTAGACGGTGTCTTTTGTCGTTCTCTACTCATTGATAGACACATGTGCTGTATATAAATTGCATGTTGATGTTATGTTAGTTAAGATAATCAGTGTTTTCTCTCTCTGTCTTGCATATGTTGTGATCAAGAGGATGTCCAGAGATGTTGTCTAGCATAAACAAACCTGAATGGAGGTGATAACAAAGGTCAAGAACAATGCAAAAGAACCGCTTGTGAAGTGATGTGAATTACTGCAGTGTGTTATGTAGGTGTATTTGGACACAGTTCTGTATGTGTTCAGTACATCTCAGGCAGAGCTTAAAGATGGTCCCTGATCCACCTACACAATCCCCATTCCCTGCCAGATCCCACACACTCTACTCACCACACATTCCAAGCCATCCAGCTCTCAAAACCTTTCACGTAGGAGCCTTTCGTCCAACCTAATTATGTTTCTATAGTTGTTTCTATAGTCTATAGTCACTTCGTGTCTCTGAAATGAGTTCATACTCTCCAAACAAATTCAGTTCATTCAGCCTAATTATTGCATTTTTGTGTTTTCCTGGTAAAATGTGTGCATTAGTTAAGATAATCAGTGGGGATCAACGAGGATAGTTAAACCTGTAATCATCTACATTGTGGACACCTCCCAATGGTACACGATGAAACAGCTTAATAAAGAAGCTATGTAATGTCTTAATTAAAATCTAAAAAAGCTGAAAGGTTTCAAGGAGTAGGTGTAGTGTAGGGTGTAGCAAATATAATTAACTGACTTAATATAAATGGAAAATACACTGAATGATATAAAAATAAATATGTGTGTTTGTGTTGGAAGCATTGATTATGATTTAATGACATACTGTTAACCTGATAAAACTAAAGTATGCACTCAGGCTGCTGATTTTTATTTTATTTTTTTCAGACTGTTGAATCACCTCAGCTCTGTAATAGTGTCCTTTTAAATTGAATTCATTGATATCTTTTTCAACAAAACTGTACAAATAGATGTAATATTTTTAAATTATTTAAATAAAATAAGTAATCATTTAATTTTTAATTAAATAATTGAATATTCACATGAGATAGAAGGAAAAAAAATAATCAATATTTGTAACAATCAGTAAAATTACTAAAAGTGGTGGTATGGTAAAGAATTATAAAAATGGCCTTTACACTTGCGTTCAAAAGTTTGGGGTCAGTAAGATTAAGGGCTGATTTACTAAACAGGGCAAATTAGCTTTAGAGCGCAGTTCCACAAAAGTGCTGATGGGAAGGGAAATTCTGCGTGTGATTTACGGACAATGTGCACATTAAAGAACAGAGATGCAGCCAGATCATTTCCATAATGACCAGCATAATCTACCAAGAACAGCGAAAATTACTGCCTGCTTTAAGAAATGCTTTTTTTGGGTGTTAAATAATGGTGCAAATATGAGTAATTTGATGAGAGCAAACGTTAGTAAATCGCGTTGCGTGATTCTTTTTAATAAGCTCCTCCCATAAATTTTGCGTCTGAAAGGGAAACTCCTACAAATGCATATTCAGTAAGTTCAGGTGCAAAAATAACACTGTCTACGCCTTTTCAGCGCTAATTCTTCACTGCGCATCTTTAGTAAATCCCGACTACTATTTTAACGCCAAAAGGCGGTTTGCGCTGGCATAAGCTGTTAGTAAATCTGGCCCTTAGTCTTTTATGCTCACCAAGGCAGTATTTATTTGATCAAAATACTGTCAAAACAGTAATATTATTATGATTTAAAGTAAATGTTTTCTGTTTTAATATATTTTAAAATATTTATTCTTTTCTGTGATGGTAAAGCTGAATTTTCAGCAGCCATTGATATGCTGACTTGGTGCTCAAGAAACATTTATTATTATCAATGTTGAACACAATTGTGCTGCTTAATATTTTTGTAGAAACAATACATTTTGTCAGGATTCTTTGATGAACAGAAAGTTTAAAAGAACTGCATTTATTTGAAATAGTGACCTTTTGTAATATTATAAGTGTCTTTACTATCAATTTTGGACAATTGAATGGATCCTCGCTGAATAAAAGAAAAAAAAAAAATCCTACTGACCCCAAAGCTTTTGTGTATATATTTAGTAATGTGACTTTCTTTCTTTAAAGAAGTACACTTATTTTGTAGTCTAATAGGGGTGTGACGTTTGACTCCTCTGAGCACTTTATTTACTTTACACAGGATGATACTTCTGCCATGGCGGTTCAACCACCTGTATGGTGGTCTGGCTCAGGTAATGATAGATCTTTGTCCACCGCAGCTTTAATTCAATCAGGTCGATTGAGTTAATCAACTGGGCCTAACTACACATTGTCCATATGCACACTTAATGAAAAATAGATTTGATTTGAAGTTCTAGATGTCAGTGTGGGTATGTAGACCATTTCTGTGTATAGTTTAGTGAGTTCCTTGAATCCCTTGTGGTCTTGTGCCTTAATCGGTGGATGCTGACCCCAGGTACTGTTTCCTCTACACAGTACATTGTTTGTGAATGAAGGCTGTGGACTACAACGGATTTAATTGATGCTGTGTGTCTGCTTGGGATTATCTGCTGGTGACCAGTCACTCAGGCTAACTCGCCTTTATTTAGATCTGTTTAAATGTGGAGAAGTGTCTATTAAACCCTGTTGTAGGGAGTTTTTCTGATAGTATGCTAAGTAGTGAACCAGTAATCTCTGTCCACAATGTCCCCATGAGGACCCCACGCTCTCACCCGTCTGCTTTCAAACCCCCTACTCCCCACTCTTCTCTTCCCTGCTCTGCCTCTTCTTCCTCAGACCCCCTGGAAGAGCACCAGGTAGCCCAGCTGCTGAGGCGCTTTTCCACCGACCCCAATATTGGCCACCCGTTCTGTTTGGACAGTGCTTTTGCCCACCACCTCCATCAGTGCTCCTACCATCTCCGCCTCTTCCGCAACTGGTTAATCTCTGGCCAGGACCCACTAGAGTACCTCTACGGTCAGCCCTGGGGAGGTCCCTCCATGCCCTGCTGTGCCGTGACTGCAGTAATGGCCGCTACCACAGCTGCCTTAGCTTTGCTCTATAGCGCCTCTGCTGTTTGAAGCATGCTTGTGTTTTTGGGAAAAGCAGCTTGCAATGACACAGCTCTCGTGCTTTGTTTTTTTTCCTTATTGAAATGTATGGAGGGTTTTTTTTTGTTTGTTTGTTTGTTTTTATTAGGGAAATACAAAATTGTTTAACCTCGTGTTTTGGCTTTAACTAAAAATTATTTAAATTTTTTTAAATTTTACATTTTTATCATTTAAAATTTAATTTTTTTACATTTTTAAAAATTACATTTTTCACATTTTAAATTTTTTCACATTTTATTTTTCAAACTTTTTACATTTTAATCCATCTAAAATTTTTAATTTGCTTTAATTCACCTCCTAAGTTGTTTTCTTTTCAGTATGTACAACACTGTTTAAATGTTTGGGGTCAGTAAGGTTATTCATTTATTTATTTATTTTAAGAAATTAAAACTTTTATTTAGCAAGGATGCATTAAATTGATCAAAAGTGTCAAAGTTTTTTTCGTTGTTACAAGAAAATTCTATTAAAAAAAATAAAAGTTAAACAGAATATAAAATAAATTTTTTATACATCAAACAATCCTGAAAAAGTATCACAGTTAAATATTAAGCAGCACAACTGTTTTCAACATTAGTAATAGAAGATGTTTCTGGAGGAACAAATTAGCATATGTGACACTGAAGACTGGAGTAATGGCTGAAAACAGTTATTTTAAATTGTAATAATATTTCACAATATTGCTGTTTTTACAGTACTTTTGATCAAATAAATGCAGAATTAGTGAGCACAATAGACTTTTAAAAAACATTTTAAAAATCTTACTGACTTCAAACTTTTGAACAGTAGTGTAGTAGTTTAAATTCCTCTTGTAATAAAAGAGAACAAATTACTATACAAAAAAATAATGTTTTTCCCTCTTAGGTGATGTTTCAGAGAAATTAATTGCACCATACGAAAGATTGTTAATGACTTTTGTTAAAGATCCCAGTCAGATTTAATTCATAAATTAATTCACAAATTTAAAAAGTATGCTCGAAAACTAATCCGACCAAAACAGAACAGATTCAAACACGTCAAATTTAGCGCTATGTACAGAAGAGGTTGGAGTGGCATTAAGAGTGATGTCACTGCTGTGTGTTAGGGTGTGTGGTGTGGCAGATGCATGCCAGTGGCTTCTGATTGCAACTGTGTCAGCTTACAGTAGCATCGGCTCTCTGACGTGTCAAAAAATTACTTGCATGATAGTGGCATATGATTTGCATGCCACAGGCTTCCAGGGATTTGAAAAATAAAATACTGTAATTCTTTCTTCCAAATGCTTTTACTTTTTTCCACAATAATTAATTAAACCTATATTACATCATACATAATCACATGCACATTATGTTGTTATTTGGATATTTTTATTACATTCTCCAGAATCCAGGGTCATTTTCATAAGTAAAAGTCATAACTAACTGATGCATTGTCATCATTACATAATGATCCACAGGTGCAGTTCTCACATTCATTCATGTTTTTATTATTATTGTCTCTGCCAGCTCCCTCCTAATTTAAGTGTGTTGTTTTAATCCACATTAAGAGTGTGGTTTTTCAACTAAAAGAAGTGCATAGAGACTCTAACAACTAATTAGAGGACCTTTTTGGTTTTACTTGTTGTGTGTGTGACATTACTACTAAATTGTATAATTGTCTTTATTTTTAAAGGTAGATTTAATTTCCTATGTAGTAGTCTCGAATGAATGATAAGAGGATGTGGGGAGTTTGTTTGTGTGTGTGTGTGTGTGTGTACACAGTGTGTTTGAATGTTTGAATGTTTCCCGCCCGTGACTGTGGTTCTGTCACTAACAAGATGGAATGACTATTGACACCGGTTCGGTGGGAATAGACTGTTGTGTCATTCTGGGGGAATACTGATGTCTGGATAGAGGACCGTCTTCTCTCATCACTTCTCTTATCTGCAGGTTTTGAAGGCTGCTCCATGGTGCCTTCCATCTACCCCCTGGAGACCCTCCACAACTCACTCTCACTCAAACAAGTGAATGAGTTCCTGACGACCGTGTGTGAGAATGCAGGAGATTCCCACACCAGGACAACCAGAGGTAATGCCCATAGCAGCACTTTAACATTAGGACAATTTTAGGTCAGTCTCAGTTGTTTTGATACTGAAATATAATTCACCTGTGTCCTAACTGTATGTCTGTTTGTCTCCTCTTCTGTAGCTCTCTCAGCCATGTTTGACTCCCAGAACCAGCCCACAGGGGACTCTTACATCCCTCACAGGGTGTTGTCCTCCTCTGTTTCACTGCGCCAGCGCTCTGATCGGCCACCCTGGTGTGAGTACTGCTGCCATTAGCTACTTCACATGGAGAAAACTCTCTCAGCCGTTGTGCTAACATGTTACAAATGTTGGATGGACCAGATGTACAAATGATGTTTAAGTGGTAATAAATATCAGTGCAATTTCAAGCTAAATTCATAAATTTTCATGTACAGTACTGTGCAAAGGTTTTAGGCCACTAATATTTTCACCAGCTAAAAAATGGTTTCAAGTAATTTATTTTTATCTTTTGCTGTAGTGTGTCAGTAGGAAACATCAGTTTACATTTTCAAACATTAATTTTGTCATTAATTGTAATAATCCAGTGAGGTTTATGTTTGCACAAGGAGTCTGACAACTAGTGCTCCACACAGAGATCTGATCTGATCATCATTCAGTCCGTCTGGAATGACATGAAGAAACAGAACAAACTGAGACAGACTAAATCCAGAAGAACTGTGGCAACATCTCCAAGATGCTGCAAGTTAATGATGATCAGATCAGATCTCTGTGTGGAGCACTAGTTGTCAGACTGCTTGTGCAAACAAAAACCTCACTGGATTATTACAATTAATGGCAAAATGAATGTTTGGAAATGTAAACAGATATTACAATTAATGGCAAAATGAATGTTTGGAAACGTAAACAGATATTTTCTACTGACACACTACAGCAAAAGATAGAAATAACTGACTTTAAACCATTTTTTAGTTGAAAATTCTAGTAGCCTAAGACTTTTGCACAGTACTGTATGTTGTTGTATTTGTCGTGGCAAGTCTTGTGCTCAAGATTATGCTTCTTAGAGTGAGAATTTAATGTTGATATTTATACAAACTTTTCAGTCATCTGTTGTTTACTATTCAAAGATATGGTAACACTGCTAATATTTTAACCACAACAGTAAAGTGGTGAAAAATATGAGGCTATAACTTGTATTAAAGCCTCTTGTGAAAAAGAAGTCAGCTTCAGTGTATTGAATGTGCACTTGTAGTGTACTTCTAATCTTTTTTAAAACCTGTTCTTGCAGATAATATAGTATTACTGAAATAAAAAGGCTACGTAAGTCTACTTAAAGAAAATACACTTTCCTGACTGTGTTTAAAAAGTGCATTTGATAATAATGTATAATTTAAATCATTATGTTTTAATAATCCTTCGTCAGGCTTTAAAGAAGTACACTTATTTTGTTGACTAACATACTAAAGCACATGTAAAGTCATTGATTATAATTTTAACTAATGTGTTATTTGATATTACATTTAAAGTTAATATATTTTAAAAGTACCAACTTGAAGCTTCATTACTAATTTGTAATTACAAATATATTTAAATACATGACATAAGTTTCAATAGAAATTACAGTATATTTTACTTTACCAAAAATACAGCATATTTTAAAGACAACAGAATTATGAAATTACATAAGTTGTACTTAAGTCCTACTTAAGTGGGTCAAAAAAGCACTCTAGTTCAACTAATTGCATTTAATATAAATTTAAACAGTCACACTTAATTTTAAGGTCCAATTCTCGCTATTAACAAACTACGAATTTGCCTCAATAAACTCCTAATTTGCTGGTTATTAATAGTTAGTATGGTAGTTGTTAAGTTTAGGTATTGGGTAGGATTAGGGATGTAGAATATAGTCATGCAGAATATGTGCTTTATAAGTACTAATAAACAGCCAATATGTTAATAATAGGCATGCTAATAAGCAACCTAATTAATAGTGAGAAATGGTCCCTATACTAAAGTGTTACCATTTAAACTATAACACATTTTCATTTATTTGCAGTTAACATGCAATTAAGTGTCCTAAAACATTACATTCAGTTCACACTTAACTACATCAAAAAGTATATTATTTCTGTAAAAAGTATTCTTTTCAATAGTACTTCATGCTAAAGTGTACGTCTTTTTCACAAGGTAGGATTACAATGTCCTGCTGATTTTCAAAAAAGAAAACGTGATGACATGGTTGACATGCCAATTTGGGTCACAACTTTAATTCATTTTAATAATACAATATGTCCACTAAAATCCACAAAAATACAAATAGAAAGAATGCTAGATCTTAACTTTCAAATATTTTTAAATCATAAAGTGTATAATACAGCAAAAGTAGTGAAAACACGTCTGAAACAGGCAAAAAAAGGCATTCCCATGATAGAAATAGAAAAAAAAATTCAAAGCAAAGTTGTTGGATTTTTGTTGACGCATTTAGAAAAACATCTCTAGTAACACATAGTAAAAGTTGGCATGAACTATTCATTGTTACAGTCAATTTTTACACACACACACACACATATTAGACACAAATGGCACCTCTTTTGCAAAATGAGCCAAATAATATGTGTTTGTGTGTATTTCTCCATGCAGACAGCAGTGGTCCCTCCAGTACGGTGTCAAGCGCCGGCCCCTCGTCTCCCACTACGGCTGACACCTCCCCACGCTTCAGCTTCAGTGAGAAGATCACCCTCACGCCGCAGAGCAGCGAGGAGATCCACCCGGCCCCTCAAAACAACAGCCACTGCGTGTCCTCCACGTCTGCTCTCAGCACCACCGAAATCAGCCTCCCCTCTGAGGACCCCCACCCGTCAATACCATCCCCCATCCTGGAGAGACCCAATGAAATAGCAGTGGACGGCACAGACTCTGCAGGCCAGTGTCTGACAGAGAGCCCCTGCTGTGACGAAGTGCCAAGTCCAGCTCCCGCCGAGCCCAGCTCACACCTGGCTGACAGTCCACCAACGGAGTCCTTCTGTGGGCTGTCCGGCTCCCTGCCTGTGCTCCTGGAGCTCAGAGAGAGCAGCTCAGAGGCCGGTTCCAGCGCCCAGACCCCGCTCACCCCTGAGGAGCCGGATGAGTTCTTTGATACACAGGAAACAGTCGACGTGTGGAGGGGGAGCCCGGGGACCCTTCCTCACCCTGGCACTCCTCTAGAAGTGGGAGCTCCACATGTGCCTGAGCTGTGAAGGAAACCCAGATCGGGCAGCTCCTCATACGTGTGTCCAGCATGCTCTCGCTGTAGTGCCTCAAACCTTCATAAAACCCATACGAATCTAAGTGGGATTTGCCAACGTGATTTAAGGGAAGTTGAGGAAATGGAGGCCCTCTCTTCAGCTGTAACTTGTTGAACAAGAAGCGTAAATGCTCCTGTTGGAAATCTTAATAAACTCTCCATGTGTTTAATTCTGTAGTGTCGTTCAGAGATGCTTTGTGTGTAACGCGTCACTCTAGTCAAACGGCCAGTGATCAAACATAAGCTGTGAGACGCACTGAAACATTTTTACGTGCACATATTATCTTCCTCGTCTCCAAACGACTGCAGTTTTCTTCATTAGCTGGTCTGGAAGATATTTTTCAAACGTGATATTTGATATTAGTCAAGCTGAACTCTTGAATAATGAACTTACATAGCTAAATGCATATTAAAGGGATAGTTACCCAAAAAATAAAATTGCCATCAATTACTCACCCTCATGTCATTCAGAAACCCATAAGAGTTTTAATCATCTTTGAAACACAAGTGAAGATGTATTTAATAAAACTTGACTCAATTTCTGTCCCTCCATGGAAAGTTCATTTCACCAAAGCTTTGATGCTTCAAAATATTCATAAAGACATTATAATTCATATAAATTAAGTGGTGTAATTCAAGTCCTATGAAGAGACATGATCACTTTAGGCTTTTATTCACATATAAACATTGATCAACATAAATAGATCACATCAAATATGGTAAAGGTAGTAAAATATGTTAAATGCTCAGATCACGTCAAACAAGCACGTTTGAGCTTCCATTTATCATATTTGATGTGCTCTATGTATGTGTAGTTCAGTGTATAAAAGCCTAAATTAAATCTCTTTATCATATGACGTGATCATGTCTCTAGAAGACTAGGATCAAACTGCATAATATTTATTTTACAACGTCTTCATGAACTTTTTAAAGATTCTAAAGTTTTGGGTGAATGGACTTTTAATAGAGGGACAAAAATCTATTAGGTTTCGTTAAAAATGTCTTCATGAACGAGATGAACGAGAAAGTGTTATTGATTTGCAACGACATGAGGGTGAGTAAATGATGAAAGAATTTTTATTTTTGAGTGAACTATACCTTTAAGTGAACGCTAACCATTTTATTACTGTTTGCCAAAGCTTGCTATACCACTGTCATAATTTATTAAATCATTATAAAATACATATATATGTAGACCATATATATTTATTGACTAATATACTTTTAACAACGAGACTGCAAATGAATGAGTCTAATTTTTTTATAATTTAGTTTTATTTTTGTAAATCATACAGTGCTCTCACGGTTTTAAATAATAAAATAGTGGTCTTCATTTCAATTACATTTCTCCTGCTTTGTACTGCTCACCTTTTTGACATTGAAGTACTTTTTGTACCATGAACCCTCCTGTTTGATCAAATGAAGAGTGCAGTGTGACACAAAAATGTTTTGTGTTTCTTTTTCAGTACACAGTAAAAATGCTGCTTTCCCCAAGCACATACTGGACTGTTTTTCTGTTGATCTGAACCCGAAAAACTGAACGTTGTTTACTGAGCATGCAGAAAATGTGTGTGAAAGTAACTGACTCTCACTGACGACCAGCTTGTAAGACCTCTAGAATCTAAAGAGGAGCATTTAACTTCCACCATCCTGTGAATTATTCCACTCCACTTGGAGTACAGTGAAGCACACTGTTTCTGAAATCACTGACGTATTAAAGCATCTGCCTCTGATCGATTCAACTCAAACGTGTTGTACTGTTGGTGCTGTACGCCATCTGTGCAGTAGTGTTAAATGGCACTTTGATTTACAGTGTTTCAAATAAAAGTGGCATTGTCAAAAGCAGTTGTGTTTTTAGCATTTCTTGTGAGTGAATTACACTGATTAGATCAAAAAGGACCAGTTTATTCTGTAGTGTACAAGAGGACTTTCATTTCAAAACATTTTCATTTTCCTCACTAAAAATTCTCAAAACTTAATTTACTGTCTATATAAGTGTACACTTGCATAAGCGTCATTATCTGAAACGGTTATTCATCCTCATACTCGTTGGCATGACAACGAGGTTCTTATCATTCATCACCTGGAGGGTTTTCATCCTGTTAACCATCACTGCCCCACGACACACAGCTTCAACAAGACAGAATAAACATTTCATAATGCATCTGAATTCAAGTCCCGCCACCAAACAAAATCCAAAATATATGTGTTTGCAATATGATTAGGATCATTGAACAGTGGGGTATTGTCAGCATTGCCCGCTGCTGTGCCAAGCACTGCGTTCGGTTTTCTTCAACACAAGGCCATTGTTCATTTCCATGCCTTTTCTCTCAGAAACAGACAGGGAGGGGAAGAAACGATGGGTACTAACAGATAATAGGCATGTGACCAGACAGTGATCGTTATGTGAATTCAGCCAGATCTCAACACTGGAATGTTACTGTGATACACCGATCCTCCATTCTCTCAAACCTTTCAATCATCTAGAATAAATCAACCCCTTTTGTGTGTATTCATTCTAGAATATGTATGTATTCATTCTAGAACATGGTTTAATATTATTCAACAAATCAAAATGACTCTTTTCAGGCTTGAAATCCAAATAAGAGTGTATTTAATTTAACTTTAGTTTTTTAGATTATGTGGATATAATACTGAGTGTTTTCTCAAAGCTGTATTGCCCATAAGATGTTCCAGGGTTTTTTATAGTTATGCATAAAAAACATTTTTGTTATTTGAAATAAACATTAAATAAATATAAACACCCCTTAAAATGATTTTATTTCAGCTAGCTGCCAAAGAAACATCTCATTTTCATTTAAACTTGGTGTACTAAAATAACTAAAACAAAAACTAAATAGACATTAAAAAACAAAAACTAATATAAATGACAGAAACTGAAAAAGGAAATGAATACATAATAAGACATAATCTATAATATATTCTTTGTTACTTAATAACACTAAGTAACAAAGAATATAATATTTGGCATATGTCCTTTTGGTGCCACTTTATATTAGGTGTCTAAATACTATGTACATAATAAAATTTAGAATTATGTACAATGTACTTATTGTGCTCATATTGTATTGCAAAACACTTTTACTGCTATTGAGGTAGGATACAGGTAAGGTTAGGGACAGGTTTGGTGGTTTGGTTAGGTTTAAGGGGTAGAGGTAGGGTCAACAGTGTAATTATAGATTTAACTACAGAAAAGCGTCTGCTAAATGCATAAATGTAAATGTAAATTAATTACAGATGTAATTACAGGATGGTATTTTCAAATAAGTACAATGTAAAAACATGCATGCACACAATAAGTGTATGATTCATTTAAATGTAAGTGTATAGTAGTTAAGGGCACTTGTGTTGTACTTTTTATTACTTTTGAGTTTCCTTGGAGACATTTAATGATTCGTTCTCAGCTGACTCAATGAAAGGCAAAAAAAACTGGTTGATGTTTCCCATTAACATTTTATTAGAGATTATCAGGTTTACCTTTCTACAACATATTTGTAGACACTCATTTAGAGAGCTTAAAGAAAGATACAGAGTATTGCACATAAAAAAGAGAGAAATGAAAGCAAAGGTCATGAAAATATAAAAAATTAAAAATAAATCCAAGTACACTTTTTTTTTTTTTTTTTAACAACACTGCACGCTGGAAATGAGGAAATGATAGAGCGGCCTGGTTATATGTGCCTTTCAGTACAATTCAGACAATTATCATTTAAATATATGTTTAAAATAGTACTTTATTTAATATAACTATGAACTATTACATACAAGATCAAACTTAAGGTCACATGCATTAAACAGCTAGGCTCAATGGAATGCTATATTTCAAAGTTTTGATGGTATTGAGATGGCAAACTCAACATTGCAACTAAGGGATGTTTTGCACAGCACATCATGACTTTTATTTTTCAAATCTTTTGAAACATTTAGATTTCATCTTCAAAAAAAAAAAAAAAGAAAAAAAAAAAAAAAAGATAATCACACGGACACTTAGAAATCTTGAATATAAAATGTGATCAGTGATCTAGTCACTTGATCTGGCAGTCTGGTACTTGTTTGTGTTTGTTCATTTCTGTGGTACTGCGAAGTCACATCTGGGTTTCACCATGTCAGGCAGAACATCTCTGCAGCACAGCCAAATAACCAGTAGCTCAAAAGTTACAGCACCTTAAAAACATTAGAGGCAAGTATTAACTGTGAATCCTCATACATTGCTCCTCAGAGAAATATAAAGGATTATGCTGAACCATATTCGGTCTTGTTGTAAATACGGCTCTGCACTCTTCTCCAAAGATGATGGTCAACAATCAAATCTTACAGACTAAGGAACAAGACTATGAAATAGAAATTAAATCATCTTGTGAAAAGTATGAAGATTATAGATTTAATTTTGACTCAAATGCAACTGAAAAAAAGTTCATTTTCATTTATACCCTTCCTTCTTTAATAAAAGAGTTAAGCCAAGCACCTAAAAGCATAGCAGTACTCAAATGCATGTTCAACCTCTTGGTAATATACATGCAATGTATACAGTACTTTTTCAGAGATTTCTATTCATCAGACAATTGTACAAAATCATCATCCCTCTCATCTTTGATCCTGCTCTGTGACGAAAGCTTAAACCAGCTCTATCACTTCATTAAATCAGTCATTTTTAACCCTTATACGTTACATTACCGACAGTTTCATTTTTACTGTTCACTACATAAGTGAACTTGCCTTATGTCTTTGAATCAGTGATCAAGAATTCACTTTTATATTTCAAAATGTAATCTATATTCTCATCATATATTGACTGGAAAATGAGGGCTCTTAAGGGTTAAGATTAAGGTTTATGTCCCATATAAAAGCCACAATGTGCTTTGAACAACTTAAAACACTAACATTTTTGGAAAAGGTTTAAGTGCAGTTTCAATGGCTCATATCTTTCATATAACCCTACACAAGACAGAAAAGACTTCCATACATAGATTATTCATTGAAAACCTGCACTTCTATTGCCAGAAACTTTGGCTTATGTATTCTCAGTCATCCTTTCTTTCCATTCCTTCACAGTAAGCAATTTTGTCCTATATACATTTTAGAATCAATAGTAATCAAGGGGAAATCAATACAAGGTGCTAATGAATATAATGAACTTTCTTCAAAGTTGAATAAAATCAATAATAAAACATACCTCTGAACTTCATAAACACTAAAAATAATCAAACTCTGAGAACATACACTTTATACATCATTTAATGACAAAATAAGATTTGATTCCAATACTTCCGCTGTTATTCAGCGTTGACAATAAACTTACCATCTAAACATCAGTTTTTAGAGTCAGTTTACAAACAAACAAAATTTTGTCCTGAACTAGTAGCATTATTTTTATTCTTATCACTTTAACGTTGTTGTTGATGCCATCATTCCACTATACAAATTCAGGAATGTAAAGTAATTTGTGCACAACTCCAGCTCTATCTTATGCATCTTAATTGTTATTATTTTTTAATCTGTTAATATTATTTGTTTACTAAATTACTATTTCTGAAATATTAGCACCCAGGTATTTGTTAATCTCTCTGCTGAGGTATATAGCCTCAATTGCTATTTGCACAGTAGGTACTGAATGTGTGATAACTTGATTATTATTGTATATATAGTGAGTGTATGTGTGAAGCAATGAAAGAGGATCTTGCAGGATGTGTAACTCAGGGCCTCAAAAGCAACAGTATCATTGAGAACAATACATGAACTAATCAGATGAAAGCAGGAGAATCTCATCTAGTTTAGCTGCAGTATTAGGGAATTTCTGGTGTTTTTGTTCAAAAGTAATGAAGAGGTATACTTGTGCTTTAGTTAAATGTCATTGTAAACAAGGCTATATAGATAAACGTTGTTATTGTATTTAGCACACTCATTTGGTAACCTTGTTCAGTATAAAATTACAACTGGGAATGTAACTAGTAATGGAAACTAATTCAAACAGGCCCTGGACCAAAATCTAAGGGTTAAAAATTTAAGAGTCCCATTTACGTATGTGTGTATGTATGTATTGTACAACGTAAAGGGAAAAGCCACCCTGTAAAGTATATAGTGAAAGGCACGTCTTCCATCTGTTCTCATGCACTCTATAACATTCATCAGCAAGAAATAATAATCAAAGTTTATAACATTTGACTGGGTTTTTTGGGCAATAGACAATATGTGCTATTTTAAACCTTGGGAAGTTAAAAAGCAAAAGGTTAAGAATTTTACACTGAGTAAACTACAATTAAGGCTGTAACGGACCATTTTAGAGTAAAGATGTGAACTTGGGAGCCATGTTGAATTTAGAACTCTATTTTGCAGGCTGGGAATGACTCGTCTTGCATCACAACTGTGCTGCTGCTGGCCAGGACCATGATGTTAAGCTCCTGTTGCTTCTCATGGGTCTGCTGATACCATTCGCGGGTCACTTCTGTGTCATGAGTAGGTATCAATGTTACCTACAAATAGGACAGAGTAAGACATTAATAGTATAGCATAATGGCTGACTTTAACTATTTTGAACCATTTCAAGTCTTCATTGAAATTGAAACTGACTGCAAAAATAAATAAATAAATAAATAAATAAATAAATAAATAACCGAAATATTGGTAGCACTTTATTTTACAGTCCTGCTACTTATGTATACACTATGTACTTATTATGGTAATTACAATAACTAGGTAATAACCCTGAACCTACCCCTAATCCTAACCCTACCCCATGTAGTTACCTTACATTACCAGTGCTTTTTTAGGTAGGTACACTGTAGGTACACTGTAAGTACATGTAAGTGCATGTACTGTAAAATAAAGTGCAACCATAATATTTATATGCATAGCATCCATAAAATATCCATCAAATTAATCAGCAAATTGCAAAGTTCCAATGTTGACATCTACCACAGAGAGAGCAATTAACGATTATACCTGTAGATTGGATCCCCACTGTGCCTTTCCCTCTAGCAAGGCATCTAGTACACTGCGGCTCGGTTCTCCACTGCTGGAGTCGTTTCCACTCACTACATAATATGCAGAACGAACACGTTTGAAAAACTCCTGGTCCACATTTTTAGCACTGCAGTGGTTGGGAATGTAGGCCAGATCCACATAGATAGGAGGACCAGGGGGCACAGATGCACTGAATTTTGCAGAATTTGAACCTATTTGGGAAATTAAAATGAACAAAAACTTCCTGTCAGTGTGATGTTGGCAAACATCTTAATTTGCATATTCAAATGTTTATGTTCATACCCGCACTGTTCTTAAGGCCATTGACAAGGCCTTTTCCGGTGTTGTGGCTTGACCTTGACAGATCGTCCTCCATTTCCTTCTTCCTAAGAGAAGTGGTGTGAGTGGAGGGCTCCTTGGATGGGGATCTCTTCCGTCTGGCATCAGTCTTCCGAGCAGGAGATGAGGACTTTGTCTTACCTAATTTACGCAAACCCTTTGATTTGGAATCTTTCTTGATCGGTTTGTCGGTTAGGCTTGACAGAGCCTCGGGATCAACCATACATACATCAGGGCGAGGGGGACAAGGAGCAGGATCCATCATTGGTGATGGGAAGGGATCGTGACTTTTAGCAGGTGACCTAGATGAGTAATGCTTCCCCCCATAAGCTCCAGATGATTTATCTACAGGCAGGTAATCTGCATCCTCATCAGAGTCATTGTTTCTTTCTGCTGTGATTGATGGAGACTCTTCCGTACCTGGTGGAACATCAGAATCTGACTGGGAATGCAGTGGCTCACTGACAGAGGTTGGAGGTGTGTCCTCCCCACTGGCACTAATCCCTGCAGCCATGGCTCCAGAGAAGTGTTGCAATTCGCTGTCCTCACCATGATGACTGTTAGAGTGGTGACGGGGTTGTTTGTGAGATCTGGTCTTCCCCGAAGGTTGCTGTTGATCGGATGCTTGGCTTCTCTGTTCCTCGTTTTCTTCGTCGCTTGAGAGTTGACATAAGCTTGGGTTGATAAAGGATGGAGATGTGTCTCCTCTCCTCTGCTTGTACTCACAAGAAGAATAGCCTGGAGAAGCTGTGGATGAATGTGGACGGATACCAACATCTGAAGGATAGACAGAGTCATCATCATGTCTGCTTGGATCATCTGTGTAATAGGAAGTTTGGAAAGGTTGGTCTGTGGATGAAAGAGAAAGAGGACGGGCTGGGTGCTCTGGCTCAGTCTCTTCTTCTTCTTCTTCTTCTTCTTCATACTCATCTTCATGTTGATAATGAGGTGGGGATGCTCCTGGGTAGATGTCTCGTTGCTGCTGCATTTCCCATTCACTTGGGCTTCTAATTTTCTTCACGTCAAATTCTTGGCCTTGCATCTCTATTTTTGACAAGCCTATCCCCACCTTGTTGGATCCTCCAAAAGCCTCTGGTGCACTCAAACTAACTTCTGCAGGCCCGTTTGTTGTGTCTAGTTTTGTTGGCTCAGGGAAAGAGGAAGTATGAGAGGTAAGAGCATCTGGGATAGTGGCTCCCAAACCAGAAGATATGTCCTTTGTTAGTGTCTCACCGAAGGAAAATGTGGTATCTTTCTTGTCTGCTGAAGCTGCAAGTGGAGATCTTTGGTACTGAAGTTTATCCTGTTCAGTTTCATACATATAATCGTCCTCCTCTTCACTACTCTCTGTGTCTTCATAGTACTGTTTTTCAGGGCACTCAAATTGAAGTGTTGATGAAGCACCAAACATATCTTCAGGAATGGTGTCTTTCTGTGTGGTAGGAGGCATAGACGTATAAGGTCCAGCTGCACCAAATTCATCTTGTAATCTTGAGTCCTCTTCCCACTCCGATTTGTAAAAGCACTGACTTTGTGGACCTTGATCTGAGATACTGCTTGTAGAGTAAGCAGGTTCTTTCTTATCACCTAAACAAGTACCAGCATGTGGAGGGAAAGGCTTGATCTCCTCAAAAGGTGATAATGGTGAGAATCTCGCAAGGCTAGAGGTGGATTCAGCTGTAGTGGTTGCATGAGTCAGCTTTTCGGACACTTCTAAATATTCATCCTTAGCCTGCCCACCAGAACTAGAGAAGGGTGAGTCCATTACTGGTGAATGTTCATCTTTGAAAGATGAGTACTCAAATCCAGTGCTGGCTGGAGTCTCTATCTCATCACCAAACTGGCGGCTAGTGGACAAAGATGCTGAAGCTGATGAGGAATGACTGTAAGAAGAGGAAGAGGAATATGCTGTGGCTGACATAGTTGTGTAACTGAATCCCAATGAAACAGGGTCTCCTGTTTTTTTCTCTGCTCCGTCTGATGTCTTTTGGTTGTCGAACTCAAGATCTTTGCCATCATAGTGAGTAGAGAATTTATCTTCAGCAGGCTTTGTTGAAAGGGGTAAATATGACTTGACATCTTTCTCGTAATTTTCGACAAACTCATCTCTCTCCTCACTTGAAGAATGTTCAAATCCAGATGAGGTTGTAATATGACTTTTAGTAGGAAAAGATGAGGCATCACTTTTAACAGTTTGCAATGAGTCCTTGGGGCCCTCATGGCTTAGAGTGGACTCAAAACCTAAAGATGTCCCATAGGTGTCAGAGCCAAAGCTGTCCTGTGTAATGGTGTCTTTCTTTACACCCTGGAATTGAGTAGGTACAGTGCTGATGTCACAACTTAGAGAGTGCTGGGCATCTTTTTCTTGTCTGTCTTTGGCGCCTTTCTCTGTATCACTATCACTTACATGCTCTCCGTACTCCTCATCCTCATCATCTTCATCTTCTTCATCTTCATCCTCTCCATCAGCAAACATCTTCATGTCTCCAGCCAAGACTTCTTCTGTGCTAAATGTAGATTGGCCTAACACAGAACTCATACTTTTAGCACTGTAATCAGAGCTGAAGCTGTCAGTTGCATAATGGCCTGATTGTGATGCACCACCCTCTGCCATTCCACTGAAATCTGGTTTTTCAAATTTAACTGAAAATGGGTCTCTCTCTGCTGAAACAGATGAGTCTTTCTCAGTTGTCTTTTCTTCAACTTCCTTTATTTTCTCAGAGAATGTTCCTACAGGTGTATCCTTTAACTGTGGTGTCCCATATAAACCTTGTGTTTCACTATATGAAGTTAATGATGCTTCCTTTTCATCCGATGCTTTAATGTCAGAAATCTTGCCAGTGGAAGAATCTAGGGAATCCTCCTTTTCTGTTTTCTTTGGAGTAACATCAGTATCATCAAAAGTGTGCTCCGGTGGCAGATTTGGAGAGTAGGAATCCACTGAACTTGATTTACTGTCGTACACATCAGAGTATGTAAAGCTCTTCCCAACATAGGGTGTATCTTGCCTGACCACCCTCTCAAATTCCCCTTTGAGGCCTTTCTCACACTCAGGGAAGGAATACAAGTTGAAGTGAACACTTTTATCGCTGTCTTTAGAAATCACTTTTGGGTCATCTATCTCTGAGAATGACACATCTTTTTTGCCTTGGCTTGCTGACATGGAATCTAACTTACCCTGTGGTACTATTACGCTTGAGTAAGTACCATCTTCGGTTTCACTTTCATCTTCCTCTCCTGAGCTGAGCATCTGGGATTTGTACTCAGGGCCCAAGTAGGTCACATTTTGTGGTTTATCTTCCTTATCCACAGATTCTTTCTCATTTTCAATCAGCTTCTCCTCTTTTAAGGGTGATGTCTCTTCAGAGTATTCTTCATCAAGGAAAGTGCACTCCCTCTCCTCTTTGTATTTAGTTTTACCACACACTTTATAGATTTCTTTTTCATCAAAATCTTCTTTCTCTTCCTCTTCCTCTTCATCCTCTTCTGAGTCATATAATGCAGTTTTAGTGCTGGAGAATTCCTTTCCAAAAGGATCCACTTCATCATCAATTATTTTCACAGACTTTTTATCAGCAGGAGCCTCTTGGGCCAAACACCTCTGAGAATCAAAAGTCTCCTTATCTAGTTTTTCCTCTTTGTCCATAATCAGTGGCTTTTGTGACCTCTCCTCAGTGGGAGAGTAGCTACTGCTGGTCGGTCCTGATTGAGTAGGTGAGGCAAACCTCACGGTGCTGTCATCTGGGCTGAGGCATCTTTCTTCACTCTCTGGAATAAAACTGGTCTCTGAGGTGCAAGGCAAATTTGGTGAGAAGGACAAACTTTTCTCAGAGCCGCCCAATTTAGATTCATCCTTAGAGAGTGAGATCCCCTTTTCATCTTTTTCTTGTGTGCCAACACACATCTGAGGAGGAATAGGTGCTGTTGATGAGGGAAATTTATCAGAAGCTTGTTCAGTGTCTTCGAGCATGGCAGCAGATGCATAACCCTCATGGAGCTTTCCAAGTGGCATATCAACATTCGGTGTCTGATCTTCATCCTCTTCCTCATCCTCTCCATCCTCATAATTTGTGGGAACAGTAGCCTTAACTGTAGTTTCTGTTTCTGGCACGATGGGTTGATATTCTTCTGAAGAAGGTGATTTAAAACACTTATCCTCCTCTAAGGATGAAGTTGGAGAAATAGTTCCAGCAGAGTGGAGGTACTCCTTTCCTTGAGTGGCATCTGTCTGTACGGATGATGGTATACTATTTACAGTATCTAAGAGTAAAGAGCTTTTTCCTGCATCTTCAGTAGGTGGTGCTGTCACGGATGCTATAGACTGATCTTCAGTAACAGAAGTTGCAAAAGATGATAATTTGTCATATTCAGTAATGGAGGTGGCTGATGATATATGCTCTTCTTCAGCCAATGGAGCGGCAATTATATTGGTTGCGTAAGCTGATAGGACTGGCTCCTGGTCTACTGCAAAACCCTTTGATGATAACTTAGAAGCAACAGAGATGGTAGGTGGTTTCATGCCATGGATGGTGTCAAAAGTCCCTGGTTCATCAGGAACTGAGATGTCATAAGAGCCGACATCATACTGAAGGTGCGGGATTCGCTCCTCTGTTTCCTCATTAATCTCCTCATCAGAAATGGTCTGTTCTGTCTCAGAGTAACCTGGAATGGTCTCATCTTGGATGAAAGAAACATGGTCTGCAGCACCCAGAGGTTTAACAGATTTAATGTCACTTTGTTTTGTCTCCCAGTCCTTTCCAAGTTTTTCTTTCCTAGCCTCGTCAGATTTGTACTTGAGCTCTTCTTCATGCACTAAATCCTCTGCCTCCTCTAGCTCTGCTTTCTCAATTACATCTTCTTCTTCACTGTCACTCTTTCTGGGTTTCAGTTCAAACTCTTTCTCTTCTTCTTTTGCTTTTTCTTGCCATTCTTTATTTTTGCCCATCTCCAAAAAGTCAGGTGTTTTAGCACTTTTCAGTTTTGTGGTATAGTCATCCTCTATGTCATCTTCTGTAGTAGCACCTTCATCCTCAAATCTGTCAGTGGTTTTAGAGGGGAATTTAATTTCATTGACTCCATACGGTACCTTTTCCTCATGAGGGGACTCTGTCTCAACATCAGTTGTAGTTATTCCCTCATCAGGAGATTCAATGTGGGGGACAACACTGTCCGCTGCAGGCTGAAAAACTGGGAGTACTTTGCTCTCTGTGGGCTTGGAAAGCTCCTCTTCCAGTCGCAAGGCTTCAAAATCTTTGGTAAGATCTTCTGGGGAGGAGACTAAGGATCTGTCACTCTCTCGTTTCTCTATTGAAGCTTGCTTAGCAGCTGGCCTGTTTTCTTGCTCCTTAGCTGCTTTAGTTTTTTCTGTTTTAGGCTTTACTTGAACTTTTGCTTTGTTCAGAGTCTTCCGGACCTCAGGAGTGAAGGGCTTTAAGTCAGGTTTTGTGATTTTTCTCAACTCTGGCTTAATTTTTTCTTTTTCTTTTTTCTCCTCCTTCTTACTTTTGAGTTCTTTTTTAATGTCCTCTTTTTTTACATCTGCCTTTTCTTTCTTTATGTCTTTCTTTTCCTGATCTTTTTCCTCCTCCATCTTAGATGGTTTCTCCTTCATATGTTTTTTAGGAGATTTTTCTCTTTGCAGCTTCTTTTTCTCCTGCTTAAGTGAATTGGGTGATGCTGTCTTGGGTTTAAGTGGTTTGGGAGTTTTAACAGTCTCTTTTATTTTCTTATCTTTCTTTTCAACTTTGTTCTCTTTTACAGAGTCACTCTTTGACTCAATATCTTCATTTGCCTCTTTCTTGCTTGCTTTTGTAGTGGAAGACATTTTAGGGGACGATTTGAGACTTTCTTTGCTATCAGTTCTCAGCTTCATTTTAGTTTGTTTAATCAGTGGAGGTGGAGCTCCAGATGACATGTCCTTTTGAGTGGCTACTGGATATCGCAAGAAATCAAGATGTCTCAGCTTTTCCAGCCCCTCAAATATCTTGTTTTGTGGGGCATTTCCAGGAAACAGTACTCTCACAATCTTTTCAGTTGGACTGGCAGGTACCCACACGACCAGAGCCGTCACTGATGTGAGGTAAGGAACTGAAATCTCGCCCTCTTTGCCATTGGCCAGGACAATGCCAGTCTTAGCTTTACTGTTCCCAGCCCACTTCTGCATGAAGAACTGCATTTCCTTACTGTCTTTGAGAGGATTTAGAATATACATGTCTAGTTTGCCAACACCCAACTTGTGAAAGAGTGTTAAAGGCTCAATTGTGTTGCTCATAACTCTGTATAGAGGCTCAGGCTTGATGCCCAGTTTGTGAAGGTACTGCAATGTGAGAGAGGCCTCTTCAATGCTCCTCTTTGCTTTCAGCGTGGACTCAGGCGCCTTCAGCTTGTCTGGAACATTAAAGAACACAACACCAAGCTCTGGTGAGATCAGGTTTTTCATCCAGTCTCCATAAGTATTTGAACCACGGCTCTTCTCTTCCTCCTGCTCTGCGATTTTTCTCTGTAACAGTCCATTTATGCCAGCAAGATTATCTGCTCCTATGTGGGTAAGGAGAACAGAATCAATCCTATCCAAATGTCTGACCAGCTTCCAGAAGCAAGATTTTCTGTCTGATCCACCATCGATTAAAATGTTGAAACCATTGACTGCAAACAAAGCAGAGTCGCCCCGTCCTCCAGGAAAGATGTAGCAGCATGGCTTGGACAACTTGAGGAACCCTCCTGAGGTTGGTGGTTCCAGGAGCTCAAAAGGAGAGGGAACATCCACTGTCTCAGAGACATATTCTGTAAACTCGCTCACACCTTCCATCTCAGGCAGCACAGGCTCTGGGTTCAGTCTGTACTTCAGTATGCTCTGCTCCTGAACGTACCCTAGGGAGCTCCAGCCCCCTTCTCCTTTACAGGACACAGTCAAACAGGCTTGCTGACCTGCAGACAGCTGGTTTAAGAGATCTTTAATCTACAAAGAAAATAATTCAAATTTAAGCTTTGCTAAAGTTAAATTTAAAGAATCCACAAAAAAGTAAATGCTGTGAAGTAAATACCCTGGGACCTATAATGGTGCAGTGACCACTTACCCTATGGCTTGAGAGAATGTCAGAGAAATTTTTCCAACCAAACACTCCACTTTGCAGGATAATGTCACCGCTCTGTTCAGTACTTTGCCCACTTAGGACCAATAACTTATGTCCTGCTGAGTCACAGAGCAGTGTTCTGAACTAGAAAAGAAAGAGAATGCATTTACTACAGTTAAAGCAATAATTGGATATCTTACATGATTATACGGTTGCATGCAAATAAAAAAAATTGTGAGGAATTGGAGATGTAAAAAACACAATGGCTTGTTTATTGTGTATTATATATTCTCCTCAGAAGGATTCACCAACACAACAGTCTCAAGAATATCACTTTTGTATTGCAAAAGTCTCTGTCCTAAAAAACAGGAGTTAAAAAAGACTGAATGCTTAAAATGCAATAAAATTATGGGGAAATCTACATATTCATATCATATTTCTCATCTTACTGGTGCGATTTATTGAAAATATCATTTATTTTAAAGATTTTGTTTAACAATTTTATACTGAGAAAAATCAGAGATAAAAGCTTGCACCCTACTGGGATGATGCAGTCCCTGCCTTCATGCATTTCATTACTGTTTATTCATTATTCTTCGTCTCCTCCTGCTGCTGTGCAAGAGTACACTAATCCTGTGAAAGCAGTCTTCTCAATTCCATGCAATCAAAACAATATTGCAAAGCTCCTGCAAGCAAATCTATTGGCTGTTGCCATAGGGATGGTGTGCTGGCGATTGCCGCCAGCCGCGTTACACTGACCCAGTCCTGGTGCTGCGCGACGCATTGCAGCATTTCTGAAAGGGTGAAAAAATCCTCTCTCTAGCTGAAAATGTAAATCCAGCATTGCACAGCTGAAACATACAAACGAGTTTATGACCCTGTGTATTATTAGGCTATAATAAACATAAACCTCTCATTGGCTGTTTAAACATCACTGCTTTAGATCTTTCTATAGGATATTTATAGGGTCATTTTCACAGCAGTGAGAAAGGAACAAGGGTGTTTGGACTTAAATAGCACACTGATGATTTGACTAGGCTTCTCACACGCTCTCAGTAGCGTAATGTACATAACATGATAAACATGTGATCTTTATAATATAAAGATATTTTAAATGTATGATTTTAGATACAAGCAAAAAAAAAAAAAACTGAACAAAACAGTATGGATCAGATAGCAGCTTGAAATGGAAAAGAATATGATTTTTTTTTTTTTTGGCATAACATTAAAAATACTTAAAAATTCTACACTCCTGTAAGTTCATACAATGGACTCTGGATGGTAGCAGTGGACTACAAATAGCCCTAACCCAGTTTATCCTTCAGACTCTTTTAACAGCATCATTTCACTTTGAATGTTTATTTAAAAGCGGAAACCTTTTAGGGAATTGTAGCTTGTTATATTTAACTCCAAATAATTCTAGTCCTTTATATGCTAGGTTGAGTTTTGACCTTCCACACATTTGACATCATTAAGACATCTTTTCCTACACAACTAACAGGATGCTTTGGGACAGCTGTCAACATGACCTTCAGATGTGCTTTCACTTTGAGACGGAGAACAGATAACAGAAGGTTATGAGCAGCTAAATCAGGCTGCATGGTCTCTTGTGACATTGAGCATACCTTCACCTTACTGCCTTCACCTTACTACCATTCTAAAACAAAAAATGCATTTGTAAATTCTACTGTAGTTACATTTACATTATTACATTACATTTACATTTAGTTATTTAGCAGACGCTTTTATCCAAAGCGACTTACAAAAGAGGACAATAGAAGTGATCAAAACCAAGAAAAGAGCAACAACATGCAAGCGATAAGACAAGTCTCGGTTAGCCTAACGCAGTACACATAGCAAGCTTTATTTTTTATAATAGAAAAAAGAAACCTAGTGGGATTTTTTAAAGACAAAAAAGTAGATAGAATAGAAAAAATAAAGCTAGTGTTAGTTTTTAAAGAAAAAGTAGCAGTTAGAGAATAAATATGCAATTGATAGAGGGTCAAGGGTGTGTGTGTGTGTGTGTGTGTGTGTGTGTGTGTTTTTTTTTAATAAAAAGAAGACAGATAGATAAAATAGAATTAGAATAGAGAGTGATAGAGTTAGAGGGTCAAATAAAGATGGAAGTGATGTGTTTTTAGCCATTTCTTGAAGATGGCTAAGGATTCAGCTGCTCGGATTGAGTTGAGCAGGTCATTCCACCAGGTGGGAACAGTGAATGAAAAAGTCAGTGAAAGTGATTTGGTGCCTTTTTGGGATGGCACAATAATGCGTCATTCACTTGCAGAATGCAAGCTTCTAGAGGGCACATAGGTCTGAAGTACTGAATTTAGGTAAAGGGGTGCAGACCCAGAGGTGGTTTTGTAGGCAAACATTAATGTCTTGAATTTTATGCGATTAATGTCTTGAATTTTAAGCTATTGGTAGCCAGTGCAAATTGATGAACAGAGGTGTGACGTGCGTTCTTTTCAATTCATTAAAGATTAATCTTGCAGCGGCATCTTGGATTAATTGTAGAGGTTTGATGGAATTGACTGGAAGACCTGCCAAAAGAGCATTGCAATAGTCAAGTCTGGACAGAACAAGAGCTTGAACAAGGAGTTGTGTTGCATGTTCCGAAAGAAAGGGCCTAATCTTCCTAATATTGTATAAAGCAAATCTGCAGGACCGGGCAGTTTTAGCAATGTGGTCTGAGAAATTCAGCTTATCAATCACAATTCCAAGGTTTCTGGCTGTTTTTGAAGGAGTTATGGTTGATAAGCCTAACTGGAAGGTGAAATTGTGATGAAGTGATGGGTTTGCTGAAACTACAAGCAGTTCTGTCTTAGCTAGCTTGAGTTGAAGGAGACGGTCCTTCATCCAGCAAGAAATGTCTGTTAGAGAAGAGAAGTGGTCCAAGAACTGAGCCCTGAGGCACCCCAGTAGCTAGATGTTGCAACTTGGATACCTCACTTCTCCACGATACCTTGAAGGAGAGAGTGGGAAGGGAGGGGGAAGGGAAGGGAAGGGAAGTGATGTGTGGCCAAGTATGGTGACCCATACTCGGAATTTGTGCTCTGCATTTAACCCATCCAAGTGCACACACACACAGTAGTGAACATGCACCTGGAGCAGTGGGCAGCCAATGCTGTGGGGGTTCAGTGCCTTGCTCAAGGGTCTCAACTCAGTCGTGGTATTGAGGGTGGAGAGAGTGCTAGTTATTCACTCCACCCACCTACAATCCCTGCCGGACCTGAGATTCGAACCCACGACCTCCAGGTTACAAGTCCGACTCTCTATGCATTAAGCCACGACTGCCCCTTAAAAAGAGGACAAACACAGAGACGACCGACCAACCGCCGTCGCCGTCGAGAGGTAAGACTCAAACCACTGGAGTGCGGTTCCTGAGATGCCTTTTCTCAATAGGGCTGACAACTCATGTTAGTTCATGTCAGATAAAAGAATTTGGATGTGGAAGTGCTTTGTGCTTTAATAAAAAAAAATATTTTGAATTTTTTTTTTTGGATGCTTGGGTCTAATGCAATACTAATGGTACAATATTAGATCTATATACTGTTATCTGCTATGTATGTACTGTAGCACTAGGACCCAGCTAACCACTGATGATTGTGCATCTGAAAACACGCTGAAGCAATCTACCCATGACATTAAAATCCTCCTTCTTAGTAATTTTTCTGTGGAGCAAACAGTTAAATTTAGCACTTTGCACAAACAGTTAACCAGTCTGGGTTATTCTGCGGGTTATCGGCTTGCACTAAATAAGGTTAAGAATAGAGTTCATCCCATAATAATCAGTCCAATACAGTCAAATATTCAGGTCACTTCACTGAACATATGCTCTGCTTATTATGATCTGGATGATATGAAATTTTGCTGTAGGCCTAGAAAATATAAAAATTGCCCATAGTTAACAAGAAAAAATATATCAAATATTATTTCAGAACAACATATATCCATAAGTGATTTATATGCACTTGAATCATGTACACAGTAACAGTAATATTTAGCAGCTTAGCAGATGGTTTCTAAAATTAGCTAATTCAGTATCACTCAGCTGAGAATGTAAAACACTGACAAATGGGGTCAGATGTATTTTACACTTGCTAAGACTAATTTGGTATAAGTCAATCTTAGATTTGAATGCAATCTTTACTTTGTACATTTTAAGCTTCACAAGCAATCTTAGCTTTTAGGATTAAATGATAAACACAAGCGATCCAGGCGATTGAAACGCTTTCAGTGGGAAGAAATTAGTGAGACTGACTGATTGCCTCACAGGCTTAAACCGTTTTAAATTCTCACTTAATATTTGCTTTTGAACTCACTATGCCTCTTAAATCTTTATTCCAAAATCTCTCATTATCTAATTTTGGAACAGCGACACGTCTTTGTGTAAAAAGATCATTATTTCAAAGTAGATATGGCCATATGAGCGACATCTGAGGTCTAATTTAACTTTGCCACCAGATAAAACTTGATCCTGACAGCTGAAACTATATCTGCAATTCTGGTTCTTCACTCATCAGGAAGATAAGTGTAAATGTGATTATCTCATGGCTGAATTTTTCAACACATCATTATCACTAAAGAGAATCAAAAGTTTTTAAATTTTAAACATTTTCAGCTGTTGCTGGATGACCATTTTAATCAAGTCAACAGCAATAACCACTACATTCCTGTATGAAAGTATTACATTTGTTGAGCCAATGTTATTTAATTTTATCTTTCCCTTGTGTAACACTTTTTAAACCATTATCTAGGGATAGTGATTCAATAAGCAGCTGTAATCTTATTAAAGCCACCTAATCGTATCCATAGCATTGAAATTCTGACCACTACAAGTGTCCTATCCGTGCCTTTGAAACCACAGCAACAAGTTCATGTCAGTCAAATTACTTGTTAACAAGCAGGGGAGATAAAGCCTCCTTATAGCAAAGAAAGACAAGTGCTGAGCTCTCATTCATATGTGTGCTCTTGCGGTGTAATGGACCCCATTATGCTGTAAACAGCTGGAGCCAATGAATGAGGAATATGAGTAGTTTATACAAATGGCTCATTTAAATGCAATAAACGACTAAAAGGGATAAATTGTACAAAGCAGAGAGGGGCACTGGCCCTAAAGTGCCCATTTTAGAAATTATTTGTTACATGCAGATAAACTGAAACCTTCAAGGGACCATTTAAAATGATACAGAAATAATTTGCATCCATAATCGCTTTTGAGGATTAATGACCGGGGACAATAACATTGCTTGTGCTTTTGGTCCTGCCTTGCTCTTTAAACAAAATTGGTTACACAGGTGTAAAAGGGTGGGTAAAAACAGACAAACGGTCATCTGGAACTGGGAGAGGGTGATGCTGAAGCATCAGTAACACCTCCCATCAATAAAGCTGACCTCAGCAAAGCAAATGGCTGATCGTTCTTTAAAACGATCCACATCAGAGAGAGTAGCAGATATATTTCAATCACTGCCATTCTACACACAAGTAGCACTTAATAGTCTCAGCTCAACTGAAATCTTATGAGCACATAAAAAAAAGATGAATACTGAAGGCAACATTTGCATAATCCTTTTACATGACAAATATGTGTCTCCTTAAAATGACAGTTCAACCAAAAATTCTGTCATCATGTTGTTCCAAGCCGTTATGACTTTCATTTTTCTGTGAAACAAAATGATATTTTCCCCAGAGATGATCTTTGTTCCATTCAATGCCATCTCCATATGTGTTTCACAGTCATTCTTATTTTAAAAGTAAATGATGACTGGATTTTCATGAACTATTCCTTTAAGATGCAATTATTTACTACACATAATGAGCACAGTACATCACCCTGTTTCTGCTTCACAGAGATTTCTAATTAACTCATCTACGAGATTTATGTTTGGCCTGTTGAATCTGCGCACATTTTTTCACCTCGCGCGCGCTACAGTCCTTCCTCAGATCATCCCCTGCTTCATCCCATAATAATCAGAAACACAGTTAATAAGATCTAGGTCAGGGTAAAAAAATAATGTGTTTCCAACAAGCGATTTCTTGCAATTTGCGGATTCGTTCAACTATCAAAATGTTTGCTCTGTGATTAAAAAAAATAAAGAAAGAAAGAAAAAGAAATGTAGTGGCTCATGAAAATGAACTTTAATATAGAAAACATCTAATCTAGCAAAAGTGAGGAAACAGGTCATAATTTTTCTCACTTATGTTTCTAATCTAAATTCTCTCGTTTATGTTGTTGAAGATATTTCATTATCGACTTTGCATCTTTGATTCATACAGTGCGAGCATTCATTCATACAGGCATAATCATACATGCTTTGAAACGGCTTCTTTTTGCGTCCTTAAGATAAATAAACCTGCAGACAAACCCGTGAACAAACCAGACCCGAAACAGACCTAGACAGCCCCTGTGAAGGCTGAAACGAGGAGATCAGCAATGCTGCACCTTTCATGAATGAATAACCTCGATCAGAGAGACAGATATTTGAACCATATGCCAATAATCAAACATTTTAGGAATATATGACAGATTACACCTACCGTTGCTGATGCTGAGCTGTGCGTATCGTGCTTCGAGAGCGCGCACACAGACACGCGAGAGCGCGAGGGGGAGTGGGTGTGGCCTATGAGCCTGTATTCAAGTACATACTACTGAGAAGGTGACACTTGAAGAATGAGAAATATGCAACGTGATAGCATGTAAGTGTACATTTCTGTGTCAGTTTTAATTGAACCATGAATATATATGAATCTATCTATCTATCCATCTATCTATCTATCTATCTATCTATCTATCTATCTATCTATCTATCCTATCAGTTTGTACAAATACTCAAGCAATTCAATTCAATTTATTGTCTAGTGTTCATTCATTACAGTTTGCTACCTGATCAATAATACCAAATAATAATAATAATAACCTGAAGATTACAAAACACAGTCCAAATCTCTCTTGAGTCTTGCTGGAGTTTACACACTAACATTTAAACTTAAAGGGATAGTTTACCCAAAATTGAAAATTCTGTCATTAATTACTCACTCTCATGTCGTTCCAAACCCGTAAGACCTTTGTTCATCTTCAGATCACAAATTAAGATATTTTTGATGAATTCTGAGAGCTCTCTGACCCTCCCATAGACAGCAATGTAATTACCACGATCAAGGTCCAGAAACGTAGTAAGGACATCGTTAAAATAATCCATGTGACATCAGGGGTTCAATTTTAAGAAGCTACGAGATTACTTTTTGTGCGCAAAGAAAAAAACAATGACTTTATTCAACAATTTGTCTCCTCTGCCTCACGCTGGCGCCATTTTGGAGAGTATCCACTGAACATAAACAACGTACGCTGTTCTGTGTCAGCTGCGCCACACGGATACGTTTTCTACGTTGTTTACGCTTTGATCTGAACGAAAACAACATATCCGCGTGAAAAAGTAATCTTGTAGCTTCGTAAAATTCCAGTTGAACCCCTGATGACACATGAATTATTTTAATGATATCCTTGCTACGTTTCTAGACCTTGATCGTGGTAATTACATTGCTGTCTATGGGAGGGTCAGAGAGCTCTCAGAATTCATCAAAAATATCTTATTTTGTGTTCCGAAGATGAACGGGTATTGGGTAACACTTTAGTACACGGACCAATTCTCACTATTAACTAGTTGCTTACTAGCATGCCTGTTATTAATATATTGGCTGTTTGTTAGTACTTATAAAGCACTTATTCTGCATGACCATATTCTACATAATCCTACCCAGTACCTAAACTTAACAACTACCTTACTAACTATTAGTAAGCAGCAAATTAGGAGTTTATTGAGGCAAACGTCATAGTTAATGGTTTGTAAATAGCGAAAATTGGACCTTAAAATAAAGTGTGACCGAATATTGTTTCCTCCTATTTAATAAATCACTTTCAATATTGTAAAAACCAGCTCTTCAACATATCGAGAGGATCTATTCACAAAACTTTATGACTATTTGACAGAGCAGGAAAGCAAAAATTTCCACTTAGCACCATAATATCAAAATAAATATTGTAAAATAGTTTGACATACTATAACAGCTCAAACAGTTCTATATTTTTCAGCCTCGGGTGCTCTAATGGTCAAGAATGACTAGGATGGGCCATTTAGCAGTTTATATACAGCTGATCCCAGACCGACAGCTGCAGAGAAAGACTGCCAAAATCTGACCCATTAACTGCACTCCATCAGCATTCTCTCGCAGACAGTCTGCCGGACTCTGACCACCTCTTTGACAGTGAGAACGCAGAATTGTGTTTACAGTAAGAGAGTGAGCATGCTGTCAGATCCGGAGATTAAAACTAACAAGAATATTTCTACTACATTAAAAACTAAACCAAATTTAGATATAAATATGAGGAAAATGACAATTTATGGTTTTAATTGAAGGAGTGTGTTTTTAATAGCTGGAGGTGATGAATGCTTCTAGCTGCTACAAAAATGGTTTACATTTGTTAAATCTAATTTAAATTGATGCTATTACAAGATTATAAATAGACACTTCCAGATATATCCTAAGCAACTGTTCAAAGCAGTCTGGCTGCCGCGCCCTTACTGCTAGACAGCCTGTGTCCATCTCTTGAATTATCTTAGTTATTTCATACTTTCAATACAGTCCCATGACAACAGCTTGCTCTTACTAAATGGTAATGCATTAGCACTTTACCGTAAGAGAAAATTTAGATGGAAAACGTCCTTCTGCAAGCACTTCAAATGGTCAAAATTCTTTATAGACACTATTTTTATGCTCCAGACCCTAACAGTAGGGAATGCTGGTTTTGCTTACTACAACAATAACCCCCCGTCTTTCCTAAGACTTTTGCTCCAGAGTCTGGGCATGGGCTCAAGTTTCACCGTGGTGTGTGTGGTGCAAGATCCAGTCCTGCAATCAATGCCACCATCAAGCAGACTGGAGTCGCCTGAGCAGCATGCTGACACGCAGTGTTCATGTGCAGACTGCAGGGGTATAAAAGAGCACAATCAATAGCGCATCCTGAATTATTAATCAACACTAGAAAACACACCGGACCCTTGAAAAAGCCCTCTCTGCTTCGGCTTCATAAGTGAAGAGATTTATAGTCTTATACGGTATAATGTCTAAGACAAGATTTGCATTTACTGTGCTAACGTTAAGGTGAGATAATCACAAATCAACACTTCCCTTAACAGCTCAAGTTTCAGTGTCAAGTTTCAGTGTCTGTGAAAATCAGTTCCATGTTCAGTGTTGTACATCTCCAAGATTAGATTTTGCAGTAACAAGTATGTTACTTGGACATATGATTTTAACATCCAATGTCCAATTTTATGATTTCATAAAAAATCCTTTACATATAAAACTGTCACTGGGGTGGTACCCTTTCTGTAGAAACAAATATTCATATTTTATGTACCAATATGTACTTTTGGTAACACTTTAGTATAGGGACCAATTCTCACTATTAACCATGCTTATTAGCATGCCTATTATTAAAATATTGGCTGTTTATTAGTACTTATAAAGCACATATGCTGCATGACTATATTCTACCCAATACCTAAACGTAACAACTACCTTACTAGAATATTAATAAGCAGCAAATTAGGAGTTTTTTTTTTTTTTTTTTTGAAGCAAAAGTTGTAGTTAATGGTTTGTTAGTAGCGAGAATTGGACCTTAAAATAAAGTGTGACCGAACTTTTAAAGTACTATTATCTAACTTTAAGGTAGTAATACACAGCTTTAAGGTACTAATATGTACAATTTAGGGGTAAGTAAGGTACAAAGATAAATATCACTTTAAAAAAGAGAAGTTATTAATAAAACAAAAATAACTGGATTCTTTTTTTACTTCAAAATGTAATGTTTAATTTAATGTGCTACTTGTATTACTTGTGAAACATACTAGCAATTTCTCAGTGAATTGTTTCTACATTTTTTATGGAAAAATTATGGAACAAATAGCTTCAACTATGAACTAATTGCATTTAAACTTACATTACATATTATATAAGGTTAAATCTTCATAAAGTGTAAAAGCCATTGAATTAGAATGCAGCGTCTCCTCGTCTTTCTATCAGTGCAGAGGGGATTGCAGTTGCACCTCTGATAGACTCATTGCTCATTTTTATCCGCCCTGTCAATTTCCTCTGGTTACTGACTTAATTATGTTCTGAGCATCACATAGAAACTCATGCAATTAAGTCTCAACTGCATATTTGGAGGCTTTTACAACCAAACATGCTACACATAAGGGCTATTACAGCAGTGAGCTGTGGTCGCAGTCATTGATGTGCGGCATGTTGCTGAAAAATCTAAATGAATTGAACAATGCCTAAGACAGCTGGGGCCATGGTGACCATTCCAGCCTCCTCCCTGCTACCTCTAGGGAGGTAAAGGGATCTGTAACGATTGTTCAAGGACCCATCCATCTGTATCGGTTGTAAAATCCCCAGCTGAAGTTTCAAGAGGCAACCACTCATAAGGGAATAGCAACACATATGGGAGGTCTATAATACACTTTCATCATATTATTTCAGAATCAATACAGTAATTTTATATACAAAATATATATATTTTTTGTAATAACATGCATTACATTTTTTTTTTAATTTACTTAATGCATTGGTCTAAAGAATTCCTGACCTCTATTCACTTGTCCTGGAGTTTATTCAGTTGACATGTTGCCAGAGGTTCCTTTCATGTCTCATCTCTTGCCCTTTTCCTCTTGAGACAGAGGTCGTATGGGAATTCAGCAGCAGCACTTAGAAGCACAAATCTTGCTCTCCTGCTTAGAACATGCAGGCTTTCTTTTCAAAATGAATGTAATCTATTTATTAAAAAACATTTTAATGGCCTCACACGAGTCAATGTTGCTACAGTGAAAACCTGCTCCGTACTGCTTTGTGTAGCTATGAAATGGCAGAAGTCTAATGAAAGAGCAAATAAATAAATATGACTGGTTGTAAATAAATATGAACCTCTGGCTCTCGCATATGTGCTGTTATATATTAAAATATCCGGCATATTTGTATTCACACATTTAATATAAGGAAATTTCCTTAAATAAACCAATAAATCAATCAATATCAATCATCAATCAATAGTATAGTATAGTATAGTATTATGGCTTTATTATTTTCAAAGTTTTATGACTGTTATTAAATCATCTGGCATATTTTTATTCATACGTTTAATATAGGGAAATTTACTTCCTACAAACAAACACATAAATAGTATTATGGCTTTATTATTTTTTAACATATTATGACTGGTTACATATTAAATCATCTGGCATATTTTTATTCATACATTTAATATAGGGAAATTTACTTCCTACAAACAAACAAACAAACAAATAAATAAATAGTATTATGGCTTTATTATTTTTAAAGTATTATGACTGGTTATGTATTAAATCATCTGGCATATTTTTATTCATACATTTAATATAGGGAAATTTACTTCCTACATACAAATAAACAAACAAATAAACAAATAAATACTGTATTATGGATTTATTATTATCAAAGTATTATGACTGGTTATATATTAAATTATTAGACTTATTTTTATTCATTTATTCAATATAAGGAAATTTACTTCCTACATACAAATAAATAAATAAATAAATAACTATTGTATTATGGATTTATTATTATCAAAGTATTATGACTGGTTATATATTAAATTATTAGACATTTTTATTCGTATATTCAATATAGGGAAATTTACTTCCCACAAACGAACAAATTAATAAATAAATAAGTGACTGGTTATATATTATTATATAAAGAAGCAAATGTAAAAAACGCTCTTATTCATGTGCTTAAAACCTTGCATTAACTAAAAGTCACTCCGTTTTATGCTCTGACATTTACAAGCAGTCAGCCATGATGACACTGCACTCACGTCCTGATCAGTATTCCAAGCACAGCTGCAGGAGTGGCAGACCAGCCGTAATGAGCATGCTCAGCCCTCATCCATCATCTTCCACTGCTGGCTAAAACAATGAAAGTGATTTCTGTACAGAACAGAGCAACAGTGACTGCCACCTGTCAGAGACCAAGGTGAAGTGGAGGAAGCCACTCTGTGTACTGTGAGAAGTGGGAGCTGCATGCTCCCCTGTTCTCATTACAGAAAGTTTTGTTTTTTTTCACACTCATGCCTTTCAGTTCCTATCTCAAACACATTGTAAACAAAACCAGTAAGTCAGCCTGCAGATATAGATGACAGGTGGCAGGATGTGAACTAGTACATCTCTCACTGAGAATATGGGCATTATGATAAGCTGCATCTATGGAATAATGGAAGGTACAGAAGAAATGAAACACTTGAAACGCTGTGTGGGTGCAGCAGTTTTGCATTTTTTCATTATTATTCTTGTCAAGCATCTAGGATGGGTATGCTTTTTATGGTTTGTGAGATAACCGGGTGAAATATCCACCTTGTAACCTGATAATCAATACAGGAGTTCATTACTGATAGAAGACAGTTTCGTGACTAAGCATCAGATGATACTAAACAATACTAGCAGAAAAATCCTCAGTTTATAGAGACAAAGACGTTGCTATCAAGTAAAAAAGGCAGGCTCTGTGAAATAAAAAAGAGATTCTTATTGTCAAGATTCTCTGAACTGAAAAAAGCAGCAGCTTTTTGCCTGGAAGCCAGAATTAGAGGTAATAGTAGTGGACAGGTGTTCACAGTGAGGCTAGTTCACTTCTAGACTAGGTCAAACTATGATACTGAATGAATGCAGGGACTCTGTCCAAGAAATTCACTGAATCATTGATGAATGAGCCAGACTTACCTTTGGTTTACCATCAATGTATACCCAACTGAATGCTTTCAAAAGCAAATATTTCTCTGTTGTACTTCAGTGTGGTTTTCTTTCAAAAGGTTTCATTTTTAGTTCAGATTCCTAGTCTTCAGGAAACATAACACAGTTAGCAATGTGGAAAAAAAATGACCTGATTTGTTTAGCCTGTCCGAGATCACAGATGAGATGAACAACATTGTTTATGCTTCTGATTCTGATTCTGAACAAAAATAGCCTAAAATAAAAATATAAGAAGGAATAGCTTTAATTAAATCTTATTCTCTGTATGCCAGACTTAAAGCAACAGTGACTGACCTCTAATGAGCAAGTTCAAACTGCATTTGGAGCCACAAAGTTTCCTTGGTCCCAAATGCTGTTTGAACCTTGTCTTTTGAGGTTGCTGGACTGTAGAGATCAGTGGATTGGCACTTTGCCGGCTTTCAACAAAGTCTGCCCTTGAGAGTGAGAAAAAGCCTCTCTGGCTTCAAAGCATTTTTGTTCCTCAGTGACGGTGGAGCATTATATCATTTTATCTGTCCAGCCCTTATTCAGAGAGCTAATTGCATCTTTCACTTGAGTGCACACGGCAGAATAGCATTTGCCCTCACAGAGCTTGGGGAAATCATTAAAACAATGGCTTGTCTTAACAATAACTTAATAATTGGCCACTTTTCATAGAATTTATTTAACATATGGTATAGATACTATTTTATATTTTTTAAATATTTCATTTCAGTTTTAGTTATTTTAGTACATCAAGTTAAAAGAGGAAATATTGCTTTGGTAACTATAGCTGAAATAAAATAAAAAATAAAATAAAATGAAATAAAATCATTTAACATTTATTTCAAGTAAAAAAAAAAAATGTATTTTATGGTTTTAGTTTACTATAATAACCCTGATCAACAGAAAGCTCTCTGCAGCTGCATTAGCCCTTGAACAATACATTTAACAATGATATGGTCCTATTTGATGTCCTGACATGCAAGTGGATAAAAGACAGCATTTAAATCTCAGCGTGGTGCTGAAGGAGTTAAAGCATCGCACCAGCAAGCACTCTGATCTATAAGCCCATTATAGACTCCACTATACACTGATAGGGTCTCACATGGACTGCTTGTCTTTTGAATAGAAAGAGGTGGAGGAAATCATTTGGAAGATATATAAGATATTATTATCAATACTATTATCCACTGGTAAAGAATAATAGAGAAGGGACTGGTGATTAATTCATGCAGCGATAGATAGGGAGTCAGCAGTCACATATGAGGAACCATATGGCATAAGGCAGGCTAACAGAGAATTTAGATTGAAGCCATGACGTACAACACCACAGAATGGAGATATTAAGAAAAACAAGAAAAATATGTGACGAAGTGAGTGATAGAGTGACCATGCAGTGTATGCATTCTTGTGCATGCAAGCATGTGTGTGTGTGTGTGTGTGTGCTGGTATGCCACGCTGCAGAGGAAGTAAATTTAGATTTAATGCTTTATTCTCTTTAGCTTCATATCTGCTGATGGTTGCAGTGTGCAGCATAGCATGTTGTAATCAGCTGTGCTGCTCAGAAATGTCAACAATTTAGATACAAAAAGTGCAGAAAACAGCAAATGTTATGTTCTTTATAATAGATAAAATAACGTTAAGTTTGAATGTTAAAGAAAAGTTCAAAGATGAAAATTTGTTGAAAATGTACTCATTCTCAGGCCATCCAAGATGTAGATAAGTTTGTTTCTTCATGGAAACATATTTTGATAAATTTAGCATTACATCACTTGTGAAATCCAATGAAAATTCATTCCTCACACATAAAAATCCACTGATTTGCTTTTTAAAAAAAAAAAAAAAAAAAAAAAACTGTTTTGGACTGTTTTTGCTTATAAACAGTGCTTGACCTTTTTATATTTCTCTCTTTATTCATATAAGATGACTTTTCACTAGAGAAAGTAATATTGTGGACTGAGGATTTGTATTTTAGCCAGACGCAACAGTTTGAGGTTAAAAATGCAATGGCTTGTTTCATGGATTGATTGATGCAAACATGCAGCTTTTTGCTTCACAATACATTAACTGATGGATTGTAATGTTTTTGTCAGCTGTTTGTACTCTCATTCTGACGGCACCCATTCACTGCAGAGAATCCATTGGTGAGCAAGTGATGTAATGCTAAATTTCTCCAAATCTGTTCTGATGAAGAAACACTCATCTACATCTTGGATGGCCTGAGGGTGAATAAATTGTAAGCAAATTTTCATTTTTTGATGGGCTATTCCTTTAACCACACACAACTTTTTTTAAAATGTAATTATTATATAACTCAAGTACTACTGATTTAAAATCCTTATTCTTTTACACATATAAAAGGACTTAATAAAATTCACAAGTTTAACATATATAACAGACATAATCTCAGGAGTGTCACTCTATTCCACTCATATAGCTGTTCCAGATAGGCTTTCAGTCTGTGTATTGCCTGGCAACATGCAAAGCTTGTTGCTTTCGTTTCCTATGGAACAATATTCATCGGCAGAAAAGAGATATGCAAACTAACTGGTGACATACTGATCTAAATCTTGCTTAATTATGAATTATAAACATCCTTGAAGCACAAGAACAGATAACGGGTAAAAAAACAACAACATCCACACACACTTCAAACTGCATAGCATTTACCACATACAAACATTAGTAGCTTATTGTCAATGCAAACAGAGCCACGCTGACTTGAATCAGAACATTTATGAAGGAAATAATTAGGTTAAAATAAACAGACTCCATAATTGACCGTGCTGGTCCGTGCATTTACAGAATGCTGCCATTTCATTGGCTGTGAGAGCTCAGGTGGGTTTGCCAGGGCAACCTCAGAGGAAGCCTTACATCAATGCAATCAGGGTTTGACATTAACACCCGCCAACCCACCAAATGTGGGTAAAAATCAGCTGTGGTGGGTAACACTGTCAAATCACAAGCCAATTCGGCGGGTTACTTTTCGTAAGTTATGTTCACTCATTAATTTCTTGGGGAAGTTTATGCAAGCTAAATCTGCACAGGTTTAGCACAAATACTGAACTTGTGAGACATCATGACATTATTGAGTATATTGCAAAAACCAAACAAACAACCCCCCCCCCAAAAAAAACAGAGTGCTGATGAAGCCTAATTAGAATTTAGACTGCGTTCTTTCACAGCATGATTCGGTCAATTAATAGGGCCTACGCATTAAGAATGAGGGGCAGAAAATGTATATATTTATATCAATGCATACAGTTAATCAATATCGCATGAAGAGTGCCGTTTTTTTCTTAAAAAATCAGCATCGTTACAAATGTGATATTGATTTTATGCAACAGTTCAATAAACAATAAGTCAATATCAAGAGACTCACGTTTTAGATACCATATTGTCTGTTTTTGCTCTATTTCGCCAACAAACACATTCCAAATAGTCACAGCAATGTTTTGCGTCTCTGAGCAACATGACGGTGTTTCGTTCCTGAATGAATCAACCGTTTAAATGATTCGGTTCAATCGCAATGACTCACTTATTAACACTGACTTGCTGCCACCTACTGGCGATTTTAATTTCACATTTAAAGTATCTTTTCATTTTGTAAATAATTTCAAATATCAGTTTTCAACATTCCATGTTTAAAATATTAAAACATTATTTATGCATTTGTAACTGCAGGTTAAAGGATTCCATGTCCCATATTCCATATTCCATGAATTAACATGTGTAAATACATCTAAATGCCACTTCATATGCAACTTCTGCAAAGATTAATTTTCTTGATACTGATTTCATTTGTTTAATGAGAGCCTAAATTTATTATTATTATAATTGACTGATTAAATGTAAGAATTTGACTCGAAAGATGATGCACACTTTTAGAAAAATGGCTTTATAAAAGTAAAAATGCCAATAAAAGGTAAAAATCAATTTAAACTTATTGGAAAAGATCAATTTCTACCACTGCTGTGAACTGATCGCCACACAGAATATGAAGAATATCAAAAACTTTAGGAGTCAGCTGTTCATGGTAGTCCTTAAGATATTAGCACAATAACACACTCAGCAAAATATCATCTAATTATCTTTATCAATAAAATCCCAGAAAATATTGAGATATTATTTTTTTTTGTCAATATCACACACCCCTGGTACTAACACAAAATTATTTGCAACGGTTGCTTTGTCACGTACAGTGTAGACAGCCTCAAGCTGTTGATTTATTTGCGGAGGTTTTTTTTGTTGTTTTATTTATTTATTTATTTATTTATTTATTTATTTTTGGCTAGTAGAAGTTATGAATGGCCGGTAACTTAAAAATTTAGTAGCCAAATTGGCTGGTGAGTGAAAAAGTTAATTTCAATCCCTGAATGCAATATAATCTTTCTCGCTGTGATTTCACATAACTGTAGTTTCACACTCACCTTCTCACCTTCACATAATCTATTAGCTGTCAAATGGCAGGAAGCTACCTGCTATCACAAATACTGTGATTCTGACAGAGTAAACAGACCATATGTTCTGAATCTCGCAACATTAGGTGTTTCATAGGCCAGAAATGGCACGAATGCATTTACAAAGCAATTACAACTGTATAATAATTTATACTAGGGGCTGAGGTTGGTCTGTGCAGGCAGAAATCACTTTAATGCAGTATTGCACCTTTACGCTGAGTTTTAAGCAGGCACAGAGCAGCTTTAATTTGGCAGTGTAAACACACCTTTATACATTTTGAAGTATTCAGCATTGTACACTTAAAAAAAGAAAAATCAATCAAAAATCAATAAATAAGCAAACACACATAGCTACCAGACCTCACATCATATGCTGCTGGTAAAATGGTAAATTAAATTTTTATAATTTTTTGCAAAAGCTCATTCATCATCTTTCCGAAACTTTAATAACTGACCTTTCACCTCTGACGAGAACTGGGCAGAGTGTCTTGCTTCAAAGAGCTTCAGTTCCTTATTCAAGTCACAAATGGTCAAATCAACATCCCATGACAGGATCCCTGTTCGATGCACATTTAATAAATCAATAGCACACAATGCTGAAATGTCACAAGATAAACAATATCCTACACAAATGTTAAACAGAGATTTCCCATTGAAATCGCTGCTAAAAAATACACTGTAAAAAATTAAAATAATAACAAAGATTATAGGAATATACGTTATAATAAAATCCTATTCCAGTTTTTCAACATTAAAATATCACGTTTAATTCAACACGTTACTTGCTGTTTCTTTGTAATTACTTGTGAAATTTACTGGCAATTTCTGAAAGAAAATTGTTTCAGTGATCAAATATCCTCTCTATATGCATAAAAATCACGTCTGTTTGGTTCATGTGTGATTACTGAACTCTTCATGCTGACCCAAAGGTAGAAAACTCAAAAGTTTGCGACTCACCCTGTTTAATGTGTTCTTTCACAGAATCAACCTGGTGATCTGATGAAATTTCTCCAATCACAATAAGCATATAGTATCGCGTCTGGCAGAAAGGAGGACCGACACACCGCTGCTGTCCAAGGTGCTGAATAATCTCGCGCTTCTCCTGAGGACCTACAGCAGCATCTCCTAGCGGCATTTCCATGGTAACTGAATCTGGAACTCAGGGACTTCTTGCATTTCCATGACAACTGCAGCCACCAGCCCACTCCGCGAGGCGGGATTAGAGGAGGAGCGGAACGAGTGGCTCGGAAAAGACGTCCTGCCATTGGTTTTCGGCTGCCAACAAACGCTTGCATTTCATCATGACAACTTTGCTATCAATAATGTATTCTGAGATACTTGGAGAGAAATAGTTGTTTACGCTCCATCTGCAAATGACTTTTCCTTATGCCAAGATAATTGGATGTAATCCAGAATAAATTAATTCCCAAAAACTGATGTTTTCGCGACAACCACAGCCAAGATTTTCTCTTACTATAATCATATATTTTGTGATCAGTAATCAATGAATCTTTTTATCTTTTGTTTTTGTGCCAGGAGATTCAGATATCTTGGAAAGTCTTTGTTCCTTTGTTGTTCTAATTCTAAACAGATGCACCAAAGATGCAAATTCTCTCTGCTGTAACTTAATGTCAATGTGAGAAGATTAAAGTTAAGATTTGGCTTTTGTAAATCACATACACGACATGCGATCCGAAGATTATTCTCCATAAAACATTAATAATGAGCGACATATGAGATTTACTGAAATGTGCAATGTCTAATGCACTGCGGAGGAAATACGATCTTTAAGCACATCTCACAGGATTTGGTCATAGTTTGGCTTTTACTGGCTGATATCTGATATTTCTCTGGTCATGAGTCAGCATCCTTTAAGAGGTTTACTGCAAAGTCCTTATTGCAGTGACTAGAACATGAAGAGAAGGATTGTATACCGCCCTCTGCTGTTTACTTCAAAGCACAAACAATATTTTACATTATTGCCTTCACTGATTTTATGCTAGGAACCATTTTATAAGAAAAATAAAAGCAGTCATATTCAAATATACACAGTCGTACTTTACAATACATATTTTACTTTGCTGGTTTTGCACTTATTGATAACATACAAACAGTTACTTTCTTGTTACAAGTGACCTCTTCTCCCTATTATGTACCATTGTTTGTATTATTTCCAAAAGTCAAATGATTGTGTTCTCTGGACAATCTCCTCAGCTAGCTGTTAGATTACTTACAATATGCTCAATATTTTGTACAAAGTAAATTTCTGGTCTCATCTGATATATCCCATTTTTCGATGGCTCACTGCTTACTGGAAAATTTCACATGTTCTCGTAAGTTATTTTGAATAATGTATTTTTCTCACCACACTCATATACTGGTCAGTTTTATGTAGTGCTCTTAATATCATTTACTATCGATTACCTTTACTCCACTAAGACATTGAACTCTGCAGCTCCTTCAGGATTTGAGCTTTGTTTGTAGGACTTCTTGTCTTGGCTACTTGTTTGGTTGAGCGTGTCATTGTGTATTATTTATATTATTTTAAAATTTGTATTATTTATATTATTTATTTTTTTGTAGAATGCTATGTAGTCATAATGTCAGCAGCCACCCAGCTTGGCCACTTCTGATCACCCTCCAACTTATTTATTATGCAGTGACAAGGTTCAAGACTTCTTCATTTTTGCTCCTCATCAATGGCCCTAATGCTTTAACAGACTTACTATACCCCATACCTGTTTGCTTTAATGACCCTTTTTGTCCTCTTTTTAAAATAATCATTTAATATTTTCTACACGCTACTTACAGGCTAATCTGAACATGATTTGGGTATTCTCTTCTACATGTCAGGGTAACTGTCAGTAAGGTGATCTCTGTGTTGTAATATCTGGCAAGAGTCAAAGGCATTTTTTCGTATCCTTTCTTAACATTCACTGCTTTACATGAGGAAAAAATCTCCAGATTAAATACCAACTATTCCATTTTATGGATAAAGCGTAAAATGTAATAGTTGGTGTTTCATTTTTGTTAATCTGGAGTTTTCAAATGAAATCTAATAGACCCGTTATAAACATAAATCAGTGAAAAAAAAACCCCCACTATCATTTGGCTCTTTAGTATTCCTGTGTGTTTTGAAATATGTTCCTATTAATTACCATGCGCGCGCATATCAAAAGATGCCAAGGCACAGTCAAGTGACACCCATGTATCCCACACACACCCCATCATCTTCATAGAGATAATCGACTCGCACAACCTTTCCTTTCCTTTCTTCCTGCTTTCTTCCAGAAACAGACAAGCCTGCGGTTTAGCACAGGATCAGTTTTTCAGGTAATGGGCTCATTTTTGTAAGCTGTCGCCGTCGCTGTGACTTGCATTTTGTGCTTCCAGCGCGATGCTTTGTGACCGGTGGACGAAGCGATTTAATAATCTGCTATAAAGGCGTGTGTGTTAGTCCAATATAACAATGGTTCCTCGCGCGAGCACACAGTGTCGAGAGGATAACGCGTCGTTGTATATTACCCGATGCAGAGACGCCAGGGAATATTAGCGGTCATGTGCTTGATAAGAAATGTGGTGTTTGAGGGATACGTAAAAATATTATTTCGGAAACGCCAAAAAGGCTGTAGTAAACAGCCATCAATCGTTGCTATCGACATCTCATATGTTTGCAGGCGCTAAACCAATGAAATGCATGATGCGCCACAACACATGATGATGATCAACACAGGACTAAAGCAGGTTTATGGGTCATTCCATCAAACTGATGCTGTTTCCTGTTTAATAAGGACATTTCTGGAAGATTTAAAACATTCTGTTAGACAAATACTGCATGCCTTCATAACATTAAATGAATGCATTTTAAGATATGCTGAAATGTAATTATGACAGGGTTAATTTAACATACAAGCCTTGTGCAAGGTGCTTCTTAGTATCTGAATTATGATATTTCTTCAGATCCTCTTTTTAATGTGTTGTAACTTATTATGCATGTAAAAAAACAGCAAGAAACTGAAAAAAATCAGTTTTGAGAATAGGCCAAAATAGGCATCTTCATGATAAAAATAAAAGGAAAAATAAACAAAGTGACTGGATTTCATTGGATGTATTAAAAAAAAAACATATAGCCTATAGGAATATAATAAAAATGGAAATCAACAATGTGAAAGTTATTTTTTAAAACAAATATATATATATATATAAAAGTCACAAATGGCACCTGGTTTGTAATGAAAAATATGATTTTTAATAATTAAAAAACCTACTACAGATAACTAAAGAACCAGCTTTCTAAGGAAACCAAGTTTGTTCAGTTTATTAATATGCATGTTATCATTACTGACAACGTTGTAATAATAATATTAATAATGACAATATCAGCTTAAAACTCAAAGAGGATCTCCAATATCTTAACAAAATAAAAAAACTTATCGCAGGATACCTGACTTACCTCAAGAGATTTTAGCTTACTACTGAGCTAACTGCAATCAAAGGTATCCAGTGATTTATCTCTTGTAAACTGAAAGTTGATTTTGTTTTTATTAGGGCTCTGCTTTTAGTGGGCGTGTTTTGATACAGTATACTTTGCTTTGTATCAATGGAGGTTGGATAAATGGCTGAAGCAAGTTGAAGCAAACCTTTTAATTCAAGAAACCCATTAATAATAATACTTTTACAATTTTAGTTAAGTTGTGTCTTAATTTAAGGGTTTTTGTGCAATCGTAAATAAAACACGAAAAGATCCACTGCGGCCTTAACATCTGCGAGTACAAAACCCCGCCTTACGCGTCTCTCTCGGCCAATCAAAACACGATTTCTGGTTGTTCGGGTGAGCCAAGAACTTTCGTGCCCAATCAACGGCGAGTATTCCTGCAGGGTTTTTGCCGCGAAGTAAAAGCTTTCGCTAAGGTTAGGCTGTGAAAGTATACAGAAGTTCTGTACGTGCACTGTAAAATGAAACACGCTCGCTGAGATGGATTAACGCCTACCAGGGATCCAGCAAGTAAGATCGCTACTTTTTTTTCCCCGCTGTGTTTTACAGGAAAGGATGCTTTCTTTTCGGGTTATAGTTGCAGTGCTTGTTAGCTACCTGCATCATGCGCACTCTCTCCGTGATACAGCTGTGCAGTGGCTTTTCGTGGGAAAATGCCCTGTGTAAATAATCCACGTGTTTGGCTGTTTGAGTTTTAGCAGTTCGTTTGTGCATTTCGTGGTGTTCTTTGGTTGCATAGATATTAGTTTTGGGATAATTTGCATTGAGTTCTCTCGTAGTCTCGTGCAATCAGGCAGCAGGAGATCTCGCGATTAAAGATCGCCGTTTGTGTAAATTAAATGAAATTGAGGTTTTATGTACAACTTCTTGGTAAAACTTGTTCTAAGATGCATGAAAGTATTACACTAATACAACAAACAAACAAACAAAAAGAAAAAAAAACGAGCAAGATTTGAAGGAAAATATGAAACACACACACACACACACACACACACAAAAGTAGGATAACACTAAAATAGTGAATATTCTGACATAGAAGAGCATAATTTTGTCTTTCTACTATGTTATGCTAGCAAAAGTGATTTACATTAAAAGCTGCAGAAGTAAATTCTCTTTTCATCACTGAATTATTATTTTCATGTTTACCAATGTAAATCTGCTTTGAAACAAGCTGTATTGTCAAAAACACTGGCTTGACTAAAGCTGAAACTTTAAAATACTTTCAGAAAATCAAGAGGAACCACATGACCAGCCTTTTTCTTGGTGTTGACAGAATTACTGATAATAACAAAAAAGTGCAATAATATGCAAATGCTTTACAATGCATAAACATAAAAAAATACATCTAAACAAAACCCTTCCAAACACCTAACCTTATTTAGTTTATATTATGAAATCATGTACTTATATGCATCAGTCGTCTAACCCTCCTGTTTAATCTCTGTGTATGTAGACATCTGCTAACCCTGTCCCATCCTTATGGATCCTGGTGAGCGTGATCTTGATTCAAGTTTTCCTCAGACAGAAAACCCCTGCCTCATAGTTGAGGACTCCCAGCCTGACAGCGTGGCCCTGGAGGACGATCCTGACACCAGCTACTGCGCCCTTCTCGCCCGCCGCCTCTCTAACCTGCAGCCCACATCACAAAGCCCTGTGCTGGTGAGACATCACAAGCCGTAACAGCGTATGTGTGTGTGTTTTCTATAAAGACTCTGTGAAAGTTGATATTGAGTCGTCATGTCTTTGCAGGAGCTAATTTCTTCCCCTACTAAAAGTCGTTTACAAAGTGACAGTCAGACTGATAAAAGTGACACTGCAGTCCACTCAGGTGAGTAAATGAACTTATGAACTTATGAGATTTCACTTATTATTTGTTTACTGAAAAAGGGTTTTTGATTTGTTTCAGACAATTTGCAGTCCAACCTGGGTTCAGCAGCTACAGAGCATAGTCAGGTTTTTGAAGCTCACTCTTATCCTATTTCAAAAAGGTACTAAAAAATATGAAGCTGATACTGAGCTTTTACATTTCCATGCAGAGAGAAATATTTCATTTTACTAAAAAGCTTTAATTTTGTTTTTATCTGCTATCTTTGTAATTGTGCAGAAGTGTTACTGAGCACATGGAGTCTGAGGCAAACTCCACCACACACTGTACAGAGACACATGGTAAAATTTCAAAACAATATATGCATGCATGTCTGTGTTATTGTGTACTATTGCAATATTTATTAATATTTTGAATTAGCATTGAATTAGCATTTTCCATTTTCACTTTAGTTTTTCATATTTTTTGTGCTTTTGTGTTTTTAATTAGTTTTGTATATTTCTATTTAGCATTCATTTATTTTTATTTCAGTTGTAGTTTTAGTGATTTTAGTACTTTCATTTTACATTTATTTCAGTTAGTTTTTTTCATATAATATTTCTCTTTTATTTCAGCTTAATTTCAGTTAGTTTTAGTTAATTATAACAACACTAATGCACTATGAGCATTCATTTCGTACGATGCTGCCTCCCAAAAGTGCACTTTATTAATAAAATGCTTTGGCAGAATAAATGAATGTTTGTGTTAATCTGATCACAGATGAGGTGTCTCAGTTTGGTCTCTTGGAGCTGTCGGAGAGCCAGGGTGTCTTTGAGGAAGATGAGCAGGATGGAGCTCCTGCAAATCAAACAGACAGTCAGAAACCAGCCAGCCAATGTATGTTTAAATTTTACTGCAAAGCAAACTATTGATCATCTGCCCATCAAGATTTTTTTTTTATGGATTTCTGTTAATTTTTCTGTCAGGTGGATTGAAGAGTTCAGAAAGAACATCATTCAATCAAGATGGAAATTCTACAGGGCAAGAATCTTTTTCAAAAGCATTGCAAACTCAATATTATTATTACGGCTTCCATTATTAACTAATTGTGAAAAGTGTCAACATGTCCATTGTGCAATGCTGAATCAGTGGCTTTAAATTTGTTTTCAGTAATGAAGCATGACATTTTAAGAAATATATTTTTGTTGTAATTGAACAGTTCTAACTTATAATAGTTTGTCCAGTTTTTAATTTGACAGTTCGAATTTTCCTGATGATATTGTAGGTCAGAGGTTAGTTCAAGCTGCCCTTCAAAGCCACAGGATGGGGAAAGCAGGAAGCTCAGTATTCAGGCTATACTGCACTCTCAGTTAACTGACAGACAAGAAGATGAAGATGATGTGCTTGTTTCCTCTCAGGATGACATGTTTGAAAAGGAGAGAAATGGTGTGTAGACTCAAATTATTCCACTTATTACCTGTTATTGTCTAAATATGTTTTTTGTTTAGTTTATTGTTGTAATAGAATCATGTTCACTATAGCAGGCACCAAGGCAGACAGCAGTGTTTTAGAGCTTGACAGAGAACACCTGCCAACATCCACACCTGCACATAGTCTTCGCTTGCTTCATCTGCCTGGACAGGGCACACTTGTACAGGAGAGTCTTTCACAGTAAGTGGTTATTCTTAGCATGATTTATTGATACATTTTGTTTTTAGGTTGGAGGGTAAAATTATGAATCTGTTGTTTTTGGATTATAGAAAAAGCAAAGAATATTAAATTATGATATTCCAATATGTATCATAGCATGAATGCTTAAATTGTCTTCATTATAAAAGGTTAGTTCACCCAAAAATGAAAATTCTGTCATTAATTACTCAATCTCATGTCGTTCCAAACTTGTAAGACACTGGTTCATCTTCAGAACACAAATTAAGATATTTTTGATGAAATCCGAGAGCTTTCTGTTCCTCCATAGACAGCAATGCAACTACCATGTTCAAGTGTCAGAAAGGTTGTAAGAACATCGTTAAAATAGACCAAAAATATCTTAATTTGTGTTCTGAAGATGAACAAGGGTCTTACAGGTTTGGAACAACATGAGGGTGAGTAATTAATGACAGAATTTTCATTTTGGGTTAACTATCCCTTTAATTGTGGCATTCGATAACAGCCTATTTTTCGTTAATTTCTTTAGGCAATCTGTTGACTTTGTGGCTGCCACTCAGGACAATTTAAGCCAAGCACCTTACATTGTCCCAAATTCACCCACAGAAAAAGAGCAGAGTAAGTGTGTTTCACATACAGATTAGGCTAATGTGATGTAAAAAGGTTTTAAACGCATTCCTAAATTATTCCATTTAGATTATAATGAAGCTGCAGAATCCCCAATGGACACATCAGCGCCCCCTGAGGACCAGCCACCGGGGAGAGAGGAAGAGCCAATGGACATGGACCTTTGTCCCAAACCACAACCCACAGCCTCCACTCCAGTGTCCCAGAATTCCCCTGAATTTGTTTTGGAGAAAAGCCTCTCTGTCCCCAGCCAGCCTGAATTCTCACATGTAGGCATCAGTTACTCAGGTGTACATATGTGGTCACATTTGTTGAATTTTGAGGGCAAAATCCAGCTATTTCAATAGAAATCCACATGATTTGAGGGTGAAAGATTTTGCCATGCGACCACACAGATTTGCCACGTTAACCAACTGAACGTTGTTCAGTTTGAAAGTAACTTCTGTGTGAGCTGTGCTCTACACTACTGACAATAGACGGTGGGCCTATTTTGCTAATGTGACCACACCTTAACTTTGTGTTACAGTCCATAGCATTCCAGTCCATTGCATCTCTGCACATTGTTTTGTTGACAGTGTATTTTCCATGTTTTCTCAATCTAGGACGTGTTTATTTCCACTCCAAGTCTTGAACCTGGGAACAATAGTCAAAGGACTGAGAGCTCAAAGAAGCTGCCTCACCAAAACAGCCTATCAGCAACCGAGTCAGGATCGCCCAAGCAGACTGGCCCAGCGGAGCAGCTACAAAAGTCTTCAAGCAGCAGTTCACAGCCCTCTGAGGTGGCTGAGCGCTTTCAGTTGGAGCTCAACAGTGAAAACAGCAGTTTTGCTCAGAAGACACAGTTGTTCATTGTAGAGGAGGATAGCCAAGCCACACAGATCATGGAAGAGGAAAGAACAGTTGGTGCTGACAAGAGTAACTCAAGCCCTAAACACCATTCCCAAAATGCAAGCAAGAATGTTACGGACCCTGTGCCTGTTAAGACATCAAATTCACAAAGCCTTTCCAGGGTGCCTGACTTAAAAAGTACAGAAAAAGCAGAAGACTGTAACCCCTCACAAAAGCTCTCACAGGGTGTTAAAGTAGGTAACCAGAACATAAGTGCTTCTCCAGGTCCAACTCCATCCCAGCTTGTCGGTGCAGACTGTGTTTCAGACACCCCTAATGCACCACAGACAAGTAAAACAACAGTTGCTGACTCTTCACAAGCCTCACCATCAGCTGACAGACTTCTAACCCCTGTTCCTGTCCCCCAACAGTCTCTGTCTCAGTCAGTCTTGACTGCTGTTTCATCTCAAAAGAATACTAAGAAGGAAAAAGAAAGTGTTGGTCAAAGCCAGAGACTCAGTCAGCCCATGACACACAGCCACAATGTTGTTACAGACAGTGTTAGAAATGCCGAAGAGGAGAAACGGATGGATGAAGGTGAGATTCAGAGTACAGTGTCAGGTGATGACACTGGGATCAAGCTGGGTTTGTCTCAGAGCCAGGTGCTTTCTCCAGAACCCATGGAGGAGGAGAATGGAGAGGAAGAGGAGAAGGAGACGTCTCAAGGTGAACCCAGCAGAGATGACCACTCCTCCAATAAAGAGGAGAGCTTCAGTGTCATGGTGCTAGAAGAGAGCCAGAGGGTCTCTCAAGAGAAAGTGCGGTCACAGCCGTTCATAAGCTCCTCGCAACCTGTGAGGGGCTCCGTGCAGGACAAACGTGAGGCTACAGCAAAGATCTCAGGGTCTCAGCCGGTGGGATCAACTGAGGTTTCACCTTTACAGCTTGAGAGATCTAAGTCCCAGAGCACACAGCCCAGTGATGCAGGACAGCACAAAAAAAACTCGGACAATCCCGCCAACAAAAGTCTGAGCGATAGCTCTGGAGGTGGGATTAAGCCTCAAACAAGTGATCTATTATCTCTGCTGATTATGGAACCGGTCTTCAGTAAATCCAACTAGCCGTTTTCTGTTTCTTTCTTTCCTGCCCAGAGCTTCCGTTTCACTTTACAATGCCCAAAGAAGGCGAGCTGATCCGCCCAGCAATGAGTGCAACTCCTCCACAGATTAGTCAGCTGAAAAAGACACCGAGACACAGCACTCCTATTGGTGGGTGTCCCTTTCTTTTCGTTGCATAACATATTTGTGTTTAAATATCAGTATGCTGAGATGAAACTGCACACCCCTCCCTCTTGACCTTCCTGTCCTTGTTGTGCTGAACCATTTTTCTTTTTCTTCGTGCATTTTTGATGTTTTGCAGAGATGACCTCGTTCTCAGAGCCATCAGAGGCCGATGTTACCAGGGAGGCGACAATGGCAGCCAGTGAGATTTCGGTAGAGGAGAGCAGAGAGGGCGAAGAGCCAGCTGCAGTGGAGCAAGATGGGAAACTGAGTCTCAGGATGAAACTGGTGACCCCGGTGGAGGAGGGCAACTCGGGATCAGAACATTTCAGCCTGCAGAGTAATTGACACATTGATTTTGTAATTGATTTTGACACATTGACATTTTCACTCATCATCTTACACCAAAAACACATGAAATATAATTATCATATATAATTAAAATTACATGATTACAATGATATACTTTTAATTATTTATTTTTATATTTGTATCATATTTTATTTATGTTTAATTTTAATTGTATTTTTTTTAATTAATTGTTTATTTATAAAATTTAATAAAATAAAAAATCTTACAACAACACACACACACATTGGTTTTCTGTTTTAAAGTACTTTAAAATATAATTTATTTCAGCAAAGCTGAATTTTCATCAGCCATTACTCCAGTATTCAGTGTCACATGATCCTTCAGAAATCATTGTAATATTCTGATTTATTATCAGTGTTGAAAACAGTTGTGCTGCTTAATATTTTTTTGGAACCTGTGATACTTTTTTCAGGATTATTTGATGAATAAAAAGTTAAAAACACAGCATTTATTTAATAGAAATTTGACAAATCTGACATATATCCATTTATTTGTTACTTCCAAAAAAAAGACTTCTGACCCCAAACTTTTGAACGGTAGTGTATATTGTAACACTTTTATTTTGAATAAATTCTGTTCTTTTTTATTTTTTATTCATAAAAGAATCCTGAAAAAAATTATCACAGGTTCCAAATAAATAGGTTCCATTGTTTTCAACATTGATTATAAATCAGCATATCAGAATGATTTCTGAAGAATCATGTGACACTGAAGACTAGAGTAATGGCTGATGAAAATTCAGCTTTGCTTTACAGGAATAAATTTATTTTATTTTAAATTGCAATAATATTTCACAAAATTACATTTTTTTTCTGTATTTTTGATTAAATAAATACAGCCTTGATGAGCATAAGAAACTTCGTTAAAAAACATTAAAAATTTTACTGATCCCAAACTTTTGAACGGTAGTGTATACATTATTATTATTATTATTATTTTTATTATTTAAAACATTACTGTCGGATGTAATGAATTAAGTCATTAAATAAAGTATTAAGTTAGTAAATACTAGTACTGTTTTTAAGTGGTCTAAAGCTTAACCCATTAAGCTTGATTTTAATGCTTCCCCAGAACCACCATTAAGAGATGAGGAAGGATCTGTCTCCAAGGCTACCACTGTTGCCATGGATGTAACCAGGTAACCTGCAGTGGTTGCTATGCAGAAGCTTATCTGTGGGATGGATTCATTTTTCAGCTGTCACTCACAGCTGCTGATTCTCTGCCTTAGTCATTTTAACACATTTGTAATACAGATCCTTAATAATGCCTCAACACTGAACTTTATTTCATTTAAATACTGGACAAAACTGCAGATTTTAGTATTCATTTTTAGGAAATCATATTTTATATTGTTTCCTTGTTCTTGTCTGTTTTTCAGTCCTTCTGTGTTCAATCGTGTTCGGGAGGCCCACAGGCAGGTCCAGGTAGAGGATGATGAAGAGTCCAGTGATCCTTCGCTCAGGTACCACACTCCTGTGAAATAAGAAAAATATCACACTTTAAATGACCACCAGCTGTTCATTAGAGATGAAAGTGCTTGTTTGGTAGGAATCTTGAATTATATGCTCTCACAGGGCTCTACAGTGATCATTTGCGACTGTTGCGACTGAAAATTGCTGTGTGTACAAATGCTTTGGATGCACCTGATCAAAACATAATAACATCAGAATTAAAATCCTGTTGTTGTTATTAAAGGAACAGTTCACCCAAAAATGAAAATTACCCCATAATTTACTCACCCCCAAGCCATCCTAGGTGTATATGACTTTCTTCTTTCAGACGAACACAGTCGGAGTTGCTTTAAAATTTATCCTGGCTCTTCCAAGCTTGGTAATGCTGGTGGATAGTGGCTATTATTTTGAAGCTCCAAAAATCGCATATCTCCGTCGTAAAACTAACCCATATGCCTCCGGGGGGTTAACACATGTCTGCTGAAGCAGATCGATGGGTTTTTGGAACAAAAATATTTCTGAAAAGATATTCTGAAGCCGGAACTCGACTCTCTCGCGAACACGCATACGGCCGTTGCCGGAAGTCAGGTATATAAGTTTATAATTTTAAAAATAGAAATATTTTTGTAGATATTAGAATAGAAATATAGCTTGGAAGAGCCAGGATAAATTTTAAAACAACTCCGACTGTGTTCGTCTGAAAGAAGAAAGTCATATATAGGTGCATCTCAATAAATTAGAATGTCGTGGAAAAGTTAATTTATTTCAGTAATTCAATTCAAATTGTGAAACTCGTGTATTAAATAAATTCAATGCACACAGACTGAAGTAGTTTAAGTCTTTGGTTCTTTTAATTGTGATGATTTTGGCTCACATTTAACAAAAACCCACCAATTCACTATCTCAACAAATTAGAATACTTCATAAGACCAATAAAAAAAAAAACATTTTTAGTGAATTGTTGGCCTTCTGGAAAGTATGTTCATTTACTGTAATGGATCTCTAATGCATGTTGTGTGCAGTGTAAAAAGCCCAGCTAATTACAATGTTGTGCTGAATTTAAGGCATGCATATTTTGCAATTGGGAGTGGGGGGTCTGCGAGGAGTCACAGGGTATGGATTGAAAAGCATGCCTTTTGTGCTGTCAAAAAAATAAATAAATAAAACGCTGTGTTCTTTTATGCACAAGCAGCTCACGATCCTGTGTTTTCAGTGTCTCACAGCTGTTAGGTTTGCAATTAAAGGGGGTAGTTCACCCAAAAATGAAAATTCTGTCATTAATTACTCACCCTCATGTCGTTCCAAACTTGTGAGACCTTCGTTCATCTTCAGAACACAAATTAAGATATTTTTGATGAAATCCGAGAGCTTTCTGACCCTGCATAGGCAGCAACTGAATTACCACGTTCAAGGTCCAGAAAAGTAGTAAGGACTTCATTAAAATAGTCCTTGTGACATCAGTGGTTCAACCGTAATTTTATGAAGCTACAAGTACCATTTTTTTTAAGCTAAATAACAACTTTATTCAACAATTTCTTCTGTTCCCTGTCAGTCTTCACCGCACGTTCACGAGAGTACCAAAACGCGTGCATGTGGTGTTGCTGACGCAGAAACCGACACTCTGACGTAGAACCCAGATGTGCTGAGCCTTGTTTACAAGCAGAAGAATGTACACATATGCGTCGTGGTACTGTTGTGAAAGCACGGTGGAGACTGATATGGAAGAGAAGAAATTGTTGAATAAAATCATTATTCTCATTTTCTTTGCACACAAAAAGTATTCTCGTAGCTTCGTAAAATTACGGTTGAACCACTGATGTCACATAGGCTGTTTTAACAGTGTCTTTACTACTTTTCCTTGAACATGTCAGTTGTGTTGCTGTCTATAGCCGCTTTTCCACCGAAATTACCTGGAACAATTTGTCCCAAGAACTTTTTTCCCCCCAGACCTGTTGCTATCTGCGTTTCCATCGCAGCCTAAAGTACCTTAAAGATTAGGCAAATAGTCTGGTGGTGTAGGACTGCGTGCGACCAGGACCGTCTCAATACCAAGTACGCAAATATTGGGGGCTTGCGTCCTCTGTAGTTCAGACTTCGCAAGTTCGACTCGGGAGTGTGAACTCCGGGGGACAGGAGGACGCAAGTCTGGTAATTTTGCAAACGGAACAGCAGCGTACTTGATAACGTCAGTCACCTCGCCTCGGCTAGTGCAATTTTCCTCACTGTATTTACAATAAGACGAAATATCAAACACCACTGTCCCTTTTTGTTTTCATTTAAATATTAATAGCCGCAGAAATGTAGTTCAGGGAATCTACATACATTACAATGAAACAAAATATTATATCAAACAGCACTGGCTCTTTTCATTTTAACATATTAATAGATTAATAGAATAAGATCAAAGATTACCTGTTAGATTTACCCAAAGCAAATTATATCTCATATTTAACCACTACAGAGACATCAGAGCAAGCGGCAAATGTCAGAAGGACTAGCCGAGGTTATGCTCCTCTCGTCGGGATACATGAGCACTGATCACCCAGTGGTCACGTGGAGCTCACGCCCCCGAAATCGGCGAAGCACATTTTCAAAGAGGCGCAAAATAAACCGCAGATTTGAGTTTTAAACAACTACATTTTTGTCTGAAATACTTTTAAAACTACATTTCATGACACAATAACAGTAATATTTTAAAAATATGCGAATAAATGGTGGTTGAAATACAATGCTGTGTGAACTCAACCATTCAGCATGTTCAAGTACCACCCCTGAAAGTTCCTGGCATCTCGTGAGCAGGGACTTTCTGAGGGGCAAATTTGTACCCGGAACTTTACTTAGATCCTGGTTCCTGCGGTGGAAACACACCGAGTACCGCCCCAAAGTCCCTAGTTCCTGGGGAAAGTTCCTGCGGTGGAAATGAGCTTTAAGCAGGGTCAGAAAGCTCTCAGATTTCATCAAAAATATCTTAATTTGTGTTCTGAAGATGAACAAAGGTCTTGCAGGTTTGCAACGACATGAGGGTGAGTAATTAATGACAGAATTCTCATTTTTGGGTGAACTATCCCTTTAATGCTGCTCCACACAAACTCTATTTCTACAGCACTGAAACTTTGTTTCACTTGGGTCAAATGTAAGGCACACCAACTATCTTACCAAATTTGTAATGAGAATCGTTTAAAAATCACTTGTGAACTATAGAGAAGCTTTAAGGTCTTGCAGTAGCTTTCTGCAAATGGAAAGCTCTATTGTTTAAAGCTGTAGTCCGTAAGCTTTGCCTCTTTGTCGCCATCTCTGTTTGAAAACCTGGAATTGCAGTTCCTTGCGGAATTATTTTTTATGTGTGTTGCACTCTGGCACAGCTCCAGCGCGGATGAATCTGATGTTTTGAGGAGTATGTGTAGCTGTCAGTCATCGCACCGGTGTAAATCCTGTACTTAGTAATCACAGATTCTAGCCTATGTCTTGGAATATATGACCCAAAGAAGAATTTTCACCGCATTTTCATCTGAACAAGTAAGTAACGAGTCTGCCACACTTGTTCTGACCAACTGAGGAAAAAAGCATTACAATAAATTGCGCTACCAATGGTGATTTAATAACGATTGATTAGCTCATATCACATCAAACCCTGCAAATTATTATTATTGTTATAGTTTATTCTCAAATTATTAATGTTAACAACATCAGTATTGTGTGACTATGAGTGTATTAGCATGTAGATTTAAACTTTTGTACAGTCTAATCTAATTGTCATGCCATTCGAATTTCATATTAAGAAATTCTTTTAACCCAAAAAACAAACTATGCTCCCTTCGAACTGGTTGTCTTTAAAATACAAATCTTGTGTAATCCCAGGCTATCTGTAATCAGAAGCACATTTAAAACTGGAATATAATTTAACTTCATTCACATGTGTTTCATATAATCCTTTCTGGATTACAATCCACCATCAAAATGATTTTTTGACATTTAATTATTCTAGCTGCTGTGAGAAAAGGCTAAACGATCCGCCACCTGCAGGATCCGCACATGCGATATAGCCTAGTAGCCGGGACAACTTCTTTATGTTTACAGACGTGACGTAATGACGCAGTGCCATGCTCGAATTTCCCGCGAAAACCTACCTGTACCACTCAAATTAGAAAACATTTTTTAAGCTAACCGTTGTGAATCGGGCTAAAGTAAGGCAATAGTTTTGAACACTGGCTGGTTATGTACTTGCTCAAATATTGATTTTGGATAATTTTTAACCAAAAAAAGTTACAGACTGTAGCTTTAATGTTCAAAAATGAAAGTAACAAAGAAAGCCATACATATTTGTTTTTAATTTACTATTGTTAGTAAAACTGTAATCAAAATGTATGTGATTATCAGATGTTCAGAAGGTGATCAGAGGGGCATGAGTGCTTCTAAACAAGCATAAAGGCCCGTCTCAAGTCACTAGACTGCATAAGAATAGACTTGGGCACAACTGACCTTGATTTCTTTTTTGCTGAGGTTATAAATAGAGTTCCCTTGGTGTTGGATATCTTTAGAAACCTAAAGTAGGTTTGATAGTGCCACTCTTGCCTGGTCAGGGCTGTAGAAAGCCGTACAATGGAGCATGACCCATTTCCACAGCTCAAGGTTGGGATGTTTTTGGTTTCATTTTGGTCTTTTTCTTTGACTTTGTTTTTATCCTGGGCTCCTCAAGGTGTTCTCCTGGTGATCTTAGATCAACCATCAGTTGATTTACACTTTTTTCATTATATTATTGTGTATGACTGCACACTTGAAATAAACCAAAATCACAATATGGCCTTTAAATTTAAAGACTGTGATTTAATTGAATAAATATATGCACTGCGTGTTTCAGAGTAAAGTGTGGCACTGTGTTTTCATACATGATCTGGTGTCTTCAGTGTCTCAGAGCGGTTTGGTTCACAGTAAATGCTGCTCCACGCAAACTCATCTCTGAGTTTGGGTAGCTTATAGCATACAACAAACCATCTTGCCATACTTGTAAAGCTTGATGTTTAATTAATTAAATTAATTAATTAAGTGTGGACGATGTTTAATGTTTACAATTGAAGAAATTGAAACCGCAATATATTTTAATATTGTAATTTTACAGTTATACTTTATTTTTATTTAGTAATAATAATAACAACAAACATTTTTATTATTATTATTATTATTATTATTACTATTATGTAATTATATAATCTATCAATTATATAATATTATATATTAAAATTTTGTCCAAATTGTGCAACCCCTGCAAACAACCAATTTTTAAAAATCACATTTTATCAGAAAATCTGCATTAGATTTGTCTTCAAATCCTGCAGTTCTATTTTTGTCTGCAAGTGGCTTCACAAGTCTATTGTTTTTATCACTAAGTGAAACAAAATTAAGCAAGGTCATGTGCACTGGACTAAACAAATGTACTCTGTAGTCTTTCTAAACTTCTGCCTGTACGTGTTTGTCTCTCCACTTCTCCAACAGGCAAGCAAGCCAGCTGTTCAGGTCCCCCAACACTAATGACTCAGGGCTGTCTCCCAACTGCCCAAACGAAACAGTGGACAGCAGAGCCTCAGGCCGAGCCGCTGAAGCTGTATCTCTACATCCCGTTGGAACAGAAGCAAACTCTGAACCTCTGGTCAGAGGTCTGTCCTCCCCTGCCAGAGAACAAGAGGTTCTCAGCACTTCTGACAAACCTCGAACAGCTGTCCGACAGAGAGCCGTGTCACAGCAAACTAGTGTGGATATCAGCTCGACCACCAGTCCGCCCAGCAAAGTAAGAAAGCATTGGTTATTTTAGGATACATTTAATGATAAAGTGCTTTAACAGGTACCATATGTTATATTTGTCCTCTTTGTGTCTTTTGGTTTGTCAGAGAGCTGTCTCTCAGCAGACTAGTTTTGATTTGTCTGGACCGCATAACCTGTCTGGAAGGGTAAAAAATTTCACTAAATGTTTATAATGACTTATTACTTTTTGTAAATATGCACCATGTCATAGATTGCAAGAAATTTTGTATGATTAAATATAAAGGAACTGTAACTTTTTTTGTTTTATCTTACTCTTAAAGGGAGAACCAAGCACACCAACCAGAACCCATCGAGGCCCTTCATTGCGCAGACATGTTCGTACCGTCCAGGAGGTCCGAACAACGGTCACTCGCATCATTACAGACGTCTACTATGAAGACGGCAGAGAGGTTGACCGCAAGGTTACCCATGTAAGAAGTGTTGCCTTGACTAAAACGCCATGTTGCTCTATTTATTATGACATCTTGTGACAATTAATTGTTTTAATTCAGGCATGAATAATTAATCCCATGACCAATAGTGTCTGATAACTGGGACGTTACTAGATAGTAGTGTTGGGGGTAATGCATTACAAGTAACATGAGTTAGGTAACCAGATTACTTTTTCAAGTAACAGAAACAGGTTACTTTCCATAAAAAGTAACTAAGTAACGTAATTACTGCATTACCTTTAAATGTAACTTTCTCCAACACTGCTAGGTAGTATTTGGGTGGTAATGTCATCTCAACGTGGAGGCCCCCATGAGGCGACCAAGTGACAGATTCATATAAATCGACCGTATTCAAGACATTTTATAAGATAAATTGTAAGAAGTTTGTAAGAATGTTCCTAAGTGCAATTCATGAAAAGACATTCTCAAATATTTTCTTTAAAATTACTATTTTTTTTTTCACTTCTTAAAGAAAATTACAGGCTTTGGAGCAATATCCCAGTGATTTCATTAAACATTTGGGGATTTAAGACAAGTTGTAGGTTATCCTTGCTAAGCTATTTTTTAAGAACATTCTTTTAAGGAATTCACATTTTTCTTAAATACTCCACTTTAGCAAGCTACTGATATCTGAAATCTTTGTTTTATGTGAAGGGACATGACTTTAAAAGTATTTTAGAAGTGCTGTTTATTTCCTTAGGGGTAAATGTTTATAATGAGGAAAATATGACTTGGTTCACCTTCAGCGGTCTTAAGAACGCATTAAGCTGATCAACAAACCTCGGCTGTATCTTTTCTCCAAGGAGTCAGAGGAACCCGTGGTGGATCGCTGCGTCGTAGACAGTGACATCTCACCATCCCGCACAGGAAGCTCCATGACATCAGGAGACCTGGCTGACGTCAGTTCACTCTCTTCGAAGGCCCCATCACACCACAGTTCCAGTGGGACAAGCAGCACGGGCCTGGGCCCCATCAGGATGCCAGATTTTCTAATGCCCCCCAGCCGAGGGGCCAAGTCTGGCCGGTGAGAAGTCTTCCTGTCTCTGTTTCCGTTACTAACACTCTGTGTTTAACACACGACTCTGGAAGTAGGTGCAGTTGCGTAGAATGTCTTGTGTGCATGTTATTGTCAGTACGTTTCCTTAGAGCAGTGGTCGGGAACCTTTTTTTCACCAAAGAGATTTTTTTTTTTTTTTTTTTTTTGGTGAGTGCATTTTTTCAAAAGAGTCATTCAAAAAAAAAGAAAAGATATTACTACTTTAAAAAATATAATAACATTTCAATAACAAAACCTTTATTTGTCCATGTACAACTCAAAAATAAACAAATATGAAGCATCACATGTTGAGTGCGTGAATGAAGAACAAACCACAATTTTAAATTACGGTTAATACAAATTTTTTTTTTTTTTTTTTTTTTTTTCAAAAATGCAATTTAAAATAAAATCAGTTGAGTAGCTAAGTATCTCTTCAGCAAGCCGATGCGCAAACGAAAGTGAGACTGAAAGTAAGACTCAGATGCTCATCACACAGTCATCTTCATTAAAAGTAGCGAGACAAGCTTATCTTTCCAGTGCTGATGCCACGCTCTTGAAATTAGCTGATAATGAATAAAATGCAGCGCTTATCGGGAATTGAAGATCGGATTTTTATCACTTTTGCAATGACATAGATTTTTTTTAAAAGAGCAAATGTGTTCTGTGCAGACACAGCAGAGCGCCAGAGCTTTCAATAAAAGCATGTTTCTGTCCACTCATTTTGAAACTTACAATGCTCCTCTGAATGTTTTCTTTTCACCATCACCACTCATGGTTGTTGCTTGAATCTGCGGGCACAGGGTTACCATATAAACGTAAGTGATTTGCTGTTTACTAGTGTTGTGACGCTTAAACACAGCACCGCATACGCGCATTGGTCGGAAAAGCTTAATATTATTGTAAACAGACACTTCATTAATTTTGATTCACTGTACAACAAAGGAAATGTAATTGTATTTTCTACAGGGAACTGATTTCTAGTGATGGTTATATTTTATAGCTGTAATATGTTAGTGAAGGGAGACAGCTGGCGAGCCACGTCATTTTTGTCTAAGAGCCACAGGTTCCCGACCACTGCCTTAGAGCATGTTCTCACCTTCTCGTTATTGGACACGGAATGATTTTAGTATCTTCTCATGGCTGCTGCTCCCATACACATTTGGTCGAGGGCGTTTCAGCTGAGCGCATCCTCTCCTTGTGTGTGTTTGAACCCCAGGCGGGGGGGACGGCAGCAGCCGAGGAGTCACACTGTGGTGGTGGGGTCAGAGGTGACGGATGCACGGGGGTCTCAGGTCACCACCCAGCTGAGCCCCCGTGGCCGTGCCCGGCGAGGAAGGCCTCCTTCCCGCGGCCCGCTGTCCAGGTGAGGCGCTCCTGGATAGGCTGGCAGGGTCCAAGACACTAATGCTAATTTATAGCCACTTCGTAAAATCACTGTTTTTAATCATCTTGCATGACTCTTGTTGCTTTTTTTCCCCCAAATATGACGTAGTCATTAGTTTTAACTCTAACACTTTCCTTTGTAGATCATGGATAAGCTCTGTTTCCACTAATAATGGGTGTTGTGATGCTCATTATGTCACTTTTTTGTTTTTATTCTCTCTCCATCACCTGCTAATACTGACTCTCAGAGGTGGCAGGACAGGGCAGAGAGGTGGTGCCCATGGCCAGGGTGCATCATCCTCAGAAGAGGAGCACTTTGCCCAAAGGCATGTCCAGGCACCGGGCAGCCCGGTAGAGCCCAGTGCTACAAGCCGCTCTGACTCTCTCAACACCACCTCCCCGGATAACAGCGCTGGGTCCAGCAGTTTTGTTGGGTTGCGTGTGCTGGCCAAGTGGTCGTCCAACTCGTATTTCTATTCTGGGAGTATCACTCAAGATCTGGGAGAGAACCATTTCCGCCTTCTATTCGATGACAACCAGGAGTGTGAAGTACAAGGAAAAGACATCTTGCTCTGTGACCCCATTCCTGTAGAGACGGAAGTTATTGCCTTAACCGAGGAGGAGTACTTTAATATAGGTAAGCAGGACCAAAAAACATTACTAAGGAGTTATTTGAAAATCAATACAAATATGTAACGATTTTAATTGGTTGACAAGTTAAACGAATTGCGATATAGTTGGGGGTAGGAGTTAATATGAATGTATCTCTGAGAGGATTTTTAGAAAAGTTCAGATGGCGTTTTCTTTTCATCTTGCCTCTGTATAATGCATATCAATGTAGTGTTCATAAGCGCAGCGCTGCTGTGCACCACCTGCTAAAAACTAAAGTCAGACCATTATTTTATTTTATTTTTTTGCTTCAAATTTGAATTGATACGATCTAATTTAGATTAAAAACTGCTCATGCTGCATGTAAGCCGTATTGTTTGGATCGGCGTTAAAATACAGTGGTTGCCTCTCATTTTAAATGGAAAGTGCACAGGTAAAACCTTAGTTTATTTATATGAAGCGATTTCTTTTATTTGTGTTATTTATTTGATTTGGGGTTTGTTTTAAAATTTCAATTTACTTTTGTTATTTGACATATTTCAATTTTCACAAAGAAATGTGCAGCTTTTTGTCCAAGTAATAAAAAGGACACCTTTTCATTTATAGTTTGTCTTAAATCTCATTTTGGAAAAAAAAAAAAAAAAATGTATTGTGAAATCAGTATCATGAATCGTATCACATTGTGAGTTGAGTGAATCATTACATCTCTAAATATTACAGAATCATTACCTATCTATATACGTCTGCGTGTCTTTTTGTATACATCTTTATTTCTTTCTCAATCTGCCTTTGTCTATATATCTTGCTGGCTGTCTTTCTATTGTTCTACATAAATATTTGTGTATATATCTTTCTGTTTGTCTGTCGTTCTATCTGTCTTTGTCTATATGTTTTTGTATGCCTGTATTCATAAATCTTTCTGTCTGTCTGTCATTCTATGTTTGTCTGTATATCTTCCTGTCTGTTTTGTATTTGTGGTTTTATCTGTCTTTGTCTATATATCTTTCTGTTTTTCATTCTATGTATCTTTGTCTATCTGCCTATTGTTCCGTCCACCTTTGCCTATCTTTATATTTATCTGTTTGTCTCTTGTTCTATCTATCTAACCAAAATGTAGAAATAATAAAAAAATGGTTGAGGAACTTTTAAAATTTTAAGGAACATTTAATTAATTTTTTGTGGGAACTATACTGATTCTGTATCTCTGGTGTTCAGGTGTGGTGAAGGGTCATAAGACTGAAGGCTCTGAGTTCCTTTACTCTGTGGAGAAAGATGGTCAGAGTAATTGGTACAGCAGAACGTCTGTGATTCTCAGCATGGAGCAAGGCAACCGCCTGAGGGAGCAGTATGGACTGGGACCCTATGAACCGTCTATACCCCAAACCATGGCCTCTGATATCAGCCTTGGTGAGTCTTCAACTGACCTGTTCAAACCTGTGAAAGTGGAAACAAGTTCTGGATCCAGGCTAACTATAGAAACAAACATCTACTAGAATGAAATACTTTAAATTTACATGCTGCTTGCACAAATTTGGATTTCATTAGAATATGAATGGCCTGTGCTTTTTAACTTAATGGTGTAAAGAATCTACCAGCAGAGGCTAACTTTTGGTATGCCTACTAACTAAATGTTGTTCATTTGGCACTAGTTTTGTCACAGTTGGCGCAACAGTGTTATTTTGTCCTCAGATAACCTGGTAGAAGGAAAGCGGAGACGCAGAGGAAACTCCAGTGGAGCAGGGACCCCTACACGCAGCTCCAACAACAGCCCGAGAAACCCAGGGCCTTCTGGGAAACGAAAGCTCATCAGTGGCTCGGAGGATGAAAGGACTCCTGCAAAGAGAGGACGCAGGGGGGGAGGGGCCAGAGTGGGTACGGTGCCCTTTGCTGACAGACTTTATTAATTCAACAATATGGACCAAAGCATTTGCAAAGTTTTTGAAGAAATTTTTATCAAATGCCTGATTTTATTGACGAATTTTGGTGTTTTATTGTTCTGGGTTTTTAACAACATTTTATTCATTTTAGTGGCTATGAAATTATGTTTTACTTTTATCTGCAAATGTATTTTAAAATGAACTCATACATATGAATGATAAACAGAATAAGTGCCTTTCTCCCCAGTGTTTCCATTGTGTTATATAACTGTCTGATTTTACAATATAAAACATCTGATAAACCACCTGAAGGTGTGAATAAATACTGCTTTTGATACAACTAAATGCAGTGCAGATCTCCAGCTCTAAACAGCAACTGGTATGTGGCATAACATGCTTTTTGTTTTGTGTGGGTGAGCACTCAGCAGGGTAGATGGGAGTGGTGCCTGTGTTTAATTCCTCACAGTTCATTATACTTTATGGGCTCTTTGTTACACAACCATTCTTTGAGTAAAAATAGTGTTTTGCTATGGCTTACTTATTTTCTTTTTGTTTCGTTTGAACAGGACAGCGTATCGCCGCTTGTAACACGTCTGGGAGCGGAGCAGACCTGCCCCCTGACCCCAATGACCTGGTGGCAACACATGGACCTCTGCCGGAAAACTCCTCTCTCTTTATGGGGTTTGTCTTCATGCTGACGGCATCCTCTGAAAACGACAGAGACTCCAACCACCAGCCCAGTGATGAGGATGACGGTGAGGGCTAGAACAAATAAACACTGCATTTTACGAAGCAATGATTTTAAGGCAGCTAAACTGATGTTTATTATGTTTTGTGGAATGTGGAAAAATGGCTTAATTATTTCTAACTAGAGTTGTAGTACATTTTACACTAACTTTCAAAAGAAAGTAATACTCCTATTTAGCAAGGATACATTTAATTGATCAAAAGTGACAGTAAAGACATTTGTAATGTTGCAAAAGATTTCAATTTTAAATAAATGCTGTTCTTTTTGAATTTTCTGTACTTCAAAGAATCCTGAAAAAAAAATGTATCACAGTTTTCACTAAAATATTAAACATTAATAATAAGAATTCTTTCTTGAGCACGAAATCAGCATATTAGAATGATTTCTAAAGAATCATATGACACTGAAGACTGGAGTAACAGCTGCTGAAAATTCAGCTTTGCCATCACAGGAATAAATTACAGTTTAAAATGTATTAAAATACAGGGCAGCTATTTCAAAATTGTAATATTTTTTTTTTTTTTTTTTACTAAAAAGTATACATAATTGCACCCTTGGAGAGCATGAGACTTGGAAGTGTGACTTCTAAAACACTATTTCTCTCTCGTTAGAGTATGTTCAGATAGCACCGTACAACAAACACTATACAGTGAGACAGCTAGAGGCGGGAGGAGGAATGATCCTGCTTGACTTTAATGAAGAACAGGTGAGCTTATATTCAGCACGACTGTATAGCATACTTTTTGCTGTGTGCGCATATTTTATGTTTGTGTTTTCTGCATTGTCAGTGTAAAGCAGCCTATCAGAGCTTGCTGATTGCCGACCAGCACTGTCGGACCAGGAAGTACCTGCTGTGTGTGGCAGGTGGAGTTCCCTGCGTGTCTCAGATGTGGGTTAGGGACTGCTGCCAGGAGAAGAAGCTGCTCAACTACAGGAACTACCTACTTCCTGCCGGTCTGGGGCCAGAGGGACGCATTGTGGAGTGGTAAGAGCTTGTCTTGTTTGGATATGACTCATTGTCTCATCTAATATTAAAAAAAGAAAAATATTAGATTCAGTCTTTAGGACTGACTGTCGGCCAGCAATCCATTTATATGTAGTAAACATCCGGTGTATCTACACTAATTGCTAGAGTGAACATTTTCAGAACTGAATCAAGCCTGTATTGTATTTTAAACTTTCAGCTTTTTTTTGAACTGCTGTCATTATTAAATAAATATTGAATGTCACATGATTGTAAATAAGTACTCATACACTGCTGTAGACAGTATTGCCATTTGACTGGAGTCATGTCTCAAATAATGGGGCTGTTTGACTGTTTAGACCAAATTGCATTCCCCAAAATCTGGTTTGAATTCAATTTTAAAGGATAATATCAGAAATTCCCAAACTCTTTGTAGTTTTAAGAAATTATTAAAAACATGAATCTTATGCTGTTGTTATACTTACTTTTTAATTTTACATAAGTATTGTACTGTAACACTTTGAGTGTGAAAGGCAGTTACAAAAACTGCATTATTACTATTATTATTATTATTATTATTATTATTACATATGGAATTGATTTGGATTGCTGTTCGAACAACAAACCACAGAACAAATTTGAGTTGAATACAAAAAAAAAAAAAAACATTTTTGCTGCCTGTCTGAACAGACTCTTAGAAGATTGAGTTGTCTTTTGTGAATACATATTTTTTTCTGCTGTCCTCAGGCATCCTCGCTGTAATCCTTTTAAAGCTCTGAAGGTGGTGCTCATATCGGAAGATCGTGTGGATTTGTGGACCTCTTTGCTTTCCATGGGTGGTGCTGCAAATGTTCATCACCATAAAGAAAACAAAGACCTTTCTGGTGAGTAACAGTACAGTTAGTTCAATGGGAAAACATATAGCGCTTTAAAGATGCACAAATAACTGGTGACAAAGTAATTAGAAAACCATGTGGAATAATGTGATGTTAATTTTTGACAGACATTCCAAACATGAAGTTTGACCTGGCAGTGACGTCATCTGCATGTCCATCTGAGGAGCTGAAACGTGTGGCCCCGGACATGCCTGTTGTCTCTATGGAGTGGCTGATTCAGAGCTTGATCTGTGGAAAGTGCCTCAGCTATGACAGCAACTCTGAATTCTGTCACAACCCTTCCACATAAACCGTCATTCCTCTGGTGTCTTTTCATGTCTTTTAAACGTCCTCTGTGTTTTAGTGCATGCATTTTACTGTATATAGTTTTTATGAAATAAAAAAAAAAATGTGATTGTTTCACTTGTCTGTTTTATTTCATGAAGCATATGGTATTTACAAATTTGAAGTGTTCACGTTCAAGAAATGGATTTACTTCACTAAAATGGCTTAAGATAGATGAGTGCAGAAAAAGCAGGACACGTATTGTGACAATGACAAACGTCCAATCTTACAATAATTTAAATATACAAATCAACACACTTATTGTATTAGGCATGTTTTAATAAGCTGAAATACACCATCCTGTGAATTTTGCCTCAGATCTTCAGGCGCTGCTTTATAGCCCAAAACTGTAGGATGACAAACAACATGAGTTACATTTTTACATGAATCAGTTCAGTAAAGCACTGCATTACTCATGCCTACCTTCCCAGCGTGCCTCCTGCCTGTGTGTAGTATTTGTTGTAGTCTAGTCGTAACAGCAGCTGTGCCAAGTCAGAGTTTATCTGATGGTTACGCACACTGGAAAGAATCTTGAAAAGCAGGAATGACTGACGACTAAAACCCTGTGAAGTAATACACATTAAAAAAAAAAATATTATACTTAAGTAAATCATGAGATAAAAAGTTGACCATTTTATTTGATCATTTTATAATTATGTATTATGACATCAAGGGCCAGATTTACTAAACAGGGAAAGTTAGCATTAGAGCGCAATTCCATAAAAGCACCAGTGGGAGGGGAAATTCTGCAATGCATACATTAAAGAACACAGACACAGCCAGATCATTTCCATAATGACCAGCTCAAATTAGTGCCTGCTTTAAGATAAGCTTTTTTTTGGTCATTAAATAATGGTGCAAATACTAGTAACTTGAGGAGCAGAAACGTTAGTAAATCAAGTTGCACGATTCATTTTAATAATTTCCTCCCATAAATTTTGAATTTGAGAGGGAAACTTCTACAAATGCATATTCAATAAGGTCAGGTGCAAAAATAACTTTGTCCACGCCTTTTCAGTGCTAATTCTTCACTGCGCATCTTTAGTAAATCCTGACAGTACTTATTTAACGCCAAAAGAAGGTTTGCGCTGGCGCAAGCTGTTAGTAAATCTGGCCCCAAAAGTCTTGATTTTGAAATTATTCCAAATCCAAGATTGTATTTATAGAGGCCCATTTCATATCAAAAAAAAAAAAAAAAAAAAAAAATATATATATATATATATATATATATATATATATATATATATATATATATATATACACACACACACACACACACACAGTGGGGCAAAAAAGTATTTAGTCAGCCACCAATTGTGCAAGTTCTCCCACTTAAAAAGATGAGAGAGGCCTGTAATTTTCATCACAGGTATACCTCAACTATGAGAGACAAAATGAGAAAAAAAAAAATCCAGAAAATCACATTGTAGGATTTTTAAAGAATTTATTTGCAAATTATGGTGGAAAATAAGTATTTGGTCAATAACAAAATTTCATCTCAATACTTTGTTATATACACTTTGTTGGCAATGACAGAGGTCAAACGTTTTCTGTAAGTCTTCACAAGGTTTTCACACACTGTTGCTGGTATTTTGGACTCTAGAGCAGTAATGTTTTGGGGCTGTCGCTGGGCAACACGGACTTTCATCTCCCTCCAAAGATTTTCGATGGGGTTGAGATCTGGAGACTGGCTAGGCCACTCCAGGACCTTGGAATGCTTCTTACGAAGCCACTCCTTCGTTGCCCGGGCGGTGTGTTTGGGATCATTGTCATGCTGAAAGACCCAGCCACGTTTCATCTTCGATGCCCTTGCTGATGGAAGGAAGTTTTCACTCAAAATCTCACGATACATGGCCCCATTCATTCTTTCGTTTACACGGATCAGTCGTCCTGGTCCCTTTGCAGAACAACAGCCCCAAAGCATGATGTTTCCACCCCCATGCTTCACAGTAGGTATGGTGTTCTTTGGATGCAACTCAGCATTCTTTCTCCTCCAAACACGACAAGTTGAGTTTTTACCAAAAAGTTCTATTTTAGTTTCATCATTCTCCCAATCCTCTTCTGGATCATCCAAATGCTCTCTAGCAAACTTCAGTCGGGCCCGGACATGTACTGGCTTAAGCAGGGGGACACGTCTGGCACTGCAGGATCTGAGTCCCTGGCGGCGCAGTGTGTTACTGATGGTAGCCTTTGTTACTTTGGTCCCAGCTCTCTGCAGGTCATTCACTAGGTCCCCCCGTGTGGTTCTGGGATTTTTGCTCACAGTTCTTGTGATCATTTTGACCCCACGGGGTGAGATCTTGCGTGGAGCCCCAGATCGAGGGAGATTATCAGTGGTCTTGTATGTCTTCCATTTTCTAATAATTGCTCCCACAGTTGATTTCTTCACACCAAGCTGCTTACCTATTGCAGATTCAGTCTTCCCAGCCTGGTGCAGGTCTACAATTTTGTTTCTGGTGTCCTTTGACAGCTCTTTGGTCTTGGCCATGGTGGAGTTTGGAGTTGGACTGTTTGAGGTTCTGGACAGGTGTCTTTTATACTGATAACGAGTTCAAACAGATGCCATTAATACAGGTAACGAGTGGAGGACAGAGGAGCCTCTTAAAGAAGAAGTTACAGGTCTGTGAGAGCCAGAAATCTTGCTTGTTTGTAGGTGACCAAATACTTATTTTACTGAGGAATTTACCAATTAATTCTTTAAAAATCCTACAATGTCATTTTCTGGATTTTTTTTTCTCATTTTGTCTCTCATAGTTGAGGTATACCTATGATGAAAATTACAGGCCTCTCTCATCTTTTTAAGTGGGAGAACTTGCACAATTTGTGGCTGACTAAATACTTTTTTGCCCCACTGTATATGTATATGTATGTATATATATATATATATATATATATATATATATATATATTTTGACATGTCATAGTTGTTATTTAGTATGTCTTTAGGATGACTTTACTCACTTTTAACTGCCATTATTGCAATTTTTACTGCCTTTATTGCAATTTTGTCATAATTATGATTTATTTTAGTCTTAAGTTTTGATTTATTTGTTACTGTTTTACTCATAATTTTGACGTGTCATAATTTAGACTTTTTCTCACTTAGTATCTCCTAATTTCAAAAGTCATAACTGACTTCTCATACTTTTGGCTTTTTATAGCATAATTATGACTGTCATAATTGACTTTTCACTTAGTAGCTCAGTTTTTACTTTCATAATGAACTCATAATTAAAATTTTTGTTATGACTTTCTCAATTTTCTTTCATAATCACGATTTATGTCATAATTATGATCTACCAAAACATGATTTTTTTTCCCCCTCACGAGGCAGAAATGGGCTTCCATAAATACAGTCTTGCATTTGGAATAATTCCAAAATCATTTCACACAGGCAAAGCTACCTTCACAAGAATATCCAGCTGGGCTGCTCCTCTTTCATCCAGAGGCCCAAGATTTTGACTGACCAGGGAACAAAAGTTGTGACAGAGGTCCAGAATCTCATTCAAACAGTGAAACACCTGGGAAAGAAACAAGTTTTAACCAAAAACAGAACACAGGCTGGATTACAGACATAAAGAAAGGTTTGTCATAGACACTCACGGGCTTGAGCAGAATGAAAGACTGTGCAAGGAGATTGCTGAGAAAATGGTCATGGGCCAATCGAATGCTCTCAAAGTCTCGTGTAGAATTGATCTGTTGTAAGAGCTGTGAAAACTGGGACTCCAGAACATCCACCTGAACAGCAATGGAGGAAACACCAAAATAACTTATGTATATTTACTAAAATATAGTTCACACTTTAGTATAGGGACCAATTCTCACTATTAACTAGTTGCTTATTAGCATGCCTATTATTAACATATTGGCTGTTTATTAGTACTTATAAAGCACATATTCTGCATGATCATATTTTCCATCCTAATCCAACCCAATACCTAAACGTAACAACAACCTTACTAACTACTAATTAGGAGTTAATTGAGGCAAATGTCGTAGTTAATGGTTTATTAATAACAAGAATTGGACCTTAAAATAAAGCGTGACCAAAATATATTCAGTGTAGTATGCAAATTGAGTGACAAATAGATGATTCAAGATGTAACCTGAAGGTAATACTGAAGGTTGTCCACTAGGAAGGCCATGTGGTTGCGGAGTCTCCATTTAACGGCATCCGTCTGGTTTGATTTGAGATGTTTGCGTTGCATCTGCAAGGCCCAGCAGTGCTGCAGCTCAGACTGGACTCGACGCACACTCAGCAAGTAACGGAACACCACGTTATACCTGAAATCAAGAAAGGGTTAACTTAAGCTGCTGTGGTGTTCATACTGTTTATTAAATTGCTGATATAAAACAATGACCTACTTCTCCAACACAGCAGGAGTGAAAAGAATATGCAGGGGCCACTGAACCTTGTAAGCCAATCCCAGCGCTGCCCAGCCAGTAGGCGGAGCCTCACGAGGAGAAGTCTCCTGTGGAGGAGTGGTGCCTTCTCGATTCCCAGAAGCCTCTGCAAGCATAATTATCCAATTCTGTTAAGTATTTAATATGTGCAAAGGGTTGGTGAATGATAAAAACGCTATGCAACACCTTTGCTCTCTTTCCCTTGGTAGTCTATGGTGAGATGCAGGAGGGGCAACAGATTGTCATCGTCTAGAAGCACTTTATGAGCTGCTTGCTGAAATGCCACATTGACATCTGAAACAAATGGAGCAAATTCAGAGAAATTGTAAAGAGAACAGAAGAATTTGAAGAGGGTGACTTCATGGTTTATAGGAAAAGTCTTTTAATACCATGTTCAGTAACGGCAGATGGTGGGGTTTTCAGCATATGTTGAGCAAGATCAATGAAGACCTGATACAGTTCACCTCGCCCCAACAAGTAGAAGTCCTTTATGATCTAAAACAACAACAAAACATTCATTATGAAAGCAAAAGTGCACCAGCAAAAGCATTTCATCAACAAACTGCCCTTTATTTACCTTCAGCTGCCCCAAAAGATCAGATTCTTCAACCATCAAAGTCCATAAGTGCTGCAGGAAAAAAAGACACAAACATAATTGCATCTAGACACCTGCTAGTGCTGTTAGTGTGGGTGAATCACATGAAAACATGCTCATATTTAAGCTTCTTCTTTTTTTATTTTTTTTATATTTCCTGAAATTTCCACATTTTCCATGACTGTGGAAGCCCTACCATTGATCTTATCTTTTAGATTCTCATTACCAATATAATACAACACAATATTTCAAAACTATTTAAATTTTAAACCATTTTTGGTTCTATTGGTTTACATTAAAAAAACATTTATTAATTTCTTTAAAAAAAATACTATGGAAGTCAATGGCTTCCATGAACTCTTTGATTACCAACATTCTTCAAAATATCTTCTTTTGTGTTCAACAGAGGAAATAAACTCATACAGGTTTGGAAGTGGAGGGTTAGAGTTAGGTTTTTGGGTGAACTCTCCATTTAATATATTATTCAAATCAAATGTTTTATCTGTTAATATTGTTTAATGAATCTGAGCTAACATCACCTAACAGTGAACAGTTGTATTTTTTACAAACTAATGTTAACAAAGATTAATAAATACTTGTAAATAAATAAATACTAATGTTAACTAATAGGACCTTATCAGGAATATGAATAGGGGATGTGATGGGGGATCTTATTCATGAAAATAATGTCACAATGTCAAAAATCTTAATGGCTTAAAAATAAGCTTCATTCATCTTTTGATTACGAGTTCAATGATTTGTGGGATTCACCTTTGCGCACCAAAATAGTTACAGGACAAACCTCAGCAACTGTGCTCCGAATGCCATCCACAAGATTCTCAAAGTCCACCAGACTAAAGAGAGGCTGCTGTTTGAGTCTGTGGAGCTCTGCTGCAAACATGTCCTCCTGGTGCTTCAGTATAGACCCTGAGCAACCACATGAGGGCAGCGTTACGAAACGAAACCATCACAACACACCTGAACAACAGCTGCAAAACACTCTTCCACTCACCAGCTCGGGATGGGCTCTGGTTGTGATTTTCAAACATTTGCACCGACTCCCCAACAAAGAGGATTTTTTCAGCTACTCGAACAGGTATGTATGAGGGAAGCAACTCCACACGCAAGGAGAACTGCTGCAGGGATGGAGCGAGCATGTTCTCTTCCTCAATCAGTCTCTATAGAGGAACAGTAATGAACAGAAGACAGTTTAAACCTGTATAAATTATGAAAATTCACATCCAGTAACTGCAGAAAACTGCCAAATTTCAATTAATGTAAAAGCAGACAGAGTTTGGCTGTTTTGCATTCTCTGGTATTTAACTACACCGTTCTGCTGCCAAATAGCATCTTTCTCCATTGATAACCATTCAGAGACACCTGTGTATTTATTGATTTATTTAGTTTTCTGTGTATTTATTTATTATATATATATTTTTTGCATTCATGTGGAGTTTATAATGTTAATTATAGTTGTTTTATTATGTATTTGTAAAATAAAAACATTTTAAGAAAACTACATATAAATATAAACTGAAATATATCAACTTACATTGCTAAGATAAAAAAAAATGATCATTATAATCGAATATATTACTTTTTTTCTCAGAATTGAGAGATATAAACTGGCAATTCTGAGAACATATCAGTCTTTTTTTCTCCTCAGAACTGGAGTTTATAACTCGCAATTGCGAGTTTATATCTCACAATTCTGAGGGAAAAAAAATCCGAATTGTGAGATAGAAACTCGCAATTCTGAGAAAAAAAGGCAGAATTGCGAGATGTAAACTCGTAACTGGGAGAAAAAAGTCCGAATTGTGAGATCAAAAGTTGCAATTATCTTTTGTTATTTTTTATTGAGTGGCTGAAACGGCCTTCCATACCATTCAATATTCACAAGGAAAGTGAAAGTCTAAACTATTGATCTGGTAAAAAAAAAAAAAATATATATATATATTAATATATTATTATTTATAATATTTATTTACATTTATATTACTTATATATAAGTAATATAAATGTAAATAAATATTATAAATAATAATATATTAATATATATATATATTTATTTATTTTTTTTACTTTGTTTACATATACACATAAGATCACATAAAAATGTATCCATTTAGAGTCTAAGAAATCACTCCAGACACATGACCCAGCCTGCTCTGAAACATAGAACCTCAGACATTTAGTCGCTCACCAAATCCTGCAGTTCACGGAGCTGTTTTCCACTCAGCCCTCCGATACCCAGGTCCTCCTCCTCTTCCTCCTGTGCAGCTGTGGCTCCGCCCGCGCTGGGGCCCTGCTTGACAAAGAACTCCTCACTCTGATCCAGCAGCAACCCGTGCAGCATCCACGCAGCCAGCTGCTTATACATCACGCCATGGCAGACTGCAAGAATCCTGCAAAACAGACACTACCATTAGAGCAGTAAAAATAGAATTCTGTGTCTTACGTTCCACCGCCACGTGCATTAGGGGTTTTTAGTTGAGTTTTTGAGAGCTCACTTCTCTAAGGCCATCCTGACAGGAGGCAGTCCTCCACAGCTGTGCTTGTACACAGTCTCTAGGATCTGGCAGCCATGAATCTGTTGAACCAAGAAAGTTTCAGAAAGGTTATTATTTTCAACCATGCACTCTTCTAATCATTTACCGCAAACCAGTGGCGCCAGTCAAGCTACCAACCTTCTGAGACTTGATGGTCTCCACAACAACCATCACAGAGGGGAAGAGAAGCTGAAACTGAACAACAGAATAAACTGCAAGTTAGTCATATACAGTGGGATTGAAAACTTGGTGTTCATATTAAAAATCTGAGACTTCCAATGCCATTCAAATGATTGGGATTAGTAAGATTTTTAATATTTTTTAAAGAAGTTTCTTATGCTCATCAAGGCTGTATCTATTTGATCAATAATAAAGAAAAAAAAAAAACTTGTAATTTTGTGAAATATTTTTGCAATTTAAAATAACAGTTCTCTATTTTAATATACTATAAAATATAATTTATTCCTGTGATTAAAGCTGAATTTTCAGCATCATTACTCCAGTCTTCAGTGTCACATGATCCTTCAGAAATCATTCTAATATGATGATTTATAATCAATATTGGAAACAGTTGTGTTGCTTAATATTTTTTGGGAATCTGTGATACTTTTTTCAGGATTCTTTGATAAATGAAAAGTTAAAAAGAACAGTGTTTATTCAAAATAGAAATTGTGTGTTATAATATACACTACTATTCAAAAGTTTGGGGTCAGTCAATTTTTTCTTTCTTTTTAAGAAATTTATATTTTTATTCAGCAAGGATGTGTCAGATGGATAAAAAATAATAATTTTAAATACTTATATTGTTAGGAAAGATTTCTATTTTGAATAAATGCTGTTCTTTTTAACTCTTTATTCATCAAAGAAAAAAATTTATCACAGGTTCTAAAAAAATATTAAGCAGCACAACAGTTTCAACACTGATAATAAATCAGCATATTAGAATGATTTCTGAAGGATCATGTGACACTAAAGACTGGAGTAATGGCTGATTAAAATTCAGCACTGCATCACAGAAATAAACTATATTTTAAAGTATATTAATATAAGAAACCAATATTAGAAATTGCAATAATATTTCACAATATTACTGTTTCTTTCTGTACTTTTGATCAAATAAATACAGCCTTGATGAGCAGTAGAAACTCCATTAAAAAGGATTAAAAATCTTACTGATCCCAAACTTTTGAACGGCAGTGTAATTTGATACAATTTAAATAAATATTTTTAAAATAATATACAACCATATACACACTACTGTTCAAAAGTTTGAGGTTGGTAAGATTTTTTAATGCTTTTAAAAGATGTCTCTTATGTTCACCAATGTTGCACTTATTTGATAGAATATACAGTAAAAACGTAATATTGTGAAATATTATTACAATTTAAAATAACTGTTTTCTAACATTGCTAAAAACTTATTTTTTCGTGTGATGACAAAGCTGAATTTTCAACAGTCATCACTCCAGTCTTCAGTGAAGTCATTAGAAAATCATTCTGCTATGCTGATTTGACACTCAAGAAACTTTCTTATTATTATCAATGTTGAAAACAATTGTGCTGCTTTATAGTATTTTGGAAACCATGGTATTTTTCTAAAGAAATTTTACTTTTTCATTTACCGTCACTTTTGATCAAATTAATGTATCCTTGTTGAATAAAAATTAATTTCTTAAAAAAAAAAAAAAAAAAAAAAAACTTAAACCCAAACTTTTGAACAGTAGTGTAAATAGATGAATTGGTAAAGATGTATAGGTAAAACATCTAAAAAGTTTGATTTACCTGTTCCAGCATGTAGTTTACATGAGAAATGGAGAGATGTGGATCACCAAGAAACTATAGGGAAATTTTAAAGTTCAGTGGTATTAATATTTAACATTTTTAATATTATCTTCCATTATTTGGCCATAAAAGCAACCATAAGGACTTCAAATGTAAACTCCAAATATAAAACCTCTTTTTCAAGGTCCATTAAAGCCTGCCGATAGGGCTGCAGCATAGAATTGAGCCCAGTGCAGAACGCTCGCAGATAAATGCCGTGAAGCCCAGTCTGACTCGGCTGGCTGGAGTAATGCTCCTGTGAGACATATAGAAGAAATCACACTTCAGCCTTCATCTGATCATGCCCTTCACACACAATGCATGCAGAATACGCTCGGATTACCTGCTGGTGGACATGACCCGTGTGCTGCTCTATGAATTCTGTGAAGCGCACATAGTCAGTGCCCATTTTACAGAGCCGGTTCAGGACACTGGTTTCACTGGGGTGCAGGAACGGAAGGTCCTGGGACACCTGTGTTCAGGAACACTTCATTCTCATTATACTGGCATACCACTAACACCACAGCACTGTTTTTACAGACATGGTATTTTACATCAGAATAACATAGTATTACTATGTTTTTGCGCATGCATCATGCTAATACCTTTTATGTATTGCTATATCATGGTATTCTCTGAAGTACCATGTAACTATCACTACACCAGGAAGGGATTTAAAAAAGTCTATATATAAATGTATTAATAAAATAAAAATACTAAATGTTAGCTAAACATTATTCTCGTACTTCCGTACATCCATAATGCAATTTATCCAGTCTATAATGCAGGTATATACACACAAACATTATTAGATGCATCACTGACTGAGTACGTTACTGCATACAATACCTGCAATCCATTCCGTTTATTCCAGGTAAATATTGTCCCAGGATATCCACTCAGAGCCAGCAGCAGCTCGTGGATCATTTTATCGGTGCTGTTAGTCAGATAGCGTATCCAAATGAAACACACGATAATAAAAATACGGATAGTAAGTTCTCATCATTAATATTTTCGCACCGCCAAAACCCCGGTCGCACGTTGATGACGCAGATCCCGAGCGCGACGGGGGAAGTGCTCAGCCAGCTCCACTACACTCACATTAAATTTAATATTTTAAGCACATACGGCTGATGTGGACTGATCAGGAGACATTATATTTAGAGGTAAACAGTGCTTACTTTCTCTAACGATCTGTTGGGGATTTTTTATTTGTGTGTTTTGCCGTTTTATTTATATTATATATTTGATTGCACTTATAGCGACTGATTGGACTCATTGAAGTTGAGATTAGAGTCATGTAAATCCCTGCAGGGTGAGCAAAGTGATCATTTTAATGCATTACTAAAATGCTTTGGAAATTATAACGTGATAACGTGATAATAATCATCTGTGCGAACTCGACTGAAAACAAGCCTAAAACTACAATTAACTCAACACTGAGAACTCTAATGTAAATACTTATGTTTATGTGTAAACTGTCCAGTCTGCAGCATTAAATATCTGGCCTACTACTGTTGAAGTGTTTGTTTGTCTGTCGCTGGGAAACATGCCTAGAATTACAGCCCTCGGGCCCTGAACCTGCTGTGTGGGACACTTTCTGTTTTCTGGACTTCTCAAACTAACTTTTGATTTTTTCCTCATGTTTTCAGTGATGGCGGCGGGGAGAGGAGGAGATATGGTCTCTGAGTTCCTCCGTCAGAATCCACACCTGGAGAACTGGGTGGAACATTTAAGAGGACCCTGTGAGACAAATAAACAGTGGCATGCCAGAAGAGAGTTTGTCCTGCGCAATATGGAGGTCTTTCCTACCATCCAACCTGGGATCTCAAGTCCTAGTTTGGACAGACTTCTGTCTCTGTCCATGGTTTGGGCAAACCACATGTTTTTGGGCTGTCGGTAATTGTCATTTTTGGATTTTTTTTTTTTCTTAAGCGCAAAATGCATTTCTAATTTGAGTTGTTGGTGGATCAATGAATCTATTTATTATGAATGCTACTGTTTGAAAGTTTGGGGTTGGTATGTTTTTTTTTTTTTAAGAAATCAATACTTTCATTCAGCAAAAGCACATTAATTCATTTATAATGATACAATGTTTCAATGTAAATCTTTTTGAAAATTCTATTCTTCAAAGATTCTTGAAAAATGTTTTTTCACAGTTTTCACAAAAATATTATGCAGCACAACTATTTACATTTAGTCATTTAGCAGACGCTTTTATCCAAAGCGACTTACAAATGAGGACAACAGAAGCAATCAAAACCAACAAAAGAGCAATAATATGTAAGCGCTATGACAAGTCTCGGGTAGCCTAACTCAGTACACAGGTGTTTTTTTTGTTATTTATATAATAAATAAAAAGAAAACAAGAAGATAGAATAGAAAAAGAATAGAGAAAGCTAGTGTTAGAGGCCTTTTTTATTTTTAAAGAAAACAAGCAGTTAGAAAACGAATAGAGTGCAAATGTTAGAGGGTCAAGTTTTTTTTAATAAAAAAAGGAAAACAAATAGATAAATGTTTTCAACATTGATAGTAAAAATCAGAAGTAATGGCTGCTGAAAAATCAGCTTTGTCACCATAGGATTAAAATAAATTTTAAAATATATTAAAATATAAAGCTATTTTAAATTTGTAATAATATTTCACAATATTTCTGTGATCAAATGAATGTAGCCTTGGTGAGAATAAGAGACTTTAAAAAAATCTTTCTGACCCCATACTTTTAAAAGGTAGTGTACAATGCATACCTAAAATGACTTGAATACACTTTTATTTTAATGTTCTAGTATTAAAGTTAATATTGTAGTATTACAAATTAATTTGTAATAAAGTAGAAAATGTAAAGGTCATAGAACTGTCCTGATATCATAATAATGATTAAAAGGATGACATTCTTTAAAAAAGTAAACAGTTTGACACAATCTGTTATTATTTTTGGGAAAAAGACAGTAAATCAGTTTGTTTTATTTGTTTTATTTGTCATTAGTATAATAATATTTGAAAAACGTCCACCAAATAATAGTCACACCACGCTTCTGATATATTTCTAATAACATGGCATGTGTTTTACACTTGATTTAAAAAAAAAAAAAAAAGATTTTCTTTCTTTTTTACTGAGAACACTTCTTTGTCATTGACCATAATGCAGGTATCCACAGCCTGTAATGGACAAGGTAAATGAGATGGCAGAAGGAATCACTGTGACTGAGGCCCCTGTGCGAAAGACTAGAGATGAAATCATGGGAAAAACAAAAAGACCTGCAGTTTCAGGTAAATGGGCTATCTTTAATGTGTGTCATTGAATTAATGTACACTACTGTTCAAACATTCGGGGTTGGTAAGTTTTTTTTTTTTTTTTTTTTTTTAATGCTTTTAAAATAAATATCTTAATCAAAAAATACAGTAAAAAACACTAATAGTGTGAAATATTATTACAGTTTAAAATAACTGTTTCCCAGTTGAATGTATTTTAAAATGTAAATTATTCCTGTGATGACAGCTGAATTTTCAGCAGTCATTACTCCAGTCTTCAGTGTCACATGATCCTTCAAAAATCATTCTAATATGCTGATTATTATCAATGTTGTAACAGCTGTGCTGCTTAATATTTTTGTGGAAATATAAACATTTTGTAACAATCTGAATATCTTCAGTGTCGCTCTTGATCAATTTAATGTGTCCTTACTGAATAAAAGTGTTAATTTCTTTCAAAAAATCAAATCTTACTGACCCCAGAATTCTGAAAAGTAGAGTAATACAGAATGATCTGATCACTGATTTACACTGAGCTTTTTAACTGTATTTTGTAGCAGTGGATTCTGATTACCAGAGTAAGAAGGCTAAACCCAATGACACAGACGTTAAAGCTCATGCGAAGAGTGCTGGGCGTCCAGCTGCCAGTACTCTGAAATCGGGCCCTCCCCCAGGGGCTCCTGCAGAACACCAGCCCTTTTTTAATCGACTCTATAAGGCAGTTGCTTGGAAGCTTGTGTCTGCTGGTGGCTTTGGCCCCAACCTGGAACACTTTGAAATCTTGTGCAGTTGTGTGGAGTCATGCAAGGCCAGTCTTACCTGCGTGTTTGTTCCACTCAAAGACATTCCTGACCTGCCTACGGGACGGACCCAGAAAGAAGGACAGGTTTGTGAACTGCGCTGCTGCACCGTCTACATGGGTACGGGCTACGGGTGTGATGAGGTTGCCGCCAGGGCAATGGCATCCAAAGAAGCACTCAAGGTATTTCAAGGGCAAAAAGTGACAGTGAAAGTTTGCCGCCGCAGGTTCAGAGGACGAGACGTTGACGATATGGTTTTGCTGGATGAACAGTCCAGAAGCCAAGTTTTCCCTCCAGCTCTCAGCTACCCCTTTCAGGAAGACCAGTAGAGTTACATTCTGCCACAATGATATAAAGTTGTAGATTCAGTTGTGGCAACCGTTGAGATGTTTTTCACTGCAGTTCCAAAGAGTTTCATTTGTTCAGATTCTCATTCAGAATGGCACAATGGGGAAGGACTGGTAGGTTTAGAGTTGTTTGTAAAAGTGGTTAAAATAATGAGTTTTGTGCCTTGTAAAATGCTTATACTGTTGCTTCTTTGTGGTAGTCTTGTTTGTGGTTTTTAGGTTTAGATCTTCATGGTTGTTGAACATCCATAACTGTGGTTATAGTTAAGTCTGACCTTGAAAAATGAAAAATTTTAATTGATAAAATGTCAATAACTTTTGTTTTATTTATTTCTAAAGCATTACATAGAGAATATACAGTCTGCAGTTGACAGTGGTTGGATTTGTCTGTGTCCAATATTCAAAAAGGATAATATCAACAAAAATAAATCTTGCATTAATACATGAATGGTAACAAACTTGTAATAGACTCAGTTTTGATTGTTAAAAGAAAATATTACAGTAAATGACAATACAGTAAAGAAATAAGCTCATTGTTAGATTGATCTCTAAATTTCATGACACTTTTTTTATATTTTTCCTTTTTGTTCACATATATTGGACAGTTTTTATTTATTAGTACATGTAATAACCACTTTCTTGGTCATACACTGTGACGAGGTTTGGTAATGTGCTGTTGTTATGGACCTTTGGGCAGATTCTTTGAATGTCAAATAAAATCTGCCATCCGTTTCAAACCGGTGTTTAATGTTCAAGCAGAAATATCAATGAAGTATAAGTGTTTGGTTAAATGTATCTCAGTCTATGATTCAGAAACTGCTAGCTTTACTTGAGGTTTAACTGGGGTTATTTTCTGATTTCATAATAAGATATGACATGTTCTGTCTATCCGTACGTTTTTGTTTTGTTTAGTAGTGACATTTTAAAAATAAAAATCTTGAATCTCTGGAAATCTCAAACTTGATGGGATGGTTCTTATTTGGACATGGCATTAGAAGTACAATTGCTTTTTAGTTCATAACTCTATTAAATATAAGGGCTAGAATCAAAAGATTCTAGATATACAGTTTACTCCAAGTGATTTTTCTGCTATTTTGAATCGAAAAACTCTTCCAAGGCTTTTGGTTTGATTCACATGAAACTTGGCACACATCATTCTAAGACCCTCATGACCAAAAATAATAATGATAATTTATTAAAATGTTGCAAAGACATAAGCCAATTAAAACAGTTTGGAATTGCCAATTTTGACTAATTGACCTAAAATGCTTTCGGATTTATGAATTTCTTAGTTGCAAATGTAAATGTTTAACAAGTGTCGACATATATGTTTCAACCACATAGTTTTTATAGAGAGGATTTTTTTTTACTTTTCCTTTTTCAGTCTAACAGTAAGAGGAAGTGATTTCCTTTAAAGTCAGTTGTTTATTTTGACAAAAGTATATATTGCTGTAAACTTTTTCAAGATTCAAGATGGACTTTGCTGTAAAAATTATATCAAAGACACATTTGAAAAGACGGTTTGTCTCTAATATGCCATTTGCAGCTATAATTGAAATTATTTTTTGTTAAAACACTTCATTTTTTTCAGTCACACTTTAGTTTGTGGACCAATTCTCATTATTAACTAACTATTAACTACAACCTCTGCCTCAATAAACTCCTAATTTGCTGCTTATTAATAGTTAGTAAGGTAGTTGTTAAGTTTTGGTATTGGGTAGGATTAGGGGTGTAGAATATGATCATGCAGAATATTTGCTTTATAAGTACTAATAAACAGCCAATATGTTAATAATAGGCATGCTAATAAGCAACTAGTTAATAGTGAGAATTAAAACGAACTAAAGTGTTACCATTTTTTTCTTTGCAGGATTTGGTCTGCCTCCAGTTATAATACATGTTGTTTACATATTTGTTGGCTTTGTTCAATCAATTCCCATTTACAGGGCATAAAATATTCATTCGGAAAGTGTTATTTTTGTAAACTCTAAAGGGATATCGTTAGATTTAGCCTAAATGTGTCTTGTGTATCATTTATTTGGATATATTTTCTATCAGGAATAGTCATTTGAGTATAAAAGTGTTTACATAACCTCAGTGGTCATTTTTTAAATCTCTTGTAAAAGGGCAGATCTAATTATTGCCTAAAGCAAATTACAGTTTTATTACACATCACATACAGCTTTGCTCATATTTACACCACATAATCAATTTGCTTCCTCTCCAGCAACCCGAATGTAATTACACAATCAAATGAATAACTTTGAATGATGAAAAATCCTTATGATATCTGAATATTAAATGGCTTGAAGGTGCACAATGGTTTGACTGGTGTTATATAAAATTAGACCCATCATGCTATTTTTATACAGAGATGTGTTTGACCTGTTTCTCAGTGCCAGCAAGGAACAGTAGACGCATATTTCCCATCGTTCTCCACTCCTCTTCTCCTGGCTATCTGTAAAATGTTAACAATTGTAAATTAACCTAACAAGGAGTGAAAGCACCCATTTAAGTGCCAACTTTGATTGACATTTGAGGGAATTTGGTTGTGTTTTTCTGCTTGGCTGCAAGCTGGACTCATCCTCTCAGGCAGAGCTAATCATGGGACAGCCTGTACTAACTGTGCACTTCTCCTCATTCTCTCCTATGAGTCACAGGCTTTTTGTAATACAGAAATGTCACATATTTTGAACCCTTGTTATAACTAGCTGTTGAAATCATGCATGCAGATGGAATGAGATGTGTGAGACAAATTGAAGAAAATTACAAGGAACTGAAAAGTTTCATAAAACACATTCTCTGAAACTCATCATTATATTGTTGTAATGATAGAGTTTCAGGGAATGTGTTTTATTAAACACATCACCTTTCTGCTTCTTTCAATTCTCTTAAAATTGTCTCAGCTCATTCAAGGTACTACATTAAAAATAAGACTTGGAATGGTAATTTCATAAAAAATAGATTAAATACACAAATTTGACATTGTTTTCTTCTTGATGTCTTGTAATATCTAAGTGAAAAATTTAATTGTGTATTAGTCATATAATCATATAATTAGTATTTGTTTTACAACCAGCAATAGCAGTATGTTTATCATAATTTTCATCAGTGATTAAATGTTATAATAGATTCTTTTAACATTTTATGATATGTTTAGTAATTTATATTTCATTTTTTATTTTCATTTACTTGATTTTAACTGTAGTTCAAAGTGGTTGAAAAAGTACAGTTTTTTCTTTTAACTAAGTTGGCACTTTGATATTACTAGAAGACAGCAATTAAACTTGAGCTTTTTCATTAAACATTTTTTATTTTAGTAAGTTGCTTTTATTTATTTTTTATTTTTTTTACAGTGCAGAATATTGTGTTTATATGCCACCACAAAACATTTATTATACTAACTAGAGGAAACACGCAGACTGCCTTAGAAAACAAAAGTCCACACAGTTTATTGAGGTTTAATTACACATCAAGAGCAGCAAATAATTAAACAATCTTTCAAATTCATCTGTTCTTCTCATAGCACTTCATAATCATAAAAATAGAAATCACATAATGTATAAATATCTGTGATATCATGTGTATATTTCCAGTTCACAATCCATTTTTATCTTTACAAACATTTCAGCAAAAAGTAATTGCAAAACGCTCCACGTGGACAGTCGCACATTTTGCCGATTCTTGATCCTTTCCTGATGGCGCATTGCTCCCCAACGTCGCACTGATGTGAAAGCAAAGCGTAAATGTTAGATAAATCATGGTCAGCGTTTTGTTAAAATAAATGTAAAAAGTAAATACGTGATTTTAATCTAGGCAAATCAAATAGTGAAACACAAAATTCTCATACAACTCCTGTTTTGTTCTACTCACTGTAGGAACGCGCCCAAACTTCTTTTCCCAAAGTGAGATGCGTTTACTCTGCAGTTTCTCCAGAACGTCATGTAAAGCCCCGAGCTGTGAGCATGTTTAAGTCATTTAATGCAAGTAAGTATTAATAAAATGTTTTTAAAGAAGGGAACATCATTTGCTTTCTATGCGCCGAGAATTACGCAATACTTACGAGCTGCTTTTCGTTGGTCAGATTCGGGTCCTTTGGGTAAAACTCCCTCAAAGCTCTCGTTTCTAAGTCGGATTCGTTGTCAAAGTCCATTTCAGCACCCTGAATGCAGGAGACCAGCACAGCGCATGCCATCGCTGTGGTCCAGAGTTTGGAGCTCTCCATGGTCACAGCCAAGACTGAACGCGTCCTCTTCAATGAGATTCAAGTGAACACTCGCTTCCCGCGGTTCAATCACCTTATATCTGCTCCACTGACACACCACTCTCTTCGGTCCTTCTTTTGCTCCACCTTACACATTGATTTTTGTCCATGCGTAATAAGGACGCTGACGATGACTCATCGCGTAAAGCTGGCGAGTTTATATCCAAAACAAGACAGAAAGACGTCTGAGGGGAGGAAAACAAGTCTTATGCTGGAAATGTTTACAAATTATTATATATGGTTCTGTTTTTTGATTGTTTTAGCAGGATTTTTTTTTAGTCACGTTGGATACATAAAAAAAAAAAGAAGTATGAAACATCAGATTTATTTTTGAAAATCACTTTTTATATGTAGGAAAATATTGGCTACAAAAGGCTTTTGAACATTTCCACCAGTAATGTAGAAGAAAGAAGATACCGTTATTGGTAAAACTTTAGAATAGGGAACACTTATTCACTATTATCTATGACTTTTCCCTCAATAAATTCCTAATTTTCTGTTTATTAATAGTTAGTAAGCTAGTTGTTAAGTTTAGGTATTGGGTAGGATTAGGGATGTAGAATAAGGTCATGTAGAATAAGGCATTAATATGTGCTTAATTACTACTAATAAATGGCTAATATTCTAGTAATATGTATGCTAATAAGAGACCCTAAAATAAAGTGTTACCCAGTTGTTCAAACATTAAGCCATTAAAAGTGCCTGAAGCCAATTAGAACCAGCCAACAGACTGGGAGAAAATGTATAAGACTGAATCTGGTTTAAACTGGGTATTTTCAACACAAAACAATAAATAAAACAGCAAAATGTGACATTGAAACATCCCTTTTTGCCCGACTTTCAATTTATGAAAATACTGTTGTCCAGAGAACATATTTTATAACTTTCAGTTAAAATTTAAATCTATGCTAATGAGATTTTACTTTGTTCGTTTGTTACCCAACAGCTTTAGTAAAGGATTATAGTAATAAAGCAAATTAGTATATTAAAGTGTTACAGAAAAAAAGTGACAATTTATCCCACTCTTTCTGAAATGGGTGACATTAATGTAGCTATTTTGAATGTATTTATTAAAAACCATTCCAATGACAAATTATTTGAAAGAGGTCCACTTTATCTGTATTCACTTAACAAAAACAGTGGACTGAGGGCATTTAAGTTTAGCATGACCATAATACTTATTTTTAGTAATGGAAGAATGTACACATTTGTGATAAAGATGGTGAAGCTTAAGTGTCCCTCTATACCAGCTGTCCTACTCGCATTCATCTCAGGTTTGTCAGCTTTTTGTGTAGCAGGCACAGCCTTTATTGAAAAAGGAACATCAGTTGCTTGCCAAAAAGAAAACCTGAAAAAGACCAGGACAAAATAAAAAATGCTATTTTTTTTCTTAAATGCAACGTCCTATACACAAGAATAGAATTAGTGAATATATTTTCAATGGCCAGCAAATTCATTTATAAGTGGCTGCTATCAAAGATGCTTGACCATTTTTGTTGATTAATCCTATTCAAGGCACAGAACGTGTTATTTTGTTGTTTCCTGCTGATTAATGCAAAGCCAAGCCTCACTTTGATCCGGTCTTAGTTGCTTCATGAGGATCTTTTGTTGATTAGAGGCAGGAATCAAACCAGGTCCGTCTGACTGCTCTGTGGGCTGCATGAGTCATATCATTCCAATTACCACATGTATTATTGCCTGTCAGAAACTTTTCCCTCAGCATGGTTACCTGTTTATTAATACGACAACTGTCGGGGTAGTTTTGCTCACCACTCATGTCAAATGAGCTCTATTTTCATCTTCTTCCAAGAAAAATTATTCAATTTTATGCAGGCAGATAGTTCACATGCATAAGGATGCATGTCAATGGTTTAACACCAGCAAAATATTTCACTTTTCACAGTCATTATTCGCATAACATTTCTCCACAGTGCTAAAATAAGGTCCCGAGGTTGTCATTTCTGTCAAAACAGTGTAGACCATTTTTGAAAAGATGATTACTGGATAGGACAGGATTGCCACAGGGTGTCAAATTCAGACCAAGTGTGAGAATGGCTGAAAGGAACATAACCTAAAATACACACTGGCAGTTTCAGTAAACTGCGCATAAGCATTGCTGCTGTTGTGCAGGCAGACTTCATTCACAATTTGACTTGACAGTTTGTAAATGTTAGTTTGCTGTAATCTTTCAGTGTGGCGGAGGTTTGCCACCCTCTAATAAGGTTTGGCTCAGATTTAAGTTGAGGAAATAACATATCTACTGCCAAACAGCCACAACAAAGGAAGTCTGAGATCTTTTAATAATAACCTCTCACCTTTAAGTTCCCATTAAGATTATTGGCCTATAGAAACAAGCTTCCTGAGCCACTGAATGAGGTTGTTTGTATGCAGTGAAGAAGAAGATGGGTTTTATCCTTTGAAGGCAAATCTCAACAACGATGCAGGAGTGTTGTGTGGGAGAGATCGGAATTCATTATCTTCCTGACTTATCTAAGTATTCTTCTGAACTCTAAGATCCTGGCACATTTGTTAGGTTCAAAGATGTTTGTTTTCTCCTTCGGCTGGCATGTCGATGACCTCCCACCCTTTTCCTACCTTATGAATCCTCCTGAGAGAGTCAAATTACTTGAGCCGGAAAGACCCCTGCGTTGGAATTGATTTTGTGTGGGTGTGTGATTTCCCTCTTCCCTCAGCTGACCAAGTTAAGTGCATTACGGCCTTATTGCCTCTCTAATGTTGAAAAATTATAAGCGAATTAAGACCTGACATACTTGTGTCACATCTGCTTGGTGGATTCAAGTCACATTTACCTACCATGAAGGTTCATTCATAAGACTCTCCAGCCAGTCATCAGCAGTTGTTTTGATGATCTGAACACTTAAAAACAGATTGGAAGAAGAATATAAAGGAATAAAGTATATAATAACATAAGTCTGTGCATTAGAAGTGGTAAATTTTCAGCAATGCTTTCTGCAGGTTGCATCATTACGTCAGTAGGTGGCGACAAGTGTTTATATTTATGCATTTAGCAGACATTTACATTTATGCATTTAGCAGACGCTTTTATCCAAAGCGACTTACATTGCATTCAAGTTACAGTTTCTACATTTTATCAGCTCTTGCTTTCCCTGGGAATTGAACCCATGACCTTGGCGTTGCTAGCGCCATGCTCTACTATTTGAGCTACAGGAAAGCCATATAAGTAAGTCATTGAATCGCTCATTCAACCAGTTCATCCAAAACACTGATTTAAGCCCCGTTCACACCAAGAACGATAACTGTAAAGATAACTAAAAGATAATGATATTAGCGTCTACACCAGTGAAAGATATTGTCTGTTTATTCTAAGCGAATGCTTATCTGCCGCTTTAAATTTTCAAGCTCGTTATAGCAGGATGGATTCTGATTGGGGATCAATGTTTGTATCATTCATTAGCTGAAAAATCATTCTGAAAGTGATTCCAACGATATCATTTCTCTGTGCCTTTATCATTATAGCTGTGGTGTGGACTCTGCTATTCTTTAATATTGAGAACGATTTTTAGAAATATATCTTTATTGTTATCTTTAAAGTTATTGTCCTTGGTGTGAACGGGCCTTTAATCAGGAACGAAAGAAGTGATTGGGCCTGTTTCAGGCTAAGTGTATCCCATAATTCATCATGTTCAGGAACTCATGTGCCCCGGACTTTTGAGATTTCTAGTTGGTAGTAAAATGTAAAGATTTGTACATTTTACTGGTGCAGAGATGAGTATGTGTCTTTTGTACAATGTTTGCAACTGCTTTTTATGACTTAATTAGAAGCATCACATTTACTAAATTGTGTAATCTATTACAGAGGGACTAGTGAACAGACATTTAGAGGTTTATTTTAAAGTGTAAAATACTGAAAATCAAAATATCTAAATAAAGCTCTGTAAAAACTTTACTTGCAATTTTACAACACTATGATGTAAGTGTGTCCCATTGGATAATCAAAATCTGTAAGTAAATTTACAATCTTAAAAATGAAAATTCTGTAATTAATTACTCACCCTCATGTCGTTCCAAACCCGTAAAACCTTTGATCATCTTCGAAACACAAATTAAGATATTTTTGATGAAATCAGAAAGCTTTCTGACCCTGCATATACACGAACTGAACTACCAAGTTCAAGGCACAGAAACATAGTAAGGACATCATTAAAATAGTCCATGCGACATCAGTGGTTCAACTGTAATTTTATGAAGCTACGAGAATACTTTTTGTGCGCAAAGAAAGAAAATCCTTGTATCTTCGTAACATGGACTATTTTAACTATATCCTTACTACCTTTCTGGGCCATAAAACATTTCAGTTGCGTTGCTGTCTATGCAGGGTCAGAAAGCTTTCGGATTTCATCAAAAATATCTTGATTTGTGTTCCGAGGATGAACGAAGGTCTAACGGGTTTGAAACGACATGAGGTTGAGTAATTAATGACAGAATTTTCATTTTTGGGTGAAATGTCCCTTTAATGCCCACTTGAATATACAGGAAATACATAATGTAAGTAGACAACCTGTCAAGTGCAAAGACTGCAAGTGTAAGTATTGTGATTGGTCCTTTGTTTTTAATTAGTAGGTCATTGAATCATTCCCTCAACAAATCATTCAAAAACATTGATTCATTCAAAAATTAAACACCGCTGTAACTACTTTGTTGGTGAAGCACAACTAGATGATATTCTGTCTAAAATGTAAGCTATATTAAACTCTTGTTTGTTGAACTGTATAAAACTAAAACCACACTCACTACTCATCCAAAGGCAGTCAGAGCTGTGATTATATTCGGAAAAACACCCTGATATTTCTTAATCTAACCTGGTTTATAAAGGATATTAAAAACATGCAGGTTCAGAACTTCAGCATAGCAAGAGGGGGCTCGATAACCCAGAGAGAGCAAAGATCTGCATCTGAATTGTCCATTACTCGGAGGGCTATAACACTTTACCACAGCGCCAGAGGTCCCTTGTTAGTGCCAGACCCTCATTTATCAGTGCACAACACAGACTCCCCATTATGTCAGAGGGAGGGAGTCAACACTCAGACCCAAACAGTCGCGCTTCAGACAGCCTTTAGATCCTAAAACCCCAAAATGGAGCTGATAAATGGGACTCAAGTCAGTTAATCAAGCTGTGAAGTGGCCAGTGGGTAATGTTAGATGTCAGCATGGTGAGAGACACAGAATCAGGTCACTTCATTGAATTCAAGATTATCTCATGTGTCAGTGATGGCCACACTCCAGTCCACTGATTGCGTCAGTCATTAGGCTAACAGCAGAAGCTTTGCCTGTTAGTCTGTTTCCTTAACAGATGCATTCATCAATGTCCTGGGTTTCCTACGAGACCATTCACTCAAGATCTGTCAAAGAAGAGTGTTGTCATGTACTCAGGATTAAAATCACTATAGCTATTATTATGCAAGCTGTTACAGCAGCAAGAGCCTATTTGTACTGGAACTGACCTGTCTCACCTCTATCAGAAAGACTCTCTAGAGAGCAAATGAGATGGTCAAGCACAAAGCAAAAGAGCAATTCGAGTGTTTCAGGGTCTAGATGAGGCAAAGAATGATAAATAAGAGCCAAACAAGAGGAGCAGATGTGAACGAGCTTGTTTGATTGCAAAGTCTGTATTCGGCCTGTCATACCTAAGGAGAAGATTAAAGGGAAAAAAGTACACAGAGCAAAGCAAAGGGTACGATACGCTTCTTTAAATAACACCGTGCAATGTTCTGTTCCTGCAGGTTTGGTAGGGGATCTTGAGCTCATATGTAATCATCTATCTTTTAATCATTTTTTCATGCTTTCTGTTTAAGTTGATGAATAATTAAACCATTCCATTTACATCTTTGCTTCTGAGGCATCAAAACAGCAGTATAGCCTTTGAAGAATGAACAAGCATGGTTTACTTTGATGGGATTGACATTTGTCTTGTTAAAATGTTTGTTCTTAACTGACTTTGTCACATGCATATTGCATTGGTTTTATTTGTTCCACCAAACTGTCCTTGTTTCACTTCAAATACAGACAGTGAAAGCTTTTCTACATCCACTCTTTTCTGCTTGGGGCAAAAAGAATCAGTGATATATTCACAAAATTGTTAGAAAGGCTGTCCCACACATACCGGGGTCCGCAGTCTGAGTTGTTGTGCGTCATTGTGAGGTAATTAGGGGTCTCTGAAAATTCTGCCTCTACTCTTCCCTGCCTACAAAGCTTTATTTGTTCTGATGAGGAGTTGCTTATCTCCGTAATTGCACTGTATAGCTATCGTGTGTGTGGTGTTAAGCTTTATAATATTGCTTAACGACTCCACTTCCATTCCACCCACTCTCTTCAAATCCATTTTTAGACAAAAGCTTCACATCTTTAAGCTAATGCCAACATAACAGAATAAAGCGGGCTGAAGAGGACAGAAAATGCCAAGAAATTCAAAGGAAGAAGTTTGGGTGACTTCTATAGCATATATTAATAGAGGAATTCTTCTCTCCAAGAAAACTGCTATGTCAGAGACCTTTTAAAACTCAAACTTGCTTGAAAATTAAACTATATAATCACTGGTGCAGAAATTTAATAATAATATTTATTATTATAATAATTTACATTTCTATCAAAATTGCTTAAAATATATATGCATGTGTTACTTTCATATTATGTTCAATTGCAGTATATACATTTATATAAATGTATCTATAAATGTGTGCAAAATATAAATAAAAATTTATATTTTTTATATAGTGTGTTTTATAGAATTTTAATAGAATTTTATTATAATAATTCTATAAAATTATTTTATAAGAATTTTAACATTTACATTTATATAAATACTTTTTAAAACAAATTTGTAAGAATCTGTAACTATACCTGTAACTGTATGAATGACTGGCTCATATAGAATTTTATAATAATAATAACTGGTAACACTTTATTTTAAGGTGTCCTTGTTACACGTTACAAGTACTTACTATTATAATAACAATTAATTATGCATAATTACACGCAAGTAACCCTAAGCCAAACCCTAATCCTAACCCTAACCATATAGTAAGTACATGTAGTTAATTAATATTACTCAGTACTTAAATGTATAATTACACTGTAACAAGGACACCTTAAAATAAAGTGTAACCTAATAATTATATACATACATATACATTCACTTATAAATAGTTTAAATATACAAATATTAATATAAATGTAGTGCATTTAAACGTAATATGAAAGTAACACATGCATACATATATGCATTTATATAATAAAATTTTATATTGTAAATATTGATGTTTATATATAATATATATGTTTCCCTGGCATCAAATGCATTAAATTAATAAAAAAAACAACAGTGGTTCTCTGACCAGGGAACTCCTGTGGACGAGGGAGGAGTTACATAAGAATGTCTGTCTTGTATTATCTGTGGTGTATTCATAAACTTCTTAATAAATAAACACTTTGAGTAAAACAGTAGTGTAATGTTGTAAGTGTTCAGTCCATACGATATTCTCTCAGACAGAACCAGTGAGCCTCAGAAGCCTCTTCTGAAAGCAAAGTTCCTGTCATCTTCACAGCAGCCAGGAAGAAATCAGGACAGGTTTGGGTGGCTTGTCACACAGGGAAGATGATCTGCAGGATACAAAGAGGACAGAATGATGAGTGTCAGCCGAGGAGCCTTTAGATGGACTGCAAGTATCTCTTTAAGTGACTCAAGGAAGCTGTTCATTAACCCACCACACAAATGTCACGTCAAGCAACATCCTCTCCATCACTAAATTGAGTTTCCATCATCCAATGAGCATTTATTTGAAAAAACAAGCTTCTTCATTTTGCCAGACTCCTCCACTAGTTCCACAAAAGCGTAATTACACAGCATAAATAATTAAAGTGAGCAGCTGATTATTGCAGACTTAATGAGTCACTCAGTCTCTCAGTAACTGCTTCCCTCAGCTGAGGACTGATAAAGCCATTGGAAGAGATGGCTTCAGTTCTGACGAGAACAGCGGTGTTATGTTATCTTCCCCTGCTGGAATGTCTCGCTTCTGATGTTTGCAATTTCATAATTATACGTTTTATGGAATTCTGAGCCGGATATCAGATCTCGGCTGTATTTGCTTTTCACCCATTTAATAACATTTGGGAGATTGAGAAAATTCGAAATGAAAATTGGGATGATTAGAATACGGATCGGAGCTATCAGTTCTTCTGCTCAAACCAAAACTTATTAAGCGTCTGACAAAAATCTCATATGTTCTTAATGAATAAAGGAGGCTGTAATATCTTTGTTTTTTAAATTATTGTTGAGCATTTGAAACATTATTTATCTAACCTAGTAAAATAGACTATACATGCAATAAAAGAACTGACTCGATGTTGACAATAAGTAAACAAATAATGCCCTCTAGTGCTCAATGAAAATAACAAATAGCTACAAATTAAAAACGATACTAAATGTTATTTAACTTGAATTATGCAATGAGGGAAACAATATTTTGTAAAAAGCATATTAAAAAAAAGGTCTCATATTGTACATGCTGTGCTGTAGCCTATAGATACATCAAAATATTTTTTCAAAATGTATTTCAGAGGCAAGAAAATACATTTCCAATCTCAGTATTTTACAGGCTAAATTAACAGAAATTAACACTTTACTAGAGACCCAGATTAGATTTAGAATGATTTTTGAATACATTGTAACATTTGTAATATTTTTATTTTTATTTTATTTTTTGGAACATTGTAAAGTATGTTCCTTGCTGATTTTTATTCAAATGTGTTATGTGTTCACAGGTTACAGATAACAAATTCTTAAAAGTTTTTCTTAAAATGAGATATGTATTTTCTTGGATTGCAATACATAGAAGGCAAAATGTATGTTTTTACATTTTATTTTTACATTTTTTTATTAAAAAAAAACATATGTAAAATAAAAAATCATAACAACTTGTAAAAATGGATTTTAGGACAAAAGTACAGATCGTAGTAAATTGGATTGTTATGGCTTCAAATAGAAGGGTAAAATATCTCTTCGCTATAAGAGATACTGCATAAAGCAGAAACAGATCCTGACTAAATAGAGGTAATCACAGTCTAGCCATTGAAAAAAAAAACAGAAACTGACAAGCACGGCTTCAAAAGGAAGAAAGGGTCAGTGAGGCTGATACAGAGAGCACACGTTCTCCCACTGCCGTACATTTCATTATACAAGAATGAAATACTTGCTTCCACTTCATTCCAAATGTCAGAAAACCATCAGAAAAAGATCAAATGCAGGTGTTACGGAGGGTGGACAGTCATCAAGCATCTGTCACAGCAGGACTCAAATGAGCTGAACAGCCTCAGAAACCAATTACTGCTATGATCTTCGTTTTCAACAGTTCCAGTACCAGAATATTTTCAATTATCTGCAACAGAATGTTCATTACTGTCTTTGAAAGTTTATTTTATTATATTTTAACTACATTTATTATTCTTTATTATTATTTATATTACCAATACTGGCAACTCGTTGGATTTATTCACAGTTTTTATTGTGTGCACTAATATTTGGACAATATTGTGTTTACAGCAATCACACCAGTAAAGTATGTTGAAATTAAATGGAATAGTGTTTAAATACTTAATTGACTAAATGTGTGAATTAATACAAATATTTATCTTGTGAAGAATGATGATTTAAACTGCAGTTAGTAGCTGAATGAATAATGTTACCACTCATTTATTTATTGTCCGACTAACAAAAACAAAGGGAAAAAAACATTAAATTTGTATTATGCCACAGCTGAAATCCTTTTGCTTTGATGAAGTATGAAGAACCCAAACACACCCAATTCTCAGCTGATGCAATGTATAATAAATAATGTTGGCTTCTATGAATCAAAAAACCTACTTTTGCAATCCCCTTGTTGGTGATGGATCATTTTCATGCTGTATTAAAAGCCTGTGAAAAGTGATGTAAGAAATTGTGCAGTGATAGAAATATTGATGCTGAGGTCTAGTTAAAGTCCCTTTCCAGCTCACAGGTAGTTTAATAAAATTACAGGCATATTTTCAAACACTAAAGCATCTGTCATAATAAAAGTGATGAAAACATTGCAAAATGCTTTAATTTTGTAATAACATATTGCAAACATGCCTCTCTAAAGGGATTAACTGTATTGCTCTGAGCGTTTAATCAGACTGCCGGAAATGTTATGAGCCACAAACTTGTAATCACTCCGGTCATTATGGGTTAAACAACATAATTAGCATGTCAGAGTAAATCAAATCTCGCTGTTTATGTTAAATGTCTTATACTGTGCAATCAAACTGTAAATGTACTGTAAATTAATATAATGCAATTTCAAGAAAGATTTGTCTGTGCAGTGCATAAAACATACATTTAAATATATTAAAAGCATATATTAATGTCAAGCCCTGAAAAAATAAAAATCCTTTTACAGGTATGAAAACTGAGGTACAAAACAACACAATTGTGGAGTGAGTTTAATATTACACCATAATATAATTTAGTGAAACACTGGAACAATGAATAATTCAGTGGTTTGGCTCATGACTAACAGGTTAAACATATTTATTTAGGGGTCATTAAAGTGCCAGAATCTGTTTGTATTACACAGGACACCTAAATAATGCACCACTGTATCTCGAGAGTACAATTTCAAGAAATGGACCAGAAAGTTGCACTCTCAACCACCAATATATTGACTGTGCACTTTCTCCAGGGAAACATTCACTGACAAATCCCCCAAGACAGATTCCCAGTGAAATGCTCTCCGACAGCAAATGCAATGAGTTTGCTTCCTTCTTTTCTGAGAAGATCAATAATATCAGAAAGGAGATTGGCACATCCTCAAGTTATGCAGAGGTCACAAAGATTCGACCTCAATTTCAAAAAGAAGAAACTATGTCTATTTTTGAAGCAATTGATAGCAAAATTTTGGAAGAAATAGTACAGCACCTTAAATCGTCAACCTGCTATCTTGACACACTTCCCACATCTTTTTTCAAAAGTGTGCTTAACTGTTTAGAAGCAGATCTCTTAGAAGTGGTGAAAGCCTCACTTCTTTCTGGGACTTTTCCAAACTCCCTGAAAACTGCAGTTGTTAAGCCCCTTCTGAAAAAGTGCAATCTTGATAACACCATCTTAAGCAACTATAGACCAATATCAAATCTTCTTTTCATAGGTAAGATTATTGAAAAATTAGTTTTTAATCAGCTGAACAACTACTTAAACTCAAATGAATACCTGGACAATTTTCAATCTGGTTTCCGAGTGCATCACAGCACAGAGACAGCACTCATTAAGATAATAAATGATATTCACTTTAATTCTGATTCTGGCAAAATATCAGTGCTGGTACTACTAGATCTTAGTGCTGCGTTTGACACTGTCGATCATAACATACTTCTAGAGAGACTGGAAAACTGCGTCGAGCTTTCTGGGATGGTACTCAAATGGTTCAGGTCATACTTAGAAGGGAGAGGTTATTATGTGAGTATAAGAGAGCATAAGTTTAAGTGGACGTCCATGACATGCGGAGTCCCACAAGGCTCAATTCTTGCACCGCTCTTGTTTAGCCTGTATATGCTCCCACTAAGTCAAATAATGAGAAAGAACCAAATTGCCTATCATAGCTATGCTGATGATACCCAGATTTACCTAGCCTTATCTCCAAATTATTATAGCCCCATTGACTCCCTCTGCCAATGCATTGATGAAATTAACAGTTGGATGTGCCAGAACTTTCTTCAGTTAAACAAGGAGAAAACTGAAGTCATTGAAGTCATTTGGAAACAAAGATGAAGTTCTCAAGGTGAATGCATACCTTGACTCTAGAGGTCAAACAACTAAAAATCAAGTCAAAAATCTTGGGGTGATTCTGGAGACAGACCTTAGTTTTAGTAGTCATGTCAAAGCAGTAACTAAATCAGCATACTATCATCTCAAAAACATTGAAAGAATTAGATATTTTGTTTCCAGTCAAGACTTGGAGAAACTTGTTCATGCCTTTATCAGGGTGGATTATTGTAATGGTCTCCTCACCGGCCTTCCAAAGAAGACCATTAAACAGCTGCAGCTCATCCAGAACGCTGCTGCCAGGATACTGACTAGAACCAGAAAATCTGAGCATATCACACCAGTCCTCAGGTCCTTACACTGGCTTCCAGTTACATTTAGGATTGATTTTAAAGTACTTTTACTCGTTTATAAATCACTCAATGGCCTAGGACCTAAATACATTGCAGATATGCTCACTGAATGTAAACCTAACAGACCACTCAGATCATTAGGATCGAGTCAGTTAGAAATATCAAGGGTTCACACATAACAAGGGGAGTCCGCTTTTAGCTATTATGCCGCCCGCAGTTGGAACCAGCTTCCAGAAGAGATCAGATGTGCTAAAACATTAGCCACATTTAAATCCAGACTCAAAACTCATCTGTTTAGCTGTGAATTTGTTGAATGAGCACAGTGCTACGTACGAACTAATTGCACTGTATTTTATGTATAACCGTTTTCTATTCCTAACTGTTTTAAATTCATTTTAAATAAATTTTTATTATTATTATTATTATTTTATTTTATTTTATTTCATTTTTTAATTCCTTGTTTTTAATTGTTGTGATTATTATTATTTTTTTTAAATGACTATTTCAGTTCCTTTTATGTAAAGCATTTTGAATTACTACTGTGTATGAAATGTGCTATATAAATAAACTTGCCTTGCCTTGCCTTGACTTGCTGCAGTCTTGTTACAGAGCCTCATACAAGTCATACAGCTAAATGCAGGTCATACATAAATGACAACATCCAGCACTGAAGAATAGCCTATAATCTTTAATCATTCATCAGCACAAAGTGTCCAAGAAAGGTTCAAATAAATGTAGGCCTTTTACTTTCTATTTCAAAGCTAGTGTGAGTCATAATAATTATATTTGGTTTATTCATTGCATTTTTAAAGTATTACTCTTAGTTTGCTTGAATATGTTGTATTCTGGGCTTAACTGTGACAGCAGAGAAAACTTATTTTGAATATTTCAACAGAATAATGTAAGAAATAGGAAAGTCTAAGATGGTATACCATCTGGTACATTATACCTGCTTAACAATATGCTTTTTATTGTACCTCAGAGGGCATTGTTGTTTCTCTAGATCAATTGGGACATGGCCTAGATTGCACTGAGTAACTATATTGAACCCCTGGGTTTTACCATGATTGACTGTAATCAAGAGAAACTAAACCCAAACGTGAAGATCTGGATGCCCTCATGAACTCAAATTCTGTGAACACTGCACTGTACTAACATCATTTTATTGTCTGGGCAGAAAGCATTCAGGAAAACCATCACTATTACTCCTAAAGGCAATGAAACTACAAGATCTTTAAATTAGTAATTTTCTAGTTCATTGACTTCTGATGTGCATCTGTAGCCAATGAGTCACATTTTGCAATTTTCCACTTCACACTTCTCATTTTCTGTAGACTAAATTATTGCATATATTTCTGCAATTCGATTTGTGTTGGGGGGGTGTGTTTGTGTGTGGGGGGGGGGGGGGGGGGGGGGGGGTAGTATATAGCTCTGAGTGAGAATATGAATTACATTGCCCATAATGCATTTGGCTTGCCAATTTGTATAGCCCCACCCCCTATTAAGTCTGATGAGAAACAACCTTGTCTAAGTATATATATTATTGAATATTGTCATAATATAGTGGTGTATCTGGTATTATTATTAATTGGTCTAAAATTTTTCAGTGCGCTGGAACATATGTAACCACTAAAAAAATCTCTAATATATACATCTCTCTATTTTATATATAGGTGAAGACATAAATTATCATTATTGAGTCATTGTGGATGAAAAGTATCATCCTTTCTATTTTCATCCTCAATTTATAATCCAGCTGCTTGTTTTCAGTTTGAATATTTGCTGAAACAAACTATTTCAGAATTGGTAAATACTGATACTAATTAATTTTGGTTTTTGTTTGTTAAGGGTGTATTAAACAAATGCATAATTCATGAAGACAATAAGATGAAGAATATCCATGTTTATTGATAACACAAGACAACCATTAAAAATATGAATGAATAAACACATTAAACCCATGCTTTGCTATTGCTTGTCATGCTGCATTTTGATGAATGCTTGTCATAGACCTTGCACAAGTGATTCAGAAAACATTCCACCCACTGCCTCTTTCAGGTGCATGACTTTACAGCTTCAGGAAAGGGTTATGGATTTGCTGCTTTTTTAATGACTCAGATGCATTTTAAGAGAAATGAGTTACAGTTAGATCCTCTGACACATTCACACAATTTCCCAAAGCGAGGACCGAGTCTCATGGCGCAGCGGGACCCCACAGCACACTAAAGAGAGACAGAGAGAAAGAATGATCAGATGTGAAGATCGTTTCAAGTTTGTTTTGAAGCAAACTTTTAATAACTTCTAATATGAAGAAGATAACAAAGAGATGGAGCAAAATTTACCTGTGGAATGCCACGTTTTTCTGAAGATGGTAAAGGAGGCTGATATCTTCCCAAAAGTGCTGTCATAGCCTCAACCTATGCAAAAACATAATCAACCGAATATATTTAACCGAATATAAACTTATTTTTAATTTGAGATATGAATGAAAATGTATGAAAAAATAACCAAAATATAAACACATACAAGTTTGACACTTCACCAACTTATTCATTCTTTGGTTCAGATAATTGGCCACACGTTTCACTATATAAAAATATATCACGCTACAAAGAAAAATTAATACATGCAAAAAAGCATTTTTTTTTTCTTTTTCTCCTGAATACTCACCAATTCGTTCTCGGTTTCCTGCTGGGACAGCTGTGTGTCTTCTGTGAGTTCTTGGGAAGTTTGTCCCGAGCACAGGGCAGTAAAGAGCCCGACTATGATCAGTCCGGTCAGTATTTCTGAGCTTGTCATGGTCCTGAGTCCAGTCAGCTGCCCGGGTCACAGTAACAGCACACTGAGCTGTGGAGGGTAACTTAGTAAACATGGGCTACTTAACACTTCACTGGCTGTTTTATAACCTCATATGCCCCGCCCTGACTCCGGTTAACAGTTTATATCGGGCCAGCTATTGGTCAAAGGAGGCTATTTATTTAGCTGAGCTGAGATTGGAACACAAACAAGCAGTTTATTGCATGTTCAATAACAGGTATTCTCCTACCTGTTCTCATATGCTGTACATTTGCGGGCATACTGCAGCTGTAGATGTAGTAACCCGAATAGAATAGAATACAATAGAATACACTAAAACAGAATAGCAAAATAAAATTTCATGTAAGGAAATACAGACATTTAGCCTATATTGACACGACTTACCCCTTAATAGCATCCATTTGATACAATAGCCTATCTTGATTTATTCATTTACGTTAAAGGAAGCTCACACTGGTGCTGAAATAAATGGTTAAGGCTGTGTTGAATATTTTTTGTGATTATTCTGCCGTCTGTAAGAGTTTTCTTATTTGAGAAACTTACTATCTATATCTATATATATCTATACTTTACAGGTTAAAGAAGCTAAACGGTATATACATACATTTCCGTTTTATATTTGTTTATTAACAGAAGTAGTGTCAATAAAATATAACACTACTTACCTATGATTAATTTTGTGATTAAAAAAGTTAAAATTAAATAAAATTGCAATTAAATGACATTTAAATATAATGTAGCCTAATTTATACTGTACGTGGTTATGTTTTTTTTATTAAGTTTAATAATTTTTAATAGAACTTCTTTAAAATACAAATATTATATAAATGAACAATTATTACTTATCCCAAGGCCCTTGGAGGTTTGCTGAGGCCCCCTGCTGGAGAATCACGAAGTGCTGTCGCAGACTATGACCTGTGTGTGCAATAGAGAGCGCTGCAGTCACAGTTAAAAGATTTGAAGTGATATTCTTGAAATGGGTGTTTCCTGAAACGCATACTTCAGGATTTAGGAAGGAACACGCCCATGACAGCACTGGGTTTTCAAGAAAAAAAAAAAAGTCGCTGAAACTGTGCAGCGAAGTAAGAAGAGGGCCAGAGGTGCCTTCTCGAGGTCTAAATATAAATCCTAAAGGACAGAGATCTGCATCGAGAACTCACAAGGAAATAAGACTTGTAAAACTTTTGAGAAAACATGTCAACTTCTGACGAGACAGACGGTTTCCGTCCTAGATATGGGTGTAAGTATTAATGCGTTTTCTTCAGGCGTTCTTCTGAAACGTGATGCTCAGTGTTACAAGAAAGCTACTCATTTTCATTGAATGCAAATGCTTTAATTCAAAGAGTGTCATTCAATTGATTTTGATGTTTTTATGCATTTGCCCATTCTTTTAATGCTCAAGTTTGCATCGGCATGCTTTACAACTTCCGCATTATTATACTGTATGTGTAGGGCACAACCGAGCGGGATCACCTGGACAACTTTTCTGAACCACCAAGCGTGTTGTTGTTTTTACTGTAATTTTACATAAAGCATCCTCACTCTTTCTCTCTGCTGAACCGCAGTACTAATCAAGATTACATAAACTGAGCATCAAACGACTGTGCACGGCCAATCTGTATATAGATCTGTAATCTAGACAAGACTGATGGTAAAGAAGTAGTCAAATCTAGCCCGCAATGAAGCTCTCTCTCACCTAGAATTGTTTTCTTTATTATAAGCAGAAAACCAACCACAATAAACGCCTCAATGAAGGTTAAACGACCTTCATTTACAAGCCGAGAGCTGCCAGACCACTTATTTTTCTAAGCTTGAAATATAAAGTATGTTATTGGAGTACTGAGAATTGTGATTCATCCCAGTAAACTGAATCTTTCAAATCAGTTCACTAAAAGATTCATTTAGATTCTCTGGCTGATTCATTCAGTGGCGCTTCAGCACGTTGTATCGTTACAGAAGTGAGTGGATAGGAGTCTTTTATCGTGTTATGAACGGGTCATCGAATCATTCACTCATCCGATTCGTTAATAAACACTTGGTGGACTGAAACAAAGGTTTAAACTGCACAAGTTTTATCAAACTATATAATCACAATAATAGTCTAAGTAAATAGAATGTTTAATGAGTAAGTCAGATTTTCAACCAGTTTTGTATTGTAACAATTGGTAATAGTTTGTAAATGAACAATATGTTTTTCCTCTGTGTTACCTGCACCTCGACATCCCCGTTTATTTGTCAGTAAAAGTTCGCTTGATGATGTAAAATGTGTTATGTGGCAGACTTTTGAGAAAACTACAGATCATACTTCCACATTTTTGTATCCCTGTTCAGGGACAGTTCGATTAAGCCTAGTGCATTATGGATGTTGAAGTTTTCCTACCTTTTTGGCAAAGGAAATACCATAACCCTTTTTCTGTTTTCTCCAGTCATGTCGCCAGCAGTGAATTACCCCTTCAAGTAATCTCTTTAGGTGATAATTCTGAATGGTTATCAGTAACTTTTACAGATTCAGAATTTTTCCGCCCACTGTTTTTGCTTTTTTCAAGATTGACTTACGTGACAAACTAAGCAAACATTATTTTTGTTAAAGTGCCCCTATTATGGGTAATGAAAGGTTCATATTTTGGTTTTGGGAGTCCCCAACAACAGGTTGACATGCATGCAAGGTCATAAAATACTTTCATTTTCTTATAATATGCATTTATTTTTACTTATTTGCTCAACAACTCGTTCAACAATTCATTTTTTCCAAACCCCTCCTTTGCGTGACGCCAATCTGCGGTGATTGGTCGATTTCATTTAAAGCAGTGTTTGTGAGCTTTTAATGCTCCAAAAGCGGCACCATTGGCAAAGAATAAATTTGCATTTTCTTTCAGACCAACGCGAAAATCAAGTTTTCTCAGGTCTGCGCGCACAACAAGTGGGTGGGCAGTATGCTAATATTTCATTTTGACGTCAACATGAAACGGCTTGGGATTCGTTTTAAAAACGACTCAATTCAATTATTCAGAGTCGACTCTTTCTTTTGAGAGACAATAACTTTATATACGGTGCACTTTCAGATTTAAACCTTTGCAGGATGTTTCCATTCACTTAGAGCTGTGTTACACACTGCATGAAAGGTCATTTTCAAAAATCCATAATAGGGGCACTTTAATGTAGGCGTTCTGGTTAACTCTGTTTGTTCACAAACTGTCACACTCTAATTCAGTCTGAGAGACTTCAGTGCATAAATGAACGAGAATGATTTGTACAGAAACAGATTGTTTCACGAATTAATGCCATATTTCATATGTTTTAAAACTAGTTATTACCCACTTGCAGGAAGGGTAATGTAGGCTTGAGTCTGTTGACCTCTGAGCAACAATCATTTGGTGGTTGAATCATAATTTTATTGCCTTCTAGACTTTGTTTTTCTCTGTATGCAATGGAAAAATGGCATCAGTGGTCTTGTTTTTTTTTTTGGAAAACCTTTAGAGCAATACCTAAAACAGTCACTGAGGAAGGGTATCACTAGAAATGACGTAGTATCTAAGGATTGTCCTCGTCATAGTTCAGTTCATGTCTGAACATGCAAACTTTTCATTTGAATTGGGATTCTTTGCCGTTTGTTGCAGGGCAAATGATTGTTTGATGCTTTATAATTCAAGACTACACTACTGTTATGATCTTACTCTCATTTAAACTTTAATATTGACAGTTTAGGATCTACTCACAGACTCTGATGAAATCCAGTGTAAGAATTAGAGCTTTGCAGCCTAATTTATTTCCTTAATGTTTGTTTTCCAACAGAAGTTTGACTTAGAATTGCATCTTGTATATTAATAGGGTCACATTGGCAAAATCTACAAATGAAGTGGCTCATAACAGTTCAGGTCATATTATCATTAATATTCCTCCACAACTCTAGAAACAGAAATTAGGATTTTTTTTTTTTTTCAGATCTTATACTTTAGACAGGGTGTTACCATAATTAATTTTTTATAGGCTTGAAAATGAGGCTGTGAGGGATAGAAGTACTGTTGTTTAACAACATGAAAATTCTGTGATGGACTTTTATACAGCATATGCTATTGAAAAGACTGTAAGCTTGTCCCTCACAGCATCATTTTCATTCACATAAAAATATGGCATAATGGCATCTACTCTGACTTTCACAGACAAATATGATTTTCCAAAGTTTCCTTCTTTTTTTTCTTCTGTCTGAAATATGTGCAGACATTTACAGTAATAATTAGATTTATCCTTTTTTTCCCCCACATGACATTAAACCCTATTAAATGATTTCAGTATGTGGAATAATCACAGATCTTAAGGTTGCTAGAGGTCAGGCATGCAAGACATGTTGTACTTTAACAAAGTTTGCATAAACTCCTAAAATGGTTTGTTTAGAGTATAGCAGTTGAATTACATTTTATTTTAACCATTTGAGTGCCCCTATATCTAGTGAGTATGTACAGTTTGTGACAAATATATCTATATACACCTGTTCAAAACCTTGTGGTCAGTACGTTTTTGAACAAATATGCACTTCTATGCTGGCCAAGACTGCCTTTATTAAAAAATGCAGCAAAAACAATAATATTTTGAATTATTATTATTATTATTATTATTATTATATACAATTTAAAATAACTGTTTATTTTAATGTTTTAAAATGTGATTTTTAAGCAGCCATTACTCCGGTCTTCTGTGCTTCAGAAATTATTCTAATATGCTGATTTGCTACTCAAGAAATATTTCTTATTATCAGTGTTGAAAACTGTTGTGATGCTTAATATTTTTAGATTCTTTTCAGGATTCTTGATGAAAGGAAAGTTCAAAAACCCATATTTATTTGAAATAGAAATCTTTTGTAACATTATAAATGTCTTTACTATCACTTTGATCAGTTTAATGCCTGAATGAAAAAAAAATCTTGCTTACCTCAAATTTTTGGATGGTAATGTATATGTAAATTTGTGTCAAACACCTCCATATCTCCAGCTGTCCAAAGTGTGTGTTTCTCACATCTTGTGTATCTGCCCCTTTCATTTTAGCTGTTCTGGATGGCATAGAGCGGCTCACCGCTGAGGAGATGGATGAGCGGCGTCAACAGAACATGGCCTATGAGTACCTGTGCCACTTGGAAGAGGCTAAACGGTAAGAGACCAATTCTCCATTTCAGCCCCTTGACAGTTATGTTAATTCATGATGGATAACACAGAGCGTTTCGCTTAAAATAGCAGTTTAGCTTTCTGTTGGTGGTTGTTTAATGTCTCTGTGATGAATACCTGTCACATGATTGTGGGTGTCTTCACTGCATGTCCCAGCAGGACCCACTACAGTGAATTTCTAAATAAATAGCTCTGAATTCCTATTTCACTCTGTGGCTTAAACTTTAAAGAGAGAGTTCACCCCCAAAATTCTGTCATCATTTACTCACCCTCATGTCATTCCAAACCTGTATGACTTTCTTTTTTCTTTGGATCATAAAAGAAGATATTTTGGAGAATATTTCAGCTGTTGTTGTCCACACAGTGCGGGTCGAAAACTTCATTGGAAAACATTTTCAAAAATATACTCTTTTGTGTAATGCAGAAGTTTGGTACAACATGTGGGTAAGAAAATAATGACAGAATTTTCATTTTGGGCGAACAATCCCTTTAGTTAACTCAAATTGCAAAGACATGTGGAAAATGAGATATGAGAGAATAATTGTTCAAGAAAATACACTATCGTTCAAAAGTTTGGGATCGGAAAGATTTCTTGTTTTCTAAAGTCTTTAATGCTCACCAGGCTGCATTTATTTGAATAAAAAATACAGTAAGAACAGTAATATTATGAAATGTTATCACTATTTAAAATAGCTGTTTTGTATTTTATTGTATTTTAAGATGTGACTGATTTCTGTGATGGTAAAGCTGAATTTTCAGCAGCCATTACTCCAGTCCTCAGTGTCACATGATCCTTCAGAAATCATTCTAATATGCTAATATGCTAATTTGCTGCTCAAGAAACATTTCTCATCTTATATTTTCTTTAGAAAACCATTATACATTTTACAATTCTTTGATGGATAGAAAATTCAAAAGAACGGCATTTATTTGAAAAAGACTTTTGTAACATTATACGTCTTTACCGTCACTTTTGAACAATTTATTGCATGAAGAAAAGTATATTTCTTACAAAAAAAAAAAAAAAAATCCTACTGACCACAAACTTTTGATTGGTAGGGTTTTTTTCACCACCAATGCTAATGTGTTTTTTCACCACATGCTAATGTGTTGTGGGTGATTGTCATGTTTTTTCTTTGTGGTTGCTAATGCATTTTAAGTGATTTGAGACATGTTGTTGTGGTTCCAAGGGCATTCTAAATAATTTCTAGGTCCAGTTTGGTTGGCTCAGAAAAGTAATATCGCACCTCTCCTCAACAAGTCACTTATTTTGAGGAACCACAAAAGATGTGTGAGGACTTGAAGTGATGTGAGGACTCATCAAAGTTAGATACCAAGGGTAGAAGTCTCTACTCTGCTGTATTTATATTACTACTATTTTGGAGGTTATGGGGGCTATGGCCTGTCAGTGCACTCATTACATGCACACACACATGGTGCAAGAGGAAGTGAGTCAGTCCCTGTTGATTTCAGTATCTCACTCTGTAGCTGTGGCAACATGAGGTTGTCATAGAGACTGGTTCCGGTGTCTGCGTGTTTGAGGGAATGAGTGCGTGACATAGTGGGAGAAAAAGAAACTCCACTGTATACATAGTGGGCAGATAAGTTCAAAATATTCAAAGTCTTATACTAGCGTTTATCCCCTGTTCAGGTGTCCTCATTTATCCTGCTGTAACATCACATCTTTACAGTATGACTGCACTTTAATAAATCAACTGAAACACCAACACTTGCTATTCTGGACGTCATCCATCAGGCTTTTGCCTGGAGGACGAGAGAAAGTTTCTTTCTCAGGCCAGGTTGAGCTGACAGTATTTGCCCTCGGGCTTGATTCAGAAACGCTGGAATGCTTGGAGTTTGCATCGATCGTGACGTGCAGCAGTCTGTGGTATGATGGGAATTTCACAGGTTTATATGCAGTGTCTGAAAGCAAATGGTTGTGAATTTGTGTTAGTTGTTTAGAATACCACGGTGCAGATATTTCCAAATGGGCTTTTATCGTTCGTTTATTTCCATATCACTGTCTGCTATAAAGCCTGAAGGCCTGCTCTGTATGATGTGCTCAAGTGAATTGTGTGTGTGTCTCTGAGCTGTGCAATGCAAATTCTACACCTACAGTATTTTATCCTTTCTATTTCCATTTGTGACTGCCAACTGTTCCATTTCATATTTTAAGAAAAATAGTTCTAAACCAGATTAAAGTTCTTGTATCAATAGTAGAACCTTTTTAAGATTCCATAGAGAACCATGCTTTGAAAGTGCTATAACTTTACAAAAAACGTAAATAATAGTTATTATTAGTTTTCATATTTAAACTAGGGCTGCACGATAAATAAATAAATGCAGCTCAATGTGAAATCACACACGTGATGGAATTTACCGCTGATTACAGAACCGGCTTTACTGACAAGATGCGCATTAAATATCGCACAATATTTATCGTGCAGCCCTAATTTAAACAGATTTAGTTTTTTTAACCTCTTTATTTGCCTGCTCCGTTAATACCATATAGCCTCTGTTAGGGTTACATTAAAGTGATAGTTGACCCAAAAATGAAAATTCTGTCATTAATTACTCACCCTCATGTCATTCCAAACCTGTAAGACCTTCATTTATCTTTGGAACACAAATTAAGATATTTTTGATGAAATCAGAGAACTTTTTGACCCTGTATAGACAGCAAATGAACTACCACTACCCAGAAATGTAGTAGACATTGTTAAAATAGTCCATGTTAGGATCGGGGCGATAGACGATGGCTGATAGACATCACGTTGTTACAGTTGCATTGCTGTCTATGGAGGGTCAAAAAGCTCTCGGATTTCATCAAAAAAACTTGTGTTCGGGTTTGGAACGACATGAGGGTGAGTAATTAATGACAGAATTTTCTTTTTTGGGTGAACTATCCCTTTAATAAAACTGACAGCAAATTGTGCCAATTACTATTATTTTGTATTGACATGAGAAATAGTAACAAAAATGAATAATTACATATCGAAAAAATTAATAATAAAATAAAAACACAAAATATATGTAATGACGAGCAAGTTCCAGTGAAATATCTTCATAATCCTCCATTATCATTCTTTCTCCACATATGATGAGGTTGTGGGATGTTGCAACATCTGTCGGTGTAGAAATAAACATTTTAGTCACAGTGTGTCTTTTCCATTTGTTTAAGTAAAAGGAATTATGTTTACGAAGACCAAAAGTAGATATTGTGAATGAACAGTATGTAAGCCCTTTGAAATATTAAAATGAAAATGTAATATTAAAATTCTAAAAAGAAAACAACATGATTGGAAAAACTCAGCTGCAATATAAAATCTTTAAACCAAACTTATATTTTGAAAGTTACAATTTATAGAGAAAATGAAAAGGAATTCAAGATTTTTAAAAACAAAAGAGCAGGAATAAAGAACCCTAAACTTAAGCATGGAATGTTTCTTCAGGGCAATATGTTTCTAAATTGAACTATTAGCCTGCTATACATAAAGAGCCTTTAAATAACAATGTTTTTTAAAAGTGTGTATGATCCCATCTCGAAATTAAAATTTTGTGAGCACAGCAGAAGGGGAACTGCTGTATAATTGGGTTTAAATAAGGTCAAGAAGATGCGTGAGGGTCTGGACACAAGGTCACAGCTGTGCAGGTAGAGCTAGTAATGGATTACCCTCGGGAGTCAGTCATTTTTGGTTACCTAGCAGTTCAGATGCTTTTTGTTTTGTTTGTTCATTTTACAATTCTGTCTAGTGAAGTGCTCTTGAGCAATGTTGTCTAACATGTCTCTGGTATGCTATCTATTTAAAGTCATGCCCAATCCAATGTCTCCTGCACGGTCTTCAAAGGGAAACATACTGAGGAAATCTGACTGAGAATCTACTGTAAATAACATTGACTGACAGAAAACAAAGGTGGCTTTGTAGGTTAGGGTTGCATGATTCATTGAAATAAAATTGAAATTGCAGTACGGCTTAGTGATTTCAAATCGCATGTGATTTTAATGAAATGAATACATAAATGTTTGAAAATGAATTAAAATTTGAAAATGAATATTAGTATTGTAATTGTACAGTTGTATATTATTTTTCTTTAAATATCCTATTTTTTCTCATTTTTAATTTTTTTTTTTTTTTTTTACAGTGATATAATCACAGCATTTTTGCCAAATTGTGTGGCCCCACAAACACAGCTACCCAAAAAATGAATGATGTTAATGAATTAATAATTCATGATATTTGTAAAAAAAAAAAAAAAAAAAAATGTTTTAACATTTTTAAAAACTTAAAATTCTACACTCAAAGTATTGAGGGAAAATATTACATTTTACATGATGGTTGCACCACAACTTGCCACGTTTTAAACTAGAGTTTTAAAAGATTTATACTTTATTGTTGAAGCTCTTATTTGTAATTGACCTACAGGTCAACATTGCTTAGCTGAAGTGCGGAGCATCTTCTCTATATGAAAACTCTGCGTCACGTGGTCAACAGGCAGCTTGCAGTAGTTTTTTGAAGTGTTATGCAAACCTCTCATTTTGCCTGCTGCTAATTGTAGGTTTCTGTTCTGTAAATGTGGAGAAGAGATCGATGCTTAGTAGACGGGGAAAGAGAAGTGTGAGAGAGGTTTGTGAGAAGATAACCAATGGTGTATATGTGTCAGCAGTTGTCCATGAGGCAGTATGGTTCACTGCTGCTATTACTGGCATTCACACTGGGATGTGTAAATATTTGGTTCAGCCCTTAAGAACTGCCCCACCCCTCTCATAACTTCCTGAAGGTGTAGCCTATGCCAAATTCCTCTGATACTTTGCATAGTATTTAGGGCTGTGCGATTAATCGAAATCGTCATTAAATCACCATTTGAGCTTGTGCAATTTCTAAATCTCTTTATAGCATGATTTTATAGCGTCTCCGACCTCCCGCAGTATGCTATCCGGACCAATCAGAATGTAGCTCGCACAAATGGAGCGCGAGAACAGAACAGACCGGGCATACAGAGAGATGTAATGCCATACTCCGTCTGTGGTGCGTATTTTTTCTGCGCCCATGTTAACGGTTTAAAGCGTTCACACTGTACACTGTTGCGGTTCAGCAGTGCGCTCCAGGAGCGGTGCGTCTGCAGCAGTGCAAAGATTGTTTCCGCACAGAGTCTATTTTTGCTGTGCTGCATGCGCTGAATTAAATTGACAGCGCATTGTTCGCGGTAAAAATGAACATGGATTGACATGGAAATGTAGTAATTAGATAAATGCATAAATGCATATAATTAAAGTCTACTGTTTCACAGTCAACACATGGCTTTTTGGCTAGATTTAAAACAAGCAAAAGTGGACTTTTAGATAAACAGGGCAATAATAGATGGCACTCGTGGAGATAGGAAAACAAAGTTATATTTATTGAGTTTAAACATGAATAAGTCTATGAAAGATTGTATTACTGTACTGTGATAAAAGAGAATTACAATGCTGAAAAGCATTTTCAGTAACAACGTTTGCATGTGAAATCAAAATAATGGATAAATGTTGTGTTTGTGATAAACAGCCATAATATTTGCCAAATGTCTGTTCTAGAGATATTTTGTTACACCTTTACTTAGTGATTATTTTCCCTTATGTCTGTTGTAGAGACATGCTACAGCTTTTTGATAAAGCTCTAATTGGTTTTCTTTTGGAAATATGTTTCAAATTCACACTGGATGCATTTATGACTGTAAAGCATGTCTGTGTGTGTCAAAATCGTGATTAAAATCGAAATCGCAAAATTGATCAAAGAAAGCGCGATATATTTTTTTTTTTGTTCATATCGCACAGCCCTAATAGTATTTTGTATACATTGTGTGCTAGTATCACATTCACATCAATACAAAATAGTTAAAATATAAATACAAAAATATTTAGATCAGATATATTAATATTTAGATCTCTTTTATGGCCAGTACAGCGTCTTAAATGCTTAAATTGATGATTTGTTTCAAAATGGAACACTTTGTTTTAAAAAGCAGTGTGTTGATTTATGCCTCTGCCAGACTGATAGCAGTTTTATTGCTATAGGTCACCAGGTCAATGCACTGTTGGTCAATAGTAAGCGTTCCTGCATCTGCATGCTATTGGTGGGTTGCTGGCCAAAGCTTTTAAAAATTCCATCAAAAACTGTGATTCTGTTTTTCTACTACTAAAAATGAACACATACTGTAAAATCTTATTGTTGGTTTAACTTAAAGTAACCTAGTTGCCTTAAAATGTAGAGTTCATTGAAACTAAAAATCTGAGTCATTACAAAGAAAGAGACTAGTTTAATCAACAGAAACTTAAAGTATTTTATTATCTTAACATTAATTATCAAAGTTGATTTCACAAAAAAAAAAAAAATTGTGTAACCAAGTAAGGACTTCCAATGCTGTCATTTTCTGACGGGGTTTTCCATGTGTCATTTTTTGATTACATCACTATGTGGGCAACTTGCTCACAGTTACAGTAACTTCTCAATCTCATTCTATTGGCCGCTTCATGTCGCTGCTCATTTGCATAAAGTTATACTTGTCAGTGCATTTATGGACACACCCACATCGCTTTGCTTCACTTCACCACAGGTGCTGTTACTCACGTCTCTGGAAATTGTCATTTTTCATTGAAAATTAGTAATTTTAGGTCACTTTATTCCTGCACATCACTGTCAATTTGAACACCATTTAGGCTCCAGTTTCCAGCTGAAATGCTGCTCTCCACCACAAAATCCTGAGAACTGAATACTATTTTCCAGTATTTATTTTTTTAATTTTCATGAGTGGTAGAATTGAGGCAGACAGAGAAAGGTCAGTTTTAATGACGGTTTGCTAGTCTGTCCAAGTGTTTTATTAAATTGCCACACAAAACAGTGACCTGTTTCTGTTTTTACAAAAAACCACTTCATGTAATTTCCTGTTGAGCTACAGGCGGTCTCAAATATGCTCTCAAGTGAAGTAGAGAAACCCCTCCTCTGTGTGTGTGGCCGTCTGTAGGGAATAGAGCTGTAATAGTAACAATACAAGGGATGTGGGGAACTGTGCAATACACTGCCGCTTCCTTACATCCTTTTAAAGATATATTAAAATACAATACAACTGTGTCTGCACGAAATGAAAATTCACCCTATCCTTGTTGTGAATGCATTTTATAGATTTTTATTGTGAAAGATTCATCTGTTTATATGTTGTTGTTTTTTTTAAACCTTATAATGTTTAATCAAAACATCATAGCTCAGTTTTCTGGTGACTTCTCTATGGTTATGCATGCAGTACTTCTCCAATCAACTACAAACTCGCATTTAATTTTGTTTGCAATGCCAACATCTCAAAATCCAATCAATAACCGATGAAATGAACCACACCAGTTTTTTATTTATTTATTTATTTTTTTACATTTTGACAGCACTTGAATGTACTTCACAAAACAGAGGAAAATATCTGTCGCTACTTCTGTTTCATCACTACTTTTAACTTTATGGACAGCATCTGTGGTAGGCTATTGATTTACCCCCGAAAATGATTTAGACTCATTCCTTAGTTTAAAAAATAAATAAATAAAATAAATATAATATAATATAATATAATATAATATTATAATATATATTTAGACATCTCGTGATTCAGTTTCAATTCACCAGTCAAATGATTTTCAATGCATCTCAGTTTTTTTTTCGCAGAAGTGTAAAGGCCATCTTTGGCAAGTTAAGTTGGTTCATGTCCCAGTTCTTTGTAAGAATTTGCATAAAAGCCATAGTAAAATATGTCTGCTCTGCCTTGCAACAGAATTAGAATTAGCAGATATTAAATTTCAGTATAAGTGATGGCTCTGTTTCATTCTGTGTTAGTGTTGCCACATCAGCCACCATGCTTTATGGTCATGTATCATGTAGCTTGTTTTCCTTGGCTCAACCTGAAGTTTGATTTTTCAGTGTAAAGTATGTTTACCCTGTAGACTTCCATTGCAAATGCATCACTGTAAATGTGTTTTGTTGTTTGTTTCAAACTGAAGGATGTGGTGGAATCATTCTGTGAGTATAGATTGCATGTCACAGATGTTATCAATGGATGTTACTGAGAATAAATGTACAGACTCAGCTGTATATTGTACTTAACACATGGCTGCAGTGGCAGCACTGCTAAATACTGCATGAGTAGTGATTGACCGACATATCGCCAAGGCAATGTTATTGGCCTATATTCAGCTATTTTAATTATGGACATTGGCTGATAAGTTTTACTGTTTGGTCAATAAGTGTCGGAAAGAGGACTTTTGTTATTTTGATAGCTCTGAGAACCACCCAGTTGCAGACGCACATGAGCACCTCGTTCTCCATCTTATTTTACTCTTTGTTTAATAGTTTTGTCTAAAAATTGAAAGGCAAATGCTATAATATTTCTTCATATACTGTTGGCATCGGCAAATATGCATTTTCATAGATCTTGTCTTCATTGCCTACGTAAAAGTGTGTACTGTGTGTAGGGCTGTCACGATTATGAAATTTGGCTGACGATTAATTGTCTAAAAATAGTCACGTTATTGCGATTAATTGTCTGTTTTAGGGCTTTGGCGATTATGCCGATTATCACGAATAATTGTCTGTTTTTTATGCCTTTCATTATATAATTGTGATTAATTTAAGGGTTCAGTAAATAATTATGATGTTATCTTAATCTTATTTTTTAGTTATTATTATTTAGTTTAGTTATTATTTTGCAGTTTAAGATTACACTGAGTACACAAGAGCATTCCAGATTCTAAGAATCAGCCAATACCAATCCAACACCAGCGCTATATTTTTTATTTATTTATTTATTTTTTTGTTTGTACACCACAGAATATCAATACTGTGTTTGTGAAACTAATGGTCACTTTTTTTAAACCCTTTGTTAAACACAATCCACTAAATACTCACTTCCTCATTACAGAGAAAAACTACATTTGAATGAAAATATATAAGCTATGAAATTAAACTAGCTGACTATAATTTAGCAGCAAAAACTATATCTTGAGAGAATTTTTTGGTGCACATTATACAATTTAAACAAGTTTATTCTGTTAACAATTTGTATTCTTACAAAATACATTCATGAAAATAAGATAGAATTCATGAGAAAAAGAAAGGCTTCTAATAGTCTTTCTATGTGCAAAACTTTTACCATGTGAAACGCTTCAAACAGAGCAGCTCAAAGCTCTTAAGCACATCCAGGGTGCAGATTGGTGCACTTGAAGCAACATGGAGTCACAGCGCTTATGCACATCTAGGGTGCAGAATGATGTGCTTGAAGCAACATAAGTCCCAGCGCGCTGCACTCCACACGGTACAAAGAGAATAGAAATGAGAGAGCAATGAATTCCAGCAAGATGTAGTTATTTTATGCGAATCCCCAGACCTTTATCTACACAAGTATTATAATGGGAATATATCATCTTGGAGAGAGAGTTTTACCGTACTGACTGTCATAACTGAACGTGATGTGCTGTTTGAATGCTGAATGGAGAATGACTGACAGCTGCCGCAGATAGAAGATGAGTTTCTGTAAACTTAAATTTAACAATGTAAATATAATTCTGTCCCCCACATGAAAACCAAACTAGTGCTCTTCTGTTTCTTTTGGTGTATGACTCCCGCTTGTGCTGTATAAAAAGCATAATAATCGCGGTTGTCTGAAACAACCACGGTTAGATCAAATAATCGCGATTAGATGGTTATTTAATTATCGCGACAGGCCTAACTGTGTGTGATTGTCCTTCTATACAGAATATCCAAGCCATGAGAGTTGGATGTGGACAGGATAGATCGGCTGTCACCGGACACACTTGAGCGAACTTTGAATCCTTGATTTCAATCTATGCAGTGCTACATCTTGATTGCCATTGCCATATTCAATATGTACTATGTGAAATATGTAACAAAAAAAAAAAAAAAACTTTTATAAAATATGATTCCCACTGCCAATTTGAACTCTAATTATTTTGTTAAATATTATCTAAAATAAATTGTTTTATCCAGAAATAAAAAATATAGATATAGATAGATATTTAAATATAGTTTTGTTTTCCATTTGTTACTTAAAGAACACTTTACATACTTCTTTAATACCTCAGCAAAACTACTAGCCTGACTAATAAAGTTCAAACATTATCAATGACAAGTGAACATTCAATAATAAAATACACAAATTACAAGCATAGATAAATACAATATAAGAAAGTTACAAAAAATAAATCTAACAGTAGTATTCAGGTACCAAAGAAATTTGATATTTAAGTGTAAAATAACTCTGAATAGTGTTCACTGTATACTTTAAATATAGATTAGTCTTTGTTAAAGCTGTGTTTTGTTGTTTGATTAACATAGCCTACATGACAAACACCAGAAGGTATGTATAGGCTGCTGTCACTTTATGACTGAAAGCATGGCTCTAATAGAATATTGCACATCCAGTTTCTTTCTGTTTACGTTCACTTCACTTACGACATGACATAGATTGTGTTTATGAGAATACTTGCCAAAACGATATTTTGAGATAATTTTGTGAGTATGGGTCCATTCAAGCACAAGGAGACATTAAAGGGAACTGGATTTTGTCTTCAGAAAACTATGTGAGTGCCTCTTTCGCTTCAGTGGTTTAAAATAGCTTGAATGTTCAAATTGGCCAGACTTAGAAACACATGCATCACTATAACGGTTAAACTTTACAACTAATTGGTGAGTCACATGCATGCCTAACCAAGGGGCCTGGTCCGTACGGATCAACTACGATCCATTGAACCCCTAATTACCTGTAAATCACTTGGCAACAGTGGTGAGACAGTAAATGGCAGCAAAATGGAGAGAAAATGAATGCCTTTAGTGTTAGGGAGGGGAACCGATGACACTTTGCTCTCTAACTTCTGCTGCGTGATATAATTATATCATTCTACAGAAACATGAGGTCATTGTTCATTATGGGATTTGCTTTAGTACGGCTCTCATTCGCTCGCACATTTTACAGCCTCTCCCTTGTTTGGCCAGGAAAGAACCCACGCCTCTGTGTTTGGCCGCCCCACCCTTCATTACCCTCTGATTTCCCTCAACAATCCCTTCACAGGTGCTCTTCCCAGGAAAATGGCAGCATCCACTTTGCTTTAACTTTAAGAATGATTGCCTTAGTCAGCATTTTTATGATGACTCTTGACCTGTCAATCTGAAGTTCCTTCAGTTTATTTCTTTGATGCATGTTTAGTTTGGACATCTTAGGGCTAGTTGTTATCCAACATTTTTTGTGAGAATATGTAGGAGTGAGATTGAGGAAAAAAAAGCCCTCCATGAATGACTTTTTTTTTTTTTTTTTCTCTGTTGAAACACATAAATACTGTACAGGATCTCTTGACCCCTGGGTTGCAGCTGTGATATCAATGAAACAAGCACACACTAAGTCCATTGTCACACACTAAAATGAGGAAGGGGAGACCGCTCTTTTTGAAACCACAGCCCCATTTTGATGCCTCAGCTTGTCTGTAATGTTCGAGAAATTGGAGATTTTGGCTGCAGGGTCCATTTCCTCTGCTCCAAATGCTTGTAGCTGCCCCAAAAGTACAATATGAGGCCACTTAAGCACTTAAAATGATCGAATGTCATTGCATTAGGTAACTAAAATAAGTGATATTTGCTTTTGATATTAGGAATGTAACGATTCACTCAACTCAAGATGTGATATGATTCACAATACTGATTTCACAGGGTTTTTTTAACAAAACCCTTTTTTTTTTTTTTAAATTTTCTCACTTTTTTTTAACAACAAACAAACTGAGATTTAAGACACATTATAAAGTAAAAGGACACATTATAAAGTCCTTTTATTATTGCTTGGACAAAATGCTGCACATTTCTTTGTGAAATTGAAATATGGCAAATAACAACTATATTCAAGTTTTAAAACAAATCCCAAACTCAAATAAATAAATAAATACAAATAAGATAAATCTCTTCATATAAACAAACTAAGGCTTTGCCTGTGCTAATACCAGTCCAAACAAAGATACTGTATACATGCAGCATGAGCAGTTTTTAATCTAAATTAGATTGTATAATTTCGAAATTTGAAGCAAAAACAAAATGGTCTGACTTTAGTTTTATAAACTCAACCAATTGTATCGTAATTCATTTAACATCATTTTCATTACATGGGGTGCATCATTACATCCTTATTTGATATTTTAAGAAATATAGCACAAACACACTTTTCAAGCAAAATATTTAACAATAAGATGTTTGGTTGGATTTTAAATACACTGTTTGAAGTGAAGACAAAATTATTTGGAAACTTTCTGGTGTCCAAGTCAAGTGTAAATTATGTTTAATTGTGGGTGATATGACAAATCTTATGCCACAATATAAGTAATTTTTTGTTTATTTCACACAAATTTTTGTTAGGTTAAAACAAATACAATATAAGAAATATTTCTAGGTCTGTTCTATAGTAGCATTCAAGTACGAAACTGAATCAAATGCAAAAAATAAAACACTGCATAGCTATATGAATTCAATTATATGCTGAATTTTATTAAAGCTACTTAAGTTATTTAGATAAAAACAGTGAGTAATTTTTGCTTTGTCTTTTGCTGTTTGATTAACATTAACCTCAGCAGGTTTATTAGGCTGCTGTCACTTTAAGACCTGATGCACAGAGCCAATATATTGATACACATCTTTCTTTATGTGAATACTCACCAAGACTTTTTTCTTTTCTGTGTGACTGTTCAAACACAATAAGCTGTGTAAGAAAATTCAATTCAGGATTGTATTCTATCTGAGAGAGGCAGTTTTTTAATAACTTGAATAACTTGCTTAATATCTTGAAGCAACAGTGTGGATTGAGTTCCCCAGTGCTTCCCAAATGCATGTGGTATGTGTGATGTGGCAGCAGTTAAAACTCTAAACTTGAAAAAGACCCAGTTGAAAACTTGGCAAGCATGAAGCGGTTCATGGGGGTGTTTCGGGGTGAGTGAGTTTCAGACAGTGACTTCCTGTTGAGAGGTGAATCGGCTTAGTCTGTGAGTGTCTGTGGCACCTGATCATGGAGGTCATCCTGCACTGCATTCCTCCGCTGCAACTGAGCATGTAATAGAGCATTTGGCTACTGCATGCTATGAAACTCTCTCTTTCTTATGCCAGGGCTTTTCCTGTCTTTATCTTTCTCCCATAATCCAATCTTTTTTGATATGTTTTATTAGTTATATGAGACGAAATGTAGTTCTTTTCATTTTTGCTGTCACAGTGAAACACTGCTGAGAAAGGGTGGGTGAAAGTAGGTGTGCCTGTGCCTTTCTCAGCATAGTCAGATATTTTAATGTGGTCAGATAAGCTCCACCACTGATTTGCCTGTGCTTTGCCCATTTGAACTGGTGCAGATGCAAGAATAAACATGTACAGCTGGTTGTTTCAGGGCATAGGCTGTTTTTAGTTAGATTAACATTTAGATCATATATTCATTAATAACTGATCAGAGAACTGCTGCTTTTTCGTAATCGGTCTTCATCGGTCTGCCCAAGTATATGTGACACAATGCGTAATCGAATATTTGGAGGATTAAATGGACATCGTGATCACCTGCTGTGGCCAGTTGTTGCCAGTTAATGTGTACATGCTGGACAAAGCTGACCTACAGTCACATTTTCTTGATCTGTTTGTCTGACTTTGCAAAATGAGACAGGTATGATTTCAGATGAAGCATTTACATGAATTTTTAAAGAGAAATTATTGCTTAATCTAACTGAAATCAAACTTTTAAATTGCAAGCAGTTTTGCTCCGAGTCAAAGATCTAAGGGAACTTTTAAATAGGATAATTTGTAACTCACTTTGTTTTATGGAATATTCTTAGATTTTTTTTGTGCAGATTTTTCAGAGTAATGCTAAAAAAAAAAAATGTTTTTATTTGTTTATTCATTTATTTATTTATTCATTTTGTCAGCTAAAACATGATACAGATTCTGCAGGGGAAATGTAAACTTATGAGCATAATTGTAACTGCCTGCAACTGTAAATGCTTAAGCAGTGGTTGTATGGACTCCCTCTAAAGGCTCTGCCCTCTCATGCAGTGCTGTGTTGTGATTGGTGGAGTAACTGTCTAGGAGTTTGCCTTTGAAGTTTTATTTGTATGAGTGAGGAAGTGACTGTTTGCGGTCTGCAGCTGTGAGGCGGCTCAAAAACCAAGTGTTAAAGTACAATTAATGTGTTGATATCCAGTGAGTCCCAGTCAAAATGATATTTACTGATAAAACATTTACTGATAAGCAGAGATGGCAAAAGTACACACATCCTTCACTCAAGTAGAAGTACAGATACTCATGTTTAAAAATACTCTCTGGTAAAAGAAGTACTGACTACACTTTTTTTACTCAAGTTAAAGTAAAGAAGTATAGGCTCTGACTTGTACTTAAGTAAAAAGTACCCATTACTACTACCTGTTTTAGTCTCATGCAATCTCTTCCTTTTCCATGATATCTCTCTACATCTTACTTTGTTTACTTTTTTCCACTACTTTTCTTGTACCTGTCACTTTTCCCATCAGCCATCTACTGTTATGAAAAAAACTGTCTCCACCTTGTTAAAAAACAACCACCTCATTGTATTCTGTTTGCAATACCATAACTTTTTTTTAGTTCAATTTAAAGTATCACATTATGACCATGAGTTGTTGTTCTATCTTATGACTTAAATACTATAGATTTAATGAAACTATACTTTCTAAATTGCCTAAATGTCAAAATTAGTACAATGATAATTACATCATGACAACATCTTTAAAGAAAAATCCTAATACTGTACATGTTATTGCATTATCATGAGTCATATTTTTCTCTTACCAAAATTAACCATGGTTTATTACAGTAAAAGTATAATAACTCTTTTTTTTGTTTGTTTTTTTTTTTTGTCAGATTGATTACAATCTGTTTTAATTTACAACCATAGTTTTACTACACATTTCAGACTATGGTTAGTGTAGCAAAACCATGGTTAATTTGTGGTTACCATGGTTTAACTAGTAACCATGGTTTTTGGTTTGAATTTTGGTAAGGGTTATGTTGTTATCTGCCCTAGCTCCCTCTAAACGTATTATAAAATGATATTTTATAACATTTGTTTGCTAGATTACTTTTGTAACTTTACAATAGATGATAATGATGTCCTTTATCTTACAGGAGTTTGAGTGATGATAGTAATTTAGTTTAGTTTAGTTTACAGTAAGCTATTATTATTCATCTGGCTGCTACTGCTAAGAGTTGCTTGCAGTTTAATTATTAAGTAAACAAACACAAAACTACAGCCTATTTACAAATGAAACTGACCTGCACTTGAAGTCATGAACAGGTCAGTAGTTTTGCCTCTCTGATCCACTCCATTCTCGAGTATCTTGCATTGATTACTCTGATAGAAACCTTTTGGCGGAGATGCGGAGCACGCGCGAGTCGAATCGCGTGCCAGTCAAGACTAACCGATCATGAATTATTGTAGATTTGTTATCGAATGGTTATCCACCGAAACTAAAGTAACGAAAATGTAAGAAGTAGAAAGTACAGATATTTGTGTAAAAATGTAAGGAGTAAAAGTAAAAAGTAGTCAGAAAAATAAAAAGTGAAGTAAAGTACTGATACCAGAAAAATCTACTTAAGTACAGTAACGAAGTATTTGTACTTCGTTACTTCCTATCTCTGCTGATAAGTGATACATAGTTACTAATGAGTATTTTGTCCTGTAATTGTTCTGCCTGAAATGGTCTTATCATACTTGTTTTTTTTTTCTTCTTATGTTCATTAAGGTTGTTTTTTTTTTTCTTTTTTTTCTTTCTTTCTTTCTTTCTTTCTTTCTTTCTTTCTTTCTTTCTTTCTTTCTTTCTTTCTTTCTTTCTTTCTTTCTCTTGGAATTAGATGTGTTGTTTTTTGTTGCTGTGACTTTAAGACTCCTGTGTAATGCCCTCTTCACATATGACAAGTGGAACGGGCTTACTGATGGGTTACAGATGTGTCTGGTCAGTATAGTTTTTAACTGTGCCGTCCACTCTCCCAGGATCACAAAACCATCTGCACTAAAATCTGCCTCTCAAATTGTTAGTTAATCTGCTGTTTAGGAATAACAGTATCTGTAATTCTTCCTTCCTCATTACCGCACTGTGACAGGGTTGGCCAAGTATGTCAACACTGATTATGTGTCGTTTTCATGAAAATGTGGAAGGTCAGTTTTCTGACTTAATAGATCTAAATATGCTCTTTTTGTACTGGAGAGGATGATTTACATTCTTAAATTCACAGTAGTGTTCACTTCAAACTAGCACTTCATACTAGGGCTAGGCGATATAGCTAAGATGTATGTCTGAATATTTTATACGATGTTTACAATATTCCCTAATTTTATATCATTAGTAAAATTATTGTGATAATGTTGCTGATATTTATTGTATCATCCAGCCCTGTTTTAAACTTATTCCAAAAGATTGGGGGAAATATTGCATGACGACAATTTGATTTAATGTTCTCATGATATGACCCCTTAAATATTTTTCTTGGACTATTACAAAACAGAAGCGGAAAGCCCTCATGTGTCATCCTTGATAGTCTTCACTCTCACCTCTTCCTATTGGAAAGACCTGTGAACTGTGCGGCTTCAGTCTTCCTGTGTCACGCTGAAAGGAAGTCCTTTGTAGTAGATACTGTTACACATTCTCAGCTACAGTCTCAGTTATTTTTGGCTTAAGTTTGAAATGACTCCAGATTGTATGATGTAATTAATGAATAGTTTCATATATGGTAATTTAATTTTGTGTCATTCTTAGCGCCCGTTAATAGCATTGACTTGAGTGTTTCTCCTCTGTGTGTGTGTGTGTGTGTGTGTGTGCGTGACTGCAGACGTGTCTGTCACAAAGAACCATTGCAGAGTGTTTTTCAGATGAGAGGCAGGGTGAAGGTTGTTAGGCTGCTGCTATCAGTATGTGTCCTGTGTGGGCACTCGTAGATCAGGTAGAGGTATTGGTAATTGGTGTTGTTATCCAAGGCTGTAACCTTGTTTTTGATTTGATTGGCTCTCTCCATCATTTTGACATTGATGAGAGCTGTTAGATCTCTGAGGCAGACCAGCAATTTGGCTAACTCATGGGCGAGACTTCTGCCCCTCAATGTAATGGCCCTGCTACAATGCAATTTCCACCACATTTTGGATTATGTATTGTGCTTAATTGCATTTGAAAATGCAATTAAGTTAGTGGAAGTGAAATAAAATTACATTTTAAACATGGAAAAAAAAGAATAGTGCTTTGCAGTCCTTCATCTCATGCGCCAACAAAGACTACTGGTTTTCGTGGAACAAGCAAGCTGGGCGATATGGCCAAAAAAATTATCACAACAAAATTATACCGATAATTATTAGATTTTTACTCCTAAGTGAAAGTTGTAGAAACCAGACAAAGAGTTGTGGTTTTAAAGTACTCTTTATGGTCAGAACATGGCAAACGCTTCACGCCTTTTGAATTCTTTACACTTTTCCAGTCATTTTTCCTTAACAAAATAAATATCTTAATAAAAATATTAATTTCTTAGTTTCTGCATGTTCTAATGAGTGATATTGTTACAAATCACGAAACCGGTTTGTGTTTCGTGACTTTAATGACAAGTAACTTCAACCCAGTTTGCAGTGCAGGCTGCAATATTAATCTTAGAAATGCACATTTGAAAGTAGTAGTAGTAGTAGTTTGAGTTATGGAGCAGATGTAAATTTATGCTCATGATCAAAAACAGTAACATCTGTAAAATTGTAACAACCTCATTTTTATATGGTGAAATTTAATTATTCTTAGCTTTTATTAAAATTATCCTTTTGTTTTTTACAGTAGCATACATTTAGGTCATGATAAGCACAGTTAAAACCACACATATAGTAGCTCAATACCATGGTAAAAAATGTATCTATATGGTTTCTAGGTGTTTGTATGAAAAACAGTGGTCTAAATACATTTAGTATAAATACACAAACGCTATAGCTTAATCACAAAAAATACTGTAATTATATTCCATTACTCCTCTAATACATTTAATACATGTCTACATTGAAAATATAATAAAATTGGATTTGATTATCCCACATTTCTGCCACAATACCATGGTGTGGATAAATGGGTGCAGTTAGCACTGTTTCACTCTGCTTTTGGTGCATAAACATTAGAGCAAGGAAATCATTTTATGAAGGAAAATTATATAATTTTATCACCCAGCCCTTAGAACATGTGGGAAAAATGATAGACTGGGGTCAGGAGTAGAAGCTGGGTACCAACTAATGCAAAAATAGTCTTTTCGCTTTGGCAGCAGAGATTCCGATGACACTTATTCTCAATCTGCTGCTATTTGGGATGAGGATGTTGATTGGAGTACATGAGATGATGGCTGGAAGGAGACAATCGACTGCGCTGGAAAGCTAAAGAGCCAGTCAAATGTGATGTGCCCACTGCCTAAGATCTCCTGTAACAGCGTAGGCTGCAGTCAGCACTGGGATGAGTGGGATGACACGGATGCATTGGTAAAGGCAAAGATGGACACCTCACATTTCCTTTACCATTTTTAATGTCTAGCAGCATGTCAAAGCCACTATTGAAAGTTGGGATGAGTGGGATGACATATATGCTGTTGGCTCATTGGATGACAAGCTGGATGACAAGCGGGTCAGAGAAAGAAAAAAAAAAAAGGCATTGAAGAAACCCTTCAGGCTCATAAGGCATCTTTTTCTTTTTAACCTGTATTTGTGATGCAATTCCACACTGTGATAATACTAAATACCGTGATAAAAGTTTTTAGCGCTTATCATGATATGAAATCTTCATAGGCCTACATCACATACCTTCACAAAAATAAAAATGTTGTCATAATTTAATCACGCCTATCTCATTCCAGATCAATATGACTTTATATCTTCTGGGAAATACAAGTTAAATTTTTAATCATAATATTAATACTGAATTATATTCACATGCTATTTCCCATACAATGAAAACATGCAGTGACAAGGTGTGGACAAGTCCAAAAAAAGCACCATACAAGTCATCCATGTTACTTAAACTCTATATAGCATGTCTTTTTAAATTAATACGATACATTTCTTTGTTCATAACTTAAAAAGCTGAATCATTCTTTACAGATAATTTCCCCCTCTGCTGTAGTTTTCAAATCCCATTTGTGCATATGCATATTTAGTCTTTGTTTACACTAATGCATTTTTGCTTTAAAATGCATAACTTTTGCTATGGTTATGCCTGACTTGTGAATATGATGTGAATGCACATCAGGTTCGTAACACAAAGATATTGTTTGTCTTTAGGATAGTTAGAAGACATTGTATGAGTCATGGATTACTTTTTTGGTGCCTTTTTGTCCTTTTTAGAGCTAAACTGCCCCCTAGTTACAGTCTGCTTTCACTGTATAAACATTCTTCAAAGGTTCTACTTCTGTGTTCCACAAAAAAAAAAATGAGTGTTCTTCTTTGGGTGAACTATGACTTTAAGAAATTGAAACGGTGAGCCTGCTGCTTTTCTAAAGCAAACAAAATTAGCCTTTGCAAAGCAGACAACTAGCATTATGTAAATGACATGGAAATCCCATGGTAATGGAAATTTGCATCATCATCTATTGTTGCGTCACCCATCTGACCTGCAAGTGGATGACAACCTTAGCAGAGCAAGACATTTTAGTCTCCATCTCAGTTTCTGCTTTCTGTGTTTTCCGTCTGTTCCAGATGTTCAATATTTGAAGTATGTCAGGTTGTTGTTTCTGTTTTAAAACAAGATTTGTTGGCCTTTATGGAATGTTTTTGTGTTAGTTTCAGCAGGTTAAAATGTACAGGAGAATGTTGTCAATGTGATGTAACTAGTTGGTATGTGGTATTTTGTTGCTCTTTGGACAAAACCCTCTCGTAATCAAACTTCATAACACATGAAAAAGAGTACAGGGTGTACTTTAATGTGCTCATTTTCATAGCATGAGTATCACCTTTTGTACTGGTTCTTTTAAATGATCCAAGGCATTTGACTTTGTATTTGAGTATGTCCCCAAGAGGTTTAACCTATATAAAGGTATTCAAATGTATTTAAAAACTGTGCCAAGCTCTGCAAGTGCATTATAATAAAGCAGTCTAACACAATAACTCTTATAGCATGTCTTTTTTATAACAACATAAAGGCTCTTTTGTCTTCTTTGGGTATAAAAGTTGCATCATGTACAATAGTGTGCATTGCCTTGCTGAATATATGTCTTTATGTTTCAGATGGATTGAAGCGTGTTTAAATGAGGATCTCCCGCCAACCACTGAACTGGAGGAGGGCCTGAGGAATGGCGTGTACCTGGCCAAGCTGGGAAACTTCTTTGCTCCCAATGTGGTCTATCTCAAAAGGATCTATGACCGCGAACAAACACGCTACAAGGTAAGTTTAAAACTGTTTTCAGAAGCGCTGATATGAAAATAACAGACGGTTTGGATTCACTTGTTGCTTTCTTCTTTGTCCCACTTGTAGGCCACTGGGCTCCATTTCAGACACACAGATAATATTATCCAATGGCTGAATGCAATGACAGATAAGGGCCTTCCTAAGGTGAGGAGTGTAGGTGGTGAACACGAGTCTGCCTGCTTCTTTCATTAGTGGCATTTCTTCTGCTTTATTGAGTCACTAACATGATTGAGCTTGCCTCTGAACCTCTTTCCCATGTTTGGCAACAATGCTGCATTCAATCTCATCAAAATACATGTACTTGTCTCTCCCTGTCAGATTTTCTATCCTGAGACAACAGACATCTACGACAGGAAGAACATGCCCCGCTGCATCTATTGCATACATGCTCTCAGGTACTGTGTCACTGTGGGCTTATTCACAAATCTCTTGTTGGGGGGAACTAACCAAAAGAAGTGTTGCTAGTAACTTATAATTGTTACAGTAGTTCAGCTGCGTTCATAATAGTGGAACTTTTCCAGTAACAAAATGCTGTTTTTGTCTGTCACCTTGACTATTGCCACGGTTTTACATGCACTAATTAAAAACTAAACTAATTAAACTGTCCTAAATGGTTCTCTTATATGTGTAGCACTAGGACATTTAGATATAAACACCATTCAAAAGTTTAGGGTCAGTAAGATTTTTATTTATTTATTTATTTATTTTTGAAAGAAATTATTTTTATTCAGCAAAAAAAGCCAAAAACATTAAATTGACAGTAAAGAAATTTTTAATGTTACAAAAGATTTCTCACAGTTTCCACAAAAACCTTAAGCAGCACAACTGTTTTTAACATTGATAATAATAAGAAATTTTTGTAACACTTTAGAATAGGAAACACTTATTCACTATTAACTACGACTTTTTCCTCAATAAATTCCTAATTTGCTGCTTATTAATAGTTAGTAAGGTAGTTGTTAAGTTTAGGTATTGGGTAGGATTAGGGATGTAGAATATAGTGTAGAATAAGGCATTAATATGTGCTTAATTACTACTAATAAATGGCTAATATTCTAGTAATATGCATTCTAATAAGCAACTAGTTAAGAGACCCTAAAATTATGTGTTACCGAAATTTTCTGGAGAACAAAATCAGCTTATTAGAATGATTTCTGGAGGATCATGTGACACTAAAGACTGGATTAATGGCTGCTGAATATTCAGCTTTGATCACAGGAATAAATTCCATTTAAAATATATTAAAATAGTAATAGAAAATAATTTTTATAAATTGTAATATTTCAAAATATTAGTATTTTTACTGTATATTTAATCAAATAAATGCATCTTTGGTAAGCCTTAGATACTTAAAACATAAGAGACTAAAAACATTAAAATAAAGTACCAAACCCAGACATTTACCGGTAGTATATAAATTAATCTTTTTAGTGACTCATTACATAGTCTATTCATTCAGACACTTCCTGTTTAAATTAACGATTTATGTTGTAAGTCTCATTCTTTTTAGTGACTTTGAACTTAAATGAACCACTTTGAGCAAAATCATTTTTAAATTAGCACATTTTTAGTGTTATTAGTTGTATTTAGTGTTATTTTATGTGTCTATCACCCTTATTGTTTTTGTTGCAAATAAACACTTGTTACCTACAGATAAAAAACTGTAAATAGCTACTTGCAGTTTCAAAGTATCTTCTCCAACTCAAATATGATATGCATATTTAGACCCAACCACCCTCTCTCTTTTTTTTTTCATAAAATTGATAATCATGAATAAAAGTGAAAGAACATGACGCTGTGTAGATTTAATCTGCGTCTACACTCATCTCAGAATTAATGAGTCAGAATTAATGAGGAAACCTGTTCTGGTTTCTGCTGAGGTACTTACCATGAGGCCAGAGAATACTGCCATTTGTAACTCTCACATTCCAGCTCAATGCAGAATTGACACTGGGCCCAAAGGTCATAAATCTGGCCTTCAGAAACAGGAAATAACTGCATTCAGGGAGCGAGAATTGGCAGAGGCCTGGCGTGGGGTGAGGGGTACTAAATCCAGTTGGTCTTTGTAGTTGATATTGATGAAGGGATGTGTGTTAAACTTGAAAGCCATGCAGATAACATCTGACTGTTTCCAGTATGTCTTTTCCCGCACACACCTATGGAATAGGATAGCTGTCCTCTAGGAAATTTGTTTCTCATATTCACTTTGTTTTTTTCAACAGCCTCTACCTGTTTAAACTTGGGCTTGCGCCCCAGATTGCAGACCTGTATGGCAAGGTCGCCTTCACAGGTGAGTCAGCTTGCTGTAGTATCATACTAAAGCTTGAGTTTGCACAGTAACAGCTGTAAAGGCCTCTGTTCCCGGGAGCTGTGGTCAATGTGAAAATCATTATCAATTGTATGAGCGTTTCCTGCCATTTTGGCTGGCCTGAAACTGCCTGCCAAGTCCATGGATGGAAAACATTATTTACCACACCTTTTGAGAACAATATCCAGCCAATCACATCAACGCAGGAAAAATGCAAACCCAAGATTACCTTCCAAAAGGTTACCATGCTTATTAAAGCGTGACATTGCAATATTTATCCTGAGCCTGTCCAAAATCATACAATATAAAATAATGAAAACAAACAGAATACTTTCCACTGAGCCGAATAATCTCCATTTTTGTTATTTGTATATTGTTTTTGTCTTTTCAGAGGAGGAGATTAACAACATGAAGATTGAATTAGAGAAGTACAACATTCAAATGCCAGCGTTCAGCAAAATTGGCGGGATTTTAGCCAATGAGCTATCCGTGGACGAAGCCGCCTGTGAGCACCGTTTCAGCCTCTGCTTTTTAAGTCGAATTCCTCTTTGCTCTTTGGCACAACTCCTTCCCTTGTAAACATAAACAACTAGACTTAACTTGTACAGCCAAGAGTTTAACAGCACAGTAATTACGATCTGTTTTACATTGCTTTGAGCTCAAATGATCTGCATTATCTTCTGTTGCAATGATTCAGTGCATGCTGCTGTGATCGCCATCAATGACGCCATTGACCACGGGGTCCCTGAGGGCACTCTAGCTGCCATGAGAAACCCAAACGCCATGTTACTGCAGCTGGATGAAAGTGCTGCCCAGCATTACCAGGACACCCTGTTCCAGGCCAAGACTGAGAAAGTGGCCAGCTCCAGAAAGAGAGTACGAACTTTGCTCTACAGATAAAAATAAAAGATTTGCTGTATTTGGGTAACGAAGCGTGTATTTTTATATATGTACACACTATCTCTGTTCCAAAACTTAGCGACCTGCCTAAGTAGACAAAATTTAAAGGGATATTTCACTTAAAAATGAAGATTCTGTCATTAATTACTCACCCTCATGTCGTTCCAAACCCGTAAGAACTTCGTTCATCTTCAGAACACAAATTAAGATATTTTTGATGAAATCCAAGAGCTTTCTGACCCTGCATAGACAGCAACGCAACTACCAGACTGACACGGAAGAGAATAAATTGTTGAATAAACCTGTTATTTTTGTTTTCTTTGTGCACAGAAAGTATTCTTGTTGCTTCGTAAAATTAAGGTTGATCCACTGATGTCACATGGACTTTTTTATGATGTTTTAATGATGGCCTTACTACCTTTCTGGGCCTTGAAAGTTTCAGTTCCGTTGCTGTCTATGGAGGGTCAGAAAACTCTTATATTTCATCCCCTAAGGGATCAGAAGTTTGATGTGAAGGCTGTTCTAAATAGTAGACAGCATAAATGTTAAATAAAATACATGCATATTTATAATCAACATCAAATCTGTCTACCATCTTCAGGCAAAATAGCATGTGCCTGTCATTGCTTTGCAACAAGATCACTGAAATATATGCAGTAGACATGCTTGCATTTTATTCAGTAATGCAAAGTATCAATAAAATAGCCCAGTCTAATAAATAATTACATAAATAAGGAATATGAACTTTTAAACCCAATATTTATGCATGCTTTTCAATTTTTTGTTGTTGACATTTTTAGCTTAGCAAAATTCTTTTGTCAAATTGAAAATTGGAATCAATTTTAAGCGTTAGAGCACTTTTTGTGTAGTCCAGTCAGTTATAAACTATTGCTAATCAGTTATTTCAGTGTTATTTATATTTAATTTTATTTTTAGATATTTTTTTTTATTTTGGTATAATTTTGGTAACACTTTAGTATAGGGATCAATTCTCACTATTAACTAGTTGCTTATTAGCATGCCTATTATTAACATATTGGCTGTTTATTACTACTTATAAAGCACATATTCTGCATGAGCATGTTCTACATCCTTAATCCTACTCAATACCTAAACTTAACAACTAGCTTAATAACTATTAATAAACAGCAAATTAGGAGTTTGAGGCAAAATTCGAAGTTAATGGTTTGTTAATGGCAAGAATTGGACCTTAAAATAAAGTGTGACCATAATTTTTTAGTGTAGTTTTAGTCATTTGCTTATCCTATTAATTATTTTTTTTTCCCCTGAATATTTCTATTTAACTTTAATTTATTTTCAGTTTTAGTAATTTTAGTACTTCAACTTAAACTCATTTTATTTCAGTTTGTTGACAAGGCAACACTTTTAATTTTTGTGAAAATTTACGTTTTTCATCTCTCTCTTTTAAAATATTTTTCAGCTTTTATCATTTAACGAAAACCATTTTTAATAGTTTTAGATTTGGTTAACTATCTATCTATCCATTTGTATGAATTGAAAACTAGTATGAATATAATGGTATAAATGTATGTTTCTTTGGTAGATTGGAGAGAATTCTGAGGCTGAAAGGGATGTTTATGATGAGCTGCTCACACATGCTGAAATTCAGGGAAACATCAACAAAGTCAATTGTACGTACCTCACCCATGTATACCTCCATGTCTTCGTCGTCTTCTGAGGTTGATGATGTGATCTGAGTTCTCTGTGTTTGTTCTGTTTCTCAGTGACCAAATCCTTGAATACAGCAGAACAGGCGCTGATGAGTGGTGATGAGGACAAGCTGTATAACGCTCTCCGTTCCTCTGCGTTAGGCCTGCAGTCAGTGCAGGCTGCCAACAAGGGATGGTACCTCAAGCAGCTGCAGGCCGATAGAGAGCAGAAGGAACAGGTAACAGGTTCTGTTACTCAGTGGGGGGAAAAATGGGTTTGCCACTATCATTGTGGTACAATTTTGTACCACGGTTTATATTTTGTCCCTTGGAAATTCTAGATATGAAATGCATATGTGTAGTGTGGTGTCACTTTTCAGAGTCCTTTATAACAGCAGGTCTGTGACAAACCCTAGGGCTCAGCAGAAATATATGCTTGTCATGGTAACCATAATAACGGCAATAACAGTTTATCCTGAAATAGCTGACGTGGCATAAAAATACTTAGTTATTAATGATTTGTGTTACTTAACCCTAAACAAAACCCTAAAGTAGTAAAAACAAACTGTAAATATTAATGACTTCTCACTAAACCTAATTTGGACTTTTGGAAATAATATTGAATATGTCTTATTGAATGTTTTTGGGGTGTGTGCAATGCTAAAAACTCATTGTTTATTAATTTCCTGTATGTCACAGTGATCTTTGATAGAAACTATAGAATGGTCCGTAGCTGTGTATGTACTATATATATATAATTTGATCAAAAACAGTAATATTGTGTAATATTATTAACATTTCAGATAACAGTTTCCAGTATATTTTAAAATGTAATTTATTCCTGTGATGGCAAAGCTGAATTTTCAGCATCTTTACTTTAGTCTTCAGTGTCACATGATCCTTCAGAAATCATAGTAATATGCTGATTTGCTGCTCAAGAAACATTTGTTATTATTATCAATGTCAAAATTAGTTTAAAATGAATATAATTAATATAATTAATATAATTAATATATCTGCATTTTTCTCTGATTAATAGAAAGGTCAAAGGAACAAGATTTATTTGAAATAGAAATATTTTTTAACATTTATACAGAATATATCCTTTTTGAATAAAAGTATTAATTAAAAAAAAAAAATAAAAATCTTACTGACCCTAAATTTTATTGGGAGTAAATGTTAGCAGTTAGACTTACATTGGCTACTACTTACAATGTTAAAATGCTGGTTATCTGTATCGGCTTCAGATTTCCTAATCATTGCATCCCTAAAACTGAACTGTGTTGTGAACTGAATTGTGATACAAACCAAGCAACGAAAAATATGTACTGTTAATTCTAAATTCTGTAATCTCATCACATTTGCCTTGTTTCATTCTTCCTCATGTCTAGAATTCCCCAGGAGAGCCTCTGATGAAGGAGGAGTTACAGAGTGGAGTAGATGCAGCCAATGTGCAAGCAGCAGACTATCAAAAATGTATGTACTCCCTTCTGTATCGCTACAATCTTTTGAGCCCATGAGTAATTTGTATGTTTAGAGAACGGTACATCAGAAAGAAGCCAGTGTTTTCTTTGTCTCTCTTTAATGTATTCATTTATGCTGTCCTACAGCTGTCATTCTGTGAAAAGAACAATAAGGTGTGTTTGTGTGTGTGACTCAGTGCTGCGGGCGGTGGAGAGGATTAATGCTGCCATCAGAAAAGGTGTAGCAGAGGAGACCGTGAATGAACTGATGAACCCAGACGCCCAGCTGCCACAGGTTTACCCTAGTGCTGCAGATCTGTACCAGAGAGAACTCACCAGCCTGCAACAGCAGAGCGCAGAGGTTAAAACACACTCACATCCACACAATTTCAGCTCGCTCTGCCATGGTTATTTTACTGTAACCATCTCTCTAATGAAACATTAACTGCAGAACAACGCCAGCTGCCTACGGTCTATGCAGACAGCTGCCTTATAATGCAGCATCCTAATGGTCATGGCCCCTAATAAGTGATCAATTTGAAATTTTCTACGAAAGGCAAGAGCTCTTGATTTAAGTATAATGTAGCAGTTGCATCTTGCCAAGTTAATGGCATGATATTTTGATAAGAGCATCAAGCTTACAAATACTTGGCACACAGATATTGAGTAAAACAGTAAAATATATATATAAAAAAAATAATAATAATAATAATAATACACAAATGATAATATTGTAAATAATCCAGCACCAGTTACTCGTTAATACGCCAACATAGGTGGCGATATTGTTACCCATCATGAAATGGAAAAAAGAAGACAACGACAATGCAGTTTGTAGCTACTGCTGGTGCACAAAATCATGTTGGAGTAGATAGTATGGAAAAAATGGAAGCTCGTTTCCACCACTGGACAAAAAATGTAAAAAAGGTAATTGCGACTTTTTATCTCACAATTCTGACTTTTTTCTTGCAATTGTAAGTTTACATCTCGCAATTCTGACTTTTTTCAGAAGTAAGAAATAAACTCGTAATTGCAAGATACAAACACAATTCTGAGAAAAAAATTAAGAATTGCGAGTTTAGATCTCGCAATTCTGACTTTAATTTTCGCAATTGCGAGTTTATATCTCACAATTCTAAGGAAAAAATCTCAGAATTGCCAGTTTATAGCTTGCAATTATGACTTTATTTCTCGCAGTTGCAAGTTTGTCACAATTCTGAGTTTTTTGTTGGAATTGTGAGATCTAAACTTGTAATTATGACTTTTTTCATAAGTGAGAAACAAACTCGCAATTGCGAGAAAAAAGTCAGAATCGCGAGATACAAACTCAATTCTGAGATTAATACCCAAAAAAAGTCAGAATTGCGAGAAGTCACAATTACCTTTTTTATTTCTTACTTCGTGGCGGAAATGGGCTTCCATATGAAAGACTTCCAAAAAATAAAAAAAATAAAAAAATCCAGGTGGTGATCAACAGGTTTTTGTACCCTTTTTCAATTTTGGTTGCAAACTCTGTTTCTAACACCCTACACTTGTATGTTGAGTGTGATTCATAGGCCAAAAAGCAGAAAACATAAAAAAAAAAAAAAAAAAACATAGTTAAAGATGAATTTGGTAGCATTGACTGTTTTGTTCTCTTTCAAACTTTTTATAGGATTTGCAATAACATTATCATGAATTCTTTGGTAGTAAAAATGTGATACCACAATATTATTGATTTCTGTCACATTGGCTGACATCTCTTTCCATTTGAGTTTGTCACAGTGAATTATGGGATTGCCTTCTCTGAGAAACAAATGATTCTGACTTGAGAATAGGTCAAAGTTACGCATCTCAGCATATTTAAGGTGCTCACCTGTGCTGCCTTTGTAAGCAGCTTACCAAGTTTTAGAACAGAGCAATAATTTACATGCAGTTTACATAAGTTGACGACCTGTAACCGTTTAGTTTAGTCTGAGTGATTTTCGTGCTTTGCTTGACTGCACAGGGCTCTTTGTCACACCCCGAGCTGCTGGTTGCTGTGGAGATGCTGTCCTCGGTGGTGCTGATAAACGAGGCGCTGGATGTAGGGGACAGGGCAGCAGTGTGGAAACAGCTCAGCAGTACCCTCACCGGTCTCAGCAATGTAGAGGACGAGTACGCCCAGAGGTGAGAGTATGGGACGACTCAGTGAGATGTAGAGTTAAAGTCAACATGCAATCGGAATTGTTCCTGTTTACTTTGACACATTCCTGGTCTTATCTTGCATGATTTATCAGTGCATGTTATTCTAAAGAAAAAAAACTTCATTTTTCATCAAATTACAATAGCTTACTCAGCCTCTGAAATGACTTTCATCTGAAAGTCACTGACTGCATGGGCCATTGAATTGTCAACTATTAGCCAAATAGCTATTTAGTCACTACTTTACCTAACTCTCATTCAAGTCTGGCTCTATTCTTGTATTCAACACCCACTTTTCACGATCAAATCAGTAAAATCAGGCCTTGTCATACTTTACTTTTTGTTTTTGCTTAGAAATATGACAAAATACGGAAGTAAAATAGGTTGTAAATGTCTTATGTTAATTTGTCTCCTGGTTTTAGCTACTGTTTGTTGTTTCCCTGCAGGTATATAGATGAGTTGATGCGTCTGAAGGCAGCTGCGCGTGAAGAGGGTGGTGACTATCTCACCTGGAATGACATCCAGGCCTGTGTGGACCAGGTCAACAGTACTATTCAAGAGGAACATGAAAGTGAGCATCACATTCGTCCTCAATATGAATGGATTCAATTCAAATAGTGCTGCATTATGAACAGTGTACATGTCCTCTTGCAACTTTAGGGATTGCCGCTATTGGTCTGATCAATGAGGCTCTGGATGAGGGTGACCTTCAGAAGACTATGGCTGCTTTACAGAACCCAGCTGCCAAGCTAACAGATATAGATCCATCTTTGGCCCAGCATTACTATGATATTCTGCAGGAAGCAAGGAGAGAGAAGGCCCACGTATGTATTCCTTTATAGACCCATAACAATAACACAGCCCACACAAAACCCTGCCTCAGCAACTGTAAAAAAATATTAAGTATTTAATTCTTATTTTGAACCATTCAGAATGTTTTTCACTCCCAATGCTTTCATCCTCTCATATCCGATTCCGGTTTTTGTCTAGTTTTTGTCAAACACTAATGGAAGTTTATTTCAATCTCTGAAAACACAATAGCATCGCAATCCGATGAGAGTACCTAAAACTTTGTTCTCAGTTATTGAATGAGTTTGGTTTATTTGCCCAACAGATGGTGGAATCCCTTTATCAAGGGAAGTCTGAGGTCTGAAAGTGAAATGAAAACAAAAAAAAAAAGACCCCCCTTAGATTTTCAAATGACTATATAATGTACAAATAGCATTTGATTCATTTGATCTCACACACCTCAGGTATCATATACACCTCCTTTGTATATGATAATAGGACATTATGGTCCTAATCTGAGGCTCACTGAAGAAGTGAAGTAGGTACATGTGTAGCATATTTCATTTCTACGTTTAGTCAGTGTTTTAGGCCCGCCCCATGCGTTTCCTGTGGACGGGAAACTGAAACCTCAAAGATGCAGGTGAATGGGCACAGAGAAGGCCATGGTTTACCACAGCAGTGTGCCAGTGTGGTTCAAAGCTGAACTGACATCTCTGAGGCCAAGAGCTCTCTTTTAAGATGACAGCTTGAGATAAAGTACCCAGAATACCCATTCAGAGGCGTTACGGAAAAACAAACCTTACATCTGCATCTCTTTTTGATTCACCTATTTAATTAGTGATATTTACCCTTTATGTCACTAACCACTCTTTTAATAGAGGATCACGTGAACAGCATTTTGTGTCTCTTGGACTCATAATAGCTGTCAAAGTCAGTGCTGAACTCAGGCTGCCCAAAAAAAAACCATGGCTGGAAAAACAAAGTGTTTCCTTTCGCCATGATTTGCACAAGCATCGGAAATAACAAGGCTTATGACTTTTTCCTCTGCCTTAAAAGGGCAAAATTCTGGTCCTGTTAGCTGGCGCATATCAGTAAAGGGTTTTTAGCGCTGACATCACTCCTCTAGACTTACACTAGCTTGGGTCACTATGAAGTGTAAAACACAGCTAAAAACAGATCTGCTCAACTGAAACAGGAAGTTGCTAGGAAAAAAATTTGATGTTACGTTTTTAACAAAAATCTGAAAAGATGAAGTGAAGTGTGACCTAACAGTAACGATTCAAGACATTTCTGTTTGACTTCAGTAATCACAATTTTTGAGAAAAATAGTTTCATTCTTGTAATGACTAAAATATGAAAACTCAAACACACACACCCTAATTGTGTTGTATTAATGAGCAGTTGACATGAAATACTTTTGGGAAGTTGATGTACAATGGTGCAGTTTTTAATGAAATAATATTAATTTGGACAATACATGGAATATTTATAGATATTTGAACACAAATTTATGTTACACATCTATGATTATTATGCTTTTTAGAAGTACATCATTATCACATTGTGTGCTAAATTCCCTATGTAAGCATTTCACGATGATCTTTAACAAAGTTTTGCTGGAATAGATAGAAATAGTTCCTCTTTTATCATTCAGTGTTGTAAACAGTCCCAGAAGAGTTGGTAATGTAATCTTGGACATTACACCACACCCTTTTTCACTTCCTTAGTTACAGTTGGCAGACTTTATTCACATATTCAGATCCTGATCTTTTCTACTCCACCCCACTGGGACACATTAAGTCCTATTTGCCCTCTAATCCAACAAGCATTCATTTTATACAGCCGATAAAATGTAACTCAGTGAAGCAGAGCCTTATCAACCCTGAAGGAACAACGTTTTTCTCTGTTGCACAATTTGCCACACCCTCAGGTTTGCTGCTGTATGTTTGCAAGAGAGGCGGGCAGATAGCATAGAGGGGCCGCTGCACTCAGCAAATCAGAGAGCTGCAAACCGTGCTCCGGAAACTGAGCTCAGCATGCGGTCAGGACTACCGTGAGAGGGCAACTGCACCACCTGGTGGTAGTAGTAATGAGCTCTTTCATTAGCATGCATTCATCCAAAATGCCCTGCAAATGATAATAGAAGCAGATGCAGTTAATTCAAAGGTACAGCCAAAAAAACATGATCTGCACAAGTCAGTCAGCTTGATCTTGTTTATGGCTCTCTGCAGCACTTCTGGAAGGAAATTGTGCTATTTTCCTGAAAGGCAGTGTGTGAGTGTTTATAGAGTTATGTTGTTGATTTATGAAACACTGTCTTTTCCGGTTCACACAGCATTTGTTTTTACTAAATGACTTTGATGTGTTTTTCATTCACATCGTACTGTAACTGTTGACAGTTCAAACATTTTTTTAATCGAATTAAAGTGACAGTTCACTCCAAAATACCTTTATTTACTCATCCACGTTTCTAACTAAAACCGCACTAAAATTTTTACTCTGTGAGAAACAAAAGATGCTTCAAAAAATCTTCTTTTGTCCATATAATGACAAAATTGTATTGTATTGATATTGTATTGTATTGTAATGATACAAAATTGTATCATTGAGGTGCAAAACAACCTTGGACCCCATTGACGTTCATTGTATGGACAAAAAACTCTGCTTTTTTGTGATCCTGACAAGAAAGTAAGTCATACAGGTTTGGGACATGAGGGTGAGTAAATGATGAAGTTTTGGGGTAAACTGTCACTTTAATTCCATTAAAAATATTTTAACTGTCAACAGGTGGGGAGTTTAATGTTTGTAATAATCTCATTACAGAAGGTTTGACTGACACCTAGTGTTCATATGAGTGTCATTCCTAATCAAATACAAATAGTTTCTAGTTGGAATTGCTTGATTTTATTTATTTATTTAATTTTTTTTCCTGAAAACATTATTTTATCATGCTTTTCTGTTTGGTGGCACAGAACTTCATCTTTAAACAGAGTTCCCATGGTCCTTAAAAATCTGCAATTTAAAGAGTGTTAAATGTATGTATAATAGTTTGTGTGAATGTAGTCATGCGTAGGTCTCCTCTTTTTTTTTTTTTTAGCCAGAGTGTACTTGTGAATCCAATCTTTAAAATGCTTATGTAGGCATCAAAATTACTGCAAAAGTCATGAAAAAATGGAAATGAATTGTGTAAATTATATTTGACTACAGAGATCAGAACACATTCTAATTCTTTGAAATGGTTACTCTTTAGTAATTGACTTCTTGTTTTTTTTCTTGTCCTTACAGGAATGCGGAGATCCTTCTGCAGTGCTTTGGTTAGATGAGATTCAGGATGCGATCTTAAGAGCCAACAAGGACTCAGAAGATGCGCTGCAATGTAAAAATGCTCATTTAAATCTTAGTGTGCTTACTATTAAACTCAGAACTTATTTTCTTTTGTGTTTGTGTATTTACTCATTTAGTCTGTATCTCTCTCAGCTCGAATATAAATGATTCTTTTCTATCATTTCGGTTTTTCTAAAGCATGATCTTTTTTTCCATTATCAGTCTCTCAGGCGATCCAGGCCATTAATGAGGCTGTGGATAACAAGGACTCTTCTCAGACACTGGCAGCCCTGCGTTCACCTGCTGCTGGTCTGTATGGAGTCACATCTGAATGTGCTCAGACCTACCAGGATGACCTGTCTCGAATTAAAGAGGACAAGAAGGAAGGTGAGATGGACTCTTGTGTTGATTCTTTGATATTTGGTACAAAAATCGATAGTAATATTTACCGTAAAACAAGTACAATTTATTTTTTCTACACGAGTTCTCAGTTGAAGAATTTGTTTTAAACTATTTGGTGATATTACAACATCATGTCATTTACACTTTGTAACGGAGAGAGTAACAGATGTTTTTGGTAGGGGATAATGGCAGTGAATGGATGAAACATTGGGTGAAGGGAGGACACAACTACTACTTTAACCTCAAGACTGGACAGGGCACCTGGGAGGAGCCTGCAGACTTTACTCCAAACACCACTCAGCTCAACAAGGAGGAAATACAGGTAAATCTTCATCTGGTATTTATTTTTTACAACATATATAATTAATAATATATATTACACCATATTATGATATTTTATAATATAGCTATTAATATAATAACTGTAATTTTACAGTTTTGTTCTTGTTTTTATTTATTTTCTGCTCTTCCTGATTGACTTACTGTCCTTGTCTTTGTAGTCTGTTGTGTCAGGAGTAACCACAGCATATAACCGAGAGCAACTGTGGTTGGCCAATGAGAGTCTGATTGCCAAGCTGCAGGCACGGTGCCGTGGTTTTCTGGTGCGACGTGGAATGAAAGAGCGTCTTGGGTTCTTGAAGTCTCAGGAGCCGTCTGTTACATGCATACAGGTCATTCTCCTCTTGCTTCCCTCACTTAGTCCTAAACTAGACTGGAAGGCATTAATGTAAATCATAACCTTCTGGTTCTGTTTGCCTTATAGGCCCACTGGAGAGGCTATAAGGACAGAAAGAAGTACAATGACAGGAAGCATTACCTGAAGGATCACACTGATGATGCTGTCAAGGTAAGCTAATGATGAGCAGCAGCATGACAGGTTCTGAAGGAATAAAAGTGTGTCAGGATTGTGCTATAAATATAAATGTATGTGTTATACACTACATGGTAGAAAATAAGTAGTCACCCCCTAATTATGAGGTTTTGCCTCTTTATTTCAGTGAAGATAAATTTTTATATGCTAAAATCTGTATTTGGGTAAATATGTTTTTTCTATAGATTCAGTCAATGGTCAGGATGCATCAAGCTCGCAAAAAATACAGAGATCGTCTGCAGTACTTCAAAGACCATGTGAGTTTTAAGTCAAAACCAAAGGACTTGTATATTTTTATAGTTAATATAATCTGATTTCTAACTGCACAGTGGTCAGTCTTTAATGTTCTCCATTCAATTTTCTCATTGCAGATAAATGATGTGGTGAAAATTCAGGCTTTCATTCGAGCCAACAAAGCAAGAGATGACTACAAAACACTCAGTAAGCATTTCATGTACTTCCCTCAAATTCTATTTTACATCCTCTCACTGTGCTGTGGAACATGCCTTAAATATCTATAGAGATAATTTTTTTTTTTCTTTTGAAGCCATGTAATTGTTGTTTCTGATTACTATTACTTGTTATGTCATGTCACATTCAAAAACTGTTTATTTGGTACTTGATGGTCTGTTCAGTTCACTCAAAAATGATAAATTGTGCCTTCATTTACTCCCTCTCATGTCATTCCAAACTTTTATGACTTACTTTCATCTGTGGAATATAAAATAATGTAGGGGAAAGCGGGTGCGTTGAGCCAGTTTTTACTTACAGTGTGTTTAAAGTGAGCACATGACAGTAATGCATCCAATTTAATTATCACTTTGAATCTAAAATAAACTGTTTTCAAAATATCGCTTTCCAAAAAAAAAGAAAAAGAAAAAAAAAAAGAAAAGTGTTCTCTTGGCTCAACTTGCCCCCAGTGAGGGGTAAATTAAACCTAGGGAGAGGTTAAGTTGGGCCACATGGAGTTAAACTGTGCCACCGATTATGCTGAAGTAAAACTGAACATTTTCAGCTCATGCTATATCAAAAGAAGATAAATTTAATGAAAATGATTTCTTAAAATCTATTTGTGAGCCTTGTGATGTACTGGAGCATTGTGCAGGGAAATACAGTTTCATAAAAACGTCAATGGCCAATTATCATAAACGAGGCCTATTTAAAATTTTCTGAAAAATTCAAATTCAACACAAGGAACAAAATCAAAAATGTTTGTTCTAAAATTAACTAAATATAATGTAGAAATACAGTAAAATAATACTTTATAATCATAAGAAGGGGTGATCCACTGGCTCAATTTACCCCAGGGCTTTTGGCTCAAATTACCCCACTTCTACCATTTTAACAAACTTGAATCATCCAACAGTTTAGAGCTAACATCATGCTAAAAGTATAGTCTCATATTATAACTTCCTAAAGCACAAACACATATGTGATATTTTTTCAGATTTGTCTGTAATTGTTCAGACACAGAAAGCATGAGTCCCTGAACATTAAGACAAATCACTTTGAACAGCAAAACACAGTTTTTTTTGTTTTTTTTTTGTACCTGAATGTAGTAACCAATTATTTCATGGGCCTCTCTCCATCACAGAGTGAGTAAAATGGATAACTCTTCATATATTTGTGGGAATATCACCAATTTTGTTTAAGGTTGCCTAGAAACAAGGGGTGGCTCAACTTCCCCGCAGGCTCAAATCACCCCGTTCTCCCCTACTTTGAGAAATGTCAGGGTTTTTGTTTTTATACAATGAAAGTTAACCCTTTGGGTACCAACATTCTTCAAAATATCTTTTCTGCAGAATAAAGAATGTTATTCAGGTTTGGAATGACATGAGGGGAAGTAAATGATGACAAAATTATTGTTTTTGGGTGCCCTATACCTTTAAGGGGAGAAACGCTTTATAGAACATTTAATTGGACAAAAATTAGAGTGCAGGATGAGTCATCAATGTTTTTGTTCAGTTTTCCCAGAAGTAAATTTTAAAAGTGTATACCTTCAAATTGTTTCCTCCAAATAGTATAGGAGTACACTAGCACTGAATGCCTCTAAATCCTGTCTTTTACAGTCAACGCAGATGATCCTCCAATGGCAGTTGTTCGTAAGTTTGTCCACCTGCTGGATCACAGCGATCAGGACTTCCAGGAAGAGCTGGAACTGATGCGGCTTAGAGAAGAGGTGATCACCAACATCCGCTCCAACCAGCAGCTGGAGAACGACCTTAATCTGATGGACATCAAGATCGGCCTGCTGGTGAAAAACAAGATCACCCTTCAGGAGGTGGTCTCTCACAGCAAGAAGCTCACAAAGAAGAACAAGGGTGAGCTGTCCAACCTCATGATGATGAACAAGCAGAAAGGAGGCCTGAAGGCTCTTAGTAAAGAGAAGAGAGAGAAGCTAGAGGCATATCAGTTCCTCTTTTACCTGTTACAGGTAAACCTCATCAACTCTAATCCAAAATTGAAAATCAATTTTGAAAAATTTGAAAATCAGTGTCACTGCAGTCCTGTTCATTTCCCTCTTTGCTTTCCTCAGACAAATCCAACCTATCTGGCCAAGCTGATCTTTCAGATGCCACAGAACAAGTCCACCAAGTTCATGGATTCTGTCATCTTCACATTGTACAACTACGCTTCCAATCAGCGTGAGGAGTACCTCTTGCTCAATCTCTTCAAAACAGCCCTGCAGGAGGAAATCAAGTAGGAACTGCATGATATTACATGTTTTATATACTCTTTAACTATTTATCAAGATACATTTGCATCTTTTACGATCTCTCAGTGATATTCATCTTGTAAATGTAGATCAAAAGTGGACCAGATCCAGGAGATTGTCACAGGAAACCCAACAGTCATTAAGATGGTGGTGAGCTTTAACAGAGGAGCCCGAGGTCAGAACGCACTACGGCAGATCCTGGCTCCAGTCGTGAAAGAAATTATGGATGACAAGACGCTTAACATTAAAACGGACCCAGTTGACATATACAAGAGCTGGGTGAACCAGATGGAGAGTCAAACTGGAGAGGCTAGGTGTGTTTTCATCCTTTTTGAAATGAAGGGCCCACCGCTGTCCAACATAATTCTCCCCCTCCAAATATTTTTTTTAGTATTTTTTTATTTTTTTTTGTATTTATGACAAAGCTGCGTGTTTTCAAACTTTTATTGATATATCAAATTAATTAATGTGGTTAATTCATCTAATGTATTATTTAACTATGATTTATTTTGTAATCCCACAGGTTGTTCTATATTCCAGAATTATATGTTCTTCAATAAAAACAGTATTTATTGTGGGAAATTATAAAGAAATATGATTTCAGTCTTAATTCAATTAGTTTTTTAGCATTTTAATTTCGATTAGAGCTTGGTTATTTTAATATATATATTAATTATAATTTGTTCATTTAAGCAATTTAAGTCATTCCGAGGCCCCCTTGGAAGTCTGCTAAGGCCCCCAATTATTTATACTTATAATAATTATACATTTTTAATGGATTTTCAAGACATGTGAAAGACTAAGGGCCAGTTTTTCTAACAGCTTGCGCCAACGCAAACTGTCTTTTGGCGTTAAAATAGTACTGTCAGGTTTTACTAAAGATGCGCAGTGAAGAATTAGCGCTGAAAAGGCGTGGACACGGTTATTTTTGCGCCTGACTTTATTGAATATGCATTTGTAGTTTCCCTTTCAGGCGCAAAATTTATGGGAGGAGAGTATTCAAATGAATCGTGCAATGAGATTTACTAATGTTTGCGCTCATCAAATTACTGGCTAGGAGTCACGCAAAACCAGGTCTATCAAAACTTGCAACTTCTAGCTTCATTTTTTTGGCCTCCGGTTCTTTTCAACGTACTGTGGCTTCTTTATTTCTTTATTCTTTATTTGCGACTACGTTAATTTGCACTGCGCTTGATATATTGCGTTGGTCAATATGTAAATGAGATGTTGTGTCTGTGTTCTTTAATTTGTGCATTGTTAGTAAATCACCCGCAGAAATTTCCACGCCCATCGGGGCTGTTTTGGAATTGCGCTCTTGCACTAATTTGCCCCGTTTAGTAAAACTGGCCCTAAAAGTAAAGACTGATTAAATCCAGATGCAAAAATAAAACATAATGCAAGATGACCTGCTAACTAATGTTGCAATGACCATGTAATTCTGTTTTGCAGTAAATTGCCGTATGATGTGACTCCAGAACAGGCAATGAGTCACGAGGAGGTTCGAACCCGCCTGGAAGCCTCCATCAAGAACATGAGGACGGTCACAGACAAATTCCTCTCAGCCATAATCGTTTCTGTGGATAAAATCCCGTAAGTTGATAAAATCTCGCCACCTGAATTTCCCTCAGGTGTCAACAAATTCCATGTCTTACATCTATTTTTAGTTGCACCTACCATAAATCGTTCTTGAATATATGAAAATGACTTTTAGCAAGCCTAGATTTGAATATTCAAATACATGTCTGTTACATGAGCCGTTTCTTTGTTCATGCTTGTGTACAAGTCAGTGTTACACTGCTGTTAAAGAGTGGCGCTGTGCTGCTGCTTTTGTTTTCCTAAGCTTTTACTAAGCTAAAGCTAAAAAGGCAGAATACCACATAAAATAGCACCATTTTTATATTACCTTTTCTTCACCGATTGGACTAAAAGTAACACAATCAATGACTCTTTATGAATCAGTTGTTTAATAACTCATGAACTCCTCATATATCATTCAAATAAATAATTCACTGAATCTATCAGAGGACAATTAACAATTATGAATTAATTATGATACAATTATGAATTTACTGAATGCTAACTCATAAGAACATTTATTCATGTTTGACCATGTTACTGTGTATGAGCCCTTTATGGATCACATTATCAAATAAGTATTACTGACTGGTTGACTTATTTACGTTCACTACACTACACAAGTGGCATTTAAACTACAGCAACTAAGAATCATTTGTGTAAGTCTCTGTGTGTTTGACTCATTGTTTTCCCTGTAGATATGGTATGCGGTTCATTGCCAAGACGCTGAAGGACACACTTAACGAAAGGTTCCCTGATGCCACAGAGGATGAGCTTTTGAAGGTTTGTTACATCACAGATGTTAGAAATCACAGCAACGTTATTCCTGTACAGCGTTTGGCTGATGTAATTGTACGCTTTAGTCTCCAAACCTAGACAGCCTTTATTCAGATTGATTACCTCTGATTACCTCTCTGCTAAATGGGCACCCGCTGCTTCTCCATATCAGTTCTGTCCCACTGTGGAACATTGTGCTGAATCCTAAGCTTTTCTCTGCTCTCGTGCTTCACTTCTGTTGTGAAACTCCAGTCTTCTCACTTTGAATAATGAATGTGGTTTCCATCTCTTTCCTTTTGTTCTGGAAAGAGATTCCTCTTTTCTCTGTTTCTATCTATCCGTCCCACACCTGCTCTGTTTCTCTCTTTCTCTATGGCCTGGCTCCAGCTCTCTTCTTGGCCCTTGCTTATACCCTTTTCAAGAGGTTTTTGATGAGCACCCAACCCAGGTGAGCCACATCTTTCTTATTCTTGCCTTGCTGCTTCTCTTTCTATCAGTAATTTTGTTCACCCCCTTATAGAAGCAGAGGAGCTTTGATTACACAAAGATAGAAACAGATAATAGGTTTAAAAAAAAGAAAAGAAAAAGAGGACGCATCCTTATTATCTTTTAAGATTGTGGGCAACCTGCTGTACTACCGCTACATGAACCCCGCCATTGTGGCTCCTGATGCCTTTGACATCATTGATCTATCGGCTGGAGGTCAGCTGACCACAGAACAGAGGCGAAACCTGGGATCAATCGCCAAATTGCTTCAGCATGCAGCCTCCAACAAGATGTTCCTCGGAGACAATGCCCATCTGAACCCCATCAATGAATACCTCTCTAACTCCTACCAGAAATTTAGGTACAAGTGATATCAAAGTGCTTCTGTTTGTTTCTTCAAGCAGTTTCTTTATTTCCATACTGATGCAAGAACTTTTCTATCTCCCAGACGTTTCTTTTTGTCTGCTTGTGACGTCCCATCTTTGGAAGACAAGTTCAATGTGGATCAATACTCTGACCTGGTCACCTTGACCAAGCCTGTGATCTACATTTCCATTGGGGAGATCATCAACACTCACACGGTAACCATCTGAGACATTTGCTGTTGCTCTATGAAATTTTTAAATTTAGTCATTTCAATTGGTATCTGCTTAACTGGGAGTTTTGACTGGGGTCAAAAAAAATTCCCCACAGATATTTTGCTTCGGTTTGAAGTTATTCACGAAAATATTCAATATGTTGACCAACAGAAAGCTGATTGGTTTGAAAGTGACTTCTGTATGAGTCGTGTTTCAAGCATCGCTACACTATTGACAATAGACAGTGGACCTTTTATACAGATGAAATTTCACCTTTTTGGTAAAGATCACATCCACTGTAGTTGGTTTTCAGAACTGACTTATTGTGGTGTCTTCTATAGCTCTTGCTAGATCACCAGGATGCCATTGCACCAGATCACAATGATCCTATCCATGAGTTGCTAGATGACCTGGGAGAGGTGCCCACCATTGAGTCTTTAATAGGTGAGCCTCTGAGATATGCTTTAATGTTTCGGGACGCTGAGGTCCTCCAGAGTCAGAGTTGATGGACTGTCATTCTCTCACAGGTGAGAGCCCACTTCCCCCTGATGATCCTAATAAGGAAATGATGGGTAAAACAGAAGTCTCTCTTACCCTAACCAACAAATTTGATGTTCCTGATGAGGCCAATGTTGAAATGGATGCCAAGACTCTCCTCCTCAAGTAAGGACAGTGCCTTACTCAAATTCTTCTGTTATAAAACCTAGTGAGGGTCCAAGTTCTAAGGTAGCATGTTTCCTTCCCAGAGAAGATAATCTACTAATGCAAACCTTTCCACAATTTCCAACATTTGCATATGATTTTCACACTTCACTGGCAGTTGGACCGAATTTTCAATGGTTGTAAAAGAGTGAATTATGAATGGATGAATATATCCACACAAAACAAATAACCACCAGTATGTCTAGGGGTGGGCGATAAGATGAAAATCTTATATCACGATATGAGTAATTTTATTTCAGTGTAACAATATATATCACAATATAGTTATTTTTGCTTTAAATACGTTCTTTATGAAATCAACATTTTTTGATACCATAGAAATGTCATAATTCTTGTTACCTGTGTCAATATCACAAAAAACGAATACTAGCCTAAATTATACTTAAAAAAACTCAAACTCACTGAAGACAAGTAGACTGTCAGCAATTAAATCAGAATAAGAAACTACTTACAAGCAATAGGACATAAAACTACAGTAGAACAAATAAATAAGAAATGCTACTACATACATTGTATAAAGTAATCAAATGAATAAAAACACTGCATATTCTTCACTGTGTAATTTAAATATATATTTCTTCTTATTAAAGTTACAAAAGTAATTTAGTCAAGATCAGTGAGAGATTTTCTCTCTTTTGTTGTTTGATTAACATGAATGAGAGACAGCAGGAATATTAGACTGCTGTCACATTAAGAGCTACCTGGATCTAATATACTGTTGCACATGTGTTTTCTTTCTCAGTTGTTTGCTTTCACTTAAGACCTAAATTACTGTGTTTATGAGGATAAGGTATTTTAGACTATAGAATTGTTAGCTTGGAGATCAATTGTAATTTAATTCTACTGTACAGAATGCCATTGTGAAGTGCATGGAGTTGCTGCCTTTGTAGGTCACTAGGTTCTAGAACTAACATTGTTCCATGCTAATGCATTTTTAACTTTTTTCCTAAGTACTTAACATGAATCTTTATCCATTCATCTTTCTCATTTAGCACCAAGAGGCTTATAGTAGATGTGATCAGGTTTCAGCCAGGAGAGACACTTACTGAAATTCTGGAGACTGTAGCTTCACCAGAGCAGGTACTTTAATTGCGGAACTTACAAATTAAAAACGTCATCAAATCAGAGCTGTTTGTATTGAAATATGCATTTATTTTTGCAATAGGAAACCGAGTATCAACGTGCAATGCAGCGTAGAGCCATTCGTGATGCTAAGACTCCAGAGAAGATGAAGCAAGCCAAACCAGTTGTGGATGACAGCCTTACCTTGCAAGGCAAAAAGGACAAAATCAATAGCAACTTGCAAAGGCTAGGAGAGTTGGGCAAAGTTCACCCAGAGAAGAAATACCAGGATCTTATCAATGACATCGCCAAGGTACCATTCCTATGTCCTTTGAGATTTTTTAAGACTATATATATATATATATATATATATATATATGTATGTTAGATTAAAGTGTCTTGACTTACTTGTTGATGATGTTTTAGGACATCCGGAACCAGAGGCGATACCGTCAGCGGCGAAAGGCAGAATTGGTGAAGCTTCAGCAGACCAATGCTGCCCTGAACTCCAAGACTAATTTCTACAATGTGCAGATCGACTACTACAATCAATACATCAAGACCTGCATGGACAATTTAGCCAGCAAGGGCAAGTGAGTGACAAGTGTTTGGAGTATTTACTGTCCAGTTTGGTTCATGTCGTTATGTCTGATTGAATAATTGCTGTTGAGCTCTTAGCTTATGATCATTGCTCACACACAGAGTTTCTAAGAAACCTGGAAACAACAAGGCGAAGAAGAGTAAGCAGGTATCGCAGAAGTACACAGCAGCCCGTTTACATGAGAAGGGAGTGCTCATTGACATTGAGGATCTGCAGCCAAATCAGTGAGTTTCAACTTCTGGTCGTGTTTTTGAGTTCATCTATTCATGCCTTACAGTACTATGTATTTATTTATCTCCATTTCCTCTTGTTGTCATGTAACAATACACTTGTTTCCTATTTTTACAGGTATAAGAATGTAATTTTCGAGATCTCGCCATCTGAGGTTGTAGGCGTGTTTGACGTGAAAGCTAAGCTTATGGGAGTCCATTTGGAGACATTAATGTTAGAATACCAGGTGAAAGCTCTTCTGTATCTCATGTAGTCTGAAGCAATGTTTGATTTCTTTTTAATTTTTTTAAGAACTGTATATGAAATTTTTTGATGTCTTTAATAACAGGACCTGCTCCAGTTGCAGTATGAGGGGGTGGCAGTGATGAAGTTGTTCGATCGAGCTACTGTAAATGTTAACCTCCTCATTTTCCTGCTCAACAAGAAGTTCTACGGCAAATAGAAACTCAGAGGGACTTGACGGACTGTTTCATACAAAGTGAAGCCCATACCACATTCATCATTAAAGTTTAAATATCTTTCCTGCACTACTCTATGCCTTTTGTGCCTTTCTTGAAGAATAGATTCCTTGAATGTACATTATTAAACTTGTCGTAGACCACCAACCTGTTTTTTCCAGATACGGTTGACTGTTTTCTGTTTTTACTGAGATGTAAGTGTCCAAAAGAGTATCAATAGTAGTTTGCTTTAATCTTTTGCAAACTGTGCTTGCATGAGCTTTGAATACTGTATATGTTATATGTAAAATGAACATTTTTATTACCTAATCTGTTCTTAGGGCGGAACAATTTGAAAATTGTTTCTAAGTATCCCTATCGTGTAGGAGAGTAATGAGTGTTATAGCCACATTCCTCCAAATGTTAGCAAAATATATTTATCAGAGCAATTTTTGTTTCTTTATTTGTAAAAACCTAGCAATGAATAGGTATACTTCATTGGCTGGTCAAAAAATGAGGAGTTTTTTTTTTCAGAACATTTGGACACTGCATGCTGGATGAGTTTTACGTTTACGTCCCTCTAATTTTTGCAGCCTTGTGTCCATTTATTTTTTAAAGGTGCCTCAACTTTAATAAACCGTTGGGAACATTTGTGGAGAAGCCTTATCATATCAACACGTAGTGCTTATAATGTCAGTCCATCTCATTGTCTGTTGTTACAGTTAATGTCTCTTATACGAAATGTAATAGTTGATTGATGGTGACATATTTTTACTGATTAGTGATGCCGGTTTATACACTCATTATGTTGAGAAAATGCAGTGATGACAGACAGATTCATTATGAAATTTAAAAGATGTACAGACACCTTTTCTTTTAATCTTCTTACAAAAACCTTTCAAGCTGTAACAATTCAGTCATTAAAGTCTTAAAACAAAAGAATTCAGGTTTTATAGCAGAACATCAAACTTACTGTAAATGTGCCACACTGTTTTCTGTTCAAATTTTTTATAAAGGTGTGCATTTTTTTTTTTTTTCCCCATGTGGAACCAATATGGAATGCAAAATTGGTAGCTGTGTGGGAAAAAATGCTGGTTAGAAATTTATGACACAGGATGATAAATTTCACTGCCCAGCGTTTCATATCGCAAAAAATAATTTCAATGAGTTGATGCTCTTTAACCTCAGTGTATGGTTCAAAACACAAAGCTTGAATAGATTACAGATAGGTCAAGCAGTCCTTTGTTAGCTGTTACCTACTAAAACTATTAATAAAGTATATAAATGAAACCACAGTATATCCTTTTGTTCAGAAGCTCCCACACATTAAGGTCATTCTTTGTCTTTTAATTTTTGAGTGGCACAAATGATTAGGCTTGGCTATTCATTTTATTTTGCTCTATATTATATTGCTGTTTTGTTGTGCACAGGTAAAATCTAATATAATATCTGGACATTTCAGTTGTTTGCATTTACATTTACATTTATTCATTTAGCAGGCGCTTTTATCCAAACTGACTCACAGTTGAGGAATAGAACAAGTGATTCATTATAAAGTGGCAAATAAACACAGGAAATGCTGACTTACAATATTTCAGACATTGTTCATATTAGTACAAGCTAGTACAGTGAGGGAATAAGGAAAACTCAAAGCAAAGTTTTATTTATTATTATGCATAGGATGTAGTGAAATGTTGACAGAAGAGACTGAATATTGCTTGAATATTGAACAGTGTCAGGGATTCGGCATTCCAGATGGGGGTGGGATGATGAACAAAATTGTTCTGGAAAGTGATTTTGTGCCTCTCTATGGTACCATCAGAACTCTCTGAAGATAATAAATTTTGAAAAAGCATATTGCAGTAATATTGCAGCAATGCTCACCTGTTCACACTGTAAGTATGAAAGTAAAAGTATAAAGGCTCATTTAATTGTTTTAACCATTTGTATTTATTAAGGAGAAAATTTTAAAATAAACTTTAATTCTTAAAATCTGAAAAGAAAATATAAAAATTTGATAAAAAAAAAAAAAAAATTCAAAGAAAATTAGAAATGTTGCCTTGGCAACTAACTGAAATAAAATAACCTTAAGTTGAAGTACTAATATTACTAAAAACAAAATTGAATAAATATAAAAAAATAAATAAAATTACTAAAACTTAAAGTGAAATTAAAATGAAAACTAAAGATATGACACTCAAAGCTAATTCAAAACACTAAACACTACAATAGTATATAAATATGATTAAAATAAAACTGGTACTTTTAATTATGATAGAAGTGTACTCAGACTAGTTAGGAAATTTTTACAAAAAGGTGATCTCCAAGGTGATAACTAGATGCCACTTCATTAAATGTGCAATAAAAATGGTCCACATAAGGACATTAACTTCTTAGTTAATAATGGAATGCCTGACAGCACAGGAAGTAGAAAAGTACAGTATGCATACATCCTTGACAGGCAGTAGTATTCAGAGATTGAGTTGAGGATGTTGGGATGATTCATTGGTGCTCACATAGAGTTGATGAACATTGAAGTCACTTTGATATTGCAGAGCTGTGTTTTAGAAAGATCATTCTCTCGTCTGAGCGTGACAAGACAGCAGTGGTGATATCATCCTCTTTTGGCCATAATGCTGGGCTTCTTAAAACTAGCACAATGGGGGTCTTCTTTAAGTATAAAGGAACTATAGACTGAGCAAACGTTGCATATGTCTACACATGCCTTCAAAAAAACTGGGAATGATGTGATAGCCCAGAGCCTTGAGTAAATATGATCAATGGAGGAAGATTTCTGGGTCAATGGTACTGTCCTGAACAAATGAACAGAAGTTGTCAGAAGAAAGGCAGACTGTTGTGTGTTGTTGCAGTCATGACAGTATTTCTATTATTTTACTGAGATCATAATGTGGATTTAAATATCATTTCACGTATCTGGAATTGAGGGCATCCAACCTAGCTCAGTGCCTTTCACTATTTACCCATGGTGCTTAGTTTGGCTATGTGTGCATCTCATCATAAAAGTGTTTATCAATGTAGCCAGTAACACAATCCACAAACAGAATGATGTTTCCAGCAGCTACACAGAAAATAAAGAAGAGATCTCATTGAGGTAGCAATGAAGTTACTTAATATAGAATGTGATTTAGCTAAGCAGCATCGAATGTCTCGTAGAGCTGGTCTTGCTGGATGCCGCTTACCTTTTGTAATAGGGTAGGGAGTAAGAGAACAGAATATATATCAAAGCATTAAAAAACCTTATTGTATTCACACACACACACACACACAGTGGCATGCACGGGGGTTGGTCCCTTTAATTGCCAATGCTAAAGTGCCCTTTTGGTCCGGTATATGTGCCCCCGCGATTTCTACCGAGGGGGACCCCCCCTTCCCCCAGACCAGGATTGTGCCATCGTTTGTCCCCTGCCCCTCCAGAGGTCAGTGCACGCCACTGCACACACACACACACACACACACACACACACACACACACACACACACAACTGTTCAAATTTCGAGGGTCAATAAGATTTTTTAATGTTTTGATAAACATTCAGTAAAAACAGTAATATTGTGAAATATTATTACAATTACAAAAATATTATTGCAATTTAAAATAACTATTTTCTATTTTAATATATTTTAAAATTTTTAAAAAGCTGAATTTTCAGGAGCCATTACTCCAGTCTTCAGTGTCACATGACCCTTCAGAAACAATTTTAATATGCTAATTTGCTGCCTAGAAAACATTTTTTCTTTTTTTTTTTGGAACCAGTGATATAGATATTTTTTTTATATGTAAAAGTCCTTACTGTAACATTTGATCAATAATATGTCCTTTCTGAATAAAATAATTTCTTTAAAAAATCTTACTATAAGAACAGATAGATTCAGAATTTCAAGACACATTTTATCTAATATAGACAAAGATAGATAGATAGATAGATAGATAGACAGATAGATAGAAGTGTTCATAATTCAGTTTTAAGACACGTTTTATCTAATATAGATAGATGATCTAATATAGAGGACGTGGAGTTTTTCTTTCCATTTCTAATAGGTTTTTTGATGACACGCTTGGACAAGCTAATCAAGGTATTCAGGATCACCAGAGACTTACAGACAGGTGAATTTGAGCTAAACTCTGCAGAAAAGTGGATCTCGAGGGCCAGAGTAGAGAACACCTGCAGTAAATAATAGTGCTGTGTATCCCTTTAAGGGAACTCCACTGCCTCCTTGTGGACACAACTTTAAAAAAAATTGGTATACAGTTTTGGGGCAGGCTTGTGTATTTTTTCCTCGGCTTGTTTTCACTCGGAGTGAGGGATCGGAGTTGACAAAACAAATGTGTGCCGTGGAGTCAGGAGTCGGTGGATCACAGTTCAGGTGGATCTAGATGATGGACACGGAGAAGAGAGTCCAAAGGAGCACACGATCAGATTTCACCGCTGCATTTCACGAATCAGTAACATCGAAACATTTTCTCAGACTCGTATGAGAACGGCGGTCGGTCGGTCGGTCGGTCGGTCACTGGCCGCAGGACAGTGAGTGTCTGATGCAGAGTTTGATTTGCTACCTTGCTGCGAAGTTGCTGTCGCGCTTAAGTTACCTGTTTATATGAGTTTTGAATGCGTAATGAGGTTTGCATTGGCGAGACCACTTGTTGAAATCCCACGAAACTAAAGTTCAGTATTGTGGGAAATAAGATTAATTGAATTACCACACAAGTGGTCCGTTTAAAGAGTCTAACGACTGTTGGTTAACATTTACAGTTCGCTTGTGATAAATCGGTTGTGATATTTTGATTGTGTCATATCGCTCATTAGCTGGCTAGCTGTCACGGCTGACTTTATCCTGTACCTGACCGAGCAATATCAATCAATTACACACATTTAGACAGTTATATCACCAAATGTCTATCTTAATTCATAAATAATGGTGGGCACTTAAATATTTTTGCGGAATAACAAAAATATACATAATTGAAATTGTTCTCGGCAGAATCTAAAGTATTTAGCTCGCTAGCTAGAGTCGTTACTGAACATGTTTTGTAAATCCAAGTTAAATATTTAAGCTTTTCTGTTTGGCATTGCACAGTATTACACATATTTTCCTATTTTCCCCGCGATACAAAGCAAGAGGTGGTTTAGTGATGCCAAACGAAACTGTCATAAACGCTTGAATATTTAGCGATGTCCAGTTTCCTGACAAACTTTTAGCAAATTCAGTTTATCTCCTTCATACAAATATTGGCGTTACAAGGATAAGGAGTTTCTATAGATCATCGTTACTTTGCACTTAAGCTGAATTAAGTCCATTAAGTTGTTAATAATACGGTTTCATCGCGTTTTCCAGCTCATTAATGGTGGCCAAGCTCTTATCATTAAAGCGACCTCGTCAAACCTCTCTAAAGCATCTGGACTGCACTCTTACACGCTTTTCAGACATGGAAGGACAACTTAAACACATTTGACTTCTATATCGACAACATTCAACCGTCAGTTCCCTGCGAAGTTGATCTCGAAACTCTGCGGCCCAACCATGTCTGGATCCCCGGGCTCGAGTGGCTCCAACCCGCGGAAGTTCAGCGAGAAGATCGCGCTGCACAACCAGAAACAGGCGGAGGAGACGCGGGCCTTCGAGCAGCTCATGACAGACCTCACCGTCTCAAGGGTAAGCACAGACAAATTTGGCAATTACCTCGCTCCCTCGATTTCATACATCAAATGCAGCTGTTTAAGTTTGTCCTATGCGCAACTGAATCACTGGGAAATTAACTGGCCGACACATCGAGCTCATGAGGGGGGATGAGAATGCCAGTGGCTGACCGCTGTCATTCACACTGCACACATTCATATGGACCTCATTAAAGGGCTGATGCCTTCAATTTATCTCATCATATTTACGAGTCTTCACCTGATCAGTCGTTAATTATATTTTAAGTGGCAATTTTTTTCTTTGAGTACAGATGATTTTGATAGTCGTTTAGAAGTCACCATGGCAACCCAGTTTCCAGCCAAGATGCCATACTTACTACAGCTATTGATACTGATCTTAATTTGTGTTCTGAAGATGAACGAAGGTCTTATGAATTTGGAATGACATGAGGGTGAGTAATTAAATTTTTGAGTGAACTATCCCTTTAAAATCGAAGGGTCTTATTAAATAACCACCTTCAGGTTGATTATAGGCTAAGACCCCTTCACGCTGAGGTCTTATTCAATCTGTTGAATTTTAAATTAAAATATTATAATAATATATTAATTTAAAAAGTGCTTTTTTAAACTCAAGGTTGCTTTACAAGCTTGTTTGTTTGGCGATAGTAACCAGTTGACTGTATATGATCTTGCATAATACATGGCTGCTTACTAAATAAATTAAAGACAACACAAGTTATATAGTGGTTAGTTATACAGTGTTGACCTTGACAACGATCATAATTCAGAAATACTTTACCACAGTTTGTAGCAACTAACCAACCAGAATCGTGTATTCCGAAGAGTGAAAAATCAACAAGAGGGTATGTAAAAACCAATCAATACTCTTAAAAATAAACATTCCAAAAAGGAGTTTTCGCAGTAATGCCATAAAAGAACCATTTTGGGTTCCCCAAACAACTTATCAGTAAACATTTCTTAAAATAACCTTTTTTCCTCAGTGTGAATATTTTAATCATCTTAAGAACATCTTAAGAATCTTTTGTGCAATGGAAAGGTTCCATGGATATTAAAGGTTCTTCATGGAGCCATAGACGTCAATAAAAGACCTTGTATTAAAGAGTGCTAAAACCTGACTAATTTATTATGCCCACCCATAGACATGCCCTTAAGAAGATTCACTAAATAGTTTATGATTTTAAACAAGAACTGAAGTAACTGGTTCTTTGTTGTTAGAAACTGTGGTTACTCTGGTAAACATAGGGATCATATCAGAGGCTTTTAGTGTGCTGAGCTGCTTTGCATTTTCAGTTTCATTTACATGCACATCATGTAAACATTTAAAGGTGATAATACATCATGATCACATTTGTAATGGTGAACATCATCCTCTGTAGCTTTAGACTGATCAGTAAAAGATGAGAGCTGAACATGTTCAGGCTGCTTAAGGGGATAGTTCACCCCAAAATTAAAATTCTGTCATTAATTATTCACCCTCTTGTCGTCCCAAACCCGTAAGACCTTTGTTCGTCTTCGGAACAGAAATTAAGATATTTTTAATGAAATCCGAGAGCTTTCTGACCCTCCATAGACAGCAACAGAACTACCAATTTCAAGGCCCAGAAAGGTAGCAAGGACATTGTTAAAATAGTCCATGTGACAGTGTTTCAACCGTAATGTTTTTCATAAAATTTTCATTTTTGGGTGAACTATCCCTTTAACTGAGTTGTGGATAAATGCTTGTGTGTACTGTATCTTGGCATGACTCAGCTTACAGTTTGGGTTATGTTTTAGCTTTTGCTGATGTCTGCAATGGATTTTTTTAGCTTTTAAAGTATGGTTTAGAGAAGGGTTAAGAAATGTCAGTCAGGTGTAGTGGTTTAACTGTAGGTGTTTCACCAGTGGGAAATGTTTTAGCAGAAAGCAGCTCTGCCCCAGACAGCGCGCTGCCTCTGTGTGGAGCCTGTAGGCGGGAATGAATGAATATGATCTACCAGTTCATGATTTGGCTGCCTTCTCTTCTAAGGCACGAGAACATGTGGTTGTGTTATAGTAAGTGTCAGAGTTTAAAGTCATACCTCTTTACAAACGATCTGCCTTGACAATGGAATGAGCCCTGGAGGAAAATGCTTGCATTTCAGAAATGCTAAAAATAGCAAGTTTGTGTTTAAAAGTGCATTTCTTGAATTGTATTTTTAAACGTGTTCTATCACAAACTTTTCAGTACTACATACATAATTCTAAATGTTTCTATGCGCAGAGCTGATTTTTGTGAGAATTGTGCTTTTCAGAAAAAAATCACTTGTTCGCTAACCTTGTTAGCAGTGATCCACAAATGAAATGAATGTTTACTGTTGCCATTTGTGGCAATAATCCCAAAGGAAGCAGCAAAATCTGTCAGAACTACCCATTGCGGTGAAATGACTAACAATGCTTCTGGCATCCAAAGTGATCACATATCTTTGTTTTTGATTTCTCTTGAGCCACTCAAATAAACAGCAATGCCACAGTGTTTATACTTTTCGAGGAAATAAAGAACCTACAAATGGCTTAATTATATTTATGGTGTCTGCACATTAAACTGGTATCAACAAAGAGATCGTTTGACACCTTTTTTTTTATTATTTGGTCAAACAGTTGTCATGTTTTAAAACAAGAAAAAGGTTCAGAATTGAATATGCCATTTGATGGTCTGCTTATAGAAACAGATATGACAAATTCACGTTTTTATGTATCAGAGGAATTTGGCATAAGGCAAAGACCAGATGTTTTCGTAGCGTTAGTAACTCTTTCCATTTTCAGTAGGATTTGATAAACAGAAATGTAAACACAACTTTGTTACACCACTTGTTGTCTATAAGCCTACTACATGTTTGCATGCAGGAAATCTTCCAGCTGCTGGCACAGTCCATTGGCATGTCCAGCCTTTGCAAGTGGTAGTGGATCGAGATGTCTGTTATTTTTAGATATCAGCACAGTTTTTCAAACTTTCACACATTTATTGGTAAAAGTTAACAATAAAAACTAAAACCGAGAATTTAAAGCAATGCCACATGAGGAAAATGTTGGATAGGGGCACTAAAGAACTCTCAATGTTTAGATTAATTTTAATGTAAAATAATGGAAAACAGTTTTTGGAGGTCGTAGTAATAATGTGTGATGTTGACAAGGAGAGGAAAAGCATAAGCCTAAGCAAGCTGCCTCAGGGAAATCCTCTGCTTCACTAAGCAGTTTGGTGCTGCTCCACAGCTGGGGTGTCATTGTTTTGATAACGGCGTACATCGAAAGGCTCGATGTGACTCTCCATGAACCCAGAGTGTGTGCTGAGAGCGAGGATGTGTGCTTGTTTATTAACAAGGCCGTGTTTCTAAGCTGTCTGTCTGGAACAGTGTCAGCAATGGGTTTGAAGTAGCATTTTTGTTAGTGCTTTTATGTGATGTGAGAGAGGAAATATTTTGTGTTGTGTTGTTGTTTTATGACCAGTTCGAACACAGTAATCTAGAATGAGGTTATGTAAGTAGAGGCCAGTATGGGCAAAGCATGATATATGGATGTGTTTCTTACATTGAATTGAGTTGGCTTTTTAAATGGTTAGGAAAATGGACCAAAAACATTGACACATAATGCACTTCACAGATTTTTGTCCAATCAAATGCTTCCTCTAATACCACCTGTCATAAACTAGCAGGTATGAAATGATGGTTATTTTTAAACAATAAATAGGACAAATACAATACAAGATACAAATCAAATAACCTGTTTTCAATTTTTTTAGATACAGGTCTATTTAACTGCAGCATTTGTGTAAGAAGGGAAATAACCAAATGTCTTCACTGTAGGAATTAAATATACATTGATTTTTATTAAAGCTACAAAAGTTCTTCAGCCAAAAGCAGTTATGATTTTCTCTTTTTCTTTTGTTATTTAATTAACATTAAGGACACAGACAGCAGCAGGTTTATTAATCTGCTGTCATTTTAAGATCTAATGTAATGAAGCACATCAGGGGCCTGTACCACGATGGTAGATGAATAAATTCAGAGTTATAGGATAAGTTTTGAGTTGACAAAACCAAACCACTCCAATCTGGCTTTGTTGGTACCATGAAGCTGATCATCATCTTTCTGTCAACTCAGGCTTGATCCTGAGTTAATGGAGCACGTGCACATGAATGTGTGACATCAAGCGGCAAACAGCCAATCACAACACAGAGCAAGTGTGATTCACTTCTCGCGAGAGAGCCAGCGAGATTCAAAACTCTTTTGTTAAAGGTTAAGAGATTAAAGAATATGAGGAATTTAAACGCATTTCCACTGAAGTACTTGTCCATGAAAGAGGACAAATAAAGGAAATTATCTTGCTCTATTAGTGCAGCCACAAATGAAACTTGTGAAGTTAGTTTATATAGTTGATAATATATAGCGATAGAGACTCGAACATGTAAGGTCACATGTAACCATTTTAAAGTGTTATCTATTGATTCTACCACTTATTTATATTACATATGATCTGTATATATTAATATTCATTTAAAATAAATGCTTTATAATAATTGTTAAACTAAAAGTGCTTGTGTGTAATGGAGTAATAATACTATAAATCATATTATAATTGTAATTATCATTAAAGCCAGACAATTTTGTTGTGTGTATATTTATTTATTTATTTATTTATTTATTTATTTATTTTTTAAGGTACTTCATAGTGAGCTTTAATTTGTAGGAAGAGAGATTGGAGGAGTGACTTTTTTTTTTTGTCAGACATGTGTCACTTTGCTCACATCTGATTGGTCCAATTTCAGTTTGAGATCTCTAACCCAGAACATAACCTGCCCCGGAGCAGGTTACCTGTGGAGTGTAAATTACTATGGCAATGAACGCAGCTAAAAGCCAAGCCACTTTCATGGTACCTAAAACCCAGGATTGGTGCAAACTAAACTGAAACTTACTTGGCTAGCCAGCTAATCCAGCTTCATGGTACAGGCCCCTGACTTTCTCCCAGCTGTTTACGTTCACTTAAGACATCACAGGCTGTGTTTTTGTAAACCTTGTGTGTTTTTGGCAGTTTAAGTGGAATAAGTCACTGTGAGATCTCTGAGAGTTTTGAGTTTTTTTTTTTTTTTTTTTTTTAAGTGTGAACATAAAGGGTTAGTTCACCCAAAAATTACAATTCTGTAATTAATTACTCACCCTCATGTCGTTCCGAGCCCGCAAGACCTTCGTTCATCTTCAGAACACAAATTAAGATATTTTTGATGAAATAAGCAGCAATGTGGGGGCAAAATATGACATAATTTGGAGACATTGATTCTGAGTTTGTAGTTTTTGCACACCTTGTTTCTGTGTGAATATATATATATATATATATATATATATATATATATATATATATATATATATATATATATATTTATATTTTGGCCATATTATACAGCTCTACATCTAAGCAGTGTGTAATAGGGTTGTCACGATACCATAAAAATTTACCAGCTGAAGTATCACGATACCATGTAGTATCACGATACCATACAGTATTGTGTTAATTTGAACCTGAATTCTACAAAATGAATCAATTTCATAAATAAATAGATGTAAATGGAAACAGACAATACTTAATTAATGTGAATGAATGACTGGCTATTGTTATCCATGAAATGATCTAAACAAAACTCATCTTAGCACTGCACAGAAGCTGCATGAAGTGGCATTTAGATGAGGCATTTATACATTTAGACTGTATTTATAATTGCATAAATAATGTTATGAGATTAATGTTTTAAATACTAAAATCTGAATATAGAAATATGTTGGAAAAGAATGTAATATGCCTACTTTTAGATGGGAAACTTAAAACGGCCAGCAGGTGGCAGAAGTTCGTGATTGAATCACTGAGTCATTCAAACGATTCTTTCAAAACGGCTGAATCCTTCAGGAGTGAATCAAATGACTGTTTTTATGAATGGCTTATTGAATCAGTGATTTACCCAAGCCAACGCTGATTCGGGTTCGAACACAGAAACGAAACACAAGCAGCACTCTTGCTCGTGTCATATTGCCGAACTGTCAGGAGCATTTTTGCTCGCATATCTTGACATTTCCAAGTTAGCAGCATGTATATAAAAACATAACTTTAGAAATGAATAAAAAAAATATACATATAATGATTGATAAGAACCAAGTGCAAAGCCGCTATGTTGATGGATGGAATTGCATTCGTGATTGCAAAGATGCTTCCAGAAACGAACTATTACACCTGTTCTAGAAGTGGTCAAATGAATAAAACTGCGAGAATACTTTCTTGTAAGATATTATGAAGTTGAATAAGTGATGCTTGAGCTGCTGTTTTTTTAAAATGACATCAGACAGTCTGAATCAGACCCTTTCTTCTGATAAACTACAGCATGAACAATGATCGTGCAAGTACTTCTCATTGCAAACTGAACTGAAGCGTCGGGAAACACTCATACAGCAGAAAGACATTTGGCAATCAACTTGTAATATTTCTGCTGGCATGCATGTTCAAATGAACATTTTAAACAGTGTCCCTTCCGTGCATACAACATATTTTATGGAACTACCGTATGGACGATACTACCGTTTAAAAAATGCAATGGCACCGCGGGTACTTTTAAGTTTTAGTATCGCGATACTACCGTAGTACCGGTGTATCGTGCAACCCTAGTGTGTAACTAAGGTTTTGTTCTCTGGCTTAAAAATGTCTGTGTTTTGGATTAAAAAACGGACTTGAGCTTATGTGTAGTAACCATTGATATCCCTAAATGAGGTCAGTCTTTGAGATTCAAATTTTGTCCTTTGGTTAGTGGGAGGAAGGAATGCCTCCTGATTTGCTTGTGCCTGATCAGAATTGATAATTTTCATTGTTTACCCTTGCCGCACAACAAAATCCACACTGCCCTCCAGCTTGAGCTCAGAGGTACACTTAAAACCAAGCTCATTTCCAAGAATTTCCACCTCAGTTAAACACATATGTTACAAAAACACCTTCTAAAATGCCTCTGCAGACTCTCACTCTTCTTTCTTTCTCAAAAGCATTCACTGTGTCTTCCTCTTGATTAAAGGTGCAGTTCCAGAAGATCCAGCAGCTCCGTCTGTCACAGAACCGGGCACAGTACTATGGTGGCTCGCTGCCCAACGTCAACCAAATAGGCAATGCCAGCACTGATTTCCAGGTACTTGGGTTGCCCTCCATCCACTTATCTAAGTCTACTAAATCTGTCCAGCAAGTCATGTTCATTTAGAAGAAGATAAGCTCCAGCCATATACTCTGCTTTTCTACCCTCAGATAAACGATGTCAAGAGATGGTAATTGCAAACCTTCTCCTTTAAAAACAAAGAGAGTATTTGTCCCCACTTCTTAGTCTGCCCTCGCTTCACCTACTCCTTCAGTACACGGCTTTCCCCACAAGTACACTTGATACAGCGGTGCGCTCCAAGAGCCGAAGAACTGTATCTGTGTCTATCCCCTATGGAGAACAGTGTTGTATACCTTCAGGTGAAAGTGCTCTTGTTGCTGTGAATAAAGCTTCTTTGAGACATCGAGCAGTGATCCCTACTTTTTGTCTGCCATGAGAAACCAAACCTAGAGAGGTAAAAGCACTTTGGAGGAGAGTGAATTCACTTGGGGACACAAGCTAATGGTGGCACTTGTGTGTGTATTTTGTTTGTGTTTTCTGAAATATGGATGCTCTGATGTCTTTTCACTAACCACTTTTACTATTTAAGTCATTTATGTCAGATTCCCGCATTTGTGAGGAAAATGTTAACCAAGAAGGTGTTTCTCCACAGGGGACTTTTCCCTCCGGACTGGACTCTGTGCGAGGGACCAGACACCATGGTCTGGTGGAGAGGGTCCATCGAGACCGCAATCGGATCAACTCACCGCACCGCAGGCCCATTGACAAGCACGGGCGGCAGATATCCTTTAAGTTCACTAGCATAAAGGTCTTTGTAGAGGAAAAGAGTGATCTGTGAGGGTCTTTACTCACGCTTACGCTAGTAGATGCATCATTATTGTGAGCTCACAATGTTGCATGTGTCATACATGTTGACCTTTGCTCATGTGGGCAGTTTTTTTGAGGCTTCAGGCTGTGTGATGATCCTTTATGTATTGATATTCCCACTGCTGCACTGTGGGTGTGAATGAGTGGGTAACTGCAATAACCTGCTCTTTTCTCCCCGCTCATGTTTGTTTTTTTTCTTCCTGTGTGAACCGTTTAGAGATTTGAATATCAGTACTCTGGTGTCCTCATTAGTGGGTGATTATCAAACCTCGCCGCCGATTGTATTGCGCATTCTGCCGCTAGTCCTGCATTCATTCAGCATGCAGGTTGATGAAGTCACTGGCTACGCCGGCCCGGCCGGTCTTTTATCCTCCTCGGATGTGTAGTTGATGGATTTCTTTCATCAATTTTTCAGCGGTTGTCTGTAAGCTTAATCGTCTGTGGGCTCAAAGATCATTTCGGTCTGCAGATTTAGCTTAGTGCTAAAGATTAAATAAAAAATAAAAAGGCCTTAATGCCTTCTGAGTTACCATACTCTTTTGAAAATGTGGAAAGTATGAACTGTCGTCCACTGATCTAGTTTTGATTTTATCTTCAGTCTTTTGAAGCCACGCAGAGGTTTTGAATTATCCAGTACCGGAGTAAAAAGCTACTTCCTAGTCCTTAATATTGGGACAGTTTGGGAACGGTCTGCTTGCTCTGATGCCGTGCCATACGGAGAGACAACAAAGGCAGCGTGAGGGAGACAGAAGAAAAAACGTGTGGCAGAGTTGAGTTACGTAAGAGCTTTGAATGATGGTTTCAAAGTAATTCCACACGGTTTGCCATGGCCGCCCTTGTTCTTTGAGCGGGAAAAGGCATTTGTGACCACAGTCATGCTAAAAATGGCAAGACCTGTTTGTCAGAACTCTGTCGGCTCTGTGAATTGAACCACTCCCTCCCCAAGAGCTGAAGACATTCTGGCTTATCCTCACGGGTTCCTTCAGAGTCTCTGATGGTTTTTTTTTCTTCATCTCGTTGTCTGTTTATATTGTTTAATTTTTGATTGTTCACATTAATTACTAAACACTTGTTTCTAGTTGTCTCTGAAACAGAAAATTATTTTAATGAGTATTTTAATGGGTTGTTATTGTCTTCAAAGCTCTTTGCTCTAGGCTCAAAGCTTTCAGGTTTTTTTGTTGTTGTTGCTTTCAGTTTGAGAGTTCAACATGTGTCTCATCCCTTTGAATAAAAAGGCTTACTAACACTCATTAATCTGATGCAGCAGAGAGTCCAGATTGATGTAATTCCATTCTAACTCGTTCTTCAGGGACTTGTTAGTAGTGCATCGCTGTTTCTCATACTGAAAGTTAGGGATTTAAACAACCCCCTGAATGTTTAACTTTGTAAACAATAACTTGTCCTGCACGTTTGTAACAATGATTTTTACATTTACATTTTGGCAGCTGCTTTTACCAAAGCAACTTCTATTGCATTCATGCTCTACATTGCTAGTGCCTAGCTTTACTGTTTGAGCTACAGGAATGCATTCCTTAAGTCACAATGCTTGTTGAGAAAAATGCTGTTACTTTTCTAAGCAATCAGACTTACAGTTTTTATAAGATACCACTCTGGGAACACTGTGGGCACATACACACTGCAAAGTCTAAGAAGTGAATCCCATAACTTATTGTTTGTTCGGTGTGTACAGTGTCACTTCTGACATTTTGATGAGTGGTAATCATCATAATGTTTTGGCATCCATGAATGATGAACAAGAATGCAAACCAATATTTGCATATGAATCCAATGTTTAACCAATATTTATGACTGAAGTTATATAAGTGACTAAAGAGACATTATTTCCGGCAAGAAAAAACTACAATAATTGCAGTGGTCAGCATCAGCATGGTGATTGCTTGCACTTGCTATTTTTTATTTTTATTTTGTAGTTCTAAAACTATTATTTTAACTACTTGTTGGACGTCTGTTATTAATTGATATTTAGAAAAACTGGCAACATGTTGAGAGTAATTAGGAAATGAGACAAACTAAAACATTCTCATTCAGTTGCTCAGGCAGATTGTTAAAAAAAAATGTCCTTGATTTGATTTATTGTAGAGTATTATTGTAGATTAACCTCTTATAAATGTAAAATCAAGGACATTTTTATTTTCTGTTTCAGGACCCCTTTAAGTAAACCACCATTTTATTGCTTCTTGTTTAAGCATCTGCATTAAAACGGTGAGATGTTTTTGGCAGTGTTGGCATGTCTGCTTATTTTTAGCATATTTGGGATTGTTTTTTTTTTTTTTTATAAATATGGGCAGTCATGGGATTATATAGAATTTTGGTTATTTTTGTGACGAAATTTGCTTATTTTGAGCTTAGTTTGTTGGACCCAGCCTGATCTGGCAACACTGTCTCTGTGGACCTTAATATATATGTTGCCCATAGACCGCAGGGCCTCTAAAAGCCACTACTGTGCAGAGATACCAACTTGAGTCAAAATATTAAAAAATAGTTATAAAAATAATTAACAAAAGCACATAAAATAACATTAACTTAATCTGAAATTTAAAGTTAAAACTGAAAATATAAAAATAAATGCTAATTCATAATATTAATAAATACTACAGCAGTATATAAATAATACTAAAATAACACTGGCTGCGGTATGTTCATACCCCACAGTGATGTGCAAAAAAGCACTTTGAACACCTTCATAACTACGTACTTCACCCTAGCATTATGATGACAAGTTTTATAGCTATATGCCACTCACATTTTCTTAAACAAAAATCTTAAACTCCAAACTACAATCTACATTTAATCTAAATAAACATTCGCCCACTAAAGCATTTCATTTTCATGCCACTCTAATTCTGCTGAGTGAGAGAATATGAGGAAGGATTCAAAGCCCAAATTTGCTTTTGCTGTGATTTTTATTTTTTTTATTTTTTTCGCTTTAGTGCCAGATGTCCCTCACAGTGTTGGCTTGTTTTGCTCTCATCGATTCAGCCACGTCTGCCAAGATTAGACTCTCTCACAGTCTCGCTAGCCAACCAAACGCTAACCAACTTCCTCCAAACCCATGTAGTTGCCTTCGAGCCGCATATATCACGCCAGATGCCTTGATCGTGCTTTGTCTGTGTTTTTGGAATTATGTCCAATTGGAGGACGAGCGGTGTGGGTCGAGTGTGAAATGTCAGAGAGAAAGGTTAGCTCACCCACGCCATCCTGGAGCTTCTGAGGCGAAGGTGCTGTCACAGCCACCCTGTCTCTCCACACCGCTTCAGCAGCCACGGGCTAATTAGATTTTAGGAAGGATCCCTCGTAATCCAAGCCGTCTGGCTTATGTCATCATTGCTTCCCCCTCCCAGGCCGTGTATCAACAGCAGTATTCACACAATGTCACGCCAGGGATTTCATACATACGATGGCGGTTATCCATGCGTACAGTGTGTTTGACTGAGGTGGCCAAAGATGGTTTTTCTGTGGCCTGGCTTTGTCTGCTCATTGGTTGGTCGTTCTGTGTTGTGTCAAGACTAGGGTCACGGGGCGGGCTGGTGGTTGAAAGGTTGGCATGAAGAGCTCAGTCTCTCATTACTGCAGCAGAACTGATGACTAGGTTTTCCAGGCCTTAGCAGATGTCGAACAGAGCAAGACTCCGTCCTGCTTTCTGTCTTGTAAATCCACCCCTCCCCCTGTTTGGATGTGAGAGTCTTGGCACAGACAGACATGACGAGGCAGCATTGTCAACATCGGTCTGAGTTGAAGAAACAATGTTTACTCAAGGAGTTCTTCAGCTGGGCTGTTTTCTCTCCTGTAATTCCTGTAACTTTTGTCAGAGTGTTGAGTGTATTTGGACAGCACAAGTGAGTTTTTAAAAGGGTCATATCATGAGAAATCAAGTGAGATCAAAGTTTATTGTAATTTGAAAACATGATCTCCACCCTTCTTCAGTCAAACATTGTCCACTAGTCACAGTAAGGAAACAAGAAGGAAGGGTGATAGATTTGATTATTATTAAAGTCGGAAACAAAATCTGATAACTCAATCTTCCAGTGAAAGACAGATTAAAATTTCCTCTTCATTAGTCACAAAGATAATGTTTTGTAGCAGGCTAACATAAACTTTATGAGATGACCATTGTTTTCCAGCATAACTGATTCATTGAGTTGCATTTATACACCACCATTCAAAAGTTTGGAATCAACAAGATTTGAAAGAATTACTTCTATTCATCAAGGATATGTAATGTTACAAAAGCTTTCTATTTCAAATGAATGCTGTAATTTTGAACTTTCATTCATCAAAGAATCCAGTTTCCACAAAAATATTAAGCAGAACAACATTTCAACATTGATACTAATAAAAAAAATGTTTCTTAAGGCAGCAAATCAGCATATTAGAATGATTTCTGAAGGATCATGTGACACTGAAGACTGGAGTAATGATGCTGAAAATTCAGATTTACCATCACAGGAATAGATTACATTTTAAAATACATTCAAACAGAAAACAGGTATTTTAAATTGTAATAATATTTCTCCAATATTAATGTTTTACAGTTTTTTTTGATCAAAAGAATGCCACTTTGGTGAGAATAAGAGACTTCTTTCACAAGCATTGAAAAAATCTCATTGACCCCAAACTTTTGAACAGTAATGCAGATATATAATTTTATAGTTTTGTAACTAAATGTTGTGAAGAAAAAAGAGAACTTTGGAATAAATGTAACATTTAATGAAAAATCTAAATATTTCTTTCAAATATAATAATACAGTAAAAGTCAAAACTAGACAGAGGGTGGAAAATGCTGTTGAGAAATGAAAATGTTTTTGAGATTTATGACTTATATATAAACAAGGTTTGAAGCATACAGTCCAACCAAAAATTATGCAGACACCAGATATAATTAGATTTTTTTTTTTTTACTAGTGGGTGCAGAACACTATAGTTCATTTATGTAAGTGAGGATAGCAAAATAAAGTAAATTGTGATATATTATACCCAAAAATTCTTCATACAGACCAAAAATTTGATTTGACACTTTGACCTTACCATGTTTTGTTACATATCTTTCTAACAAAGTTATCTGACATTATCAAGATGAATTTGTTCTAAACAGTTTAACTCTTGAGCTCTTGTCATATTTTATTACCATTTTCTAAACTATAGCGAATAAACTGTGGTAATGTGAGAAATGTTGAAGGTGTCTGAATAAATTTTGGTTTGACTGTATATGTTTGTGACATTTGCCTGTGAAAGCTTCAGAGGATTTCCTTGACTGAACTACGCTGAGAGCTCTCCATATGGAACGATGTACCTTTCTCCTCCTCCTGACAACAGCTGGAGAAGGTGAGTCCTGCTCTTAAAACTATTAGGACAGATATAGTCCCACACACACCCATCCACCGCCAACAAATATGTGTCTGTGCATTCATTACATACATTGTTACATTCTACTTCATGATCGTATCTCCTGTCAGTTGCAGGGCAGAGTGCAAAGATGATGTTATCTTGAAACGAAGCCATCATAGTGACATCAAGCGGTGTTGCGAGAGAGATCATGTCACATTAGAGGGAGTGTTAATGTGTTTTGCATTTGCATAGGCTATCCCCACAGATGCCTGAAAAGAAAACAGTAATGACACATTTGTTTTTTTAGCGCATGGAAAATCCGCATCCGCAGCGAGAGATAACGCTTGCAAAAGGTTAGATAAAACAAAAGAGACATACGCACATCATTTTGTCATTCTCAACTCTGAGGGAGATTATAAATCCTTTCTCTGACCACAAACGCTCACACGTTTGCCCTGCACAAATGTCGCTCTTCTCGGTTCAGCCCCGGTGAGGCGTAACCATTGGACGGTTTTCCTCATTTGTTTACCGAGGAGTGAATTGCAGCCAGTAATAAAAGGCTTAAGGAAGCTTCTCCTCATCATAGTCGTGTTTTGAATGCAGGCTTGGCCGACAGCCAGTATGCCTTCTTACCTGCAAGCTGCTTCGGCCTCCATGTTGACACTTCGACTTGTAAAACTTTCAAAGTCCACGCCCTGTGGCATTGTTTACACCTGAAAACTGGTTGGCCTGATCAGCTTTAGCACAGCGTTCTGTTCCCACTGTGGCGAAACACTGCTGTGACAGCCATATGCCACAGAGTGGCTCACATACAGTACAACACTACACACTAGACCCAGGGCTTTATCTTTCTTACTTTATTGCTTTTAGATTGAAATGCGAAATTAAGTTACAGTTTAAACACTGACGAATAATAGTTTGGAATAATTAAGATTTTGTAATGTTTTTGAAAGAAGGCTCTTTGGCTCACCAAGGCTGCATGTATTGTAATTTATTGTGAATATAAAAACAAAAAAACAATTATTCATTCCTGTGATGGCAAATGTGTGTCAAATGATCCTTCAGAAATCATTCTAATATGCTGATTTGGTGCACAAAAATCATTTCTTATTGTTATTAATGTTAAAAACAATTTTTGCTGCTTACTATTTTTGTGGAAAATGCCATTCAAAGGTTTGAGGCAAAAAAAAAGAGATTAATGCTTTTATTTAGCAAGGATGTATTAAATTGATCAAAAGTGACTGATTTATAATGTTTAAAGTTTCCATTTCTAATAAATGCTGAAAATGTTCTTTTTAACTTTCTATTCATCAAAGAAATGTTTTCACAAAAATATTAAGCAGCAGTTTTTAATATTGATAAGAACCATTATTAATGAATAACGTAGCATCACTAATAATTGATAATAACTGAGCAACAAATCAGCATATTAGAATGATTTCTGAAGGATCATGTGTCACTGAAGACTGGAGGAATTCCAGGTAAATTTTGGCTTTGGCATTACAGGATTGAATTCGATTTTAAAATTTATTCAAATAGAATTAGAATTTATTTGAAAGTATAATAATAATTTCACAATATCACTGTTTTGCAGTAGTTTTGATCAAATAAATGCAGCATGGTGGGCATAAACATTAAAGAAACTTTAAACATTTCAAAAACACTAAAAAATCATGGTTATTCTGAACTTTAGTAGTGTAGTTGATGTGTATAGAAACAAGATAGGGGTAGCAGAGGATAGTACTCTCATGTGGAGTTTAGTTGAATATATGATCTTAGGGCAAACTTTTAGAGCTTCATTATAAATGCATAAACAGTGAGCGGTTCACTCCACTTCAAGGGGTGTCTCAGAGGCATCTTATGAATTATGAAACATAGGATTCAAGCACAGTTAGATCTTCACCACTACATTGTATATTTCTGAAAATCTTACATTGCTTTCCTGTTAAACCTTTTTAATTAAATACAGTTTTCTTCTCATCTTCAGGAGTGTTGTCATTGTGTGTTCAAATTTAGTCCTGGTGAAGCCTCAATACTAACCACAGCATTTCTCTCTGATTCTAACCGTCTCTTTTTCTTCCTCAAGGATGAATGTTCAGCTATTCCTCAAATCTCTTCTCAGTGTAAACGGCACTAACTAAACCTGCCAGATCTTTTGCTAGCTACCCCTCAGAGCCGCCCTCCTCCTCCCCCAGAACAGATCGTGAGCTCAGCGTGTTTGTAAGCCTCCTCCCTCTTTGCTCTGGACCAGATTAGCATCCGCCGATGACCGTGATCCATGTTTTGGTTTGGTTTTTGTTTTATTCCGGTGTGCCCGTTTGACCTTGCACAGATATATGTGATTGAATTTTGGGTGTGCTGCTGTGTCTTTTGGGATCTTGCACTCTAATATCATCTCACGTGAATAAACGAAGAGCCGAACAGATGTTTTCTGTCTGTGTGGACATTAGAGGTTAAGCTAGATTTAGGAGGAGTCGGAGAGCGATTGCAAATGATTTTTGGCATTTTTAATGATGCTGGTGGTGTTTGTGAAGTCTGCCGTTTGTTGTCTGACAGTGTGACACGTCACAGAAAATCTGCAGATTTACTAGTGTTTGGTTTAAGTTGTAAAATGGCTCAAGGGACGTCTGCTTGGATGTTTGTGATGCTTTAACGCATGTAAAGAAGAGGCATAAGGAACTAGTTACTGCTTTCCTCAAGCGAGAAATCAAGGCCAGTTGGCAACAAATCGGTGATTATGGTTTTAGGGGCAGTGTTCATGAAGGTTCAGTGGGACTTTCCATGAAAAAAGTATAAAATAAGGCCTTAAAATTGTTTTTTTTCTTTTCTTTTCTTTTCCGTGTTAGTGGATGTTTAATCTTAAGAAAATGTCCTAAAGAGGTTAAACTAATTATATGAGCATTATATTCTGAGGTTTGCAACCCTTTTTACAAAATGAAAATTTGCGATCAAATCATTTTAAAAATAAAAATAAATTTACATAAAATGCCTGTGTAACAGGGTTGAATATTTAGCCTAAATTAAATTATCACTAAGTAGCAGCTAGCTAGTTTGGTACCAAATGTTGGTTTATAGTTATTGATAAAACATTCTTTATTTTACATAAATAAAAGTTTATTTTTTTTATAATTTGGTAACAGGGTTAAATGACTTTACTGGTTGTTCATGATTTATTGGATAAGGATAAGGATAGTGAATTTTAAGAATATTTTTACTTACAATTTCTACCCAAAAAGAATTTTAGAACTTGGTATAACTATAAAAAAAAATTATATTCATTATTAAAATACCCATGGAGTTTTAACATTTTATTAATTTACTTTACATTTCCAGAAATCACACTTTAATTAGGCTTCCTCATATGTCCAGTTTTTTCAAGACTCTGGAAAACCAGTTTTTTTGTAAATGAGGAAAATCATGCAAGAAGCACATTTAAATATTAAAACACTTAAACGTTACATTTTTGGTAAATTAAATAGTATTGGTTATCAGTAGAAAGCATTTTAATTATTAATAGTATTTCTTCTAGTATTAAAAATGTCTTAAAAAGTTAATGTCTTAATTCACCTTTTCACAGATAAAGACCTAAAAACATCCTAAATCAGAGCAAACAGTCTTAAATTCATAAAGTCATGGCATTAAGTAGTGTAAAAAATTAATAGTTTTGTTTTCCAATACAAATATCTAAACATCCTTAAATCAAGATACATTTATTTGAGATATGTATTTTTTTTTTTTGTAAAATGAATTAAAATCTAATGGAGATTTGTTGGAAGTGTTTTTAAACTTTGAAATGTTTTAACTTTAAAAATGTACAATACGTTTACATTTAGAGACCATATTGACGAATTGTGTTTTGCATTCAGTTTATTCCTTAAATTTTCTTTACTTGGTCTAAGTCTAAAATTTACTTTCATAAAACCTGCAGAAACCCTGATTAATTATGGCATTGTGTGTCCAAGTTAATTATTGCATAAAGAACATTTTCATGCTCTGTAATTTTATTTTATTTTTTAGATAATAGTTCATTATGCTTATCTAATAGAACTTCATCCAAAAACATCTGCAGTATTTTGTAATATAAATGTTATGTTTTAATAATGAAAATTTCCCAAGCTTTTGAAAGCTATTGTAGCATTTAATACTAAGTAAATGAGCACTGGGTTCTTGTATGAGCAGTCTGGGGATTGGTCTTGGTTCTCTGTTGGTTCAGGAGTGCAGTAGGAGGCGTTTGGGCAGCAGAGGATGATCGTCCTGCTTTACTGGAGTCTCATCCTAATGTATGGCCTGGAGGAACTGTTTACAGCTCTCTCAACACATCTGTGATGCATTACCTACCGCAGCGCACACTGGGTAAGGGTTAATGAGCTGAAAAGGGCGTCAACGCAGCTCATTAACCCCTTCTGTCCGTTCATCACACAAGTTGGTGCGACCAGTGCAGATTTCTGTTGCTTATTCACACAATAACCTGATGTATGGGTGGCGGATGTGTTTTGGGTTCAGTTCACAGTGCCTCACATCTACCACCAGAAAAGGAAATGTGAGTGGACTGAGGTAGTATGTTGCCAATAAAAAGATGTTGTTGGCATTGAAATGGTCAAAAGAATGAGTGGATGATGATGTAACATTAATATAAATTTTGGAGATTTTTATCGTCCATTCCTTTTAACAGTTTTCTTTGACTATTTTTTGCCACAACATATTCTCAAGTGGGTGTGTGAACCTTACAATACTAACATTTAATGTGTATAATCTGAATGTCAGTGTTTTAGTGTGCCTCAGTGCTCAGTTGTGTCCGTAGGGACGACAGTGCTACTATGATACTTTCAGGCTCAGCTCTCCCTGGGGTACAGCTGTCCCTCTGGTGTCTGGGTAAACAGGGCTGGTTCTGAATCCTAGGCAACATCCATACGTTTCCCTGTGGAGCTCAGCTGGAATGGGTCAGGAACACGGGTCAGCCCTGTCCTCTTAGTCCCACGCTCTCCCATCCCGGATCTGAGCCTCTGCTCTTCCCAGACAAGACTTCCTCTGGGAGGTTTTCTAGAAAGTCATTCGTCCTGACTCAAGAGTGATTCAATACCGATAAGCTTTCATTGAAGAATCTCTCTCCGTTTTTGGTTGTCCGCCTGATGCCAGTTTAAAAACATCTGTTTTTCACGTTAACTCTGACCACAGGTCAGCTTTAAATATCAGTCTGTTTATGAATCCTATTCTAGCAACTTTTACCAAGACTTCTTTTGTTAGAAGTCCATTCACTTCCTGATGCATTTCTGGTTATGCTATATACTGACTTTAAGCTCTTATACACTTAAATCTTTATGTATTTGAATTACATACTGTATAAAATGGATTGGGTTTTATATTTGGATTACACAGTTTTAAAGGGATAGATCATCCATATGTTGGTAACCAAACAGTTGCTGGTAGCCATTGACTGCCATAGTACTTTTTATCCATACTATGGAAGTCAGTGGCTACCAGTGGCTGTTACCAACATTCTTCAAAATATCTTCTTCTATGTTCAACAGAAGAAAAAATCATACAAGTTTGGAATATCATGAGGGTATGTAAGCCTGTTTCAACCACTGAATAAAAAAAAAAAAAAGGTAATTGCGACTTATCTTGCAATTCTGACTTTTTTTCTCACAATTGCGAGTCTCGTCTTGCAATTCATGATACAGTTCGTTCAGAATGGTGTTTTTTTTCTCAGAATTGTGAGATATAAAGTCAAAATTGCGAGATATAAACTTGCAAGTCTGAGGAAAAAAGTCAGAATTGCAAAATATAAAATATTCTGACTATTTCCTGCAATTCTGACTTTTTTCTAGCAATTCTAACAACTCGCAATTGCGAGTTTATATCACGCAATTCTGAGAAAAAAGTCAGGATTGTGAAATTCAAACTCACAATTGCGAGGAAAAAATGTCAGACTTATGAGATAAAGTCACAATTACCTTTTTTATTGTGAGTAAATGCTGATGAAATTGTCATTTTTGGGTGAACTATCCCTTTAACATGAACTAAAAAAAACTTAATGTGATGCATATTTGTCAGTCATACATTCATAAAACCGGTAAGATTTCTGTTGCAGTCCTGAATGTGTTTTAAATACACATTTATCAGGTGAATATATTTATCATCAATAAATCTAATTTGTTTGTCTCATACATTTTAACTAACTGAATATTGCTTGTTCCACAGCTAGTCATATTTTATCCATGTTCACTTTTAAGTTAAAACAGTGTAATTCAAAATGGACGGAAATTGTATATATATTTGAAATATTAAATATCTCTCCATCATGGGTGTTCGACAGGCACTGACTTTAGGGCTCCATATTGCATGTGCAGCTAAGCCTTAATACACTTCAAAACATGGGTGCAGACCAGCTTTACAGGAAATTGTGAAGGAAGGCCACTTTCTGCTGTTACAAGAAGTATCTTTTCTTTTCCCGCACAGGCTGCAGTGTATTGGTGGAGCATTACATCACCCAAGTGCAGTCTGGCATACTGCACCTCTCCTTAGCAGTAGAGCGGCTACAGGAAATCAGTTTATTATTTCTCTTTATTGTCTTAGTGATAGGAATATATTAACCCTCTTAGTGGGAACCAGCTTCCCTTTTCTGGCATACAGCAACGTGCACAGGCTACATCTGCTGGGCTGCTTGTGCATCTACACTGTGAACATGGGTCATTATACACGTCTTGTTTTGTGCTCTTGCCACACTTACCATATGTTATTACTCGCCGTGAGTAATGGCACAGGTGAGTTATTATATCAGTGGTTACAGATAGAAATAATTTGTTAGCTTCATGTACATGTTCATGTACTGATTTTTCTTTTTTTTTCTTTTTTTTTTTTTTTTTTAAGAAAGTTATGCTTACTAAGGTGACATTTATTTGATCAAAAAATTCTGTAAAAACTGTGTTTTAATATATTTTAAAATGGTGGCAAAGCTGAATTTTCAGTGTCATGTGATCCTTCAGAAATGATTTTAATATGCTGATTTGCTACCCAGGAAACTTTTCTTATCAATGTTGAGTTGTGTTGCTTAATATTTATAAGATACTTTTTTCATCTTGTTTGATGAATAGAGAGATTAGTAATAGGGCTGTCAAATCGATTAATCGCGATTAATCGCATCCAAAATAAAAGTCTGTGTTTACATAATATATGTGTGTACTGTGTATATTTATAAATACACAGACATACATGTGTATATTTAAGAAATGTATGTAATATATATTTCTATTTGTATATAATATAAATCATATATATATATATATATATGTATATATATATATGTATAGAGAGAGAGAGAGAGACACACACACACACACACACACAAGTAAATATTTCTTAAACATGTACTTATACATGTGTGTGCATTTATATATACATATAAATATACACAGTACAAACACACATTATGCAAGCACAGACTTTTAGTTTGGATACGATTAATCGCGATTAATCGATTTGACAGCCCTAATTTTAGTAGCATTCCAAATGTCTTTACTGTTAATTTCGATCAATTTAAAAACTAAATAGAAGTATTAACTACTTAAAAAAATAAATAAATGAATAAATAAAAATAAAAAACACTTAGGGACACCAACATTTTGAATGGTAGTTTTATTTAATTAGTTAGTAGTTAAAAGCACATTATGTTTGTTCTCTGATCCATGACCTTGCTGTCGAAAGCACTGTGCTTTACCATTTGAGCTACAGGACCAGAATTTCATAGAGACTAGCATCTGTTTTGACTTGAGCCAAAAAAAAAAAAAAACCCACTTAGCAACCACATAGCAATGCCCAGGCATTGTAAAAGCAAGTTCCACAGTCAAGTTCTGGTCACATTTCCTTTAAAAATTGTCTCTAAATTGCGTGGCTGTCACAAAGATTAAGTTTTTTATTTGTGTCGATTGCATTTGTGGCCAGTAAGATGTATTTGTTTATTTGGTTGAATCTATATCCTGATTGCCCGGTGTTGTTGCTCTGCTGAGGTGTTGCCTGCGTGTTTCTTTTGGTTCATTAACCATTGAAGATATTATCGCACTTTTGTTTGCTCTCAGACGTGGCAGCTCCAATCTAATTGAAGCAGTAAATCAGTGCTGCACAGTATTAGACTAACCTGGGGGAATAGGCTCTGATTTCTACGGCTCTGTTTATGTTTTCTTGAAGATGTCACAGAGGAATTTCCACCCTGCTCGCTCTATTCTCTCTTTGTCTCTCTCGCTTGCTCGTCCTGCTGTACTAACCCCTGAGCCAGGGCTACAGGTTCAGTACAGTAGTGATTAACACGTGACTGTTTCCATTTCTAAAGGGAGCAACCGCCATGGACAGAAGAGAAACGACCTGGATTTAGATTAATATCACAGCTTAACAGGTGACCTTTGACTTTCAAGTTTCTCTCTCACAGATCTCCTCTGGACCTTTCTCTTGTTTTTTCTTATCGTCATCCCTCGCAGATCTCCTTTTCTCAGCTCGTTATCCTTAGGTTTGATTAAAACTGTTTCTTGATCATCTTCATACAAACAGAATGATTTCAAGCCAATCACAGATGCTGTTTCTCTACTCAACCATAAACTAATATTTCACTGTACCAAACTAATCCAAACCAGGATCATTATTTCTACTAATGTTTTTTTCCCCCTCACCTCACTCATTATTGTGATGTAGAGTGACTTCACCCTTGAACTTTTGCTCTACAAATAGAAAAAAGAGGATGTTTTTTTTTTTTTGGTTTTTAAACATCACTTGAGAATGGTTTAAAGCAGAGAGAAGCACTGGAGTACAGTAAGGTGCTCATTAGAGTACCATCATGTGTAGTTGCTTGATGAAGGCGGTGAGCGAGGGCAAAGGGTCATGCTGGCATGGCTCGGCTCAGCAAATTTTTTTTGGTGGCTCACTGACTGAGCTGTTTTCCTCCTTTCTTCCTCTCTCCTTCTGCCACAGAACAAACTCTGACTCAGCTCTGCACACCAGCGCCATGAGCCCAAACCCACAGGATCCTTTTGGCAAGAACCAGCAGATGGGCAGAGGACCTCCTCAGCGAAACGGTGAGCTCGGCCTCCTCCCTCAACAACCATACTGTAGTTTTACAAAGTCATTTTTATTGCATGGCATAACAATGTGGTTGAAACACAAATGGAAGGGGTCAAATGGATTGTACATTGTCAGTCATGGATGACAAATCAATGATTTATACCAGACCCAAATCAAACGGTCCCACCCGTAGTGCAGCGTGTTTGCACGACACAGCTGGGGCTCACTGTCATGTTGTTTATCTAGTTGTCTTGGTTACAAACACAGGCATTTCAGATGGTACGCTGAAAATGGCTGAGGCTAAAGTGCTGTTGAAGGATGTTCCCTCTACCCTATTTTTCTCATTTCTAGAGCTCTCGAAAACAAATTAATGTACAGGCCCATGAGCTTAATAGATGCAATAGTCTGGCTCGTACTCCCCTAAAAAGACACGTAGCCAGAGTTCACAGACACATGCTGCAGTGAAGATGTTTGTTAGACTATAGGATTATGTCATAGGGTGGGATGATCAGTGTTTCATCATTACAACAGTGAAAGTCTGGCAGAAAAAATTATGGCTGTGCTGATAAAGTTATGTATTGATCTTTATTTCATGACATTGCATCAGCACTTCAGGTCCTTGTCAATATATTTTGCTTCAGTAATATGATTTCCTTCAGTTTGAGTAATAAAAAACTGGGTCTGGGAGTGTGTTACATATAAACCTTGCTTTGCAGGTTGTTGCATCACATCCTTTTCTAGTATTCTTACATGTATCACGTGAAAGCTTTACAGGATTTACATGGTCATGATGTGAAGAGTTATGTAACATTACACAGACAGACTCTATTACAGTAATCTCATGCCAACAACTGTTAAAAAGTTTGGGGTCAGTAAGATATGTTTTTATTTATCTGTTTATTTATTTTTCAAATAAATGAATACTCTTATTCAGCAAGGTTATGAACTGCCTTTGCTTATTATTTTATACTTTTCTCTGAGGTCCAATTATAATGTTATCAAGATTTTTAAATAAAAAAAAAAAACAATTTAGAAGTAATATGCTATTTTCTGTCCTGTTTTGACCCTCATCTGAACGCTCTGTTTGAATAGTAGTGGTGGATTGTAGACGCAGAAGTAAACGCCCACTGCTATGATTGGCTAATAGTTGTGTATGCTTGACAGCCTACATCCTTCAAAGATGGATGCTGCTGTTTTTTAGGTTAAAAACGCATAAATACTCGGTACATATCAAATGATCGGTAAAAACAGACTAAGCAATACTGATCACGTAATGAAAACAGTTACTCACACTTGTGTGTTGCGACATTACTGTTGGATCCAATATAGTCGGCACATCATCGTCTTTCAATCTTTCTTAAAATCCTGTGTGGAATTGTGCTTTGTTTGTAAATGAATCCGCAGTAAAATAAAGTAAACAAAGGACCAAGTTCTTACTGAAGTGGTCTGGAGCTTCATTAAAGATAAAGTCCATTTACTCTTTCCTAATGTTGGGATTAGAAGAAAGGCAACGCAAAGACTGTTTTTCCACAACTCGGCACTGCACAGCGTCTTGTCTTTGAAGCTATCTTTATCGTTTGGTTTCTGCGTAGACATGCGTTCGCCTCTCGTTATTTTCAGTACATGTGCGTATCGGTGGGCGGGGCTAAACAGGCAGTGATGTAGAAGCAGGCGTTGATCATCTTCTGCGGAGGCGGTGTTTAGCCACACTGTTACATTCCACAACCTGTCGTTTTGGCAGACTGGTTTCAATATAAGCTGACTTTAGACTACTGAGAAAATTTTGAGTTCTGAAACTTACAGGATGTTTTTATAGTACAGTGACCTCTTATATGTCAAAAGATCAAGGGAATTTTGATTTCTCAGTTCATGACCTAAATTTCATTTGGCCAGAGAGTGATTTATCTTTTTTGAATCATTACAGTATTGTTGTCTGGGACACAGTGAGCTCAGAGTCTGCAAGCTAAGCATTTAAAAACTCAGACTACATACTAATGGTGTGCTTTGAATGAATAGTGCTCTTAAAGGGCTGCAGAGATAATGTAGTAATCTCACTTGAAACGGAGAAGAGGCTTAAACGGTATTTGATATGTCATCACGGATTGCCTAGCCCATTTAAATTTTCTTTGCAAATCTGCTTTTCTTTTAACTCAGGGAGGAGTCAGTTATTTTATCTTAATCGACAATATGTCACAAAAACATAACTTTTATTGAACCTGTGATGTTCTGTTCTGTTTTCTCTCTATTTATTACTTGTTCTCTCATAAATTGATTTGCAGGCATTTATGCTTGAGTTTGCAGCTAATCTACACTGCATATCCAAGATAAAAGCATCGTTGTGCATTAGATCTTTCTGTTTAAGTCAATAGGTTTAAATAAGATAGTGAATGAAGATGTGGAGCAACTATGATAGTCACATGTACACTGAGATATGGAGCACTATAACTCTGTCTGTGGCCCAAGGCAGTTGTTTTCTCAGAGACAGTTCAGTTCAAACTGATAAGAAACAGCTTCATTTAAGGACATGGCAGACAGCAGGCATTTAATATCTGTCTGGCAGCTCATCTGAATTATGCACACAGTTGACTCTGTGGAGGTGTGCAGTGAGGCTCACGTAATGTGAACAAGTACAAACCCGCCTCTCACATGGGACAAAAATTTGTCTCTCTTCCGCTATCACAGTAGTCTCATCCCAAACCTGCCAGCCAACTCAACTGTGTGATGCAACTGTGCTGTTCATGTGTGGATCTCCCGAAAGCATTAAGACCGTATCGTAACTGTGTGCCACGTTCAACCGCTTGGGATTTATGATTTGACACCAGCTATATTAAGAACTGCTGTTTTTAGTGCTGATTTGGTGCAAAATTTTGCTGATCTTGGGAGCTTGCTATATGGATAATTCTAGATAAATATAACTGTAAATAATGTACTTTAACAAACTATGGCATTTTTTTAAGGTACTCTTACACTTCAAGATAAAACGTGTCAAAACTCTGGACTCAGGCCAAAGTTTTTCTGTTCTAGTTGTCTTTTTCCGTCAGTTATGGCGTTGAATGAGACTCTCAGTGAGGGGGAAATGAGGTGTCGCCATACTTTTGTTTGATTCATTGTGCGTCGCAGTTGGGCGTCTGAGACCGGCAGCTTTGCTGAAGCGGTGGAGCTGGTTGATCTGGCTCTGGGCCCACACTGCATCGGTTCTGGGCCAGCGTTGGCAGAGGAAGCAGAAAGGAGGTTTGTTTTCCACAGAGATCACACAAAACAATGCCTCTCCATTGATTCATTTTGCGCTTGTGGTCACAGATTTCTCCCGATATACTTTTTTTTTTTTTGGTCTCTTTTTTTTCTTCTCCTCATGGGGTGTTCCTTAAAGAGACAGTGTACACTAAGAAGACATTTTCAGTCCCCCCTCTGGAGTTTGTGCCCCCAGTCTTCAGTGGGTGGAGTGAGTGTGCACTCTGAATGACTCATTTCAATGAATCAAATGTTTATAAGACGACTGAACTGAAGTCTTAAAACTTAAAGACATGTTCAGAAGTTTGTGGTCAGATAGTGTTTTTTGTTTGTTTGTTATTTTTTTAAGAAATCATTGCTTTTATTGAATTTTTTTTTTAATAAAATGCTTTTATAAAAAAGTGATAGTAAATACATTTATAATTTTAAAAAAGAATCCTAAAAAAAAAATGTATCGTTTCCATAAAAAAATATTAAGCAGCACAACTGTTTTTCAGCATTAATGAGAAATGTTTCTTGAACAGCAAATCAGCATATTACAATGATTTCTAAAGGATCATGTAACTGAAGACTGGAGTAATGGCGGCTGAAAATTTAGCTTTGCCATCACAAGAACAAATTATTTTAAAATATATAAAAAATGTTAATATATTTTAAAATAATTTGTTCTTGTGATGGCAAAGCTAAATTTTCAGCAGCCATTACTCCAGTCCTCAGTGTTACAGGATAATAATATTAAGTAATAGTAATATTAAATAGCTAAATTTAAAATAAAACGCATTTATTTAATATTTTATTTTAAAATATAAAATAAATGTTTTATTTTAAATTTAGCTATTTAATATTTCACAATATTAATTTCAAAATGCTCAATGAGCATGAGACTTTAAAAAATAAAACTTTTTATCGACCCCAAACTTTTCACCAGTTTCTAGCTACTTGCTAGAGGCTGTTTCTTTTACACTCCAGGCATCAGAGGAGAGTCAAGGTTTTGTGTGAAAGATCAAGGAATAGTTGATTACTTTTAATGCTTGATTCAGTGGATAAGTGGATATTAAACATGCAATCAATTTTGTCTGGTTTGCGTAAAAGCTTGCAGTCAAAATACTGTAATAATGTTGTGATGCTTGCAAATATGTTGTATTACATCACCAGTGAGCCAGTTAAATATGTTGAAAAGTGATATTTTTTAATGACATAATCCAAATATACAACAGAGCAACAAAGACAAGGAGAAAAAGGGGGAGGGGGGGTTCGTTTATGTTCATTTATGGTTTCACAATTTTCAGTTAAAAATGTATCGGTGACGTCACCAGTTTTTCTGGACCCGCTATACATTATACTTCATTGGGCTCCCTTGGTCCAACTCATATTTTTATAGACTTTCAGGAAGTGCCTTTTTTTAGGTGCTTTTCCCTATTATTGGTGCTTTTGTCAATTTTTAATTTAAACTTCAATTTGTTATATTATGTTACTTTTACTATGAGATGTATTTGCACGTTTGTTTTGCATCTTTGAATTTGTTAAGGAAGTTCTGGTTTGAGTCGTGCCTTTGTGATTTTCTTCGATTTGCCACTACCCTAATCGTTCCGAAAGCACAGTATATTGTTCTCTGTTATTTCTTAACAATTGACAGGATTTGTCAAGAATAAGATTCTCAGGGCATATTTCGAATCATATGAATACATTTATTGGTCTAATGACTTCATCCCTGTTGTTCTCTTTACATTCGTAAAATATGAGTATGATGGTACTTATTTTCACCAGTTACAACTTAGACTAGGTTTTGTGGATCGAGAAAAAGTTACTTTCAGTGCTTTAGACTTATTTGTAAAGTTGGATATTAGTCACATGATTAATTTCAGGATCTGTTTTACATAAAAGCTTGCAAAGTGTTAATCATGCCATGTCACGTGATGTGTTAATATACTGTCTATTACGTCAACAGTGGTTCACTTAGCTATTTTATTGCTAATACGCTGTCATACTCTACTTTCCTGGACCTGAAAAGCAAACAGCAAATGAATGGGGAAAAAATGACGTGTGAATGCAAAATGATTAACTACTCTATATGATCTAATTAACCTTTCTCTTTCTCTCTCTGTTTGTGGTCACACAGCCAGCATGAATGAAGCAGAGGTGGACAGTGCTGGAGATGGTAAGTGTGTTGTCATGCTTGTTAACTCTCCATCATGTGTTCAGCTCACCAAAAAAAGATTCACCCGTTTAATGACATCATCAGCCCTCACAGTACTCCGCTGTGGTTTGCTGTAGTGGGCTGATGGATGGTGTTGGTGTTGTGGAACAGTTGGTGTCCCCTGCTGGTGGTCCCACTCAGATTACATGTCTCTCATATAGTTTATTTTAAGATAACTTAATAAATCTCACTTTTTTGGGTGTGTTATGCAATGCAGATTTACTTTCACTGTTTTTAATGTTTATTTGATTATTTAATTTATTGTTTGTTGACAATGAAATGAACATGAAACATTGAACATGAAATTATTGACTTAAAATTGAGCAGTCCTAATTGTGCAATGTGAATAGACAGGATACTAACAGGGATGATTTGAATAATTTAATGAGGGACTGTCTTTTTTCCTCTGCAGTGTTCTCATTTCCTGCTGTCCCTAATGAGGAGAATCTGCTCGGGGTCAATAAGCCACTGCCCAAACAGTTATGGGAAGCCAAAAAGGTGAGTACATGAGGACTAGGGATGTTAAACGCAAAAGTCTTTTTACAGTATCTGTAGTACTGAGTAACAACACAATTCAGTCGTGACCAAAGAAATCAGAGTCATATCAAAATATCAGATGTGTAACTGTATAAAGACAGCCTAATAGTCCTGTTACTAGCCATTGTTACTAACGAAATAAAGACGTGTTCAATAGCGTTAGTTTTTTTATTTTTGTTTAAAAAAAATAAAAAAAGTATTGATGTAAATGATTGTGTACTGTAATTAAGTTAGTGTATTGTATTTGAAGTTACATTTACAGGTGCATCTCAATAAATTAGAATGACGTAGAAAAGTTCATTTCAGTAATTCGAATACATATACAGTAAATGAACATACTTTCCAGAAGGCCAACAATTCACTAAAAAAATGTTTTTTTTTATTGGTCTTATAAAGTATTCTAATTTGTTGAGATAGTGAATTGGTGGGTTTTTTTTTAAATCATCACAATTAAAAGAACCAAAGACTTAAACTACTTCAGTCTGTGTGCATTGAATTTATTTAATACACGAGTTTCACAATTTGAGTTGAATTACTGAAATGAACTTTTCCACGACATTCTAATTTATTGAGATGCACTTGTATTTGTTCACTTTTTACAGAAAATCTCACTGATGTTTTGCTTGTATTAGTTAGTCTGTTCAATGCTTTGTGCTTCTAAATTTGTCCCATAACCAATATACAGTATTATGCCCGCCATTTATTCAGTCATTGCCTAACTTTGATCTAGTTGAGGAAGTAATAATATTAAAAGTTAGCATGTAAAAGAATTTGCGATTGATTTCTTCCCTATTGTAACATATATTCAAGCACAAAAGCTTCTTGGCTAAGTAAAATATGTAGGTTAGAATTTTATTGTCCCATCGGGAATTGATTGGATCGTTGTTGTTTGTTAATTACTGTGATCATTTCATGTGAGTGACAGTTTTCTGGCTGTATTGAAACTTGGATACCTTATTACTCAGCCCTTGCATCAGTATATGTCATTGTAAAGAGAGGGGCATGTTAATGTTTTAACAGGGTACATGTTTTTTTGTTTCTCTTTGAAAAACTAATGTTGTGCAAGGATAAGTGATTTATATTAAACGCTGCAACATTCCATAAACGAATAGGAATTGTCAGTTTTGATTTCATGGTGACTTTTTTTTTTATTATGCAAGTAAAGAATGTGACAATGTTTACATGTACCAAATACATAACCCCATGGACCAAATATATAACACACAAGACAAAGAACCACTTGGACAAACAAACATACTGATGGCCAACATTACAAGTCCGTTCTGATTAACTCCTGTATTTGCATTCATATGTCTGTGAGCGTGTATGTGTGTATGTGTGTGTGTGTGTGTGTGTGTGTGTGCGCGCGTGCGTATGTGTTTGTGTGTGTGTCATTGTATCTAGGGTTGGGGAAGGAAGCATACAACTGAAATAGCATCATAATAGATTGATAAGAGATATGAGTAAAAAAAAACAAAAAAAAAAACATAAATAAGTAAATGTATAAATAGAAATAAATAAAGACTAATAATAATAGAGACAACAAATGTTATTAGCAACAATAATAACTATAATAATATTAATCATAATGATAATAATAATAATAATAATAATAATGATTTCATCAAAACTGGGGAGGGGTGGAGTACAATGAAGAGGGCAAGTATAAATAATAATATTAGTATTGGATTATAAATTAATAAATGTTTAATAATTGGGGGGGAGGGTGCCTCTGATCCCACCGTGGCTACGACATATCAGAACTTAATTCCCCAGCCCATGTCACAAGCCAACGGGGGTGCCAGGGAAGGATGGTGACTTTAACAGAATCTTTGTGCTATTGATTACATAAAAAGTGTTATTGATTTGAGTATGATACCATTTTGTCTTACTAGCTGTAGCTACAGCACTAATTGATTGTTTGTAGATAGCAGGTTGTTAAATGTATCTCTGTGAGTGTGGATGTATAATACACATGTTGCCTGGTTGCAGGTGCAGTCTCTGTCCTCCCGGCCAAAGTCCTGTGAAGTGCCTGGAATCAAGTAAGTCAAGAGACATTTGTGTGAGAGTGTGCATATTTAGTGAGAGTGTGCATGTTTATTGGTTGCTTACTAGATATTTGCTATACATTTAAAATATGCTGAAATTGTCCCTCTCTGTTTCTCTGCAGCATATTCCCATCTCCAGAGCAGAACGCAGGTTTGTCTCACTACCAGGGCACGCTAAACACTGGTGGGTCTCTGCCGGACCTCAGTAACCTGCACTTCCCCTCTCCGCTGCCCACGCCGCTGGACCCTGACGAGACTGGATATCCCAACCTGAGCGGAGGCAGCAGCACCGGCAACCTTCCCGCAGCCATGATGCATCTGGGCATTGGAAACTCACAAGGTCAGTGGGTTTACTATATGGGGCATAAACGGACACATTAATACTTGTACTGGTTTTCACACATGCGTAATCTCATTCACGCACAGTCTAAGAGTAAAAAGAGCTTTTGTTTGTGACCGAATCGTTATTCAAGGAGGCTTGTTTGCTGTTAAAGCATCTCCTGGCTTCAGAAAAGCCTGGCTGAACACTCCGGACTTTGTTTAACGGCACACTGTAGGCTTACACTGTAGGCGCTTTCTGGGGAATGAATGCCATGTGTTTTCTAAAGGGCCACATCCATGCAGTAGACCACAGCTCTCCTCCTCTCTCTTCCCCCCTTTTTAAATCCATCCGCCATCTGATCGCTCTCTTTGACTTCCATTCTCTTGAGCTTTATTCTTTCCATTCGCTCTCATGTCTGGGAACAGGGTGTGCTGGGATGTTTCTGCTGCCCGTTTCAGCTGTGCTGCTAGCTGATTGGCTCATCCCCTGAGACACAGCCGACCTTTAACCCCTGAATTGGCTGCTCATAAACAGCTCTTTTCTCTCTCGCTCTCGCTGGTCCAGTAACCTGCAGACAATTGCTCAGTGTCTTTTCTGAGGAGTGGACATCAGGACAAGAGCCGGCCTGCACGCAGTGACTCATAAAGCCATTATTGGTTTATCTCGGTTTCATTAAGGTGGTTCGAGAAGTACTTTTGACCCCTGATTATGTCATGTTTGTTGTCCTCTTAGGGCTGTCATCCTCTCTAAGCAACCCTTCCATCCAGGCGTCCCTCACCAACTCTCAGCTGCACTCATCTCTCAGCAATCCATCAATCCACACGTCTCTGCGGCTCTCCTCGCTGTCCAACCCTCCTCTGACAGGCATGGCGAGTTCACCCAGGAGACGGCCGGCCCCCATTAGTCCCCTGACACTCTCTCCAGGGGGCGATCAGAGGCGAAGCCTGAGCAAGCAGCTCTCCCCAACAATGTCGCCCTCCCTCTCCCCGATCACACAGGTGAGAAAGTGCTCATTAAATCTCATCCAGCATCTCATGTTCTCCGAGTTGTATCTTTTCTCAGGCTCCAGAGTGCCTCTAATGTTGTTAGACTTGTTAGGACTACAAATAAAAAAACAAAACAAATGTAATTATGCACTACCATTTTCTGCTGTGAATGATGAAAGGCGAACACTCAAATGTGACTGAACCACACGGCACAGACCAATTATATACACGGCATGAGTGAATAGCAAAGGGTTGGTTATTTTGAGTCTTTGGATAGTGCCCCACTGATCAGTTTTGACCCTGTAATGGTTTATAACAGATTTCTGTGTTGAATTCAAGTGGTTGCACTGTGCAACATTGTTCAAATTGGTCTGGATTTTGTGGCACAACCACTTGAATTCAACGCTGAATTCTCTGCTACAAATGGTGGAAATGCCAAATATTTAAATGTTAAAACCTTAAGGTCATAGTTCAAATGTCATACCATTTAAAATTCAGTAAAACAAAAATATTGTGAAATATTAATACTGTTAAAAATAAATTTTCTTTTTTTAATGTATTTAAAATGCAATTTCAAATGAATTTTGAAATTTTTTTATGAATTTTTAAATGAATTTTCAGCAGCCATTACTCCAGTCCTCTGCATCACATAATCCTACAGATATTATTCTAATATGCTGATTTTGTGCATAAGAAACATTTGTTATTCTTAAACATTTTAAACTTTTGAATGGTGGTGTACAAGTAACTGAAATTTAGACCCTGTAGATAATTAAAAAAAATATTTTTCTAATGTACCAAATCAGAAGCTTCCCTGTATAATTTACAGCAAGAACAGAGGAAGCATGATGGAAATCAATTGAATCAAGAGCTTGGGAATCAAAATGTAATCTAATTGAAATGGGAATTCTGTATTGACACCCAGCCCTGGTTATTAATTTTGAAGGAGCTCTTTTCCAAACAACGGCTGTCATGTTGCTAAAATGAAAATTAAAAAGGGCAAAAAAGTGGTCCATATGACCTCTGTAGTGTCTTCTAAAATCATACATCATCTTTTTTGTATTGAACAGAATACCAAATCAGATGCTATATATTTTGTGGAGCCCTGATCTTAGAAATATGGCAGCTGGTTTATTGTTCATTTTTTCAGGAACAGGATGTTCTGCAGTGTACCGTAGCCAAGCTCCCAGTTAAATGATTTTTATAACTTTCCCGTTCTCTTCAGGGGGTTGCATTGGACACCAGCAACTTGCCGATGGAGCCGCCCCCTCCCTACCCCCTTTACCAGCAAACCCAGCAGCCTCTGCAGCAGCAGCAGCAGCAGCAGCAACCTCCTCCCCAGTCCCATCCGTCTGTTCAGCAGAGCTCCCAGCATCCAGGGGTGCAGCATCGACCAACGGGTGGCCAACAACAGCACCAGCCTGTGTCCCCACTGCAGAACGTGGGACTCGACTTTAATTCCAGCGCTGTGAGTTCCCATTGAAACATTAGCAGAAGCAGGGATTTAAGGGGAAAGACACTGTTACAGATGCTGGTTATTCTTGGCTGAACAGAAAAACACTGAATCTTGTTTTTGCTTGCAGCACAACAGCATGGGAGCATTTTTTAACGATCCCTTTATGGAGCAGCAGTTTTCTGGACGTCAGTCCAAGTTTTCATCCTATCAGGTAAAAATAGAAGATCCTGGGGTACACTCTGATTCCTAAGTTGATCTTGTCTTGTGTAACAAATATTTTGTGTGTGTTTAAACAGCAGGATCAGTATAATATGTTGGAGAATGTCATGAGCTCTATGGCAGGAGGATTTGACCCTTCCTCCAACCTCTACTGCTCCCAATCTGCCCTCATGGGCTTGGGTGGCAGCCATGGCAATCTGCAAGACCACCTTCAGATGAGGCCCAACATGCTCTACTCTAATTGTGGAGGAGGAGTGCCCAACATCATCCTTACAGGTGCGGATGATCAGACAGCAGGTTATTGTGAGTCATTATTATAATTTACCCTTCAGGTTTTCATCTTCGTGCCCTGCTTTCAAAGCACTAACTCTGATTCTTAAAAGGAGTTTCATTCATGGACTCGTTTTATGTAACTGCCCATAAAATGTAAATGGCAGTAACAAGGAAGTGTCACTTTCAAAAAATATGCTAGTTGATTTTCACCTAGTCGTCCAAAAGCTGACTACAGTGTGTTCCAAATTATGATGCAAGTGACAAATAAGGAGGTTTTCAGTAAAATAAACATTCATAGAAAGTGTTTTATTTCTCATATCTTTTTAGATAACTGGTATCAATCTCAGACAGGTTTGATAAATAGTCTTCTTAGGTAAATGATGAACCTACTTAAAAAAGTTGTTTCGCATTATTCAGCAAGTCAGAGTTCTCATGCAATATGGGGAGGAAGAAAGATCTTTCTGAAGATGAAATGTATGAAATAGTGCAACGTCTTGCGAAAGGCATGAAAACAACTATTATCTAGCAAAAACTGAACAGAGATTATTAAACTGTCAAAAGATTTTTGAGTGATTTTAGAGCATAGAAGAGCTTGATCAGATAAAGGCTTATTAAGGAAAGTTTCAGTCAAATTCATTTTGTCATAAGAGCAGCTATAAAAATCCAATGTTGAGCAGCAAACTTATATTTGAAGCTGCTGGTGTTTCTCTTTGCAGGTTGTGCATTGTATTTCAGCCAACCCTAACTTACAAAGCTCGTGCTTTTCATCTTCAGAAAGATCTTTCTTCCTCCCTATATTGCATGAGAACTGTGACTTACTTAATAATGTGGAACAACCTCTTTAAGTAGGTTCATCATTTACCTAAAAAGACCTCGCAAAGTCTCTAACAAACCTGTCTGAGATTGATACCAAAAGATACAAGAAATAAAACAAACACTTTCTATGAAAAAATAAAACCTCAATATATATTTTACTGAAATCCTACTGATATGTCACTTGCATAATTTTGAACAGTGTAGTTTATATAAATGTTTTTCTTTTCTAAAGTTTGGGGTAACATGTTGGCTGTTTATTAGTATTTATTAAGCACATATTCTGCATGACCATATTCTACATCCCTAATCCTACCCAATACCTAAACTTAACAACAACCTTACTAACTATTAATAAGCAGCGAATTAGGAGTTTGAGGCAAAAGTCATAGTTAATGGTTTGTTAATGGCAAGAGTTGGACCTTAAAATAAAGTGTGACCAAAAATATTACTGTATTTTGGTCCAAACAGTAATATTTTAACATGTTATTAAAATTGAAATGAATTGTTTTCTATTTTAATGTATATATACATGTAATAAATTCCTGTGATGGCAAAGCTAAAATTTCATCTGCCATTACTCCAGTGCCGCATGATCATTTTGATCATGAATGTTTTGGCATCTCAATTCTTCTGTTTTGAGCTTCCCAACACAAGTGTTACAGTCTTAAGACGGTTTAATTGACTAGTCATTTAGGTGACCCACTGAAAACAAAAAAACTTTACATTTTGCACATCTTTTCTTTCACATTTCCTGTATTCGCTCACAATTCTGTTGTTTTTCATTCTGTCTCTCAGACGACTCCAATCCCAACCTGTCTAAGGACATCAACAGTGTGTTTTCTGCAGTCCCAGAGTGTTTGGACTCAGAGGGAGTTTTTCCACTGGAGGATGAACTACGTATTGAGCCGCTCAGTTTGGATGGACTGAGCATGCTCAGTGACCCCGATATGGTCCTCCCTGACCCCTCGGTAGAGGACAGCTTTCGAAGCGACAGACTTTAAAGGGCCACATCATGCATGTATACATACATACATACAAGTCCATGAACATGACGACAAAAGCACAGAACCTATAGCACTCAGACTTCTATAAACATATAAAAAAAGATCTTTACATTTTCCTAAACACGAAGCGCATGCATAAACACTACATGTTGATATAAAGTGAATCATCACGCTCGCATGAGTCACCCAGACGCTGTCTCTCAGTGGCCGCCGTTGCTCAGCATGCTCCATCTGCCTCCCAAGACACCGTTCATCACTCGACAGATGCGTGAAGCCAATATGGACGCTTCACACGTGCTTTGACCTGTAAAGACAATGAAACAAACAAACACGAACCTGCCGTGTATCTACTCCTTGTGCCGAGTGACAATCAGAACACAGAAGCCATAGCAATGCCAAACCGATGACTGAATCGGGCTGTTGCATTGCTGGTCTATTTCAAAGCCATGCAACCAAAACAAAATGAATGTGCTTGTTTTACACATTGCTTTTGGATGTTATTAGGTCACAGCAGCTTTCAGTGACATTTCGATAGCAGCAAAAGGATGGGACGGTTCTGAACGCGGAGACGGTGAGAAGACGACAATATGACGTGTTATGGAACAGAAGGAGTCGACAGCTGGCCTAATACCAGCCCATATTGATGCACCAAATGCTGTGATACGAGACACCAGCAGGATGGGTTGAGCTTTCCCCCCTCGCCACGCCACCCGAACTCTTTTGCAGTACCAAGACAGAACATGTTCGGTGTCCAGAACCGTCTGGTTCGGGCTACTGAGTAGCAGACACATCTAAACTAAGCAAGAGTCTCTAGTGTAACTGCCTGAAGCTTAGAGCATGCTCTAAACTAACCGCATGATAATGCAGTGGTTTTCTGACCAATCAGCGATCACTTTGCTGCCGCGTAGGTGAGCCAAAGCCACTTGTACACACTCAATCCGTCCTTCAGAATGTGGCCAGTCCCCCTTATTCAAATGACCTCTCCTCCTTCACAGTCATGTACTATAAAGAGAGGAGGAGTGTAGATGATGTGTACAGAGCATTATTTTGCATATTTTTTTGTATAAAAAGAAAAACGATAAAAGAGAGCTTTGCCACATATATATGCCTCACAATTTTCTGTCTGACGAGAATGTATTTTTGAAACAGAATAAGGGCAAACTGTTTACAAAGATAAAGTTTAAGAACTACGAATTGTGAGTAGGCGCTGAAATTTTTAAGATTTTGGTATAAATCTAAAAGAAAAACCTTTGTATCTCTCTGATATTGATCCAGTCCGTAGTTAGCTAATAGAAGCTTTGGCTATGCAGATCTTTAGCACAGGACTGTCTCAGACGGCTGGAACAATCTAGACCATAAAAAGGAACTATTTTACATGTATATTTACTATATCTTTGTGCTTATTTCAGATTTTATACAGACTTGTAATGCGGCTTCTGATATGTCAGTTGTATTTGTACTTGTTAATCTGTTCATGTTCTCTCCCTTTGAACTTTTATTGTGGACGTCTTCTTTTGTGAACGTTTGTTGTGATGGTATTTCTTACCGTTGTTCAGCATGGGCCCTCTCTCTGCAGCTCTGATCCTTTTGAGAAATTTTAAGAAAGAAAAAAAAACACTTTGGGATTTTAAAACATCTTTAAGAGGTGTGATTTGTGGACGTGGGACACATGTATCATTGTTATTGCTCATGTTGAAGTTTGCACTGATCTGAACAAAATTGATATTTCGGTTATAAGCAGTAGTTTTTATTTTGGCGAAGATGTTATTTGCGATGACGCAAAGACATTGCTTTTTTGCGGGCTCTTGCCTTTTCAGCATGTTATGCATGTGAGGACTCTGAAATGAATGCAGTATATTTTGTGAATGACTAGATTCAAATGACCAAATATTTTGAGATGAAGAAAGATGTCTAAATATAGCTCAGGAATGTTTTTTTTTTTTTTTTTTTCACCATATCGTGAGTGGATTTATGCCCATCTCTTGCCTCTTGACTGCCAGACTCCAAGAGAAACTGTTATAACCGAGATCCAGAAATCCAAAACGCACTCTTCTATCTGTATTGTTATCTGTGTAGCTTTCTATTCCACTTCCAGCGGTTGGTAAAAGAAAGCAATAACATCGTTATCTGTGTGCCATGTCCACAGTTTTGTTTTGTTTTGTTTTGTTTTTGCTATGTATTTTTGCATTCATCCAGGTCATTATAGAGTTTTGAGTTCAAAACCATCTTGTTGGTCAAATTAATCAAGTCGCTTTTACTAAAATTCTTCCTCTTTTTGTTGTGCATTGTTCATTGTGGTCAAAGTAGGCGAGAAGAGAGGATGATTGACACAAGCAGAGATGTAAGGTGTGGTGACATTAGCAAAATTTTGTGTGTAAAAAAAGGTCCATTGTCTATTGTCAGTGGTGTCGCTTTCAAACCAAGCAGTTTTCTGTTGGTCACTGCTGTGAATCTGTGTGACCAACTTGAACCCACTGCAAAATCATGCGAAAACCTTTGCTGAAAATTCCCAGTTGCATAGATTCCTATTGAAATGACTGGATTTAGCCCATGAAAATTAGCCAAACAATGTAAATGTGACCGCACCTTTATAAAGCTCTATATTTAAGCTTTGATAAATCTGGTCCCCCATGTACAAAAGGCAAAACAAGATTTGGCTTTCACCCCTGCAGCTGCAGTTTTTTTGTTTTGTAACATTGTTCTTTAGGTGTGTTAGCATCTGAACGTGATGTTTTTGAGGGTGAAGCAGACAGAAGCGCTGGGTTGTTGAGCATGTTTTTGCTGCATCCTGTTTCTGCTAAAAAAGTCTGTTTATATAACTAACATCTTTTTATCATCTCTCTCATTCTGTCATCTTCTCAGTTAACTTTGAAGTTTTTCATGAATATTTACAGTGGCATCACATTTTAAGATATGGGTCTCAGACGACACGAGAGTCTGTTTCCATCACTCATTCTCTCTCTCTGGAAGGAGTTTTTATCTTCTCCTGCCTTATTCTTGCTCTTGACCACTTGCTGTCCCTCTGAGTGTACTGTGATACTTTCATTTTTTTTATTTTCCATTTCCAGGCCCTGTGCTCTAATGGCAAAAAATGTTTATTGGCTTTTTTTAATGTAGTCTTCATAATAAGATATTAGTTTTATTTCTTCTGTTTATAGAAGGAATTCTTTTTTTTTTCTTTTTATGTTTTTGTTGTCTTTTTTGTCACCTTTAAAAAAATGTACAGTTATATTATTTAAAAAATATTTTCTTGTTCACTAGTGTTACTTCCTTTTTTTTTTAAATGCCATATTAAAATCTTTCTTTTTCTGATATTACAGATTTACTAAACCAGTGGTTTTCAATCCCAAACCTAGGGACCCACAGCAGCTCAAATTTTGTATATCTTTCTTATTTATCACCTCTGATTCACATCATCAGCAGAGATATATGAGAGATATACAAAATACGCAGTGCTGTGGGTTCCCAGAACCCAGATTGAAAACCTCTGTACTACACCACAAGGCGTTTGGTTTGTGAAGTATGTTATAGCGCTTTCCTTTGATTTAATATAAACAAATAAAACTCTTTACTGGCTCAGACATGTGCTGTGGATTTACTTTTTTGTGACATCAACTTTCTGGTGTCAGCCACTTTATGTATTTTTATGCTAAACCACTAGATGGAGGCAGCGAGACACTTGTGCCGTTTGTAGATAAAGAACCAAAGGAAATAGACGCTATGAAATATCTTGAAAGATGTACAGTTGTGCTAAAAATTATTCATACCCTTGGTAAATATGATAAAAGAAGCCTGTGAAAATAAGTCTAACCTTTAATTGAAGTAAACAAAAAAGTGAAAGTAGGGGAAAATCACATTAGGAAATAAATGTTTTTCTCTAGTACACAATGGCCACAATTATTGGGAGGGAGACTAGGAACATGAAATTGTCCAGCCTTGGCTTCCTGTTTCACAGGATTATATGAGGAACACAAAGGCCAAATTCCCTTAATCATTGATCACAAGCAGTAAAACCAAAGAATATATTTCTGATGTGCATGCAGCAAAAGATTGTTAAACTTCACAAGTTTAGAAAGTGGCTGTAAGAAAAGAGCTAAAGCATTAAAAATCCCCATTTCCACCCTCAGGGTAATAATTAAGAGGTTCCAATCAACTAAAGATGTTACAAATCTGCCTGCAAGAGGACGTGTGTCTATATCGTCCTAATGTACGGTGAGAAGGAGAGTTTGAGTGGCTAAAGACTCTCCAAGGGTCACAGCTGGAGAACTGCAGAGATGAGTTGAGTCTTGGGGTCAGAAAGCCTCTAAAAATATATCAAACAGCCCCTACATCAGCACATGTTGTTCGGGAGGGTTTCAAGAATAATTCTCCTCGCTCATCCAAAAACAAACTCCAGCATATTCAGTTATCAGACATGACTGGAACTTCAAATAGCACTGGCTTCTATGGTCAGATGAAACTAAAAAAAAGAGCTTTTTAGCAGCAAACACTCAAGATGGATTTGTTGAACACCGGGATAAAAAAAAAGTACCCCATGTGTACAATGAAATATACTACTGTATCTTTAATATAGTGGGTCTATTTTTCTGCCGGAGGTCCTGGACATCTTGTTTAGATACATGGCATCATGGATTCAATTAAATACCAACATAAAAATGTAAAAACTTACTGTCCATGCTAGAAATCTTATAATGGGCTGTGGTTGGATCTTTCACAGAACAATGATCCACAAACATCAAAACCAAAACAAAAATGGGTCACTGAGAATAAAACCAAGCTTCTGCCATGACCAACCCAGTCCTCTGACCTGAACCCTGTAGAAAATGAGTGAGATGAACTGAAGAGAAGAAGCACCAACATGGAGCTGTGAATCTAAAGGGTCTGGAGTGATTCTGGATGAAGAAATGGTCTTTGATCTCTTGTCAGATGTTCTCCAAACTTATCAGGTATTATAGGTGAAGATTTAGAGCTGTTATCTTGGCAAAAGGAGATTGCAAAAAGTATTGAATAAAAGGGTATGATTAATTGTGGCCAATGTGTATTAGAGAAAAACATTTCATAATGAGATTTCTCTCCCATTTTATTTTCACAGCCACCTTAGATCATATTTACCAAGGGTATGAATAATTTTGAGCACAACTGTACATAATGATCAGATAAATAAAAAAGCAAGTAGTAAGAACCCCTGACACTTAATTAAGAAGTAACAGTTCATCCAGAAATTTAAAATCTGTCATATTTACTCACCCTCATGCCATTCCAAACCTGTATGTACACAAAAGGACGTTTTGAAAAGTATTAGTAACCAAAAAGTTTTAATGACCATTGACTTTCCATTGTAGCAACAAAAAAACTGTTCTCAAAATATAATCTTTGCATCATGAGGGTGAGTAAATGATGACAATGTAGTATATGCAGTAGTATTTTGTAGTATATGCACCCCTTTTTTGTAAAGACTGCACTGTTAATATGTTATGCTATGATAAGGAAACACTCAGTGAAGGATTGAATTCCCGTGCATCCAGATGAAATCCCATCTGCTTTGATCTCGTTGAACTACTAGCCTCTGGTGTCTGGTAATCCATAGCATGATGCCATTAAATATTATATTGTGCTGGTACAAACCCACGTGGGCTGGTCCTGTGTAGATGTTTTTAGAAGGTGTGAACAATCTGTGGTTCAAATGCAGCAAAGCATATAACATACCTCAGATATGTGGAGAGATGCCCCGGCAAGCCTTTCATGACTGTGATACAGTACTCACGATAATGGATTTTAAAACACAGGTAGCCTAGTAATAACATGTTGGACAGCAGTGAGAGGAAGAACATGATAAGAGGATGCTAATCTCTTTCACCCCTGGAATTCACATAAACTCTCAAAGCCCAGCTATCGCTCCCTCCACTCCTGTTTACTGAAGCCAAGCTGAATTGTCTTTCATTTTTGTTTCTTAAAAGGAAATCAAGATACTGTGGTCAGAACAAACAGTGCTCACCCGTGGCTTTTTAATAGTTTGTTTATTATAGGACTGTTTGCTGTGTGCTTGATCTTATTTCAGTTTTTTTGCTTTTTGTATACTGGTATGTTCTTTTTTTCCCCCTGAGCTTGTTCATTCTGACTGGGTGTTAACTGGGTTTTAGGTAGCAATTACATTATACATATACCAGAAACAGGGCTGGGGCCCATTTGAGGGCCTTTGCAAACTTCCAGGGTAAGTCTTAAAACATAACTCTTTTAGTTATATTAAAAATCTTAATTAAAATGCTATAATAATAAAAAAAAACCAAAAAAAAAAAACCACTCAATTAAAGATGTACAGAATTAAACTGGCATTTTATTTTTTTTAGTTTATTTGTTTTATTTCAACGGAGTACTATCTTAGATAGGAGGGTCTTCAAATATTGTTTTGGACAAAGGGAGACTTGGAAGTCAAAAAGGTTGAGAACCTCTGATACATAATGTGTCAATTATCAGAGAGAGTGAGATTATTTAATTTTCTTCAGAATTCTTCAAATTTCAGGTGCTAAACTACAGGTGCTTCTTTTGATTCCCTCCTAGCAGGCCACATTGTTATTTACATAGGTTCTGACATCAGCCGCCCAACATCAGTTTGATATACAGTAGAATATTAACGGAAGCTGCTGTTGATATTTTGTTGTTGTTGTTGTTGTTGTTGTTGTTTTTTTTTTGGTTTTAAGACTGTGCTGATAAGTAAACGAAATTCAACATCTGTCCAATGTTGGAATTTGACGTCAACCAGAATTTTCATTTGTAACCAAAATTGTCCAACATCTTTCTAACGTTACATTGACATTCAATGCTTTCTGGGCTTTTTCTGTAAAACGGAATTTATTTTTTTATTTTTTTAATATATTTTTTTTGACTGTACAAGGAATCTCCAGGGATGTTTTATACAGTTCACTCTTTTGTTAAGTTGTTTCTGTCACCCACATCCAGTGTGTTTTGATCATGTCTACCTTCTAGAGCTTTAAGATCTGAAACAAAGATTTAGGATCTATGAAAAATTCCCCTCCTAATTCCATCTGGATAAAATACCATTCTAATCTCAAGCAGGGAGTGAGAATTAAAATACTGAGAAAATGTGTATTTCTAAGTGATGTGAAGTCACTTCAAATGAGTTAGTTTTTGTGGGATTTTTTTTTCTCAGAATGGTGGATACCATCCATTTGCTTGTCTCTCTTAATTTAATGAATAGTTCAATTAAGTTATTTTGTTATTATTTTGGTAAGATGCCAGCAACTCTTTGTCATGGAGACCAGTGACCTCAGACTGTAACTGAATGTGATGATGACCACAGACACATCTGCTCATCTGAGTGTTTCAGTTTCATCTTCTGATAGATGAAATGTAAACAGCTTTACATCCCACATTTAAAGTAACCAGACCATTTTCTTTTTTATTAACTCTTGTACTGTGTTTTTGTAAATAACCGCTCACACCTCAACCCTCTCTGGGCTTGTTAAATCAGTTCAAACCTTTGGGATGTGTGCTGTAGGGATTTAGCTGAGCTCTTTTGGGAGCTCTCAGCTCTCAGCTCTCTGCACTTGGACAGCCCCTTCATCCTCAAGAGCCACATGTTTCTTTAGTACAGTCATCACTGATAATTCTTGACAAATTTGTGCTGTCGCAACTTCCTCATTGCTTTTCTGATTTATTAAGCATTGAGAAATTATCATCAAGTTATATGTGATGTGAATATTGTTTATATGGTCTAAACTGTTAGGGTTTATGTACAACTTTGTGGATTTTCTACCGTTGATAATAACAATGCTGTATGTCAGTTTGCTGATCCAGGAAACTGAAACTAGCACTACTTTCATGTGTCTCATATCACTCAGCGAACTCTCTCTTGTTTTATGCAAAACCAACTGACGTCATCTTGCAACTCAGTTATTGACTACTGAATGACCTTAGAGATCTTCAGTATTAATATTACTGTATTATTGTTGCAGTTTTTAGCTTGTTGCTAGGCTGACAATTTTGTATATTGCAATGGACTATTTTTTCTTAGTAGAAACTTTAAGATAATACACAATTAAGACTATAAAATTATTTCAACTCAAAATCAATGTTGCATTTCCTCATGTTCATTTATTTGGCAAATAGCCATGTAATAGGCAGGATAATATACAGTCAGCCAGTCATTATCACAAAATAAACACGATGAGGTTATCAGAAACCCTACGTGGATCGAATCTCTTGCAAATTGTTTATTTCTGACTGATGATGTGCTCTGTGTTTCATTGTTGGCATTATTCAGCTTCAAAGTGACTTCACTGCATCACTTACTTTTAGGAGGTTTGATCATGGCTAATTATTCAGTCTGGCCAGACTAATTTTAAACTTGTTGCAGGGGCCCTGAAATCTGTTTTTTTTTTTTTTTTTTCCTGATGAATGTCTTGTCCTTGTTAGAAGTCTGGGAGGTAAGTAAGCAAGACCTGATTTACGTCCACATTCCCGGAAACACTACAGGTTTCGTCATTCATTTGCCACCCAGTACTATAAACAAAGGAGCAAGAGTCTTTTCCACAGGTCATTCAGACACTGTGTGTGTGGAAATGACTGCTCTTTTTCAGACTTCTGTTTCATTCTGAATGTGGTGTGTTTGTGACTGTTAGCTCAACATAAACATACAGTAACAACAGCAAGTCCATCAATAACTTTCTCCAGGGATTTATTTCAAACAGCAACACTCACTGGCATAAATTTAGCACATAGTCGTCCGGCTGCTTCTTGGATTACAATATATTGGCTTAGTGGTACCAGAAATAGCCAACACTGATGTAGGATCAGTTAGCAACCACAAAATAATGCACTTGAAGCGTTTGCAAATGGATATCAAATTTTGATGATAAATGCTCAATTTAGGAACTGACATTTATGGGAAATAAATTAAACTGAAAGATTACTTTCCTATGATAATCAATCTAGTTAATGTCTCTTAAAGAATTTTACTTTTTTGGTTTGTCAAATTGTGGAAGTCCACTTAATTCCATGCTAGCTAATGCTAGCTTTCTTACAGGTCTTGCATGTTATGACAAAACAGGCAGATTTAACCCATTAGTGTGATTAAGATACATCCAACTGTACTGACCGACATGCTAACACAGGATTATCTCGCACAAACGTGTCTACAGACACAAACACTGACACTGTGTAATCATGGACATGACCTTGTGTTGAGTCAGAGCACAGCTGTGTTAAAACACACTGTATTTTATGAAGATACTTAGAAGCAGTTTATTCACCCCAATCTCCTCAGGTCCCCTTTCTTTCCTGTGTGTCAAACTTCTGTTTCCCAAGGACTCCATTAAGCAAATGTGGTGAAATGGCTGAACTTGTGTTTATTTGTCCTAGAGTGTTATCAGTAAATCTCTGCACAAAGATGCCTGATATAGTGATAGAATCAAGGAGGGGAACTCCATAGTTTATCATGACAACTCTCGGGATATAGTTTGCACAGCCATGCTACTGTGAGCATGTAGCCATGGCGTTGCTGTGCAAATAGCATACATGAAATTACCCGTAGCAGAACTAGACAGGTGGAGCTGGGGGAGGAGGAGGGTTTCAGAGAAACTCTGCACTACAGGACCAGGGCTGCGTTCCACTTCACTTTTAGACATACACTCACAAACTATCCCCATCAAGTATTCAATAAATAAGTATACTTCAGGCAGCTCCATATACCACGATGCAACACGATTTTGACGATACGGCAGATGACGTTTAATTTACCCCACCACACGACTAAATTAATTATTTTGAGATCTAACTGCATAATACTTGTTGCTACCTTAAGCTGACTGTTACACAGGCCAGGTTTCCATCCAAGTTGCGAATTTAACTTGTGTGCAAAATTGGACTGTCGCATAAAACATTTGCGAATAAGCAAATTAAAAGTTTCCATCCGACGAGTCAAAGAGAACAAAATCGTCTTATCCTGATAAACTGGCACTAAATATCACTAAAAAAAAGTAGGAGAAGCCACTGAATATAATAATTTTCATGTATAATAAATTACTTGCACCTCAGAGTGAGCAGATAAAACACAATAAAAGCGGTCATTGTATTCGGAGGCAGATGCCTGCTGTTTGGGACCGCATTTGTGTAAGACAGTTCTGGGAGGCAATTAAACATGAATACTTTGACGACAGACTTTGCTCAGGCATTTCAGAATGACCATAACAACATTTCAGATGCTGTGCAATAAAATCAGTCCGTTGGATAGTCAGGTTATGCCGTCCCATATAGCGCAAAGTCACATGACTTTTTTAATGCGCATAAAGGAATTTATTCGGCAAATGCATTTCCATCTCCCATTATTTGCATTAACCCTTTTTCGCACAAGTCAAAAACCACCTCAAGTGAACGTAAAAACGTTTTTGCGAATTAAATGATTTTTTTTTTTTTTTCAAAATTTGGCAATTCCATCACTCGTTTCTGATGCGATACTTTAAAATGCACATTTGTGGTGGCATACACTTAAAGATGTGACAGAATTCACATACAGTGTTTGTTATATTTCCCCTTTGAGAATGTTTTGTTGCCTGTGGTGGGGTGTTTTCCACTTTAAGAGTTTTACGTTTGAGTAGTTAGTAAACCGATAACCATTTCACGGCTTTTCACCCAATTCTGATGTCATCTGTGTTCATTTAATCGCACAAACACCTACACATTAAGCAGGGTGATGGAAACCAGGGGCGTCATGCACTCATGATTTTTGAGGGGGCACGTGGGTGGGGTCATGCTTGTCATGTGACACACAGCAGCCACAATAGCACTGTATAACTGATATAGGCTTATGTTTTATTCATATTTTTACTTTTTATTCGAAATATTTCCAAACGTGTTAACTATATCAGGAAATATCTCGATTCTCAAATATGTGTAAGTAAATGCGTTTTGAACGTTTATAGATTGTTATTTGATCAATAAATGGTGATGGGCAAAGTAGACTAAAGTAACAGATATGGGTGTCATGCCATAAAATATTTTTTAATACGACTGACTTTGTATTTAATGTGAATTCAATATAACAATATTGTAAGTTACTAATTAGGCTATAACACGTTCATTTTACAGAGAGCAATGAACATTTACATTATCAAAGAACATTTTCATTCAGTCTAGCCAGAGTTTAAGCACTCTCAAAAACTCCCATTAAAATCACTGAAGCTGTTACACTGTGAAATTAATAGCTTACTTACATTTGTACATCTGCACTTTGATGTTTCTGATGAGAGAATTCGCCAGATAATTCAATCAGCGAGCAAGTGAACAAAACACCGCGTTTCAGCAGTGACTCATCTGAACGTCTCTGATTGGTCATTGCATTCATAAGCTCAACAGAATCGTGTGTGATTGGTTATAAAGCTGTACAAATGTGTCTGTCTCTGGCTCAGTGCCAGCCAAAGCCAAACGCAAATTTATTACAAATTTAGCAGCTGATGCTGTGCCGCACTGAACGGTCTAATCACAGCGGTGTGATTGTATCAAATATAAAAATATATTATTCGGCTATTTTTTGTCTTTTGGAAGCTGCGTTCAAAATCCACTTGGCTCAGAAATCTAAGGGGGCACGTGCCCCCTCACTTTGAATGGGCATGACGCTTCTGATGGAAACATAGCTAGTATCATTGTTTATTGCAGGGGTTCTAAACTCTGGCCCTCAGGGTCCAATTTTCTGCACAGTTCAGCTCCAGACTTGATCACACTCACCTGCCTGTAACTTTCTAGTAATCCTACAGATCTTGATTAGCTTGTTCATGTGTGTTTGATTAGGGTTGGAGCTGAACTCTGCAGTAAAGTGGACCTCGAGGGCTAGAGTTAAGGACCCCTGGTGTATTGCATTAATATTTTATTTGTAGGTATTATTTAATTTAAATTATTTTCTCCAATAGCCCAGACATACTTGATCAAGAATTTAGGGCATTCCAGTTCAACAGTGCAAGGATTATGCCAGTAGATGCAACAGAGACCAATCAGCTTGTGATTGCTAGCAGATTGCATATGGACCTTATCAGACAGAAATAGATATTTATCCATCACAAATAAAACATGAACTGAAGTTATAGTTTGCGCATGGATGGCCAACCATTAGTCCTTTGAATACTGTAGGTGTCACTGTGAGTGTTAAATGACTACAAGGGAAATTCCCTTTCAAATGTTGTTTTTGTGAATGAAATTTGATAGTAATTTGTTTATAAGTTTTTAAAATCTATTTTATTCTTGCCTCCCATGCTCTTTTTCTTTCATGGTGTTTGTGCACATTTCTGGTTGAGATGGGAAAAAAACCCCTCTCACACATCTGCTGCCCTCTGGGCTTTCACACTGTGAGATTATTCCAGCTACTAAGCAGCTGTTCTATATTTTAACCTTTAGCTGATGATCCTCTGAGATTTCGTTCCAAATCACTCAGCTATTTACATCTTGATGAGCAGAGCCTTGTACGAAATACCTCCTGGGTCAAAATAGTTGACGTGCTTGTTAATTTTCCTATTAAACTCAATTTAAGTCAGAACATTGTTTGGGGTAAGTGCTCTCTGAGCTAAAAGATGTCATGTAACGATCTGTCAACACACAATTAGTGGTTTTCGGTTCCTCTCTTCTAGGAATGAAGCATCCCTTCTTGCAGTCCCTTGTTTGTAAAGCGTAAATATTATGTATTCTGAGTTGAAATAACAGAGAGAACACCTGCCTATATATAATATTAGTAGCTGTTACCTGTCAAAAATCCACCACATCTGGCATAAACCATTTTGAGCAGCCATCAAAAGTGAACTGTGCAGGAGGGAGTCACTCCTCCAGAGACATGTTATCATTACTGAAACTCTCAAACATTTGTGCTATCTGGCTCACAAGGCCAATCCCAAAACGGCCCTCACCATGCAGTCATTCCACTCTCGCATACCTAGTAACTGCACACAGGGAATGGATTCATTTGCACTGTGGGATACATCACTACTGCCACTAATAAACAGCATGCGAGTTGAAGGCTAGTTAGGTTGCCAGGGCAACTATTAAACTTTGCACTTGCTGAATGCAGAAGAGTTGCATACAGATATATCTTCATCAAGAGAGAATGTGTAAACTAGCTGCTGTTTGTATATCATACACAGCAATCATGTATATGTTTGCATGCAATGCTTGTACATGGAGTGATTTATGTTTAGATGTCTCCTCATTAGACTTTTACACTCAGTAACCCCCAGTTCTGAAAATGAGCTCTGTTTTAAGTGGTTAAAAGGCTGTGTAGGAAAAAATATATATATTAATTTTTTCCTGCACATAGCAAATAATCTATATCACACAAGCAGTCCTGCCAAAATGATGATGTGATTGTTTTAATACAACAATTCCAAGAAAGTTAAAAACAAAATATTGCCAGTTACTTAAGCCTATTTTTGCTCCACCAATAAAAATAGTTCCGAACAAAGCTGAAATAAATTATTGCACATCTCTGAGCAATACACAATAGTGGGGTTTCCTTGGTAACACTTTAGATTACAACCTGCAATGTACTGCGTAATAAACAGAATTTACAATGTAACTTTTTTGTAATTATAGTGTACCTATAAAAATTACAAATTACTTCTACTGTAAGTATTTTGAAACTAAGTGGTACCTATTCTAATATTATGTGGTATATAGGCTATACAACAATCTTATATTTGCAAGCGATTTAGCTAAAATGTACACTGTGTAGGCCTACTTTTTAAACACGCTAGGTTATTGTTTCAATCCAAACAATCAGTTGAGACTGTTGGGTTATGAAGCTGACTTGATTTTACCCAATTTGAGTTGATATCAGTAATAAAAGTAACCCGACGGTCCTGGGTTAGGAACAATGTTGCCAAGTCCGCGGTTTTCCCGGCAAACCGCCCTCGAAATGCGATTGGGCTAGTTTTGAGTAGCAATTGAGCGGTTGTTGTTGTGAAAACCTGGCAACCCTGGCAATTTATTGTAGCTACTTACCCTGTAACTACATGGAATAAGGAGGTAACAGAGCACCACTTTAATTTACAGCCCGCAAATGTTGTATTTACCCTGTAACTACATGGAATAAGGGAGGAACAAGTTGGGCTTAAACACAGAACAAGTGTATATTTGCACAGTAATTACAGAGAAAAATACTGCACTAGTTTTAATTTAATTGTTTGATGGCCAAACTAAATCTTTTTTTTTTTTTTTTTTGCTATAAAAACATCACAGTATACATCCACTGAAATACAAATGTTGTATCATACATTTTTTTCTGCGAACAGCTGGAAAGAGGTAAGCTTGTTTTAAGCTGCATTGAACCTTGATGGTATGTCATTCGAAGTTATTTGGTGATAGTGGTGTTGGGAAGTTGCTGGTGTGACTCAGCTGAGATCGACGAATAAGCTTTCATATGGTAAGCTAACTTGTGAATTTTAAATCATAGCAGAAACTCATTAACTCATTTCACTAGATGTCCAGTTTTGATGTTCAGTAATCATCATGTTTCCTTTAATAATAAAATGGTTAAAAATACCTAGGCCTATAATAAAATACCAGTATAAAATTATACAAAGAATATTGTCTTTCTAAATCACTCCCAAACATAAGATTATTGTTTAGGCCATACCACGTAATATTAGAATAGGTGCCCCTTAGTTTCAAAATACTTACAGTATAAATGATTTGTAATTTTACAGGTTGTTACCCCTTTATTCTCCAAACGTTGCATATTATTCCCCTATACCTACACTATAATTACAAAAACGTTATGCTGTAACTTTTAGTTTACTTACGCAATTCTTTGCCAGTTGCATATCTGGTTGTTACCCCCTTATTACCCAAGCGTAACACATTGTTCCCTTATACCTACACGTACGTTTTTTATAGGTACATTATAATTACAGAAACGTACACTGTAAATTCAATATACTTACGTAGTTCTTTGGGGGTTGTAATCTAAAGTGTTACCGTTTCCTTTTTGAATGAATCAGTGTTTAACAAATCTGTTTAATGTATGACGTTGTGTCTGAAATCACATACTATCTGAGTAGGTACTACATTTGATGAGCAAACTTCACAGCCGTCAAAAGTACAGTATGTTCTATATAGTGTGAATGTATGTAGTTTGAATGAAATCTGGACATACTACATTCCTCTTATTGTCACGTGACTTAAGAGTGTCAGTTGCATCCTGTACAGTGGCCTCATGGGATAGTGAAGTGTCCTGTAGGTCCTGCAGCAGGTCATCTGGGTACTTTTGCCTACTGTTATTTGAATACTGACTTCGGGCGTACTACTCCTTTCACATACTGTTTTTTACCTACTATGTACCATAGGAAAGTATGCAGCCATAGTCACTTGTTTTGTTCCAGAATGGATCAGTGTTTGAAACTAATCGGTTGAATAGATTATTCAATGACTCATTTTTTGCCAACTATTGGAGAAATGTCTTAACATGCAGAAAGACTATATGAACCCACTCATATATATTTATTTGCTTCAAAATGTGAGAAAGAGGTGTTGATGCACTGTATGGAGGATTCTGTTGGCAAAATTACAAGTTGAGTACAGCTGTCAGTGTCAGGTTTACAGGGATTACAGTGATAGACATGTTGATTCTCTGGCTGTTAGTCACACAGGCATGGAACTCTGGAACATTGTCATTCCCAGGTTTTTTTATTCTCTTGTATTATGGTTACTAAAGATTATTTTAGTCTAACTGACCAATCAGGTGGTGGTTGATGGAGTTATACATATAACCTGGAGAAATGAAATGAATGAAATAAAAAAATATGAAAGTATAAACACAAGTGAAGGCCAACAAACCAGAAGATGTATTGTGGTCTGTTCACTGCAGCATCTGCTTTCATTAAAGGCACCATTGGGACTGCTTGTCAAAAATGCTACACATTCAGTTTTCAAGAAACATGTTGAGCAGCCACACAAATTTCCATCATATCAATGAATGACTATGTTTGACTATTCAAATCTGTGTGCTTGAATGCAATGAATGGTTATCTATTTAAAATGCTGACTGGGATCTTCTTACCTATATAGTGATTAAAGGGACAGTTCACCCAAAAAAATGAATCATCATTTACTCACCCTGAAATTGTTCCAAACCTGTATGAGTTTCTTTCTTCTGTTGAACACAAAAGTTAACCAAACAGTTGCTGGTTACCAACATTCTTTAAAATGTGTTCAACAGAAATTCATACAGGTTTAGAACAACTTCAGGGTGAGGAAATGATGACAATATTTTCATTTTTGGATGAACTATCCCTTTAAGTGGTTGTGAATCAGAGGTTGACTATGTTCATTGAGGAACATAAAGATGTGGTGCACTTGCTAAAGACATTTCTCTGCATGCTGAAACTTGCCATTTGAGGCTCTGGGGCACTTAAACAATCATCATGTTCTGGTAAAGTGCTTAGTAGAGTTAGCATTGCTTTCTTTTTTTTTAATCAAAGAACCTAGAGACAAGAGACATAACAACACCTGGGTCTGTGGTTTGTATGTGATGATCCATTGCAGTTGATATGAGTTATTTTAGGGACTGTTTCCATGGTCATGGTTGGGGTCTGCAGGAGAGCTCAATATAACTGCAGCCACATGTTGAGCTGTGGCCTGTCATTGTTGTGATATTTCTAAACATTTTCATTGACTAGAAAACACAGACAAATCATTGAATATTTTACAAGAATGATCTAATGTCTGGAAATTTTAAGCCTCCTGTTAACATAACTTTTGTCATCCACTACATGAGGAATATTTCAAACAACAATTCAAAGTAAATTTATGTAACAACATACATTTATGTTTTGATGTAACAGAGAAACAAACCTTAATAAACAGAAGCAACAGTTGAGCACTTTCCTTCCATCACTAACGGACAGTATATTGATAAAACATCCTGTTGTTTCACTTATATGTTGTTATAACAGAGTTAAATATCACATCACAAAAACACCTAAGCGTAGTCTGTTTTAAAAGCCTAACTGTGTCAGCAGTGCCACAAAGACAATCTGACTTCCACAAAACGAGCCTCAACAGAGCCTTGAATATCACCTATAGAAAATCCATTTAAAAAGTTTATCTCTCTGGAAGTAGTTTTCTAATTCATACTCTGATGGGATGCACATCTTTTAACTTATTTAAACTTTCTGTAACTTAAGGCTCACAATACAAGAATAATTTAGTACATGCACAAACTACAGCTACTGGAGCATTTACAATCTGGATTGGGCAACATTCCGTTTAAGAGGGGCGTGTTTACTAGTTTTTCATCGGAATGTAGGCACACACTGGGCTGAGCTTCAGGTGAACGCGCCGGCACGCAATGCTGCGGCTCTCATTCACATCAGTACAAACTCAGGCTTAGTTTATTTACACACGCTGGATCATCACAGACGCTGCTTTTTTGACAGGTAACTCACTACTATTTTATTATGCGTGCTGCGTTTATATATGTTTCGTTTGTCATCGGAAATAAGTTTTACTGCACAGAGGATGCTCTGTAGCCTATAATGAAATGTGTACTGTAAAAATATTTCATTATGATGTAGGCCTATATTTTTTCCCCCCATCTTTTTAACTTGTCACAATAATTTATGTCATGTCTAATAAGAGTTTTAATTTGATTTATTAACTTAATTAAATTCAAAGTGGCTGTAAATATTCTATAATGTATCACTGCGCTGTCACTTTGATTTTACTGAAAAAAGACTGCAATTAAACTTATGCTAATATATAGAAATGTTTTATTATTATTGTTATTATTATATATATATGCTGTTGAGTGTATGAATTTAATGACGCATACCGTTTGTGCAACGATAAAATTAGGACAAACGCAATATTATGTCTTTTCTCAGATGATGTGAATCTGAAACTGAATGTGAAATCTACATGAGGACCAAGTGTCCTGACCGAAGAGCCGTTATTTTCTCTCTAAGAAAGCGGATGTTGTTTGTGACTGAGAGGCTCAGGTAGAGTTCACAGAAACTCACCTGAAGACAGAAGAGCTGAAGTCTTATAACCAGACCTTCTCCTTGTGAGATCGGACGCTGGACACTGACATGAAACTGAAAGCGATTCAGTTCGCTCAATGAAACAGCACCTTGGAAAGTGAGAAGGACTTTAAATAATGCAAATAAGCGGAGACGATGTGATGTTGCATATATTTATTTTCAATGATTCATTTTTATTCAGGATTATGTAGGATTCAGGTCATCTTCTTTGGGTTCTGCGTGTGAGAAAACTTCAGCAAAAGTACCCAGCAGAGGAAACACTTGTGAAACATGGATGCAATTAGGTTTCCCGACTTTTTTGTTGATAAAAACCACTGGGATCACACCTCTCGTGGTCTTTACTTCATCAGATGAGTCCAGTTTCAGATCTCAAGAAGCTATTTTGTGACACCTGACGAAGACCTAAAATGCAGAAGTCAAACAACAGGTATGCGGATCATAAATTTCCTCTACTGTGTGTGGAAACACGTTGATGATTTTTATTGTATTGCTGAAGGGAAGATGGAAAAGAACAAAGAAACCAATCTGGAACAGACTCAGGTTCTCTCTTTAGTTAAGGCTATGACTTGATTAAAAAATACAGTAAAAATTCACCTCTTCTACGACCAACATGTTTTCATCTCTGAATTAAAATACACATTTTTTCGTGATGCTTACCTTTTAAATTCAGTTAAAAATCACCAACACACAGAAGCCATTTTTGTCATGTGACAGGAAAACATGTGACCCTTTGAAAATTATATATGTCAAATATTTTTCATTTTTATCTTCTCAGATTTGTTATTGACCCATATGCTTTTTTGGTTGCAATTGAATTATACAAAGCCAAATTTTATTTCAGTCACAGATACTTTACAATTTTTATTATTTGTTCCATATTTTTATTATCAGTTTCTCTGGCAACTCACTATATTGATTGGTTTTGAACTTTTTTAGAATATTTTATTAATCAAAATAATATTATTATGATGAGCTTTTATATTGTTGGTGGCTTCAAGTAGTTTTTTTATTTTTAGTTTTTTGCTAGTGTTAGAATTCTTGGCTATGGATGAACATTTTTCTAAAACTGTTTTAAAATGGTCCCACATCCAGGAAACAGCTGTTTAATCTAATCTTTAAGAGGAGAACGGTTTACTGTTCACATAAACTTGAGGTGCTTCGGCATGACCCATAAACAAATTTAAGACTCCAGTTAAATTCAGATTTAGAACTTTGTGGTTCATCTGCCAGAAACCTAATGGTCACAGACCCATTTAAGGTTTATTTCATGTGGCGTTACCTGTAAAAATATATATATTTAGAAATAAAAGCATTATTAATGTTAAAGTCGTATTGTTTTTGTTTTTTAATCACATTGTCATGAGAGGCACAGGTTTATGTTCTTACATTTAGGCTATAGCAGTCAAAACCATCTAAATGAACATCATTATTGACTTTAACTATAGACCTCTTGACCCTTGACCTTGACAATAAACTAAGCTTTAATATGCTAAATTGTTGAGTGCAGGTTGTGCTGTAATTATGATGCATTGCTTACTGTCTGTATCTCTTTTGATCCTGTTTATTCACAATGATTAGAGATGCACATGTAATCAAAGGAAGATGTATTTCATCATATTGCTCTTCTGAATCAGTTCTTCATGGGAGTGTGTTGTTTATAATTGACCAGTGTCCACTTTGGCTTGCTATTAAAATAAGCCTTTTAGCCCATAAGCACATCTCCACAGAAGATTAGGAAGAGGAACAATGTTTGTACAAATCTTTGATGGAGAAATGAATACTGTGGCGTGTTTACATGAGTTTTCCCCTATAAATTTCTCAAACTTCAAATTCATAGGGATTACAACAATACAAAGAAGACAGTTGGGCATTAGCTGTAAAGCTGTAAAGAGTTTCTGAGAATCTGGTCCTTTGATGAGTCAGTCGTTGTGTGGTCTCTTAGTATTCCGACCTCACTGGTGAGAGTCAGACTCGTACTCTAAAAATGCACGTAAACATGTTTTCTCAGTGGCAGTGATTTCTCAATGTATAGGATGCACTATTTATTGTCATTAATCAAGAGTCTTTGATGTAGAGCGACAACACATACACAATGAGCCCTGAAGTCCGGGCTCCATTTTAAAGTCAAATAGGGTAGTGTGTAAGACTTTGTGATTGACTTACATGATTTGTTTTCTTTGTCTCCAGGAAGCTGTCTCTGTGCCAGGCCCTCACCCTCATAACACTGCTGTTGTCTCCAGGTTGCCTGTCTTCTCAGCCTGTAAGATGGTCCCTATCCCATTAGCCTTCTGTTTATAGACCGTTTGCAACAGTAACTTTAAAGTCCTGTCAGGCAGTTAAATTGAATTTTTAAGGACAAGCTTGAACAGTCAGTTGGGTATGCTCAGATTGGCAAGGCACGCTACATGTACCAAGGTTTTGCTCACTTTAACTAGAGTCTTTTCTTTCCTGTTGATTGCCAAGAGCGGAGCTTAATCAGAGCAATCCGGGCAGGATCACCTAGGGGGATTCAGAGACCGGGATGCCACCCTGTATTGTTTTGGAATTGCTGTTTATACACAATGCAGAAGTGATAAGTTAAGAAGAACATGACATTTGGCTTATGCTCTCTCTTTAACCTTTAAGAGGGTTGTTCACCTAAAAATAAAATAATTCTGTCATTGTTTACTCACCCTCATTTCATTCCAGACCTGTATGTTTTTTGTTCAACTATGATACACAAATTAAGATGTTTTTAATGAAACTTGAGAGATGTCTGTCCTACATTCACCCAAAAAAAGTTCAAAAAGACCAATTTGATGATCCTTATGTACACTTCTTCTATACTGGCATTGACAGTTCAGTGAAGAACCTTTAAAATCCATGGAACCTTTCCATTACTCCATAGGTTCTTTAGTGTGGAAGAAGGTTCTTTAGATTTTTTAAATGTTCTTCACGCTAAAAAAATGGTTCTTTTAAGAACTGTTTACTGAAAGGATCTTTGAGGAACCCAAAATTGTTTTTCTATGGCATTATTGCTGTGAAAAACCCCAACTGGAAGCTTTATTTTTAAAAGTTTATGTGTATTGATCGATATTTATATATGAATAAAAGCCTAAATTAATTCTGTTTATCATATAAAGTGATTGTGTCTCTTCAAAAGACTTGGATTGAACCATTTCATTCATATTGATCACTTACAATGTCCACCAAAGCGTCAAAGTTTTGGTGGAATTAATTCTTCAGTGGAAGGACAGAAATCTTTGAGCTTTGATAAAAATATCTCAATTCATGTTCTGAAGATGAATGAAAGTCTTATGGGTTTGGAATGGCATGAGGGTGAGTATAAATGATAACAGAATTTTTATTTTTGGGTGAGCTATCCCTTTAAGTTTCACTGGTAGGAAAGCATGCACATACTACTCTGCCTTTGGTACCTTCTGGACCTCACCCAGTCATTTTCCCTCAGTTTCCCTCCCAAGATCCAAGCTAGGTCTTGTCCACCAGTCATTATCATCTTCATTCCACAGGAATGACTTTTACATCACTTTTAAAACAACATAAAAAAGACCTATCGACAGGAGGCCAACAAGTTCATTTCAGAATTATGAATTTCCAAAAACTCTTTCCAAGAACTCCAAAGTCAACATGTCTTTTTTAAAATCTTGCCTTTGGGGGGAAGCTGGTGTTCTAAAGGTGAAAGGTCGATTTCATTAATCCTTGCTCACGGGCCCCATGGCAGACTGTCATCAACACTAATTTGAGTCTTTGCTATGGTAATGAGGGCAGTTCCAGGTCTTTCTGGTACTGAAGATGATGGACATCGGTCATAAAGCACTATTGTGTCTGTGTGAGTGCAGTCATTTGTCGTTTTAACCCTCACAGCTAGACATCCTCACTCATTACCAAACCTCTTTCACCACAGTTCTGTAGGCTAAATAAATTCAGGAGATTCTGAGCACATTCCAGTTCTTCCTGCAACGATAACCTTATTAGATGAGTCTAACCGAACCTAATTTTTCTGTAATATTTCCATTGAAAGGGTTAATCTTAGGAACCGGTACAAAGCTCTACACCAAAAAGCAGCCAGTAAAACATCCCTTTAGGGGTCAAACTTTGGAATGCAAGTTCAATGCTCTGTTTGTATGCCGTAATCTTTTCATTTTGTTGCGACGTGTTTACACGCCTCATGTGACTCTCTGAGTTGCTCAAATTAGATTTACGTGATACCATGGATGAATATTATTTTAGGAAGACAAACAGCTGCTCTGTATGAAGTTGTTTAACATGATAGAAGCTGAAAAACATGCTCGCCACACCTACATTACATTTACAAGAATACACACACACCTTGAGGAGATGTTAGGCCTAAGGCAACCCATGGAAGCTCCTCACTCGTCACGGGCTGTTACTGCCTGTTTGTCTCGGATCAAAGTCAGCAGCGGATCTAAGAATGACAGAGTAATGTTATCCTTGAGGACGATTAGTGGTGGTCTGATAGGAATACCGCTTGTGTAATGGAGGCTGTGTGTAATAGAGCTGATGTGGCGTCCTCAGTCGAGCACCTGGGGAACACTCAAACATTTCCACAAATGTCAAGTGCAGTCTAGCATAGCCGATGAGCAGGAAATGTTTTGGTGGCCTCTCATATCATGTGTCTTGAGCAGTAGTGCACAATCATTTACACTGTAAGCGTAGGATTGCTTAAATTTAGTGCTCAGCATACATCAAATTATATTTTGTACAAATATGTTTTACTTAAAGGATTAGTTCACTTCCAAAATAAAAAAATTCCTGATAATTTACTCACCTCCATGTCATCCAAGATTTTCATGTCATTCTTTCTTAAGTCAAAAAGAAATTAAGGTTTTGAGGAAAACATTCCAGGATTTTTCTCCATATAGTGGACTTCAATTGGAGCCAATGGATTGAAGGTCCAAATTGTAGTTTCAATGCAGATTCAAAGGGCTTTACGCGATTCCAGCCGAGAAATAAGGGCTTATCTAGTGATATGATCTGTCTTTTTTTTTTTAAATTCTATACATTTTAACCACAAATGTGTGTCTTGCACTAGCTCGACTTCACAATCTACATAGTCATGTTGGAAAAGTCATGCGTGACGTAGGTGGACGTACCGACCCAGTGTTTACAAAGTGAACGTACAAAAAAAGTCAAACGCCCTTTACACAAAAAGGTAAAACAACGTCAGACAATTTTGACATTGGAGGAGAAAATGAGATGGAGTTTTTTGCCCTACTCTACCTTTTTGAACCGAAGTACACAGACAAAGCACTAACCACACGTGACCTTTCTAACGTGATTAGCAACCTGATCTCATGACGAAAATGTACCTGTGGGAACTTTTTTGGAAGATGCGAAATATGTACCACCATGTACGTTTCGTGACATATTCGATGTGAAATGTCCATTGAGTGTTTGTTTTTTACCCCCGGAACAGATGAACGTACATATGGTACGTTTTATGTGACGTTGGTTTTGGAGGTGTCACCGCAGTTCTCACTTGAAATGTCCGTTGAGTGGCGCTATAAGTCTAATGCTCTGTGACGTTTTAGAATAACGTACCATCTGCACTACACCTAAACCTACCCGATACTATGAACAAATGTGAATATGATGTAAAAACGCAATCGCAAGCATGCCGTTTTAGCTTGTTTTTCAATCTCTCATCTTTCAGCTCTTTCATCGTGAGTCATGTTTTTGACAGGATTCGGACCCAAAGATTCCGCATCCTAAGTCCAATTTCGTGCTAGCTGAGCTACCGAGCAAACTTGTTACATCCGGAAAGCAAAACATATGGAGCTGTAATCATAACTGTATATGAAAACGATTACAAGTGCTCGCTGTTTTACCGCCTCTAGTGTTCATTTCTGTTGGAAACTGGAATGATATGTACTTATTGGTATTAACGTTGTCAAAAGACCAGGTACTTCGGTACCAAGTTGGTACTAAAAAAATGAAAACGTCACGGTACCAGGTTTTTTTAAGTAACGGTGGTACCGAGTACCCATTCAACCCGGTTCTTGATGCGTACAGCCGTATGATTTCCGCGATGCAGAAAACGTGGACGGAATCTTGGAATCCAGTTATAAAAACGGAATTTAGAGTTTAACACGGAATGTCACGGAATTTGTCAAAGTTTGGATATGGACTAGTATCTGTAAATATTAAGTCGCAAAAGTCGATTCAGATATGAATCCCGCATGTTCTGCGAGTCTCTGTGTGAATGAATGAATGACAGAGACGCACGGTTTTGTTTACTACATACACTGAAACTCACAGTGATTTCAGCATCTGCCGTCTCAATGAGAACATAAATACATAAACAACATCTCCAGAACTGCTCTGAGAGTCACTTCAAGAGCATTTTACCATTTCATTTGAGTAAAACCAGTGTCAATTTAAAGGTATTCACGGCAACCCATCAAAATAAAAGTTTGTTTTTACTTAAAGACATTGTGCCAGAAATATATTACTATTATTTAGTAGAATGTATGTGATACTACTACTACTGTTGAAAAAATTAATAAAACTTTATTTTTTTAAGAAATAATTTCACAATATTTCTTCCATGTTTTAATTTTAATTGTAAATTTTATTTACCAAAAAATAAAATGTGTTTAAATTTCATTAATTAAAAGACAAATTAAATTTAGGTGAAACTTTTCATACTTTTACTACTTGCGGAAAAACTTGAAAAACAATTTTAAATAAGTATAAAGAATGGCATTGATTTTTGTACATTTTATTTTTGTTTGACTTTATTAATAAAAATAGAGTGTTTTTTAATTAGCATGTTTTTGTGTTTTGCTTTGGTACCGAAACTGGTACCGAGAACCGTGGATTTTCACTGATATCGGTACCGAATACAGAAATTTTGGTACCGTGACAACACTAATTGGTACGTATTTCGCGTCATGCCAAAAAGTTCCCAGAGGTATGTTTTTTCGTCATGAGAACAGGTAGGTGATTACGTGATGCGTGAAGACGTGCATGCACATTGCAGAGCTAGTGCAAGATCAGCATTTGTGGTTAAAAAGTATATACATTTTTATTTTGTTTTTAGAAAATGACCCATTGTTTTGCTAGATAAGCCCTTATTCCTCAGCTGGGATCGTGTAGAGCCCTTTGAAGCTGCATTGAAACAGCAGTTTGGACCTTCAGTCCGTCGACCACCATTGAAGTCCACTATATGGAGAAAAATCCTGGAATGTTTTCCTCAAAAACCTTAATTTCTTTGAACATCTTGGATGACATGGAGGTGAGTAAATTATCAGGAATTTTTTATTCTGGAAGTGAACTAATCCTTTAATATATTGTACATTCTGTCGTTCTAATGTATGAGCTTGCAAAAAACCATTTTAGCACAACTTAGTTGATCAAATCTACCACCTCTGCTGTCTCACTTTGTTGTTGTTCTGCAACCTTTAATTCACTTCTTTGTTTATCCATTTGCACAGATGCATAGCCAAATACATTTCATGAATGAGTGGGCCTCATGGGGCGGTTGGTCCGTGTGTTCACGCTCCTGTGGGGGAGGGGCCTCTGTCCGTACACGCACCTGCATCACCAGGTAAAGCACAGCCTTTGTTTACCCCATAACGCCATCTTCTCTGCTGTCAGATGATTATACATACTTTCTGTGGGCAAAGAAAAATTAGTAGTCAAGAAAAGTGATGTAACCTTACATTTTTCCTCTTGACCATAAAAGGCACACAATCTCATCTCAACACATTTAATGAATGGCTGTGCTCTTCTTTTGAATATCAACATGAGTAAGATTTAGTCAGAACATTTTTGAGGTCAATATTCTCTGGAAAATAGTGTTTTGTTTTTTATATTGAATATCAGAGCTTTTGTGTCATTTGTTTATTGATTTGTGGACATGATTTAGATTTGTGGAGTGAAAAGATAAAATTAGAATTACTCCAAACTGGTACTGAAGGCCATAAATGGCAAGCTATTATTAGTAATTAATGGGGTTATTATTCAGTAATTGGGTATTATTCAATGTGCATTTCAGACATCAGTTTGAATTCACACTGTTGCTATTATGACATATCTTCAGTTAAAATATGAACAATTAAATAAGTATATATTCATATACATGTAAGTTATAGAATAAATTTACCTTTCAGATGAATCTCTTTTACTGGGATTTCTGCTTAGCCTGTCATTGGATATTTAATTATTCAGCTAAATTGCCAAAACACAATTTTAAATGGAATAGTTGATTTAATATTTTCCATTAATGAGACTTTAATGTTAATGTTAATGTTAAATGTTAATAATTATGATTTCAAATGTAATTTATACATTCTGTAAAAGTTTTAGGGGAGGCTTCTAGCCCTGGGTAGGGGGCCATCTTACTCCAATCTTTGTCTCTTATCTTTACTGCTAAATGGTTCATAGTAGTATCTTAAAACTACATATTACTACTCTAATGTACTAATATGCACCTTTTAGGGGCACGCTTTTGTAGTCCTAAAGGATTAGTGATTGCACATTTTTTTCTGACAGTGAAAAATGCAAGAACGCATTCCTGTGTAAACAGCTTTATGATGTTTTACTGTACTTGATCACGTTTGATTATTGTTTCTCTCTTTAGAAATCTGGTAGGAGGGCCGTGCCCGGGGAAAACAAGGCAATACAAGATTTGTAACACAAAGGTGCAGTAAATTCTTTACAGTTTGAACAGGATGTCTACATAGAAATACATTTCAGTCACACCTTATCCTATAAACGTGTTATCGATAGCTAAATAAGCTAAATATCAATGGATTTTTTAAAATGTATTTGGTTATCTAATTCTACAGTGTATACAGTTATATTTTTTGCATGAACATAAGGTCATCTGGCCTCAGACTTGTCAGATTTTAAATGGAAGGTCCTCAATTTCATAACTTCACTTTTTTATATATCACTTACTACATGAGTGTGTTGATTTATGTTAACATTATAGCATACCACATACCACCATCCCTAAAATATATTTTACTTTGCACGTGCATGGATCTCATGATCTGTGTCACTGTATATTGATTTCAGGCTAACTGCAGTTCCCTGAAGTCTTGTGCTTGTATATGTTTTAACTTTTCCAAATTTTCCAGAATGACAAAGAATGTTTTTTATGTAAAACCCTTGTTTTAGTACATGGATGATTATCAGATGAGCAGTGTGTGTTCCTGACTACCTCTGAATGTGGTTTGACTGATCAGATCATGAAACGTTTTGAACCTCCCTTACACCTGTGATCCCATCACCCGGGACAGATGTTAAAACCAGGTTTAAATGAGGTCATTGTGTCAGCACACAGATGCATGTGTTGTGTTTATCCTGAGTCCTCCAGGGCTGTTCTAGTGAATGTTAATGAATCAGGGCTTTAGCAGCTCTAGATGTGTGTTTTCTCTCCTGAGCTTTGTGTCTGTAACATCAGGAGTGTCCTGGTGACTCAATGGACTTCAGAGAACTGCAGTGTAAAGCTTTCAATGACAGACCCCTGGTCGCTGGCAGCAGTTACCGTTGGACTACCTTTCATGGAGGTCAGTGAAGCATGACTCTTCTCTTTTGAAGCATGTGTTGTGTTACTGTCTGAATTTCTCCTTCTGACTGAAACCTGATTTATACTACTTTCAGGATCCGACCCATGTGAGCTCAGCTGCCTGGCAATTGGACACAACTTCTACTACAACTTTGGGTGGGTGCTTGATGGCACACCATGCCAGTCAGATCAGGGGACAGTCTGTGTGAATGGAAAGTGTCTGGTGAGTAGAGGACACGGTTTCATAATGACTGACAACCACAAAATACTGTGCACCCTCATAAAAATGTGCAGTTTTTACTATTTCTACCTGATCTAACACTTAAACATTGCTTTTGTTAGTGGCTTTTGTTAGGACTAACAATTTAATCATTCAAATGTAAATATATAATATATTTTTAAATGGGAAAATTAAAATAAAAAATGTTTTAATTAATGTTTTAAATACAAGAATAAAATAATTAATTAATCAATTGTCATTTTTAAATTAAATAACAAAATAGACATATTTACTAGTATTTTTTTTAATTAAATGTTTTAAATAATGCACAAAGTACAAAATCATTTTAAAATATTATAAATGTATTCAGGTTTATTCTATCATAATATATCATATTTCTGAGTTGAATAAAACCTGTTTATTCAATTTTCACAAGATAAAACATTTTAGGTTACCTTTTTTTTCACCCTCTTCTTCTCTCTAAACTCATCATACCATTAATGTTTTTACTAATATTGTTTCAAATGTCATGGTATTATAATAGTATTTTGTACATGTATTGTTATTTGTCACTACCATATGTATATGGTATTCAGTACCGTGGTATACATCATAGTATTACCATCTGGTACCATCAGTGTACCGTTTTTTCACCGCAGGTATTACAAGGTACATATTACAAAAACCTACACATATATGTGCCTGTAAAGATGACTGAATGGACCATAAACCCCGTCTAGTCCTGAAGTCATGCTGGTGTGAATTTGGTTTCCATCACATGAGGACTGGAAAGGAGAAGCACATGCATAGTGGGGCCCAATCATTAGCACCATGTGGCAGATTGAATCCATATGTGTGAAGCACACCTTGTGTGTGTGGTTGCCCCTCTGTGAGGCCCCCCCGAATCATGGGAATGTGCCATTGAGAATCATTTCACAAACTATCAAGATTAAGAAAGGAAAGGTAGAGAAAGGCAAAGAAAGAGATAAGGATGGGAGGTCACGTATTAGGTTGCTCCTGCGTGAAATGGAGTGCACGGGAGGTTTAAAGACAAACAGGGGCTTAATTATATCCTGCAGAAATTGCTGAGGACAGTGCACTCCTGCACACCTCCCTTCTACCTCTGCAGTCTCCCCTGATGTCTCCTCCTCCACCCCTGTACTCTGGAGCTTAAGCCAAACTTCTGCCTGAATGGTCTTGATCCCTGCCGGGCCTCATGATTCCACTCTTGTTTGTGTGCGGTGGCTCAGAGAGAGATCTCTGTCATTCTGTTGCCCGTCTGTTTTCACCTGCCTCTGTTTGGACCTAAACACACACAAACACACAGAGACCTTTCAGGATGGTGCAGAGTTACACTTATATAGTGGACGTTAAAAAAGATGGTTTCTTGTTATTATCAATGTTGAAAACAGTTGTGCTTTTTAATGTTTTTGTGGAAACCATGCTACATTTTTTCAGGATTCTTTGATGAATAGAAAGTACAAAAGAACAGCATTTATTTGACATAGAAATGTTTTGGGTCCCACTTTATATTAGGTGGCCTTAACTACTATGTACTTACATCAACAAATAAGTACACTGTACTTATTGTGTTCATATTGTGTTGCAAAACACTTCTGCTGCTATTGAAGTGGGATACGGGTAAGGTTAGTGACAGGTTTGGTAGTATGGGTAGGTTTAAGGGTGGGTTAAGGTGTAAGGGACGGTCAACAGTGTAATTATAAATGTAATAACAGATGTAATTACATGCAGGTATTTTTTTAAAGTCTAAGTACAATGTAAAAATATGTATGTACACAATAAGTGCATTGTACCAAATGATTCATTTAAATGTAAGTACATAGTAGTTAAGGCCACTTAATATAAAGTGGGAGTTATTTCTTTAACAACAACAACAACAACAAAAATAATAAAAAAAAAAGTGTTATGTGCAATCTGTATGCATGCTGGGAAGTGAAGTAGACTTAGAGCATAAGATCCAATTTACAGTATTAAATTCATTACACCAACCATTCTGAATATATATATGATTAAAGAAATTAAGTTGTAACACTGAAAACTCATAAAATCAAATACAGTACAAATGCTTGAAAATATCATGCTGAGATGAATGGATGAAAACTAATTGTTGCTGCTCTTATGATGAAATCATTTTTAGTGTAGTAGATAATGCATTTATTTTGAGGGTCTTTAATCTTGGATGCTTCACTCTTTAGTAGTGTCTAAATTTATTTCTTGGAAGGGCTCCAAGATTCTGTGGGCCATAAGCTGTTCCAGTTTTCATCAGGAGTGTTGCTGGATCGGCTTGTACTGTTAAAAATGAATGTGACAGTGCTTGATATTTTGGCTTCTAATCATAGGGTTTGTATGTGTGTGTGTGTGTGTGTTTGTGTGTGTGTGTGTGTGTGTGTGCAGAAGCCAGGATGTGACTTGATCTTTGGATCTGAGCAGCAGGAGGATGCCTGCATGGTGTGTGGAGGCCACAACTCAACCTGCCTTCATCACAGAAGTGTTTATCAAAGCAACGGGCAGAACAACGGTCAGCAATGAATCTAATTACACTCACATTGACTCTAAACAGAAAAATAAGCTCAGAATTTGCAAATATGTTCAATCTGATTAACAACTTTGAAATCAATAGTTTTATTTAAACATAATGTAAGAGATGTGAATAAATGGTAACTGTATAAAACCTGTTTGAATGAATCCTCATATGAACCTTGTTATTCAGAGCAACAATGGCCTCCAAACTGTAAAATCTGGCATTTAGCCATGAAATACTTAACCTTTAAGTTTTTGTAAGATTTTCTTTTTGTTTTTGAAAGTAGTCTCTCATACTCATCAAGTACTGGATTCTTTGATGAAGTACTGGATTCTCTCATTTCTGGATTCTTTGATGAATAGAAATTTCAAAAGAACAGCATTTATTTGAAAAAAAAAATGCTTTTGGAACAAAAGTCTTCTTTGTCACTTTTGGTCAATTTTATGGGTTGTTTTAAAAAAATCTTCCTTCCCAAACTTTTGAACTGTAGTGTAAGTGTTTTCTGGGTGACAGTGACTGTGACTCTCTTTCTTTCTTTTCTTTATCTCACCGTTTCTCTCCCCCTCACACATATCTATGCACTTAGAACACCGACACCTCTGGCTTTGAACTTCTCCACATGGAACAGAACCTCTTTTAAAATCTTCATTCACGCTGGCCAACTGCAAATACAGAGCATTTACATTGGGGAAAACACCGCAATAATACTGGCATTGTTTGGCCACCCAAAAAAATATTTGGTTTCCCACTCTCTTGCATCTGGATTTCTGAGAGTAGGATAACAGATTCGAGGCTGCCAGCACAGAGCTCTATAAAGAGGGTCAAAAGTCAAAAGAGAAGAGAAAAGAGCAGCCTGGGTTGTAATTCTGCGGTTCAGTGCCTTGCAGCCAGACCAATCCATGTTGCAGCTGCAGCAAGACACATCATGGAAACATACAGTTCCGAGCAGGACTGCGCACCTGTTGGAAATAACTGTGTTTTCTTTTTTCAAATGGGCTGAGATCCATTACTCTCTCATCTGTTTCCCTGCAGGACTGTTTGGGTACAGTGAGGTCACGATGATCCCAGCTGGAGCCACACACATCAGAGTGACTGATAACAGCAGAAACTATCTAGGTTAGAGCACAGCCTTGTGTGTGATCTCTCCAACATGTGGTTCTCAAAGTAAAAGTGGCAAGGTGCACACTGTGAGACAGTTTTTATTAGTGCAATAAATGTATTGACATATTGGAGAACAAATTTTCACTATATTTTTTGCAGTAACAAAACTTTGTCCCTTTATGCACTTTGTCCAATTGCTGTATAATAATGCTGTGTTGTGGTAGTGCAATGTTTTTTCACTTTTTTTCAAAGCACTCCAGAATGGGCGCTCTCAGTTCGTGATCAATGGGAACTGGAAGATCAATGTTCCTGGGAAGTACGATGTGGCAGGAACCAAACTTCTTTACCGGCGCTCTGCTGATACCTGGGAGAGTTTTGAAGTTCCAGGACCTACTCAGGAGGACCTGCACATCATGGTTAGCTTTAAAATTACACAAAAACTTCTTAAGTTCAAGCTTAAAAAACCCTAGTAGCTAGTGCAACTGTGTTCTGGTCTGGTTGTAGGTTTTGTCCACTGATAAGAACTCTGGGATTGAATATGAGTACTGGCTGCCTCCAGACCGTTACGCCCTGTATCATGGGAGACGTCAACTTCGGCAGCCTCACCACACATCAAACCACTTGCCCTTTGAACGTCCAAACAACACGACTACCACTACTACAACCACAACCACTACTACAACACAACCAGTCACAAAACCTCATTTCTGGGGTAAAAACCTTTCACTCCTGGTGTTTAGGAATAAAAAAGCTTTTGTTTAAATTACACTAGTTGTAATATGGTAGTTAGAAGTATCTTATCTGTGCAGTGACAAGATCTTGTTTTGAGGTAAAGGTGTAGATTTAATGTTGAGTATGTTTGAAGTATGTGTGATGGTAAATATTTGGCTGAAATGTCTCAGTCTCTTAAAGCTTAATGTTAGGAGTCTTTTGTAAATACAACTGATTTACGAGGTCATGCTCTCAGGTCCTGCTGCTCGCTGGCCTCTTCAACCCCCCTATCAACAGCAGCCAGTCCCACGTTTGGAGAGAGATGAAAACCGCAGGAACCGACTGCCTGAAATACATCGTAGAGGTCAGGACTACATCGTTGACATTAGTGTTGTCATGATACAAAAACTTGTTGGAACCAATACCAGTAAAATTTCATGGTACTTGGTTCAGATTTCTGTACCACAGCAAAAACTATTTACATTTTTTAACTATTTTATTTTAAAATAATAAATATTCAAATAAATTTGTTATTTTATGTTAAGTTATTAAAATTAAGAACAAAGAAACATATTACATAGAACAAATGGCTGGTCTATTAGTTTGCATTTACACTCCAAGAGTTAATGCACAGATTTTATATATATATTATTTTTTTATTTGGACTGTTTACATATAAACTCCTGTCTTAATCAAAGAAGCTGTCTACACTGCACAAATAATCAAATAATTTACATTCTGTTGGTTATTATGAAGGGATCTGTGAGTGTTCAGAACAGTGAGCTTGCGCTGAATAAATATCCGGCCTTTTAAAAGCCTTTTAAATGGATTCTGACTAACTTGAATGCCTCTGATTGGCCATTGCATTCATGTGCATATGTCTATGATTGGCTTCAATTCTCAGTGCTTCAGAACACACATTGTAAATAAAAACCTCTGAAGCTCTTCACACAAATACTGATTGTACATGAGTGTTTGAAAGTAGCTGTCTATCAGGGGGTACTGAATTGAGCCGGTACTCGGTACTACCAATATTGCAGAAATGGCAATGTTACATTTTTAAAATTTCAGTATAGTCTTGCTACCGAATTGCACATAATTTTTTTTCCATTTTTTGCATATTATGATAGTCCTTGTTCATTCCCTTTGTTAAAGGGATAGTTCACCCAAAAATGAAAAAATCTGTCATTAATTATTCACCATCATATTGTTCCAAACCCGTAAGACCTTTGTTCATCTTTGGAACACAAATTAAGATATTTTTGATGAAATCAGAGAGCTTTCTGACCCTGCATGTACAGCAACACAACTGAAACATTTTATGGCCCAGAAAGGTAGTAAGGACATTGTTAAAATAGTCCATGTGACATCAGTCATTCAACCAAAATGTTATGAAGCTACGAGAATACTTTTTTGCACAAAGAAAACAAAAAACAGTCCAAGAGCGCATGTTCTCATGTTCTCACCACAGGTGACGTTTCGAGCTTAGACGCTCTTCATCATTCTGATTAAGAGCACAAAGAAAACAAAAATAATGACTTTATTCAACTTTTTCCTGATCAACGATACAGAAGAGAAGTAATCGTTGAATAAAATTGTTTTCTTTGTGCACAAAAAGTATTCTCATAGCTTAATAACATTTTGGTTGAACGACTGATGTCACATGGACTATTCTAACGATGTCCTTACTACCTTTCTGGACCTTGAACGTGGTAGTTGCGTTACTGTCTATGCACGGTCAGAAAGCTCTTGGATTTCATCAAAAATATCTTAATATGTGTTCCGAAGACAAACGTTTGGAATGACATGAGGATGAGTAATTAATGACAGAAATTTCATTTTTGGGTGAACTATCCATTTAATTGTTGTTTGCATGGTTGACAAAATCTGGGCTTATTTTTTGTTATGTCATGAATACATAACATCCTTTTGTAGGCCACTGTGGGAAATGTCGCCGTGTACGAGGGAAAGGTGAGCGCCAGAGACAGTATTGCCAAAAAGATTTTGGTGAGTTCAATCAGTATGTCTCAACATATGATGCCAACATAATACAAGTAGTTGGATGATGATAATAATACAATTGTCTGCTGCGACAGTATTTCGAGCAAAAGTGCTGGAAAAAGTCTATCATGGTGAGGAGACTCGCTATGACGTCCAGATCATCCACACATACCGCAACCGTTATCGTCTGGAGCACCGGGAGTTCCTGTGGGCGCCCAACAAATGTGACTGTCCCTTTCTGGAGGAGGGGCATCAGTACGTGTTGATGCTGCGACGGCATATTAATTATGAACACACTCTCAATCGCATCCTGTTGGAGGAGGACAGCTACGCTCAGCCTTATCGAGCACGTGAGGACAGCCTGCTGCGCCCCTTAGAGGAGCTCTGTGGCAACAGAGGCAGCAGGACTCCGTTCAGGGGGTAAACACATGGCCAATCACACTTTCATTGCACACTTATTCTGAAGTTCAACTCTTATGGCAAAAAACAAGGTACAGACAGAGACCCTGCTCTGAAACTGAATTAAAATCAGAGATGATTTTACTAAAGCATTTTGCATTCCTCAATAAGGACAATGGACAATTTGTCAGGATGAATTATGTCTGTGGGGGCATGAGGCAAACCAAAGCAAAGAGAGTCACTAAATGAAGCACTTTAGGTGGACAGTCACCTTCTTTTAAACTTACACACCAAAGTAAATAATATACACAGAATTTATGATGCCTTTTCTAGCACCACGTGTTTGTTAATGGCATAAAATCACTTGAAAGCATGTATATCTTTATTGTGCATTTTGATGTTGTTTTTATATATGTATTTATAAGCAGACAGTATTTCTAGAGGAAACTTTGATTTATATATTGCCTTATAATTTCAAATGTTTTACCATCAATATATTTGCTTTTATAAACAGTTATAAAGTCCCTCAGTGAAATGATAATGAGTGTTATGAGTCACATATACGTTTACACATTCAAGATAAGCAGCATATACATAAACTGTCTATGGCGTAGCGCTTTTGCCATTGAACAGTTGTTTTCCACTTTATATTTGGCAGCCGTTTTTCCCTTTCATTATTAGCAGACTAACTAAGATTATCCTTTTACCTTGATGTGATTGTTAAATTATAGTCCAGCCTTTCTACAAAACACATAAACTCTAGAATGTGTTTCATTAAAAATATATTTACAAAAATAACTTATCTTTTATTACAGTGACATCAAACTTTCTAACATAAACATGCAATTAGAGCTAAATAGGCTGGGTGTCGTCGAGTTATTAAAGTCATTATACTCTAGATAACAGCCTTTTCTCCTTGTGGCCCTTGATTGGCTGAGAGAGTGGCCGGCGCAAGCCCCCAGAGAATGCATATATATATATATATATAGTCATGGCCAAAAATATCGACACCCTTGGTAAATATGATCAAAGAAGGCTGTGAAAATTAATCTGCATTGTTAATCCTTTTGATCTTTTATTTAAAAAATTCACAAAAATCTAACCTTTCATTGGATAATAACAATTTAAAATGGGGGGAAATATCATTATAAAACAAATGTTTTTCTCTAATACACGTTGGACACAATTATTGGTACCCCTAGAAATTCGAATGAGTAAAATATCTCTGAAGTATATTCCCATTCATATTCACAATTTTGAGCAATACAGGGTGATTATGAACATGAAATTATCCAGCAGTGGCTTCCTGTTTCACAGAAATATAAATAGGAGGGAAAACAAAGCCCAAAATCCCTTAATCATCCATCACAAGGAGAAAAATCAAAGACTATATTTCTGATGTGCAGCAAAAGATAATTGAGCTTCACAAATTAGTGAAGTGGTTTAAGAAAAGAGCTAGAGCAGTGAAAATTCCCATTTCCACCATCAGGCCAATAATTAAGAATTTCCAATCAACATAAAATGTTACGAAACTGCCTAGAAGAGGACGTGTGTCTATATCATCCTAATGCACGGTGAGAAGGAGCGTTTGAGTGGCTAAAGACTCTCCAAGGACCACAGCTGGAGAATTGCAGAAAATAGTTGAGTCTCAGGGTCAGAAAAACTTTAAAAAAAATTGTGAAACAGCCCCTACATCAGCACATGTTGTTTGGGAGGGTTTCGAGAAAAATTGAAAATTCTCCTAGCTCATCCAAAAACAAACTCCAACATATTCAGTTATAAGACACGACTGGAACTTCAAATGGGACTGACTTCTATGGTCAGATGAAACTAAAAAATGAGTTTTTTTATCAGCAAACACTCAAGATGGGTTTGGTGAACACAGGGATAAAAAGTACCCCATGTGTACAATGAAATATACTGCTGTATTTTTTATGTTGTTGGCCTATATTTCTGCTGGAGGTCCTGGACATCTTGTTTAGACACATGGCATCATGGATTCTATCAAATACCAACAGATAAAAAAAAATCAATAAGTGACTGACTCTGTTAGAAATCTTATAATGTGCCATGTTTGGATCTCCCAACTGTACAATAATCCAAACACAAACCACAAAAATGGGTCACTGAGCACAAAACCAAGCTTCTGCTATGGCCATTCCAGTCCTCTGACCTGAACCCTATAGAAAATGAGTGGGGTGAACTGAAGAGAAGAAGCACCAACATGGAGCTGGGAATCTAAAGGGTCTGGAATGATTCTGGATGAAGGAATGGTCTCTGATCTCTTGTCAGGTGTTCTCTAACCTCATCAGGCATTATAGGAGAAAATTTAGAGCTGTTAAACTGGTAAATAGTGGTTTCAAAAAGTATTGAATAAAAGGGTGCCGTTAATTGTGGCCAATGTGTATTAGAGAGAAACATTTATTTCATAGTGATATTTCCCCCCATTTTAAATTCTTATTATCCAATGAAAGGTTCGATTTTTGTGAATTTTTTAAATAAAAGATCAAAAGGATTAACAATGGAGATTAATTTTCACAGCTTTCTTTGATCATATTTACCAAGGGTGCTGATATTTTTGGCTATGACTGTATATACATACAAGCCACAGATCACTGAAATAAAGCATTGCTCACATAATTTATCCAACTTAATATGCATAAATGTAACAAAATTTTAAATTAAACTGGAAAAAGTCTATTTCAGGTAGTTTCCATATATTTACACTGTAAGCCAATGAAAAATTCTTTTACATTTTAGAAAAAAACACTAAACATACAGACATCCAGCTTGTCCAGAAAATGTTAATGTCAAATTCCTTTTGGCAATTGTAGCACACCCCCTAAAGGTATGCTTGTACAGTCTTAAACATGGTTAATATTCTCTGTTCCCATGTTGAATTGCATTCATAGTGCTGGTGATTTTAATCCTAACAGGATTATCAGGAAGATCAATGTTCATTTAATTGAAGTTTGCTCTTCAGCGTTCAGAGATCCGTCATGACCCATTTCCGTTGCGGTGGAAATCCCCAGTAACCTGCACCCATCCCCACTGTCTTTGACGCTGTTGAACAGTCTGTAATTCACACGCTGACGCTAACGTGGCAGTGGGAGGCGGCCCGTCTCTTGATGCGAGCGCGGCGAGGTCGTTTATGATCAGACTGGCAGTGGCACAGGGGACCCAGGAGAAGCCATAGATACAGAACCACACACGCCCAGCAGGAGGACAGCTTGACCCAGAATGTGGAGTAACTCCCATGGGTGAAGGTGGTCTCCAGCACAGCAGTCTCATAACTAGGGGAGACAGAACGGCATTATTTGAGCCTTCTTTACTTTCATGTACTCATGAGTACTATATGTTAGGCAACAAAATTGCAGAAAAATTCTCCAGATAGCTAAATCTGGGGGGGAAAAAAAACCTTCTTTTAGAGATGTTATCAAAATAAAAAAATAAAAAAAGAGAAAATATTCATCTCAATATTTCTATTCTGATCTCCAGAACATCTCAGACGACTTCTTTAACAACTGACCTGAACCAGTTAGTGAGGGTCATCATTACGTAGAGGGAAGCCAGAAAGAAAACAAAATGGAAGAAAAAGTAGCTGTAGGCAACACGCTGGGTCTCATTGTGAATGACTTTCTGACAGCCTTTGTTCTCGTCAATGACAAACTCTTCCTCTGACAGGACAGAAACAAAGATGTTAATACCTTCTGTCTCATACAGTGTTGTGTTTAATGACTTTAATATGTTTGTAAGATCTATGGGCATTGGAACTTGTGATATTCTTCTCACCATCTTCAGCCTCTGGGCAGCAGAAGCAACAGGAGGCTTTCTGTTCAGGACAGAGAGTGAGAGACATCCTCAGAGACATTGATTCAAAGACAATACAACATTTCTGTAATTTTAATATTGCTTCACCAAAAAAATGGAAATTCTGTCATCATGCAGTTCCAAACCTGTATGACTTTCTTCTGTGGAACACAAAAGAAGATATTTTGAAAAATGTTGGTACCCAAACAGTTTCGGTTCCCATTGACTTCCATTATATGGACAAAAAATACAGTGGAAGTCAAAGGGAAAACTGAAACTGTTTGGTCAGCAACATTCTTTTGTGTTTTGCAGAAAAATGAAAGTCATACCAGTTTGGACGATCCCTTTAAGAGTTAAAGAACTCAAATCACTAATATTTTTTGGAGAAAGTCACATACCTGGAACTCATAGCGGTAAACTTTTATCATCCAGAAAGGTCCAAAGACCTCAGCTAAGTATGAAGCCTCATTGCTGAGAGGGAAAATCGTCAGTTAGCCTTTTTATTAATATCCCAACTATTAACAACTCAATGTTTTTTTACTCACCATGCAAAGAGAACACAGCAGTACATTATTGCAGCCCCAATAATGGCCACTGCATTGCCTTCATTTTGAATCTCATCTCTGCTGACTTTGGGGTAGCACACCGTCATGTTCACCCCCTGATACTCCACTGAAAGAGCACAAAAAGGTGGTGTTACTCATCAAACATTTATTTTGCCATAATGTGGATTAAGGTTTGGATTTGTTTTCTACAAACTCATCATTCAGGGTTTCAGAATCATGCTTTGCAAGTTCCTGTTGCATTAAAGGAATAGTTCAAACCAAAATGAAAATGTCATCGTTTACTCACCCTCATGTTGTTCCAAACATATATGAGTTTTTTTTCTTATGTTGAACACAAAAGAAGATATTTTGAAGAACCAAACAGTTGTTGGTCCCCGTTGACTTCCATAGTAGAGAAAGAAATATATGGAAGTCAATGGGGACCATCAACTGTTTGATTACCAGCATTCTTCAAAATATCTTCTTTTATGTTCAACATAATAAACTCATACAGGTTTGGAACGACATGAGGGTGAGTAAATGATGACAAAATTTTCATTTTGGGGTGAACCATTCCTTTAACAGCAAATGCTCAGTTGTTTGAAAACAGCTAATTGAAAATGACTAATTACATTTAGTGTCACATTTACAAGAATTCTTGAGCCCATTGTTGCTGGGTTTAGAAATGCTTTAGAGGTCTGTGGATAATGTGTGTTATGTGTCTGAGAGAATTCCTCTGAGACGGGATTAAACTCCCAGCATGCCTCAGGGTGCACTTCAGTCCTTTATGAACTCATGCAGCAAACAAAGGCTATAAAGCTGCTGATAGTTAGGGAACAAGACAGGACACAACAAACACACATACACACACACAGCAGCGCCATTCACCAAAATGAAAAAAAGAAGTCAGTACACTGTTTTCTAGAAGCAACAATACTGCCATATTAATCTCACCACATATGTGATACTTCAAGCCAAAAGCTTTTCATCAGAAGTTATGTAAATCATACTAAATCCAAAACCTTCCAAATTTAAGAATTATTCTGCAATCCTTTTACAGCAAGGGCTGTAATTCTTTTCCTCTGAACTTTACCATCAGTATAACATCTGTATTTCAAATACCCACGTGAAACACCCTCAGGTACATCTGTGTTACATGCTTGAGAGCTTTTCTATGACCTCAGTCACCAGAGCTTTTCTTTCTGGAAATCTCATTCATCACTGTCATATGCTAAGCATGCTCCATTCATCACCTTTGCAGCGTGCCACAGTTTTCTCTGAAATTCCCCACTAATGGTTGAAATGATGTCAGGTGAGATGACGAACCAGGAAGAGTTTTGCGGGCTCCACTAATGACTTTTTGTTAATTACAGCCAGTTTGATTAATTTTTCTGAGGGATAAATCAATTCTCCGGTCGAGGTTTGCAGGCACCGTTGCATTGAGGCTGCACTGTGACCTTGAAAAAACAGATCAGTCTGGGATTCTGCATTGCGCTCTAGAAAGCATTTTAGTGTTTGATAAAGAGCAGAAAGTATTCAAACAGGTCACCAATCACTCTACAAATGCCTGTCATCATTACTGTGACTGGATGGTTAGTTAGTTGTCTTTGTGTTGACAGAGACAGGCTCACACATGCTGGATCCAGGATCAGTTTCTTCCAGAACAATCAGGGTTAAGTGTTTAATGATTTTACAAATGGGTAACGGTGTCATTAAAGTGTTACTTGACCTATCGGCCATATTGTGATCAATTTAAGAACTGTGTTTATACTTTTGCCGAATTTATTCAAATTTATTCATATTTTATTTTTGTAATATTTTGAGTTTTCATTTTTAGTTCAGGTTTTAGTAGTTTGTCATGTGCTTTTGTAATTTTAATGATTTTTTATATTTCTATTTAGCTTTACTTTTTACTTCAGTTTTAATTTTAGTAATTTTAGTAGGACTACTTAAAAAAAAATTGTTTCAGTTAGTTCACAATTCAACATTTCTATTTTTTAAGTTTAATATATTCGTTGTTAAAGTTTTGTGTAATTTTATTTTAGCTTTGTTTTAATTAACGAAAACCACTTTAATTGTTCAATTAACAAAAACATCTTTTAATAAAATGTTAGCTAATTAACAGTACTGGTTATGATGCTGCACATCAAGTTTGTTTATTATTGTTTAAGTATGCTAATTCTTGTTATGTAGCCTACATGCGGTTTATAATTGCCTATAATATTGGCGTTGGAACTACGTTATGTTTTAATAAGTAAATTGAGCTACATTATTATGTAATATTTGACAATTAAGTATTAGTAAGCAGAAAAGAGCGGAGGGAGAGTAGTCTCTAGAGAGTAAAGTTTATGCTGACCTGAAAGGTGTTTCTGCTACCATGGAGAACCCAAACAACTTGCCCAAAACATTCTTTCATAATTGAATGTATGCTATGCTTTAATTTATTCACCTATGTGCACATAATACGATTTCCATACCAAAAAAAACAAACAAAAAAAAACAACACTAATAAGCCAGAGCACCATATTTTTAGAAAGCCTACTTTATATTATACTAGGCTATAAGACAAGACACCACAGGTGAATAGGGTAAAAATTAACTAACAGTTATCACCATGCATCCTCCTGTTGATTAATCACAGCACATTCAGAAAATTGTTTTTATTACTAGAATTCTGAAATGTTATAATCTATGTAAATATGCAAACTGTGCATAGGCTATTTTGCATATATTTCCAGAACAGATCTAAACATTGGATACATCTAGGTTCAAAATCAGTGTTTTATTTTTTTTATATATTAGAGACAAAAGGAGGTTTTGGATATCTCTTTTTATCGTTCTTTAAATCAGAAAATACTGTCAACAACCAGAAAAAAAAACACCTTATTTTAGGAAAAACAAACAAACAAACAAACAAACAAAACAAAACCAAACATATATATATATATATATAAAATTAGGAAAAAGTATTTAAACAAACCACTTAGTAAAAACTTTATATAGATAGGAATAAAATAGGAAAGTTTGATATATATAAAAGCGCTACTGAGGTGACTCATTTCGAGAAAATGGCCTTTGAAGATGTATTATAACTGAAATCTACTGACGCAAGTAGTGTATTTTGGATTATTTTCTTTCCACTAGTCTGAAAGAAGACATGTTATGAGAGCAAAATAGCCCAAAATCTTAAAATTTACCAGTGCATGAAAAAATAATGGTTTGCCTGTAGTATCTTGCCTTAAGACCTGAAACTGTTCTACATATGACAAGCAGTCTTTCCAACTTACCCTTCTCTGGTGGGCGGCTGGATAGAGCAGAGAAGGTCAGGTACATGACATAGCAGCAAATAATGGAAGCCTGCAGGAGTCCTGAGCGGGGCTGCTCTGAGAGCGACAGCAAAACAAATGGTCAACTTAAATGACTTGATTTAGATAAACTTGATGGTTGAATTATTGCAAGAGTATACCCACAAAACCTTTATCTTTTCTTGATTTGTTTATATCTAAATTGCTGATATAAACTACTAAACTATCAGAAAGAGATGAAAAATACAGCACTAACTTTGTTGCACACAGGGAGTGACCGCAATAAATGACATGATGGTGCAGAGGGCCAGGTTAGTCCATAGCAGGGCTTTATTCAGGTGGCACCCCGCTGGGTGAGTGTAGTATTTGTACATGAAAGTGAAGGCCATGGTGGCGATGGTGTAGAAAAAAAGGGTAGCACACATGACTGCCACGTACCACCTCTTATTCTCAGCTGCACCGGTTAACCTGGGAATGAGAGAGATGGGGTGAGATCCCGGTGATTATCCATTGCGTTAAGATGACTTTCTGCCAAAAAAATGGCTTGAGGTAGACTCCACAAACATCTGGTGAAACTAAGCTGGATGTCAGAGGAAAAACGGAGAGATGAGTTTGAATGCATGTTTGTACGTGTGTATATGAATAAGTGAGATACCAGAGCGAGAAACAGGAAGGGAGTGAAGGACAGAGATTATCTAAAACACTAAAACTGTGAAGGGTGATATTTTATCATTCCAGAGTGAGATGTGATTCAGACATGAACCAGATTCTTCATAGTCTGATTATGGGTGTCTTCCTACAGTAGTTGTTGTGGGTTAGTGCAGGTTTGTCTCAGGAGGATGTACCTAAACTGTCTGCGTGAACATAGTTTCTTCACTCACCAGTTTTTATTCCATGTATGAGCGAAAGCAGTGATGAGAATGAGTTGAATGAGGATAAAAGCAAAGCCTCCCACTACTCCAACATAATGCCAGGCTACATGGAGAGAGGAGAAAAGAGAACATTTTAAATTAAAGTTAAACAGTAAAACCCAGTGAACTGAGATTTATGGGACACTGGGCGTAATTATGAATCATGAGCAGAACAAAGTCAAACGTAAAACAATTTGTCTGTAAAATGCCACACTGAATTGAACAGTTTACACCCAGTTTTCTGAATGATTTTAAAAGAAATGTGTTCATGTTGTCTTTCATAAATGAGGCCCACTGAGTGAATCCCCACTTTGTGCGGTAATGTAAAATGTTCAGTGTGTCTATAGTGCCACCTGGTGAATTTAAATAAGAAGTGCAATTCACATTATCCAGGCTGGTCAGAGCCACGAGCCTGTATAATCCCATTAAGCACATAATCGCTTTAGATACAGACTACTCACTACAATCACCTTGCTTTGATCGATATACTTCCTTTCCCATATCAGTAGGGATGCACAATATATTGTTATCGTGTTGGTTATTTATTTTCCAATTTTAGAGATTAATTTATTGTTAATGTTGAATATTTAATTGTGCATTCTCATTTCCCTTATTTTTACATTTAGACCACCATGCAACACTCATTTAAAGTTAATCTTTAAAACTATTAAATGCAATATTTAGCAAATCTCAAAATGAATACTGTACATTATAATGTTGTGATAATTTCACAATTCTAGTGTTTCAAATAATTTATTTTAGTTTTTAGTATGATTATTATTATTATTATTTAGACAAAGTAGAATTCTAATTAATCATGACTTAATTATAGAATTGACCATAACATGCACTACCGTTCAAAAGTTTGGGGTCGGTAAGATTTTGTTGATGTTTTTGAAATAAGTCTCTTATTTTAAAAAAAAAAAAAAAAATACAGTAAAATTGTAAACTATTATTTAAACAACTGTTTTCTATTTTTATATATTTTTAAAATGTAATTTATTCATGTGAAAGCTGAATTTTGAGCAGTCATTACTCCAGTCTACAGTGTCACATGATCTTTCAGACAGCAAAATATGCAGATATGGCATTCAAGAAACATTTCTTATTATTATCAATGTTGAAAACAGTTTTTTGAGCCTGGATTTCACAGACAGGGTCACATTTTTATAGGAACTTTGCTCAGTTTTATTTTCAGGATATTTTGATGAATAGAACAGCATTTATTTGAAATGGAAAACTTCTGCAATTTTATAAAAGTTTTGCTCACTTTTGATCAAAATAATGTGTTCTTGTATCCAAAAAATAAAAAATACTGACCGCAACATTTTTAACAATAGTGTTATTATTGGATTTATTGGTATCAATCCTCTCTAGCAAATTTTGATATCGGTGCATCCCTATATATTATTTATCAGAAATATAAGCCTTCAGAGATGATCAGCTCACCATGCAAAAAGGATTCTGTGGGAATAAAGAAGGCAGCAGCAATCATTCCAAGCATGGTGATGAACTTCAGAAACCAGAACCTAAGTGAGGATGAGGAGAATAAGTGTGTGTTAGTTTATTTATATTAAGTAACCTAATAAACCTGTTAAATGGATGAGTCAACATGTCATTTATATTTATAGTCCAAAATCTGTTGGGGTTGGTCCTACAAGTACATCCAAAGATCTGGTTGACCCTTGTGTCCACATCATGTTCTTCCTCTTAAGAACTTTTCTCAACAACTTCATTGAAGAACCTTTAATAATCTAAAGAACTTTGTGCAATGGAAAGGTTCCGTGGAAGTTCTTCATGGAACCATAGATGCCAATAAAGAACCTTTATTTTAAAGAGTGTAGGGAATAATGAAACTGACCCATTATGAATGAGGGCTCGGAAATCCTGACTAGACTTCACATCAATGAGGAAGATGGCCATCATCAAGTAGAAACAAGCTGTGCCGAAACACACCCTGTAGACAGCAGAGTAGCCCACCAGCATCTGACAGTCTCCTCCACCATGAGCCTCATCACACACCACATTAAAGAAAGGCACCTGAGGAAGAATGACGTCTGTTATTGCATGCCACAGTGTTTCTGTAGGGTACAGACTGGTGGCATGTGTAGCTGGTGTGTGTCCTGCCAAGCAGATTAGCCAAGATTTGATTGGATGAGACTACAAATGTACAAATGAAGCAGCGTTTGGGGTGTTTACAGCACCGGCGGTACAGTGAAAAATGTAGGTTAGAACCACTGGAGCTTGTGCAACTTGTACACAACTTACATTCTCCCTCACTGCCTCTGACACGGTCTTAGACAGCATGAGGCATGAGACAGTGCAGGCCAGGATGTGGAATAACGTGTACATGACCCGTGTGCTGGTTGATGATTTGACGGGCAGACAGAAGGAGCAGCACAGGGAACATGGTGCCGGGCCACAGCAGCAGCATATCTGATGGGAAAAACAAAGCAGACCGGTCAGGGTTTGGGATTAATCGAGATCACTCAAAGCATCTGGATTTTTCTGATGGATCAGGGCTGGTTGACTGGATGAGGTCCAAGCATCTTTTATCCTCAGCTAAGCCCAGAAGCATAGATTGGGCTGAAACACGGTTCCCACTGACTTTACAGATTAACAATCCATCTTTTATGAGCATATACAGGATTTGAAATAATAGAGGCACGTGTTATAATGAAAAATCATTCCTGGTCCAGTTATTCACTATTGAAAAGCCATCAAAATAGTAATTCTCAATTGAAATGTCAAGCTATATAAATGTCTAACCTGTTTGCAGTTGGCTTTATAACTCTTATGTTCCAGTCATTTTGGCCCGGAGGATATTCTTTGGTAATACTTTACTTAAAGCCTTTATTTATAATGCATTATAAAGATTTATTAAGGGGTATAATGAATTATAATTATTCATATTGGGTGTTGTAATACATTATATCTTGTCGTAAATAATAATAACCAAATTTAAAATGCATAGTGTAAGAATGAATTGATAAGTGTTATAATGTATTAACTGTGGTTACAATTTTTATTGTACAATGCATTAAAAGGTGCATTACAAGGCATAATTAAGGCATTAAAACTACTTTTACAATGCATTATACATAAAGGCTTTAAGTAAAGTGTTAACTCTTCTTTTTCCTGAATATACTAGTTAGTATTATCACATTGGACTAAAACTTACTGAGGTTATACTTTGTTTTAAGGTGTCCTTGCTACAGTGTAATTATACATTTAACCTCTTAAGACCCTGCGGCCTCATATGAGGACATTATATTTTTGTGAATTTCTCTGAGACTCTACATGCCACAGTTTTAAGTTTGGATGTCCTGTACAGAGCACATTCAGGGCTTTTCAGAGATACCAAATGATTGGATGTTTCACCATGACCACTCCCTCTCCTTGGTCTTCAAAAATGTCTGAAATTAATTTAGTGACACTCTTATGGAAATATGATAATATTTTGTAATTATCATTTAAATCTGTCTAGTTTTTAAATTGTGTGTCATAAATCAACATCTCAGGAAAATGTTATGGGGTTTCAAATCAAAATATGACTTTCTGTTACGAAACAGGATGTTGATTTCATACATGTCCTCATATGAGGAAACTGGGACTAAAAGCATGTTTATTACGCATTTTGGGAGACATAACAAATAAATAGGGAAAGAAATTACATTTCAATATTCTATGAAATATTATATATAATTATGAAAATCTTGTGAATTATTACTCCCATTATTACACTTCTTTTTTCATTACATGTTGCCCCAAAAACACATTAATATGCAAATTAGATTTAGTTTATATATACATTGTATATAATGAGAAAACCTGTTTATGACCATTTTACACACATTTTGCAGAAAGAAAAATGGTATATCGAATCATTCTGTTATAACATAGTTGAGAATCAAAAAGTTTGGCCAAAATTGTACACAAATAATGCCTTTTTCACCCAAATTTATAGGGCAGATTAATAAGGCCTGTGCTAATTGAAAGAAAACAAGTTGATAAAAAGAATTGGTGATAATACAGCATAGTAAGAGATTTACAAGGCCGGACATTTTTGACCAGGAACATCAAATTAGGTGATGAGCTTTTCTTTTAACACGGCACAAGGGATGATTCACCCAAAATTGTATATTCTGTCATTATTTACTCACCCTCATGATGTTCAAAACCTGTATGACTTTCCTTTTTCTCAGAAATGCGAAAGAAGATATTTTGAAAAATGTCCCAGTGTTCAGTCGTTCATACAATGAATGTCAATGTCCAATTGTTTTGGACCTCACTGACTTTCATTGCATGGACAAAAACAGAAACATTATTCAAAATACCTTCTTTATTGTTCCACAGAAGAAATTAGCCATACAGGTTTGGAATAACATGAAAGTAAGTAAAGGATGAGTAAATGATCATTAGATTTGATTTGACATCGCTGTTTAGGGACAAAACCCTCAAGTGCAATTGTTAAATAGAGCAAATTAGTTTTGAAGGAATTATGACAGCAGAATTTTTGGCCTAATATATCAGGACTCAGTATATTGGTGCCAGCTGGAAGATTTGATTTTGTCCTTTATCGAAATTGATTTACAAAGATTGCACAAAAGTTCAAAAGTTTTATCAGCGATTGTCACATCTCAAAGGAAAATAAAAAGGTGAACTGAACAATGTGTTTATTACAAACAAAAAAGTTATCTACCCTTGATTACAAGTAATTTCCTTATCAACTAAATGAAGGCTACCCCTGTTTTTTCATTAATTTATTTTATAAATGTTCATTTACATTAGAAAGCATGTCTAATGGTTCACTGATGGTGCATCACTGTATTGTACTTAAAATACATTTGAGACAAGCTGTCTAATTTCTGTATAACTCAAAATGCTTTTAATAAGGCAATATTCCTACCCCTAGTGAAGGAGGATGAAAACACACTGACTCTTAAAGCTCATGATGATAGAATGAGTCACCCATCCTCTTAATTTCATTTGACAGAAAGCACTTTCCATGATGTCTGTGCGTTTCTGTTGAGACAAGAGTTTTACCTTTGCATACCAAACAACAACAATAACAACAACTGACCAGATGACAGCGCAATAAAAAATAGTAGTCATCAAAAATAGTAGTGGAATTAGAGTTTAAAAGTGGATTGTTCTATTCTAGTGATTAAACTCAGTCACTACTTACATAAATTGAATTATTCAAATGAAAATGCACTAATGCAGGGTTAAATAGTTAATACAATAAAATGAGAAATGAGCTGAGGACTAAGAGAATTATGCCAGAGCATTATGACAACCTGTAAACACACTGAGTCACTTCACAAGCGTTTCAGTGAGCCAACTGTTTTCTAAAGCCACTGCCAAAAGCTCTGAAATCCAGTAACTGACATTAGAAAGAGGCAGTTTCCTTATGTTTATCATTTATCAAAAATTCTCTTTCAGGTTCTACAAAGGCAGATTAAAATTTTGTAAGAGAAGCTTGAATAAAGCAATCAGAGATCTATGAGAAAATAATAATCATCTGAAAAATCTGATATGTCATTCTCACATCTCTCATCACTATGAAATGATCTCAATCTCTCTCTCTCTCTCACCTGATAAGCCACCATATTCAGGAAATAGTTGTAGACACCGCTGTGGTGTAAAGCTTGAGAAGTCGACATGGCTTCTTATTTCTCAAGGATGCTTATTCATTAAAACAAGACCTCCAGAAAAAATATCAGAGAAAATATAATAAATAAAAAAGAATATGCTGAGTTAGGACATTGTATTATCTAGGAGCTCCTCAGCTTTACAAGAAATAGTCCTCAGCTAGTTTCTCCTGCAGGTGTAGTTCCACGGATCCCCAACTGCACACCCTCATGTTGCTCTCGTGGGAACATCCGAAAAGTCTTCCCATATCCTATACGAGCAGCCTGGTGGCATCGAATGGTGCCAGGAGAGTGTGTGAGCAAGGGTGGATGCCCAGTTGCCCTCCCTCCAGTCGCCTGTACTCACCCAGTGAGATTAGGCAACAAGAGCAGCGGGAGGAGGGGGCAGGTTCCATGTGCTGGCCCATCTGTCCCTCCCTTCCCCCTCGCTCCAGTGCACCAGCTCCAGAGCACCCTCACACACAACAGGATTCCTACAGGGTCCTAATAAGTTTAGGGGAAAATAATGTAATTACTTGCGATTTTGTGACTTCTCTCTCAAAGTAGACATACCTTTGGATCCCCCTTTTTGCAACGTTCGCTTGTCTGACTTTAAAGAGGCCTCATATGTAATCTGGTCATTATGCTTTGACCCAGAAACAGAGGGACGCGAATGAAGCGGGTGTTTGGAGGAATGCACAGGTCCAGTCCTGCATTTTTTTGCATACATTGACCATAGCCTAATGTAAAATGGGGGTACAAATTAACAAACACAGCAAACTTCACATACTGAATCTTCACCATTATAATGAAGTGTATAAGAATGATATATGTGGATAAGCATCATATATGTCACAGTATGTCATGTCTCTGTAATGTCACGGGCTGTGTTATGAGTTGTTAGCGTGCAGAGCGGCTGGTAGCTCTATATTTAGGTCAGTGTGTATGTGTGAGGATGTGTGCTGGGATTATCCTGGAGTTTTCAGTCCTCGTCTCAGCCTGGGTGACCTTCTCTCTCCAGTAGAGTGACACACTAATCCAGACAGCAGGGTCTGACAAACATGGGCCCACTTGAACTCATCATCAGCCTTCAGCATCATGTACAGACATGACATTGTACATGACTGTTGTGATGTTGATTCAGAAATCACACTTGAAGTCACTCAAAAGTAGAAACTGTTGCTATTTACTCAGCCTCAGTCATTTCAAACCTATATGACTTTCATATTTCTTCCGTGGAACACAAAAGAATATATTCTAAAGAAAGTTGTGGTCCAAACAACACTAGACTACACTGACTTTTATTTCACTTTATTTTTCACAATACCTTCTGGTTATATTTTTTATTTTAAGGTGTCCTTGTTACACTTTACATGTACTAACTATTATAATAACTATAAATTATGCATAATTACATGCAGGTAACCCTAAGCCAAACCCTATTCCTAACCCTAACCATATAATAAGTACATGTAGTTAATTACTATTTAAATGTATAATTACACTGTAACAGGGGCACCTTAAAATAAAGTGTAACCCATTTTTTTAAGGTGATGCTGTTACAGTGTAATTACACAAATAAGTACTGAATAATACTAATTAAATGTATTTATGGCCCCCTTTTATTTTAAGTGTCCTTAACTGTCATTTAAATTAATAATTTGATACAATGTGCTTGTAACAGAGATGGAATGTAAATTCCAATTTACGCCATTGAAAGAACATGAAAATCTTACTAAATCTTCTATGACAACTTGTAGTGTTACATATTATCGAGGCTGAGAAAAGAACACAATGCTGCAGACAACAGGTAAATGGCGTTATCGCTGTTTTCCATGTTCATGGAGTAAATATTTTTACAAATGCCGGATAGCCGGTGTTTCGTATGCGTTTGGCCAGTCATTTATGTCACTGATAGTTCTTTTATAACTCTTTTAGACCCTACCCTGAAGTAGGAGCTAATTTAGTTCCCTCAAACAGAGTTCCTAGAACTAAATATGTTCCTAGTTCCTGTGGTACTAACAAGCCAAAAAGTGGGAACTTCCGCCAGTAGTTCTAGGAACTATGAAAAGGTTCCTCCGGTGTGCGAAATTGCCTATTGACATAAATTCGTCATGTTGAATACTATAAAGCTGCATAATCTATAAAGTGCTATATAAATAAACGTGACTTGATGTGATGTTGAATTAGTTGTACATGGAGAGTTGGGGTAATTATTACCAGAGCTTCTCAGTGATTTTAGTCCTGTCCAAATGTGCCATCTCGGTACTCATTGCAGACAATATCAGTAAAGATTACAGCAACTTTTACCTTCTGTAAAAAGGTCCAGAAAAATTACCTCAGGTAATGCTAATTCCATGCGAATAGACCAGGTGTAAATATGTACATAAAATTCTGTCATTTCCTGTTTAAAAGTAGTTTTCCACAGTTTTTCAAGTATGGAGGCACTTTAAGAAGTATACAGTTGCATTCTAGGTGGTGGGACAAGTCTAAACCTCAAGTGTTTTCCCACATATGACTCATACAGATCAAAAAGAAGGTCAAAAGCACTTGTTAGAGGCACGAAACTTCTGTTAACTTTAGGCAAGTTCCTATTACCAACATAATCCAATCAGAATTTAATTAATAAATCATTCATTCAATGTGGCACACACATGACGACAGGGAGATGGCCTTTAATATTACAGACGTCCTATGGTAAAATTACATTACTCCATCTACCCTTGTAAAACTAATCCTGTCCGAATAGGGCTTTAGAGTTCTGAATTGCAGAGCTGGTGCAAACATACCCACATTGCTATGATCAGATGCTTTTTTTATCTGCTGTATTCTTACCATTTGTGTTGTGTTCATTCTGTTATTGAAAGAAAAGCACAAATGCCACTCTCAGCTGTGTGGGCAGCATTGAGATGTTTGTTAACAGTATGCAACTGCTTGCTTTTTACCCCTTAGTGAAGAATAGAAGAGAACTTTGCCATGAGTATAGGGGCCTTTACATGGATACTTCAAAAATAAAATAAAATTAAAAATAAAATGGTGTTCAGAATGATGGTGGATATTAAGATACATCCCAGAAATTTAAGCTATATTCATGTTCATCTTCACAAGCCTCACATACACAAACATCCCAATCCAGCACTAGACATGCAGCAGCTGATCTTTGAAGTCCTCTGCCTCCATTCGCTTCTTCTCTGTAATTCCCATTAACATTGCAGTGAGTAATGAGTCTTAGAAGATTAAACATCTTTATCCCCCCTCAGACTCACAGAAAAGTAATTATCTGAGCAGTAGTGATACATTATCTTCAGCAGTGACAAGAAAACAAATAAGCCCAGGCACGGTTGTGCGGTCGCACACGCAGGCGAGAGATATTGGTAGATGGTCTCTCGCTTGTTTCTGAATGGACTTCCCCTGGAATCATCAGGGACCTGCTGACCGGAGAGCGTCTCGCCGAGCCTCTTCTGAAGGATCGCCTCAGCCAGCGGTATCTAATGAATTCATTTAGGAGATAGGACTGTGCTTGTAAAATGCTTTGCATACGGAGATCTGTGCACTTTGAATAATAATTTATTTTCAAAAGATAATGGATGGAGGGGAATAAACGTTATTAGTACTTGCAGATACAGGAACCTAATAATCGTTGTCACAGACAAATTTCTCACCATTTCAGCTTGTCAATAATATTACACTGTCAACTGACCATGATTTGAGGAGCTGATCTGAATTCAAGCCTTTTTGCCTCTTGCTGCTACCAATAGAGGCTATAAAATCTATTTTAACTGTGTTTGGGTAAACAAGAAAATGGAGAGAAAGAGAAAGGGCAGCTTTCATTTTAAATCAGCTTGCTCTTAGCCTTGTGCTATTTTTCAACAGGCAAAAGGGGGTTTTGAGGGATATTAAAGTTGGAAGTTTGGATAATGGATTTCACTTTTATGCTTCCACCATCCATCTGTTTTGGAGTACCATGGTCATTTCTAAAAATATTTTGCACATTTTTCTTGGTTACTTTTCTTTAGCAGAGTTTGTCACAGGTTGGTGTAGTGATGACAAAAACTTGTACATGGTCTTGACAAACATGTTTTAATCCAATGCAGTGCATTCAAGGTTTATTTATTTATTCATTCATTCGTTCAAAATACACTGTGAATATTGTGCCAATTTTTTTGAAGGTCCACCCCTAAATGTAACTGTCTATGGGCTGTAAGCAGATCGTACAAAAACATACAAGTGAGATTTCAAATTAGGGTACAAATTCATATGAATTAGCCACCAATCTGCCAAAATGTTTAAAAAAATAGAAACAGAGTATTTCAGACATCATTTGCACCAACAAATTAAAACATTTTGAGCTCCACATCTTCTCCTGTCCTGCACATCATTGTGTCTCCAACCTCTGGGCTATTCAACGGAATGGCTATTTTGACTAAAATAAAGCCACCTTTCCTACTTACTTTAAATGTTGTTTCAAAGTCTTTTTTTTCTCTTTCTTCAACCAGTGTCTACATTTTCATCTCTGAAACGGAAACCTCTCTCGCTCCCCTCTTTCCACCTGCATGTGTTCCTTTCCCAGCTTTCTTTACAAAGAGCCGGCATCTCAGCTGGAGTTTTCCTCCATGCATACAGAGTCTGATGCTCCTGCAGGGAAGGAGAATTCTCTTCTCCACCACCACAACAGAGGAGCCACATCAAATGGCAAACATCACCACAGGCTGCCTAAGCTTCAGAGAGAGAGATAGCGAGTGGGAAAAAGAGAGAGAGCAAGATAGAGGGAGAAAGAGAGCGGGAAGCATGTTGTTATGATAAACTGTGCCCCAGCGTAAGCTTGTTTCTGCTAACTTGTGTCTGTGCACTACTGAGAGATGTGAAAGCAGATGCACATAGTTTAGCACTAGGTGGGTATGCGTGATCTGCTCCATCATTTTTAGACCCAGAAACACATTTAAGTTTTATGCACTAAATGGTCTTTGCTTGATAATTATTATGTTTCTCCAAACTGTTGTCGAAAAACAATTTTAATCTACACTCTTAAAAATAAAGGTTCTTTATTGGCATCAATGGTTCCATGAAGAACCTTGAACATCCATGGAACCTTTCAAATGCAGAGAAGGTTCTTTATAGTCAGAAAAAGTTCTTTAGATTTTTAAAATGTTCTTCAAAATGGTTCTTCTAAGAACTGTTCACTGAAAGGTTCTTTGGGGAACCAAAAATGGTTCTTCCATGGCATCACTGCAAAAACAACCTTTTGGAACCTTAATTTTTAAGAGTGTAAAGACTGCAATTTTCAGACTTTTCTTTTTGACAGAATTATATTTTTTTCAATTAACATTGAAAAATACATTAAATAAATCAAGACTAGTGTTGTCACCATACTGGAATTTCTACTTTTGATACAATACCTTGAAACAATTGCGGAGTGTCTATTTACACTAAGAGCAACAGGACTAGAACAGATTATACAATAATAATGATAGTAATAATAATAAGGTTAAGTAAATATACATTCTTTATAAGATTTTATGTATATATTTAACCACATTAAAGAGTGTCAAAACAACATATATTGTTTGAATTTTGTAAATTAAAGTGACATTATTTGAAAGCTGATACTTTGCAATTTCAGCAGTTTACTTATAATCACTTTTTTTTTTTTGCTGAATATCACATACTGTATGTGTAACAGCATTTTCTCCAGCAGTTTTGGATGTGTGACCAAAATTATCTCGTCAGTTGGAGAAACTACTTCTACAAAGATCCGCCTGCCATCTTTGGTTATTATTAGACCTGTCAAAAGAAGTTTGTCATAAACAGAAAAAAGCTTGCAGAGAAAACTACTCCGTGTGTTTTTACAGTTCTGACCTGAAAAGGATGCTGGTGTAATTAGCCAGCAGCATCAGAAAACCCATCTTGAGGAGATAGAACAGAATAGTGAAGCTTGCCACCTGATGCCTGACATGTCCAACAGCACTGTACGTGTCAAAAAAGGTCTCTTTATTGGCAGATACACGTGTCAGAAGAAGTAACCACATGTTCGTAATGATAATTACACCTTTCACTGTACCACTTGTTTCGTATTCAAAATGTCAAACCTGTGTTCTTCCCACTCAGAGTACACTGCCTCGAGGTAAGAGCAGAGCAGACTGGTGTAAGACCAGCATGAAGGTTAGCGGAGGGCCGGAGCCGAACACTAAAGCTAATTAATGCAGGTATACGCACTCGTTGGCTGCTCAACATGGTGTTTGCCCACCCACTGTTAATAAGCTCTGAAAGAAGGAAGACATCTGCCCTGGATTCACTGGGGCTGGGAGAGACAAGTTGAATAGTTAAACAGACACCAAGCCAAAGTTTGCTCAGTCTAGAGAATATGTGAAACTTTATCCAAAGATGCCTTTCATAACTTCAAACTGTTCACAGACTTCCCACAGCACAGAAAAAAAAATATCACTTACATGAAATTATTGCTATTAAAATCATGTAAAAAATGCCAGGGTAATCTGAACTTCATGAACTTTGTATAATAAGGCCAATATGGCTAAAACATAATGATTTTTAATGCAATTATTGATGCAATAATAACTTGTGCATGCATGTAAAACCTGTAAAAACACTATGAATAACTCACTGGTTTTTTGTCACACATGGTGTGTTCAAGTCATGTCGGATACAGGGCCGTCGCTAGTGGGGTGAAAGGTGGTGACGATTATGGGGGGCAGCCTAAAAAGATGCTCAGGACAGTTGACGGGCCTCTGCTGCGCGTCGTCACGAAAGCTTATCATTTGCACTTGTTTTTAAGCCTTTCCAATTTAAACATTCAAAAGAGTTTAAAGCATTCAAACGGTGCGCACGCAGACAGCCGCGTCTCAGACAGCAACACCGAACCGAGCTCTCCTTCGCATCCTCCTGCACCTGAACGAACGAATACTAATCGCAGTTTAAACATGCAAACAGAAAAGGATGTGAAAGAGCCCAATTCAACACCGGCGCGTGGTGTTCTGTGCGCACAGGGCGCACGCAGAGAGATGCGTCTCAAAGCACTTGAACACCGAATTTGCCTCTTCTTGCTCTTGTACCGACAAATACATACAAAATACCCGTCTTGGAGAGTATCCTCGAAAAAAAAAAAAAACTGTCGGTTATGTCTTATGAGAAAGAAGTCGGATGTGCATCATTATATTGGATGCATTGTCAGTGACCGCGCCTAATTTACTAGCTGCTGTCGGTGTCCTTAATGCTAATCCAAGAAAATCAAAGAAAGAAAATCACTCACTGCTCTTGACTGAATTATTTTGTAGTTTTAACAATAATTAATCCACAGTCAAACCAAAAATGATTCAGACACCAGATATAATTTTTGATATATATATATATATATATATATATATATATATATATATATTTTTTTTTTTTTTTTTTACTAGTGTGGGTGTAGGACACTATAGTTTATTTATGTAAGTGAGTATAGCCAAATAAAGTAAACTGTGACATATTATACCCAAAAATTCTACATACAGTGGACTACCAGTAAAATTGATAAAAAAAAGTTGGGACCAAAAATTATTCAGACACTTTGACCTGACCATGTTTTGCTTAAGTGTTTTTCTTTAATTGCTCATGCACCTTTTTACACCACAGACTGAAAAAAAAAAAAATTAAATTAAAAAAAAAAATAAGCATTGCTTGGTAATTGGTCAACAAAGTACTGATAGTTGTGTATTTTTGGTTGATTGTAATTACATACCTGATTGTGGTTATATCCATTACATACCTTTCTATCAAAGTTATCTGACATTATCAAGATGAATTTGTTCTGACACAGTTTAACTCTTGAGTTCCTGTCATATTTTATTTACAGGTTTATTGCAGGGTTTGGCTATAACATGTGGAGAGCAGGTGAGTATATGGTCAAAAAGGAAATCCAGAGGTATTTCTGTGAATGACAGTCTTATCTTTGCAGGTTTGGATGACCTGGTGTTGGTGAGCTGGATCCGGAGATTGGACTGAAGAAGGTAAGTACATGCAGGTAAGTAGTCGGGTAGCGTCCAGGAAGAAACAACAAGACCAGACAACAGTGAACTGAAGTGAGCGGGTTAAATAGTGTATGCTGATTGGTTGTGGCAGGTGCACAAGGTGCACAAGTCACCAGACTCGGCCACATAACAGTGGCCGAGTCTGTTATACAGCTACTTACGTAACCAAAAGATCGTTACATATGTGTTGCAGACTTTATACAACGTAATTATAAATGTAAGTATATAGACATAAGCTACTTAAAATAAAGTATCAAGATTGTACTTAAGTGTACAAGTAGCTGTGTAACAGACTCGGTCTGTTACATATGTGTAACAGTAGCTGTCTATTACATCTACATAAGTACAAACTGTAAGTACAGGCTGTTCCATAGCTTAGTTACATGGTAAGTACATTTTGTTTCATTAAGTACAATGACTACTACTAAGTACTTAATTAGGTAATTACTCTGTATTATGACACCTTAAAATAAAGTGTTACCAATTTTATGTAGAAAAGCTAAATCGCCATCTTGTTCCTGACCTCGTAATTACAACTTGTCAACTCATAAGTACGAATGTCCCAGGAGGACTTGAACGCAGCAAGAGTCAACAACATCCACAGCACTAGACCTACACTCCACTCACCCGTTTACAATCCCCGGATTTCTGATCACCTGCACCTGCCACAACCAATCAGCATACACTATTTAACCCGCTCACTTCAGTTCACTGTTGTCTGGTCTTGTTGTTTCTTCCTGGACGCTACCCGACTACTTACCTGCATGTACTTACCTTCTTCAGTCCAATCTCCGGATCCAGCTCACCAACACCAGCTCATCCAAACCTGCAAAGATAAGACTGTCATTCACAGAAATACCTCTGGATTTCCTTTTTGACCATATACTCACCTGCTCTCCACATGTTATAGCCAAACCCTGCAATAAACCTGTTGTTTGGATTACTTTGATGCATTCTTCTGTTTTATGACAGAAGACCAGACATAACATGCAACGTGAAGCCACTTCCAGCGATGCACACAACCCTACCAACGATCCTTTTGTTGACTTAGTTCATGCTCTCCATCAAGCACCCGTCACCACTCCTTCACCATCTGTCTCTGCCAGTCCCAAGGTCCAATCAGTGACCTACTCAGGAGAGGTGGAGGATTGTGGTGGGTTCCTGCTAAAGTGCTCTCTGTTTTTCAAAATGCAGCCGCAGCTCTTCATCAATGATTGCATGCATCATTTCCCTGTTATCTGGACAAGCCTTGCAGTGGCCACATGCTATATGATACGCCAATGGACCAGTTACCAACTTGCTGTCAGCATTTACCATGCATTTCAAAGATGTCTTCGGGCAGACCGGCAGCACGCTCTTTGTGCATGATCAACTCTACCGGCTCCGCCAAGGGAGATCTTCAGTCACAGACTATGCCCTTCAGTTTTGCACTTTGGCAGCCACCAGTCTGACCTCCACGCCCAGGTGAGTACTGTCCGTATACCAACTTCAATCTCTTCACCTGCCCGTTCAGATGTTATTCTAATGACTTCCCGTCAATCCATTTCAGGAAAAGCCCTCATAGATTCTGGAGCTGTTGGAAATTTCATATAACTCAACCTACTTTACAAGCTTCACCTCCAAAGGAAACATTGTCCTCAAGTTCTCCGTGTGCACTCCATACTGTGAAAACCGCTGGGTCTTGGCTATAGTCGTCATTGTTCCCCAACTGTGACCCTCTGCATTGGATGTCTACACCAGGAAAGGATCTCTTTTATGGCGCTGGAGGGTTCAACTGCCATCATCTTCAGTAAGAAACTGTCAACCAAACTATCACCACATTGGCAATGGGAGTACACGATCAACTGGGGTTACATTACCAAGTAGTAAAGTCTACCTATTGAGAGGCTTGCACCCCTGCATCGACTACAGTGCTTTCAACTCCCAGATGGTTAAGTTCCGGTACCCTCTTCCCAGTAGCCCTGGAGCAGTTATGGGGAGCTAGCATCTTCATGAAGTTGGACCTGTAACCTCATTCGGATCCGAGAGGGTGACGAGTGGAAGACAGCTTTTGTAACACCATCAGGCCACTACGAATATCTTGTCATGCCGGACTGTCAAACTCACCCTTCATCTTCCAGGGATTTATGAACGAGGTGTTCTGGGAATTCCTTCATTGTTATGTCATCGTCTACATTTATGATATCTTCATCTATTCCTGGAAACAATACATGACACAAATCTTCCAAAAACTATGAGAATACCACCGGTACTTCAAGCTTGAGAAATGCGAGTTCCACCATGACACTGTCCATTTTCTTTGGCATGTCGACCAACATGGCATCCGAAAGGACCAGCGGACGGTACAGGCAGTTGAGAATTGGCCACCGCCCACAACATCAAAGAACTACAATGCTTCTTAGGGTTTGCAAACTTCTACAGGAGGTTCATCGACAATTTCAGTAAGATCTGCTCACCTCTAACCTCCTTGCAGAAACATGGGGTCAAGTCTCTGTCCTGGAACTCAGAAGCAACCAACACCTTCAACCAGCTCAAGAAAGTCTTCAGTACCACTCCTAATCTAGTGCATCCCAACCCAGAACTCCCCTTCATCGTCGAGGTTGATGCATCCACCACCGAGGTAGGAGTCGTCTGTCTGGAAGATGCAAGAAATTGAGCGATACCTGCGGTTTTATTTTCATGATCACCAAGACAGCTGGAGCCATTATCTTCAATGGGCCGAGTATGCACAGAACTCCCTGCATCAACCCACCATCAGATTAACACCATTCCACTGCATACTCTGCTAATAACCACCCCTGTTTCCCTGGTCAGGTGAGCGTTCTGACGTTCCAGCTGTCTACCATTGGTTCCAAGAGAGCAAGAGGGTTTGGGACTCAGCTCACAACTACCTGCAGAGGCAGTTCGGAGAAACAAGAGCCAGGCCGGCGCTAGAAGATCAGCGACAGTATCATCCAGGGCAGATCATGAAAATGGCTCCCATAATGGCATATACATGTGTATAGAAGTTTATTTAGTGCAACAGATTCAATGTAAAGAAACATTAATTGAGGCATATGTACAAAAGAGAATAAAGGCAACAATGAAAACTGATTTTGTCCAATTAAATGCATTAAATCAGGTATAGAAAAGGAAAAAAAAAAGAACTATAACGATGAACTATTTACAAAGAGCTCTTAAAGAGCAGATCATTGCAGAAAAGTTAGCTTGCAAATTAATTGCTCATGTTTTAAACTATGTGCGAGTTCTTAGTGCCTCTATGTCAAAAATGTCTGATTCTACTAAATACAATACCTCTTGGTACTCATGTCATGTCTATTTCAGGTCTGCGCTGGCCTGTTTCTATGGAGGCAAACATTCAGTAAAAGAGGAATGGTTAGCTCTCATGCAAAGGCTGTTAATTATTAATGAGCTTAAATCCTGCAATCTTGAAACGGTATGAATTAATCTTGGTCTTACACACTGCCATATCTCTTCTATAGTGAGACAGAAATTAGCTTCTTGTACACCAGTTGATGTTATGCACCACATTATTTTTGTGTCATCTCTACATAAAACGAAAATGTAAGACCATTATTAAATGACGAAATTAATATGTGCAATGTGTTTTAGCTCCAGTATTCTTTTGAAATAAGCAGAGAATGCAGAATACGCCTGGCAAAAATGGTGCAATAGTGAGAGGCCAGATCTTCAAAGAGCATGAGACACATCAATTTCTGCTATTTGATATGTCAAAAATCATATTTGGGTTTTTCAGACAGACAGCAAGGGAAGGATGAGAATGAAAGAATTTCGTAAAGCTATGAGATGAATGAAGATAAAGGGCAAGTGTTTCAGTTTGTTTAGGTGTATAACATCCAAAATCCAATAAAACGATTTCGTCTTCACATCTTCCTCGCCTGTTACGCAAGATTCTTCTGATATTCCTATGCAGAATTGATTATTTATTTGACATTTCAGTCAAAGATATTTTTGACAGACAGAAAACATTGTTTAGCAAGTAAAAAATGTTGTGGATCTTTGTCTGCAGGCATATTTTTACTTGCTAAATCGCAATTTTGGGGGTTCTTTAACCAGGCTTGATGTTCTAACTTATATTTTCTTTAAAATATTGAAATATTAGGTCATAATTTTAACACTTCTGACAAAAAGTCACACCTTCAATTATAAATGCGTAAGGCATTGAATCTCTCGGGAGCCCTTCAATATTTTTGTCAAATTTTCACCTGACACTGACTATAAGCAGACACTGACTTGACAGAAAATCGGTGAAAGATAAGTTATACAAGAACTCTTCATTACAAAATATTAGGACCCAGAATTTGACAGATAGACAAAGTCAACTACTTCAAAAAAACGGGTCAGCTTGAAGAAACGAAGAACTTCATAGCACTCAAGACAGCATTTGAGGGGGGGAAAAAAGTAATTTGTGACAGGATGGATACTGTAGATTTCAGAGCCAAACTCATTGAACTCACAGCATGAGCAGTAATGGAAGTATACACATTTTTCCGCCATCCCCGGCTGCTGTCCCTCCTCAGAGATGGTGAAGAGGGGGCTGATGGAGAAAATGGTCAGGGAGGTGGTGTTGAAGGGGTGTGCATATCGATAGCATCCAAAACACACTGGCAAGAAACACAGAATGTGAGCTGACAATTACAGCCTTTAATCCTGAACAACAGAATCGGACCTCCCACCTCGCCCCGCGCAGAGTGACAGATGGTGTGAGATATTGCAGTCATTAAAGCTCAAAAACTCTGGCAAAGTGATCCTCCAAGTGTGCGCAGACTTCATTGATCCGAGCGCGTGCATCACGTCACCTTACACCTGACCCCCCGATCTAATAATAGAGAGCGGGCTGTGATGGAGGGCATGAGAGAAGAGCAACTTCAGCCTCTCATGAAGGAATCAATTTAGTATTACCTCTAGCTGTTCGCATTTCTAGCTGGAAATGTATTATATTCAGATTTGTGCCTGGTGGATTAGAGTGGCGGTGGGAGGTTTTCTTTTTTAAAACCTTCAATTGTGTTATTGCTTTGTCTTGTACTCTGAAAGTACTCTGACTCATAATAATGGAGTGAAGTCACTTATCTTCAGTGGCTCCTTTACAGATTTGGCAATAACAGTCTGGTGACTGGACACTTGAGCCAATATGGAGATTTAAATGAAGGAGTCCATTGAGAACTCAAACCACTCATCCACTTTGGTCTGGAGATAATGGGTCTGCCATCTGTGACAGGTTTTCTCAGAGCTAATAGCTGATCGCAAGCTCAACCACACATTACATGAGGAACTAATGCCCTGTTCAATTTTTGACTTACCCCGTGTGCTTGCGCTACTTCTGACAACAGGACAAATGGATTTGGAACTTTTGTTTTGACCAGTGTAGACAGCCTCAAGTTGTTGAGGCACAAAGCAATGTGATGTAACAACAGTCGTGCGCATTGTAGATACACTCTGAGTCCGAATATGGCCATTTCTTTACTATAAAGTTGACGAAATAAGTATGTGAAAAGTGTATTATGTCTGAACTCATAGTATTTATAAAAACTACTATTTCCATTGAAATTGTACCACTACTACTTCAACCGACATTCCTAATGCTGCATTTGAGAAGTTGGAGGTGGGATAATGGGAGATGGGAGCTGAAATGTCCCACTTTAATCTTAGTGCATTCCAGTCAATCACACCACAAGATGTCACTATGACTCAAAAAAAAAAAAAAAAACATTTTGTGTTCAGCTATGGCAAAATCATCAGTTAAAGCAATGTTCAGGCTCTCCCAAAATCGGTTTATTGTCATTGTTCATTCATTATTTGTAAATTGTAAACTAATGTTAAATATGGTATGCAGTTATAGACGTTGGTGCTAGATAGCTGTCTGACTAGAAATTATTGAACAAGCAAAATAGATAAAAATGTCCCAAGTTAACAAGTCGGATGTCCAACTTGGAGCAACATTCCAGACTTTTATCAAGTAGTAGGTGGGAAAAAACTCCAAGTTCCAAGTTGTCTATGCATGTGATAGAAACTGACGTCGCAAGTCACATGAGAACATAACAGATGTTGTTCTTCATCAAATGCAGTACTTGTGATAGTTTGCAACATTGTGTGCAGCCAGTAATTTTTCTGCTATAAAGTATGAAACAGGGAGACTTCTATCACTCTTGGAAGAGAGTCACACTCAGAGAGTGTTGTTGTTTTGAATATTATTTGTCCATCTACAAAAGGCCAAAGGTTATCAAAGCTATATTCAGACAAACAAAAGAACTGAGAGATAAATTATACAACAGTTGATTAAACAATAGGCTAATACTGAGTAACTCACATTCGGCAATATCATGGGTTACTTTCTCTTTTTGCTCCGCCAGAAGAAATGATTCCAAATGAAGTTGCAGCAGAAGCAACATTGTGTAGTTGTGTTTAGTTTCTGAACGATGTAATCTGCAGAGTCAGAAACCATTACTACAGACTGACTGTCTGGAACACTCAAATATAAATAAGCTGAGTGAAACAAACAATGGAAATTTCAACATTTCAAATTTGAGGACCGGAACTAATCGTTATATAAAATTATTTCAACAACTTACAATTTGCCTGCTTCATATAATACTACTACTAAAAGAGTGAGAATATTAACTTGCCTGACAAATTACAATTTACAGTCATTGTTAAAGGTCAGGCAAGTACACAAAGGGAGAAAACCCATCTGGCAAAACCATTTTATTCCTGACATTATCAGAGCTGTCACTCTTGTATCCACATTTCCTTAGATCTCTCTAGCCCCTGGTTAAAACATTTGTCCAGTTTTAATAAGAGTTCAGCACAGAGGTAGTCAAGACAAGACCAACAAACATATTTTTGTCAAAACTTTACCAAACACAGCCTCTCTCACTCCACTAAGAAGTTTTTAAATAACAGTATCCTAGAAAAGTCCAACCTCAGGAGAAGGACGATGCTCCCTGACATTTAATTAACAGACAGCACTGCTAATTAACAAGACCGTATTCACCGCTATCTTGTATTTAAAGTGTACACGAGCTGCTTGCTTCTCTAGCATTCATATGCAGCATCACAAACTCTGCAAGATGAAACACTCATTGTCACAAATTAATGAGCAACTGGTAGATATTGTAGGTCACCTTATTTTTGAGGCAGAAGACAATTGAGAAAAACAAGGAGAGGGTGGTTATGTTTACAATCATAGGGGACACACTGAAACTTGCTGCACCTTCAGTGGCTTTGACAGTTGCCCATACCTTTAACAATGGATGCTGCCATTGTTTCCCAGAACGCTTGCTGGTCTGAAGGACACCGCTTCAAAATGGGACACTTTTTAGAGTCCTCCATGGCTGCAAGCTCTTGCTTTAGTCTGTCCAGACTGTGACACCTCTTTTGAAGATAAAACAATTGGCACAAAAGAAGCTTGTCACTTCTTTCCCTTTCCATTTCTGTTGCATCTAAAATATGCCAGAAGAATCCGTAGAAGGAAAAAAAAGAAATCAATAATCCCTACGTCCTTTATCCCCCTTCAAAAAGAAAGGTGTATACTTTTTTTTAAATCATGGATTCCACTCAAAGACTTTTACCTATACAACAAACACAGACATCTTGTGAAACTGAGAAAAACTTATGAGTGGGTAATAAACAGGAAGAGAATTTTTTTCCCATAAGTCTCCTTTAAAAGAGACAATGGGCCTTCCCTAAACACACACTTTGCAATTTTTAAACAGCAGTTTAAGGCGACAGTTAATATGCAAGTACCAAGTCTAAAAAGGGACATTTAATTAAGATTCATAAATTAATTTGGTGTAAAACTGAATTTGACATGATGCTAGAGGAAGGTATAAGGATGGATAACTGAACAGACAAACCATTAACATTCTTTAATTGTTCTTCATCTCATTTCCTCCAATGAATTTGTATTGTTATTTCACATTAATGTACTTTAAAAATCTCATAATACCTTTTTGTGGTTATTTTTTTTTACCCACTTGAAATTAAAGCTTCACAGCTGGTTTTGGAGAACAAGTCTGGCTAATGCAATTCACACGGCATCTCCTTAAAGCAGAACAAAAACATTTTCTGACAGGGCATGCAGGATTTTTTAATTAATCAAACGGTCTCCATTATAAAGTCAATGGGAATTAGGATGCCACAAAAGGAACCCATACACACCAGCAAAACCAGCAACTCTCTTACTCTTCCATGCTTTTTTGTTTATAAAGTGAACTACATAAAGCAGATTTTTGCCATTTGGAACAATAAAACAACTTTATTTCTACAACATAATGAGACAATTAAGGGAAAAAATGACTGCCTTTTGCTCTTTGCTTTTTAGTGACTAAATGCTTTTTAGTGCTTATTAGTGACTATAGTAACCATTAAACTAGAATGTGGACCAAAAAAAATGAACTGTATGAACTCTCTCAAAAATAAAATAAAATGGTAATAATAAAATGTGTCTTTGAACATGTTTGTTCTTAAACGAGATAGTATGAACAAAAAAACATTTGTGTTTTTATATGCACAAGTGTTTAAGTGTTTAAAAAGGTCCTGATAAACACAACCTAAAATCAAAAAGGCATAGGATAAAAACAAAGTTTAAAAGGCTACACATTTTAGCACGTTTAATTCATTTTGGCATTTCACACAGTAATTAATGAAAGCTCACAATGTAAACTTGCAGAAAAATTAAAGAAATACAGAATAAATAATTAAACAGTAAAGTGTGTCTGTGCATGCTTGCCGTAGAGAAGCCTTCAGTACAGGAAGGTACCAAAGCTTCCCTTCCCATTGTGCTTGAATTGATTTCCATGAATGGAAATGAACATTTCCTGTGAGAGTAGATTCTCATCAGCCTGCATGGCCCCTAGTGCTTTCATCCGGCTCTTCTGAAGCCCATGTTTCTTGGCCGATGTGGCGACCAACTCTTGTTTGATGGCATCATTTCCCTCAGTGACGTCTGGAGGTACGGAGTGGCCATGTTTGACAGCTGGGCACTCTTCCTTCACGACAATGACAGGCACATCATCATCATCTATATCCGCCTCTGATTGAACCCTGACAAAACAGAAGAGGCACACAACAGGCTTCAGAATAGATTTGGTTTAGAATTTTTTAGTGTTAGCATTTTTAATCTAAAACCCCAAACCTTAAAAGGAAACAGTAAATCATAACTAGAGAAGTCTTGGTGCAAATATAATTGGAACAAACAGAGATTAATCTCAGTTGTGATGCATGAACAGTTCAGAAACAGGTTTGGAATAACATGAGGGAGAGCAAATGACACAATTTTCATTTTTGAGTGAATTATTCCTTTAATTCCTCACCAGAAAGCAGGAAGCACAGACTGATGTGTCAACACAAAACGCTCTCATTCACCCTTCCAGCAGGGAGCAATATGAATGGTTATAGTCAGCCTGAAAATGATAGGGTACAATAAAAGGATGTGTTTGAAACATCTATGACTCTCCCCTAAATGGAGGGCCTCTGCACTCAAACTAAACCCTGCTGTTCCTGGCAAAAAAAAGTCATTAATGACACAAAGAACAATTAGACTGTAATACTAGACTGAGAGACTTTAATTTCCTGTATTCTAGGAGAATGCATCTTTAGGAAAGTCAGCAGTTATACTCCGAGTAGTATAAAACTTTTTTCTCTTTGTTATTAGACCTGCAAGGATTATATTATATTTAATTCAAATGGATTCATCTGAATAAAATAAGATTTGCAATCTAAATTGCTCTAAATTTGCACATACAAAAATGGCTAAGGATCAACCTATGCGTATCTCACCTTCATAATAAAAATGCACAACATAATTTATATTAAAGAAGATAGATTCTGAATTCCCCTAACCAACACTCAAACAAAAACATGCACATATGTCGACTGAAACTATTTAAATTGCACTCTCTTTTCACGTAAGAGAGGTTTCAACACAGAACAGAAAGTCACTATGCCAATGCGTCTACAGACAAAGGCAGATGGTGAGAGGCGGAAACATAAAGGAACCAGAGGGACAAGTAGGGTCTACTTTTATTTTGAAGCCGAGACGCCTTCTGCTGAGCACAATTCAGAAATTAAGCATACTGCATTCACAGCTGCCCTTCATTGAATGTCAAGCATATTTCCGTTCTTTCCTTTCCTCAAAATGGAGCTGGCTGAGAGAGGGGAAAAAAGCAGATCCTGCTGAAGAAAAGTACCGTGGGGATGGCAGTCATTACAGACAGGCCTTCCAATATCCCCAGGCGGGCATTTTTAACAAAAATTTTATGCAAGCGAATATATTTTCACAGATATTACCGCAGGAGAAAGTAGAGAACTTTTCGCCTAGTCCTGCGGGTTCCTTCACAAGCTATACAGACGTGTGGCGTATGCAGGCATGCACAGAACCATTTACAGTAATGGGAAGACTGGTCGTGGCCTATTTAATTTGTAGCAAAGAAGATGAGATGTGTGAAAGCAGCAAACATCAAGGTTACACTATTCCCCATACAAGAAACCAAGGACATGCAGCAGACAATAAAAAAATTAAACAGCTCTAACATGGAGGCCCTGGACACATGAATGTATTATTTATGTTCTGTATTATTTGTAAGCTCAAGCACATTTTCAAATTTCCCAGTAAATTGCAAGAAATGTCACCATAAATAACATGAATTAAAGGAATAGCTCACTCATGTCTCCTCATGTTATTTTAAACCTAAAACGCAGTTATGTTTTTCTGTGGAATCATAAATGTGAGAAAATAAAAGCATTATCCATACAACGACAATTCAGACTGACCAATTTTGTCCAAAAAAAAACAAAAACAAAAAAAAAACACCTTTATCCTGACTCTGAAGTTATATAGTTGATCTGGTTTACGAATAGGACTGGTTCTCAGGTTCAACTCACTGACCAATGATACAGTTGAAGTGATTCTCGGGTTAACAGCTGACTGAGAGCAAGATTATCAGAAAATAACAATTTGAATGCATTATTTCACTAATTCCAACTCATATGTTATGGCCGATAACGGATAAATTTGAGGTTAGCTAAACCCTGGGGGTTAGTGAGGGAGCTGCAAGGGCTTTGTGATTTGATGAAAAGCTAATAATTAAATCATAAAAAAATGCATTTTTTAAATAAAACAATATAAATCAAACACTTTGTTTACCTGCATGTCATATGACTATTAACTGGCACCTGTGAACCACGAACATGCAAATGTGTAAAAGTACTGAAAAATTAACATAAAATATATATATATATATATATATATATATATATATATATATATATATATATATATATATATATATATATATATATATATATATATATTTTTTTTTTTTTTTTTTTTTTTAAATTAACATAAAATCAGGGGGTACTTCAAGAACACATTATGTCAAAAGGGTTCAGTTGACACTTAAAAAAACAAAAAACAAACAAAAAAACACTTGGTTTTGTGAATCCATGATGCACAGTATAAAAAATGTTATTAATTTATTAATTATTAGTAATCTTTGATGAAGACTTAACATGTATTATTAGTATTTTTTAAGATACACATTACATTAAAAATTACACAATTAAAACTAAAAAAAAAAAAAAAAAAAAAAAAAAAAAAAAAATTGTAACACTTTAGTATAGGGACCAGTTCTCACTATTAACTAGTTGCTTATTAGCATGCACATTATTAACATATTGGCTGTTTATTAGTACTTATAAAGCACATATTCTACATGACCATATTCTATATCCATAATCCTACCCCATACCTAAATTTAACAACTACCTGACTGACTATTAATAAGCAGCAAATTAGTAGTTTATTGAGGCAAAAGTCATAGTTAATGATTTGTTAATAGCGAGAATTGGGCCAAGTGTGACCAAAATCTCAAATATCAGCTATTAACTGAATTATTACCAGTTTATCTTGAATCTCTCAGTGTAGCATCATTCTGGAGCTTGACAAGCTGGTATTAACCATTAACAGTTGTTATATGAAAGAGCTGTGTGAACATTCTTTAAAAATTGTCATCCTGTATTACATTGAGAAAAAATAATTAAACTACTTTAGAACCAAAAAAAAGGGGGAAAATTTTCAATTTGGGTGAACAATCCCAATAATAATGCTTGCAGCAATTTGTCTGCACAAAACCTAGAGGCATTAGCGTTTCTACTTCTTCAGGTGTTGCTAGGTACTTCAAGATAAGCGCCCTTAATGAACTAGCTGGTGTTAATTTGAGAATATGCCCTGCTGCTGGTGAACTGAGGTGGCAGAAGCAGACAGAAGAAGAAAAGGGCACCTGGCTTGACCAAGATAACGCCGTAGCCCTGATTGTTGTGGATCACGTTATTCACCATGGTGATTTTAGGCATGGCGTCCAACTTGTCTGCAAAATCCTGCCAAAGGGGAAGCAGGGGGTGGTAAACACGCAACATGCCTACACAAATGAACATGTGTACGCACACTCTCTCATCTCTTTCTGGCCTAAGCAAAGTGAAGAAGAATAAAAGACTGAGGTTAGGAAGGCGCAGCATGTACACAAACGCACAAAGCTTTAGGAAGGCAGATAAAATCCAATTATTCTGCTAGAGTTAATTACGGAAAAATCCTTTTGGGATGCTGCTGCCTGTGTGTGAATCTAATTTTAACACTCTCAGGTGATACACTAACACTGACTTGAGCTAAAGTATTATGCGACAGCTTTCTCAAGACTAGGGCTGCAACAAACTATTATTTTGATAATCAATTAATCTAACTATTATTAGAACGATTAATTGACCAGTCGTCGATTATTTCACTGGTTAATCAATAGACTTTGACTGATTATTCAGCTTTTGCAATTAGTTAAAATATTGAGTTATACATATTCTAATAAACAAATAAAAGGTAATCACTTCAGCTTTTGAAAATCATATGTGACCCTGGACCACAAAACCAGTCTTAAGTGTCAATTTTTTTAAATTGAGATTTATACATCACCTGAAAGCTGAATAAATAAGCTTTCCATTGATGTATGGTTTGTTAGGATAGGACAATATTTGGAAATCTGGAATCTGAGGGTGCAAAAAAAAAAAAAAAAAATCAAAATATTGAGAAAATTGCCTTTAAAGTTGTCCAAATGAAGTTCTTAGCAATGCGTATTACTAATCAAAAATTAAGCTTCAATGGAACATGATATTTACTTAATATCCTAATGATTTTTGGCATAAAAGAAATATTGATCATTTTGACCCATACAATGTATTATTGGCTATTGCTACAAATATACCTGTGCTACTTATGACTGGTTTTGTGCTCCAGGGTCACAAATGTAATTAATTAAAATTATTACACAATAAATTACTAACACTTTAAAATAAAGTTTCATTAGTTAACATTAGTTGACTACATTAGTTAACATGATCTAATAATGAACAATACTTCTACAGAATTTATTAATCTTAGTTAATGTTAATTTCAGCATTTACTAATGCATTATTAAAACACAAGTTGTGTTTGTTTACATTAGTTAATGCATTGTGAATTAATATGAACTAACAATGAAGGACTGTATTTATTAAATAACATTAACAAAGATTAATAGTGTAATAAATGTATTGTTCATTCATGTTAGGTAATACATTATAACACCTTACTGTAAAAGCATTACCAATTAATTTTAGGGCTGCCACTAACGACTATTTTTATTTCGATTAATCTATCGACTAATTTATCGATTAGTCGGTTAATCTAAACGATTAATTTCCCACCAAAAAAAATCAACAATTTTACTTAATATTTAATTAAACCAAATGAAATCCAAATTTCTATGAAATCCTTTTTTAAAGCAAAAGTAAAGTGCAACATAGAGTGCAAGAAGCAAGTGTCCATCTCATAGTCCAAATCACTGAAATCAAAGTTCAAGTTCAAGTATTATAGTGCAAGAATGACAACATATCCACGTGTTCTAGTCTAATAATAATAAAATTATAATCAAAAAACACTTTTTAAAGGAGTATTTACCAGAAATATTATTTACCAGAATTTATTTAGGTGAAAAATGTAAATGTGCAGTATTTCTGGAAAAAAAAAAAAAAAACTTTTATTTTTTTTTATTTTATTATATATACACACACACACACATATATATATTATATATATATTATATATATATATATATATATATATATATATATATATATATATATATATATATATATATATATATATATATATATATATATATACACATACATACACGCACATACATATATATATATATATACACGCACATACATATATACACGCGTGTATATATATATGTATGTGCGTGTATATATATATATATATATATATATATATATATATATATATATATATATATATATCAATTAATGTGTGTGTATATATAAAATCAATTAATTGGAGATGCTTTTGATTATTAAAATTTAAATGGAACCATTAAAATGGAATCCAGAAAATAATGGAAAACAGAATTTGGTACAGATAAAACTGTAAAACTCAATTAATTAGACAGGCTTTTTGATTAATAAAATTTAAAATTTAACCATTAAAACAGAGTATAGAAAAACTAAAGTGGAAAAAACTGAATTTGGAAATAAAACGGATTTTATAGGGCCCTATAATTATAATAGATTTATTTTTTTTTGTTATAATAAAAAATAGATGTAAGTGAACAATAGCTTTTAAAATGACTTAAAATACACACACATATATATATATATATATATATATATATATATATATATATATATATATAATAGCAATGACGCAATAATAATTAGTTCAAATAAAGTATCAAAAGCAAGAAATCATATGGTTTTATTGAACAAAACTGTTAAAATACATAATGTATTATAAACAAAAGAGCTAATGTAGATTACGCATTACAACAAAAGCCTGCAGGGGGCGCCAACGGCCTGATGATTGTTTTTACACATTACTGTGCGATCTAATCCTTGTTTAATATTGACCAAGCACCATTTAATTCAAATGTCCACTTAATCTTTAATATTTGGCCATTTCTTTAGGACAGAAATGCTATAGCCACTGTAATTAAATGAATATGTGGACATCAAAACGTGTAAACTCAGAGTGAGGGTTTGAGCTTTTATTTTGAAATCGCGATGTATTCTCCTGTGTTTGTGTAGATTTATAAATGATTTTCCTTACAAATCTGATGAAATGGCGCACGTTGCGTTCCCAGGTGAACATTATAATAAACCCAAACTCTCAACAGCATGCAGAGATGGAGTTTTAGACGCTCCACAGATGTAAATGATTAAAGTTTCTGTGGAACTATTGTGACGCGCTTACTTTAAATAATTAAAGCGCATATACTGTGTTAGAACTGCATCGCATATAATTATTTAATTAAATCATAGCATTTTTGAATTCACAATTATGATTTTTAAATGGGTTTAATATATCATGCAGCCTTGGAAAATAGTCTAATAATGTGTTTTATGGATTCTCGTCCGTGAAATGCACCACTTCCGGTATTTAGCCGGTTAGTCGACGCGAGCAAAATGAAGTCGACGGTTTTTAAAAATCGACTAGTCGACTAAAATCGACGAATCGCGACAGCCCTACTTAATTTATATAAATAGATATATTTGGCACACAAAATGAGATGACAGACAGAGCTAATCAGTCTTAATCACCATTTAATTAGGTATATGAAAAAATAACTGAATAACACATTCTGCCTAACATCTAATTTTGTAAGTCATATGGATAAGAAACAAAATAAAGGTAAGTGATAAGATGCTTTATTTTTTGATAAACTATTTTATTCACAACATATATATCTCTCTTAAAATACATTATAGGGTTATGATAATCAAAACAGTCCTGAGCAAGATCAAGCTTTGATCTCTGCAAACCAAACTGTTACTTTAATTAATTTACTTCCCCAACTAATAAAAAGATTTTATCACTAGCTAGCTCCACACTGGAGAGCTGCTTTATAACAGAAAATCAAGTTGTAATTCTAACTGAAAGCGACACTAACTAAACTGCTTGATTTAAGGCTATCTCTTGCATAAAGTACTATATAAATAAAGGTGATGTGACTGCTTTACTGAAGTACCGAACTGAAGAGCTCATGCAAACATCACTTTCTCACCGCTGTCAGTTTTTGTTGTTTAAACTGTTGTTTTGTTTGTTGCTTATTGCGTTATTGAGAAGAAAACGCTGTGCTCTAAAGCGCTGTGTGTCTCTTCTTCTCTTGAACTGCATCAGAATTACAGTCTTGTGCTACAGCGCCACACTGGTCCAACCGTATTATTGCAGGCTCATACGTTAGGTCATATGGGATCAAATGACTACTCGACAACAGAAATATTTGTCGACAATTTTTTTTATTGTCGACGTTGCCGATAATGTCGACTAATCGTTTCAGCCCTACTCAAGACACGCTTTCTCAAATGAAGCCAATTGGCAACATTTTCCACAAAGACTCACTGGATTTTCTAAGATTTCCTCTGAACTGTGTGAGTGTACTGACCTCTGGTGACACAGCTTAAAGCTATTACCATCAAAGACGCCCCACGGTGGCCAGTGAAGTCCCACTCCACTAACACACTAAAGAGGCCAACTTCCCTGGAGGTCTTCTAAATGCATTAATCCACTAGATCATTATTATGAGACTAAGATAGCTCTAATGTGCGGCTCTGTTGGGTCAGGTAAGATACTTGCTGTTGCCTGGGCAACGATTAGCAGTAACCAGGAGCCAGACGAGCTAATCTATACGCGTTTAGAAGAGCCGAAGCTCATCCATCTTCCTCACCTTAATCAGGATCCCCTCCTTGCAGTGACGGATGCCGTTGCCCACCAGACTGCATACACTCCCAGGGTAGATCTCCACACCGGCACCCTGAAGCGAGCACAAAGCGACCATCAGAACGATAACAATATTGGTCAATGAAGAAGAGGCTCTTTAGTAAAATGGCTGATGGTAAATCAGTTTAAGAACGCTGCTGGCAAGACCTTTCACATCTCTATTTCATATTATAATAACTACTGCAAAGAATAGATGATAGAGCAATACATTCAACTGATAATATTCATTTCAAAAATGAAGTCGTCATTCTATAATTTTACGTGAGGTACCGTGTGCAAGTGCAGTTTACCTTGGAGCCATACAGGTCGCACATGTTCATGCAGAGCTGGGCCGCCGATCACACAATCACACCTGTGGTCTCACACTGCATCACACAATTTTCCATTTCCAGCTTCCCCTGGCGAACACCTGATGAAAGATAAAGGGTGACAAATCGAAAAGACATTGGAGGATGGTGACAGGACATGCAAAGAGGAAAAGTTTCCAGTCACATATAAAGATATAGAATAGTGCTAGGTTATATTGAATATACGCAATAAAAAATTAAACAGCATTGGCAATATCACAATGATTTTTCTTTGACTACTGAAGATGTGTCATCCTGATTTCTGAGTACAAAAGCGTTAAGGCAGATAGCATCTTTTATTCATATTTTTGAACCACTTCAACCTACTTTGAATGATGTTTTGTGTTGATTACACAATTATATATCTAGAATTATATATCATTAAAAATAATAAAACACACTTCACAGAAATCCCTTTCTAACATTGTTTTTATCATGTTTAAAGATATTTTAGTATTAATTATTAATGAGGGTAATCTATTGTTGTTCTTTTACTAATTGTTATAATGGTGAATACACCCTATCATTTAAAAGTTTGGGGGTCAGTAAAAAAAAAGTTATGTTTTTGAAAGAAGTTTATTTGATTAAGAATTTAACAAAAACAGTAATATAATATATAGTATAATATAATATATATACAAAATAATTTCACAATATTATATTTTGAAATATTAGTTTAAAATGACTTTTTTCTATTATAATGTTTTAAAATGTAAAATGCTTCTGTCATGGCAAAGCTAAATTTTCAGCAGCCATTATCAATGTTGTAAATAGCTGTTGCTTTTTTTTCTACTTTTTTTTGTGAAAACCGGGATGCATTTTTTCTTTCTTTCTTTCCTTTTTTTTAATGAATAAAAAGATCAAAATAATAGCAAATAAAAACCTTTTTTACCTAAAAAACTCAAAGTTTTTACTATCCTTTTTAAACAACTTGCATACTACTTGAAAAAAAAAAAAAAATTCTGTTAAAAAATAATTTGGATACAATTACTAGTCAAAATGGGATGTAAAGCCCTTTAAGCCATTGCAGAGCAAATGCACATACCAAGATTCATATTTAAAAAAAAAAAAAAAAAAAAAAAAAAAGGTGTCAGACTTTTTTTTTTTTTTCCTTTTCTTTTTTTGCCGTAATACAGTAGGGAGCACATTGTTTTGGAAGCAAGCAGGACGTCCAGTGGATAATAAACAAGCCTGTTACTCCGACCAGATCAGAAATCTCACAGGAAGCAAACTTTAGTGTAGACGCATACAGATTTAAAGGCTCCCTAGGCTAGGCATGCCAGAACGGCTCACCAATGAAATGACAAGGAAAACATAAGATGACTCTCCTGTTACTGTGTTGCTGTAGAGGCCAAATGAATGTCTGAGCAAAAAGTGCATGTCAGGTCTCTGTTGAATAATACCCTGCTGTCCATTCAACAGCAGCAGTCCCTCAAGGCTCTTCGACAAACAGTTAGAAAGGGGGGGGAAGGGACAGGAGACAGGACAATTTTCTTTGAAACTCACACAAGATGCCTTCAATGGCGTCGCGCTGTATGAACTTTAGATTTGAGAGTTTGACGTTTGCTCCTGTTGACTCTACAAAAGCGTCACCCTTGTTACATTTCTCGATCACCACCTCATCCGGCAGACCATATCCTGAGGGAAGACGGGAAAGAAATGGCTTTTATGTCCAACCCTTACACTTTTTGTCCAAAGCAACTTACAAAAAAGCAAAAAAAAATTATTTTACAAAATAAAATGGAATAAAATAAGCTAAAATGGTTTTAAATAACACAAAATCTCTAAAATAACCTTGTAATAAAACAGGCCGGTGATAGCATAGTTTCGCCAGTAACAAGAACCCGTTAAAATTGCACTCTTTGAATAAAACATTTTCTGAACCTGCATGACAAAAAACACTGAAGGGAAATTGACAGGCCCTTAACCCTGATGGATCACTGTCATTTACCACTAGGCCTACCATCCAGCAAAGAACATCTCATTATAGAAAAAGCCTCTCCATAAAGGACCTAATTCTCTATGGAAATTAAACCGTCTCTCAGTCTTGATGCATGGTTTCCAAGTAACAACGTGGATAAATGACCATCAACAAGCATGTTGAGTTTATAGCAGCCGGCAGACTGATGACTGAGAGGTCAGCTTAGCTCCATCTCAGTTTGAGATAGTGGTGGCAGGTCAGCGAGAGCAGCGGTACAAAGCGGGAAGAGTTTGACAGCCCGGCTTCATTACACACTGCTCTTTGACAGATGGTCCTGAAGCAGGTTTCTCCCAGAGTTTTCTAACAATGCTCCGATGAACTTGAGCACCCTGGTCAGCTCTCACACACTTCTTTCAAATGCCAAAGGCTGAATATAGACCAATAAGGTCACAGCACCATCCTCACTTCTACATCTGCAGGTAACAACAGTGGATTTGCTGGAAGATCTCACCGTAATTGACAGCAGTGAGACGAAAAACAGCAAATCACTGACCGTACTTCCTGCACTCCAAAATGCAACACCGTTGCAGGTCTCAATGACTCACTCACTTCTAAAAACATGCAAAACTATTTAGAGCTCCTTCAAATCATCTTGGCGATAAAGCCGTAGCCAGAGGCATGTGTGACGTTTTTGCTAAATATCAAAGACCTTTAGCACGGGGAGCTGAGTTCTTTTATGGTAATCTGGCAGTGGTCTAATTGAGTTGCTCTTCTCCTGTAGTAGAGCCAGCAGCCGCCTGTGCGTTATCTCCTCTTTCAGGGCTTCCCTGACGCTGCAGGAGGGACTGCCAAGCACACAAAACCTCCATATTTATACAGCGTCCTCCAGGTCTTCTTTCCTTTTCCTCATTTGACTTCATCACTATCTGACTTTGCAGGTCATCCATTTGCATAAAGAGACTCGACCTTGACCCCGTGCTCTCTCTGCTCGCCTGCCTCCACATTCCTCATGCATTAATTTCCGCCCCCCATCATTGAAAGGTGGTTATTGCGCCATCGAGCTCAATTACCTCAGCAGGCTTTCTAATATCACGTCTGGGGAACCATTTTGACAAACAAGGCCCGGTGCCAGACTATTGACTTAGTGTTATGAAGCATGCTGTATCACAAAGCTTTATTAAAGGGAAAAGAACAGTACAAAATACAGGTGATTTCCTCCCGGTTTTAGATGGAAGTGGATGGAAAAAAAAGAAAGTACCTTCCAAATCAATCGGATTAAGGTCAATGTCACCACTAATGTCACTAGTTTTGGAGAAAGTTACTTTTAAAAGTAATGCATTGTAATATTGCGTTACTTCATAAAAAAAAGTAACTAATTGCGTTACTTTTTATGGAAAGTAATGCGTTACGTTACTTTTTTTTCACCTGGCCTGGGCTTGTCTGTTTGTTTTTTAAAAACAAAAAACCTAAAAGTTATATTTTTTGGCAACTGTAAAGGCCTTTTCACACCAAAAGTGAAATTAATAAGCCTCCGGCTGAAGGAGGTGTCTCTGACTCTGCATCTCACTCCTGATTTCTCAACATGGGACAGGAGAGGTGTCAGTGAATAAATGGGAAAACAAAGTAACTTGCGTTACTTGTTTGAAAAAAGTAACTCATATTTCGTTGTAGGTCTGTGCAATTAATCAAATTCGATTATCATGCACATCTCGTCAGTAAAGCCGGTTCCGTGATATTGCCTAGCTTGTCGGTGAACTACGGCTCTGTGTAGTAAATGCTGCTCCATCTGAAAACAGGTGATAGCGGTTTACTACTAATCATGGAATCGGCTTTACTGATGAGATGCACATGATAATCGAATTCGATAATTGCACAGCCCTATTTCGTTGTAAATTTAAAAGCAGCGCATTACTTTACTAGCTACTTAAAAAAAAGTAATTATATTAATTAACTTAGCGTTACCCCCAAAACTGAAAGCCAGTCATATGAATTTGTAATATTTGGGATTATTCATAAGAATTACTTTTATGGCACTTCAATTGTTTTTTTTTTTTCATTTTTCACGAGAAGAAAGAAAGGTTTGGTACAAAATAAAATTGAGTAAACAGAATTTTAATTTTAACTCTCTTGCTGTGTTAATAAAACGGTTTGTTTTAGGGGTCAAATGGACACCGCAAAATTAGATGCATAGACACAAAATAAAAACGTTTTGTTGATTTTTTTCTGTTTTTATTGCCACTTGTAGTGACTATTTGCACATGGCTACAGCAAATGACTACAAATAATTAGAAGAAAAATTAAGAATAAATTGTTTGTACTTAGTGTATATATTTATTGCTAACGTAAAAAGCCTCTGCCTTTTTGTTGTCTGGTTCTCAAAGTCCTGTGAGGATAAAATGTGTTTCTCACATCTTTTTTTAGTGCTGCGACAAACTAGCAATGAAGCTCCAAAAAACTGACAACCAAAAACACTTCTTTTTTTCCCCCTTTTTTTTTGGACTGTGAAAGTCAAATAGACGAGGAGACAAGTCTGCCTTAAGTTCCCCATATATTTGATATTTTATATAGTCTTCTCTTTTTTACCTCACTCTTTTCTGTTTTTCAAAATGATTTTTGGCGAATTGCTTGGAAACCACTGAGAGTCAATTTGAGCCCTAATATCAATGTAGGCACAAAGTGTTATGAATCCTATGACACCAACTCTGCATGTCCAATGTCAACAACTGTCAGATCAAAAGGATGTCAGTTAAGACAGAGATGCACATGATGAATCAAGTGATTACCTTCAACCTCGATGGAGTCAACGATACTGAAGGAGCTGGTGATGCTGTAAAGGCCAGGGCATACGATGACCACATCCCCCTCATAGCACGCATTGATCGCAAGCACTGGGTCACTGTGAAACTGGGATCAAAACACACACCACATTATTCCAACCCAAATCATCTTTGTCCTAAAGTAAAACCAACGAAAACTGAATATCAAATCACAATGAGTGGGGAAAAAAATAGAAAAACAGTCTGACACAAAAAAAAAAATTAAGTGAATGCGTCTCAGTGGGGTTGAGTAGAGGCATCTGATCACACACATCTGCACCATTTTAAGTTCTTGAAGGATAAACTGGCTCACAGAACAAGAGAGATCAAACACGACCTAGTGCATGAACACAGTGCTTTAACAAACCTTTACAAATCCTGCACTACAGCACCTTGACACATTAGTGATCAGACCGTCCTAACACCTTTACGCACAAACCGCTCTTTAATCTTAGCATCCAAACAGAAGATGGAGAAGCGAGCGAGCACACGTGAGATTTTACTGGCAAAATTATTCAGTCCTAGTAGTCATAAAATTATACTAGCACGAGCGAAATCGATGATTTGATTTTTTTTCTGAGAGCTCAGAGGCAGCCAGCGCTCTCAGGCAGATATTAACCTTTAGGAGGTAAACCCAGGAAATTAAAAGACAGTGATCAGAGGCTGTGGGAGAAAGAGAGCAGGGCATTAATATCAGCATTTGGGAAGGATTTGCACTCTATCTTCCCTGTCTGAAACTACTTTATTTAAACGATCAGACTATCCTCCATCCAGATTCAGCTCTCGGAATAGCGGAACTGACCTTTTCCAATTCAAATACCATATTTCCCACCCAAATGTCTTGTCATGGCTTGAAACTAGGCTTTGCTCAGACTGCAGGCAAAAGTGTCCCAAATCCCTAATTTTTTTGCTCATATGTGACTCAAAACTGCTTTTTTTTTCTCCATAACAGTGTGAACAGAACTACATGGAATCTTAATTTTCATTTCTAATTTGGGTCACTTCCATATGTGGTCTTAAATCAGATACAGGTATGATGTTTTGCAATGCAACCTCAGTCTGAACAGTCTTATCAGAACTCATGTAAGTTTTGCGTCACTCTAGATCAGGGGTCGGCAACCTTTTCAGCATGACGTGCCATTTTTAATTTTTCTGGTTAACCACTCTGCCAAAATGTACGTCAGTATGCAGTTTTCCCTGTTGCTCGCGTGCCAGCGATTATCCCTCTGCGCGCCACTGTTGGCACGCGTGCTGTAGGTTGCTGACCCCTGCTCTAGATCAATAACACAATTCCATACTGACAGGAGTTGCATACAATCTCCCATAAAACATTTTACGCAGTAATACTTTACAATAAGGTCTAATTTGATAACACTAGTCAATACTAGTGAACTAACAATGAACAATATATTTTTACAGCATTTATTAACCTTTGTTAATATCAATTAATAAAAATGTTCATGTTTGTTAACAGTAACTAAAGCATGCAACTAAAGTTGACAAAACTTTTGACCTTAAAAATCTATTAGTAAATGTTGAGATTAACAATAATAAAAATCAATAAATGCTGGAGAAATGCCGATAATTGTTAGTTCATGTTAACTAATGTAGTTAACTGATGTTAATAAATAAAACCTTACAGTAAAATGATTTTACATATTGGTAGTTCCTTTGTCACTCAGTTAACATGAAAGGCAGATGCAAAAATAGTGGAGGGACAGTGAGGCATTAGAACCTATAAGTACTAACATATACATACATACATACATACATCTGGACTGTGAAAGAGAGAGCTATGTTCACACTTTAGTCTTTGTGCTTTTTGTTCACATGCACACAAAGACATATATAACAAAAATCACTAAGGCTAAAGTGTGAACATTTCTCAACAGTTCTCCCTTTCACAGTCCAGATATCATAAACCCCTTCCAAAATCCCCATTTACAAAGCCAGTACAGAAGAAAACCAGACCATTATCCTGAAAAGGTGAGTACAAGGTCTTCTGACCAGCATGCAACTGAGACATAAAAAGAGAAAGAGTTATACACACCTGCACTTCAAACTCTTCACTTGAATTTGTGGCCGAAGAAGATACCAAGTGAACCACTCGGCCGCCAGCGGGACATGGCCCCTTTGCCCTGCATGACTGCTGACCGGAGTTCAGCTTGTATCCCAGAACGTACCTGCAAAGGACACGCACGTGGAATGGGTGAGCAACCCAAAGAACTAACAGGCACACTCACTCAAACACAGATGTTCGCATTGACATGTCTTCGATCCAATCTGGAATCTGGTAACTAGGAAGGACTTGTGATTAATTACGGAGCAGTGCGTACTGATCCTGAGGTTTGGAAAACGTAAATGTGTCAATACTTCAAAAAGCGTGAATGCCTGGTTGCAATATTAAATCACATTTATACTCATTACATTACTCTCCTAATTAACTTGGGGTTGAAGAGCAAAGCCATGTTGTGGGTAAATATGTACAAACACCTCTCGATCTCAACGCATGCAGCAGTAATAATCACCTGAGCAGCGGGTTTTCAATAATACGCAGCTCGCGTTTAAGTGCTTCCAGCTGCTCATACAGGCGCAGTCCCTCCACCATGGACACGTTGTCTTGTTCGGATTCAGAGTCGCTGTCCAGACCACTTCTCAGGCTGGAAAACTCCTGAAACTTCTCAGAGCAGACTGCCGAGTGATACTCGGCTACAAGATCAGCTGGAACGCGATCCTCCAAAATATCATAGTACCTGTGGAAAATACATGGAGGGAGAGAGGAATATGGCTATGAGCAGCCAGAAAATCCTGTACTTATTAAAGGTGATAATTTGTCATTTCTGCATCACTAGTGACACCAAAAAGAACTGCAATCAAACTTAAAAAATAAATAAATAAATAAAATGTCACAATGCTGCCATTAGACTCATTTATTTGTCTGACATCTCCACTGTTGTTTATGCTAATGTGAGTTTAAAATTAGATATCCTTTGCTTAGACTAAACCGCTCATTTCATAATGACTCTATAAATTATTTGTGAAGTAAAATTTATTTGCATTACATGAAGCAATTTATAGTGTTGTCATATAATGAACTGTTCATTACTGAGTACACACTGTCTCCTGGTGGTCGGAGCTTCTTTATAACCGCCACAGAGTTGCTGGGATAACACTTAGATTTATTCAGTGTTATACGGTCATGCTTCAGGGGAAGAGACAGGACACACAGAGGACACTTACAGCCTAAGACGGGGCTCCACACACCGAACAAAGTAATCAAAGTCATCATCCTCATCTTCCTCCAGATATGCTTATAGAAAAACCTGGGGATTAGACAGAAACGTGCGAGAGTGAATGATGGAGGAGAGGGGGAGAAAGACAGTGTGGGGGGAGAAACCTGCTTAACCAGTCAGTTCAGTATAATAGAGGAACCTCTTCAGAATCACAAATACAATTGTCCATTCGCATCACTCTTTTGATATTCGAAATATGACACAAAGAATTTAATTTCATTAGATACTCAAACCAAGATATTCAAGATATTTATTCCACATCTTTTAACATTTCAAAATGTATAAATGTACATTAATTCATGTATTATGGAATAAGACATTATGAAATAAAAATGAATAGTATATTAAGAAATAAGTAAATTTACTAATTAGTTTACAGCTTACGTAGTTGAAACGTGTAGAAAAACCAGTACTGTACAGTACTGTGCAAGTCTTAGGCCACTAGTATTTTCACCAACAAAAAAATGGTTTTAAGTCGGTTATTTCTATCTTTTGCTGTAGCATGTCAGTTGGAAATATCAGTTTACATTTCCAAACATTATTTTTGCCATTAATTGTAATAATCCAGTGAGATTTTTGTCTGACAACAGCCAGTGCTCCACACAGAGATCTGATCTGATCATCATCCAGTCTGTCTGGAATGACATGAAGAAACAGAACAAACTGAGACAGACTAAATCCAGAAGAACTGTGGCAACATCTCCAAGATGCTTCAAGAAACCTACCTGCAAATATATATATGTACACATACAAACTGGCTTTTAACTGTAGTGTATTTCAAAATAATTTGCATATTTACTTATTTATAAATACTACTATTGTTCATTGTTATTTCATGTTCGTTGGACTACCAACTTCAACTGAATAAAATACTGCTCAAAAATACAAACAAAAATATATATATACCTTTAAAGGGTTAACTAACCTGAGGTGCTCTAGTGCCAAAGCAGTCTGATCAAAGTCCCTGGATTCATCATAGACAACCGAGAGCTCAAGAAGAGGCGCTTTATGAAGTGTAGCCTCCAGCAGGGCCTTCATGGACTCTTCAGTAAGATCACAGCCTCTGGTCTCACACTCCATCGGCAGCACCAGCTCCACCTTTGCCTTCAGCTCCTTACAATCGACATCAACAACCTACAACAACAACCCTCAGCTTTCTAAATACTCCCTTGTGCAGATGCTTCAATCATAAGCATTAACTTTTCATGTTTTAACTGTAAATACCCCAAAAGCATGCTATAATGAACTTACTTCAACCAGCACATCAAACACATCAGTGTGCCAGATGGCTTGCCAATCACATGGCTCCACTATCTTCTCCAGGTACTCAGCTGTGAAGGCTTCAACTTCAGATGTTTTAAGTCACCTGTCAGGTTTATAAACACACTTATTAACTCATTTACTGTTGTGGGTGTCTGTCAGAAGTGTTTGGATGGTTACCAAGCATGTAATCTTGACATGCTTTGAATCTCTCATAGTACAGAAGATGGTCTGTCTGGAAGGTGTCCGGCAGTTTTCCATCTCCTGGCCTTTCCGCTCGCTGTAGATGAGTACATGGTCTCTCATCACTATTCAGATAATGGGTGCCGCTGTCATCATCATCTTCATCTTCTGTCTGAAATAACTCTGAAAACAATATACATCAGCAGTGGAAGTTTAATAAAGTGGCCTACAGATTTACATCCAATATCCAACCAGATGTATTTTGGATCATTTGATATTAATAAATAAACAAACAAACAATCAGCAGTGTCAAAGTCAGACATTAGATTCGTATTTTTATTTAATGGAAGTAAATAACATACAAAGTAACTTTTGTATATAACGGAAGAGGTCACAGAAATCACACAGCCAAATTCATATACCGTGTAAACATCACAAACCTTTAGAAAGCCGAGTGTGGTTTGGTCTGATCTGATTACAGACAGTCTCAGTCTCTGTCTCTCTTTCTGTCTGTTGGTTGACATTATGATCAGGATTATTTGGGGGATCTTCGCTGGTCAGTGTGATGGTGATTTCTACCCCGTTTTCTGTCTCGGGGTTTCTCAGCTCCTCCGGCTTTGAGCACACAAGCTCCTCAGACATCACTGAAGCTTAAAACACCAATCTAGCTAAAGTACACGAAGGACAGATATCAATAAAAAGTGTTTAGTTAAGTAAGTTTTCACCTAACTGTCGGCCTCCTCCCTTCACTTGTATTTTCAAACGCTGAGGGGGCGGAGCAAACCGACACACTCTTAAAGGGACACTGCACACTTTAAACCTTCTTAAAGTCGCATGAATTGATAGATCTCATTGTGAACGACTTATCATTCATTTGGACTTTTAATGTTTTACCTCATATTTTTTTAATTTAAATTATGTCATAACTGGATCTTATCCCTTGTGACATTAAATATCTATCTCTGCTTCTGTTTCATCGTCTTAAATCTTCAGAGTAGCCTATTATTTATTCTTCTTTGATAGCTCTATGGTGAATGATGCCGTGCTCGGTTCCTCCGGTCTGAATCGGTGATCGGCTCGTCTGTCCTGTCAGCACGTGTGATTTCAGAGCAACAGTGTTTTTCTGGTATCCTGTGTGTTTTCAGCTATGGAAAGTAAGTTTATTGGTGATTATTTTATATTGTTTACAATTATATTAATGTTATATTGTTTAATAACTTGTGCTGCGACCCTGTTTCCACGCTAAACTCAACATTACGGGTATTCACTCACTCTTTGCAAAAAGAAAACAAAATGAACACCGTATATAATGTTTCTTATACTATTTTAACTATTTTCTCTTTCCCAGGTGTGGTGCATTCAGGAATCCCAAAAGAGCAAAGCGATATTTTGGGAGTTGAGGTGACTCACGTTGACTGTCATTAGCATTAATTCATGTGTAAAAATACTAGTAATTCTGTTAAGTCTGTTCATATTGGGCTTTTTATATTGGGGCTCTCAGAATGGGCTGAGGGTCTTCATGGGGGCTCCCTGAATCTGTTAAGATTTGAAATAATGCAACAGTTCAATGATGCAGATGCACTCACACTGTACCATGCACAAACACTTTACAAACTTGTCAGTATGTTGTTGAATGTCACTTTTCACAGTCTCAACATGGAGCGGCAGCAGATGCATTTACCAAAGCATTCCTGAAGAATAGCCTTCCCCAAATGAAGGATAAAGACATCGAGGAAGCGATGATGCACAAGGCAGTGGTACTGGAATATAAAAGACCGGAGAAGAAGAAGGGAAAGACAATGAAGGCCAAGGGACTGAATGCCAAAGAAAGAAGACAGCTGAAAATATTCCAACTCAAACCTGAACATCAAAAGTATACTCTCTTTCACCTTGTAGTATTGTATCATGTGAGTAAAAGTACTGCTTATCAATAAAATCACTCATGCATCATGATTGTAGATATGAACTCTTCTTGCCTCTGCATGAGCTATGGAAACAGTACATTGTGGATCTGTGTAATGGATTGAAACCAGGAAGGTAAGATGTGTGTCATAATTTCCAGAAGATGCTCTTCTGAATTTCTGGCTTTTTGGGTGTAATTTCATTTCCAGTCTTGCTAACGCTCCATGAATGTGCTGCCTGTTTTTTTTTAATACAGCAACCCACAGATGATCCAGCAGAAGCTCTTGAAAGCTGATTTCCATGGTGCTGTCTTAACAGGTACAACGTCATGCACATTTGAAAATGTCTGTGCACAAAGGAACACATTTTTGCTTTAGCAGCAGTATATCCAGATTCGATTTAATGGTGACATTTTTAGCATGTAGTGGAACCTCATGTTCACTCTCACATCTCTTTTCCTTGTAGTTGTCAGATCAAAATGCCCCTCGTATGTTGGTCTAACTGGCATCTTGGTACAGGAACTGAAGCACATCTTCAAAATCATTACAAAAGAGGACAAACTAAAAGGTATATGTGTAAATATCAGTTATTTTTACAGGTTTCACGTCATTTCGCTACTGTATGTCAGTCCAAAAATTGAAATAGAAATTTGCAGTTAACTAAAGTTTTTCCTGTGGTTATATGCACTATGGTAATCAAGTCAAAATAACATTATGTAAAACTTCATTCTTTTACCATTGTCCAGATTAGGGGTTTCCAATATAATGGTGTAAAGGATGTCCCTGATATTTAAAAAATGAAGACTGATACCCTGTTAAAAGGATAGTTCACTCAAAAATGACAATTTACACATTAATTACAGCAATTTTCTGGTTGACATGTTAAATATGAATTTGAGCACTATTTATTCTGTAGATATCACAATATTATCATTATAATGAATTTGTTGTTGACCATGATAATAGTGTAGTAAAAATCTGATCGTGACAGCCCTTGTCCAAACCGAAAGAGAGTCCTCTTTCTGTCACGAAAATGCTTCTAACTTCTTCCCCATCACAGTCATTAGCCACCTTTCAGAACCCCTTGTGCCAAATGAACCTGAGAACCAAGTCTTGTCAAAATATATTGTGTAGAAAGATCTGTTCCTCCATTTTGTTTGACCGTTGATTAACTTTAACCTCTCAGACAGCGTTGCTCATTCATAGTAAAGCTTATTAATTCCTTTTGAATACTGACATTTCCCCTACTCTCTTTCTCCAGTTATCCCGAAGAGGAATAGTGTGTTCAGTGTGGAGATTGGTGATTTCGTAACGCACATCTATGGCAGCAAGTTTGAACTGCGCTCCAGTGAGCGGTCAGCAAAGAAATTCAAAGTAAAAGGAACTATTGACTTGTAATAGGAAGTTTTAAACATCATGCCAACTTTAACTGTGGGTTCATACTGGAGAAATAAGAGAAGACATTTACTTATTATGGATTTTTTAGATTCTTCTGTTTAGTGTTATTACTGCTTTTTTATGCTTTGACCAGGCATGAAACTGTGTGGGCCATTTAGGAAAAGTAGTTGTTTTTGATCGTCCACCAGGGGGAGCCTTTTTGGAGGAGAAGGGAGGAAGAATGAATTTTGACCTCTTTTTTTTTTTTTTTTTCTTTAAATACCTGGTACCTGTCACTTCATTTTTATACAAGATTCCCACAAACTCTTTATTTATGACATTATTATATCATCAAGGGTAAAAAAAAAACTACTACAAATAAATATATCCCTTTACTTCCTTAAAAACATCTTCAAAACTCTTTTTTTAATAGTAGACCCACTCTAAGAATGTTTATATTGTACAATTATTTCCCATAGTGGGAGGTATTTAAGTAGGTTATATGTGATCCTGGACCAAAAAACCTGTCATAAGGGTCAATTTTTCGAAATTGAAATTTATACATCTTCTGAAAGCTGAATAAATAAGCTTTCCATTGATGTATGGTTTGTTAGGATAGGACAAAATGGCCGAGATACAACTATTTGAACATCTGGAATCTGAGGGTGCAAAAAAATCAAAATACTGAGAAAACCACCTTTAAAGTTGTCAAATGAAGTTCTTATGCATATCCAATGCATATTACTAATCAAAAATTAAGTTTTGATATATTTACAGTAGGAAATTTACAAAGTATCTTCATGGAACATGATCTTTACTCAATGTCCTAATGATTTTTGGCATAAAAGAAAAATCAATCATTTTGACCCATACAATGTATTTTTGGCTATTGCTACAAATATACCCCAGCGACTTAAGACTGGTTTTGTGGTCCAGGGTCACATATAATGTTTAATTTTATACAATTTTAAGCAAACTACTGTTAGAAGCAGTGTTTTCAGATTTCGGTGTACTTGAACGAGCCCCACTTCAGATTTCATTGAAAATCATTTCAAGTAAAATTGGAATAAGTTATGTGGTTTTGTTTCACTAAAGTAAGTGTTGTAATATTTGCCTGCTTACAAAACAAGGAACTTTTTATTTTCCCACAGTGAAACTGGGCCTGATACTTAGTCAAGGTTTTTTCCTTGTTAGTTGATTTGTAAACGCCTCTTCTAGTAATGCCAGGGAAATCCCTCCTTCCTTTAGACACAGGACAGGTTTTCCAACTAAATACGTAAATGTTTGTTTAATAATTACATATTTACTGCTTAGTGTTCTTTTTTCTGAGAGCATAGTACACATTTTGAGTACAGACAGTGTTTGAGTTAAAGGAGACTATGACTGCTTGTTATGTACTGAAATAAGACAACCATGGATGTCAACATTCTCGCAAATACACATGAAGTCCATTCATCATTCTGGTGTGCAATGGCTTTTATGAGAAAAGAGGTCCTTACATTAAATGTCTCCTCCTCTGAAATCACTGTGTCAACAGTGTTGCATCAAAAGGATGTGCACTTCCTCTAAATCACTTTTCTGTTTTTTTTTTCTACGCACAACATAAACACGTCACACATAAAGTTTTAGGTTGTGCTGTGCATTAAACATATAGGCCTTGTACATATATTACAAGTGTGTTGTTTACAGACACTTTGCAGACATTTCTTTCCAGAAACTTGTTAGACTGGTTATGGCATCCTACTGGTTTAAGGGTCAAAGTTCTGTTGGTGTTTTGACAATTGCTTTGTAAATCTGATAATGGAGTTCTCTGCAATCTAAGCCAATACTGTTCATCAGATAAACAACAAATATAGTCTTAATTGTTCACTTCAGCCCACACATTTCCTGGGAAGTGCATATGAATAAACAAATTTTTCTTCATTCTGTAATTCCTTGAAAAAGACCCATAAGAATGACTGCACTTATTTACCTCTTTTATTTATGATAAAAGAATGTAATGGAAAAATCTGAACAGTAATGAGAACAGGAATTTTAGATGGAAAGAAATATGATTGTCGTTGACCACTACATTACATTTATGCATATGAATGTCTTGGTCGTGCATTTTTATATATCTTTTATATATTTTTATTTCAGTTTTAAATCAATTAACCTGATTTATGAAATAAATTAGGCAGGTGTGCAAAAAAGTGTTAAGTTTTATTTGATGAACAAGAGGTCTAAAAATGTCTTGGCAGTATATATTACCTCTTCACACAGGACTCTAGTGAGTTAATCTGACATGACATGAGGTCAAAACATTATATTTTGTATGTATATGTCTTGCGTATGTGTCTTAGTTTGTGCCATTCTAGCACAAGGAAGGTAACACCTCTAAAATAGTAGAGACTGCAGAGCAGATCTGGAATTTCCCCTTTTCAAACCGGAAAGACAAGCTCATGACACTATAAAAGGGCAATCTCGAACAACCTGCCCAGAGAAAGAAGAGATTTGCAGTGCTGAACACAGAGGAATATTTTTATACAGTTTTTATTGGAGCTTGAAGGACAAAAGAACTGCGAACAGAAAGAATCTATTTACCCAACAATAATCAATCAGGTAATCAGCAATCAGGTATTGTTGAATTAATATTTAAGATGTTTAAACCTTTATTTTGTGTGTGTGTGTGTGTATTGTATCATTTTGTTAGTTAGAGTAATCCAGGGTTGAAAGTCCTTTGAAAGTACTGCTAAGAATTAATAACTAAACCTACATGATGGATAAATTCATCCAATGGTTACAAATCCATCAAAATCAATTTGACCATATCATTGTTTTTACATTTTACAGACAGTACCAAAATGTCAGAACAACTGACTTTTACTATTCAGAACCGTGAGCGAATCCAGGCAGTGGAGAGTACCTTCGGCCGCACCGGAAAGATGTTTCTAAAACCGGGGCGTATTCTGGTGGGAGAGGGCTGCTTGTCAAAGCTGTGCAGACGTGGACCCAAACCCAAAGTGTTCTTCCTCTTCAACGACATTTTGGTCTACGGTAGCATCATGGTGCCTGGTCGCTGGAACAGTAAGCAGAAGATCATTCCTTTGGAGGATGTGCAGCAGGAAGATCTGGAAGACGGAATGGCCATGCCCAACCAATGGCTCATCCGCACACCACGCAAGTCTTTCTATGTGTCGGCGGCCTCGCCTGAGGAAAAGAACGCATGGATGGGACACATTGAGCAGTACAGGTCCCACCTAGTGCAAGCTAAGGGCCTCCCTGCTGAAAATGCTGCAGAGAACTTTGCTGCCACCTGGATCCCTGACACGGCATCAGCCATCTGTATGCGCTGCACAAAGCGATTCAACGTTGCCAATCGGAGGCACCACTGCCGGAGGTGCGGTTACATAGTATGTAGAGCTTGCTCAAAGAGCCGGGCCTTGATACCAAACATCTCCTCCAGACCGGTAAGAATTTGCTGGGCCTGTGTGTGCAGCGTTCATGAGGGAAAAGAGCAAGGAAAGCAGAGAGCTAAGGGAAAGCACTGGAAGAAGAACTCTGTAGAAGACACGCCAACATTACCTGAGTATGAAACGTCCAGTGATGACGAGTCCAGTGAGCAGGGGTACCAGGTGCCCACCAAGTGGTTCAAGAGCCCGGAGGATGAGGATTACTCCCCATACTGCTACATAAAGCCCGAGCACAGGAATCCTCCCATCAGTAGACTCTGAACTTGACAGATGTGATGAAGTGCTATCAGTGTTCGAACTATACCGTGGACTTTGGGGCAGCCCACTTGTTTTTGTTGGGGGGGGGTAGTAATGCATAACAGTAGTTATCTTTATTGAAGCGAATTAGGTTTAAATCACCGTCATGCATGAATGAATATTTTTGCAATTTTACACATGATGATAACATTACACAAAACTGAAATTGCACGTCAAAATAACACATTGTCAATATTTTTTGAGACCCCCCAAAATTTCACAAATCACGTTTTCAGGGGAGCCCATGTCTTATTAAGGGGAGCCGAGCACAGAGACAGAGACAGAGATGAATAGCAGTAATTATAAAGTATTTTGCACTAAAGTATTTGAGTCACTTCTGTGACTTCTGTTTTGCACTTGTATTTTGTTTTGTATTTGTGTTTATGTATATTTGTATGTATATATATATCTAACTTAATTGTATAACAAATATTTATATTATAGCTTGTATAGTATTAAGGGAACCGTGTGACTTTTGCAATCAGTACAATAAATAAGCATTATTATGAAATTATTTGGTGATTGTATTAAACACACACACATTTTTTTTTCTTTTTTTTTTTGACTATACAGTACGTTTATTTATAAACCAAAGAAATTGAACATTCCTAATTTCTAATAGTGCAGATTATATTAAATTCAATATCTTCAACAGAAGTATTCTCACTTCTAACTGCAGACCTATGGCGTTTAATTTATCAAAGTAGGCATATTACCCAAGATTGCAATAGACATACAAACATTACATCCTTTGTCAGGACATAATTTCAGTATTTTTCCAAGTTTATTCCAATGTATATATAAGAATGACATTATACTCTATATTATTATATTATGTTTCCCTGGCATTAAATTAAAAAAATAGACACACACACACACAATAAAAATTAAATAAATAAATAAAACATTGAAAATCAGTAGTCCATCTTGTTTTTCAGGACATAACTGCAGAATTTTAGTCCAAGTGACACACATGACTGATCGTGTGTCTTTAATAAATCCCATCTTTACATGGTTTTGACAGTGACTTTGGATGAGAAGAGGAAGAACTCAGTTTTGAGAGTTTGTTTGGTTTAAATTATAATTTAAAAGTTATAATTTAAAACCGTATTACAAAGTGCTTTGAAAATTTAGTTTTTTTTTACAGATTTAAAAACTAAAGGCCAGGAATATTGTGGACTTCAAAAGGAGTCGAAATATCATAATTGTGAGTTATGATCACACAAATGACCAAGCAAATCATACTTACAAGTGGAAAACTCGTAAGATAATACACCAGTCGATATGAAACATGGTGGAAATGTAATATAATGTAATATATCTGTAATACAGAGATCAGTGAGAGGAAAGCAAGAAGGGTATAAATCACTCAGCTTTCACAAATTGCTTCACATATAGTTGTGATAACATAGATGAGTAATAGAAATTAATATTTTTCATTATTTTGAATGTAGATGTAGTTATTTGGGTTTAATGTTCATAATATAATTCTTTTGTTTTGGTCACTTCCATGTTCTGACTTCAGTGTTGTTTCACAGGTGCACATGAAGACAGCATAAGGCAACCCAAAAAAACATTTCAGCATAAAACTGTTCTTCAGAAGGATACAGTTCTAAAAATAACTAGTATAGAAACTCTACAGAACCATCTTGTTTTAGAGCGTACTAACAGCATACTGGCTGAACAAGTCAAATGAACTGTGTGGCTTGCAAACAAAAATAACATTTATCTCTTTTAAAAAATCAATTAGTCTCAGGCAATTACTCTTAAAGTAATTAGAGAAAGCATCAATTCAGTATAATTTTACCAAGGAAAGAGAGCTGAAGAGTAAAAGACTCCTAAATGAGTTGTAATGTGCACATGTAGGCTGAAGCAGTTTTTCCATCTCATGAGAACTGTACACAATGCATATGGTAGCGGGAAAACTTTTCTCTTTTGCAAAATGCCCAACATAATTTCCATGACGGAATTTTGAAAAATGTATCTACAGTAACTAACAAAGCCAGTTCAGCAGCTGTGATCAGCTTTCACATACTTCACTTGTTCCTATTATTGATGAAAATAGTTCAGGAAACCTACAAATTGTTTTAAAAAGCAACCCACTTGATAGAGACCCATTACCAAAGAAAACTGTCTGCAAACTGAGCAAAATTTTTAAAAAAAAGTCACACATTGAGAGTTTCAGTCCAGTGCAGTGTTTTACAGTAAAGAAACTCCAACGCATTACAGTCTTGAGAGCTTGATTCTGGGAATCAGAGTGAAGCAAAGTTCATTCTAAAGTTCAAAGATCATTTTGAAAGATTAAATACAAAATTAATGTGACTATAAATGCACAAGACAGAAATTATATTATGAACTATATAGAAATTGCAAAAAACATTTTATTTTTTTTTTACATTGAAAAGACTTCTATTTGAAATGTTTCAGGGTTTTATTGCCCTTAATGACATAGTTCAACCAAATATAAAATTTCTGTCATTATTTACTCTCATGTTGTTATAAATCTGTATGTATTTATTTTTTATTTTTCTTCTGCAGAACACAACAGAAGATATTTTGAGGAATGTTGGTAACCAAACTGTTTTGGTGACCATTGACTTACAAACAAACACACACACTCACACACACACACACACACACACACACACACACACACACTAAACAAGACATTTCACTAAATATCTTTACTGTTCCACAGAAAAAAGAAAGTCATTTGGGTTTGAAATGACATGAAAGTGTGTAAAACAATGACAGATTTTTCTTTTTTGAACTAGTTTTTAAGATCATCCTTGAGTGCATGTGTATCTGAAAGGGTTTTATGTCTTTTCATGCTGCTGTCTTTTCATGTTTACCACCAGAAAACATGCAATGTCCTATTCAGGGGACAATCAGCAAATAAATACACATCTTGATATGAGGAAGCAGTTACATTTTTCTTGGCAAACAACTGACATTATATACAACCTTGACAACCCTCTTGTAGTAAAAATAAATTATAATTCACTGCATTTCTTCTTTTCACTGTTTGAAGTATTTCATTTGATAAATTGGTGTTTGTACTTATATTTATAGTGTTTTTTTAGTGTGTGAGTGTAGCTTATGACCTCAGAGAGGCTATTCTAAGAGCAAGTTTTCTGCTTTCCAACAAACCACAACTGCACTGTACCACAAACCACAGAGTACAGTACAGAAAGAGTGAGGCACTGTGGTTTAATGGACAACTGCTTCTCGTTTCAAAGAAATGTGTTGAGAAAAAAATGAAAAAAAAAATGAAATCATCATCAGACTTTATATTATCAACTTCTGTTAGCATTTTCTAAACATGAAAACATCCTCCATTTCTTCTACACTCAAGAAGCAATATTGCCAGTATACTACAACATTATCAAGCTCAAATTACTACGGGATTCAATTTCATGTGGCCTATCCAGTCCTCACACCTCTTAATATGAAAAACATTTGGATTTTAAAGTCAGTGTTAACCATTTGTAATCTCAATCTTCATGACAAAACCAAACAAATCATAAATGAGATTGATACTTTTATTCAGCAGTGATGCATTAAACTGATCACAAATGACAGAAAAAGACATTCATAATGTTACAAAAGATTTCTGTTTCAACTAAATGCTGTTCTTTTGAGTTTTCTATTCAAAGAATCTTGAAACAAAAATATTAAGCAGCACAACTGTTTTCAACATTGACAAAAAAAAAAAAGAAATGTTTCTTGAGCACCAATTTAGCATATTAGAATGGTTTCTGAAGGATCATGTGACACTGAAGACTGAAGTAATGGCTGCTTGAATAAATTACACTTAATTACACTTAAATAAATTAAGTGAGTAAAAACCTTGCCAACCCCAAATTTTTGAACAGTAGTGCCAGGTAAACACAAATAAAACATGCGGTACATCTGTTAATGGGTTAATGGGTTATTCCTGCAGTTATAAAATAGCACTGTGTTAATAATGTTACAATACAATTACATTTATATCATGCATATTGTGTAGCCCCCAAAAGCTTTCAGCATTTATGTGAAAATAGTTAGTTATTATTGAATCAAAAGAAAGTCATGTAAGTCACTGTTATAGTGTTATTTTATTTAGATCCCACATTGGTAGACCCTCAGCTTAATTCTCTACCAATGCAAATATTATCATATGAATTGATTATTGCATAAAGGCTGGAATACACTACATGACTTTTGCCCCAATTTTCCTCCAAAAGTCGATTCTAGTTGCCAAAAGTCAGAGCCAGTCTGCAGATTTGAGCTGACTGATTCCACAGACTTACAGACTCTGATTTTTTAGCTTCAGACTTTGATTCCATCCAGTCAAAGGATAGCAAACATGTTTGATATTTTGAGCTGATTTTAGAATGCATATTGTTTTCATTTGTCATGCATCTCCTAGCAACAAGGAGCATGTTTCTGCATATTTTTATAGTGATCGGAACAACTTGAAGTCTTGTAGTGTATGATTCTCAGTGGTTTAGTGTATGATGGCCAGTTTTCCTTTGTGACTAGTTACAAAGTCGGCAATGTTATGATGCCTAATGTTTTAAAATCTGTTCAGACTTTAAAAGTTGTGTAGTGTATTCCAGCCTTCAAGAACAATGGAAATTCAAAGATGATTCTGACTCTGGTCATAACCTCCCAAGTTCCCAACTATATCCTATCCTATGTTTTTAGAGAATAAAATTTAAATGAATATGAAAAAAACACACTATAACTGATTAAATGTATCATTCACCAAAAAAATGAAAATTGTGTCATCATTTACTCACCGTCATGTTGTTCCAAACCTGTATGACTTTCTTTCTTTTGTAGAACATAAAAGATTTTTTTGCAGAATGTCTCTGTGTTTTTTAGTTCATATAATGGAAAGTCACACACCACATGTAGTGTGAGTAAATGATGATGAAATTTTCATTTTTCTATGTACTATCCCTTTAACTGTACTGAAATGGATCATGATGAGGTGGTCTTGATTTGACATGTTTTAGAAAAGATTACTGCTTAATTACTCAGATTTTCTCAGTAATTGATTACTCAATTTCTTTTGAGTATTTTAAACATTTAAATATTTTAAACATGTTGAGGTTTACAGTGAAACACTGTGGTTCTGGTAAACTGGATTGACAGGAAAAGGATTCGACCATAACACATACAAGCATGTTTATAATAAAGAAAAATAAGTAGTAAAAACACATCTTTCAGAAACAACAACAAACCATAAACTAAAAAAGCTCTTCAGTTAGTCAAACCTGGCTTAGACTAAGCAGGTGAAATTAAGATGCTATTTTTGTCCATACTCCACTTTGGCTCCGAGCTCTTTTGTGGCAAAAGAGATTAAAGTAGTAAGTACTTGCATTTGTAGAGAGGAATTACCCATCACTAAAAACATGAGTTGCGCCAGGTCAACCCAATCCAGATTGCCCAGTACTGCCATGATCTCAGAGTACAATTTCCTCTTCTGTTGAGGAGGCATCTCCATTATGATCTGATGAAGAGGATGGAATTTGTCACTAGTCATCCTCCATCCCACGGCACCTCCCAAAGCACCACCTGCATATGATATGATAATAGGAGATCAAGTAGGACAAAGAAACAAACTGCTAAAGATGCACTAGACTCATTTAATATTAATCGCACAATTATTAAATGATAAAATAAGTTGTTTTCTTCACTTGAAATTTAAAGTTGATCATATTAAGCTGTCTAAACAGTGGCTTTATTGATGAATTTGTATTTGTAGTTTAGTTTAAACTAAATGTATTAATCATTAAACAACACGTAAAAAAAATGAAGGTTCCAAAAGGTTCTTAAAAGAACATTTTTTTCCATAGTGTGAAGAACATTTTATAAATCTCAACAAACTTTTTCCACTACAAAAAATCTTTTGTGCAATGGAAAGGTTCCTTGGATGTTAAAGTTTCTTCATGGAACCACATATGCCAAGAACCTTTATTTTTAAGAGTGTTTGCTTAGGTGTTATTACAAAAAAGTCAACATATACTGGCTTCAGAGCCATTCATATTTATAGATGATATTATAGCGCCACTCTGTGGTTAAGAAGCGAAGTGGGTCAAAGTTTGTAAGTAACAAGAAATCAAGCACATAAACGTACATACCAATAAATATACCGGGTGGACCTCCGAGTAGCCCCCCTAAAAAAGCCCCTCCAGCAGCAGCAGCAGCTCCTTTGGCTGAGTTCTGTACAGCCGCTTTAATCTGTCTGCTCTCTGATATCTGACAGCAGAGAGCCATTACATCATCTATTTGACGGCTCATCATTGTGTTGTGTGTTCAAACACTGCCTGAGGATGAGAAACATGAATCAAAGAGCTGACTTTTCTCAAATGTAAGAAGATGTAACACTGCACAGAATCGTAGACTCGTATATGGCTTCTATCAAACAAACAGCCTTTAACTACAACAAACTAAAGCTGAACAAGTTGAAGCTAAACAAGTTAGACTACATAAAATATGTGTATTTAACAGCCTACGTCTGCTTTTGACAATATTTAGTTTTGTTTCCTAAACTACATTACAGCTTTAATGTAACTCAGATTTTAGCCTACGTCTTTCTGTTGTTGAAGTTACTTTCAGTTTAAGAAATCAGTCTGTGACATTCCGCAGTCTGCTCCGCTGCTTTGTGCTGGCCCTTTAACTTGTGTTATGCTTATGATACTCTTTACAATACTTTTAATTTTTTCGGAGCATAACCTAAATGTAATGTAACTGTGTTGAGAAACTGCCAAACAACCTGCATGAAAAGCTATAAGCAGTACTTTCCCCCATAGGCCCAACTGTTGGACAAAATAGAAACAGCGTCCTGACAGAAAACAATCCCATACACTCACCGGAAACTTTACACCTTTCTTGTACAGGTGTTGTGCCCAATTCCGACCCCCGGATGCAGACTACTCCCTCTTCGCGTGCACGCGGACAGTACCTTTGTGTTTCCTGTAGATAGCAGTTAAAACACGGAAATTTTGGTCAAATGCTACAATGATCCAAACTCCAAACGTTCAATTTAATGAACACTTACGCATTTTCCTGTAGATGGCAGTGTAAACTCAAAAATGTGATTCATTGCTTTTCAAACTTAATCGTAAACGAGACTGGAGAATGTACTTGCCATCTATTTTGATATCTTTCTTTCTTTCTTTCTTTCTTTCTTTCTTTCATTCTTTAATAATAAACCTACTAAGTACTGGTTGAATTTTACACTAAGGTGTTATGCTTTACAAAAGAAATTTAGTTTATCAATACGAATCTTATTTTGGAATAATAAAAAAAAATTACACATTACACTAAATATAATATTATGTTCCAAAGTAAATTCCAATAATGGGTTCACTTCCACTGAAATATGTATGAAATTCCAATAAAATTATCCACTGAAGTAATAACAAAAATAAATAAATAAATAGTGCATGTGTTGCATTAAGGGGTTTATTTGGAGAGGGCCATTTTCACCCACATGCCTGGATTCCCCCCATACTCCTCCTCCCCCCTAAAAATTCCTAAACTGGGTCTGATACACCTATAATAGCAGTACTGTATGTAAAATGATGCATTTAATTATTTCTACATGTACAGATTAAGTATTTAAGGGGGGTATTATTTTGGCAGGCCCATTTTGACCCACCTGCCTGGATTATACCCCCCTTATTTTTTCTTTCTAAATACTGAATACCCAAAGAGTCACAAAAATGGGTCTGATACACCTATTATAGCAGTACTGTGTGTAAAATTATACATTTCATTCTTTCTACATGTACAGATTGAGTATTTAGGGGGTATTATTTTGGCAGGCCCATTTTGGCCCACCTGCCTGGATTATACCCCCATTATTTCTTCTTTCTAAATACCCAAAGAGTCACTAAAATGGGTCTGATACACCTATAACAGCAGTCCTCTATAAAAAATTATACATTTCATTCTTTCTACATGTAGAGATTAAGTATTTAAGGGGGGTATTATTTTGGCAGGCCCATTTTGACCCACCTGCCTGGATTTTACCCCCATTATTTCTTCTTTCTGAATACCCAAAGAGTCACAAAAATAGATCTGATACACCTATAATAGCAGTACTGTGTGTAAAATTATACATTTCATTCCTTCTACACATACAGATTGAGTATTTAAGGGGGGTATTATTTTGGCAGGCCCATTTTGACCCACCTGCCTGGACTTTACCCCCATTATTTCTTTTTTCTGAATACCCAAAGAGTCACAAAAATGGGTCTGATACACCTATTATAGCAGTACTGTGTGTAAAATTATACATTTCATTCTTTCTACATGTACAGATTGAGTATTTATGGGGTATTATTTTGGCAGGCCCATTTTGGCCCACCTGCCTGGATTATACCCCCATTATTTCTTCTTTCTAAATACCCAAAGAGTCACTAAAATGGGTCTGATACACCTATAACAGCAGTCCTGTATAAAAAATTATACATTTCATTCTTTCTACATATAGAGATTAAGTATTTAAGGGGGGTATTATTTTGGCAGGCCCATTTTGACCCACCTGCCTGGATTATACCCCCCTTATTTCTTTTTTCTGAATACCCAAAGAGTCACAAAAATGGGTCTGATACACCTATAATAGCAGTCCTGTATAAAAAATTATACATTTCATTCTTTCTACATGTACAGATTGAGTATTTATGGGGTATTATTTTGGCAGGCCCATTTTGACCCACCTGCCTGGATTTTACCCCATTATTTCTTCTTTCTGAATACCCAAAGAGTCATTAAAATGGGTCTGATACACCTATTATAGCAGTACTGTTTGTAAAATTATACATTTCATTCTTTCTACATGTACATATTGAGTATTTATGGGGTATTATTTTGGCAGGCCCATTTTGACCCACCTGCCTGGATTTTACCCCCATTATTTCTTCTTTCTGAATACCCAAAGAGTCACAAAAATGGGTCTGAAACACCTATAATAGCAGTCCTGTATAAAAAATTATACATTTCATTCTTTCTACATGTACAGATTGAGTATTTATGGGGTATTATTTTGACAGGCCCATTTTGACCCTCCTGCCTGGATTTTACCCCCATTATTTCTTCTTTCTGAATACCCAAAGAGTCATTAAAATGGGTCTGATACACCTATTATAGCAGTACGTTTTGTAAAATTATACATTTCATTCTTTCTACATGTACATATTGAGTATTTAGGGGGGTATTATTTTGACAGGCCCATTTTGATCCACCTGCCTGGATTTTACCCCCATTATTTCTTCTTTCTGAATACCTAAAGAGTCACAAAAATGGGTCTGAAACACCTATAATAGCAGTCCTGTATAAAAAATTATACATTTCATTCTTTCTACATGTACAGATTGAGTATTTATGGGGTATTATTTTGACAGGCCCATTTTGACCCTCCTGCCTGGATTTTACCCCCATTATTTCTTCTTTCTGAATACCCAAAGAGTCATTAAAATGGGTCTGATACACCTATTATAGCAGTATGTTTTGTAAAATTATACATTTCATTCTTTCTACATGTACAGATTGAGTATTTAGGGGGTATTATTTTGGCAGGCCCATTTTGACCCACCTGCCTGGATTTTACCCCCATTATTTCTTCTTTCTGAATACCCAAAAAGTCACAAAAATGGGTCTGAAACACCTATAATAGCAGTCCTGTATAAAAAATTATACATTTCATTCTTTCTACATGTACAGATTGAGTATTTATGGGGTATTATTTTGACCCTCCTGCCTGGATTTTACCCCCATTATTTCTTCTTTCTGAATACCCAAAGAGTCATTAAAATGGGTCTGATACACCTATTATAGCAGTACTGTTTGTAAAATTATACATTTCATTCTTTCTACATATACATATTGAGTATTTAGGGGGGTATTATTTTGACAGGCCCATTTTGACCCACCTGCCTGGATTTTACCCCCATTATTTATTTTTTCTGAATACCCAAAGAGTCACAAAAATAGGTCTGATACACCTATAATAGCAGTACTGTGTGTAAAATTATACATTTCATTCTTTCTACATATACAGATTGAGTATTTAAGGGGGGTATTATTTTGGCAGGCCCATTTTGACCCACCTGCCTGGACTTTACCCCCATTATTTCTTTTTTCTGAATACCCAAAGAGTCACAAAAATAGGTCTGATACACCTATTATAGCAGTACTGTGTGTAAAATTATACATTTCATTCTTTCTACATGTACAGATTGAGTATTTATGGGGTATTATTTTGGCAGGCCCATTTTGGCCCTCTTGCCTGGATTATACCCCCATTATTTCTTCTTTCTAAATACCCAAAGAGTCACTAAAATGGGTCTGATACACCTATAACAGCAGTCCTGTATAAAAAATTATACATTTCATTCTTTCTACATGTAGAGATTAAGTATTTAAGGGGGGTATTATTTTGGCAGGCCCATTTTGACCCACCTGCCTGGATTTTACCCCCATTATTTCTTCTTTCTGAATACCCAAAGAGTCATTAAAATGGGTCTGATACACCTATAATAGCAGTCCTGTATAAAAAATTATACATTTCATTCTTTCTACATGTACAGATTGAGTATTTATGGGGTATTATTTTGACAGGCCCATTTTGACCCACCTGCCTGGATTTTACCCTCATTATTTCTTCTTTCTGAATACCCAAAGAGTCATTAAAATGGGTCTGATACACCTATTATAGCAGTACGTTTTGTAAAATTATACATTTCATTCTTTCTACATGTACATATTGAGTATTTAGGGGGGTATTATTTTGACAGGCCCATTTTGATCCACCTGCCTGGATTTTACCCCCATTATTTTTTCTTTCTGAATACCCAAAGAGTCACAAAAATATATCTGATATACCTATAATAGCAGTACTGTGTGTAAAATTATACATTTCATTCTTTCTACATATACAGATTGAGTATTTAAGGGGGGTATTATTTTGGCAGGCCCATTTTGACCCACCTGCCTGGATTATACCCCCCTTATTTTTTCTTTCTGAATACTGAATACCCAAAGAGTCACAAAAATAGGTCTGATACACCTATTATAGCAGTGCTGTGTGTAAAATTATACATTTCATTCTTTCTACATGTACAGATTGAGTATTTAGGGGGTATTATTTTGGCAGGCCCATTTTGGCCGACCTGCCTGGATTTTACCGCCCTTATTTCTTCTTTCTGAATACCCAAAGAGTCATTAAAATGGGTCTGATACACCTATAATAGCAGTCCTGTATAAAAAATTATACATTTCATTCTTTCTACATGTACAGATTGAGTATTTAGGGGGTATTATTTTGGCAGGCCCATTTTGACCCACCTGCCTGGATTTTACCCCCATTATTTCTTCTTTCTGAATACCCAAAGAGTCACAAAAATGGGTCTGAAACACCTATAATAGCAGTCCTGTATAAAAAATTATACATTTCATTCTTTCTACATGTACAGATTGAGTATTTATGGGGTATTATTTTGACAGGCCCATTTTGACCCTCCTGCCTGGATTTTACCCCCATTATTTCTTCTTTCTGAATACCCAAAGAGTCATTAAAATGGGTCTGATACACCTATTATAGCAGTACTGTGTAGAAATTTGTAAATATATATAAGTAATATATATAAGGGAAACAAGTCAATTTAGCTCAAAGGAAATCATTTATGATTTTATAGGGAATTTGAACAGAATCACTGTTTCACGGCTGATCACTGAATCAGCAGCGAGTCACTGAACGAGCCGTATAACATCAACTCTGCACTGGATATTACGATCCAAAATATAGTGAAAACATTATTAATAAGCACAGTAACAAGATCGGCAGATTAAGACATTAACTTGTAAGCACAAAACACAAGATACTTCTCTTTTCAATATAAATAAGACTTTATTTATATAAACCTAAGACATGTAAACTAATCTAATCTAACACATGAACACACGCATTCACACGTTGCAGAAAGAGAGGAAAGGATGAGTTTACAGAATGAAAATGTGAAATCCCAAGTTTACAGCAATATGTGCAATTGCCTATAGACCTGAACCATCAATCATTTGACCCTCGCATTGAGTTTCTCAATGAGGCTAAACTTTATATTAAACTGCACCGACTCAGCAAAAGTCTGGAGGTTGTACTTGCTTGTGTTGCCTTAAGGAATTCCCTTGTGTCCTTGTCGTCTTTGGAGAAAGGGGTTTCCCGAGGTTGCTGATTGGCTGAGTTCAGTGGTCTTTAGTAGTAACGTCTTGGGCGTTGGCGCTTGATGCGGAGTTGGTCTGGTTGAAGTTTGGGCGGGTGCAGTCGAAGCTGGACTTTGCGGCAAACTTAACTTAACAAAACTCTCACGGAAAGACAAGAAATTAAAGTAAAAGAATAAAAGAATGTAACGAGACTAGGTGGTTTTTCTTCTCATTGTGTTGGCAGCTGGCACGTAGGCCAGAGCACGCTCAAAGAGCAGCGTCGAAACGCGGTGGCAAAAGAGAAGAGGAGAAGCAGAGGAAGAGCCAAGAGAGCTAAGAGAAGCGCGAGTTTGATGGTGTCCTGAGTATTTAAACTCGGCTTCTAGACCGTCCTATCTGGACGTCTTGACCAATTAGAAATGATCTTGGCTCGTGGTGTTGTATGTTTCTCCTCCCCATTCATAAATCTAACATGTTATCTTATCAGTCATATGGTCCAAATTTTCCCGCTCTTACAGAGTACAATTTTGGACATGATTTCTCTAACAAGACTATGGTACATTTGACAAAGAATTGATTGGAAGAAACATTTAAAGCATGATTTTTCAAACTCATACATACCACACAAGGATATGAACTCTCAAACTATTCCCTAGTTATTAAAATACATACATAATATGTGATTAAAACATGATCATCAATTGTGTGGGTTACATACATGATATGGGGTTATGCATAAACATGATAAGTCCTTTTAAGATGATTTTGGTGCATCTATATGTGAAAAGGCAGTTTCTGTACCGTTCTGTGAACATAAGGACATGTTCTCTGTGAAGACTAGAGAGGTTAAAAGGTCTCTTAAGGAATTTCAGTCTCCGTCTGTCTTCTATGTGGAGAGCTGGGATGACCCACCCAATGAAGTCTCTAGCTCGTGATTTTGATCACAGATTTTCAAGTGACAGCCATATCTTTGACCATCAGTCCTGATTACTTGCCCCAAATTTGATAGTCTCCTTCCTGAATTGGAATTATCAATAAGTGTTCTTTTGTTTGAATGTTGCAAGCTGTTCTGTGAAAGAGGTTTGTTGGTTTGCTTTCTTCAGAGGGCTGGAGCTAGGAATCTGATTTATGACGAACATCCTGTTGCAGCCTTGGGATCCTCTCTGGAATTTCGGCTCCTCATGTTTCAATGTTCGGATCGAATCTTAACTTTGTCTGACTCATTCTGATCCTACAACTGTTTGTAAAATTATACATTTCATTCTTTCTACATGTACATATTGAGTATTTAGGGGGGTATTATTTTGACAGGCCCATTTTGACCCACCTGCCTGGATTTTACACCCATTATTTCTTTTTTCTGAATACCCAAAGAGTCACAAAAATAGGTCTGATACACCTATAATAGCAGTACTGTGTGTAAAATTATATATTTCATTCTTTCTACATATACAGATTGAGTATTTAAGGGGGGTATTATTTTGGCAGGCCCATTTTGACCCACCTGCCTGGATTATACCCCCCTTATTTTTTCTTTCTAAATACTGAATACCCAAAGAGTCACAAAAATGGGTCTGATACACCTATTATAGCAGTACTGTGTGTAAAATTATACATTTCATTCTTTCTACATGTACAGATTGAGTATTTAGGGGGTATTATTTTGGCAGGCCCATTTTGGCCCACCTGCCTGGATTATACCCCCATTATTTCTTCTTTCTAAATACCCAAAGAGTCACTAAAATGGGTCTGATACACCTATAACAGCAGTCCTGTATAAAAAATTATACATTTCATTCTTTCTACATGTAGAGATTAAGTATTTAAGGGGGGTATTATTTTGGCAGGCCCATTTTGACCCACCTGCCTGGATTATACCCCCCTTATTTCTTTTTTCTGAATACCCAAAGAGTCACAAAAATGGGTCTAATACACCTATAATAGCAGTCCTGTATAAAAAATTAAACATTTCATTCTTTCTACATGTACAGATTGAGTATTTATGGGGTATTATTTTGGCAGGCCCATTTTGACCCACCTGCCTGGATTTTACCCCCATTATTTCTTCTTTCTGAATACCCAAAGAGTCATTAAAATGGGTCTGATACACCTATTATAGCAGTACTGTTTGTAAAATTATACATTTCATTCTTTCTACATGTACATATTGAGTATTTAGGGGGTTATTATTTTGACAGGCCCATTTTGACCCACCTGCCTGGATTTTACCCCCATTATTTCTTCTTTCTGAATACCCAAAGAGTCACAAAAATAGATCTGATACACCTATAATAGCAGTACTGTGTGTAAAATTATACATTTCATTCTTTCTACACATACAGATTGAGTATTTAAGTGGGGTATTATTTTGGCAGGCCCATTTTGACCCACCTGCCTGGATTATACCCCCCTTATTTCTTTTTTCTGAATACCCAAAGAGTCACAAAAATGGGTCTGAAACACCTATAATAGCAGTCCTGTATAAAAAATTATACATTTCATTCTTTCTACATGTACAGATTGAGTATTTATGGGGTATTATTTTGCCAGGCCCATTTTGACCCACCTGCCTGGATTTTACCCCCATTATTTCTTCTTTCTGAATACCCAAAGAGTCATTAAAATGGGTCTGATACACCTATTATAGCAGTACTGTTTGTAAAATTATACATTTCATTCTTTCTACATGTACAGATTGAGTATTTATGGGGTATTATTTTGGCAGGCCCATTTTGACCCACCTGCCTGGATTTTACCCCCATTATTTCTTCTTTCTGAATACCCAAAGAGTCACAAAAATAGATCTGATACACCTATAATAGCAGTACTGTGTGTAAAATTATACATTTCATTCTTTCTACATATACAGATTGAGTATTTGAGGAGGGTATTATTTTGGCAGGCCCATTTTGACCCACCTGCCTGGATTATACCCCCCTTATTTTTTCTTTCTGAATACTGAATACCCAAAGAGTCACAAAAATAGGTCTGATACACCTATTATAGCAGTACTGTGTGTAAAATTATACATTTCATTCTTTCTACATGTACAGATTGAGTATTTAGGGGGTATTATTTTGGCAGGCCCATTTTGGCCGACCTGCCTGGATTTTACCCCCCTTATTTCTTCTTTCTGAATACCCAAAGAGTCATTAAAATGGGTCTGATACACCTATAATAGCAGTCCTGTATAAAAAATTATACATTTCATTCTTTCTACATGTACAGATTGAGTATTTATGGGGTATTATTTTGACAGGCCCATTTTGACCCTCCTGCCTGGATTTTACCCCCATTATTTCTTCTTTCTGAATACCCAAAGAGTCACAAAAATGGGTCTGAAACACCTATAATAGCAGTCCTGTATAAAAAATTATACATTTCATTCTTTCTACATGTACAAATTGAGTATTTATGGGGTATTATTTTGACAGGCCCATTTTGACCCTCCTGCCTGGATTTTACCCCCATTATTTCTTCTTTCTGAATACCCAAAGAGTCATTAAAATGGGTCCGATACACCTATTATAGCAGTACTGTGTGTAAAATTATACATTTCATTCTTTCTACATGTACATATTGAGTATTTAGGGGGGTATTATTTTGACAGGCCCATTTTGACCCACCTGCCTGGATTTTATCCCCATTATTTCTTTTTTCTGAATACCCAAAGAGTCACAAAAATAGGTCTGATACACCTATAATAGCAGTACTGTGTGTAAAATTATATATTTCATTCTTTCTACATATACAGATTGAGTATTTAAGGGGGGTATTATTTTGGCAGGCCCATTTTGACCCACCTGCCTGGATTATACCCCCCTTATTTTTTCTTTCTGAATACTGAATACCCAAAGAGTCACAAAAATGGGTCTGATACACCTATTATAGCAGTACTGTGTGTAAAATTATACATTTCATTCTTTCTACATGTACAGATTGAGTATTTAGGGGGTATTATTTTGGCAGGCCCATTTTGGCCCACCTGCCTGGATTATACCCCAATTATTTCTTCTTTCTAAATACCCAAAGAGTCACTAAAATGGGTCTGATACACCTATAACAGCAGTCCTGTATAAAAAATTATACATTTCATTCTTTCTACATGTAGAGATTAAGTATTTAAGGGGGGTATTATTTTGGCAGGCCCATTTTGACCCACCTGCCTGGATTATACCCCCCTTATTTCTTCTTTCTGAATACCCAAAGAGTCACAAAAATGGGTCTAATACACCTATAATAGCAGTCCTGTATAAAAAATTATACATTTCATTCTTTCTACATGTACAGATTGAGTATTTATGGGGTATTATTTTGGCAGGCCCATTTTGACCCACCTGCCTGGATTTTACCCCCATTATTTCTTCTTTCTGAATACCCAAAGAGTCATTAAAATGGGTCTGATACACCTATTATAGCAGTACTGTTTGTAAAATTATACATTTCATTCTTTCTACATGTACATATTGAGTATTTAGGGGGGTATTATTTTGACAGGCCCATTTTGACCCACCTGCCTGGATTTTACCCCCATTATTTCTTCTTTCTGAATACCCAAAGAGTCACAAAAATAGATCTGATACACCTATAATAGCAGTACTGTGTGTAAAATTATACATTTCATTCTTTCTACACATACAGATTGAGTATTTAAGGGGGGTATTATTTTGGCAGGCCCATTTTGACCCACCTGCCTGGACTTTACCCCCATTATTTCTTTTTTCTGAATACCCAAAGAGTCACAAAAATAGGTCTGATACACCTATTATAGCAGTACTATGTGTAAAATTATACATTTCATTCTTTCTACATGTACAGATTGAGTATTTATGGGGTATTATTTTGGCAGGCCCATTTTGACCCACCTGCCTGGATTTTACCCCCATTATTTCTTCTTTCTGAATACCCAAAGAGTCATTAAAATGGGTCTGATACACCTATTATAGCAGTACTGTTTGTAAAATTATACATTTCATTCTTTCTACATGTACATATTGAGTCTTTAGGGGGGTATTATTTTGACAGGCCCATTTTGACCCACCTGCCTGGATTTTACCCCCATTATTTCTTCTTTCTGAATACCCAAAGAGTCACAAAAATGGGTCTGATACACCTATTATAGCAGTACTGTGTGTAAAATTATACATTTCATTCTTTCTACATGTACAGATTGAGTATTTATGGGGTATTATTTTGGCAGGCCCATTTTGGCCCACCTGCCTGGATTATACCCCCATTATTTCTTCTTTCTAAATACCCAAAGAGTCACTAAAATGGGTCTGATACACCTATAACAGCAGTCCTGTATAAAAAATTATACATTTCATTCTTTCTACATGTAGAGATTAAGTGTTTAAGGGGGGTATTATTTTGGCAGGCCCATTTTGACCCACCTGCCTGGATTTTACCCCCATTATTTCTTCTTTCTGAATACCCAAAGAGTCATTAAAATGGGTCTGATACACCTATAATAGCAGTCCTGTATAAAAAATTATACATTTCATTCTTTCTACATGTACAGATTGAGTATTTATGGGGTATTATTTTGGCAGGCCCATTTTGACCCTCCTGCCTGGATTTTACCCTCATTATTTCTTCTTTCTGAATACCCAAAGAGTCATTAAAATGGGTCTGATACACCTATTATAGCAGTACGTTTTGTAAAATTATACATTTCATTCTTTCTACATGTACATATTGAGTATTTAGGGGGGTATTATTTTGACAGGCCCATTTTGATCCACCTGCCTGGATTTTACCCCCATTATTTTTTCTTTCTGAATACCCAAAGAGTCACAAAAATATATCTGATATACCTATAATAGCAGTACTGTGTGTAAAATTATACATTTCATTCTTTCTACATATACAGATTGGGTATTTAAGGGGGGTATTATTTTGGCAGGCCCATTTTGACCCACCTGCCTGGATTATACCCCCCTTATTTTTTCTTTCTGAATACTGAATACCCAAAGAGTCACAAAAATAGGTCTGATACACCTATTATAGCAGTACTGTGTGTAAAATTATACATTTCATTCTTTCTACATGTACAGATTGAGTATTTAGGGGGTATTATTTTGGCAGGCCCATTTTGGCCGACCTGCCTGGATTTTACTGCCCTTATTTCTTCTTTCTGAATACCCAAAGAGTCATTAAAATGGGTCTGGTACACCTATAATAGCAGTCCTGTATAAAAAATTATACATTTCATTCTTTCTACATGTACAGATTGTGTATTTAGGGGGTATTATTTTGGCAGGCCCATTTTGACCCACCTGCCTGGATTTTACCCCCATTATTTCTTCTTTCTGAATACCCAAAGAGTCACAAAAATGGGTCTGAAACACCTATAATAGCAGTCCTGTATAAAAAAATTATACATTTCATTCTTTCTACATGTACAGATTGAGTATTTATGGGGTATTATTTTGACAGGCCCATTTTGACCCTCCTGCCTGGATTTTACCCCCATTATTTCTTCTTTCTGAATACCCAAAGAGTCATTAAAATGGGTCTGATACACCTATTATAGCAGTACTGTGTGTAAAATTATACATTTCATTCTTTCTACATGTACAGATTGAGTATTTAGGGGGTATTATTTTGGCAGGCCCATTTTGGCCCACCTGCCTGGATTATACCCCCATTATTTCTTCTTTCTAAATACCCAAAGAGTCACTAAAATGGGTCTGATACACCTATAACAGCAGTCCTGTATAAAAAATTATACATTTCATTCTTTCTACATGTAGAGATTAAGTATTTAAGGGGGGTATTATTTTGGCAGGCCCATTTTGACCCACCTGCCTGGATTATACCCCCCTTATTTCTTTTTTCTGAATACCCAAAGAGTCACAAAAATGGGTCTAATACACCTATAATAGCAGTCCTGTATAAAAAATTATACTTTTCATTCTTTCTACATGTACAGATTGAGTATTTATGGGGTATTATTTTGGCAGGCCCATTTTGACCCACCTGCCTGGATTTTACCCCCATTATTTCTTCTTTCTGAATACCCAAAGAGTCATTAAAATGGGTCTGATACACCTATTATAGCAGTACTGTTTGTAAAATTATACATTTCATTCTTTCTACATGTACATATTGAGTATTTAGGGGGTTATTATTTTGACAGGCCCATTTTGACCCACCTGCCTGGATTTTACCCCCATTATTTCTTCTTTCTGAATACCCAAAGAGTCACAAAAATAGATCTGATACACCTATAATAGCAGTACTGTGTGTAAAATTATACATTTCATTCTTTCTACACATACAGATTGAGTATTTAAGGGGGGTATTATTTTGGCAGGCCCATTTTGACCCACCTGCCTGGACTTTACCCCCATTATTTCTTTTTTCTGAATACCCAAAGAGTCACAAAAATAGGTCTGATACACCTATTATAGCAGTACTGTGTGTAAAATTATACATTTCATTCTTTCTACATGTACAGATTGAGTATTTATGGGGTATTATTTTGGCAGGCCCATTTTGGCCCACTTGCCTGGATTTTACCCCCATTATTTCTTCTTTCTGAATACCCAAAGAGTCATTAAAATGGGTCTGATACACCTATAATAGCAGTCCTGTATAAAAAATTATACATTTCATTCTTTCTACACATACAGATTGAGTATTTAAGTGGGGTATTATTTTGGCAGGCCCATTTTGACCCACCTGCCTGGACTTTACCCCCATTATTTCATTTTTCTGAATACCCAAAGAGTCACAAAAATAGGTCTGATACAACTATTATAGCAGTACTGTGTGTAAAATTATACATTTCATTCTTTCTACATATACAGATTGAGTATTTGAGGAGGGTATTATTTTGGCAGGCCCATTTTGACCCACCTGCCTGGATTATACCCCCCTTATTTTTTCTTTCTGAATACTGAATACCCAAAGAGTCACAAAAATAGGTCTGATACACCTATTATAGCAGTACTGTGTGTAAAATTATACATTTCATTCTTTCTACATGTACAGATTGAGTATTTAGGGAGTATTATTTTGGCAGGCCCATTTTGGCCGACCTGCCTGGATTTTACCCCCCTTATTTCTTCTTTCTGAATACCCAAAGAGTCATTAAAATGGGTCTGATACACCTATAATAGCAGTCCTGTATAAAAAATTATACATTTCATTCTTTCTACATGTACAGATTGAGTATTTATGGGGTATTATTTTGACAGGCCCATTTTGACCCTCCTGCCTGGATTTTACCCCCATTATTTCTTCTTTCTGAATACCCAAAGAGTCACAAAAATGGGTCTGAAACACCTATAATAGCAGTCCTGTATAAAAAATTATACATTTCATTCTTTCTACATGTACAAATTGAGTATTTATGGGGTATTATTTTGACAGGCCCATTTTGACCCTCCTGCCTGGATTTTACCCCCATTATTTCTTCTTTCTGAATACCCAAAGAGTCATTAAAATGGGTCCGATACACCTATTATAGCAGTACTGTGTGTAAAATTATACATTTCATTCTTTCTACATGTACATATTGAGTATTTAGGGGGGTATTATTTTGACAGGCCCATTTTGACCCACCTGCCTGGATTTTATCCCCATTATTTCTTTTTTCTGAATACCCAAAGAGTCACAAAAATAGGTCTGATACACCTATAATAGCAGTACTGTGTGTAAAATTATATATTTCATTCTTTCTACATATACAGATTGAGTATTTAAGGGGGGTATTATTTTGGCAGGCCCATTTTGACCCACCTGCCTGGATTATACCCCCCTTATTTTTTCTTTCTGAATACTGAATACCCAAAGAGTCACAAAAATGGGTCTGATACACCTATTATAGCAGTACTGTGTGTAAAATTATACATTTCATTCTTTCTACATGTACAGATTGAGTATTTAGGGGGTATTATTTTGGCAGGCCCATTTTGGCCCACCTGCCTGGATTATACCCCCATTATTTCTTCTTTCTAAATACCCAAAGAGTCACTAAAATGGGTCTGATACACCTATAACAGCAGTCCTGTATAAAAAATTATACATTTCATTCTTTCTACATGTAGAGATTAAGTATTTAAGGGGGGTATTATTTTGGCAGGCCCATTTTGACCCACCTGCTTGGATTATACCCCCCTTATTTCTTCTTTCTGAATACCCAAAGAGTCACAAAAATGGGTCTAATACACCTATAATAGCAGTCCTGTATAAAAAATTATACATTTCATTCTTTCTACATGTACAGATTGAGTATTTATGGGGTATTATTTTGGCAGGCCCATTTTGACGCACCTGCCTGGATTTTACCCCCATTATTTCTTCTTTCTGAATACCCAAAGAGTCATTAAAATGGGTCTGATACACCTATTATAGCAGTACTGTTTGTAAAATTATACATTTCATTCTTTCTACATGTACATATTGAGTATTTAGGGGGGTATTATTTTGACAGGCCCATTTTGACCCACCTGCCTGGATTTTACCCCCATTATTTCTTCTTTCTGAATACCCAAAGAGTCACAAAAATAGGTCTGATACACCTATAATAGCAGTACTGTGTGTAAAATTATATATTTCATTCTTTCTACATATACAGATTGAGTATTTAAGGGGGGTATTATTTTGGCAGGCCCATTTTGACCCACCTGCCTGGATTATACCCCCCTTATTTTTTCTTTCTAAATACTGAATACCCAAAGAGTCACAAAAATGGGTCTGATACACCTATTATAGCAGTACTGTGTGTAAAATTATACATTTCATTCTTTTTACATGTACAGATTGAGTATTTAGGGGGTATTATTTTGGCAGGCCCATTTTGGCCCACCTGCCTGGATTATACCCCCATTATTTCTTCTTTCTAAATACCCAAAGAGTCACTAAAATGGGTCTGATACACCTATAACAGCAGTCCTGTATAAAAAATTATACATTTCATTCTTTCTACATGTAGAGATTAAGTATTTAAGGGGGGTATTATTTTGGCAGGCCCATTTTGACCCACCTGCCTGGATTATACCCCCCTTATTTCTTTTTTCTGAATACCCAAAGAGTCACAAAAATGGGTCTAATACACCTATAATAGCAGTCCTGTATAAAAAATTAAACATTTCATTCTTTCTACATGTACAGATTGAGTATTTATGGGGTATTATTTTGGCAGGCCCATTTTGACCCACCTGCCTGGATTTTACCCCCATTATTTCTTCTTTCTGAATACCCAAAGAGTCATTAAAATGGGTCTGATACACCTATTATAGCAGTACTGTTTGTAAAATTATACATTTCATTCTTTCTACATGTACATATTGAGTATTTAGGGGGTTATTATTTTGACAGGCCCATTTTGACCCACCTGCCTGGATTTTACCCCCATTATTTCTTCTTTCTGAATACCCAAAGAGTCACAAAAATAGATCTGATACACCTATAATAGCAGTACTGTGTGTAAAATTATACATTTCATTCTTTCTACACATACAGATTGAGTATTTAAGTGGGGTATTATTTTGGCAGGCCCATTTTGACCCACCTGCCTGGACTTTACCCCCATTATTTCTTTTTTCTGAATACCCAAAGAGTCACAAAAATAGGTCTGATACACCTATAATAGCAGTACTGTGTGTAAAATTATATATTTCATTCATTCTACATATACAGATTGAGTATTTAAGGGGGGTATTATTTTGGCAGGCCCATTTTGACCCACCTGCCTGGATTATACCCCCCTTATTTCTTTTTTCTGAATACCCAAAGAGTCACAAAAATGGGTCTGAAACACCTATAATAGCAGTCCTGTATAAAAAATTATACATTTCATTCTTTCTACATGTACAGATTGAGTATTTATGGGGTATTATTTTGCCAGGCCCATTTTGACCCACCTGCCTGGATTTTACCCCCATTATTTCTTCTTTCTGAATACCCAAAGAGTCATTAAAATGGGTCTGATACACCTATTATAGCAGTACTGTTTGTAAAATTATACATTTCATTCTTTCTACATGTACAGATTGAGTATTTATGGGGTATTATTTTGGCAGGCCCATTTTGACCCACCTGCCTGGATTTTACCCCCATTATTTCTTCTTTCTGAATACCCAAAGAGTCACAAAAATAGATCTGATACACCTATAATAGCAGTACTGTGTGTAAAATTATACATTTCATTCTTTCTACATATACAGATTGAGTATTTGAGGAGGGTATTATTTTGGCAGGCCCATTTTGACCCACCTGCCTGGATTATACCCCCCTTATTTTTTCTTTCTGAATACTGAATACCCAAAGAGTCACAAAAATAGGTCTGATACACCTATTATAGCAGTACTGTGTGTAAAATTATACATTTCATTCTTTCTACATGTACAGATTGAGTATTTAGGGGGTATTATTTTGGCAGGCCCATTTTGGCCGACCTGCCTGGATTTTACCCCCCTTATATCTTCTTTCTGAATACCCAAAGAGTCATTAAAATGGGTCTGATACACCTATAATAGCAGTCCTGTATAAAAAATTATACATTTCATTCTTTCTACATGTACAGATTGAGTATTTATGGGGTATTATTTTGACAGGCCCATTTTGACCCTCCTGCCTGGATTTTACCCCCATTATTTCTTCTTTCTGAATACCCAAAGAGTCACAAAAATGGGTCTGAAACACCTATAATAGCAGTCCTGTATAAAAAATTATACATTTCATTCTTTCTACATGTACAAATTGAGTATTTATGGGGTATTATTTTGACAGGCCCATTTTGACCCTCCTGCCTGGATTTTACCCCCATTATTTCTTCTTTCTGAATACCCAAAGAGTCATTAAAATGGGTCCGATACACCTATTATAGCAGTACTGTGTGTAAAATTATACATTTCATTCTTTCTACATGTACATATTGAGTATTTAGGGGGGTATTATTTTGACAGGCCCATTTTGACCCACCTGCCTGGATTTTATCCCCATTATTTCTTTTTCTGAATACCCAAAGAGTCACAAAAATAGGTCTGATACACCTATAATAGCAGTACTGTGTGTAAAATTATATATTTCATTCTTTCTACATATACAGATTGAGTATTTAAGGGGGGTATTATTTTGGCAGGCCCATTTTGACCCACCTGCCTGGATTATACCCCCCTTATTTTTTCTTTCTGAATACTGAATACCCAAAGAGTCACAAAAATGGGTCTGATACACCTATTATAGCAGTACTGTGTGTAAAATTATACATTTCATTCTTTCTACATGTACAGATTGAGTATTTAGGGGGTATTATTTTGGCAGGCCCATTTTGGCCCACCTGCCTGGATTATACCCCCATTATTTCTTCTTTCTAAATACCCAAAGAGTCACTAAAATGGGTCTGATACACCTATAACAGCAGTCCTGTATAAAAAATTATACATTTCATTCTTTCTACATGTAGAGATTAAGTATTTAAGGGGGGTATTATTTTGGCAGGCCCATTTTGACCCACCTGCCTGGATTATACCCCCCTTATTTCTTTTTTCTGAATACCCAAAGAGTCACAAAAATGGGTCTAATACACCTATAATAGCAGTCCTGTATAAAAAATTAAACATTTCATTCTTTCTACATGTACAGATTGAGTATTTATGGGGTATTATTTTGGCAGGCCCATTTTGACCCACCTGCCTGGATTTTACCCCCATTATTTCTTCTTTCTGAATACCCAAAGAGTCATTAAAATGGGTCTGATACACCTATTATAGCAGTACTGTTTGTAAAATTATACATTTCATTCTTTCTACATGTACATATTGAGTATTTAGGGGGTTATTATTTTGACAGGCCCATTTTGACCCACCTGCCTGGATTTTACCCCCATTATTTCTTCTTTCTGAATACCCAAAGAGTCACAAAAATAGATCTGATACACCTATAATAGCAGTACTGTGTGTAAAATTATACATTTCATTCTTTCTACACATACAGATTGAGTATTTAAGTGGGGTATTATTTTGGCAGGCCCATTTTGACCCACCTGCCTGGACTTTACCCCCATTATTTCTTTTTTCTGAATACCCAAAGAGTCACAAAAATAGGTCTGATACACCTATAATAGCAGTACTGTGTGTAAAATTATATATTTCATTCATTCTACATATACAGATTGAGTATTTAAGGGGGGTATTATTTTGGCAGGCCCATTTTGACCCACCTGCCTGGATTATACCCCCCTTATTTCTTTTTTCTGAATACCCAAAGAGTCACAAAAATGGGTCTGAAACACCTATAATAGCAGTCCTGTATAAAAAATTATACATTTCATTCTTTCTACATGTACAGATTGAGTATTTATGGGGTATTATTTTGCCAGGCCCATTTTGACCCACCTGCCTGGATTTTACCCCCATTATTTCTTCTTTCTGAATACCCAAAGAGTCATTAAAATGGGTCTGATACACCTATTATAGCAGTACTGTTTGTAAAATTATACATTTCATTCTTTCTACATGTACAGATTGAGTATTTATGGGGTATTATTTTGGCAGGCCCATTTTGACCCACCTGCCTGGATTTTACCCCCATTATTTCTTCTTTCTGAATACCCAAAGAGTCACAAAAATAGATCTGATACACCTATAATAGCAGTACTGTGTGTAAAATTATACATTTCATTCTTTCTACATATACAGATTGAGTATTTGAGGAGGGTATTATTTTGGCAGGCCCATTTTGACCCACCTGCCTGGATTATACCCCCCTTATTTTTTCTTTCTGAATACTTGAATACCCAAAGAGTCACAAAAATAGGTCTGATACACCTATTATAGCAGTACTGTGTGTAAAATTATACATTTCATTCTTTCTACATGTACAGATTGAGTATTTAGGGGGTATTATTTTGGCAGGCCCATTTTGGCCGACCTGCCTGGATTTTACCCCCCTTATATCTTCTTTCTGAATACCCAAAGAGTCATTAAAATGGGTCTGATACACCTATAATAGCAGTCCTGTATAAAAAATTATACATTTCATTCTTTCTACATGTACAGATTGAGTATTTATGGGGTATTATTTTGACAGGCCCATTTTGACCCTCCTGCCTGGATTTTACCCCCATTATTTCTTCTTTCTGAATACCCAAAGAGTCACAAAAATGGGTCTGAAACACCTATAATAGCAGTCCTGTATAAAAAATTATACATTTCATTCTTTCTACATGTACAAATTGAGTATTTATGGGGTATTATTTTGACAGGCCCATTTTGACCCTCCTGCCTGGATTTTACCCCCATTATTTCTTCTTTCTGAATACCCAAAGAGTCATTAAAATGGGTCCGATACACCTATTATAGCAGTACTGTGTGTAAAATTATACATTTCATTCTTTCTACATGTACATATTGAGTATTTAGGGGGGTATTATTTTGACAGGCCCATTTTGACCCACCTGCCTGGATTTTATCCCCATTATTTCTTTTTTCTGAATACCCAAAGAGTCACAAAAATAGGTCTGATACACCTATAATAGCAGTACTGTGTGTAAAATTATATATTTCATTCTTTCTACATATACAGATTGAGTATTTAAGGGGGGTATTATTTTGGCAGGCCCATTTTGACCCACCTGCCTGGATTATACCCCCCTTATTTTTTCTTTCTGAATACTGAATACCCAAAGAGTCACAAAAATGGGTCTGATACACCTATTATAGCAGTACTGTGTGTAAAATTATACATTTCATTCTTTCTACATGTACAGATTGAGTATTTAGGGGGTATTATTTTGGCAGGCCCATTTTGGCCCACCTGCCTGGATTATACCCCCATTATTTCTTCTTTCTAAATACCCAAAGAGTCACTAAAATGGGTCTGATACACCTATAACAGCAGTCCTGTATAAAAAATTATACATTTCATTCTTTCTACATGTAGAGATTAAGTATTTAAGGGGGTATTATTTTGGCAGGCCCATTTTGACCCACCTGCCTGGATTATACCCCCCTTTATTTCTTCTTTCTGAATACCCAAAGAGTCACAAAAATGGGTCTAATACACCTATAATAGCAGTCCTGTATAAAAAATTATACATTTCATTCTTTCTACATGTACAGATTGAGTATTTATGGGGTATTATTTTGGCAGGCCCATTTTGACCCACCTGCCTGGATTTTACCCCCATTATTTCTTCTTTCTGAATACCCAAAGAGTCATTAAAATGGTCTGATACACCTATTATAGCAGTACTGTTTGTAAAATTATACATTTCATTCTTTCTACATGTACATATTGAGTATTTAGGGGGGTATTATTTTGACAGGCCCATTTTGACCCACCTGCCTGGATTTTACCCCCATTATTTCTTCTTTCTGAATACCCAAAGAGTCACAAAAATAGATCTGATACACCTATAATAGCAGTACTGTGTGTAAAATTATACATTTCATTCTTTCTACACATACAGATTGAGTATTTAAGGGGGGTATTATTTTGGCAGGCCCATTTTGACCCACCTGCCTGGACTTTACCCCCATTATTTCTTTTTTCTGAATACCCAAAGAGTCACAAAAATAGGTCTGATACACCTATTATAGCAGTACTGTGTGTAAAATTATACATTTCATTCTTTCTACATGTACAGATTGAGTATTTATGGGGTATTATTTTGGCAGGCCCATTTTGACCCACCTGCCTGGATTTTACCCCCATTATTTCTTCTTTCTGAATACCCAAAGAGTCATTAAAATGGGTCTGATACACCTATTATAGCAGTACTGTTTGTAAAATTATACATTTCATTCTTTCTACATGTACATATTGAGTATTTAGGGGGGTATTATTTTGACAGGCCCATTTTGACCCACCTGCCTGGATTTTACCCCCATTATTTCTTCTTTCTGAATACCCAAAGAGTCACAAAAATGGGTCTGATACACCTATTTATAGCAGTACTGTGTGTAAAATTATACATTTCATTCTTTCTACATGTACAGATTGAGTATTTATGGGGTATTATTTTGGCAGGCCCATTTTGGCCCACCTGCCTGGATTATACCCCCATTATTTCTTCTTTCTAAATACCCAAAGAGTCACTAAAATGGGTCTGATACACCTATAACAGCAGTCCTGTATAAAAAATTATACATTTCATTCTTTCTACATGTAGAGATTAAGTATTTAAGGGGGGTATTATTTTGGCAGGCCCATTTTGACCCACCTGCCTGGATTTTACCCCCATTATTTCTTCTTTCTGAATACCCAAAGAGTCATTAAAATGGGTCTGATACACCTATAATAGCAGTCCTGTATAAAAAATTATACATTTCATTCTTTCTACATGTACAGATTGAGTATTTATGGGGTATTATTTTGACAGGCCCATTTTGACCCTCCTGCCTGGATTTTACCCTCATTATTTCTTCTTTCTGAATACCCAAAGAGTCATTAAAATGGGTCTGATACACCTATTATAGCAGTACGTTTTGTAAAATTATACATTTCATTCTTTCTACATGTACATATTGAGTATTTAGGGGGGTATTATTTTGACAGGCCCATTTTGATCCACCTGCCTGGATTTTACCCCCATTATTTTTTCTTTCTGAATACCCAAAGAGTCACAAAAATATATCTGATATACCTATAATAGCAGTACTGTGTGTAAAATTATACATTTCATTCTTTCTACATATACAGATTGGGTATTTAAGGGGGGTATTATTTTGGCAGGCCCATTTTGACCCACCTGCCTGGATTATACCCCCCTTATTTTTTCTTTCTGAATACTGAATACCCAAAGAGTCACAAAAATAGGTCTGATACACCTATTATAGCAGTACTGTGTGTAAAATTATACATTTCATTCTTTCTACATGTACAGATTGAGTATTTAGGGGGTATTATTTTGGCAGGCCCATTTTGGCCGACCTGCCTGGATTTTACCGCCCTTATTTCTTCTTTCTGAATACCCAAAGAGTCATTAAAATGGGTCTGGTACACCTATAATAGCAGTCCTGTATAAAAAATTATACATTTCATTCTTTCTACATGTACAGATTGTGTATTTAGGGGGTATTATTTTGGCAGGCCCATTTTGACCCACCTGCCTGGATTTTACCCCCATTATTTCTTCTTTCTGAATACCCAAAGAGTCACAAAAATGGGTCTGAAACACCTATAATAGCAGTCCTGTATAAAAAAATTATACATTTCATTCTTTCTACATGTACAGATTGAGTATTTATGGGGTATTATTTTGACAGGCCCATTTTGACCCTCCTGCCTGGATTTTACCCCCATTATTTCTTCTTTCTGAATACCCAAAGAGTCATTAAAATGGGTCTGATACACCTATTATAGCAGTACTGTTTGTAAAATTATACATTTCATTCTTTCTACATGTACATATTGAGTATTTAGGGGGGTATTATTTTGACAGGCCCATTTTGACCCACCTGCCTGGATTTTACCCCCATTATTTCTTTTTTCTGAATACCCAAAGTGTCACAAAAATAGGTCTGATACACCTATAATAGCAGTACTGTGTGTAAAATTATATATTTCATTCTTTCTACATATACAGATTGAGTATTTAAGGGGGGTATTATTTTGGCAGGCCCATTTTGACCCACCTGCCTGGATTATACCCCCCTTATTTTTTCTTTCTAAATACTGAATACCCAAAGAGTCACAAAAATGGGTCTGATACACCTATTATAGCAGTACTGTGTGTAAAATTATACATTTCATTCTTTCTACATGTACAGATTGAGTATTTAGGGGGTATTATTTTGGCAGGCCCATTTTGGCCCACCTGCCTGGATTATACCCCCATTATTTCTTCTTTCTAAATACCCAAAGAGTCACTAAAATGGGTCTGATACACCTATAACAGCAGTCCTGTATAAAAAATTATACATTTCATTCTTTCTACATGTAGAGATTAAGTATTTAAGGGGGGTATTATTTTGGCAGGCCCATTTTGACCCACCTGCCTGGATTATACCCCCCTTATTTCTTTTTTCTGAATACCCAAAGAGTCACAAAAATGGGTCTAATACACCTATAATAACAGTCCTGTATAAAAAATTATACATTTCATTCTTTCTACATGTACAGATTGAGTATTTATGGGGTATTATTTTGGCAGGCCCATTTTGACCCACCTGCCTGGATTTTACCCCCATTATTTCTTCTTTCTGAATACCCAAAGAGTCATTAAAATGGGTCTGATACACCTATTATAGCAGTACTGTTTGTAAAATTATACATTTCATTCTTTCTACATGTACATATTGAGTATTTAGGGGGTTATTATTTTGACAGGCCCATTTTGACCCACCTGCCTGGATTTTACCCCCATTATTTCTTCTTTCTGAATACCCAAAGAGTCACAAAAATAGATCTGATACACCTATAATAGCAGTACTGTGTGTAAAATTATACATTTCATTCTTTCTACACATACAGATTGAGTATTTAAGGGGGGTATTATTTTGGCAGGCCCATTTTGACCCACCTGCCTGGACTTTACCCCCATTATTTCTTTTTTCTGAATACCCAAAGAGTCACAAAAATAGGTCTGATACACCTATTATAGCAGTACTGTGTGTAAAATTATACATTTCATTCTTTCTACATGTACAGATTGAGTATTTATGGGGTATTATTTTGGCAGGCCCATTTTGGCCCACTTGCCTGGATTTTACCCCCATTATTTCTTCTTTCTGAATACCCAAAGAGTCATTAAAATGGGTCTGATACACCTATAATAGCAGTCCTGTATAAAAAATTATACATTTCATTCTTTCTACACATACAGATTGAGTATTTAAGTGGGGTATTATTTTGGCAGGCCCATTTTGACCCACCTGCCTGGACTTTACCCCCATTATTTCTTTTTTCTGAATACCCAAAGAGTCACAAAAATAGGTCTGATACACCTATTATAGCAGTACTGTGTGTAAAATTATACATTTCATTCTTTCTACATATACAGATTGAGTATTTGAGGAGGGTATTATTTTGGCAGGCCCATTTTGACCCACCTGCCTGGATTATACCCCCCTTATTTTTTCTTTCTGAATACTGAATACCCAAAGAGTCACAAAAATAGGTCTGATACACCTATTATAGCAGTACTGTGTGTAAAATTATACATTTCATTCTTTCTACATGTACAGATTGAGTATTTAGGGAGTATTATTTTGGCAGGCCCATTTTGGCCGACCTGCCTGGATTTTACCCCCCTTATTTCTTCTTTCTGAATACCCAAAGAGTCACAAAAATGGGTCTGAAACACCTATAATAGCAGTCCTGTATAAAAAATTATACATTTCATTCTTTCTACATGTACAAATTGAGTATTTATGGGGTATTATTTTGACAGGCCCATTTTGACCCTCCTGCCTGGATTTTACCCCCATTATTTCTTCTTTCTGAATACCCAAAGAGTCATTAAAATGGGTCCGATACACCTATTATAGCAGTACTGTGTGTAAAATTATACATTTCATTCTTTCTACATGTACATATTGAGTATTTAGGGGGGTATTATTTTGACAGGCCCATTTTGACCCTCCTGCCTGGATTTTACCCCCATTATTTCTTCTTTCTGAATACCCAAAGAGTCACAAAAATGGGTCTGAAACACCTATAATAGCAGTCCTGTATAAAAAATTATACATTTCATTCTTTCTACATGTACAAATTGAGTATTTATGGGGTATTATTTTGACAGGCCCATTTTGACCCTCCTGCCTGGATTTTACCCCCATTATTTCTTCTTTCTGAATACCCAAAGAGTCATTAAAATGGGTCCGATACACCTATTATAGCAGTACTGTGTGTAAAATTATACATTTCATTCTTTCTACATGTACATATTGAGTATTTAGGGGGGTATTATTTTGACAGGCCCATTTTGACCCACCTGCCTGGATTTTATCCTCATTATTTCTTTTTTCTGAATACCCAAAGAGTCACAAAAATAGGTCTGATACACCTATAATAGCAGTACTGTGTGTAAAATTATATATTTCATTCTTTCTACATATACAGATTGAGTATTTAAGGGGGGTATTATTTTGGCAGGCCCATTTTGACCCACCTGCCTGGATTATACCCCCCTTATTTTTTCTTTCTGAATACTGAATACCCAAAGAGTCACAAAAATGGGTCTGATACACCTATTATAGCAGTACTGTGTGTAAAATTATACATTTCATTCTTTCTACATGTACAGATTGAGTATTTAGGGGGTATTATTTTGGCAGGCCCATTTTGGCCCACCTGCCTGGATTATACCCCCATTATTTCTTCTTTCTAAATACCCAAAGAGTCACTAAAATGGGTCTGATACACCTATAACAGCAGTCCTGTATAAAAAATTATACATTTCATTCTTTCTACATGTAGAGATTAAGTATTTAAGGGGGGTATTATTTTGGCAGGCCCATTTTGACCCACCTGCTTGGATTATACCCCCCTTATTTCTTCTTTCTGAATACCCAAAGAGTCACAAAAATGGGTCTAATACACCTATAATAGCAGTCCTGTATAAAAAATTATACATTTCATTCTTTCTACATGTACAGATTGAGTATTTATGGGGTATTATTTTGGCAGGCCCATTTTGACGCACCTGCCTGGATTTTACCCCCATTATTTCTTCTTTCTGAATACCCAAAGAGTCATTAAAATGGGTCTGATACACCTATTATAGCAGTACTGTTTGTAAAATTATACATTTCATTCTTTCTACATGTACATATTGAGTATTTAGGGGGGTATTATTTTGACAGGCCCATTTTGACCCACCTGCCTGGATTTTACCCCCATTATTTCTTCTTTCTGAATACCCAAAGAGTCACAAAAATAGATCTGATACACCTATAATAGCAGTACTGTGTGTAAAATTATACATTTCATTCTTTCTACACATACAGATTGAGTATTTAAGGGGGGTATTATTTTGGCAGGCCCATTTTGACCCACCTGCCTGGACTTTACCCCCATTATTTCTTTTTTCTGAATACCCAAAGAGTCACAAAAATAGGTCTGATACACCTATTATAGCAGTACTGTGTGTAAAATTATACATTTCATTCTTTCTACATGTACAGATTGAGTATTTATGGGGTATTATTTTGGCAGGCCCATTTTGACCCACCTGCCTGGATTTTACCCCCATTATTTCTTCTTTCTGAATACCCAAAGAGTCATTAAAATGGGTCTGATACACCTATTATAGCAGTACTGTTTGTAAAATTATACATTTCATTCTTTCTACATGTACATATTGAGTATTTAGGGGGGTATTATTTTGACAGGCCCATTTTGACCCACCTGCCTGGATTTTACCCCCATTATTTCTTCTTTCTGAATACCCAAAGAGTCACAAAAATAGATCTGATACACCTATAATAGCAGTACTGTGTGTAAAATTATACATTTCATTCTTTCTACATGTACAGATTGAGTATTTAGGGGGTATTATTTTGGCAGGCCCATTTTGGCCCACCTGCCTGGATTATACCCCCATTATTTCTTCTTTCTAAATACCCAAAGAGTCACTAAAATGGGTCTGATACACCTATAACAGCAGTCCTGTATAAAAAATTATACATTTCATTTTTTCTACATGTAGAGATTAAGTATTTAAGGGGGGTATTATTTTGGCAGGCCCATTTAGACCCACCTGCCTGGATTTTACCCCCATTATTTCTTTTTTCTAAATACCCAAAGAGTCACTAAAATGGGTCTGATACACCTATAATAGCAGTACTGTATAAAAAATTATACATTTCATTCTTTCTACATGTACAGATTAAGTATTTAAGGGGGGTATTATTTTGGCAGGCCCATTTTGACCCACCTGCCTGGATTATACCCCCCTTATTTTTTCTTTCTGAATACTGAATACCCAGAGTCACAAAAATGGGTCTGATACACTTATTATAGCAGTACTGTGTGTAAAATTATACATTTCATTCTTTCTACATGTACAGATTGAGTATTTAGGGGGTATTATTTTGGCAGGCCCATTTTGACCCACCTGCCTGGATTTTACCCCCATTATTTCTTCTTTCTAAATACCCAAAGAGTCACAAAAATGGGTCTGATACACCTATAATAGCAGTCCTGTATAAAAAATTATACATTTCATTCTTTCTACATGTACAGATTGAGTATTTAGGGGGTATTATTTTAGCAGGCTCATTTTGACCCATCTGCCTGGATTTTACCCCCATTATTTCTTCTTTCTGAATAACGAAAGAGTCACAAAAATGGGTCTGATACAGCTATAATAGTAGTACTGTGTGTAAAATTATGCATTTCATTCTTTCTACATGTACCCCCCTTATTTCTTCTGTCTGAACACCCAAAGAGTCACGAAAGTTTAGTGGGTTGGATACACCTACACCAGCAATACTTTTCAATACAACATTGTATTCTATTAAAGTTTAGTTTGATTTATACAGACAGCTCTGTTTTTCAGGAGGTTAATACCTGAGCTTATGTAAGAACAGTATGAACATCCATTTAACACAAATAATAATAAAAAACCTTATAAATATCCACAAATACAGTAATGTCTATGTACAGTAACATCCATGGAATAATGTAAAATACACAAAAAATAAAATAAAAACATAAAACAAAGACCAATAAAAGAACAATGGTATAGAAACATCTTTGTCCTTTATGTCTGGTTAACTTTGACAGGCATGACACAGAAAATCTACTTTTGATGTTCTCTGGACACATGATTGGTGGTACCACCGATTGCAGCAGTCACAGACAATCTGAAATTTAGGAAAAACTTAAGTTTCTGCAAGGCACTACTAGACAGACACTGTAACCTCTGATGGAATTGTGGTAGATGCAATTGAAAAATATATAAAAATACATCAAGTAGTAAACAGTAACTACTTACCCAGTAAGTATCACCACTTTTCTCCCCACAGACATGGCACAGCTGGCTCAGGTCATCTAAAATAACCAATTCAAATGAGATGACACAAATCTAAATTTATAAAAATATAAATTTCTGTAATCAAAGTTGAATATTCATTAGCCATTACTCAAGTCTTCAGTGTCACACTATGCTTCAGAATCATTCGAATATGATGTATTATCAATGTTAGAAACAGTTTGTCAGGGAACACAGACTCAGGAGAATGGTGAGTGAAGTGGATGATGCAGTTTACTGACAAATGGGTTATTGGTAGATGAGAAATATAAATAACAACGACCAGAGTGGATAACAAATGAAAGTCCAAACAGGTTAGTAGCAACACACACCCCTTTTGTCATGACTTCGGTCTGATTGACAGGTTGTTGTTCATAATTTAGTTGCTGCTGTTTGATTTCTTCTTTGCTCCCTTTCTGCCTCTCGTTCCTCCAGATCCCTGATCTTCAGTTCCTGCCCTGGTGCTACCTGAGCCGTGAATCACGGATTCACTATTCTGGCCCCTCTCGGCGTGCTCAACGGGGAACTCTCCACTCTGACATTGCGTAAGCACTGACACTGGGACTTTGTGCGCTGTTCTCGCCACACTTTACCCTCTCTGCCTTGTGGTGTGTCTGGAGGCTCGTTGGACAGTCCCCTCTTCCTGTCTTCATCCTCTTCCCCGGATTACATCTCCCAGCCTACTGCTCCAGTCATGCTTTGTGTTTTTGAGACTTTAAAAATCATTTGAGTTGAAACTGCAACTGAATCCATGTTTTTCCCTGACACCTTTAGTGTATACACTCGTTGCTGATAACAGTAATGTCTCTTATCTTTGCAGGATGGACCCAGACAAAATGGAGGACACAGGAATTCAGAGAAGCAGGAACACAGATGAATGGAGCACAGGAAGACAACACAGGTAAGTAGATGCAGGCAAGTAGCAATTAGCAAATACAGGCATTTCAAGACATAGGCAGGCATGGTGACTGGTGAATGGTGATTGTGACAGAGTTGTGCTGCTTATTTTGGAACCTGAAATACCTTTTTTCAGAATTCATAGAGGAATGTATATTTAGAAAGAACATAATTTATTAAAAATATATATTTTTCTAACAAAATAAGTCTTTACTTTCACTTTTTATAAATTTTTCACATCCATGCTAAATAAAAGAATTAATTTCTTTCATAACAAAAAGAAAGAAAAAAAAAATCTGACCCCAACTTTTGAACAGTACTGTATATTGTATCAAAAGTTTAAATTTTAAATAAATTCAGTTCTTTTTTTATTTTTAAATCAACGAATCCTGAAAAAAGTATCAGAGGTTATTGGTAATAAATTAGCATGTTAGAATGATTTCTGAAGGATCATTTGACGCTGAAGACTGGGGTAATGGCTGATGAAAATTCAGCTTTGCATCACAGAAATAAATTATATTTTATAGTATATTAAAATAGAAAAACAATATTTTCAATTGTAATAATATTTCACAATATTACTGTTTTATTCTGTATTTAATTCTCAATATTTTTGATCAAATAAATGCAGGTGTTGTGCCTAATTATGACTTCTTTCAACAACATTACAAATAGTTATTTTTCCAAACCTTTGACCGGTTCTGTACATTACACATACCGCTGTTTTGAAGAAGAGTGACAGCTATTGCTTTCCTCAATTCTTCCACTCCTGGTGTGTTAAGGAAAACAGTTGGCTCCTCTCTAAGTATAAATTCAGCAAACTGAAAAAGAAGCAATTTTATTATAAAGGAAAATAAAACATAAATTTGACTTTAGCAGACCATGTACACCATAATTAGCAACTTAATTGTGTTTCCCGAGATCATACTTTAGGGCATTGACAGTTTAGGACAATGACAAAATTAGCTATCTAAAATCACTTACTTTTAAAACAAAGACACCACAGGATGTGCCATCTTGTTGTTTTGGGTGAGGCAGCGTATCGCAGGACCACCTTGAAAAATTGCATCCCTTTTGTCGCATAAAAGCCCTTAACAAAAGCAAATCATCTATATTGTGATACCAGACCAAATCATTTTTCTGTAGAAAAACTGTAGAGATCAGTTTCGCACATCAGAAGCACATATTTGTGATGAACAACTTCCAATACCTTGTTACATCCTGGCATTTTTTCAGTTTTGCTGAACTTTCTCCCAGAGGATCAAGGAACAAAGCCTTCCTTTGAGATGGCAGCATAACCTTTAAAGATTTTAAACAGTGATCATGTAGATAATTAAGAGAAAAAAAGACATATGCAAAACACTATTTTGGAAGACAGTTATTTTCATGGTTTAAAAAATAATGTCTAAGAAAGAACGTTACTTAGAGTAGCTTGAACTGCTTGGAGTAATATCATAGTCTACAGATGTTTTCAATTGAGTGTTGGCCAGACATCTCAAAGAGATTCTTTCATGAATTCCCCAAATACGTTAATAGACCCTATAACTATTATAACAGATCCTAATTCATTATAAATATTCCTGTAATACCTGTATAACACATGCAAAGTGAAAATTTTCATTTGTTTACCACAACTGTCTAATGGTGGTGGTCATTCACAATGCCTATGAGAGACTTGTACATTGTGGGATCAACCTGAAATTAATAAAAGAGAACTGAAATGTGTTCTGAATTTCATTTTTCATAATTGGTACATAAATAAACCAATCCAAACCAACCTTTAATTTAGTTTTTTTCCCATTCCAAATGCTGGTCATCTCAAATGAGTCAATTTGGAATGTTTGTTCTTTTGACTGTGCATTGTGATGCCTCACAATAAGACTCATGTATGCATTAATGACCTTAAACATGGAATCAAAACAGTGTGGGATTAGCAGTGGAAGTTAAAATTTGATATCTACAGTTTCAATCGCAGAACATCTTACCTCACTTTCAAGCTCATTATTTGGAGCAGTTTTATTAATGTCTGTAAAAAATATTTTATATGGCCCAATTTTGGACAGCAACACACAGGCATTTTTTCCTGCCCATGCCTCTTGAACAACTGTATTGATAGATGTCATAAGAAAAAAGTACATGTGAGAAAACATGACTTAGTTTTCATTAGTTTACATCTTTACTTTGTTCTGATCCTGACTTACTGCTGACGAGATTGTGCTGTACTGCTGTTGTTGTGGTGGTAGGTGAAGATGTCACAGATGCAGCTGCGGAGTCAGGTGAGGCAGCCACTTTGGAGACGGTAGGTGAAGATGTCACAGATGCAGCTGCAATGACAGGTGAGGCAGCCACTTTGGAGACGGTAGGTGAAGATGTCACAGATGCAGCTGCGGAGTCAGGTGAGGCAGCCACTTTGGAGACGGTAGGTGAAGATGTCACAGATGCAGCTGCGGAGTCAGGTGAGGCAGCCACTTTGGAGACGGTAGGTGAAGATGTCACAGATGCAGCTGCAATGACAGGTGAGGCAGCCACTTTGGAGACGGTAGGTGAAGATGTCACAGATGCAGCTGCGGAGTCAGGTGAGGCAGCCACTTTGGAGACGGTGGGTGAAGATGTCACAGATGCAGCTGCGGAGTCAGGTGAGGCAGCCACTTTGGAGACGGTAGGTGAAGATGTCACAGATGCAGCTGCGGAGTCAGGTGAGGCAGCCACTTTGGAGACGGTAGGTGAAGATGTCACAGATGCAGCTGCGGAGTCAGGTGAGGCAGCCACTTTGGAGACGGTAGGTGAAGATGTCACAGATGCAGCTGCGGAGTCAGGTGAGGCAGCCACTTTGGAGACGGTAGGTGAAGATGTCACAGATGCAGCTGCAATGACAGGTGAGGCAGCCACTTTGGAGACGGTAGGTGAAAATGTCACAGATGCAGCTGCAATGACAGGTGAGGCAGCCACTTTGGAGACGGTAGGTGAAGATGTCACAGATGCAGCTGCAATGACAGGTGAGGCAGCCACTTTGGAGACGGTAGGTGAAGATGTCACAGATGCAGCTGCGGAGTCAGGTGAGGCAGCCACTTTGGAGACGGTAGGTGAAGATGTCACAGATGCAGCTGCGGAGTCAGGTGAGGCAGCCACTTTGGAGACGGTAGGTGAAGATGTCACAGATGCAGCTGCGGAGTCAGGTGAGGCAGCCACTTTGGAGACGGTAGGTGAAGATGTCACAGATGCAGCTGCGGAGTCAGGTGAGGCAGCCACTTTGGAGATGGTAGGTGAAGATGTCACAGATGCAGCTGCGGAGTCAGGTGAGGCAGCCACTTTGGAGACGGTAAGTGAAGATGTCACAGATGCAGCTGCGGAGTCAGGTGAGGCAGCCACTTTGGAGACGGTAGGTGAAGATGTCACAGATGCAGCTGCGGAGTCAGGTGAGGCAGCCACTTTGGAGACGGTAGGTGAAGATGTCACAGATGCAGCTGCGGAGTCAGGTGAGGCAGCCACTTTGGAGACGGTAGGTGAAGATGTCACAGATGCAGCTGCAATGACAGGTGAGTCAGCCACTTTGGAGATGGTAGGTGAAGATGTCACAGATGCAGCTGCGGAGTCAGGTGAGGCAGCCACTTTGGAGACGGTAGGTGAAGATGTCACAGATGCAGCTGCGGAGTCAGGTGAGGCAGCCACTTTGGAAACGGTAGGTGAAGATGTCACAGATGCAGCTGCGGAGTCAGGTGAGGCAGCCACTTTGGAGACGGTAGGTGAAGATGTCACAGATGCAGCTGCGGAGTTAGGTGAGGCAGCCACTTTGGAGACGGTAGGTGAAGATGTCACAGATGCTGCTGCGGAGTCAGGTGAGGCAGCCACTTTGGAGACGGTAGGTGAAGATGTCACAGATGCAGCTGCAATGACAGGTGAGGCAGCCACTTTGGAGACTGTAGGTGAAGATGTCACAGATGCAGCTGCAATGACAGGTGAGGCAGCCACTTTGGAGACGGTAGGTGAAGATGTCACAGATGCAGCTGCGGAGTCAGGCAAGGCAGCCACTTTGGAGACGGTAGGTGAAGATGTCACAGATGCAGCTGCGGAGTCAGGTGAGGCAGCCACTTTGGAGACGGTAGGTGAAGATGTCACAGATGCAACTGCAATGACAGGTGAGGCAGCCACTTTGGAGACGGTAGGTGAAGATATCACAGATGCAGCTGCGGAGTTAGGTGAGGCAGCCACTTTGGAGACGGTAGGTGAAGATGTCACAGATGCAGCTGCGGAGTCAGGTGAGGCAGCCACTTTGGAGACGGTAGGTGAAGATGTCACAGATGCAGCTGCGGAGTCAGGTGAGGCAGCCACTTTGGAGACGGTAGGTGAAGATGTCACAGATGCAGCTGCGGAGTTAGGTGAGGCAGCCACTTTGGAGACGGTAGGTGAAGATGTCACAGATGCAGCTGCGGAGTTAGGTGAGGCAGCCACTTTGGAGACGGTAGGTGAAGATGTCACAGATGCAGCTGCGGAGTCAGGTGAGGCAGCCACTTTGGAGACGGTAGGTGAAGATGTCACAGATGCAGCTGCGGAGTCAGGTGAGGCAGCCACTTTGGAGACGGTAGGTGAAGATGTCACAGATGCAGCTGCAATGACAGGTGAGGCAGCCACTTTGGAGACTGTAGGTGAAGATGTCACAGATGCAGCTGCAATGACAGGTGAGGCAGCCACTTTGGAGACGGTAGGTGAAGATGTCACAGATGCAGCTGCGGAGTCAGGCAAGGCAGCCACTTTGGAGACGGTAGGTGAAGATGTCACAGATGCAGCTGCAGAGTCAGGCGAGGCAGCCACTTTGGAGATGGTAGGTGAAGATGTCACAGATGCAGCTGCGGAGTCAGGTGAGGCAGCCACTTTGGAGACGGTAGGTGAAGATGTCACAGATGCAGCTGCAATGACAGGTGAGGCAGCCACTTTGGAGACGGTAGGTGAAGATATCACAGATGCAGCTGCGGAGTTAGGTGAGGCAGCCACTTTGGAGACGGTAGGTGAAGATGTCACAGATGCAGCTGCGGAGTCAGGTGAGGCAGCCACTTTGGAGACGGTAGGTGAAGATGTCACAGATGCAGCTGCGGAGTCAGGTGAGGCAGCCACTTTGGAGACGGTAGGTGAAGATGTCACAGATGCAGCTGCGGAGTCAGGTGAGGCAGCCACTTTGGAGACGGTAGGTGAAGATGTCACAGATGCAGCTGCGGAGTCAGGTGAGGCAGCCACTTTGGAGACGGTAGGTGAAGATGTCACAGATGCAGCTGCGGAGTCAGGTGAGGCAGCCACTTTGGAGACGGTAGGTGAAGATGTCACAGATGCAGCTGCGGAGTCAGGTGAGGCAGCCACTTTGGAGACGGTAGGTGAAGATGTCACAGATGCAGCTGCGGAGTCAGGTGAGGCAGCCACTTTGGAGACGGTAGGTGAAGATGTCACAGATGCAGCTGCAATGACAGGTGAGGCAGCCACTTTGGAGACGATAGGTGAAGATGTCACAGATGCAGCTGCGGAGTCAGGTGAGGCAGCCACTTTGGAGACGGTAGGTGAAGATGTCACAGATGCAGCTGCGGAGTTAGGTGAGGCAGCCACTTTGGAGACGGTAGGTGAAGATGTCACAGATGCAGCTGCGGAGTTAGGTGAGGCAGCCACTTTGGAGACGGTAGGTGAAGATGTCACAGATGCAGCTGCAGAGTTAGGCGAGGCAGCCACTTTGGAGACGGTAGGTGAAGATGTCACAGATGCAGCTGCAATGACAGGTGAGGCAGCCACTTTGGAGACGGTAGGTGAAAATGTCACAGATGCAGCTGCAATGACAGGTGAGGCAGCCACTTTGGAGACGGTAGGTGAAGATGTCACAGATGCAGCTGCAATGACAGGTGAGGCAGCCACTTTGGAGACGGTAGGTGAAGATGTCACAGATGCAGCTGCGGAGTCAGGTGAGGCAGCCACTTTGGAGACGGTAGGTGAAGATGTCACAGATGCAGCTGCGGAGTCAGGTGAGGCAGCCACTTTGGAGACGGTAGGTGAAGATGTCACAGATGCAGCTGCGGAGTCAGGTGAGGCAGCCACTTTGGAGACGGTAGGTGAAGATGTCACAGATGCAGCTGCGGAGTCAGGTGAGGCAGCCACTTTGGAGACGGTAGGTGAAGATGTCACAGATGCAGCTGCGGAGTCAGGTGAGGCAGCCACTTTGGAGACGGTAGGTGAAGATGTCACAGATGCAGCTACAATGACAGGTGAGGCAGCCACTTTGGAGACGATAGGTGAAGATGTCACAGATGCAGCTGCGGAGTCAGGTAAGGCAGCCACTTTGGAGACGGTAGGTGAAGATGTCACAGATGCAGCTGCAATGACAGGTGAGGCAGCCACTTTGGAGACGGTAGGTGAAGATGTCACAGATGCAGCTGCAATGACAGGTGAGGCAGCCACTTTGGAGACGGTAGGTGAAGATGTCACAGATGCAGCTGCGGAGTCAGGTGAGGCAGCCACTTTGGAGACGGTAGGTGAAGATGTCACAGATGCAGCTGCGGAGTCAGGTGAGGCAGCCACTTTGGAGACGGTAGGTGAAGATGTCACAGATGCAGCTGCGGAGTTAGGTGAGGCAGCCACTTTGGAGACGGTAGGTGAAGATGTCACAGATGCAGCTGCAGAGTTAGGTGAGGCAGCCACTTTGGAGACGGTAGGTGAAAATGTCACAGATGCAGCTGCGGAGTCAGGTGAGGCAGCCACTTTGGAGATGGTAGGTGAAGATGTCACAGATGCAGTTGCGGAGTCAGGTGAGGCAGCCACTTTGGAGACGGTAGGTGAAGATGTCACAGATGCAGCTGCGGAGTCAGGTGAGGCAGCCACTTTGGAGACGGTAGGTGAAGATGTCACAGATGCAGCTGCGGAGTCAGGTGAGGCAGCCACTTTGGAGACGGTAGGTGAAGATGTCACAGATGCAGCTGCAATGACAGGTGAGTCAGCCACTTTGGAGACGGTAGGTGAAGATGTCACAGATGCAGCTGCGGAGTCAGGTGAGGCAGCCACTTTGGAGACGGTAGGTGAAGATGTCACAGATGCAGCTGCGGAGTCAGGTGAGGCAGCCACTTTGGAAACGGTAGGTGAAGATGTCACAGATGCAGCTGCGGAGTCAGGTGAGGCAGCCACTTTGGAGACGGTAGGTGAAGATGTCACAGATGCAGCTGCGGAGTTAGGTGAGGCAGCCACTTTGGAGACGGTAGGTGAAGATGTCACAGATGCTGCTGCGGAGTCAGGTGAGGCATCCACTTTGGAGACGGTAGGTGAAGATGTCACAGATGCAGCTGCAATGACAGGTGAGGCAGCCACTTTGGAGACTGTAGGTGAAGATGTCACAGATGCAGCTGCAATGACAGGTGAGGCAGCCACTTTGGAGACGGTAGGTGAAGATGTCACAGATGCAGCTGCGGAGTCAGGCAAGGCAGCCACTTTGGAGACGGTAGGTGAAGATGTCACAGATGCAGCTGCAGAGTCAGGTGAGGCAGCCACTTTGGAGACGGTAGGTGAAGATGTCACAGATGCAGCTGCGGAGTCAGGTGAGGCAGCCAATTTGGAGACGGTAGGTGAAGATGTCACAGATGCAGCTGCAATGACAGGTGAGGCAGCCACTTTGGAGACGGTAGGTGAAGATATCACAGATGCAGCTGCGGAGTTAGGTGAGGCAGCCACTTTGGAGACGGTAGGTGAAGATGTCACAGATGCAGCTGCGGAGTCAGGTGAGGCAGCCACTTTGGAGACGGTAGGTGAAGATGTCACAGATGCAGCTGCGGAGTCAGGTGAGGCAGCCACTTTGGAGACGGTAGGTGAAGATGTCACAGATGCAGCTGCGGAGTCAGGTGAGGCAGCCACTTTGGAGACGGTAGGTGAAGATGTCACAGATGCAGCTGCGGAGTTAGGTGAGGCAGCCACTTTGGAGACGGTAGGTGAAGATGTCACAGATGCAGCTGCGGAGTCAGGTGAGGCAGCCACTTTGGAGACGGTAGGTGAAGATGTCACAGATGCAGCTGCGGAGTCAGGTGAGGCAGCCACTTTGGAGACGGTAGGTGAAGATGTCACAGATGCAGCTGCAATGACAGGTGAGGCAGCCACTTTGGAGACGGTAGGTGAAGATGTCACAGATGCAGCTGCAATGACAGGTGAGGCAGCCACTTTGGAGACTGTAGGTGAAGATGTCACAGATGCAGCTGCAATGACAGGTGAGGCAGCCACTTTGGAGACGGTAGGTGAAGATGTCACAGATGCAGCTGCGGAGTCAGGTAAGGCAGCCACTTTGGAGACGGTAGGTGAAGATGTCACAGATGCAGCTGCGGAGTCAGGTGAGGCAGCCACTTTGGAGATGGTAGGTGAAGATGTCACAGATGCAGCTGCGGAGTCAGGTGAGGCAGCCACTTTGGAGACGGTAGGTGAAGATGTCACAGATGCAGCTGCAATGACAGGTGAGGCAGCCACTTTGGAGACGGTAGGTGAAGATGTCACAGATGCAGCTGCGGAGTCAGGTGAGGCAGCCACTTTGGAGACGGTAGGTGAAGATGTCACAGATGCAGCTGCGGAGTCAGGTGAGGCAGCCACTTTGGAGACGGTAGGTGAAGATGTCACAGATGCAGCTGCGGAGTTAGGTGAGGCAGCCACTTTGGAGACGGTAGGTGAAGATGTCACAGATGCAGCTGCAGAGTTAGGTGAGGCAGCCACTTTGGAGACGGTAGGTGAAAATGTCACAGATGCAGCTGCAATGACAGGTGAGGCAGCCACTTTGGAGACGGTAGGTGAAGATGTCACAGATGCAGCTGCAATGACAGGTGAGGCAGCCACTTTGGAGACGGTAGGTGAAGATGTCACAGATGCAGCTGCGGAGTCAGGTGAGGCAGCCACTTTGGAGACGGTAGGTGAAGATGTCACAGATGCAGCTGCGGAGTCAGGTGAGGCAGCCACTTTGGAGACGGTAGGTGAAGATGTCACAGATGCAGCTGCGGAGTCAGGTGAGGCAGCCACTTTGGAGACAGTAGGTGAAGATGTCACAGATGCAGCTGCGGAGTCAGGTGAGGCAGCCACTTTGGAGACGGTAGGTGAAGATGTCACAGATGCAGCTGCGGAGTCAGGTGAGGCAGCCACTTTGGAGACGGTAGGTGAAGATGTCACAGATGCAGCTACAATGACAGGTGAGGCAGCCACTTTGGAGACGATAGGTGAAGATGTCACAGATGCAGCTGCGGAGTCAGGTAAGGCAGCCACTTTGGAGACGGTAGGTGAAGATGTCACAGATGCAGCTGCAATGACAGGTGAGGCAGCCACTTTGGAGACGGTAGGTGAAGATGTCACAGATGCAGCTGCAATGACAGGTGAGGCAGCCACTTTGGAGACGGTAGGTGAAGATGTCACAGATGCAGCTGCGGAGTCAGGTGAGGCAGCCACTTTGGAGACGGTAGGTGAAGATGTCACAGATGCAGCTGCGGAGTCAGGTGAGGCAGCCACTTTGGAGACGGTAGGTGAAGATGTCACAGATGCAGCTGCGGAGTCAGGTGAGGCAGCCAATTTGGAGACGGTAGGTGAAGATGTCACAGATGCAGCTGCAATGACAGGTGAGGCAGCCACTTTGGAGACGGTAGGTGAAGATATCACAGATGCAGCTGCGGAGTTAGGTGAGGCAGCCACTTTGGAGACGGTAGGTGAAGATGTCACAGATGCAGCTGCGGAGTCAGGTGAGGCAGCCACTTTGGAGACGGTAGGTGAAGATGTCACAGATGCAGCTGCGGAGTCAGGTGAGGCAGCCACTTTGGAGACGGTAGGTGAAGATGTCACAGATGCAGCTGCGGAGTCAGGTGAGGCAGCCACTTTGGAGACGGTAGGTGAAGATGTCACAGATGCAGCTGCGGAGTTAGGTGAGGCAGCCACTTTGGAGACGGTAGGTGAAGATGTCACAGATGCAGCTGCGGAGTCAGGTGAGGCAGCCACTTTGGAGACGGTAGGTGAAGATGTCACAGATGCAGCTGCGGAGTCAGGTGAGGCAGCCACTTTGGAGACGGTAGGTGAAGATGTCACAGATGCAGCTGCAATGACAGGTGAGGCAGCCACTTTGGAGACGGTAGGTGAAGATGTCACAGATGCAGCTGCAATGACAGGTGAGGCAGCCACTTTGGCGACTGTAGGTGAAGATGTCACAGATGCAGCTGCAATGACAGGTGAGGCAGCCACTTTGGAGACGGTAGGTGAAGATGTCACAGATGCAGCTGCGGAGTCAGGTAAGGCAGCCACTTTGGAGACGGTAGGTGAAGATGTCACAGATGCAGCTGCGGAGTCAGGTGAGGCAGCCACTTTGGAGATGGTAGATGAAGATGTCACAGATGCAGCTGCGGAGTCAGGTGAGGCAGCCACTTTGGAGACGGTAGGTGAAGATGTCACAGATGCAGCTGCAATGACAGGTGAGGCAGCCACTTTGGAGACGGTAGGTGAAGATGTCACAGATGCAGCTGCGGAGTCAGGTGAGGCAGCCACTTTGGAGACGGTAGGTGAAGATGTCACAGATGCAGCTGCGGAGTCAGGTGAGGCAGCCACTTTGGAGACGGTAGGTGAAGATGTCACAGATGCAGCTGCGGAGTTAGGTGAGGCAGCCACTTTGGAGACGGTAGGTGAAGATGTCACAGATGCAGCTGCAGAGTTAGGTGAGGCAGCCACTTTGGAGACGGTAGGTGAAAATGTCACAGATGCAGCTGCAATGACAGGTGAGGCAGCCACTTTGGAGACGGTAGGTGAAGATGTCACAGATGCAGCTGCAATGACAGGTGAGGCAGCCACTTTGGAGACGGTAGGTGAAGATGTCACAGATGCAGCTGCGGAGTCAGGTGAGGCAGCCACTTTGGAGACGGTAGGTGAAGATGTCACAGATGCAGCTGCGGAGTCAGGTGAGGCAGCCACTTTGGAGACGGTAGGTGAAGATGTCACAGATGCAGCTGCGGAGTCAGGTGAGGCAGCCACTTTGGAGACAGTAGGTGAAGATGTCACAGATGCAGCTGCGGAGTCAGGTGAGGCAGCCACTTTGGAGATGGTAGGTGAAGATGTCACAGATGCAGCTGCGGAGTCAGGTAAGGCAGCCACTTTGGAGACGGTAGGTGAAGATGTCACAGATGCAGCTGCGGAGTCAGGTGAGGCAGCCACTTTGGAGACGGTAGGTGAAGATGTCACAGATGCAGCTGCGGAGTCAGGTGAGGCAGCCACTTTGGAGACGGTAGGTGAAGATGTCACAGATGCAGCTGCGGAGTCAGGTGAGGCAGCCACTTTGGAGACGGTAGGTGAAGATGTCACAGATGCAGCTGCAATGACAGGTGAGTCAGCCACTTTGGAGATGGTAGGTGAAGATGTCACAGATGCAGCTGCGGAGTCAGGTGAGGCAGCCACTTTGGAGACGGTAGGTGAAGATGTCACAGATGCAGCTGCGGAGTCAGGTGAGGCAGCCACTTTGGAAACGGTAGGTGAAGATGTCACAGATGCAGCTGCGGAGTCAGGTGAGGCAGCCACTTTGGAGACGGTAGGTGAAGATGTCACAGATGCAGCTGCGGAGTTAGGTGAGGCAGCCACTTTGGAGACGGTAGGTGAAGATGTCACAGATGCTGCTGCGGAGTCAGGTGAGGCAGCCACTTTGGAGACGGTAGGTGAAGATGTCACAGATGCAGCTGCAATGACAGGTGAGGCAGCCACTTTGGAGATTGTAGGTGAAGATGTCACAGATGCAGCTCCAATGACAGGTGAGGCAGCCACTTTGGAGACGGTAGGTGAAGATGTCACAGATGCAGCTGCGGAGTCAGGCAAGGCAGCCACTTTGGAGACGGTAGGTGAAGATGTCACAGATGCAGCTGCAGAGTCAGGTGAGGCAGCCACTTTGGAGACGGTAGGTGAAGATGTCACAGATGCAGCTGCGGAGTCAGGTGAGGCAGCCACTTTGGAGACGGTAGGTGAAGATGTCACAGATGCAGCTGCAATGACAGGTGAGGCAGCCACTTTGGAGACGGTAGGTGAAGATATCACAGATGCAGCTGCGGAGTTAGGTGAGGCAGCCACTTTGGAGACGGTAGGTGAAGATGTCACAGATGCAGCTGCGGAGTCAGGTGAGGCAGCCACTTTGGAGACGGTAGGTGAAGATGTCACAGATGCAGCTGCGGAGTCAGGTGAGGCAGCCACTTTGGAGACGGTAGGTGAAGATGTCACAGATGCAGCTGCGGAGTCAGGTGAGGCAGCCACTTTGGAGACGGTAGGTGAAGATGTCACAGATGCAGCTGCGGAGTTAGGTGAGGCAGCCACTTTGGAGACGGTAGGTGAAGATGTCACAGATGCAGCTGCGGAGTCAGGTGAGGCAGCCACTTTGGAGACGGTAGGTGAAGATGTCACAGATGCAGCTGCGGAGTCAGGTGAGGCAGCCACTTTGGAGACGGTAGGTGAAGATGTCACAGATGCAGCTGCAATGACAGGTGAGGCAGCCACTTTGGAGACGGTAGGTGAAGATGTCACAGATGCAGCTGCGATGACAGGTGAGGCAGCCACTTTGGAGACTGTAGGTGAAGATGTCACAGATGCAGCTGCGGAGTCAGGTAAGGCAGCCACTTTGGAGACGGTAGGTGAAGATGTCACAGATGCAGCTGTGGAGTCAGGTGAGGCAGCCACTTTGGAGACGGTAGGTGAAGATGTCACAGATGCAGCTGCGGAGTCAGGTGAGGCAGCCACTTTGGAGACGGTAGGTGAAGATGTCACAGATGCAGCTGCGGAGTCAGGTGAGGCAGCCACTTTGGAGACGGTAGGTGAAGATGTCACAGATGCAGCTGCGGAGTCAGGTGAGGCAGCCACTTTGGAGACGGTAGGTGAAGATGTCACAGATGCAGCTGCGGAGTCAGGTGAGGCAGCCACTTTGGAGACGGTAGGTGAAGATGTCACAGATGCAGCTGCGGAGTTAGGTGAGGCAGCCACTTTGGAGACGGTAGGTGAAGATGTCACAGATGCAGCTGCGGAGTCAGGTGAGGCAGCCACTTTGGAGACGGTAGGTGAAGATGTCACAGATGCAGCTGCGGAGTCAGGTGAGGCAGCCACTTTGGAGACGGTAGGTGAAGATGTCACAGATGCAGCTGCAATGACAGGTGAGGCAGCCACTTTGGAGACGGTAGGTGAAGATGTCACAGATGCAGCTGCAATGACAGGTGAGGCAGCCACTTTGGCGACTGTAGGTGAAGATGTCACAGATGCAGCTGCAATGACAGGTGAGGCAGCCACTTTGGAGACGGTAGGTGAAGATGTCACAGATGCAGCTGCGGAGTCAGGTAAGGCAGCCACTTTGGAGACGGTAGGTGAAGATGTCACAGATGCAGCTGCGGAGTCAGGTGAGGCAGCCACTTTGGAGATGGTAGATGAAGATGTCACAGATGCAGCTGCGGAGTCAGGTGAGGCAGCCACTTTGGAGACGGTAGGTGAAGATGTCACAGATGCAGCTGCAATGACAGGTGAGGCAGCCACTTTGGAGACGGTAGGTGAAGATGTCACAGATGCAGCTGCGGAGTCAGGTGAGGCAGCCACTTTGGAGACGGTAGGTGAAGATGTCACAGATGCAGCTGCGGAGTCAGGTGAGGCAGCCACTTTGGAGACGGTAGGTGAAGATGTCACAGATGCAGCTGCGGAGTTAGGTGAGGCAGCCACTTTGGAGACGGTAGGTGAAGATGTCACAGATGCAGCTGCAGAGTTAGGTGAGGCAGCCACTTTGGAGACGGTAGGTGAAAATGTCACAGATGCAGCTGCAATGACAGGTGAGGCAGCCACTTTGGAGACGGTAGGTGAAGATGTCACAGATGCAGCTGCAATGACAGGTGAGGCAGCCACTTTGGAGACGGTAGGTGAAGATGTCACAGATGCAGCTGCGGAGTCAGGTGAGGCAGCCACTTTGGAGACGGTAGGTGAAGATGTCACAGATGCAGCTGCGGAGTCAGGTGAGGCAGCCACTTTGGAGACGGTAGGTGAAGATGTCACAGATGCAGCTGCGGAGTCAGGTGAGGCAGCCACTTTGGAGACAGTAGGTGAAGATGTCACAGATGCAGCTGCGGAGTCAGGTGAGGCAGCCACTTTGGAGATGGTAGGTGAAGATGTCACAGATGCAGCTGCGGAGTCAGGTAAGGCAGCCACTTTGGAGACGGTAGGTGAAGATGTCACAGATGCAGCTGCGGAGTCAGGTGAGGCAGCCACTTTGGAGACGGTAGGTGAAGATGTCACAGATGCAGCTGCGGAGTCAGGTGAGGCAGCCACTTTGGAGACGGTAGGTGAAGATGTCACAGATGCAGCTGCGGAGTCAGGTGAGGCAGCCACTTTGGAGACGGTAGGTGAAGATGTCACAGATGCAGCTGCAATGACAGGTGAGTCAGCCACTTTGGAGATGGTAGGTGAAGATGTCACAGATGCAGCTGCGGAGTCAGGTGAGGCAGCCACTTTGGAGACGGTAGGTGAAGATGTCACAGATGCAGCTGCGGAGTCAGGTGAGGCAGCCACTTTGGAAACGGTAGGTGAAGATGTCACAGATGCAGCTGCGGAGTCAGGTGAGGCAGCCACTTTGGAGACGGTAGGTGAAGATGTCACAGATGCAGCTGCGGAGTTAGGTGAGGCAGCCACTTTGGAGACGGTAGGTGAAGATGTCACAGATGCTGCTGCGGAGTCAGGTGAGGCAGCCACTTTGGAGACGGTAGGTGAAGATGTCACAGATGCAGCTGCAATGACAGGTGAGGCAGCCACTTTGGAGATTGTAGGTGAAGATGTCACAGATGCAGCTCCAATGACAGGTGAGGCAGCCACTTTGGAGACGGTAGGTGAAGATGTCACAGATGCAGCTGCGGAGTCAGGCAAGGCAGCCACTTTGGAGACGGTAGGTGAAGATGTCACAGATGCAGCTGCAGAGTCAGGTGAGGCAGCCACTTTGGAGACGGTAGGTGAAGATGTCACAGATGCAGCTGCGGAGTCAGGTGAGGCAGCCACTTTGGAGACGGTAGGTGAAGATGTCACAGATGCAGCTGCAATGACAGGTGAGGCAGCCACTTTGGAGACGGTAGGTGAAGATATCACAGATGCAGCTGCGGAGTTAGGTGAGGCAGCCACTTTGGAGACGGTAGGTGAAGATGTCACAGATGCAGCTGCGGAGTCAGGTGAGGCAGCCACTTTGGAGACGGTAGGTGAAGATGTCACAGATGCAGCTGCGGAGTCAGGTGAGGCAGCCACTTTGGAGACGGTAGGTGAAGATGTCACAGATGCAGCTGCGGAGTCAGGTGAGGCAGCCACTTTGGAGACGGTAGGTGAAGATGTCACAGATGCAGCTGCGGAGTTAGGTGAGGCAGCCACTTTGGAGACGGTAGGTGAAGATGTCACAGATGCAGCTGCGGAGTCAGGTGAGGCAGCCACTTTGGAGATGGTAGGTGAAGATGTCACAGATGCAGCTGCGGAGTCAGGTGAGGCAGCCACTTTGGAGACGGTAGGTGAAGATGTCACAGATGCAGCTGCAATGACAGGTGAGGCAGCCACTTTGGAGACGGTAGGTGAAGATGTCACAGATGCAGCTGCGATGACAGGTGAGGCAGCCACTTTGGAGACTGTAGGTGAAGATGTCACAGATGCAGCTGCGGAGTCAGGTAAGGCAGCCACTTTGGAGACGGTAGGTGAAGATGTCACAGATGCAGCTGTGGAGTCAGGTGAGGCAGCCACTTTGGAGATGGTAGGTGAAGATGTCACAGATGCAGCTGCGGAGTCAGGTGAGGCAGCCACTTTGGAGACGGTAGGTGAAGATGTCACAGAAGCAGCTGCAATGACAGGTGAGGCAGCCACTTTGGAGACGGTAGGTGAAGATGTCACAGATGCAGCTGCGGAGTCAGGTGAGGCAGCCACTTTGGAGATGGTAGGTGAAGATGTCACAGATGCAGCTGCGGAGTCAGGTGAGGCAGCCACTTTGGAGACGGTGGGTGAAGATGTCACAGATGCAGCTGCGGAGTCAGGTGAGGCAGCCACTTTGGAGACGGTAGGTGAAGCTGTCACAGATGCAGCTGCGGAGTCAGGTGAGGCAGCCACTTTGGAGACGGTAGGTGAAGATGTCACAGATGCAGCTGCGGAGTCAGGTGAGGCAGCCACTTTGGAGACGGTAGGTGAAGATGTCACAGATGCAGCTGCAATGACAGGTGAGTCAGCCACTTTGGAGATGGTAGGTGAAGATGTCACAGATGCAGCTGCGGAGTCAGGTGAGGCAGCCACTTTGGAGACGGTAGGTGAAGATGTCACAGATGCAGCTGCGGAGTCAGGTGAGGCAGCCACTTTGGAAACGGTAGGTGAAGATGTCACAGATGCAGCTGCGGAGTCAGGTGAGGCAGCCACTTTGGAGACGGTAGGTGAAGATGTCACAGATGCAGCTGCGGAGTTAGGTGAGGCAGCCACTTTGGAGACGGTAGGTGAAGATGTCACAGATGCTGCTGCGGAGTCAGGTGAGGCAGCCACTTTGGAGACGGTAGGTGAAGATGTCACAGATGCAGCTGCAATGACAGGTGAGGCAGCCACTTTGGAGACTGTAGGTGAAGATGTCACAGATGCAGCTGCAATGACAGGTGAGGCAGCCACTTTGGAGACGGTAGGTGAAGATGTCACAGATGCAGCTGCGGAGTCAGGCAAGGCAGCCACTTTGGAGACGGTAGGTGAAGATGTCACAGATGCAGCTGCAGAGTCAGGTGAGGCAGCCACTTTGGAGACGGTAGGTGAAGATGTCACAGATGCAGCTACGGAGTCAGGTGAGGCAGCCACTTTGGAGACGGTAGTTGAAGATGTCACAGATGCAGCTGCAATGACAGGTGAGGCAGCCACTTTGGAGACGGTAGGTGAAGATATCACAGATGCAGCTGCGGAGTTAGGTGAGGCAGCCACTTTGGAGACGGTAGGTGAAGATGTCACAGATGCAGCTGCGGAGTCAGGTGAGGCAGCCACTTTGGAGACGGTAGGTGAAGATGTCACAGATGCAGCTGCGGAGTCAGGTGAGAAAGCAACTTTGGAGACGGTAGGTGAAGATGTCACAGATGCAGCTGCGGAGTCAGGTGAGGCAGCCACTTTGGAGACGGTAGGTGAAGATGTCACAGATGCAGCTGCGGAGTTAGGTGAGGCAGCCACTTTGGAGACGGTAGGTGAAGATGTCACAGATGCAGCTGCGGAGTCAGGTGAGGCAGCCACTTTGGAGACGGTAGGTGAAGATGTCACAGATGCAGCTGCGGAGTCAGGTGAGGCAGCCACTTTGGAGACGGTAGGTGAAGATGTCACAGATGCAGCTGCAATGACAGGTGAGGCAGCCACTTTGGAGACTGTAGGTGAAGATGTCACAGATGCAGCTGCGATGACAGGTGAGGCAGCCACTTTGGAGACGGTAGGTGAAGATGTCACAGATGCAGCTGCGGAGTCAGGTAAGGCAGCCACTTTGGAGACGGTAGGTGAAGATGTCACAGATGCAGCTGCGGAGTCAGGTGAGGCAGCCACTTTGGAGATGGTAGGTGAAGATGTCACAGATGCAGCTGCGGAGTCAGGTGAGGCAGCCACTTTGGAGACGGTAGGTGAAGATGTCACAGAAGCAGCTGCAATGACAGGTGAGGCAGCCACTTTGGAGACGGTAGGTGAAGATGTCACAGATGCAGCTGCGGAGTCAGGTGAGGCAGCCACTTTGGAGATGGTAGGTGAAGATGTCACAGATGCAGCTGCGGAGTCAGGTGAGGCAGCCACTTTGGAGACGGTAGGTGAAGATGTCACAGATGCAGCTGCGGAGTCAGGTGAGGCAGCCACTTTGGAGACGGTAGGTGAAGCTGTCACAGATGCAGCTGCGGAGTCAAGTGAGGCAGCCACTTTGGAGACGGTAGGTGAAGATGTCACAGATGCAGCTGCGGAGTCAGGTGAGGCAGCCACTTTGGAGACGGTAGGTGAAGATGTCACAGATGCAGCTGCAATGACAGGTGAGTCAGCCACTTTGGAGATGGTAGGTGAAGATGTCACAGATGCAGCTGCGGAGTCAGGTGAGGCAGCCACTTTGGAGACGGTAGGTGAAGATGTCACAGATGCAGCTGCGGAGTCAGGTGAGGCAGCCACTTTGGAAACGGTAGATGAAGATGTCACAGATGCAGCTGCGGAGTCAGGTGAGGCAGCCACTTTGGAGACGGTAGGTGAAGATGTCACAGATGCAGCTGCGGAGTTAGGTGAGGCAGCCACTTTGGAGACGGTAGGTGAAGATGTCACAGATGCTGCTGCGGAGTCAGGTGAGGCAGCCACTTTGGAGACGGTAGGTGAAGATGTCACAGATGCAGCTGCAATGACAGGTGAGGCAGCCACTTTGGAGACGGTAGGTGAAGATGTCACAGATGCAGCTGCAATGACAGGTGAGGCAGCCACTTTGGAGACGGTAGGTGAAGATGTCACAGATGCAGCTGCGGAGTCAGGCAAGGCAGCCACTTTGGAGACGGTAGGTGAAGATGTCACAGATGCAGCTGCAGAGTCAGGTGAGGCAGCCACTTTGGAGACGGTAGGTGAAGATGTCACAGATGCAGCTGCGGAGTCAGGTGAGGCAGCCACTTTGGAGACGGTAGTTGAAGATGTCACAGATGCAGCTGCAATGACAGGTGAGGCAGCCACTTTGGAGACGGTAGGTGAAGATATCACAGATGCAGCTGCGGAGTTAGGTGAGGCAGCCACTTTGGAGACGGTAGGTGAAGATGTCACAGATGCAGCTGCGGAGTCAGGTGAGGCAGCCACTTTGGAGACGGTAGGTGAAGATGTCACAGATGCAGCTGCGGAGTCAGGTGAGGCAGCAACTTTGGAGACGGTAGGTGAAGATGTCACAGATGCAGCTGCGGAGTCAGGTGAGGCAGCCACTTTGGAGACGGTAGGTGAAGATGTCACAGATGCAGCTGCGGAGTTAGGTGAGGCAGCCACTTTGGAGACGGTAGGTGAAGATGTCACAGATGCAGCTGCGGAGTCAGGTGAGGCAGCCACTTTGGAGACGGTAGGTGAAGATGTCACAGATGCAGCTGCGGAGTCAGGTGAGGCAGCCACTTTGGAGACGGTAGGTGAAGATGTTACAGATGCAGCTGCAATGACAAGTGAGGCAGCCACTTTGGAGACGGTAGGTGAAGATGTCACAGATGCAGCTGCAATGACAGGTGAGGCAGCCACTTTGGAGACTGTAGGTGAAGATGTCACAGATGCAGCTGCAATGACAGGTGAGGCAGCCACTTTGGAGACGGTAGGTGAAGATGTCACAGATGCAGCTGCGGAGTCAGGTAAGGCAGCCACTTTGGAGACGGTAGGTGAAGATTTCACAGATGCAGCTGCGGAGTCAGGTGAGGCAGCCACTTTGGAGATGGTAGGTGAAGATGTCACAGATGCAGCTGCGGAGTCAGGTGAGGCAGCCACTTTGGAGACGGTAGGTGAAGATGTCACAGATGCAGCTGCGGAGTCAGGTAAGGCAGCTACTTTGGAGACGGTAGGTGAAGATGTCACAGATGCAGCTGCAATGACAGGTGAGGCAGCCACTTTGGAGACAGTAGGTGAAGATGTCACAGATGCAGCTGCGGAGTCAGGTGAGGCAGCCACTTTGGAGACGGTAGGTGAAGATGTCACAGATGCAGATGCGGAGTCAGGTGAGGCAGCCACTTTGGAGACGGTAGGTGATGATGTCACAGATGCAGCTGCAGAGTCAGGTGAGGCAGCCACTTTGGAGACTGTAGGTGAAGATGTCACAGATGCAGCTGCAATGACAGGTGAGGCAGCCACTTTGGAGACGGTAGGTGAAGATGTCACAGATGCAGCAGCGGAGTCAGGCAAGGCAGCCACTTTGGAGACGGTAGGTGAAGATGTCACAGATGCAGCTGCAGAGTCAGGTGAGGCAGCCACTTTGGAGACGGTAGGTGAAGATGTCACAGATGCAGCTGCGGAGTCAGGTGAGGCAGCCACTTTGGAGACAGTAGGTGAAGATGTCACAGATGCAGCTGCAATGACAGGTGAGGCAGCCACTTTGGAGACGGTAGGTGAAGATATCACAGATGCAGCTGCGGAGTTAGGTGAGGCAGCCACTTTGGAGACGGTAGGTGAAGATGTCACAGATGCAGCTGCGGAGTTAGGTGAGGCAGCCACTTTGGAGACGGTAGGTGAAGATGTCACAGATGCAGCTGCGGAGTCAGGTGAGGCAGCCACTTTGGAGACGGTAGGTGAAGATGTCACAGATGCAGCTGCGGAGTCAGGTGAGGCAGCCACTTTGGAGACGGTAGGTGAAGATGTCACAGATGCAGCTGCAATGACAGGTGAGGCAGCCACTTTGGAAACGGTAGGTGAAGATGTCACAGATGCAGCTGCGGAGTCAGGTGAGGCAGCCACTTTGGAGACGGTAGGTGAAGATGTCACAGATGCAGCTGCAGAGTCAGGTGAGGCAGCCACTTTGGAGACGGTAGGTGAAGATGTCACAGATGCAGCTGCGGAGTCAGGTGAGGCAGCCACTTTGGAGACGGTAGGTGAAGATGTCACAGATGCAGCTGCGGAGTCAGGTGAGGCAGCCACTTTGGAGACGGTAGGTGAAGATGTCACAGATGCAGCTGCGGAGTCAGGTGAGGCAGCCACTTTGGAGACGGTAGGTGAAGATGTCACACATGCAGCTGCAATAACAGGTGAGGCAGCCACTTTGGAGACGGTAGGTGAAGATGTCACAGATGCAGCTGCGGAGTCAGGTGAGGCAGCCACTTTGGAGACGGTAGGTGAAGATGTCACAGATGCAGCTGCGGAGTCAGGTGAGGCAGCCACTTTGGAGACGGTAGGTGAAGATGTCACAGATGCAGCTGCAATGACAGGTGAGTCAGCCACTTTGGAGATGGTAGGTGAAGATGTCACAGATGCAGCTGCGGAGTCAGGTGAGGCAGCCACTTTGGAGACGGTAGGTGAAGATGTCACAGATGCAGCTGCGGAGTCAGGTGAGGCAGCCACTTTGGAAACGGTAGGTGAAGATGTCACAGATGCAGCTGCGGAGTCAGGTGAGGCAGCCACTTTGGAGACGGTAGGTGAAGATGTCACAGATGCAGCTGCGGAGTTAGGTGAGGCAGCCACTTTGGAGACGGTAGGTGAAGATGTCACAGATGCTGCTGCGGAGTCAGGTGAGGCAGCCACTTTGGAGACGGTAGGTGAAGATGTCACAGATGCAGCTGCAATGACAGGTGAGGCAGCCACTTTGGAGATTGTAGGTGAAGATGTCACAGATGCAGCTCCAATGACAGGTGAGGCAGCCACTTTGGAGACGGTAGGTGAAGATGTCACAGATGCAGCTGCGGAGTCAGGTGAGGCAGCCACTTTGGAGACGGTAGGTGATGATGTCACAGATGCAGCTGCAGAGTCAGGTGAGGCAGCCACTTTGGAGACTGTAGGTGAAGATGTCACAGATGCAGCTGCAATGACAGGTGAGGCAGCCACTTTGGAGACGGTAGGTGAAGATGTCACAGATGCAGCTGCGGAGTCAGGCAAGGCAGCCACTTTGGAGACGGTAGGTGAAGATGTCACAGATGCAGCTGCAGAGTCAGGTGAGGCAGCCACTTTGGAGACGGTAGGTGAAGATGTCACAGATGCAGCTGCGGAGTCAGGTGAGGCAGCCACTTTGGAGACGGTAGGTGAAGATGTCACAGATGCAGCTGCAATGACAGGTGAGGCAGCCACTTTGGAGACGGTAGGTGAAGATATCACAGATGCAGCTGCGGAGTTAGGTGAGGCAGCCACTTTGGAGACGGTAGGTGAAGATGTCACAGATGCAGCTGCGGAGTTAGGTGAGGCAGCCACTTTGGAGACGGTAGGTGAAGATGTCACAGATGCAGCTGCGGAGTCAGGTGAGGCAGCCACTTTGGAGACGGTAGGTGAAGATGTCACAGATGCAGCTGCGGAGTCAGGTGAGGCAGCCACTTTGGAGACGGTAGGTGAAGATGTCACAGATGCAGCTGCAATGACAGGTGAGGCAGCCACTTTGGAGACGGTAGGTGAAGATGTCACAGATGCAGCTGCGGAGTCAGGTGAGGCAGCCACTTTGGAGACGGTAGGTGAAGATGTCACAGATGCAGCTGCAGAGTCAGGTGAGGCAGCCACTTTGGAGACGGTAGGTGAAGATGTCACAGATGCAGCTGCGGAGTCAGGTGAGGCAGCCACTTTGGAGACGGTAGGTGAAGATGTCACAGATGCAGCTGCGGAGTCAGGTGAGGCAGCCACTTTGGAGACGGTAGGTGAAGATGTCACAGATGCAGCTGCGGAGTCAGGTGAGGCAGCCACTTTGGAGACGGTAGGTGAAGATGTCACAGATGCAGCTGCAATAACAGGTGAGGCAGCCACTTTGGAGACGGTAGGTGAAGATGTCACAGATGCAGCTGCGGAGTCAGGTGAGGCAGCCACTTTGGAGACGGTAGGTGAAGATGTCACAGATGCAGCTGCGGAGTCAGGTGAGGCAGCCACTTTGGAGACGGTAGGTGAAGATGTCACAGATGCAGCTGCAATGACAGGTGAGTCAGCCACTTTGGAGATGGTAGGTGAAGATGTCACAGATGCAGCTGCGGAGTCAGGTGAGGCAGCCACTTTGGAGACGGTAGGTGAAGATGTCACAGATGCAGCTGCGGAGTCAGGTGAGGCAGCCACTTTGGAAACGGTAGGTGAAGATGTCACAGATGCAGCTGCGGAGTCAGGTGAGGCAGCCACTTTGGAGACGGTAGGTGAAGATGTCACAGATGCAGCTGCGGAGTTAGGTGAGGCAGCCACTTTGGAGACGGTAGGTGAAGATGTCACAGATGCTGCTGCGGAGTCAGGTGAGGCAGCCACTTTGGAGACGGAAGGTGAAGATGTCACAGATGCAGCTGCAATGACAGGTGAGGCAGCCACTTTGGAGATTGTAGGTGAAGATGTCACAGATGCAGCTCCAATGACAGGTGAGGCAGCCACTTTGGAGACGGTAGGTGAAGATGTCACAGATGCAGCTGCGGAGTCAGGCAAGGCAGCCACTTTGGAGACGGTAGGTGAAGATGTCACAGATGCAGCTGCAGAGTCAGGTGAGGCAGCCACTTTGGAGACGGTAGGTGAAGATGTCACAGATGCAGCTGCGGAGTCAGGTGAGGCAGCCACTTTGGAGACGGTAGGTGAAGATGTCACAGATGCAGCTGCAATGACAGGTGAGGCAGCCACTTTGGAGACGGTAGGTGAAGATATCACAGATGCAGCTGCGGAGTTAGGCGAGGCAGCCACTTTGGAGACGGTAGGTGAAGATGTCACAGATGCAGCTGCGGAGTTAGGTGAGGCAGCCACTTTGGAGACGGTAGGTGAAGATGTCACAGATGCAGCTGCGGAGTCAGGTGAGGCAGCCACTTTGGAGACGGTAGGTGAAGATGTCACAGATGCAGCTGCGGAGTCAGGTGAGGCAGCCACTTTGGAGACGGTAGGTGAAGATGTCACAGATGCAGCTGCGGAGTCAGGTGAGGCAGCCACTTTGGAGACGGTAGGTGAAGATGTCACAGATGCAGCTGCTGAGTTAGGTGAGGCAGCCACTTTGGAGACGGTAGGTGAAGATGTCACAGATGCAGCTGCGGAGTCAGGTGAGGCAGCCACTTTGGAGATGGTAGGTGAAGATGTCACAGATGCAGCTGCGGAGTCAGGTGAGGCAGCCACTTTGGAGACGGTAGGTGAAGATGTCACAGATGCAGCTGCAATGACAGGTGAGGCAGCCACTTTGGAGACGGTAGGTGAAGATGTCACAGATGCAGCTGCAATGACAGGTGAGGCAGCCACTTTGGAGACGGTAGGTGAAGATGTCACAGATGCAGCTGCAATGACAGGTGAGGCAGCCACTTTGGAGACGGTAGGTGAAGATGTCACAGATGCAGCTGCAATGACAGGTGAGGCAGCCACTTTGGAGACTGTAGGTGAAGATGTCACAGATGCAGCTGCAATGACAGGTGAGGCAGCCACTTTGGAGACGGTAGGTGAAGATGTCACAGATGCAGCTGCGGAGTCAGGTAAGGCAGCCACTTTGGAGACGGTAGGTGAAGATGTCACAGATGCAGCTGCGGAGTCAGGTGAGGCAGCCACTTTGGAGATGGTAGGTGAAGATGTCACAGATGCAGCTGCGGAGTCAGGTGAGGCAGCCACTTTGGAGACGGTAGGTGAAGATGTCACAGATGCAGCTGCAATGACAGGTGAGGCAGCCACTTTGGAGACGGTAGGTGAAGATGTCACAGATGCAGCTGCGGAGTCAGGTGAGGCAGCCACTTTGGAGACGGTAGGTGAAGATGTCACAGATGCAGCTGCGGAGTCAGGTGAGGCAGCCACTTTGGAGACGGTAGGTGAAGATGTCACAGATGCAGCTGCGGAGTTAGGTGAGGCAGCCACTTTGGAGACGGTAGGTGAAGATGTCACAGATGCAGCTGCAGAGTTAGGTGAGGCAGCCACTTTGGAGACGGTAGGTGAAAATGTCACAGATGCAGCTGCAATGACAGGTGAGGCAGCCACTTTGGAGACGGTAGGTGAAGATGTCACAGATGCAGCTGCAATGACAGGTGAGGCAGCCACTTTGGAGACGGTAGGTGAAGATGTCACAGATGCAGCTGCGGAGTCAGGTGAGGCAGCCACTTTGGAGACGGTAGGTGAAGATGTCACAGATGCAGCTGCGGAGTCAGGTGAGGCAGCCACTTTGGAGACGGTAGGTGAAGATGTCACAGATGCAGCTACAATGACAGGTGAGGCAGCCACTTTGGAGACGATAGGTGAAGATGTCACAGATGCAGCTGCGGAGTCAGGTAAGGCAGCCACTTTGGAGACGGTAGGTGAAGATGTCACAGATGCAGCTGCAATGACAGGTGAGGCAGCCACTTTGGAGACGGTAGGTGAAGATGTCACAGATGCAGCTGCAATGACAGGTGAGGCAGCCACTTTGGAGACGGTAGGTGAAGATGTCACAGATGCAGCTGCGGAGTCAGGTGAGGCAGCCACTTTGGAGACGGTAGGTGAAGATGTCACAGATGCAGCTGCGGAGTCAGGTGAGGCAGCCACTTTGGAGACGGTAGGTGAAGATGTCACAGATGCAGCTGCGGAGTTAGGTGAGGCAGCCACTTTGGAGACGGTAGGTGAAGATGTCACAGATGCAGCTGCAGAGTTAGGTGAGGCAGCCACTTTGGAGACGGTAGGTGAAAATGTCACAGATGCAGCTGCGGAGTCAGGTGAGGCAGCCACTTTGGAGATGGTAGGTGAAGATGTCACAGATGCAGTTGCGGAGTCAGGTGAGGCAGCCACTTTGGAGACGGTAGGTGAAGATGTCACAGATGCAGCTGCGGAGTCAGGTGAGGCAGCCACTTTGGAGACGGTAGGTGAAGATGTCACAGATGCAGCTGCGGAGTCAGGTGAGGCAGCCACTTTGGAGACGGTAGGTGAAGATGTCACAGATGCAGCTGCAATGACAGGTGAGTCAGCCACTTTGGAGACGGTAGGTGAAGATGTCACAGATGCAGCTGCGGAGTCAGGTGAGGCAGCCACTTTGGAGACGGTAGGTGAAGATGTCACAGATGCAGCTGCGGAGTCAGGTGAGGCAGCCACTTTGGAAACGGTAGGTGAAGATGTCACAGATGCAGCTGCGGAGTCAGGTGAGGCAGCCACTTTGGAGACGGTAGGTGAAGATGTCACAGATGCAGCTGCGGAGTTAGGTGAGGCAGCCACTTTGGAGACGGTAGGTGAAGATGTCACAGATGCTGCTGCGGAGTCAGGTGAGGCATCCACTTTGGAGACGGTAGGTGAAGATGTCACAGATGCAGCTGCAATGACAGGTGAGGCAGCCACTTTGGAGACTGTAGGTGAAGATGTCACAGATGCAGCTGCAATGACAGGTGAGGCAGCCACTTTGGAGACGGTAGGTGAAGATGTCACAGATGCAGCTGCGGAGTCAGGCAAGGCAGCCACTTTGGAGACGGTAGGTGAAGATGTCACAGATGCAGCTGCAGAGTCAGGTGAGGCAGCCACTTTGGAGACGGTAGGTGAAGATGTCACAGATGCAGCTGCGGAGTCAGGTGAGGCAGCCAATTTGGAGACGGTAGGTGAAGATGTCACAGATGCAGCTGCAATGACAGGTGAGGCAGCCACTTTGGAGACGGTAGGTGAAGATATCACAGATGCAGCTGCGGAGTTAGGTGAGGCAGCCACTTTGGAGACGGTAGGTGAAGATGTCACAGATGCAGCTGCGGAGTCAGGTGAGGCAGCCACTTTGGAGACGGTAGGTGAAGATGTCACAGATGCAGCTGCGGAGTCAGGTGAGGCAGCCACTTTGGAGACGGTAGGTGAAGATGTCACAGATGCAGCTGCGGAGTCAGGTGAGGCAGCCACTTTGGAGACGGTAGGTGAAGATGTCACAGATGCAGCTGCGGAGTTAGGTGAGGCAGCCACTTTGGAGACGGTAGGTGAAGATGTCACAGATGCAGCTGCGGAGTCAGGTGAGGCAGCCACTTTGGAGACGGTAGGTGAAGATGTCACAGATGCAGCTGCGGAGTCAGGTGAGGCAGCCACTTTGGAGACGGTAGGTGAAGATGTCACAGATGCAGCTGCAATGACAGGTGAGGCAGCCACTTTGGAGACGGTAGGTGAAGATGTCACAGATGCAGCTGCAATGACAGGTGAGGCAGCCACTTTGGCGACTGTAGGTGAAGATGTCACAGATGCAGCTGCAATGACAGGTGAGGCAGCCACTTTGGAGACGGTAGGTGAAGATGTCACAGATGCAGCTGCGGAGTCAGGTAAGGCAGCCACTTTGGAGACGGTAGGTGAAGATGTCACAGATGCAGCTGCGGAGTCAGGTGAGGCAGCCACTTTGGAGATGGTAGATGAAGATGTCACAGATGCAGCTGCGGAGTCAGGTGAGGCAGCCACTTTGGAGACGGTAGGTGAAGATGTCACAGATGCAGCTGCAATGACAGGTGAGGCAGCCACTTTGGAGACGGTAGGTGAAGATGTCACAGATGCAGCTGCGGAGTCAGGTGAGGCAGCCACTTTGGAGACGGTAGGTGAAGATGTCACAGATGCAGCTGCGGAGTCAGGTGAGGCAGCCACTTTGGAGACGGTAGGTGAAGATGTCACAGATGCAGCTGCGGAGTTAGGTGAGGCAGCCACTTTGGAGACGGTAGGTGAAGATGTCACAGATGCAGCTGCAGAGTTAGGTGAGGCAGCCACTTTGGAGACGGTAGGTGAAAATGTCACAGATGCAGCTGCAATGACAGGTGAGGCAGCCACTTTGGAGACGGTAGGTGAAGATGTCACAGATGCAGCTGCAATGACAGGTGAGGCAGCCACTTTGGAGACGGTAGGTGAAGATGTCACAGATGCAGCTGCGGAGTCAGGTGAGGCAGCCACTTTGGAGACGGTAGGTGAAGATGTCACAGATGCAGCTGCGGAGTCAGGTGAGGCAGCCACTTTGGAGACGGTAGGTGAAGATGTCACAGATGCAGCTGCGGAGTCAGGTGAGGCAGCCACTTTGGAGACAGTAGGTGAAGATGTCACAGATGCAGCTGCGGAGTCAGGTGAGGCAGCCACTTTGGAGATGGTAGGTGAAGATGTCACAGATGCAGCTGCGGAGTCAGGTAAGGCAGCCACTTTGGAGACGGTAGGTGAAGATGTCACAGATGCAGCTGCGGAGTCAGGTGAGGCAGCCACTTTGGAGACGGTAGGTGAAGATGTCACAGATGCAGCTGCGGAGTCAGGTGAGGCAGCCACTTTGGAGACGGTAGGTGAAGATGTCACAGATGCAGCTGCGGAGTCAGGTGAGGCAGCCACTTTGGAGACGGTAGGTGAAGATGTCACAGATGCAGCTGCAATGACAGGTGAGTCAGCCACTTTGGAGATGGTAGGTGAAGATGTCACAGATGCAGCTGCGGAGTCAGGTGAGGCAGCCACTTTGGAGACGGTAGGTGAAGATGTCACAGATGCAGCTGCGGAGTCAGGTGAGGCAGCCACTTTGGAAACGGTAGGTGAAGATGTCACAGATGCAGCTGCGGAGTCAGGTGAGGCAGCCACTTTGGAGACGGTAGGTGAAGATGTCACAGATGCAGCTGCGGAGTTAGGTGAGGCAGCCACTTTGGAGACGGTAGGTGAAGATGTCACAGATGCTGCTGCGGAGTCAGGTGAGGCAGCCACTTTGGAGACGGTAGGTGAAGATGTCACAGATGCAGCTGCAATGACAGGTGAGGCAGCCACTTTGGAGATTGTAGGTGAAGATGTCACAGATGCAGCTCCAATGACAGGTGAGGCAGCCACTTTGGAGACGGTAGGTGAAGATGTCACAGATGCAGCTGCGGAGTCAGGCAAGGCAGCCACTTTGGAGACGGTAGGTGAAGATGTCACAGATGCAGCTGCAGAGTCAGGTGAGGCAGCCACTTTGGAGACGGTAGGTGAAGATGTCACAGATGCAGCTGCGGAGTCAGGTGAGGCAGCCACTTTGGAGACGGTAGGTGAAGATGTCACAGATGCAGCTGCAATGACAGGTGAGGCAGCCACTTTGGAGACGGTAGGTGAAGATATCACAGATGCAGCTGCGGAGTTAGGTGAGGCAGCCACTTTGGAGACGGTAGGTGAAGATGTCACAGATGCAGCTGCGGAGTCAGGTGAGGCAGCCACTTTGGAGACGGTAGGTGAAGATGTCACAGATGCAGCTGCGGAGTCAGGTGAGGCAGCCACTTTGGAGACGGTAGGTGAAGATGTCACAGATGCAGCTGCGGAGTCAGGTGAGGCAGCCACTTTGGAGACGGTAGGTGAAGATGTCACAGATGCAGCTGCGGAGTTAGGTGAGGCAGCCACTTTGGAGACGGTAGGTGAAGATGTCACAGATGCAGCTGCGGAGTCAGGTGAGGCAGCCACTTTGGAGATGGTAGGTGAAGATGTCACAGATGCAGCTGCGGAGTCAGGTGAGGCAGCCACTTTGGAGACGGTAGGTGAAGATGTCACAGATGCAGCTGCAATGACAGGTGAGGCAGCCACTTTGGAGACGGTAGGTGAAGATGTCACAGATGCAGCTGCGATGACAGGTGAGGCAGCCACTTTGGAGACTGTAGGTGAAGATGTCACAGATGCAGCTGCGATGACAGGTGAGGCAGCCACTTTGGAGACGGTAGGTGAAGATGTCACAGATGCAGCTGCGGAGTCAGGTAAGGCAGCCACTTTGGAGACGGTAGGTGAAGATGTCACAGATGCAGCTGTGGAGTCAGGTGAGGCAGCCACTTTGGAGATGGTAGGTGAAGATGTCACAGATGCAGCTGCGGAGTCAGGTGAGGCAGCCACTTTGGAGACGGTAGGTGAAGATGTCACAGAAGCAGCTGCAATGACAGGTGAGGCAGCCACTTTGGAGACGGTAGGTGAAGATGTCACAGATGCAGCTGCGGAGTCAGGTGAGGCAGCCACTTTGGAGATGGTAGGTGAAGATGTCACAGATGCAGCTGCGGAGTCAGGTGAGGCAGCCACTTTGGAGACGGTGGGTGAAGATGTCACAGATGCAGCTGCGGAGTCAGGTGAGGCAGCCACTTTGGAGACGGTAGGTGAAGCTGTCACAGATGCAGCTGCGGAGTCAGGTGAGGCAGCCACTTTGGAGACGGTAGGTGAAGATGTCACAGATGCAGCTGCGGAGTCAGGTGAGGCAGCCACTTTGGAGACGGTAGGTGAAGATGTCACAGATGCAGCTGCAATGACAGGTGAGTCAGCCACTTTGGAGATGGTAGGTGAAGATGTCACAGATGCAGCTGCGGAGTCAGGTGAGGCAGCCACTTTGGAGACGGTAGGTGAAGATGTCACAGATGCAGCTGCGGAGTCAGGTGAGGCAGCCACTTTGGAAACGGTAGGTGAAGATGTCACAGATGCAGCTGCGGAGTCAGGTGAGGCAGCCACTTTGGAGACGGTAGGTGAAGATGTCACAGATGCAGCTGCGGAGTTAGGTGAGGCAGCCACTTTGGAGACGGTAGGTGAAGATGTCACAGATGCTGCTGCGGAGTCAGGTGAGGCAGCCACTTTGGAGACGGTAGGTGAAGATGTCACAGATGCAGCTGCAATGACAGGTGAGGCAGCCACTTTGGAGACTGTAGGTGAAGATGTCACAGATGCAGCTGCAATGACAGGTGAGGCAGCCACTTTGGAGACGGTAGGTGAAGATGTCACAGATGCAGCTGCGGAGTCAGGCAAGGCAGCCACTTTGGAGACGGTAGGTGAAGATGTCACAGATGCAGCTGCAGAGTCAGGTGAGGCAGCCACTTTGGAGACGGTAGGTGAAGATGTCACAGATGCAGCTACGGAGTCAGGTGAGGCAGCCACTTTGGAGACGGTAGTTGAAGATGTCACAGATGCAGCTGCAATGACAGGTGAGGCAGCCACTTTGGAGACGGTAGGTGAAGATATCACAGATGCAGCTGCGGAGTTAGGTGAGGCAGCCACTTTGGAGACGGTAGGTGAAGATGTCACAGATGCAGCTGCGGAGTCAGGTGAGGCAGCCACTTTGGAGACGGTAGGTGAAGATGTCACAGATGCAGCTGCGGAGTCAGGTGAGAAAGCAACTTTGGAGACGGTAGGTGAAGATGTCACAGATGCAGCTGCGGAGTCAGGTGAGGCAGCCACTTTGGAGACGGTAGGTGAAGATGTCACAGATGCAGCTGCGGAGTTAGGTGAGGCAGCCACTTTGGAGACGGTAGGTGAAGATGTCACAGATGCAGCTGCGGAGTCAGGTGAGGCAGCCACTTTGGAGACGGTAGGTGAAGATGTCACAGATGCAGCTGCGGAGTCAGGTGAGGCAGCCACTTTGGAGACGGTAGGTGAAGATGTCACAGATGCAGCTGCAATGACAGGTGAGGCAGCCACTTTGGAGACTGTAGGTGAAGATGTCACAGATGCAGCTGCGATGACAGGTGAGGCAGCCACTTTGGAGACGGTAGGTGAAGATGTCACAGATGCAGCTGCGGAGTCAGGTAAGGCAGCCACTTTGGAGACGGTAGGTGAAGATGTCACAGATGCAGCTGCGGAGTCAGGTGAGGCAGCCACTTTGGAGATGGTAGGTGAAGATGTCACAGATGCAGCTGCGGAGTCAGGTGAGGCAGCCACTTTGGAGACGGTAGGTGAAGATGTCACAGAAGCAGCTGCAATGACAGGTGAGGCAGCCACTTTGGAGACGGTAGGTGAAGATGTCACAGATGCAGCTGCGGAGTCAGGTGAGGCAGCCACTTTGGAGATGGTAGGTGAAGATGTCACAGATGCAGCTGCGGAGTCAGGTGAGGCAGCCACTTTGGAGACGGTAGGTGAAGATGTCACAGATGCAGCTGCGGAGTCAGGTGAGGCAGCCACTTTGGAGACGGTAGGTGAAGCTGTCACAGATGCAGCTGCGGAGTCAAGTGAGGCAGCCACTTTGGAGACGGTAGGTGAAGATGTCACAGATGCAGCTGCGGAGTCAGGTGAGGCAGCCACTTTGGAGACGGTAGGTGAAGATGTCACAGATGCAGCTGCAATGACAGGTGAGTCAGCCACTTTGGAGATGGTAGGTGAAGATGTCACAGATGCAGCTGCGGAGTCAGGTGAGGCAGCCACTTTGGAGACGGTAGGTGAAGATGTCACAGATGCAGCTGCGGAGTCAGGTGAGGCAGCCACTTTGGAAACGGTAGATGAAGATGTCACAGATGCAGCTGCGGAGTCAGGTGAGGCAGCCACTTTGGAGACGGTAGGTGAAGATGTCACAGATGCAGCTGCGGAGTTAGGTGAGGCAGCCACTTTGGAGACGGTAGGTGAAGATGTCACAGATGCTGCTGCGGAGTCAGGTGAGGCAGCCACTTTGGAGACGGTAGGTGAAGATGTCACAGATGCAGCTGCAATGACAGGTGAGGCAGCCACTTTGGAGACGGTAGGTGAAGATGTCACAGATGCAGCTGCAATGACAGGTGAGGCAGCCACTTTGGAGACGGTAGGTGAAGATGTCACAGATGCAGCTGCGGAGTCAGGCAAGGCAGCCACTTTGGAGACGGTAGGTGAAGATGTCACAGATGCAGCTGCAGAGTCAGGTGAGGCAGCCACTTTGGAGACGGTAGGTGAAGATGTCACAGATGCAGCTGCGGAGTCAGGTGAGGCAGCCACTTTGGAGACGGTAGTTGAAGATGTCACAGATGCAGCTGCAATGACAGGTGAGGCAGCCACTTTGGAGACGGTAGGTGAAGATATCACAGATGCAGCTGCGGAGTTAGGTGAGGCAGCCACTTTGGAGACGGTAGGTGAAGATGTCACAGATGCAGCTGCGGAGTCAGGTGAGGCAGCCACTTTGGAGACGGTAGGTGAAGATGTCACAGATGCAGCTGCGGAGTCAGGTGAGGCAGCAACTTTGGAGACGGTAGGTGAAGATGTCACAGATGCAGCTGCGGAGTCAGGTGAGGCAGCCACTTTGGAGACGGTAGGTGAAGATGTCACAGATGCAGCTGCGGAGTTAGGTGAGGCAGCCACTTTGGAGACGGTAGGTGAAGATGTCACAGATGCAGCTGCGGAGTCAGGTGAGGCAGCCACTTTGGAGACGGTAGGTGAAGATGTCACAGATGCAGCTGCGGAGTCAGGTGAGGCAGCCACTTTGGAGACGGTAGGTGAAGATGTTACAGATGCAGCTGCAATGACAGGTGAGGCAGCCACTTTGGAGACGGTAGGTGAAGATGTCACAGATGCAGCTGCAATGACAGGTGAGGCAGCCACTTTGGAGACTGTAGGTGAAGATGTCACAGATGCAGCTGCAATGACAGGTGAGGCAGCCACTTTGGAGACGGTAGGTGAAGATGTCACAGATGCAGCTGCGGAGTCAGGTAAGGCAGCCACTTTGGAGACGGTAGGTGAAGATTTCACAGATGCAGCTGCGGAGTCAGGTGAGGCAGCCACTTTGGAGATGGTAGGTGAAGATGTCACAGATGCAGCTGCGGAGTCAGGTGAGGCAGCCACTTTGGAGACGGTAGGTGAAGATGTCACAGATGCAGCTGCGGAGTCAGGTAAGGCAGCTACTTTGGAGACGGTAGGTGAAGATGTCACAGATGCAGCTGCAATGACAGGTGAGGCAGCCACTTTGGAGACAGTAGGTGAAGATGTCACAGATGCAGCTGCGGAGTCAGGTGAGGCAGCCACTTTGGAGACGGTAGGTGAAGATGTCACAGATGCAGATGCGGAGTCAGGTGAGGCAGCCACTTTGGAGACGGTAGGTGATGATGTCACAGATGCAGCTGCAGAGTCAGGTGAGGCAGCCACTTTGGAGACTGTAGGTGAAGATGTCACAGATGCAGCTGCAATGACAGGTGAGGCAGCCACTTTGGAGACGGTAGGTGAAGATGTCACAGATGCAGCAGCGGAGTCAGGCAAGGCAGCCACTTTGGAGACGGTAGGTGAAGATGTCACAGATGCAGCTGCAGAGTCAGGTGAGGCAGCCACTTTGGAGACGGTAGGTGAAGATGTCACAGATGCAGCTGCGGAGTCAGGTGAGGCAGCCACTTTGGAGACAGTAGGTGAAGATGTCACAGATGCAGCTGCAATGACAGGTGAGGCAGCCACTTTGGAGACGGTAGGTGAAGATATCACAGATGCAGCTGCGGAGTTAGGTGAGGCAGCCACTTTGGAGACGGTAGGTGAAGATGTCACAGATGCAGCTGCGGAGTTAGGTGAGGCAGCCACTTTGGAGACGGTAGGTGAAGATGTCACAGATGCAGCTGCGGAGTCAGGTGAGGCAGCCACTTTGGAGACGGTAGGTGAAGATGTCACAGATGCAGCTGCGGAGTCAGGTGAGGCAGCCACTTTGGAGACGGTAGGTGAAGATGTCACAGATGCAGCTGCAATGACAGGTGAGGCAGCCACTTTGGAAACGGTAGGTGAAGATGTCACAGATGCAGCTGCGGAGTCAGGTGAGGCAGCCACTTTGGAGACGGTAGGTGAAGATGTCACAGATGCAGCTGCAGAGTCAGGTGAGGCAGCCACTTTGGAGACGGTAGGTGAAGATGTCACAGATGCAGCTGCGGAGTCAGGTGAGGCAGCCACTTTGGAGACGGTAGGTGAAGATGTCACAGATGCAGCTGCGGAGTCAGGTGAGGCAGCCACTTTGGAGACGGTAGGTGAAGATGTCACAGATGCAGCTGCGGAGTCAGGTGAGGCAGCCACTTTGGAGACGGTAGGTGAAGATGTCACAGATGCAGCTGCAATAACAGGTGAGGCAGCCACTTTGGAGACGGTAGGTGAAGATGTCACAGATGCAGCTGCGGAGTCAGGTGAGGCAGCCACTTTGGAGACGGTAGGTGAAGATGTCACAGATGCAGCTGCGGAGTCAGGTGAGGCAGCCACTTTGGAGACGGTAGGTGAAGATGTCACAGATGCAGCTGCAATGACAGGTGAGTCAGCCACTTTGGAGATGGTAGGTGAAGATGTCACAGATGCAGCTGCGGAGTCAGGTGAGGCAGCCACTTTGGAGACGGTAGGTGAAGATGTCACAGATGCAGCTGCGGAGTCAGGTTAGGCAGCCACTTTGGAAACGGTAGGTGAAGATGTCACAGATGCAGCTGCGGAGTCAGGTGAGGCAGCCACTTTGGAGACGGTAGGTGAAGATGTCACAGATGCAGCTGCGGAGTTAGGTGAGGCAGCCACTTTGGAGACGGTAGGTGAAGATGTCACAGATGCTGCTGCGGAGTCAGGTGAGGCAGCCACTTTGGAGACGGTAGGTGAAGATGTCACAGATGCAGCTGCAATGACAGGTGAGGCAGCCACTTTGGAGATTGTAGGTGAAGATGTCACAGATGCAGCTCCAATGACAGGTGAGGCAGCCACTTTGGAGACGGTAGGTGAAGATGTCACAGATGCAGCTGCGGAGTCAGGCAAGGCAGCCACTTTGGAGACGGTAGGTGAAGATGTCACAGATGCAGCTGCAGAGTCAGGTGAGGCAGCCACTTTGGAGACGGTAGGTGAAGATGTCACAGATACAGCTGCGGAGTCAGGTGAGGCAGCCACTTTGGAGACGGTAGGTGATGATGTCACAGATGCAGCTGCAGAGTCAGGTGAGGCAGCCACTTTGGAGACTGTAGGTGAAGATGTCACAGATGCAGCTGCAATGACAGGTGAGGCAGCCACTTTGGAGACGGTAGGTGAAGATGTCACAGATGCAGCTGCGGAGTCAGGCAAGGCAGCCACTTTGGAGACGGTAGGTGAAGATGTCACAGATGCAGCTGCAGAGTCAGGTGAGGCAGCCACTTTGGAGACGGTAGGTGAAGATGTCACAGATGCAGCTGCGGAGTCAGGTGAGGCAGCCACTTTGGAGACGGTAGGTGAAGATGTCACAGATGCAGCTGCAATGACAGGTGAGGCAGCCACTTTGGAGACGGTAGGTGAAGATATCACAGATGCAGCTGCGGAGTTAGGTGAGGCAGCCACTTTGGAGACGGTAGGTGAAGATGTCACAGATGCAGCTGCGGAGTTAGGTGAGGCAGCCACTTTGGAGACGGTAGGTGAAGATGTCACAGATGCAGCTGCGGAGTCAGGTGAGGCAGCCACTTTGGAGACGGTAGGTGAAGATGTCACAGATGCAGCTGCGGAGTCAGGTGAGGCAGCCACTTTGGAGACGGTAGGTGAAGATGTCACAGATGCAGCTGCAATGACAGGTGAGGCAGCCACTTTGGAGACGGTAGGTGAAGATGTCACAGATGCAGCTGCGGAGTCAGGTGAGGCAGCCACTTTGGAGACGGTAGGTGAAGATGTCACAGATGCAGCTGCAGAGTCAGGTGAGGCAGCCACTTTGGAGACGGTAGGTGAAGATGTCACAGATGCAGCTGCGGAGTCAGGTGAGGCAGCCACTTTGGAGACGGTAGGTGAAGATGTCACAGATGCAGCTGCGGAGTCAGGTGAGGCAGCCACTTTGGAGACGGTAGGTGAAGATGTCACAGATGCAGCTGCGGAGTCAGGTGAGGCAGCCACTTTGGAGACGGTAGGTGAAGATGTCACAGATGCAGCTGCAATAACAGGTGAGGCAGCCACTTTGGAGACGGTAGGTGAAGATGTCACAGATGCAGCTGCGGAGTCAGGTGAGGCAGCCACTTTGGAGACGGTAGGTGAAGATGTCACAGATGCAGCTGCGGAGTCAGGTGAGGCAGCCACTTTGGAGACGGTAGGTGAAGATGTCACAGATGCAGCTGCAATGACAGGTGAGTCAGCCACTTTGGAGATGGTAGGTGAAGATGTCACAGATGCAGCTGCGGAGTCAGGTGAGGCAGCCACTTTGGAGACGGTAGGTGAAGATGTCACAGATGCAGCTGCGGAGTCAGGTGAGGCAGCCACTTTGGAAACGGTAGGTGAAGATGTCACAGATGCAGCTGCGGAGTCAGGTGAGGCAGCCACTTTGGAGACGGTAGGTGAAGATGTCACAGATTTAGCTGCGGAGTTAGGTGAGGCAGCCACTTTGGAGACGGTAGGTGAAGATGTCACAGATGCTGCTGCGGAGTCAGGTGAGGCAGCCACTTTGGAGACGGAAGGTGAAGATGTCACAGATGCAGCTGCAATGACAGGTGAGGCAGCCACTTTGGAGATTGTAGGTGAAGATGTCACAGATGCAGCTCCAATGACAGGTGAGGCAGCCACTTTGGAGACGGTAGGTGAAGATGTCACAGATGCAGCTGCGGAGTCAGGCAAGGCAGCCACTTTGGAGACGGTAGGTGAAGATGTCACAGATGCAGCTGCAGAGTCAGGTGAGGCAGCCACTTTGGAGACGGTAGGTGAAGATGTCACAGATGCAGCTGCGGAGTCAGGTGAGGCAGCCACTTTGGAGACGGTAGGTGAAGATGTCACAGATGCAGCTGCAATGACAGGTGAGGCAGCCACTTTGGAGACGGTAGGTGAAGATATCACAGATGCAGCTGCGGAGTTAGGCGAGGCAGCCACTTTGGAGACGGTAGGTGAAGATGTCACAGATGCAGCTGCGGAGTTAGGTGAGGCAGCCACTTTGGAGACGGTAGGTGAAGATGTCACAGATGCAGCTGCGGAGTCAGGTGAGGCAGCCACTTTGGAGACGGTAGGTGAAGATGTCACAGATGCAGCTGCGGAGTCAGGTGAGGCAGCCACTTTGGAGACGGTAGGTGAAGATGTCACAGATGCAGCTGCGGAGTCAGGTGAGGCAGCCACTTTGGAGACGGTAGGTGAAGATGTCACAGATGCAGCTGCTGAGTTAGGTGAGGCAGCCACTTTGGAGACGGTAGGTGAAGATGTCACAGATGCAGCTGCGGAGTCAGGTGAGGCAGCCACTTTGGAGATGGTAGGTGAAGATGTCACAGATGCAGCTGCGGAGTCAGGTGAGGCAGCCACTTTGGAGACGGTAGGTGAAGATGTCACAGATGCAGCTGCAATGACAGGTGAGGCAGCCACTTTGGAGACGGTAGGTGAAGATGTCACAGATGCAGCTGCAATGACAGGTGAGGCAGCCACTTTGGAGACTGTAGGTGAAGATGTCACAGATGCAGCTGCGATGACAGGTGAGGCAGCCACTTTGGAGACGGTAGGTGAAGATGTCACAGATGCAGCTGCGGAGTCAGGTAAGGCAGCCACTTTGGAGACGGTAGGTGAAGATGTCACAGATGCAGCTGCGGAGTCAGGTGAGGCAGCCACTTTGGAGATGGTAGGTGAAGATGTCACAGATGCAGCTGCGGAGTCAGGTGAGGCAGCCACTTTGGAGACGGTAGGTGAAGATGTCACAGAAGCAGCTGCAATGACAGGTGAGGCAGCCACTTTGGAGACGGTAGGTGAAGATGTCACAGATGCAGCTGCGGAGTCAGGTGAGGCAGCCACTTTGGAGATGGTAGGTGAAGATGTCACAGATGCAGCTGCGGAGTCAGGTGAGGCAGCCACTTTGGAGACGGTAGGTGAAGATGTCACAGATGCAGCTGCGGAGTCAGGTGAGGCAGCCACTTTGGAGACGGTAGGTGAAGATGTCACAGATGCAGCTGCGGAGTCAGGTGAGGCAGCCACTTTGGAGACGGTAGGTGAAGATGTCACAGATGCAGCTGCGGAGTCAGGTGAGGCAGCCACTTTGGAGACGGTAGGTGAAGATGTCACAGATGCAGCTGCAATGACAGGTGAGTCAGCCACTTTGGAGATGGTAGGTGAAGATGTCACAGATGCAGCTGCGGAGTCAGGTGAGGCAGCCACTTTGGAGACGGTAGGTGAAGATGTCACAGATGCAGCTGCGGAGTCAGGTGAGGCAGCCACTTTGGAAACGGTAGGTGAAGATGTCACAGATGCAGCTGCGGAGTCAGGTGAGGCAGCCACTTTGGAGACGGTAGGTGAAGATGTCACAGATGCAGCTGCGGAGTTAGGTGAGGCAGCCACTTTGGAGACGGTAGGTGAAGATGTCACAGATGCTGCTGCGGAGTCAGGTGAGGCAGCCACTTTGGAGACGGTAGGTGAAGATGTCATAGGTGCAGCTGCAATGACAGGTGAGGCAGCCACTTTGGAGACTGTAGGTGAAGATGTCACAGATGCAGCTGCAATGACAGGTGAGGCAGCCACTTTGGAGACGGTAGGTGAAGATGTCACAGATGCAGCTGCGGAGTCAGGCAAGGCAGCCACTTTGGAGACGGTAGGTGAAGATGTCACAGATGCAGCTGCAGAGTCAGGTGAGGCAGCCACTTTGGAGACGGTAGGTGAAGATGTCACAGATGCAGCTGCGGAGTCAGGTGAGGCAGCCACTTTGGAGACGGTAGGTGAAGATGTCACAGATGCAGCTGCAATGACAGGTGAGGCAGCCACTTTGGAGACGGTAGGTGAAGATATCACAGATGCAGCTGCGGAGTTAGGTGAGGCAGCCACTTTGGAGACGGTAGGTGAAGATGTCACAGATGCAGCTGCGGAGTCAGGTGAGGCAGCCACTTTGGAGACGGTAGGTGAAGATGTCACAGATGCAGCTGTGGAGTCAGGTGAGGCAGCCACTTTGGAGACGGTAGGTGAAGATGTCACAGATGCAGCTGCGGAGTCAGGTGAGGCAGCCACTTTGGAGACGGTAGGTGAAGATGTCACAGATGCAGCTGCGGAGTTAGGTGAGGCAGCCACTTTGGAGACGGTAGGTGAAGATGTCACAGATGCAGCTGCGGAGTCAGGTGAGGCAGCCACTTTGGAGACGGTAGGTGAAGATGTCACAGATGCAGCTGCGGAGTCAGGTGAGGCAGCCACTTTGGAGACGGTAGGTGAAGATGTTACAGATGCAGCTGCAATGACAGGTGAGGCAGCCACTTTGGAGACGGTAGGTGAAGATGTCACAGATGCAGCTGCAATGACAGGTGAGGCAGCCACTTTGGAGACTGTAGGTGAAGATGTCACAGATGCAGCTGCAATGACAGGTGAGGCAGCCACTTTGGAGACGGTAGGTGAAGATGTCACAGATGCAGCTGCGGAGTCAGGTAAGGCAGCCACTTTGGAGACGGTAGGTGAAGATTTCACAGATGCAGCTGCGGAGTCAGGTGAGGCAGCCACTTTGGAGATGGTAGGTGAAGATGTCACAGATGCAGCTGCGGAGTCAGGTGAGGCAGCCACTTTGGAGACGGTAGGTGAAGATGTCACAGAAGCAGCTGCAATGACAGGTGAGGCAGCCACTTTGGAGACGGTAGGTGAAGATGTCACAGATGCAGCTGCGGAGTCAGGTAAGGCAGCTACTTTGGAGACGGTAGGTGAAGATGTCACAGATGCAGCTGCAATGACAGGTGAGGCAGCCACTTTGGAGACAGTAGGTGAAGATGTCACAGATGCAGCTGCGGAGTCAGGTGAGGCAGCCACTTTGGAGACGGTAGGTGATGATGTCACAGATGCAGCTGCAGAGTCAGGTGAGGCAGCCACTTTGGAGACTGTAGGTGAAGATGTCACAGATGCAGCTGCAATGACAGGTGAGGCAGCCACTTTGGAGACGGTAGGTGATGATGTCACAGATGCAGCTGCGGAGTCAGGCAAGGCAGCCACTTTGGAGACGGTAGGTGAAGATGTCACAGATGCAGCTGCAGAGTCAGGTGAGGCAGCCACTTTGGAGACGGTAGGTGAAGATGTCACAGATGCAGCTGCGGAGTCAGGTGAGGCAGCCACTTTGGAGACGGTAGGTGAAGATGTCACAGATGCAGCTGCAATGACAGGTGAGGCAGCCACTTTGGAGACGGTAGGTGAAGATATCACAGATGCAGCTGCGGAGTTAGGTGAGGCAGCCACTTTGGAGACGGTAGGTGAAGATGTCACAGATGCAGCTGCGGAGTTAGGTGAGGCAGCCACTTTGGAGACGGTAGGTGAAGATGTCACAGATGCAGCTGCGGAGTCAGGTGAGGCAGCCACTTTGGAGACGGTAGGTGAAGATGTCACAGATGCAGCTGCGGAGTCAGGTGAGGCAGCCACTTTGGAGACGGTAGGTGAAGATGTCACAGATGCAGCTGCAATGACAGGTGAGGCAGCCACTTTGGAGACGGTAGGTGAAGATGTCACAGATGCAGCTGCGGAGTCAGGTGAGGCAGCCACTTTGGAGACGGTAGGTGAAGATGTCACAGATGCAGCTGCAGAGTCAGGTGAGGCAGCCACTTTGGAGACGGTAGGTGAAGATGTCACAGATGCAGCTGCGGAGTCAGGTGAGGCAGCCACTTTGGAGACGGTAGGTGAAGATGTCACAGATGCAGCTGCGGAGTCAGGTGAGGCAGCCACTTTGGAGACGGTAGGTGAAGATGTCACAGATGCAGCTGCGGAGTCAGGTGAGGCAGCCACTTTGGAGACGGTAGGTGAAGATGTCACAGATGCAGCTGCAATAACAGGTGAGGCAGCCACTTTGGAGACGGTAGGTGAAGATGTCACAGATGCAGCTGCGGAGTCAGGTGAGGCAGCCACTTTGGAGACGGTAGGTGAAGATGTCACAGATGCAGCTGCAGAGTCAGGTGAGGCAGCCACTTTGGAGACGGTAAGTGAAGATGTCACAGATGCAGCTGCAGAGTCACGTGAGGCAGCCACTTTGGAGACGGTAGGTGAAGATGTCACAGATGCAGCTGCAGAGTCAGGTGAGGCAGCCACTTTGGAGACGGTAAGTGAAGATGTCACAGATGCAGCTTCAGAGTCAGGTGAGGCAGCCACTTTGGAGACGGTAGGTGAAGATGTCACAGATGCAGCTGCGGAGTCAGGTGAGGCAACCACTTTGGAGACGGTAGGTGAAGATGTCACAGATGCAGCTGCGGAGTCAGGTGAGGCAACCACTTTGGAGACGGTAGGTGAAGATGTCACAGATGCAGCTGCAATGACAGGTGATGTAGGACAAGTTTTTTGTGATGCAGTTGCTGCTATTGATCTTCCGGCCACAATCTTGTGTGGAATGCGCGGCTTCTCCTCAATATACAATCTTAAGTGGTCAATATTGATTTTTGGCAAAATGGCCCCTCTCTCATCTATCAGATCAGCATTCTTGCCTTCAATGTTTTTAATTGTGTATGGACCTAGAAAATTTGGATCCAATTTTCCACCTTTTCTCTGCTGACTCCGAACATTACACCTCCATACTTTGTCGCCCACTGTCAATTTCACTTTCTTTGCTTTCTGTTCTTTCCTTGTCATTCGTTTTTGAACCTGAGCAGTGTGGTTAAGAGCAGTTTGAAGAACTTCATCAAGTTTCAGGACACCCTCAGTCATTTGTTCAATTCCCATGACAGCTTCAACAGAACTGTCAACCTGAAAAAAAGGAATATTTGCTTCTAGTTAAAAATAACTGTTCATCTCAAATTCATGTAGGCAGCCTAGTGAAAAATAAATATAATAAAATGTATATAAAATACATTTATTTCATGCTTAGTATGCTACAAATACATTTACATATTATGTACTTAATAAAAATATGTTGCAATTGTAATTGTAGTGTACTAAACGGGTATATTTAAAGTCTGCTAAATTGGAAGAACTAATTTTGTACTTAATGCTCTTTAATTGTGCGGAAGTAGTGCTGAATTCCAACTAAAGATATACTTAAGTGTATTTGATTGTGCTAAAGTGGAACTATTACAAGTATTCTTTAGGTACACTTTAAATATTTTGCATTTTAAAGATTGATATTATTTAAAGATCATACAATCCTCATCAATAGTGACATTAGAACATGTTTTAGGCTTAATATTAAGAAAAGTGCATTGTGCACAAGTAGAACTCAAAATAAAGTTTAATTACAATTTTTATATCAGTAAATCTCCAGTGATATGTCAGTAAATATGTTAAGAGACTTGAACTATACTTAGTAAAAAAAAAAATGCATTTTAAATCTATTAGTTTTTTACTAGGGCAAGTTCATACTGAATGCAATACATACACATGAAAAAGAAACAAAACACGGAAAACAATGAACACCAACCTGATATTCTTTGGGGATCTCAGAGGGGTATCGTGCCTCACGACCAAACATCATATAAAATGGAGATAGTTTGGTCGTCATCTGTTTTTTGGTCCTTAGACCAAACATTACAGCATCAAGGTGTTTGTCCCACTGCTGTGGTTTTTTGGAGACCAATTTGCTGAGAGCCCTTAAACATTTAATTCACATTAAAATAGTTTAAGCAGAAGATATTTATAAATATCTGTGAATTCCACATTTGGTTTATAACAGTTTTTACAAATGCTATTACAGTATAGGTTTAAAATAACTAGAATATAAATATTAAATATAAATAAAAATCTTATAGGCTGATGTAAATAATAATAATAATAATAATAATAAAAATAATAATAATAGTAATAATTTAAGGATCTTTGTACAAAGAATGATGTAAATTTAGTACCTCTGTATTCCTCTGTATTCATCTTTTCGACTAGACCATTAGTCTGGGGATGGTACGGTGAGCACAAACTCCTCTTGATTCCAAGAATTTTGGACACTTTTTTGTTGATCTGATAATAAAACAAAAACATATTTTTTTTTATTATAATCAATTTAAGTAAACATTTTTCAAAACTACATTTTAGCAGTGTATGATATGGTACAGCTTTAATTTACCTGATTAACGAACTCTCTCCCTTGGTCTGTGAGTATGCGTTTCAGGGCCTCAAACTGGTAAAAAAACTTAATAATACAGTTTGTGACCTCCTCTGCAGACTTACTTTTAAGGGGATAAGCCTGTGACCATTTGGTCATGTAATCAATCATGACGCATATATATTGATGGCCACTGTCTGTGCAAGTAAGTTTGCCAATCAGATCCATCCCCATAAATTCAAATGGTTGTGTGACCTTGTAAGAAATGTAATAAAAAGGACATTATGATAAAAATATTCAGTAAATTATGTAAATATTCTGTTGCATACATGTGCAATTAAAAATAACATGGTGCAGGTGTCAGGGAAAGAAAGAAAGTGAAGTGTGGCATCCCAAACTTGGAATTTGTGCTCTGCATTTAACCTATCCAAGTGCGCACACACAGCAGTGAACACACACACAGAGCAGTGGAGCCTTGCTCAAGGGTCTCACCTCAGTCGTGGTATTGAAGGTGGAAGAGAGTGCTGGTCATTCACTCCCCCCCATCAACAATCCCTGCCGGACCTGAGACTCGAAAGCACGACCTTCAGGTTACAAGTCCGACTCTCTAACCATTAGGCCACGACTGACTGGATGGACGGACGGACGGACGGATGGATGGATGGATTACCTTTATAGCTGTAATTTTGGTCTCTTCTTTAATTGATGCTTTGGTGGCCTGACATGCCACACATTCAGCCACCTGTTTAAAAATAAGTTATTAGTTAACATTAAAATAGAAGAAAGAATAGAATTTTATTATATTTATGAACTTTTGTTAAAATATTTCAACAGTGTCATTACCCATTTGTTAATATCCACGGATATCCCTGGCCAGTAAAATCTTTTTGATATGGCATCTTTGTTTATTTTCTGTCCACAACGTGCACCGATGCTGCTGGCATGAAACTCTATAAAACGTTGATTAGCATCTGCTGCACCACAAACAACCTTCGTTCTCAGTTCACGGGCGGTACCTTTGTATCTTCTGTAGTACAGCTGACCATCTGAATGATACAGTAACAATGCAATACCTATTAATTAAAGCATCAAGCATGAAAACCCTATGACATTATATTCTACAGTACAAATAGAGAAAACTAGACATCTCTCCATCAGGTCCCTTGTCAAACAATGTAAAACAAACCTTGTAAATAATGAGGCTTATACGGAAGTTCTAAGATACGGAAGTTCTAAGATACGGAAGTTCTAAGCGGCCATGCATTATTATTTTTTTTCCTTCTTGTTTTCTCGTGATCACGACTTAATTTTCTCGTGATCTCGACATAACGAGTTGTTTTGTCGTGATCACGACTTAATTTTCTCGTGATCTCGACATAACGAGTTGTTTTGTCGTGATCACGACTTAATTTTCTCGTGATCTCGACATAACAAAAGTTGTTGTTTTTTTAATTTATTTATATTTTTTTTATATAATTGATTTTTAAAACACAATGCGTCGTGAGTACTCTTGCTATAGTAACGAACGTAACTCTGAAGCGCATCTGATCGACAGATAGCTAGCCGTGCGCTCTTTTATACTGTAGCCTATGTTATGGATATTTCTTCGCTTCGCGTAGTACTAATAAAGTCTACAATAAACAAATATAGGCTAATCAATCACTGTTGATTTTTTTCCAGAGTATGCTAAACATTTTGTTTGTGTAATTAACATGTTTAAATGGTCTAACATCAGAGCATTCAACACCGAAAGCGCAGGTGCGCCTTCAGAAGAATGCAGAGAATTGTTCTAAAGCTGCTCGGATTCAACTCACTTTGTTTTCCTCATTCGTTTTGAAATAAAATGATATATAATTTGTTTATGATTTTTATTAGTCATGTTGGATGTGTTGTGATTGATATGTGCCTTACAAGCTTGGGATGCTGTTTGAAAAGCATTTTATTTGTGTGTGTGTGTGTGTGTGTTTGTGTGTGTGGTTTCCTACAAAGAAATGTAGAAAATATTACAACACTGTATAACATCGCTTAACTAAATTAGCTTATACACATTTTTACATATAAAAATCACATTTCTTATCAATATATATTTATTAACAATAAAGATTAAAAATAAAGGACAAAGATGCACATTACAAATTGTAGCGCGTTCTACATAAACACAACATTATCCTCGCTTAACGAACAATCGTGTACATTAAAGATGCACAAATAAAGATAGCCTATAGGTTGCAAACAGAATACTATACAGTGACCTCAACATTGGTTTTAATAAGCAATAAGTTTCACTGAATGTTATTGTGGTAGTGAAACGAGTCGTGCAACAGTAAGAACGTGACGACAACAGATACACTTTCAAGCAAAAATAATCATTTCTATTCAAGCATTTAACATTTATAAGTTAATTAAATGTCAATAATGACCTGCACAAATTATAGCAATCACGGAGAGGTCCTTACTCTGTCCCGAACATGTACAATAAGGTGGATATACAGTATACAGGTCCCAATCAGTCATTTTTAGTTCTACACTGCCACCTGTTGGCGCAGTTGTGTAACTTAGAGAACAACTCCTGTTATGTCGTGATCACGAGAAAACAACTTTTGTTATGTCGAGATAACGAGAAAACAACTTTTGTTATGTCGAGATCACGAGAAAATTAAGTCGTGATCACGACAAAACAACTTTTGTTATGTCGAGATCACGAGAAAATTAAGTCGTGATAACGAGAAAACAACTTTTGTTATGTCGAGATAACGAGAAAATTAAGTCGTGATAACGAGAAAACAACTTTTGTTATGTCGAGATAACGAGAAAATTAAGTCGTGATAACGAGAAAACAACTTTTGTTATGTCGAGATAACGAGAAAATTAAGTCGTGATAACGAGAAAACAACTTTTGTTATGTCGAGATCACGAGAAAATTAAGACGTGATAACGAGAAAACAACTTTTGTTGTCGAGATAACGAGAAAACAACTTTTGTTATGTCGAGATCACGAGAAAATTAAGTCGTGATAACGAGAAAACAACTTTTGTTATGTTGAGATCACGAGAAAATTAAGTCGTGATAACGAGAAAACAACTTTTATTATGTCGAGATCACGAGAAAATTAAGTCGTGATAATGAGTAAACAACTCCTGTTATGTCGTGATCACGAGAAAACAACTTTTGTTATGTCGAGATCACGAGAAAATTAAGTCGTGATCACGAGAAAACAACTCGTTATGTCGAGATCACGAGAAAACAAGACGGAAAAAAACCAACAATGCATGGCCTTTTAGAACTTCCGTAGGTTGGACCCCCTTTTGCATTCAGAACTGACATCAATTCAACAAGGTGCTGGAGACATTCTTTAGAGATTTGGTCCATATTAAAATGACAGCATCACGTTCCTGCACATCCATTATGCAAATCTCTCATTCCACCACTATTGGACTGAGATCTGGTGGAGGCCATTGGAGTATAGTGAACTCTAGTGTCATGTTCGAGAAACCAGTTTGAGGTGAATTGAGCTTTGTGACATGGAGCGTAATCCTGCAAACTGTAGCCTGAGTTTCCTGTTCTTACCTGACAGGTGGCATCCGGTGTGGTCTTCTGCTGCTGTAGCCCAGCTGCTTCAAGGTTCAATGTGTTTTGCATTTAGAGATAGCCTTCTCTTCTGTATACTCAGTTGTAACAAGTGGTTATTAGAGTTATTGTTGCCTTTCTTTCAGCTCGAACCAGTTTGGCCATTCTCCTCTGACCTCTGGCACCAACAAGGTGTTTTTGTCCACAGAATTACTGCTCACTGGATATTTTATCTTTTTTATACCAAGAAAGATACATAACAGCGGCCTTATTTTATACACAGATGTGTGTGTGTGTGTGTGTGTGTGTGTGTGTGTGTGTGTGTGTGTGTGTGTAAGAGTTCAGATGCAAAAGCCTCTAAGTACGTCTGATGTTTTTCTTTAAAATTAGCATTTCTTTCTGGCTACTATGTAGGTTTCTATGTAAGTACTGGTACTTCTGAATGGGTTGAGGCTTTTTGACCAAGATGGCTTTCTGAGGCTTTTGCATTGGAACTCTTTATATATACACGTGTGTATATATATATATATATATATATATATATATATATATATATATATATATATATATATTGCATAAGGCCCCTGTTTTTTTCTTCTTCTTTTTTTTTATTCTTCCGAATTTTGCACTTGTTTGGCACATTTTTGGCTTGGGATAAAAAGACACTCACATTTACACGGTCACTATTATGTATTTCTTTATGCATTCATCTCAACATGTAGTGACACCTACATCACATTTTGCAATAACAGCTTAAATGACTGAAGAGAGGATCTGCTTCTGATCTTGTATGATCATACCTATTTTTTCTAATATGTAAACTGTCTGGCCTAAACATGTAGCCCTATATTCTACTTCCGCATAGTGACATCTTTTATATTCTATAGTGTCGCAACAACTTGTTCTTCTAGCTTGTTCTTAAGCATTGAAACTAGTTCTGTAACAAATAAGCCAGTGTTTCAACCATGGTCTTCTGACATTAATATTTAAAACTAGTTGTCAGCTATAAATGCCCTAACATCTGTATGCATATTTATTTCTAACAAAAAAAGTAGGTAGTTAAAAAGTTATCAAAAGTTTAAAATCAATACATGAACCCAAGTAGCCCCCAGTAAAAACAGAAATTAAAGAGATAAAACCCTAAACTAAACCAGTGACATTTACTCTCAGTGGTCAGTCTCCAAAGCACACAGCAGCTTTGAGTTGGTTTTTAGTAAAATTGAGTATGGCATCCAGCACCAGCTCATACAGATTGGAATTCCCTTTAACTAGAGCGATCAGCTGAGCAACGTCAGTCCACTTCAGTTTACGCACTTTGGCCAGGACATCAGAGTACAGTTGGTCCTGTTGTGTAGGGGTCATTTCCATCAGGATCTCAGGAAGAGGTCTGAATTGGCCTCTGGTCATCCGTCCTCCCAGCAGACCTCCCACAGCACCACCTTGAGTAATATAAATGAATAAAATAATACCACAGCAATATCTTGTGGTTAAGAAGTGAACTAAACGAACTGAAAGGGGGAAATGCGAATTGAAGGAAAACACGCATAAACATACCAACAGCTATACCAGCTGGACCACCGATCAGCCCTCCAACTAAAGCGGTTCCTCCAGCTACTGCAGCTCCTTTCAGTGAGTTATTAACTGCTGCTTTTATCTTCTTATTTGCGGAGATTTCACAGCAAAGTTTCATTATATCATCCTTTCTTTTTGCCATTTTGAAGTGTTAAAAAACCTGGCGATAAACAACGTTAAACGACTGTCACACACATATAAAGGTATAAAAAAACAGGCAATGAAACAAACATTTCAATCATTTCAACTTCAATCATTTCGCATTTTCTGAGGTATTGCTAGGTTTCATTGTTTGAGAAAATAACGACGCGCTGTAAATCCTAATTATAATGTAAATATATTTGACATTTTCCAGTTCTTACCTGACTGTCTTTGAAGTAGACCAGCCGCGTTTTGGCAAGTTACTTTCGGTCTCATATTCATAAGAGTGATGTATTGACGTGCACTTCCCTGCAGCGATTATCTCTACGTACATAGGCTATAGGCGACTCTTTAACCAGTTGAACTTCATTGACTGCATTTAGTCGGCGAACACTTAGGGGCGTTGCTAAGGGGGGGAAAGTTAGGACGATTCTAAGGGCCCACACACTTTTGGGGCCCCCAGAGATCTGTTTTATTAGTAGTAACAGTATTAGTAGTAATGTAATAGAAATGTATCTACCAAATAGTTACACATAAAACAAAATTTACGGCTTATTTCTGCATCTACGGCGAAATTATCTCCCCCATTCACTGCATGGTTTCGTCCCGTCCTACGTAGCCTAGAGTCACTGAGTGAGATCAGATGGTAAACTGTCAAATTATGTCAAATTAAGCCCGTGAGGTTGTCATGGCAACGAGATACACTGCACGTGAATTATTACGGCTGCGCTTCTATTTTGAAACACTAAACTTAGCAATAAACACGTTGAAAATAATACACAATAAACATGTCTGTCAAAACGATCTCAAAGGAGGCTTTTATTAAGCAAATCAAGGAGTGAATTACTCATCCACTGTTTAAAAAAAAAATACTTTAGCTGGGTTTCCACAGGCAGGGTCACAATTATCTACAGTGTATGAAGCTAAAGGTTTTTGGGTTAAGCTTCATAATGTAGAACATTTTTAACATTGTGTGCTGTATGTGCATAGGTAGCTAGCAAACAAGGAATACAGCGGTTAAGCTAATAGTCACATTTAGCTGAGTAAGATCATGATTGAGAAATGTTGGATACTGCTGGAAATGCTGGTGTTATTGGGTATCCTATTTATTATTTTAGGATTTTTTTAGTTTGCCCCAGGGAAGCATTTCTATTAATATAACTGATTAAGTAGTCAAACTCATACCATATCAGCAGAATAGTGTGGTACAGAAAGTCTATGTCCATAGAACAGTTACTGAATGAATTATGTTACTGATACCTAATGGTCAAAAACAATAAAAAAAATAATAGGTCAATATTATTCAATTGCAGACAAAGATTTTGAATAGTTAGGTTGGCTTGTACACTATATTGACAAAAGTATTGGGTCACCCCCTTCTAATGAACAGGTCTGACTACTTTAGTAATTTCCATGAGTACAAATCTTAATGTTTAAGCATATAACGATATTCTAGGTGTCATGAATCTGGTCCATGGACCTCCATTTGTTCGCCACCAGAGGTCCCCCTTCCATCACATTGACTCTCACACCACACACTACCCGGACTTCATTTCCCAGCAGCCATTTCCCTAATCACATGCTCACACCTGATACCCATCTCGCAATCACACACACTACTTAAGCCATGGACTTCCTCTGTCAGATCGTCGAGTATTGTACGCAAATATCCTAGTGATAGCTACCCTACGAAGCCCTCTGAGTAGTCTTAGTCTTAGTCTTAGTCTTAGTCTTAGTCTTAGTCTTAGTCTTAGTCTTAGTCTTAGTCTTAGTCTTAGTCTTAGTCTTGCCTTGCCTGTTTTCTGCCCGTGTTTCCTGGATTAACCCTTGCCTTGCCGTTCGGACTCTGTTTGCCCCTCGTTTGGATTATTGCTGTTTACCTGGATTTACTCTCTCTGCCTTGCCCTTTGGATATTGTTCGCCGATCGTCGACCCACGCTTGCCCTAGGACTACTCTTTGTTTTGCCTGTGTTATACCTGTTTGCCATCGTCTGACCCTGCCTGTGTTTTGACCATGTTTCACAATAAAGCCTTGCACATGGATCCGCACGTCTCTCGTCTCGTCAGCCCCGTTACACTAGGGAATTGTGTGCTTTTAATTTTATACCAATAGTTTAGACAGGACTCTTTTCTACACGACAATGCCAAACACCAGTGACTTGTACATATGCGTACAATCATTTTAGACACTTCCAAAACTGTGGCAACAGAGATGGAAATACAGTTTTTAAATACATGCATTATGTTTCCATCTTTGTTGCCACAGTTTTGGAAGTGCCTTTTTCTGTTCTAAAGAAGGAGGTGTCCCAATACGTTTGTCCATATAGTGTATGAACAAGCCATTAGTGTTTGGTGATGAGTTTTTGGCTCAAGATCTGCATTTAAAGTCACACCAGAGGTGTTCACCTTGGATTAGGACTTGGCTTTCTGCAGACCAGTCAAGTTCTTCCACACTGACTAAATCAATCATTTCTTTATTTATTTTTTTAACCTTGCCTTATACACAGAGACATTTTTGTGTTAGAATAGAAAAGGGTCCTGTCCAAACTATTGGCATAAAATTAGAAGAACACAACTCCCTAGAATATCATTATATGCTTAAACATTAAGATTTGTACTCATGGAAATTACTAAAGTAGTCAAACCTGTTCATTAGAAGGGGGTGACCCAATACTTTGGGCAATATTGTGCATGTTTGGTGCGGTAGGGGGCCCAACCTCATATTCTTTCATAGGACCCAAAATTGCTAGCGGCGCCCCTGCTTATTAGATATGTTTGATAAACTATTATACAGAATAAAATTCACCTAGCATAAAAGTAGCTAGAAAAATGTAGCAGGGGAAACAATTAAAAACATGCAACATGCCATTTGACTTTTTTTTTTTAAATGATACTCACATCATTGTTTAAAATATATTAAATAAACAATACATTTTACTTTTTAAAATGAGAAATACAATTTTATTGGTTTTAACTGCACCACAGAAGGTTTTAACTGAAAACCACCACAGAACAGGCCACAAATTAACCTGCTTTATTAGAATAACCTGCATTAAGACCATGTCTTCATAAGGCTACAATGTTATTGTTTTAAAAAATCTGCACAGGAGCTGCACAGAAACAGAAACTCGAGTACAAAAGCAACAGGGTGCAGGACTGAGAACCACTGGCTGGTGACATTAATCCTCTAGTGGTCAGTTTCCGTACTGCGCTTCAGCCTTCAGCTCTTTTGTGGCATAAGTGAGAATAGCAGCAAGCACTTGCTCTTGCAGAGTGGCACTGCCCATTACCAGAACAATGAGGCCAGCCACGTCTGTCCAGTCCAGTGTGCCCAATGCACCCATGACACCAGAATACAGTTTCTCCTTATATTTTGGAGGCAGCTCCTTTATGAAGGTATTTTTGGTGCAAAACAACTGAGCGTCCGTGACAGCGGAATTTGTAGTTGTAGAGAATAGCCACACATGTGTATCAGTAAATTTGAAGCCACAGACAAAAGCTGCAAACTTGTAGATTTTTTTCTCTCTCCCACAAACACAACACAACAGTTACACCTTCTCGAATCCTTCATTGCAGATACACAAATCCTATTCTACGAATCACAAATCAAGAAACTCGTACGCTCACGTTTTGCTACTATTGCTGCAGTGAATATGGTGCAAAACACATTCATACACCTGCATCAAAAATGTGAAGTCGTGGACGAATTTTGTACATCCGCAAATCAGTATGTGAATACTTGCAATGAGATTTGGACACTTGTAGAATGTTTTCTTACATATATATTTTTTTTCTTGGATGCCAAACACAAGTGCATAACGACAACGGCTTGAATCTGCTGCTACGAGTCTCAAACGCTGTTTTTCACCTGCAAATGACAAGTTTCGCGAGCTCTCCCTTTTGCACCACATATCTGTGTGACAAATGGAGCAAAAGTGATTTGTGCGTCTGTAGCAGGGTTGCCAGGTTTTCACAGCGAAACCCGCCCAAATTGCTACTCAAAACTACAGCAAAAGTAGCCCAATTGCTTTTCAAAGGGGATCCCCTGGTAAAAATCGTATTCGGGGGGTAATTTTTTTTGGCGGGCTTCCCCTGGTAAAAGTCGCATTCCAGGGGCTAAATATCACATTATTGGGGTCGCCTCAACCCGCGGACATGAAAATCATCCCGCGGAAAGAGTGTTAAAGTAGCCCAATTCCGCGGGAACACCGCGGACTTGGCAACACTGATCTGTAGAGGCAGCGGCGGCCACTCTTCAGAGATCAGAGAAGTTTGGCCAATCAGAAGAGCTAGTTTGGGCGCCTATCAGCAGGGAGGAAAAAAAAAAAAAAACTTTCGCGAGCCGTACATATCTTCCGGAGCGCAGAGCAGCAACCAATAAAGGTGTTTTTTCTTTCTTTTTCTTAAATCACTCACCGCTATGCTGTATAGTATATTTGTTTATAGTTTAAATATTAAATGAGTTTAGCTCCAACCCTGATAAAACTCACCTACCTGTAGCCTTCTAGTAGTCCTAATTAATTTAGCTGGTAGCAGGGCCGTAGCTGGGGTTTTCGGGGCCCCGGTGCAGGTTGTACCCATGGGCCCTGTTTGAAATTGTTTAATTTGTATGCTTGTTCTATTTAGTTATTTGTGCTATTTACACAATGTTTAAGTTTTTTCAAGTTTGTGGGTGTCCAGGTACAGAAACCGAATAATCAAATGTAAAATAGCACTGCAGAGTCTTCACTGTTAAAATTAAATATACAGCCAAACCAAAATTTATTCAGACACATTTCTCACATTATCACAGTGTATTCGCTATAGTTTAGAAAATGGTAATAAAATATGACAAGAACTCAGAGTTAAACTGTGTCAGAACAAACTCATCTGTTACAGCTGTTAGTATGACAATATTTACACAACTATCAATACTTTGTTGACCAATTACCAAGCAATGCTTCATTTTGTTCAGTCTGTGGTGTAAAAAGGTCGCATTAGCAATTAAAGAAAAACACTTAAGCAAAACATGCTCAGGTCAAATTGTCTAAATAATTTTTGGTTCCAAATTTTTTATAAATTTTATTTGAAGTCCACTGTATGAAGATTTTTTGAATATGTCACAGTTTACTTTATTTTGCTATACTCACTTACATAAATGAACTATAGTGTCCTGCACCCACTAGTTAAAAAAATACATAAAAAAAAAAATAAATAAAAAAAATATATATCTGGTGTCTGAATAATTTTAGGCTTGACTGTGGATTAATTCTTGTTAAAACTACAAAGTAATTCAGTCAAGAGCAGTGAGTGATTAACATTAAGGACACCGACAGCAGCTAGTAAATTAAGTGCGGTCACTTTAAGAGACAATGCATCCATTATAATGATACACATCTAATTTCTTTCCCCACTGTGTACTTTCACTTTAGAAATAACCGACAGTTTTTTCGAGGATCCTCTCCAAGACCTGTATTTTGACATAATTGTGTATGTATATGTCGGGACAAGAGCAAGAAGAGGCAAATTCGGTGTTGAAGCGCTTTGAGACGCGTCTCTCTGCGTGCGCTCTGTGCGCACAGAACACCGAGCGCGGGTGCTGAATTGGGCTCTTTCACATAATTTTTCTGTTTGCATGTGTAAACTAAGGTTTGCATTTGTTCGTTCAGGTGCAGGAGGACGCGAAGGAGAGCTCGGTTTGGTGTTGCTGTCCGTGAGACGCGGCTTTCTGCGTGCGCACCGAACACGGCGCGCGAGTACTCAGTTGAGCTTTTCCGCGTCTTGTGTTTGAATGCTTTAAACTCTTTTGAATGTTTAAGTTGGCAAGGCTTAAAAACGCGCAAACGGTAAGCTTTCGTGACGACGCGCAGCAGTGGCCCATCAACTGTCCTGAGCGTCTTTTTAGGCTGGCCTCAGCCAGTCGGTTGAGATCGCCTGGGGCCCCCCTCAGCCGTGGGCCCCTAGAATCGTCACCACCTTTCACCCCACTAGCGACGGCCCTGGCTGGTAGAGGTGTGTTTGATTAGTGTTAAAGCTAAACACTGCAGGACAGTGGCCCTCCAGTACCAAGTTTGCCCATCCCTGCTTCAACTCACAAAGGCTTCATAAAAGATAAACCCGTTAATTAAATAGATTATTATGAGAGTGTCATATACAAGACGATTAAATATATTTGTTAATATATTTGAATTATAAACAAATGTACAGTATAACAGTGAGTGAATTCAAAAATACAAAGAAAATGTTCCTTTATTGGTATTTGCTGCTGTCCGCTCCGGAAGATGCTCGCAAGCGTTTTTATTATTATTTTATAATACCCCAACCCCATAAAGATCACAATAACTCATTAGCATTTGTCTTTATAATATTCTTTTTAAATGTTGAACATGTTCTTTTTAAAAATACAAATGACAAATCTTCATCTCTAGCATGTGCTAGCTGAAAAAGGGCATCACCACTGTCCCCTGGGGACTTTGTATCTGCAGCATGGCAAAACAGACTTCACAGAAATAAAATACAGTAAAAATGAGTTTGTGGTGTTGTTAAATTTCAGTAATTTTGACAAAGTTGACAAGCTCTCTGATGAGAAACACCATGAGGGGATTCAGGCTGATGCTTTTTCTTTGCACCCTCTTTCCAGAATTCCATCTGATCTGTGACTCTGAATGGTATGCCACCAGGGTTGATTCTCGGAATGAACCTGCAAGCACAAGAAAAATATATATATATTTTAAACGTGTTAACAGAATTTGCCCTAACTGCCAGACTTTGTGCTGTATGCAATTTGAGATGAATAAAAACACTATACTCTCTGAATGCACCTACAAGGAAGGTGCATAATTAGTTGATAATCCATCACAAATCATTAAACTTACAATACTTAATAAGTATTATATATATGTTCACGACTTATAATACTAATATTAGTCTGTTTATTGCTTATTCCGAGGTCACCGCAGCCACCAGATCCAGTCCGTATCCAGATCAGATGGTCACTGCAGTCTCCCGGATCTAATATGGTCACGACTTAATGGGGAAATCGTGGCCTAATGGTTAGAGAGTTGGACTCGTAACCTAAAGTTCGTAACCAGCTGGAGTTCGAGTCTCAGGTCCAGCAGGAATTGTAGGTGGGGGGAGTGAATGTACACCGCTCTCTCCACCCTCAATACCACAACTGAGGTGCCCTTGGGCTGCCCACTGCCCCGGGTGTGTGTTCACTGCTGTGTGTGCGCACTTAGGATGGGTTAAATGCAGAACACTAATTTCGAGTATGGGTAACCATACTTGGCCACGTCACATCACTTTCACTTTCTTTACATTCCTTATAACGCATTTCTGTAGATCAAACAGTAGATCAAAGTAAAGTCACCGCTATTTTATATAGCGCTTTTTAAAATGCAGATTGTGTCAAAGCAGCTTTACAGTATTAAACAGGCAAATAGTGTGTCGAGATAGTGTGTCGTTCTCCTCTGGCCAGATGAACCAGCAGGTTGTTCCATGCTGCAGCAGAGTCATATTGTGTAGAGGACTCATCTGGTTCCCGTGATCCTGCCCCGATTGCCGTCTAGGAGACGAGGTCTTCACTGGGGATCTGTCTCTGGGGCTCATCTAGTTGTCCTGGTCTCCGCTGATGTTCAGGGCTGTTCAGGTTTTACCTGCACAGCACTTACCCGCTGGCCTCTGTCACATTTGCAGCTTTTGTCTGTGGCTTCAAATTTACTGATACACATGTGTGGCTATTCTCTACAACTACAAATTCCGCTGTCACGGACGCTCAGTTGTTTTGCACCAAAAATACCTTCATAGAGATGCACAGAATATGATTCATTAGCTTTGTTAATAAAAGTAAATATAGCTTTGTTACAAGTTTCAAATAAATAAAAGTGTTGTGCTTTGTTAAACGTGTATAAAACTGAACTTCTAACCTTAAAGTAAAAATATTAGAGCTATAAAGGATTAAAATAAGTAAAAACAATGAATCTAGTGTTTTTAAATGCATGTTTATAATACATATTTGTAATATACATATTTTAATTTATCATTTATTATATATTTGTAAATTACAAATATTTGTAATTTATAATAATATATATTTTATCTTGTTTGGTGTTGATGAAGGAGTAGCCTTACTGAAGGCAAAAACGGTTGAGAAACACTGCACTAGGCCATTAAAGATGACATAATAGCACCACACTGTGATGAAAGTAGATGAAAGTTTGTGGATTGCATGGAAAACAGAGGCATGATCTTACCAACAGCTATTCCGGCTGGGCCTCCAACCATTCCCCCTACAAAAGTACCTCCACCAGCCGCTGCTGCTCCCTTTCCAGAGCTCTTCACGGCTGCTTTCATCTTCCTGCTGGCTGAGACCTCACAGCAAAGCTGCATAACATCATCCACTCGACTGCTCATTGTGATGTCAAGAGAAACCTGGAAATAAACACTAATGGATCATTTGCCCTTTTACACACAAATGAGAAGAACAGAAACGCAGGCTGATATGCAAACATAAATGAAGTACTTTAATCAACGAGTTAAAGTACTAAAATGGCTCATGATGAGGTGGTCTTGATTTGACATGTTTTAGAAAAGATTACTGCTTAATTACTCAGATTTGCTCAGTAATTGATTACTCAATTTCTTTTGAGTATTTTAAACATTTAAATATTTTAAACATGTTGAGGTTTACAGTGAAACACTGTGGTTCTGGTAAACTGGATTGACAGGAAAAGGATTCGACCATAACACATACAAGCATGTTTATAATAAAGAAAAATAAGTAGTAAAAACATATCTTTCAGAAACAACAACAAACCATAAACTAAAAAAGCTCTTCAGTTAAACCTGGCTTAGACTAAGCAGGTGAAATTAAGATGCTATTTTTGTCCATACTCCACTTTGGCTCCGAGCTCTTTTGTGGCAAAAGAGATTAAAGTAGTAAGTACTTGCATTTGTAGAGAGGAATTACCCATCACTAAAAAAATGAGTTGCGCCAGGTCAACCCAATCCAGATTGCCCAGTACTGCCATGATCTCAGAGTACAATTTCCTCTTCTGTTGAGGAGGCATCTCCATTATGATCTGATGAAGAGGATGGAATTTGTCACTAGTCATCCACCATCCCACGGCACCTCCCAATGCACCACCTGCATATGATATGATAATAGGAGATCAAGTAGGACAAAGAAACAAACTGCTAAAGATGCACTAGACTCATTTAATATTTATCGCACAATTATTAAATGATAAAATATGTTGTTTTCTTCACTTGAAATTTAAAGTTGATCATATTAAGCTGTCTAAACAGTGGCTTTATTGATGCATTTGTACTTGTAGTTTAGTTTAAACTAAATGTATTAATTATTAAACAACACGTAAAAAAAAAAGAAGGATCCAAAAGGTTCTTAAAAGAACAATTTTTTTCCATAGTGTGAAGAACATTTTAAAAATCTCAACAACCTTTTTCCACTACAAAAAATCTTTTGTGCAATGGAAAGGTTCCATGGATGTTAAAGTTTCTTCATGGAACCACATATGCCAAGAACCTTTATTTTTAAGAGTGTTTGCTTAGGTGTTATGACAAAAAAGTCAACATATACTGGCTTCAGAGCTATTCATATTTATAGATGATAGGGGTGTGCGATACTGCAAATTTTTGTATCGATCCGATACAAAGTAAATACAGGGTCGATACCGAAACTTTTTCCTTTTTAATAACTAACATTTAAATGACCAATTACACTTTAAAAATTAACAATAACTTATGTTGATATGACTGAACTAATACATTCACCTTAAAGCTATGTGGATATTATTTGCTTTTCTGAAAGGAGTTTGCAAGCAGAGGAGCCCAGAATATGAAAGCAATGCGTACAGTTTCGTGTTAAGCATTTTCCTCCCATAGCCTAGAAAAGTGTTGTAAAAATAAATAAATACATAAATAAATAAAAGAAAAAAACTTAACGTGGCCTAATGTATTAAGAAAGTAATATTGAAAGGCCAACTCAGTATACTGATGATGCAAACTATATGCAGGCAAGCAGCCCAGTATATGAACGCAAAAGTGCATGCATGTTAAGTGTTTTCCTCTGATAGAAAACCTTTATAAAGAAAAAAACAACAACAACAACAACGTGGTTTAATGGTTGAAGACAGTAATACTGTATAAAAAGGCGAAATTCGGTAAATTTAATGGGTCTGGCTTCCAGTCTCATCCGCTTCCAGCAATTTTTAACTGTACAAAACAGCTCGTTTTGCTGCTTGCTTGGTATTGCAAACCGGTGTTTCTTACCGTATTATTTTAGTGTATTGTCTTAATTATAAACACACACGGTGGATAGCACAAACATTTTTACCGTTTATTGTTATTTTTCTCATGATTTCGTACCGTGCCTAATGAAGTGGAAGTCTCGCACATTCAGTCTATGAAAAAAAGCTTATTTCCATATTGAAAAAGGTGAATAAGTTTGGTGCCGTTCATGGGCGTCGCTAGGCCATTTTTAGGGGGGGTATAGACTACTCAGCCTCCCTAAATATTGCGATTAGCTTCACAAACTACGAATTTGTGATCGCCTCAGTCCCCTTTAAATTTCATATGAAAACGGCGGCAGACTTCGATCGGCTCCTCTCCGTCTTTCAGCGCGTTCTTCAATCCGCAGACCGCGGTTGCGCAAAGCGAGAAACAGAGGACAAGGTGTGTTTATCGATATTGTTATAATATCTGCATCTGCTCAGCTCTTTGTCATAAATACAGTTTATAAAAATCATGGGGGAGCAATCGGTTCCCAATCTACAGTAGCCTAAATTTTCGCTGCGTTCACCCACAGCTGTTTCCTCCAGTGAATATGAAGCACATATGAACGTATACTTTATAAAATGATCATGTTGCCATTTTTATTTGAAAATTTAACATTCAGTGTAATATATATTCCAGTGCATGTGCCAATTAAAGAGGTTTGCATATTTGAGCTAAGGAAAGAGGGTTGTACTAGAAGTGCAAACAGTAAAATGTTGTGTTTGTACAGTAAACAGGTGTGTTATATATATATATACCCTCATTGGGGGCTGAGCCCCCCAAAATGAAAATCCTAGCATCGCCCCTGGTGCTGTTGCCACAGTAGCGAATTTCTACCGTTCCATCTCTCGCTGCAGCCAATAATATCCGCTTGCGCTTGGAGCCGCTGAGTACGTAATGGCATAACAGCAAAACACTAAAACAGGGGAGGAGCAGTAATGTTTGCATACGAGAGGAGAAAAGAGCGGTATAACACAGAGACATCTCTATTCTTTGTTGAATGTATTAAGAAATATATTAAGTGTAGAGAAAATTAACCTAAAGTATCGATCTAATCAGGCTAGTATCGATCCGATACCGATACCAATGTTGGTATCGATACTATCGATATTAGGATCGATCCGCCCACCCCTAATAGATGATATTATAGCGCCACTCTGTGGTTAAGAAGTGAAGTGGGTCAAAATTTGTAAGTAACAAGAAATCAAGCACATAAGCGTACATACCAATAAATATACCGGGTGGACCTCCGAGTAGCCCCCCTAAAAAAGCCCCTCCAGCAGCAGCAGCAGCCCCTTTGGCTGAGTTCTGTACAGCCGCTTTAATCTGTCTGCTCTCTGATATCTGACAGCAGAGCGCCATTACATCATCTATTTGACGGCTCATTGTTAGGGTGACCACCTGGCAATAGATCTGTTGCGGGACAGTAGATGTGATTTTGCGGGACAATGCGGGACAATGCGGGACACGTACGAGACAGATACATTTGCTACTGTTATGCCATTTAAATATTGATTTACATTACATCCGTTGTCTTGTGCGCCGATTTATGTTTCTGCCGGTGGATGCCCATTGCCCACACTCCAGGATGTGCTTCTGGCAACATTAAATCCATGAGAGAGTATAAGTTTTGAGCGTGCACACATAGGCCTAATGTCTGATCGAGATATAAAGCGCATCTGTTTTGTGTGAGAGAGTGAAGAAAATCCTGCGAGCGGATACATTTGTTGCGCTCTCGCATTAAAATAATGCGCTCTGAACACTTGTCATTAAAATAACGGCATAGAAACCGCCTCAAACGAATTGTTAAAATGAAAAGAAAGTCGTGTCTGAAAACTGCAATCGTTTTTGTTTTTTTTTTAATGAAAGGAGAATATCGTGTTTTTCCGTGTGCGCATGACCATTTTCGTCGGTGTTGCTCGAGCACTTGATGAGGTCCGCACATTGCGCCGTCCACGCAGTCGTCATCAGTGGAAAAACCCTCTCTAAGACTGCGTTGGCTGGTTATTTTCACAGCTAGAACATGACGGCTACTAGTGATGCGCGGATGAGCTAAAACGTCACCCGAATCCGCAGCTTCAAATAATTTATCCACCCGCCAACCGCCCGCACCTATATTTTTGTCTGATTTAGATAACCGCACCCGACCCGCTCCGATCGTCACATTCAGGGTTCTTACGGTCATGAAAAACCTGGAAAAGTCATGGAATTTTAAAACAGCAATTTCCAGGCCTTGAAAGTTTTGCAAAAGATAAATAAACCCAGAAAGTTTTGGAAAAGTCATGTTTCACAATTCTCTGTACAATAGAATTATGTTTAATCAGGTCCTGAATTTCAGTGCGGTATTGCGCATATATCGCATTACTTATTCCCGCGGCTTTCGACTTTAAAATGAGGGAAATTCCTTCAAAACATTTATTCAATATAGCGTGTAGGTTAGATGAGTAAATAAATTCACACAAACCATCAGATCAAATCAGTCATTTGAAAACAGCGTGAGTGACCGCGTCTTCTCTCTGACTTTCTCTTCACATCGGCGCATCTAGAGCTGCACGCTGCGATACAAGACTTTAGCTCATGTTTCGGTATTGCCAGAATTGTCAACTGCCTAATCGGTCATTGTTGCATCGTCACAATTTATCATTTGTACGTTTTTTTTAAGCCTTTCGGTACTCGAGCGCTCCAGGGGCACTTTTCTGTGCGCTCACAGTCACATCCAAAGCGCGCACTTGTTGCGCTTAAAGTGCATATTGTAGGTTAAAAAAAAATTCAAATGAATATATAACCTTGTATGAAAATATCATATGAACCTTTATTGCAGGGTTTGAAAATGTTTTACAAGGCGTGAGTGCACAAATTTAGAAGAAAAAGTGACGCATTTCTTGACAGTGCTGAAAAAGCGCTTTTTTTTCAACATCGCGTCATATTACGTCACGAGAGGGAGTCGTGTCGCGCTCTGCTGGTATTCAGTGGGAGCGCGCGCGAGTCAGTGTGTTTTAGGTAGTTATTTTTATTTCAGTTTATCATCGTCATGGTAAATTATTGTGTTTGTGGAGGTTGCACAAACTCCAGCCTGTCAGGACATCGAGTCCACAGGTTTCCTGACAAGAAATAGGACGGTATTATATCTTCTGGGCCTCGGTGTGTTTGTGCAGCTGAAGAGACTTAATGCATCTGCTTCAAACAACGCGGTGGTGTGTAATTTAGCGATCACTATATACCGGAAGATTATCATCCCGGCGATATGATGCAGTTCAACATGGGATATCGAAGCAAGAAGCGAGTGAGACTCAGAGCTGGTGTGGTTTCTTCGGTGCACACAGCAGCTTCAGCGGGTCCCGGTCCCGGTCCCGGTCCGCCTGTGTTCGGCCGCCGGCGGGAGACATGATGCTCACGGGTCCGTCAGAGATGCTGCTCCACGAAAATGTCAACTGTGCACCGTAAGACTTGATTTTTAACATTTGCTAACTACCAAATCAGTGAACATAATTATTTAATTAATGAGACACAACGAGATGTAACGTTATATAAGTAAAGCATCACAGCTAGCTTGATATTAGCAATATCGTTATATTTTTAAAAACCGTGTAAAAACGTTACCATATGAGAAGACATAGCTGGTAAGTTAACCTGAATTTGCTAATATTATAACCATCAAGTCTAGTGACAGCTTAGTAACATTGTTTGCACAGCTAATTGGTAATTTTTTGTCATGTGGTGTGTTTATAAGGCTTTGGAAGATGGGAGTGTGAAGATCTGAAGCAGTGGAGGCCAGCTGTTATGAACCACCTCTGCTGGACTGCAGCTTCCACTCCTGATGGAGATGCAGATGTGATGGAGGCCGAGTGGAAAAGCATGGTCAGCAGTTAATGTGATCTAAACTTGTGCTTGCTTCTCCCAGCATATGCATCATGCCTCATGGAGTCTCTGAGAGAGGAATACTGCAGGTCACCACAGGCTCCACAAGAACGCAGCACCGTCTTGTCTTCCACTACACCTGCTCCTCTTTCCAGATCCCTCCAGAGGATCAGCAAGATCAGGTTGTTGGCGTGTATCTAGCACAGCATTCACCATTTAACACACTTTAACAACACATTAGTGTGATACCCAGACTGAAAGATTGTTAAATGTTTTTAAATGGGTCAGATGGTATATTTTTCTTTCGGTAGTATATGTTTGGTGGATATATATATATATATATATATATATATATATATATATATATGTGTGTGTGTGTGTGTGTGTGTGTGTGTGTGTTAATTAACAGTTGCAATATTGTGTTTTTAGATGGGTATTAACAGTGCTATGAAATAACATTTGTTATGATTAAGTGCTGTATAAATAAAACTGAACTGAATTAACCATAAATGCAGATCTACTTGATATATATCTAATGTAAACTTCATAAACAAGTTTTTATACAGTAAGACAATTTGTGATTGTGATTATTTTTTATTTATGGTCAATAAAATGGGGCAATTCAAAACCTTTATAAAGTCCTCTTTCCTCTGTAAACAGTCTTCGAATGTCTGACACACATGCAGGTAAGGGCTGCTCAGAACACCATAGGCCCAGAGGACAACTTATCTGTATGCTGTCAATATTGATTGTCTTATACCAATGGCATCAAAAAGTGTGACTTACAGGTAGTTGTGACCTACCTAAATATAGGCAACTTAAGTCTTAATTGAAGAAGACAGAATTATTCAGATGGTTTTAAAATGGTTTTCAAATCTTTAATATACTATGTATTTATACAAGTATTTAGCTCAGAGTAATAAATGATCTTTGCCCTAAACACACTCATGTCTGCTGGCCTGGAGAGGTCTATGCTCCTGTCTGAAGTGCATGTAGGCTATCTGTAGCACATACGGGTTCAGACAGCAAGCCTCAAAGCCTGGGTGCAGAGTCAGACACTGCACATCAAGTGTGGGGCTCACATTCTCTACTAAGACCCTGTATGCATCCAACTCCCTGCTGCACTGACTTTCCTCAGCTGTGACCATGGCCTTGCATTTACCACACAAACACTTAATGAAACACAAACGTGTTTATTTCTCTCTCTCTCCTGCGGTGATGAGAAACCGCTATATCACGTAACGTTAGTGTCGGATATTAATGAGTGTGACGCCTGATCAACGCTTAGTTTCTGTTGCTGGTTAGTATCAATACTCATAGATCAATACTAGCTTTTCTATTACCTGATTACATATTGTTAGCTAAGGTGTGTATATCTGTAAGCTAACACTGGTCTCACCAAGACACCTGCCCTGTTCTCGCACATCAGCTCAATTTGTCTCCTCTGACTGGTGTTCTGTCTAATCCTGGCCTGTCTCTGCTCTCTTGGCTGCATAGCAGGCTCATAATTTTATCTGTGGTCAGTCATACGAGTGTAAATAAACATTTAAAATGTCGTCAGCGTCCGAGCTGTTATTACGATCCATTGTTTTTCTATGGTTAACATGGACCGCTCTCCCTCTCGTTACGTCACTTCCGATTTTGGCGGTTTTCAGATGCGGAAGTAAAACTCTCTCACAAAAACGACTCCAGAAGCCTTAATAGCGTATTTTAAAGTTATTTTAAAGAAAATCCAGTTCCTACATTATTTTTCTATACATTGACTCACTGGAGTCTCTAATCTGGAATATGCCCTTTAAGTGGCCAAATACACACACAATGACGTCAAAATGGTCGTCCTGGCGAGTATCCTCATAAGCACTGTCGGTTTTGTCTTAAGTTAATGTAAACAGCTGCGAATGAAAACGCATGTGTATCAGTATTGGATCCGTGAAATAGGTCTTGTGACAGTAGCCTAATAAAGTTGTGCCGTTTTTCATTAATGTTAATCAAACAAAAAAAGACAGAAAATCCATCACTGCTCTTGACTAAATAATGCTTTGTTGAATAACTTTAATATGTTAATTTACAGTTTATTCAATTTCTGTAGCCTATTTAACACGTTCATATTTTAGGAAATGTAGTTATTATTTGCATCATTAATGATTTATCTTATCCACCCGCAAATGATCAGAATGCAAGTTTTTGTTACCTGACTCACCCGACCCGCGGATTTAACCGCCATCACTAACGGCTACGCACATGCATTTTTAAATGCCAGTCACAGTGTTTAATGTATTTCTTATTATGGTATTTCAGTTTCTGGGATGAAAAAAATATATACAGAATACATAATTAAATTGCGGGACGCAGCTTACGTATTGCAGGACGCGGGACAAAGCTCTCAATTTCGGGACTGTCCCGCAAAATGCGGGACGGGTGGTCACCCTACTCATTGTGTTGTGTGTTCAAACACTGCCTGAGGATGAGAAACATGAATCAAAGAGCTGACTTTTCTCAAATGTAAGAAGATGTAACACTGCACAGAATCGTAGACTCGTATATGGCTTCTATCAAACAAACAGCCTTTAACTACAACAAACTAAAGCTGAACAAGTTGAAGCTAAACAAGTTAGACTACATAAAATATGTATATTTAACAGCCTACGTCTGCTTTTGACAATATTTAGTTTTGTTTCCTAAACCACATTATAGCTTTAATGTAACTGTCAGACTTTAGCCTACCTCTTTCTGTTGTTGAAGTTACTTTCAGTTTAAGAAATCAGTCTGTGACATTCCGCAGTCTGCTCCGCTGCTTTGTGCTGGCCCTTTAACTTGTGTTATGCTTATGATACTTTTTACAATACTTTTAATTTGTTCGGAGCATCACCTAAATGTAATGTAACTGTGTTGAGAAACTGCCAAACAACCTGCATGAAAAGCGTATAAGCAGTACTTTTCCCCATAGGCCCAACTGTTGGACAAAATAGAAACAGCGTCCTGACAGAAAACAATCCCATACACTCACCGGAAACTTTACACCTTGCTTGTACCTGGTTGGACCCCCTTTTGCATTCAGAACTGACATCAATTCAACAAGGTGCTGCAGACATTCTTCAGAGATTTGGTCCATATTAAAATGACAGCATCACGTTCCTGCACATCCATTATGCAAATCTCTCATTCCACCACTATTGGACTGAGATCTGGTGGAGGCCATTGGAGTATAGTGAACTCTAGTGTCATGTTCGAGAAACCAGTTTGAGGTGAATTGAGCTTTGTGACATGGAGCGTTATCCTGCAAACTGTAGCCTGAGTTTCCTGTTCTTACCTGACAGGTGGCATCCGGTGTGGTCTTCTGCTGCTGTAGCCCAGCTGCTTCAAGGTTCAATGTGTTTTGCATTTAGAGTTAGTCTACTCTTCTGTATACTCAGTTGTAACGAGTGGTTATTAGAGTTAATGTTGCCTTTCAGCTCGAACCAGTTTGGCCATTCTCCTCTGACCTCTGGCACCAACAAGGTGTTTTTGTCCTAGTGATGTTACGTTCGTGAACGAATCGTTCTTTTTGAGCGAATATTTTAAGTGAACGAATCGTTCTCGTTCACGTAATCCATTGATTTATATTTCACTGAAATTCCTCTGTCCGCAGCAGCGCATGCGCACATCAGTGAACCGGGTAGTAGTTAGGACTGTTTCACCCTGTCAAAGAATGACTAAACCTCAAGCCAATAGCCTTCGAGTATGAGATGTGACGGAGCATGTGATTTGTTGAATGTACTAGTGAACGAATACGCCCATCACTGACCGAGTCACTGTTTTGAGTCTGAACGAGAGAGAGATCTCGTTCGTGAATGAGTTGAATGAACTGGTACATCTCGTTCATGAATGAAAAGAACCAGTTGTTGAACGAGAAAACTCGGCTTGTGTTGGTATATTTGCAGCAAAGAAAAAATTACACTTAACCATTGTAATGAAAGCAGTGTAATAACGCACTGTTTGTTAAATGTAACACAGACAGATTAACATTGTCATTTTTTTTAACTTGATTTGAGCTAAGTGGCTGCTGACTTCAAAATGAGTGGCACCAGAAAGAGAAGTGCAGTATAGAGTTATTTTAATTCTTATGTGTCAGGGGGTTTTTTTTCCATGCAGCTTTGTTTTGTATTTTTGCACTACTGTGTTTTGGAGTTTTTTTGTATTTTTTTTGCACTCTAAATCCGGTTTAGATTTAATTTAGTTTTTATTTGCACTACTGTTTACCTGCTTCTATTACATTTGGAGAGAAACTTAAAATGTACATTTGTTTACTTGATTAAACTTTATTCTACTCTTTACCAGTGTTTCTTATATTTTATTTTATACTCTTTTTAAATGTTGCCCTTATTTTGTATTTTTGCACTACTGTGTATATACTTGGATACTTTGCACTATACTTGGTATATTTTGCACTTTGAACAGTTTACTTGACTACTGTACAGAGTAGGCTACTGTAAGCACTGGTGTTTTATGTGCATTTTGTAATATTTATTTTTTATTGTTGTTGTTGTTGTTGTTGTTTTAGTTTTCTTCTTTTAAATAAAAATTACTTCGTTACGTTTGAGTCATGTCATGCACTTTTCTAAAAAATGTGACAGTATTGGTTAGGTCTCATTTGCGTCACGTCAGCGAATAGCATTCCAGTTCGGGCTGTGAAGGGGCATGTAATTGGTTGGATCTACTGAACGAATACGCCCATCACTGACTGATGCTGCCTTCACGTGCTATCGGAAATTTCCTATTTCCCACTTATGAAGTCGTGATTACGAGCTTGTCGTATTCATGTGCTTTAATGTCGGAAAGGATAAAATGTAGCATCCCATTGGTTGACAATCTTATAAACATTCACCGTGCTATACATGCAGTTCGCTGACAATTCTGGAATTTCGGTCAAATACATGCTTATTTCACTGCTTATAAAACACACAATATGCTTCGCATGATTGTTCATATCTAGCCTATAAATACACTACTTTAGCGACAAGACAAAGGGATGTAGTTGTTGTGAGAACAGCATGGACAGCAGCAATGGTTGTCACCTCCACCATGTTTAAAGTTTATGACCCGCCCAACTCGGAAACTCGGGTATCAAAATTATTTCAGAATTTCCCAGTAGTAAATACGACTTGACCGTTCACGTCCAATTTCCGATTAGGAAACTCGTATTTGCGATAATTCCGATAGCACGTGAAGGCAGCATGAGTCCCTGTTTAGAGTCTGAAAGAGAGAGAGATCTCATTCGTGAACGAACTGGTTACATGACATGTCGTTCGTGAATGAATGTGTACCGGGTAGGTCGGTCATTTTAGCATGCGAGTCAGTCTCGTTCAGCAATCAGCAGAAAGTGGATGCAAAGCGCAGCAGGTACTGTGGTACTGTGCACATATACGCTTGTTTATATTTATTCATATTTAACATAGGCTACAGAACATAACTCCACGATTTATGAATGTGTAAAAGTCCGACCAAACAATTAAAAAGTTAATTATGCAAGAAAACCTTATGTTTTGGTCATCTGAACCTTATTTTATTTATTTAATGGGTTGATTACACATTTTAATAAAGTCAAATCCGTTTTTTGCAACAAGTGGTAATGCAGTACAATCGTTGACTTTAGACATGACACATAAGACACTCTTTTTTCGCCCCTGCTGGCGTATATATGTAATTTAAAGAAATGGTTACTGAACGAATCAGTGAACGAATCTGAACGAATCATTTTGGTGAACGAACTGAAAATGAACGAATCCCTGGAAAGAATCAAAATTTCCATCACTATTTTGTCCACAGAATTGCTGCTCACTGGATATTTTATCTTTTTTATACCAAGAAAGATACATGACAGCGGCCTTATTTTATACACATATGTGTGTGTGTGTGTGTGTGTGTGTGTGTGTGTATGTAAGAGTTCAGATGCAAAAGCCTCTAAGTACGTCTGATGTTTTTCCTTAAAATTAGCATTTCTTTCTGGCTACTATATGTAGGTTTCTATGTAAGTACTGGTACTTCTGAATGGGTTGAGGCTGGGATTTATCACATTTCAAGTGAAAGTACTTGAACATATACTATGTGTGGAGAGCATTCACTCAGTATCGTTATCTCATTTTTGACAAAGATGGCTTTCTGAGGCTTTTGCATTGGAACTCTTTATATATATATATATATATATATATATATATATATATATATATATATATATATATATATATATATATATATATATTGCATAAGGCCGCTGTTTTTTTCTTCTTATTTTTTTTCTATGCATCTGAATTTTGCACTTGTTTGGCACATTTTTGGCTTGGGATAAAAAGACACTCACATTTACACGGTCACTATTATGTATTTCTTTATGCATTCATCTCAACATGTAGTGACACCTACATCACATTTTGCAAAAACAATTTAAATGACTGAAGAGAGGATCTGCTTTTGATCTTGTATGATCATGCCTATTTTTTCTAATATGTAAACTGTCTGGCCTAAACATGTAGGCCTATATTCTGCTTCCGCATAGTGATATCTTATATATTCTATAGTGTCGCAACAACTTGTTCTTCTAGCTTGTTCTTAAGCATTGAAACTATTTCTGTAACAAATAAGCCAGTGTTTCAACCATGGTCTTCTGACATTAATATTTAAAACTAGTTGTCAGCTATAAATGCCCTAATATCTGTATGCATATTTATTTCTAACAAAAAAAGTAGGTAGTTAAAAGTTATCAAAAGTTTAAAATCAATGCATGAACCCAAGTAGCCCCCAGTAAAACAGAAATTAAAGAGATAAAACCCTAAACTAAACCAGTGACATTTACTCTCAGTGGTCAGTCTTCAAAGCACACATCAGCTTTGAGTTGGTTTTTAGTAAAATTGAGTATGGCACCCAGCACCTGCCCATGTAGAGTGGAATTCCCATTAACTTGAGTGATCAGCTGAGCAACGTCAGTCCACTTCAGTGTACCCACTATGGCCAGGACATCAGAGTACAGTTGGTCCTGTTGTGTAGGAGCCATTTCCATCAGGATCTCAGGAAGAGGTCTGAATTGGCCGCTGGTCATCCATCCCCCCAGCAGACCTCCCACAGCACCACCTTGAGTAATATAAATGAATAAAATAATACCACAGCAATATCTTGTGGTTAAGAAGTGAACTAAACGAACTGAAAGGGGGAAATGCGAATTGAAGGAAAACACGCATAAACATACCAACAGCTATACCAAGTGGACCAGCGATCAGCCCTCCAACTAAAGCGGTTCCTCCAGCTACTGCAGCTCCTTTCAGTGAGTTTTTAACTGCTGCTTTTATCTTCTTATTTGCGGAGATTTCACAGCAAAGTTTCATTATATCATCCTTTCTTTTTGCCATTTTGAAGTGTTAAAAAACCTGGCGATAAACAACGATAAACGACTGTCACACACGTATAAAAGTATAAAAAAAAAAAAAAACAGGCAATGAAACAAACATTTCAATCATTTCAACTTCAATCATTTCGCATTTTCTGAGGTATTGCTACGTTTCATTGTTTGAGAAAATAACGACGCGCTGTAAATCCTAATTATAATGTAAATATATTTGACATTTTCCAGTTCTTACCTGACTGTCTTTGAACTAGACCAGCCGCGTTTTGGCAAGTTACTTTCGGTCTCATATTCATAAGAGTGATGTATTGACGTGCACTTCCCTGCAGCGATTTTCTCTACGTACATAGGCTATAGGCGACTCTTTAACCAGTTGAACTTCATTGACTGCGTTTAGTCGGCGAACACTTATTAGATATGTTTGATAAACTATTATCCAGAATAAAATTCACCTAGCATAAAAGTAGCTAGAAAAATGTAGCAGGGGAAACAATTAAAAACATGCAACATGCCATTTGACTTTTTTTTTTAAATGATACTCACATCATTGTTTAAAATATATTAAATAAACAATACATTTTAACTTTTTAAAATGAGAAATACAATTTTATTGGTTTTAACTGCACCACAGAAGGTTTTAACTGAAAACAACCACAGAACAGGCCACAAATTAACCTGCTTTATTAGAATAACCTGCATTAAGACCATGTCTTCATAAGGCTACAATGTTATTGTTTTAAAAAATCTGCACAGGAGCTGCACAGAAACAGAAACTCGAGTACAAAAGCAACAGGGTGCAGGACTGAGAACCACTGGCTGGTGACATTAACCCTCTAGTGGTCAGTTTCCGTACTGCACTTCAGCCTTCAGCTCTTTTGTGGCATAAATGAGAATAGCAGCAAGCACTTGCTCTTGCAGAGTGGCACTGCCCATTACCAGAACAATGAGGCCAGCCACGTCTGTCCAGTCCAGTGTGCCCAATGCACCCATGACACCAGAATACAGTTTCTCCTTATATTTTGGAGGCAGCTCCTTGATGATCTCAGGAAGAGGTTTGAATTGGCCACTGGTCATCCAAGTTCCCAAGAGACCTCCCAAAGTACCACCTAGAGTAACACAATATATTAAGAGATGCACAGAATATGATTCATTAGCTTTGTTCATAAAAGTAAATATAGCTTTGTTACAAGTTTCAAATAAATAAAAGTGTTGTGCTTTGTTAAACGTGTATAAAACTGAACTTTTAACCTTAAAGTAAAAATATTAGAGCTATAAAGGATTAAAATAAGTAAAAACAATGAATCTAGTGTTTTTAAATGCATGTTTATAATACATATTTGTAATATACATATTTTAATTTATCATTTATTATATATTTGTAAATTACAAATATTTGTAATTTATAATAATATATATTTTATCTTGTTTGGTGTTGATGAAGGAGTAGCCTTACTGAAGACAAAAACGGTTGAGAAACACTGCACTAGGCCATTAAAGATGACATAATAGCACCACACTCTGATGAAAGTAGATGAAAGTTTGTGGATTGCATGGAAAACAGAGGCATGATCTTACCAACAGCTATTCCGGCTGGGCCTCCAACCATTCCCCCTACAAAAGCACCTCCACCAGCCGCTGCTGCTCCCTTTCCAGAGCTCTTCACGGCTGCTTTCATCTTCCTGCTGGCTGAGACCTCACAGCAAAGCTGCATAACATCATCCACTCGACTGCTCATTGTGATGTCGAGAGAAACCTGGAAATAAACACTAATGGATCATTTGCACTTTTACACACAAATGAGAAGAACAGAAACGCAGGCTGATATGCAAACATAAATGAAGTACTTTAATCAACGAGTTAAAGTACTAAAATGGCTCATGATGAGGTGGTCTTGATTTGACATGTTTTAGAAAAGATTACTGCTTAATTACTCAGATTTGCTCAGTAATTGATTACTCAATTTCTTTAGAGTATTTTAAACATTTAAATATTTTAAACATGTTGAGGTTTACAGTGAAACACTGTGGTTCTGGTAAACTGGATTGACAGGAAAAGGATTCGACCATAACACATACAAGCATGTTTATAATAAAGAAAAATAAGTAGTAAAAACATATCTTTCAGAAACAACAACAAACCATAAACTAAAAAAGCTCTTCAGTTAAACCTGGCTTAGACTAAGCAGGTGAAATTAAGATGCTATTTTTATTCCATACTCCACTTTGGCTCCGAGCTCTTTTGTGGCAAAAGAGATTAAAGTAGTAAGTACTTGCATTTGTAGAGAGGAATTACCCATCACTAAAAAAATGAGTTGCGCCAGGTCAACCCAATCCAGATTGCCCAGTACTGCCATGATCTCAGAGTACAATTTCCTCTTCTGTTGAGGAGGCATCTCCATTATGATCTGATGAAGAGGATGGAATTTGTCACTAGTCATCCACCATCCCACGACACCTCCCAAAGCACCACCTGCATATGATATGATAATAGGAGATCAAGTAGGACAAAGAAACAAACTGCTAAAGATGCACTAGACTCATTTAATATTAATCGCACAATTATTAAATGATAAAATATGTTGTTTTCTTCACTTGAAATTTAAAGTTGATCATATTAAGCTGTCTAAACAGTGGCTTTATTGATGAATTTGTATTTGTAGTTTAGTTTAAACTAAATGTATTAATTATTAAACAACACGTAAAAAAAAATGAAGGTTCCAAAAGGTTCTTAAAAGAACATTTTTTTTCCATAGTGTGAAGAACATTTTATAAATCTCAACAAACTTTTTCCACTACAAAAAATCTTTTGTGCAATGGAAAGGTTCCATGGATGTTAAAGTTTCTTCATGGAACCACATATGCCAAGAACCTTTATTTTTAAGAGTGTTTGCTTAGGTGTTATGACAAAAAAGTCAACATATACTGGCTTCAGAGCCATTCATATTTATAGATGATAGGGGTGTGCGATACTGCAAATTTTGGTATCGATCCGATACAAAGTAAATACAGGACCAGTATCGCCGATACTGATACCGATACCGATACTTTTCCCTTTTTAATAACATACATTTAAATGACCAATTACACTTTAAAAATTAACAATAACTTATGTTGATATGACTGAACTAATACACTCACCTTAAAGCTATGTGGATATTATTTGCCTTTCTGAAAGGAGTTTGCAAGCAGAGGAGCCCAGAATATGAAAGCAATGCGTACAGTTTCGTGTTAAGCATTTTCCTCCCATAGCCTAGAAAAGAGTTGTAAAAATAAATAAATAAATAAAAAAATAAAAGAAAAAAACTAAACGTGGCCTAATGTATTAAGAAAGTAATATTGAAAGGCCAACTCAGTATACTGATGATGCAAACTATATGCAGGCAAGCAGCCCAGTATATGAACGCAAAGTGCATGCATGTTAAGTGTTTTCCTCTGATAGAAAACCTTTATAAAGAAAAACAACAACAACAACGTGGTTTAATGTTTGAAGACAGTAATACTGTATAAAAAGGTGAAATTCGGTAAATTTAATGGGTCTGGCTTCCAGTCTCATCCGCTTCCAGCAATTTTTAACTGTACAAAACAGCTCGTTTTGCTGCTTGCTTGGTATTGCAAACCGGTGTTTCTTACCATATTATCTTAATGTACTGTCTTAATTATAAACACACACGGTGGATAGCACAAACATTTTTACCGTTTGTTGTTTTTTTCTCATGATTTCGTACCGTGCGTAATGAAGTGGAAGTCTCGCACATTCAGTCTATGAAAAAAAGCTTATTTCCACATTGAAAAAGGTGAATAAGTTTGGTGCTGTTCATGGGCGTCGCTAGGCCATTTTTAGGGGGCTATAGACTACTCAGCCTCCCTAAATATTGCGATTAGCTCCACAAACTACGAATTTGTGATCGCCTCAGTCCCCTTTAAATTTCATATGAAAACGGCGGCAGACTTCGATCGGCTCCTCTCCGTCTTTCAGCGCGTTCTTCAATCCGCAGACCGCGGTTGCGCAAAGCGAGAAACAGAGGACAAGGTGTGTTTATCGATATTGTTATAATATCTGCATCTGCTCAGCTCATAAATACAGTTTATAAAAATCATGGGGGAGCAAACGGTTCCCAATCTACAGTAGCCTAAATTTTCGCTGCGTTCACCCACAGCTGTTTCCTCCAGTGAATATGAAGCACATATGAACGTATACTTTATAAAATGATCATGTTGCCATTTTTATTTGAAAATTGAACATTCAGTGTAATATATATTCCAGTGCATGTGGCAATTAAAGAGGTTTGCATATTTGAGCTAAGGAAAGAGGGTTGTACTAGAAGTGCAAACAGTAAAATTTTGTGTTAAACAGGTGTGTGTTTTATATATATATATATATATATATATATATATATATATATATATATATATATATATATCCTCATTGGGGGCTGAGCCCCCCCAAAATGAAAATCCTAGCATCGCCGCTGGTGCTGTTGCCACAGTAGCGAATTTCTACCGTTCCATCTCTCGCTGCAGCCAATAATATCCGCTTGCGCTTGGAGCCGCTGAGTACGTAATGGCATAACAACAAAACACTAAAACAGGGGAGGAGCAGTAATGTTTGCATACGAGACGCGAAAAGAGCGGTATAACACAGAGACATCTCTATTCTTTGTTGAATGTATTAAGAAATATATTAAGTGTAGAGAAAATTAACCTAAAGTATCGATCTAATCAGGCTAGTATCGATCCGATACCGATACCAACGTTGGTATCGATACTATCGATATTAGGATCGATCCGCCCACCCCTAATAGATGATATTATAGCGCCACTCTGTGGTTAAGAAGTGAAGTGGGTCAAAATTTGTAAGTAACAAGAAATCAAGCACATAAGCGTACATACCAATAAATATACCGGGTAGACCTCCGAGTAGCCCCCCTAAAAAAGCCCCTCCAGCAGCAGCAGCAGCTCCTTTGGCTGAGTTCTGTACAGCCGCTTTAATCTGTCTGCTCTCTGATATCTGACAGCAGAGAGCCATTACATCATCTATTTGACGGCTCATTGTTAGGGTGACCACCTGGCAATAGATCTGTTGCGGGACAGTAGATGTGATTTTGCGGGACAATGCGGGACACGTGCGAGACAGATACATTTGCTACTGTTATGCCATTTAAATATTGATTTACATTACATCCGTTGTCTTGTGCGCCGATTTATGTTTCTGCCGGTGGATGCCCATTGCCCACACTCCAGGATGTGCTTCTGGCAACATTAAATCCATGAGAGAGTATAAGTTTTGAGCGTGCACACATAGGCCTAATGTCTGATCGAGATATAAAGCGCATCTGTTTTGTGTGAGAGAGTGAAGAGAATCCTGCGAGCGGATACATTTGTTGCGCTCTCGCATTAAAATAATGCGCTCTGAACACTTGTCATTAAAATAACGGCATAGAAACCGCCTCAAACGAATTATTAAAATGAAAAGAAAGTCGTGTCTGAAAGCTGCAATCGTTTTTGTTTTTTTTTAATGAAAGGAGAATATCGTGTTTTTCCGTGTGCGCTCGACCATTTTCGTCGGTGTTGCTCGAGCACTTGATGAGGTCCGCACATTGCGCCGTCCACGCAGTCGTCATCAGTGGAAAAACCCTCTCTAAGACTGCTTTGGTTGGTTATTTTCACAGCTAGAACATGACGGCTACTAGTGATGCGCGGATGAGCTAAAACGTCACCCGAATCCGCAGCTTCAAATAATTTATCCACCCGCCAACCGCCCGCACCTATATTTTTGTCTGATTAAGATAACCGCACCCGACCCGCTCCGATCGTCACATTCAGGGCTCATACGGTCATGAAAAACCTGGAAAAGTCATGGAATTTTAAAACAGCAATTTCCAGGCCTTGAAAGTTATGCAAAAGATAAATAAACCCAGAAAGTTTTGGAAAAGTCATGTTTCACAATTCTCTGTACAATAGAATTATGTTTAATCAGGTCCTGAATTTCAGTGCGGTATTGCGCATATATCGCATTACTTATTCCCGCGGCTTTCGACTTTAAAATGAGGGAAATTCCTGCAAAACATTTATTCAATATAGCGTGTAGGTTAGATGAGTAAATAAATTCACACAAACCATCAGATCAATTTAGTCATTTGAAAACAGCGTGAGTGACCGCGTCTTCTCTCTGACTTTCTCTTCACATCGGCGCATCTAGAGCTGCACGCTGCGATACAAGACTTTATCTCATGTTTCGGTATTGACAGAATTGTCAACTGCCTAATCGGTCATTGTTGCATCGTCACAATTTATCATTTGCACGTTTTTTTTTTAAGCCTTTCGGTACTCGCGCGCTCCAGAGGCACTTTTCTGTGCGCTCACAGTCACATCCAAAGCGCGCACTTGTTGCGCTTAAAGTGCATATTGCAGGTTAAAAAAAAATTTCAAATGAATATATAACCTTGTATGAAAATATCATATGAACCGTTATTGCAGGGTTTGAAAATGTTTTACAAGGCGTGAGTGCACAAATTTAGAGGAAAAAGTGACGCATTCCTTGACAGTGCTGAAAAAGCGTTTTTTTTTCAACATCGCGTCATATTACGTCACGAGAGGGAGTCGTGTAGCGCTCTGCTGGTGTTCAGTGGGAGCGCGCGCGAGTCAGTGTGTTTTAGGTAGTTATTTTTATTTCAGTTTATCATCGTCATGGTAAATTATTGTGTTTGTGGAGGTTGCACAAACTCCAGCCTGTCAGGACATCGAGTCCACCGGTTTCCTGACAAGAAATAGGACGGTATTATATCTTCTGGGCTTCGGTGTGTTTGTGCAGCTGAAGAGATTTAATGCATCTGCTTCAAACAACGCGGTGGTGTGTAATTTAGCGATCACTATATACCGGAAGATTATCATCCCGGCGACATGATGCAGTTCAACATGGGATATCGAAGCAAGAAGCGAGTGAGACTCAGAGCTGGTGTGGTTTCTTCGGTGCACACAGCAGCTTCAGCGGGTCCCGGTGTTGTGCCAAATTCTGACCCCCGCCAGATTACTACCCCCTAGTATTGGTAGGTTAAGGGTTAGGTGTGGGAGAGGGGTTAGGATTAGGGGTGGGGTTAGGATTAGACAATCAGGTAGCGATTTCAACGAGAGGGGGTAATAATTTGGCAGGGGTCGAAAATGGGCACAGCACCGGTCCGACATGATGCTCACGGGTCCGACAGAGATGCTGCTCCACGAAAATGTCAACTGTGTACCGTAAGACTTGATTTTTAACATTTGCTAACTACCAAATCAGTGAACATAATTATTTAATTAATGAGACACAACGAGATGTAACGTTATATAAGTAAAGCATCACAGCTAGCTTGATATTAGCAATATCGTTATATTTTTAAAAACCGTGTAAAAACGTTACCATATGAGAAGACATAGCTGGTAAGTTAACCTGAATTTGCTAATATTATAACCATCAAGTCTAGTGACAGCTTAGTAACATTGTTTGCACAGCTAATTGGTAATTTTTTGTCATGTGGTGTGTTTATAAGGCTTTGGAAGATGGGAGTGTGAAGATCTGAAGCAGTGGAGGCCAGCTGTTATGAACCACCTCTGCTGGACTGCAGCTTCTGCTCCTGATGGAGATGCAGATGTGATGGAGGCCGAGTGGAAAAGCATGGTCAGCAATTAATGTGATCTAAACTTGTGCTTGCTTCTCCCAGCATATGCATCATGCCTCATGGAGTCTCTGAGAGAGGAATACTGCAGGTCACCACAGGCTCCACAAGAACGCAGCACCGTCTTGTCTTCCACTACACCTGCTCCTCTTTCCAGATCCCTCCAGAGGATCAGCAAGATCAGGCTGTTGGCGTGTATCTAGCACAGCATTCACCATTTAACACACTTTAACAACACATTAGTGTGATACCCACTGAAAGATTGTTAAATGTTTTTAAATGGGTCAGATGGTATATATTTTTTTCGGTAGTATATGTTTGGTGGATATATAACATCATCCACTCGTAGTGTTGACTAATATAATATATATATATATATATATATGTTAATTAACAGTTGCAATATTGTGTTTTTAGTTGGGTATTAACAGTGCTATGAAATCACATTTGTTATGATTAAGTGCTGTATAAATAAAACTGAATTGAATTAACCATAAATGCAGATTTGCTTGATATATATCTAATGTAAACTTCATAAACAAGTTTTTATACACTAAGACAATTTGTGATTGTGATTATTTTTTATTGATGGTCAACAAAATGGGGCAATTCAAAACCTTTATAAAGTCCTCCTTCCTCTGTAAACAGTCTTCGAATGTCTGACACACATGCAGGTATAAGGGCTGCTCAGAACACCATAGGCCCAGAGGACAACTTATCTGTATGCTGTCAATATTGATTGTCTTATACCAATGGCATCAAAAAGTGTGACTTACAGGTAGTTGTGACCTACCTAAATATAGGCAACTTGTAACTGAAGAAGACAGAATTATTTAGATGGTTTTAAAATGGTTTTCAAATCTTTAATATACTATGTATTTATACAAGTATTTAGCTCAGAGTAATAAATGATCTTTGCCCTAAACACACTCATGTCTGCTGGCCTGGAGAGGTCTATGCTCCTGTCTGAAGTGCATGTAGGCTATCTGTAGCACATACGGGTTCAGACAGCAAGCCTCAAAGCCTGGGTGCAGAGTCAGACACTGCACATCAAGTGTGGGGCTCACATTCTCTACTAAGACCCTGTATGCATCCAACTCCCTGCTGCACTGACTTTCCTCAGCTGTGACCATGGCCTTGCATTTACCACACAAACACTTAATGAAACACAAACGTGTTTATTTCTCTCTCTCTCCTGCGGTGATGAGAAACCGCTATATCACGTAACGTTAGTGTCGGATTAGTTTCTGTTGCTGGTTAGTATCAATACTCATAGATCAATACTAGCTTTTCTATTACCTGATTACATATCGTTAGCTAAGGTGTGTATATCTGTAAGCTAACACTGGTCTCACCAAGACACCTGCCCTGTTCTCGCACATCAACTCAATTTGTCTCCTCTGACTGGTGTTCTGTCTAATCCTGGCCTGTCTCTGCTCTCTTGGCTGCATAGCAGGCTCATAATTTTATCTGTGGTCAGTCACACGAGTGTAAATAAACATTTAAAATGTCCTCAGCGTCCGAGCTGTTATTGCGATCCATTGTTTTTCTATGGTTAACATGGACCGCTCTCCCTCTCGTTACGTCACTTCCGATTTTGGCGGTTTTCAGATGCGGAAGTAAAATTCTCTCACAAAAACGACTCCAGAAGCCTTAATAGCGTATTTTAAAGTTTTATTTTAAGAAAATCCAGTTCCTACATTATTTTCTATACATTGACTCACTGGAGTCTCTAATCTGGAATATGCCCTTTAAGTGACCAAATACACACACAATGACGTCAAAATGGTCGTCCTGGCGAGTATCCTCATAAGCACTGTCGGTTTTGTCTTAAGTTAATGTAAACAGCTGCGAATGAAAACGCATGTGTATCAGGATTGGATCCGTGAAATAGGTCTTGTGACAGCAGCCTAATAAAGTTGTGCCGTTTTTCATTAATGTTAATCAAACAACAAAAGACAGAAAATCCCTCACTGCTCTTGACTAAATAATGTTTTGTTGAATAACTTTAATATGTTAATTTATAGTTTATTCGATTTCTGTAGCCTATTTAACACGTTCATATTTTAGAAAATGTAGTTATTATTTGCATCATTAATGATTTATCTTATCCACCCGCGACCCACCCGCAAATAATCAGAATGCAAGTTTTTGTTACCCGACTCAGCCGACCCGCGGATGTAACGCCGCATCACTAACGGCTACGCAAATGCATTTTTAAATGCCAGTCACAGTGTTTAATGTATTTCTTATTATGGTATTTCAGTTTCTGGGATGAAAAAAATACAGAATACATAATTAAATTGCAGGACGCAGCTTACCAGCTAACAATCTTTACGTTATAAGAATGTTTCCGTAACGTTCCCATTAAGTTATAAAAACGTTATATCTGAAAGTTCTTAGAACGTTAAAAACGTCGTTTTTTAGACGTTGTATTAACGTTCTTATTTGGTTATAAGAACGTTATGTAAAACGTTATTAGAACGTTCCAAAGTCTCATTATAAAACGTTCTAAGAACGTTATTAAAAAAGTTATTAGAACGTTCCAGTCTCTCATATTAACGTTCTTAGAACGTTATTATAATGAAATTTGGAACGTTCTAAGAACGTTATTAAAACGTTCCAGTCTCTCATATTAACGTTCTTAGAACGTTATTATAATGCGAATTTGGAACGTTCTAATAACGCTTTACATAACATTCTTATAACCAAATAAGAACGTTAATACAACGTCTAAAAAGACTGGACGTTTTTAACGTTCTAAGAACTTTCAGAAATAACGTTTTTATAACTTAATGGAACGTAACATAAACGTTCTTATAACGTAAGTATCTCATATTAACGTTCTAGGAACGTTATTCTATGTTATTAGAACGTTCTATTTCCCATTATATTAACGTTCTAGGAACGTTTCACAAAACATTTTAGAATGTTCCATTCTTTCATTATTTTAATGTTCTCTAAATGTTTTTTTTAAAGTTGACGCATTATGTAAGATTATGTAATATTTATTTACTGTTACAGATGTTTGCTAAATGTTCACTAACTGTTATCAAACTTTCAAGACTTACAAAATAGTCTAGAAATAGTACAATGGAAAGCTAATAACAATGAAATATAAGTGGTCAATACAGTACATGAAAGTCAAGGGAACACTATACTGTTATTAAAGTAAAGTCTAATTATAAAGATATTACTTTTCCAATTCTTTTAAAATAGACATGTCTTAATTTGAGTCTAGACAGAAACACAGAAATGAATAAAAGCAATTTGAAATGTAGTCACAAGTATGGATTTCAAATGAAATCAATGACATATGTACCAAGAATCAATTCAATACATTTAAACTGCTCTAATGTATGAAATATTAAATGTTATATACGATGCACATTAGAGTTAAAAGTTAATACATTACGTCATGTTCTAATATCAAACAATCCAATATTGTGCCTTTAAACAATATGAAGAAAAAAAATAAAAGCATCTTCAAGATTCAAGTTGTAGCAACAAAACTCAAGAACCAATTAAGAATTTTAGAACTTCAAACCAAATTTTCAGATCTTGAGAATTAAATTTAAGAATTTGAGTTGTTGAATGACCTAGAAACATGTAAAAAAAAATTGTATAAAAGAATATAAATTATATATATTAAAATATACACTTATATAAAAGACAATTATTTTAAATGATGGAGTTTATGACGTCTTCAGATACTAGGCCATCAGACAGGATAGAATCTCAAAACGATCTTGGGAGATACTGCAGGGAGAAAAGAAGACAGCGTTGTATTAATGCTTGGTAAGATTTAGAATAAAAGCACTGGGATGCTTCACTATACGTACTGCATCGCTCTATGTCTTTGCAAAATAGCTTTCCAAATAGTGGTAGTGATTTTGATTCATAAAATTGTTTTTGTTAAACATCTGTAAAGTGACCATTTCTGCAGACCATTTCTGGTGGGACAATTGACTCATGTTGTGAACAAGTCACTGAATCACTGACATGGAATCCCTCATAACTGAAGGAACTGCACCACTGATCTATACTAGACAACTGGATTGCTCATGACGTCATTAAAGTGAAGCCGCCGCGCCGACATATTGGTATTCCCCACTATTCCAATACATTCCATTGAATTAATAGGAAATCGTACAAATTTAATGAGAAAACATCACCTAACAAGTCAGCATTTTTAAATCTGAAGTATCCCTGTACATTCTTACAATGCAAACACCCTAAGCATGTAAACTGTTATTTGTTTAATGTCGGGAATTTCCCCTGCTTATTAAAAAGTTACGTTCATTACAGTAGCCGAACATCAGATGAACATGATAAACATCAGACGGACACGACCTCAACATATAACAAATGACAAAGTGCTCATTCTGAAATCTGAAGATTTATGCTTTGTATACTTAAGTTACACACATACCTTCATTAGCCTTGTAGTTATTCATTGTTTATGTAATTTTGTTATAGTGTTTTTATTCGTACAGTAGGATTACTGCAAATATTTCAACAATGATTTCGTTAACAGCATTCGTTTTGAAGGAGGTAATGATTTAAACGGTGGTAAAATAAATGATTAATTTAACATATAACATTTTACATGGAACAGTGTAATGCTAGTAAAGTTAAACATATTTGCGCGATCTTGGGAGGAGTATCTAAAATAGATGCTGCTCAATCAGGACATTAAAAATATACACATCATAATTAATTTATTTAGAAAAATAACTGACTACACACAGTACGGATTTAAAGACATGAAGCTTTATTTCCAAGATGGTAAGTTAAGCTTTCATTTCAGTAGTCTACAAAATGGAGAAATAAAATAACAGAGGCTATTGTATTCATTTAATATTCAAATCAATTTCTGATACTAATACGTTCATGTTTAATAATTCCTTAATAATTACGTACATAAATAATTTGGCTATATTTTGTGTTGGATCAGTTAACGTACCTGTGTCGGCAGGGCAGGGCGCAGCAGACACACCCACCTAAACTATTTAAATATATCGCTTATCCTGCCCAAAAAGATCATAAACATTGCCGATAACATCTGAAGTAAAAATTAATTTACATACACCTAACATAAAAACTAATCCCGTGTGACTGATTTGCTTCAAATCGGGTGATATTAGGTCAGCGTTTTAGCTGTGATTCAATGCAAATATTCCTCTCTGCCAAGAGGGAATAGTAAGATGGCGGATTGAACACTTCCGGTGGCTTCACTGTTGGCAGTTTAGAACGTAATGAGCGATCCAGTCATATATATAGATCAGTGGACTGCACCGCCTGTTCACTTTGTGCTTGGATCAAAATATTTAGTTGCACTGGGCAGAAAAGCAATTAGTCATATTTTGTAATGAAATCTTTGTCTTAGCTTACTGTCAAAAGTCCCGGTACTTTGGTATCAAGCTGATACTGACATTTTAAAAATGTAACAATACCAGCTTTTCTCCAGTACCAGTAGTATAATTTGGTACCCACTGATAAACAATATTTGAAGTCTACATGCCATTTTCATGTTTTAATGTTATCATAATTAACTAATTTCTTTCTTTTTTTTTTTTTTCTCCAAACAGTTAAATAGTTCCAAAAGTTTTGCTATGGCATCGACATTGGTGTCAAGCACCATGAAATTTCACTGGTGTTGGACTACTGAAATTTTACAATCATTTACAATCAACAACATGTAAAACAGTTGAAATATTTTTATTTTATACTATGTAAGATATTAATGTAAGATAATATTAGTTTACATGTATTAACATCACTCTCCCATTAATCTTACACTGGTTTGCATCTCATTAACTGTACACCGATTCAAAACAGAAAGACACCAACCTGTGATAAGACTGATCTCGATGCGGTGCAAAGTTTCAGATACCAGCTCCTCAAAGACTTTTTCCAAAACGGTGTTGACAGGCATCTAAAAATTACAAACACACTCAAATTTAAACCACACTGATTAAAGCCATTCTTCTCTTCAATTTCCTACATCTTTTCCTGAGCTGACAACATATGTTATCCTAGGGCTGAATGATTTATCAAAACCGAAACGTGAGACACTTCTGTCCTCATAAAAAGGGTAAAAATGGTCATACCAGTCCCGATCAGACTCCATAAGTGATTGTTGAAATACCACTGTCAAAGACGAGAATAAGGAAAAAAAAAACAAATTAGAAACTGTGATAAATAATTTATTGATGAAACATAGCATTGACATAGCAGAAAACTTCAATAGCTTTTAACTATTGATAAAATATACATTGAGATACCACTGCTCTGTTTTTACTGAACACTTGATATCAAAGTCCACTTAAATTGACAAAATTCATTTGAAATTAAATTAATTAGCAAATTATTTTAGTTGTTCATAATTTATAAATAATTAATCATGTTTACTATGACATTTGTACAAAATTACTAAAGATCTAGGGTTGCATTCTAAACATTTTAACAAACTGTTATATTACCACAGTTGGTGATACTATAGGCACTGGGTTTTATAATTAGAGGTCGCAAATGTAAAAAAAAAAAATGATTTCTCTGATCTAAAACCACGTGGGCAGATTATTTGTCAATACCTGCTCTCTCCTCATCTCCATCACTGTTTGTTTTTCTCTGTCTCCTTATCTTGCCCTGTCTCTTCCTCTCCTAAAACTGAGCTTTGATAATAGTGATTCTCGTCTGAGTCACTGAAGAAAGTAAACATAAGGTCAAATGATATGTTTCACATATCATGATTTCCCGAAAATCTTGGTAACTAAGGCCCGGTTTCACAAACAGGGCTTAGCTTAAGCCAGGACTAGGCCTTAGTTAAATTAAGATATTTAAGCAACTTTTACAAAAATGCCTTAGAAGAAAACATTACAGGTGTGCATCTTGACACAGAACAATGACAGTGACATATTTTAAGATTTGCCAGAGCAAGATATTTTCAGTTGAGACAGCTCAAACATGCATTTTAGTCTGGGACTAGCTTAAGACTTGTCTGTGAAACCGGGGGTTAGTGTATTAACTTAATTCACAATACGTGCACTTACATTATTAATCTTATGCCTTATATATATATATATATATATATATATATAGCATCCTCACATTGACGGAACGAATTATTACATTATACATCACGAAAATAGGCCTATATTAAATTTAAAAATGGCGAAATTAGAATTTATTAGTTTGCAAACCTGATGTTTAACATTTGTATTGTAAAACAGCTCTCAAATATTAAATATTTAGTTAACATATTATCCCGCACTTTATGACCATTAACTGAAATTCGCGCTCAGCATCTTCGGCTTCTGTAAACATGAAGCCCGCCTTCTTTGATCTGATTGGTGCTTCTGTGAACATGAAGCCCGCCTTTTTTGATCTGATTGGTGCTTCTGTGAACATGAAGCCCGCGTTCTTTGATCTGATTGGTCATTTCAAATATTATAACATTGACGAGCGACGACAGACCGCAGCACCAGAGTTAACGTTAATACCATAGTAGGCAAATATTTCACAACTTTTATAATATACACATCGAGAGAGAAAAAAAGACAAAAAAAAAAAAAAAAAAACACCTTAGTCTGGACATCGGCTATAAGCGCCATGTATGTAGGGTCAGTTTTATTTAAGAAAAAGTGGTAATGGACTAACCTCCCATTTTCATTTTTTGTTTTTTCTTTCCTTAATCCACTCGTGAGAGCCGTTTATAAAGTCAGGCGCTGTGCAGTCGATCCAAAAAGCTGATATCTAAGTAGATGGATTTCACTGTGACGAACTGACTTTAAACTTTTACATGAACGGAAAACAGCAGGAAAATGCGCGGGACATTCATAAACTAATCTTGCTAATAACTTGGCAAGAACACGGTGTAATGAAAATCAGTTATGCTACATAGAAAGAGCGAACTAGACACTGAGAAACAGCGAGTCTAACGACTTATACAAAAATTTAGCCTTTATTCCTGTTTTATACAGTTGTTTACTAACTCTTGTAACCGCTTTTGCTTGTTCAGGCAAATCGATCACCTAGCTATAATTTCATCAAAACAGCAGCACTTGCTACAAATCTAAGCTAATCATCAGTGTGATAATAAACGTTTTTTATTCATAATATATCCAACAAAAGTCACAACTTACCTGACAGGCGTCGTCTCACTGTAAATGTTTGGCAGCTGTGTTCTTCCCGCTGAAGTGTTTGATTGACGCGTACGGACGTTCCAAAGCCACGCCCACCTTTTCACGCTACACGTAGATGAATGAGCTCGTGGGGAATTAAGATCATATAATGAATACTTCGCAAGTCCATTTTCTCCTTCGCTGTTATTGCAAATATCAGAAAAACAGTTTGAGAATAAATAAAGTGTCTTCTGACTTTTAAGCACATTGTAAGATTTTAATTTTAAACAAAATGTTTTTTCTCTCTCAGGCCAGGGGGAAAAGGCCACTGGATTGTGTCATTCTTTGTTTCATTAGATACACAAATTAAGTTGCTATGCAAATTACGACTCATTTTGTCAAGACATATTTTTAATAACGTTTTTAAAACGTTCCACTAACAAGGCAATGATAACGTTTTTATGCTAAAGATTTTATAAAGTTTATCAAGGGCAGATAACGTTAACAAAACGTTCTGCTAACGTTACTGCAAGAACGTTTTTGATAACTTTGAGAGAACCTTTAGAGAACGTTAGCCAAAGTTACGACAACATTCCGTGTTAGCTGTAACTACAGTAGCTCACCATTTTGCAATGAATGGCTAATGTGATGAAATAATGATAGATGTTGTGAGGGTTAAGTCAATTTGACAGAGAACCATATTTGAGCAACATAACACTAGCAATTTGATAACGTATACAATTGTACATATACAAGTGCATGAATGTACCAAGCATTTGAAACTTGTTCAAAAGAATGAGAAACTGCTTTTATGATGTGCACAAGATACTAGATGATGTGGAGTTTGAACAAGTAGTTGAGAATTTCATTTCTGATCTGATAAATGAGCCAAAGCGACTGAGAAGAAGAAAAAACAAATCTGACATGTATGGTGTCAGAGAAAATAAAGTGTAACACTTTATATTTTGATAGTGACACTGCAAGTTAGATTTTAATTATCTGATTGATGGACTCATTGATATAATTTTGTTTTTATTTTAAATGTGAAATGTCACAGCTGTAACATTTAAAGAATATTTCACTAACAATACATACAACAAGCCAACTTTAAGTAGTGAACTTAATATTATTAGAAAAATTGTTTGCAACCTCAAGAACAGAAAAATTACGTTAACTCTAAGAATATTCATTGTTCAATTTACACTGAAATACCAAAAATGTTAACTGATAATGAGGTATTATTTGAGTTATTATTTTTCATTATACTAGTTTCATTATTCTGATTTTCATTGTACTATATTAGAACGTTCCACTAACAACACAATGATAATGTTTTTATTCTAACATTTTTTGAATGTTCCATTGACAAAGCAATAATAATGTTTTTAATGCCAACATTTTTAAAACATTACACTAACACAATGATAATGTTTTTATGCTAACATTTTTAAAACATTCCATAAACAACACAATTATAACGTTTTTAATGCCAACGTTTTTAAAACGTTACACTAACAACACAATGATAATGTTTTAATGCTAAGGTTTTTAGAACATTCCGTTAACAAGGGAAAGATAATGTTTTTTATGCTAACGTTTTTGGAACGTTGCACTAACAACGTTTTTATTCTAACGTTTTTAGAACGTTCCATTGACAACGCAATGATAACGTTTTAATGCTAACGTTTTTAGAACGTTCCACTAACAATGCAATTATAACGTTTTTATTCTAACGTTTTTAGAACGTTCCATTAACAAGGGAAAGCTAACGTTTTTGGAACGTTCCACTAACAACATAATGATAACGTTTTTATTCTAACGCTTTTAGAACGTTCCACTAACAATGCAATTATAACGTTTTTATGCCAACGTTTTTAGAACGTTTATAAATTGCAGATAACGTTAAGGAAACGGTTTAATAACGTTACTGCAAGAACGTTTTTTGATAACTTTGAGAGAACCTTTAGAGAACGTTAGCCAAAGTTAGGAGAACGTTCCCTGTTAGCTGGGTACGTATTGCAGGACGCAGGACAAAGCTCTCAATTTCGGGACTGTCCCGCAAAATGCGGGACGGGTGGTCACCCTACTCATTGTGTTGTGTGTTCAAACACTGCCTGAGGATGAGAAACATGAATCAAAGAGCTGACTTTTCTCAAATGTAAGAAGATGTAACACTGCACAGAATCGTAGACTCGTATATGGCTTCTATCAAACAAACAGCCTTTAACTACAACAAACTAAAGCTGAACAAGTTGAAGCTAAACAAGTTAGACTACATAAAATATGTATATTTAACAGCCTACGTCTGCTTTTGACAATATTTAGTTTTGTTTCCTAAACTACATTACAGCTTTAATGTAACTGTCCGATTTTAGCCTACCTCTTTCTGTTGTTGAAGTTACTTTCAGTTTAAGAAATCAGTCTGTGACATTCCACAGTCTGCTCCGCTGCTTTGTGCTGGCCCTTTAACTTGTGTTATGCTTATGATACTTTTTACAATACTTTTAATTTTTTCGGAGCATCACCTAAATGTAATGTAACTGTGTTGAGAAACTGCCAAACAACCTCCATGAAAAGCGTATAAGCAGTACTTTTCCCCCATAGGCCCAACTGTTGGACAAAATAGAAACAGCGTCCTGACAGAAAACAATCCCATACACTCACCGGAAACTTTACACCTTGCTTGTACCTGGCTGGACCCCTTTTGCATTCAGAACTGACATCAATTCAACAAGGTGCTGCAGACATTCTTCAGAGATTTGGTCCATATTAAAATAACAACATCACGTTCTTGCACATCCATTATGCAAATCTCTCATTCCACCACTATTGGACTGAGATCTGGTGGAGGCTATTGGAGTATAGTGAACTCTAGTGTCATGTTCGAGAAACCAGTTTGAGGTGAATTGAGCTTTGTGACATGGAGCGTTATCCTGCAAACTGTAGCCTGAGTTTCCTGTTCTTACCTGACAGGTGGCATCCGGTGTGGTCTTCTGCTGCTGTAGCCCAGCTGCTTCAAGGTTCAATGTGTTTTGCATTTAGAGTTAGCCTACTCTTCTGTATACTCAGTTGTAACGAGTGGTTATTAGAGTTAATGTTGCCTTTCAGCTCGAACCAGTTTGGCCATTCTCCTCTGACCTCTGGCACCAACAAGGTGTTTTTGTCCTAGTGATGTTACGTTCGTGAACGAATCGTTCTTTTTGAACGAATATTTTAAGTGAACAAATCGTTCTCGTTCACGTAATCCATTGATTTATATTTCTCGTTCACTGAAATTCCTCTGTCCGCAGCAGCGCATGCGCACATCAGTGAACCGGGTAGTAGTTAGGACTGTTTCACCCTGTCAAAGAATGACTAAACCTCAAGCCAATAGCCTTCGAGTATGAGATGTGACGGAGCATGTGATTTGTTGAATGTACTAGTGAACGAATACGCCCATCACTGACCGAGTCACTGTTTTGAGTCTGAACGAGAGAGAGATCTCGTTCGTGAATGAGTTGAATGAACTGGTACATCTCGTTCGTGAATGAAAAGAACCAGTTGTTGAACGAGAAAACTCGGCTTGTGTTGGTATATTTGCAGCAAAGAAAAAATTACACTTAACCATTGTAATGAAAGCAGTGTAATAACGCACTGTTTGTTAAATGTAACACAGACAGATTAACATTGTCATTTTTTTTAACTTGATTTGAGCTAAGTGGCTGCTGACTTCAAAATGAGTGGCACCAGAAAGAGAAGTGCAGTATAGAGTTATTTTAATTCTTATGTGTCAGGGGGGTTTTTTTTCCATGCAGCTTTGTTTTGTATTTTTGCACTACTGTGTTTTGGAGTTTTTTTGTATTTTTTTTTTGCACTCTAAATACGGTTTAGTTTTAATTTAGTTTTTATTTGCACTACTGTTTACCTGCTTCTATTACATTTGGAGAGAAACTTAAAATGTACATTTGTTTACTTGATTAAACTTTATTCTACTCTTTACCAGTGTTTCTTATATTTTATTTTATACTCTTTTTAAATGTTGCCCTTATTTTGTATTTTTGCACTACTGTGTATATACTTGGATACTTTGCACTATACTTGGTATATTTTGCACTTTGAACAGTTTACTTGACTACTGTACAGAGTAGGCTACTGTAAGGACTGGTGTTTTGTGTGCATTTTGTAATATTTATTTTTTATTGTTGTTGTTGTTGTTGTTGTTGTTTTATGTTTGAACAGTTTTCTTCTTTTAAATAAAAATTACTTCGTTACGTTTGAGTCATGTCATGCACTTTTCTTAAAAATGTGACAGTATTGGTTAGGTCTCATTTGCGTCACGTCAGCGAATAGCATTCCAGTTCGGGCTGTGAAGGGGCATGTAATTGGTTGGATCTACTGAACGAATACGCCCATCACTGACTGATGCTGCCTTCACGTGCTATCGGAAATTTCCTATTTCCCACTTATGAAGTCGTGATTACGAGCTTGTCGTATTCATGTGCTTTAATGTCGGAAAGGATAAAATGTAGCATCCCATTGGTTGACAATCTTATAAACATTCACCGTGCTATACATGCAGTTCGCTGACAATTCTGGAATTTCGGTCAAATACATGCTTATTTCACTGCTTATAAAACACACAATATGCTTCGCATGATTGTTCATATCTAGCCTATAAATACACTACTTTAGCGACAAGACAAAGGGATGTAGTTGTTGTGAGAACAGCATGGACAGCAGCAATGGTTGTCACCTCCACCATGTTTAAAGTTTATGACCCACCCAACTCGGAAACTCGGGTATCAAAATTATTTCAGAATTTCCCAGTAGTAAATACGACTTGAGAGGCCGTTCACGTCCAATTTCCGATTAGGAAACTCGTATTTGCGATAATTCCGATAGCACGTGAAGGCAGCATGAGTCCCTGTTTAGAGTCTGAAAGAGAGAGAGATCTCATTCGTGAACGAATTGAACGAACTGGTTACATGACATGTCGTTCGTGAATGAATGTGTACCGGGTAGGTCGATCATTTTAGCATTTTAGCACGAATCTGAACGAATCATTTTGGTGAACGAACTGAAAATGAAACGAATCCCTGGAAAGAATCAAAATTTCCATCACTATTTTGTCAACAGAATTGCTGCTCACTGGATATTTTATCTTTTTTATACCAAGAAAGATACATAACAGCGGCCTTATTTTATACACAGATGTGTGTGTGTGTGTGTGTGTGTGTGTGTGTGTGTGTATGTAAGAGTTCAGATGCAAAAGCCTCTAAGTACGTCTGATGTTTTTCCTTAAAATTAGCATTTCTTTCTGGCTACTATGTAGGTTTCTATGTAAGTACTGGTACTTCTGAATGGGTTGAGGCTGGGATTTATCACATTTCAAGTGAAAGTACTTGAACATATACTATGTGTGGAGAGCATTCACTCAGTATCGTTATCTCATTTTTGACAAAGATGGCTTTCTGAGGCTTTTGCATTGGAACTCTTTATATATATATATTGCATAAGGCCGCTGTTTTTTTCTTCTTATTTTTTTTCTATGCATCTGAATTTTGCACTTGTTTGGCACATTTTTGGCTTGGGATAAAAAGACACTCACATTTACACGGTCACTATTATGTATTTCTTTATGCATTCATCTCAACATGTAGTGACACCTACATCACATTTTGCAATAACAATTTAAATGACTGAAGAGAGGATCTGCTTTTGATCTTGTATGATCATGGCTATTTTTTCTAATATGTAAACTGTCTGGCCTAAACATGTAGGCCTATAATCTACTTCTGCATAGTGACATCTTTTATATTCTATAGTGTCGCAACAACTTGTTCTTCTAGCTTGTTCTTAAGCATTGAAACTATTTCTGTAACAAATAAGCCAGTGTTTCAACCATGGTCTTCTGACATTAATATTTAAAACTAGTTGTCAGCTATAAATGCCCTAACATCTGTATGCATATTTATTTCTAACAAAAAAAGTAGGTAGTTAAAAGTTATCAAAAGTTTAAAATCAATGCATGAACCCAAGTAGCCCCCAGTAAAAACAGAAATTAAAGAGATAAAACCCTAAACTAAACCAGTGACATTTACTCTCAGTGGTCAGTCTTCAAAGCACACATCAGCTTTGAGTTGGTTTTTAGTAAAATTGAGTATGGCACCCAGCACCTGCCCATGTAGAGTGGAATTCCCATTAACTTGAGTGATCAGCTGAGCAACGTCAGTCCACTTCAGTGTACCCACTATGGCCAGGACATCAGAGTACAGTTGGTCCTGTTGTGTAGGAGCCATTTCCATCAGGATCTCAGGAAGAGGTCTGAATTGGCCGCTGGTCATCCATCCCCCCAGCAGACCTCCCACAGCACCACCTTGAGTAATATAAATAGATAAAATAATACCACAGCAATATCTTGTGGTTAAGAAGTGAACTAAACGAACTGAAAGGGGGAAATGCGAATTGAAGGAAAACACGCATAAACATACCAACAGCTAAACCAGCTGGACCAGCGATCAGCCCTCCAGCTAAAGCGGTTCCTCCAGCTACTGCAGCTCCTTTCAGTGAGTTTTTAAACGCTGCTTTTATCTTCTCATTTGCGGAGATTTCAAAGCAAAGTTTCATTATATCATCCTTTCTTTTTGCCATTTTGAAGTGTTAAAAAACCTGGCGATAAACAACGATAAACGACTGTCACACACATATAAAAGTATAAAAAAAAAAAACAGGCAATGAAACAAACATTTCAATCATTTCAACTTCAATCATTTCGCATTTTCTGAGGTATTGCTACGTTTCATTGTTTGAGAAAATAACGACGCGCTGTAAATCCTAATTATAATGTAAATATATTTGACATTTTCCAGTTCTTACCTGACTGTCTTTGAACTAGACCAGCTGCGTTTTGGCAAGTTACTTTCGGTCTCATATTCATAAAAGTGATGTATTGACGTGCACTTCCCTGCAGCGATTATCTCTACGTACATAGGCTATAGGCGACTCTTTAACCAGTTGAACTTCATTGACTGCGTTTAGTCGGCGAACACTTATTAGATATGTATGATAAACTATTATCCAGAATAAAATTCACCTAGCATAAAAGTAGCTAGAAAAATGTAGCAGGGGAAACAATTAAAAACATGCAACATGCCATTTGACTTTTTTTTTTAAATGATACTCACATCATTGTTTAAAATATATTAAATAAACAATACATTTTAACTTTTTAAAATGAGAAATACAATTTTATTGGTTTTAACTGCACCACAGAAGGTTTTAACTGAAAACCACCACAGAACAGGCCACAAATTAACCTGCTTTATTAGAATAACCTGCATTAAGACCATGTCTTCATAAGGCTACAATGTTATTGCTTTAAAAAATCTGCACAGGAGCTGCACAGAAACAGAAACTCGAGTACAAAAGCAACAGGGTGCAGGACTGAGAACCACTGGCTGGTGACATTAATCCTCTAGTGGTCAGTTTCCGTACTGCACTTCAGCCTTCAGCTCTTTTGTGGCATAAGTGAGAATAGCAGCAAGCACTTGCTCTTGCAGAGTGGCACTGCCCATTACCAGAACAATGAGGCCAGCCACGTCTGTCCAGTCCAGTGTGCCCAATGCACCCATGACACCAGAATACAGTTTCTCCTTATATTTTGGAGGCAGCTCCTTGATGATCTCAGGAAGAGGTTTGAATTGGCCACTGGTCATCCAAGTTCCCAAGAGACCTCCCAAAGTACCACCTAGAGTAACACAATATATTAAGAGATGCACAGAATATGATTCATTAGCTTTGTTCATAAAAGTAAATATAGCTTTGTTACAAGTTTCAAATAAATAAAAGTGTTGTGCTTTGTTAAACGTGTATAAAACTGAACTTCTAACCTTAAAGTAAAAATATTAGAGCTATAAAGGATTAAAATAAGTAAAAACAATGAATCTAGTGTTTTTAAATGCATTTTTATAATATATATTTGTAATATACATATTTTAATTTATCATTTATTATATATTTGTAAATTACAAATATTTGTAATTTATAATAATATACATTTTATCTTGTTTGGTGTTGATGAAGGAGTAGCCTTACTGAAGGCAAAAACGGTTGAGAAACACTGCACTATAGGCCATTAAAGATGATATAATAGCACCACACTGTGATGAAAGTAGATGAAAGTTTGTGGATTGCATGGAAAACAGAGGCATGATCATACCAACAGCTATTCCGGCTGGGCCTCCAACCATTCCCCCTACAAAAGCACCTCCACCAGCCACTGCTGCTCCCTTTCCAGAGCTCTTCACGGCTGCTTTCATCTTCCTGCTGGCTGAGACCTCACAGCAAAGCTGCATAACATCATCCACTCGACTGCTCATTGTGATGTCAAGAGAAACCTGGAAATAAACACTAATGGATCATTTGCCCTTTTACACACAAATGAGAAGAACAGAAACGCAGGCTGATATGCAAACATAAATGAAGTATTTTAATCAACGAGTTAAAGTACTAAAATGGCTCATGATGAGGTGGTCTTGATTTGACATGTTTTAGAAAAGATTACTGCTTAATTACTCAGATTTGCTCAGTAATTGATTACTCAATTTCTTTTGAGTATTTTAAACATTTAAATATTTTAAACATGTTGAGGTTTACAGTGAAACACTGTGGTTCTGGTAAACTGGATTGACAGGAAAAGGATTCGACCATAACACATACAAGCATGTTTATAATAAAGAAAAATAAGTAGTAAAAACACATCTTTCAGAAACAACAACAAATCATAAACTAAAAAAGCTCTTCAGTTAGTCAAACCTGGCTTAGACTAAGCAGGTGAAATTAAGATGCTATTTTTGTCCATACTCCACTTTGGCTCTGAGCTCTTTTGTGGCAAAAGAGATTAAAGTAGTAAGTACTTGCAGTTGTAGAGAGGAATTACCCATAACTAAAAAAATGAGTTGCGCCAGGTCAACCCAATCCAGATTGCCCTACTGCCATGATCTCAGAGTACAATTTCCTCTTCTGTTGAGGAGGCATCTCCATTATGATCTGATGAAGAGGATGGAATTTGTCACTAGTCATCCACCATCCCACGGCACCTCCCAAAGCACCACCTGCATATGATATGATAATAGGAGATCAAGTAGGACAAAGAAACAAACTGCTAAAGATGCACTAGACTCATTTAATATTAATCGCACAATTATTAAATGATAAAATATGTTGTTTTCTTTACTTGAAATTTAAAGTTGATCATATTAAGCTGTCTAAACAGTGGCTTTATTGATGAATTTGTATTTGTAGTTTAGTTTAAACTAAATGTATTAATTATTAAACAACGCGTAAAAAAAAAAAATGAAGGTTCCAAAAGGTTCTTAAAAGAACAATTTTTTTCCATAGTGTGAAGAACATTTTAAAAATCTCAACAACCTTTTTCCACTACAAAAAATCTTTTGTGCAATGGAAAGGTTCCATGGATGTTAAAGTTTCTTCATGGAACCACATATGCCAAGAACCTTTATTTTTAAGAGTGTTTGCTTAGGTGTTATGACAAAAAAGTCAACATATACTGGCTTCAGAGCTATTCATATTTATAGATGATAGGGGTGTGCGATACTGCAAATTTTTGTATCGATCCGATACAAAGTAAATACAGGGCCAGTATCGCCGATACTGATACTGATACCGATACTTTTTCCTTTTTAATAACATGCATTTAAATGACCAATTACACTTTAAAAATTAACAATAACTTATGTTGATATGACTGAACTAATGCATTCACCTTAAAGCTATGTGGATATTATTTGCCTTTCTGAAAGGAGTTTGCAAGCAGAGGAGCCCAGAATATGAAAGCAATGCGTACAGTTTCGTGTTAAGCATTTTCCTCCCAAAGCTTAGAAAAGAGTTGTAAAAAATAAATAAAGAAATAAATAAATAAAGAAATAAATAAATAAAAGAAAAAAAACTTAACGTGGCCTAATGTATTAAGAAAGTAATATTGAAAGGCCAACTCAGTATACTGATGATGCAAACTATATGCAGGCAAGCAGCCCAGTATATGAACGCAAAGTGCATACATGTTAAGTGTTTTCCTCTGATAGAAAACCTTTCTAAAGAAAAAAAAAAACAACAACAACAACATGGCTTAATGGTTGAAGACAGTAATACTGTATAAAAAGGCGAAATTCGGTAAATTTAATGGGTCTGGCTTCCAGTCTCATCCGCTTCCAGCAATTTTTAACTGTACAAAACAGCTCGTTTTGCTGCTTGCTTGGTATTGCAAACCGGTGTTTCTTACCATATTATTTTAATGTATTGTCTTAATTATAAACACACACGGTGGATAGCACAAACATTTTTACCGTTTATTGTTTTTTTCTCATGATTTCGTACCGTGCCTAATGAAGTGGAAGTCTCGCACATTCAGTCTATGAAAAAAAACTTATTTCCACATTGAAAAAGGTGAATAAGTTTGGTGCTGTTCATGGGCGTCGCTAGGCCATTTTTAGGGGGCTATAGACTACTCAGCCTCCCTAAATATTGCGATTAGCTCCACAAACTACGAATTTGTGATCGCCTCAGTCCCCTTTAAATTTCATATGAAAACGGCGGCAGACTTCGATCGGCTCCTCTCCTCTTTCAGCGCGTTCTTCAATCCGCAGACCGCGGTTGCGCAAAGCGAGAAACAGAGGACAAGGTGTGTTTATCGATATTGTTATAATATCTGCATCTGCTCAGCTCATAAATACAGTTTATAAAAATCATGGGGGAGCAAACGGTTCCCAATCTACAGTAGCCTAAATTTTCGCTGCGTTCACCCACAGCTGTTTCCTCCAGTGAATATGAAGCACATATGAACGTATACTTTATAAAATGATCATGTTGCCATTTTTATTTGAAAATTTAACATTCAGTTTAATATATATTCCAGTGCATGTGGCAATTAAAGAGGTTTGCATATTTGAGCTAAGGAAAGAGGGTTGTACTAGAAGTGCAAACAGTAAAATTTTGTGTTTGTACAGTAAACAGGTGTGTGTTTTATATATATATATATATATATATATATATATATATATATATATATATATATACATATATATATATCCTCATTGGGGGCTGAGCCCCCCCAAAATGAAAATCCTAGCATCGCCGCTGGTGCTGTTGCCACAGTAGCGAATTTCTACCGTTACATCTCTCGCTGCAGCCAATAATATCCGCTTGCGCTTGGAGCCGCTGAGTACGTAATGGCATAACAACAAAACACTAAAACAGGGGAGGAGCAGTAATGTTTGCAGACGAGAGGAGAAAAGAGCGGTATAACACAGAGACATCTCTATTCTTTGTTGAATGTATTAAGAAATATATTAAGTGTAGAGAAAATTAACCTAAAGTATCGATCTAATCAGGCTAGTATCGATCCGATACCGATACCAACGTTGGTATCGATACTATCGATATTAGGATCGATCCGCCCACCCCTAATAGATGATATTATAGCGCCACTCTGTGGTTAAGAAGTGAAGTGAGTCAAAATTTGTAAGTAACAAGAAATCAAGCACATAAGCGTACATACCAATAAATATACCGGGTGGACCTCCGAGTAGCCCCCCTAAAAAAGCCCCTCCAGCAGCAGCAGCAGCTCCTTTGGCTGAGTTCTGTACAGCCGCTTTAATCTGTCTGCTCTCTGATATCTGACAGCAGAGCGCCATTACATCATCTATTTGACGGCTCATTGTTAGGGTGACCACCTGGCAATAGATCTGTTGCGGGACAGTAGATGTGATTTTGCGGGACAATGCGGGACAATGCGGGACACGTGCGAGACAGATACATTTGCTACTGTTATGCCATTTAAATATTGATTTACATTACATCCGTTGTCTTGTGCGCCGATTTATGTTTCTGCCGGTGGATGCCCATTGCCCACACTCCAGGATGTGCTTCTGGCAACATTAAATCCATGAGAGAGTATAAGTTTTGAGCGTGCACACATAGGCCTAATGTCTGATCGAGATATAAAGCGCATCTGTTTTGTGTGAGAGAGTGAAGAGAATCCTGCGAGCGGATACATTTGTTGCGCTCTCGCATTACAATAATGCGCTCTGAACACTTGTCATTAAAATAACCGTATAGAAACCGCCTCAAACGAATTGTTAAAATGAAAAGAAAGTCGTGTCTGAAAGCTGCAATCGTTTTTTTTTTTTTTTTTAAATGAAAGGAGAATATCGTGTTTTTCCGTGTGCGCATGACCATTTTCGTCGGTGTTGCTCGAGCACTTGATGAGGTCCGCACATTGCGCCGTCCACGCAGTCGTCATCAGTGGAAAAACCCTCTCTAAGACTGCTTTGGTTGGTTATTTTCACAGCTAGAACATGACGGCTACTAGTGATGCGCGGATGAGCTAAAACGTCACCCGAATCCGCAGCTTCAAATAATTTATCCACCCGCCAACCGCCCGCACCTATATTTTTGTCTGATTTAGATAACCGCACACGACCCGCTCAGATCGTCACATTCAGGGCTCATACGGTCATGAAAAACCTGGAAAAGTCATGGAATTTTAAAACAGCAATTTCCAGGCCTTGAAAGTTATGCAAAAGATAAATAAACCCAGAAAGTTTTGGAAAAGTCATGTTTCACAATTCTCTGTACAATAGAATTATGTTTAATCAGGTCCTGAATTTCAGTGCGGTATTGCGCATATATCGCATTATACTTATTCCCGCGGCTTTCGACTTTAAAATGAGGGAAATTCCTGCAAAACATTTATTCAATATAGCGTGTAGGTTAGATGAGTAAATAAATTCACACAAACCATCAGATCAATTTAGTCATTTGAAAACAGCGTGAGTGACCGCGTCTTCTCTCTGACTTTCTCTTCACATCGGCGCATCTAGAGCTGCACGCTGCGATACAAGACTTTAGCTCATGTTTCGGTATTGACAGAATTGTCAACTGCCTAATCGGTCATTGTTGCATCGTCACAATTTATCATTTGCACGTTTTTTTTAAGCCTTTCGGTACTCGCGTGCTCCAGAGGCACTTTTCTGTGCGCTCACAGTCACATCCAAAGCGCGCACTTGTTGCGCTTAAAGTGCATATTGTAGGTTAAAAAAAAATTCAAATGAATATATAACCTTGTATGAAAATATCATATGAACCTTTATTGCAGGGTTTGAAAATGTTTTACAAGGCCTGAGTGCACAAATTTAGAAGAAAAAGTGACGCATTTCTTGACAGTTCTGAAAAAGCGCTTTTTTTTTCAACTTCGCGTCATATTACGTAACGAGAGGGAGTCGTGTCGCGCTCTGCTGGTGTTCAGCGGGAGCGCGCGCGAGTCAGTGTGTTTTAGGTAGTTATTTTTATTTCAGTTTATCATCGTCATGGTAAATTATTGTGTTTGTGGAGGTTGCACAAACTCCAGCCTGTCAGGACATCGAGTCCACAGGTTTCCTGACAAGAAATAGGACGGTATTATATCTTCTGGGCCTCGGTGTGTTTGTGCAGCTGAAGAGACTTAATGCATCTGCTTCAAACAACGCGGTGGTGTGTAATTTAGCGATCACTATATACCGGAAGATTATCATCCCGGCGATATGATGCAGTTCAACATGGGATATCGAAGCAAGAAGCGAGTGAGACTCAGAGCTGGTGTGGTTTCTTCGGTGCACACAGCAGCTTCAGCGGGTCCCGGTCCCGGTCCCGGTCCGCCTGTGTTCGGCCGCCGGCGGGAGACATGATGCTCACGGGGTCCGTCAGAGATGCTGCTCCACGAAAATGTCAACTGTGTACCGTAAGACTTGATTTTTAACATTTGCTAACTACCAAATCAGTGAACATAATTATTTAATTAATGAGACACAACGAGATGTAACGTTATATAAGTAAAGCATCACAGCTAGCTTGATATTAGCAATATCGTTATATTTTTAAAAACCGTGTAAAATCGTTACCATATGAGAAGACATAGCTGGTAAATTTACCTGAATTTGCTAATATTATAACCATCAAGTCTAGTGACAGCTTAGTAACATTGTTTGCACAGCTAATTGGTAATTTTTTGTCATGTGGTGTGTTTATAATGCTTTGGAAGATGGGAGTGTGAAGATCTGAAGCAGTGGAGGCCAGCTGTTATGAACCACCTCTGCTGGACTGCAGCTTCTGCTCCTGATGGAGATGCAGATGTGATGGAGGCCGAGTGGAAAAGCATGGTCAGCAGTTAATGTGATCTAAACTTGTGCTTGCTTCTCCCAGCATATGCATCATGCCTCATGGAGTCTCTGAGAGAAGAATACTGCAGGTCACCACAGGCTCCACAAGAACGCAGCACCATCTTGTCTTGCACTACACCTGCTCCTCTTTCCAGATCCCTCCAGAGGATCAGCAAGATCAGGTTGTTGGCGTGTATCTAGCACAGCATTCACCATTTAACACACTTTAACAACACATTAGTGTGATACCCAGACTGAAAGATTGTTAAATGTTTTTAAATGGGTCAGATGGTATATTTTTCTTTCGGTAGTATATGTTTGGTGGATATATATATATATATATATATATATATATATATATATATATATGTGTGTGTGTGTGTGTGTGTGTGTGTGTGTGTGTTAATTAACAGTTGCAATATTGTGTTTTTAGATGGGTATTAACAGTGCTATGAAATAACATTTGTTATGATTAAGTGCTGTATAAATAAAACTGAACTGAATTAACCATAAATGCAGATCTGCTTGATATATATCTAATGTAAACTTCATAAACAAGTTTTTATACAGTAAGACAATTTGTGATTGTGATTATTTTTTATTGATGGTCAACAAAATGGGGCAATTCAAAACCTTTATAAAGTCCTCTTTCCTCTGTAAACAGTCTTCAAATGTCTGACACACATGCAGGTATAAGAGCTGCTCAGAACACCATAGGCCCAGAGGACAACTTATCTGTATGCTGTCAATATTGATTGTCTTATACCAATGGCATCAAAAAGTGTGACTTACAGGTAGTTGTGACCTACCTAAATATAGGCAACTTGTAACTGAAGAAGACAGAATTATTTAGATGGTTTTAAAATGGTTTTCAAATCTTTAACATACTATGTATTTATACATACAAGTATTTAGATCAGAGTAATAAATGATCTTTGCCCTAAACACACTCATGTCTGCTGGCCTGGAGAGGTCTATGCTCCTGTCTGAAGTGCATGTAGGCTATCTGTAGCACATACGGGTTCAGACAGCAAGCCTCAAAGCCTGGGTGCAGAGTCAGACACTGCACATCAAGTGTGGGGCTCACATTTTCTACTAAGACCCTGTATGCATCCAACTCCCTGCTGCACTGACTTTCCTCAGCTGTGACCATGGCCTTGCATTTACCACACAAACACTTAATGAAACACAAACGTGTTTATTTCTCTCTCTCTCCTGCGGTGATGAGAAACCGCTATATCACGTAACGTTAGTGTCGGATATTAACGAGTGTGACGCCTGATCAACGCTTATTAGTTTCTGTTGCTGGTTAGTATCAATACTCATAGATCAATACTAGCTTTTCTATTACCTGATTACATATCGTTAGCTAAGGTGTGTATATCTGTAAGCTAACACTGGTCTCACCAAGACACCTGCCCTGTTCTCGCACATCAACTCAATTTGTCTCCTCTGACTGGTGTTCTGTCTAATCCTGGCCTGTCTCTGCTCTCTTGGCTGCATAGCAGGCTCATAATTTTATCTGTGGTCAGTCATACGAGTGTAAATAAACATTTAAAATGTCCTCAGCGTCCGAGCTGTTATTGCGATCCATTGTTTTTCTATGGTTAACATGGACCGCTCTCCCTCTCGTTACGTCACTTCCGATTTTGGCGGTTTTCAGATGCGGAAGTAAAATTCTCTCACAAAAACGACTCCAGAAGCCTTAATAGCGTATTTTAAAGTTTATTTTAAAGAAAATCCAGTTCCTACATTATTTTTCTATACATTGACTCACTGGAGTCTCTAATCTGGAATATGCCCTTTAAGTGACCAAATACACACACAATGACGTCAAAATGGTCGTCCTGGCGAGTATCCTCATAAGCACTGTCGGTTTTGTCTTAAGTTAATGTAAACAGCTGCGAATGAAAACGCATGTGTATCAGTATTGGATCCGTGAAATAGGTCTTGTGACAGCAGCCTAATAAAGTTGTGCCGTTTTTCATTAATGTTAATCAAACAACAAAAGACAGAAAATCCCTCACTGCTCTTGACTAAATAATGTTTTGTTGAATAACTTTAATATGTTAATTTATAGTTTATTCGATTTCTGTAGCTTATTTAACACGTTCATATTTTAGAAAATGTAGTTATTATTTGCATCATTAATGATTTATCTTATCCACCCGCAAATGATCAGAATGCAAGTTTTTGTTACCCGACTCACCCGACCCGCGGATTTAACCGCCATCACTAACGGCTACGCAAATGCATTTTTAAATGCCAGTCACAGTGTTTAATGTATTTCTTATTATGGTATTTCAGTTTCTGGGATGAAAAAAAATATATACAGAATACATAATTAAATTGCGGGACGCAGTTTACGTATTGCAGGACGCGGGACAAAGCTCTAAATTTCGGGACTGTCCCGCAAAATGCGGGACGGGTGGTCACCCTACTCATTGTGTTGTGTGTTCAAACACTGCCTGAGGATGAGAAACATGAATCAAAGAGCTGACTTTTCTCAAATGTAAGAAGATGTAACACTGCACAGAATCGCAGACTCGTATATGGCTTCTATCAAACAAACAGCCTTTAACTACAACAAACTAAAGCTGAACAAGTTGAAGCTAAACAAGTTAGACTACATAAAATATGTATATTTAACAGCCTACGTCTGCTTTTGACAATATTTAGTTTTGTTTCCTAAACTACATTATAGCTTTAATGTAACTGTCAGACTTTAGCCTACCTCTTTCTGTTGTTGAAGTTACTTTCAGTTTAAGAAATCAGTCTGTGACATTCCGCAGTCTGCTCCGCTGCTTTGTGCTGGCCCTTTAACTTGTGTTATGCTTATGATACTTTTTACAATACTTTTAATTTTTTCGGAGCATTACCTAAATGTAATGTAACTGTGTTGAGAAACTGCCAAACAACCTGCATGAAAAGCGTATAAGCAGTACTTTTCCCCATAGGCCCACCTGTTGGACAAAATAGAAACAGCGTCCTGACAGAAAACAATCCCATACACTCACCGGAAACTTTACACCTTGCTTGTACCTGGTTGGACCCCCTTTTGCATTCAGAACTGACATCAATTCAACAAGGTGCTGCAGACATTCTTCAGAGATTTGGTCCATATTAAAATGACAGCATCACGTTCCTGAACATCCATTATGCAAATCTCTCATTCCACCACTATTGGACTGAGATCTGGTGGAGGCCATTGGAGTATAGTGAACTCTAGTGTCATGTTCGAGAAACCAGTTTGAGGTGAATTGAGCTTTGTGACATGGAGCGTTATCCTGCAAACTGTAGCCTGAGTTTCCTGTTCTTACCTGACAGGTGGCATCCGGTGTGGTCTTCTGCTGCTGTAGCCCAGCTGCTTCAAGGTTCAATGTGTTTTGCATTTAGAGTTAGCCTACTCTTCTGTATACTCAGTTGTAACGAGTGGTTATTAGAGTTAATGTTGCCTTTCAGCTCGAACCAGTTTGGCCATTCTCCTCTGACCTCTGGCACCAACAAGGTGTTTTTGTCCTAGTGATGTTACGTTCGTGAACGAATCGTTCTTTTTGAACGAATCTTTTAAGTGAACGAATCGTTCTCGTTCACGTAATCCATTGATTTATATTTCTCGTTCACTGAAATTCCTCTGTCCGCAGCAGCGCATGCGCACATCAGTGAACCGGGTAGTAGTTAGGACTGTTTCACCCTGTCAAAGAATGACTAAACCTCAAGCCAATAACCTTCGAGTATGAGATGTGACAGAGCATGTGATTTGTTGAATGTACTAGTGAACGAATACGCCCATCACTGACCGAGTCACTGTTTTGAGTCTGAACGAGAGAGAGATCTCGTTCGTGAATGAGTTGAATGAACTGGTACATCTCGTTCGTGAATGAAAAGAACCAGTTGTTGAACGAGAAAACTCGGCTTGTGTTGGTATATTTGCAGCAAAGAAAAAATTACACTTAACCATTGTAATGAAAGCAGTGTAATAACGCACTGTTTGTTAAATGTAACACAGACAGATTAACATTGTCATTTTTTTTTAACTTGATTTGAGCTAAGTGGCTGCTGACTTCAAAATGAGTGGCACCAGAAAGAGAAGTGCAGTATAGAGTTATTTTAATTCTTATGTGTCAGGGGGTTTTTTTTCCATGCAGCTTTGTTTTGTATTTTTGCACTATTGTGTTTTGGAGTTTTTTTGTATTTTTTTGCACTCTAAATACGGTTTAGTTTTAATTTAGTTTTTATTTGCACTACTGTTTACCTGCTTCTATTACATTTGGAGAGAAACTTAAAATGTACATTTGTTTACTTGATTAAACTTTATTCTACTCTTTACCAGTGTTTCTTATATTTTATTTTATACTCTTTTTAAATGTTGCCCTTATTTTGTATTTTTGCACTACTGTGTATATACTTGGATACTTTGCACTATACTTGGTATATTTTGCACTTTGAACAGTTTACTTGACTACTGTACAGAGTAGGCTACTGTAAGCACTGGTGTTTTATGTGCATTTTTTAATATTTATTTTTTATTGTTGTTGTTGTTGTTGTTGTTGTTGTTTTAGTTTTCTTCTTTTAAATAAAAATTACTTCGTTACGTTTGAGTCATGTCATGCACTTTTCTAAAAAATGTGACAGTATTGGTTAGGTCTCATTTGCGTCACGTCAGCGAATAGCATTCCAGTTCGGGCTGTGAAGGGGCATGTAATTGGTTGGATCTACTGAACGAATACGCCCATCACTGACTGATGCTGCCTTCACGTGCTATCGGAAATTTCCTATTTCCCACTTATGAAGTCGTGATTACGAGCTTGTCGTATTCATGTGCTTTAATGTCGGAAAGGATAAAATGTAGCATCCCATTGGTTGACAATCTTATAAACATTCACCGTGCTATACATGCAGTTCGCTGACAATTCTGGAATTTCGGTCAAATACATGCTTATTTCACTGCTTATAAAACACACAATATGCTTCGCATGATTGTTCATATCTAGCCTATAAATACACTACTTTAGCGACAAGACAAAGGGATGTAGTTGTTGTGAGAACAGCATGGACAGCAGCAATGGTTGTCACCTCCACCATGTTTAAAGTTTATGACCCGCCCAACTCGGAAACTCGGGTATCAAAATTATTTCAGAATTTCCCAGTAGTAAATACGACTTGACCGTTCACGTCCAATTTCCGATTAGGAAACTCGTATTTGCGATAATTCCGATAGCACGTGAAGGCAGCATGAGTCCCTGTTTAGAGTCTGAAAGAGAGAGAGATCTCATTCGTGAAGGAATTGAACGAACTGGTTACATGACATGTCGTTCGTGAATGAATGTGTACCGGGTAGGTCGATCATTTTAGCATGCGAGTCAGTCTCGTTCAGCAATCAGCAGAAAGTGGATGTAAAGCGCAGCAGGTACTGTGGTACTGTGCACATATACGCTTGTTTATATTTATTCATATTTAACATAGGCTACAGAACATAACTCCACGATTTATGAATGTGTAAAAGTCCGACCAAACAATTAAAAAGTTAATTATGCAAGAAAACCTTATGTTTTTGTCATCTGAACCTTATTTTATTTATTTAATGGGTTGATTACACATTTTAATAAAGTCAAATCAGTTTTTTGCAACAAGTGGTAATGCAGTACAATCGTTGACTTTAGACATGACACATAAGACACTCTTTTTTCGCCCCTGCTGGCGTATATATGTAATTTAAAGAAATGGTTACTGAACGAATCAGTGAACGAATCTGAACGAATCATTTTGGTGAACGAACTGAAAATGAACGAATCCCTGGAAAGAATCAAAATTTCCATCACTATTTTGTCCACAGAATTGCTGCTCACTGGATATTTTATCTTTTTTATACCAAGAAAGATACATGACAGCGGCCTTATTTTATACACAGATGTGTGTGTGTGTGTGTGTGTGTGTGTGTGTGTGTGTGTGTGTGTGTATGTAAGAGTTCAGATGCAAAAGCCTCTAAGTACGTCTGATGTTTTTCCTTAAAATTAGCATTTCTTTCTGGCTACTATGTAGGTTTCTATGTAAGTACTGGTACTTCTGAATGGGTTGAGGCTGGGATTTATCACATTTCAAGTGAAAGTACTTGAACATATACTATGTGTGGAGAGCATTCACTCAGTATCGTTATCTCATTTTTGACAAAGATGGCTTTCTGAGGCTTTTGCATTGGAACTCTTTATATATATATATATATATATATATATATATATATTGCATAAGGCCGCTGTTTTTTTCTTCTTATTTTTTTTCTATGCATCTGAATTTTGCACTTGTTTGGCACATTTTTGGCTTGGGATAAAAAGACACTCACATTTACACGGTCACTATTATGTATTTCTTTATGCATTCATCTCAACATGTAGTGACACCTACATCACATTTTGCAATAACAATTTAAATGACTGAAGAGAGGATCTGCTTTTGATCTTGTATGATCATGCCTATTTTTTCTAATATGTAAACTGTCTGGCCTAAACATGTAGGCCTATATTCTGCTTCCGCATAGTGACATCTTTTATATTCTATAGTGTCGCAACAACTTGTTCTTCTAGCTTGTTCTTAAGCATTGAAACTATTTCTGTAACAAATAAGCCAGTGTTTCAACCATGGTCTTCTGACATTAATATTTAAAACTAGTTGTCAGCTATAAATGCCCTAATATCTGTATGCATATTTATTTCTAACAAAAAAAGTAGGTAGTTAAAAGTTATCAAAAGTTTAAAATCAATGCATGAACCCAAGTAGCCCCCAGTAAAACAGAAATTAAAGAGATAAAACCCTAAACTAAACCAGTGACATTTACTCTCAGTGGTCAGTCTTCAAAGCACACATCAGCTTTGAGTTGGTTTTTAGTAAAATTGAGTATGGCACCCAGCACCTGCCCATGTAGAGTGGAATTCCCATTAACTTGAGTGATCAGCTGAGCAACGTCAGTCCACTTCAGTGTACCCACTATGGCCAGGACATCAGAGTACAGTTGGTCCTGTTGTGTAGGAGCCATTTCCATCAGGATCTCAGGAAGAGGTCTGAATTGGCCGCTGGTCATCCATCCCCCCAGCAGACCTCCCACAGCACCACCTTGAGTAATATAAATGAATAAAATAATACCACAGCAATATCTTGTGGTTAAGAAGTGAACTAAACGAACTGAAAGGGGGAAATGCGAATTGAAGGAAAACACGCATAAACATACCAGCAGCTATACCAAGTGGACCAGCGATCAGCCCTCCAACTAAAGCGGTTCCTCCAGCTACTGCAGCTCCTTTCAGTGAGTTTTTAAGTGCTGCTTTTATCTTCTTATTTGCGGAGATTTCACAGCAAAGTTTCATTATATCATCCTTTCTTTTTGCCATTTTGAAGTGTTAAAAAACCTGGCGATAAACAACGATAAACGACTGTCACACACGTATAAAAGTATAAAAAAAAAAAAACAGGCAATGAAACAAACATTTCAATCATTTCAACTTCAATCATTTCGCATTTTCTGAGGTATTGCTACGTTTCATTGTTTGAGAAAATAACGACGCGCTGTAAATCCTAATTATAATGTAAATATATTTGACATTTTCCAGTTCTTACCTGACTGTCTTTGAAGTAGACCAGCTGCGTTTTGGCAAGTTACTTTCGGTCTCATATTCATAAGAGTGATGTATTGACGTGCACTTCCCTGCAGCGATTTTCTCTACGTACATAGGCTATAGGCGACTCTTTAACCAGTTGAACTTCATTGACTGCATTTAGTCGGCGAACACTTATTAGATATGTATGATAAACTATTATCCAGAATAAAATTCACCTAGCATAAAAGTAGCTAGAAAAATGTAGCAGGGGAAACAATTAAAAACATGCAACATGCCATTTGACTTTTTTTTTTAAATGATACTCACATCATTGTTTAAAATATATTAAATAAACAATACATTTTAACTTTTTAAAATGAGAAATACAATTTTATTGGTTTTAACTGCACCACAGAAGGTTTTAACTGAAAACAACCACAGAACAGGCCACAAATTAACCTGCTTTATTAGAATAACCTGCATTAAGACCATGTCTTCATAAGGCTACAATGTTATTGCTTTAAAAAATCTGCACAGGAGCTGCACAGAAACAGAAACTCGAGTACAAAAGCAACAGGGTGCAGGACTGAGAACCACTGGCTGGTGACATTAACCCTCTAGTGGTCAGTTTCCGTACTGCACTTCAGTCTTCAGCTCTTTTGTGGCATAAGTGAGAATAGCAGCAAGCACTTGCTCTTGCAGAGTGGCACTGCCCATTACCAGAACAATGAGGCCAGCCACGTCTGTCCAGTCCAGTGTGCCCAATGCACCCATGACACCAGAATACAGTTTCTCCTTATATTTTGGAGGCAGCTCCTTGATGATCTCAGGAAGAGGTTTGAATTGGCCACTGGTCATCCAAGTTCCCAAGAGACCTCCCAAAGTACCACCTAGAGTAACACAATATATTAAGAGATGCACAGAATATGATTCATTAGCTTTGTTCATAAAAGTAAATATAGCTTTGTTACAAGTTTCAAATAAATAAAAGTGTTGTGCTTTGTTAAACGTGTATAAAACTGAACTTTTAACCTTAAAGTAAAAATATTAGAGCTATAAAGGATTAAAATAAGTAAAAACAATGAATCTAGTGTTTTTAAATGCATGTTTATAATACATATTTGTAATATACATATTTTAATTTATCATTTATTATATATTTGTAAATTACAAATATTTGTAATTTATAATAATATATATTTTATCTTGTTTGGTGTTGATGAAGGAGTAGCCTTACTGAAGGCAAAAACGGTTGAGAAACACTGCACTAGGCCATTAAAGATGACATAATAGCACCACACTCTGATGAAAGTAGATGAAAGTTTGTGGATTGCATGGAAAACAGAGGCATGATCTTACCAACAGCTATTCCGGCTGGGCCTCCAACCATTCCCCCTACAAAAGCACCTCCACCAGCCACTGCTGCTCCCTTTCCAGAGCTCTTCACGGCTGCTTTCATCTTCCTGCTGGCTGAGACCTCACAGCAAAGCTGCATAACATCATCCACTCGACTGCTCATTGTGATGTCGAGAGAAACCTGGAAATAAACACTAATGGATCATTTGCACTTTTACACACAAATGAGAAGAACAGAAACGCAGGCTGATATGCAAACATAAATGAAGTACTTTAATCAACGAGTTAAAGTACTAAAATGGCTCATGATGAGGTGGTCTTGATTTGACATGTTTTAGAAAAGATTACTGCTTAATTACTCAGATTTGCTCAGTAATTGATTACTCAATTTCTTTAGAGTATTTTAAACATTTAAATATTTTAAACATGTTGAGGTTTACAGTGAAACACTGTGGTTCTGGTAAACTGGATTGACAGGAAAAGGATTCGACCATAACACATACAAGCATGTTTATAATAAAGAAAAATAAGTAGTAAAAACACATCTTTCAGAAACAACAACAAATCATAAACTAAAAAAGCTCTTCAGTTAGTCAAACCTGGCTTTAACTAAGCAGGTGAAATTAAGATGCTATTTTTGTCCATACTCCACTTTGGCTCCGAGCTCTTTTGTGGCAAAAGAGATTAAAGTAGTAAGTACTTGCATTTGTAGAGAGGAATTACCCATCACTAAAAAAATGAGTTGCGCCAGGTCAACCCAATCCAGATTGCCCAGTACTGCCATGATCTCAGAGTACAATTTCCTCTTCTGTTGAGGAGGCATCTCCATTATGATCTGATGAAGAGGATGGAATTTGTCACTAGTCATCCACCATCCCACGACACCTCCCAAAGCACCACCTGCATATGATATGATAATAGGAGATCAAGTAGGACAAAGAAACAAACTGCTAAAGATGCACTAGACTCATTTAATATTAATCGCACAATTATTAAATGATAAAATATGTTGTTTTCTTCACTTGAAATTTAAAGTTGATCATATTAAGCTGTCTAAACAGTGGCTTTATTGATGAATTTGTATTTGTAGTTTAGTTTAAACTAAATGTATTAATTATTAAACAACACGTAAAAAAAAATGAAGGTTCCAAAAGGTTCTTAAAAGAACATTTTTTTCCATAGTGTGAAGAACATTTTATAAATCTCAACAAACTTTTTCCACTACAAAAAATCTTTTGTGCAATGGAAAGGTTCCATGGATGTTAAAGTTTCTTCATGGAACCACATATGCCAAGAACCTTTATTTTTAAGAGTGTTTGCTTAGGTGTTATGACAAAAAAGTCAACATATACTGGCTTCAGAGCCATTCATATTTATAGATGATAGGGGTGTGCGATACTGCAAATTTTGGTATCGATCCGATACAAAGTAAATACAGGACCAGTATCGCCGATACTGATACCGATACCGATACTTTTCCCTTTTTAATAACATACATTTAAATGACCAATTACACTTTAAAAATTAACAATAACTTATGTTGATATGACTGAACTAATACACTCACCTTAAAGCTATGTGGATATTATTTGCCTTTCTGAAAGGAGTTTGCAAGCAGAGGAGCCCAGAATATGAAAGCAATGCGTACAGTTTCGTGTTAAGCATTTTCCTCCCATAGCCTAGAAAAGAGTTGTAAAAATAAATAAATAAATAAATAAATAAAAGAAAAAAACTAAACGTGGCCTAATGTATTAAGAAAGTAATATTGAAAGGCCAACTCAGTATACTGATGATGCAAACTATATGCAGGCAAGCAGCCCAGTATATGAACGCAAAGTGCATGCATGTTAAGTGTTTTCCTCTGATAGAAAACCTTTATAAAGAAAAACAACAACAACAACGTGGTTTAATGTTTGAAGACAGTAATACTGTATAAAAAGGTGAAATTCGGTAAATTTAATGGGTCTGGCTTCCAGTCTCATCCGCTTCCAGCAATTTTTAACTGTACAAAACAGCTCGTTTTGCTGCTTGCTTGGTATTGCAAACCGGTGTTTCTTACCATATTATCTTAATGTACTGTCTTAATTATAAACACACACGGTGGATAGCACAAACATTTTTACCGTTTATTGTTTTTTTCTCATGATTTCGTACCGTGCGTAATGAAGTGGAAGTCTCGCACATTCAGTCTATGAAAAAAAGCTTATTTCCACATTGAAAAAGGTGAATAAGTTTGGTGCCGTTCATGGGTGTCGCTAGGCCATTTTTAGGGGGCTATAGACTACTCAGCCTCCCTAAATATTGCGATTAGCTCCACAAACTACGAATTTGTGATCGCCTCAGTCCCCTTTAAATTTCATATGAAAACGGCGGCAGACTTCGATCGGCTCCTCTCCGTCTTTCAGCGCGTTCTTCAATCCGCAGACCGCGGTTGCGCAAAGCGAGAAACAGAGGACAAGGTGTGTTTATCGATATTGTTATAATATCTGCATCTGCTCAGCTCATAAATACAGTTTATAAAAATCATGGGGGAGCAAACGGTTCCCAATCTACAGTAGCCTAAATTTTCGCTGTGTTCACCCACAGCTGTTTCCTCCAGTGAATATGAAGCACATATGAACGTATACTTTATAAAATGATCATGTTGCCATTTTTATTTGAAAATTGAACATTCAGTGTAATATATATTCCAGTGCATGTGGCAATTAAAGAGGTTTGCATATTTGAGCTAAGGAAAGAGGGTTGTACTAGAAGTGCAAACAGTAAAATTTTGTGTTAAACAGGTGTGTGTTTTATATATATATATATATATATATATATATATATATATATATATATATATATATATATATATCCTCATTGGGGGCTGAGCCCCCCCAAAATGAAAATCCTAGCATCGCCGCTGGTGCTGTTGCCACAGTAGCGAATTTCTACCGTTCCATCTCTCGCTGCAGCCAATAATATCCGCTTGCGCTTGGAGCCGCTGAGTACGTAATGGCATAACAACAAAACACTAAAACAGGGGAGGAGCAGTAATGTTTGCATACTAGACGCGAAAAGAGCGGTATAACACAGAGACATCTCTATTCTTTGTTGAATGTATTAAGAAATATATTAAGTGTAGAGAAAATTAACCTAAAGTATCGATCTAATCAGGCTAGTATCGATCCGATACCGATACCAACGTTGGTATCGATACTATCGATATTAGGATCGATCCGCCCACCCCTAATAGATGATATTATAGCGCCACTCTGTGGTTAAGAAGTGAAGTGGGTCAAAATTTGTAAGTAACAAGAAATCAAGCACATAAGCGTACATACCAATAAATATACCGGGTGGACCTCCGAGTAGCCCCCCTAAAAAAGCCCCTCCAGCAGCAGCAGCAGCTCCTTTGGCTGAGTTCTGTACAGCCGCTTTAATCTGTCTGCTCTCTGATATCTGACAGCAGAGCGCCATTACATCATCTATTTGACGGCTCATTGTTAGGGTGACCACCTGGCAATAGATCTGTTGCGGGACAGTAGATGTGATTTTGCGGGACAATGCGGGACACGTGCGAGACAGATACATTTGCTACTGTTATGCCATTTAAATATTGATTTACATTACATCCGTTGTCTTGTGCGCCGATTTATGTTTCTGCCGGTGGATGCCCATTGCCAACACTCCAGGATGTGCTTCTGGCAACATTAAATCCATGAGAGAGTATAAGTTTTGAGCGTGCACACATAGGCCTAATGTCTGATCGAGATATAAAGCGCATCTGTTTTGTGTGAGAGAGTGAAGAGAATCCTGCGAGCGGATACATTTGTTGCGCTCTCGCATTAAAATAATGCGCTCTGAACACTTGTCATTAAAATAACGGCATAGAAACCGCCTCAAACGAATTATTAAAATGAAAAGAAAGTCGTGTCTGAAAGCTGCAATCGTTTTTGTTTGTTTTTTAATGAAAGGAGAATATCGTGTTTTTCCGTGTGCGCTCGACCATTTTCGTCGGTGTTGCTCGAGCACTTGATGAGGTCCGCACATTGCGCCGTCCACGCAGTCGTCATCAGTGGAAAAACCCTCTCTAAGACTGCTTTGGTTGGTTATTTTCACAGCTAGAACATGACGGCTACTAGTGATGCGCGGATGAGCTAAAACGTCACCCGAATCCGCAGCTTCAAATAATTTATCCACCCGCCAACCGCCCGCACCTATATTTTTGTCTGATTTAGATAACCGCACCCGACCCGCTCAGATCGTCACATTCAGGGCTCATACGGTCATGAAAAACCTGGAAAAGTCATGGAATTTTAAAACAGCAATTTCCAGGCCTTGAAAGTTATGCAAAAGATAAATAAACCCAGAAAGTTTTGGAAAAGTCATGTTTCACAATTCTCTGTACAATAGAATTATGTTTAATCAGGTCCTGAATTTCAGTGCGGTATTGCGCATATATCGCATTACTTATTCCCGCGGCTTTCGACTTTAAAATGAGGGAAATTCCTGCAAAACATTTATTCAATATAGCGTGTAGGTTAGATGAGTAAATAAATTCACACAAACCATCAGATCAATTTAGTCATTTGAAAACAGCGTGAGTGACCGCGTCTTCTCTCTGACTTTCTCTTCACATCGGCGCATCTAGAGCTGCACGCTGCGATACAAGACTTTAGCTCATGTTTCGGTATTTCCAGAATTGTCAACTGCCTAATCGGTCATTGTTGCATCGTCACAATTTATCATTTGCACGTTTTTTTTTAAGCCTTTCGGTACTCGCGCGCTCCAGAGGCACTTTTCTGTGCGCTCACAGTCACATCCAAAGCGCGCACTTGTTGCGCTTAAAGTGCATATTGCAGGTTAAAAAAAAATTTCAAATGAATATATAACCTTGTATGAAAATATCATATGAACCGTTATTGCAGGGTTTGAAAATGTTTTACAAGGCGTGAGTGCACAAATTTAGAAGAAAAAGTGACGCATTTCTTGACAGTGCTGAAAAAGCACTTTTTTTTCAACATCGCGTCATATTACGTCACGAGAGGGAGTCGTGTCGCGCTCTGCTGGTGTTCAGTGGGAGCGCGCGCGAGTCAGTGTGTTTTAGGTAGTTATTTTTATTTCCGTTTATCATCGTCATGGTAAATTATTGTGTTTGTGGAGGTTGCACAAACTCCAGCCTGTCAGGACATCGAGTCCACAGGTTTCCTGACAAGAAATAGGACGGTATTATATCTTCTGGGCCTCGGTGTGTTTGTGCAGCTGAAGAGATTTAATGCATCTGCTTCAAACAACGCGGTGGTGTGTAATTTAGCGATCACTATATACCGGAAGATTATCATCCCGGCGATATGATGCAGTTCAACATGGGATATCGAAGCAAGAAGCGAGTGAGACTCAGAGCTGGTGTGGTTTCTTCGGTGCACACAGCAGCTTCAGCGGGTCCCGGTGTTGTGCCAAATTCTGACCCCCGCCAGATTACTACCCCCTAGTATTGGTAGGTTAAGGGTTAGGTGTGGGGGAGGGGTTAGGATTAGGGGTGGGGTTAGGATTAGACAATCAGGTAGCGATTTCAACGAGAGGGGGTAATAATTTGGCAGGGGTCGAAAATGGGCACAGCACCGGTCCGACATGATGCTCACGGGTCCGACAGAGATTCTGCTCCACGAAAATGTCAACTGTGCACCGTAAGACTTGATTTTTAACATTTGCTAACTACCAAATCAGTGAACATAATTATTTAATTAATGAGACACAACGAGATGTAACGTTATATAAGTAAAGCATCACAGCTAGCTTGATATTAGCAATATCGTTATATTTTTAAAAACCGTGTAAAAACGTTACCATATGAGAAGACATAGCTGGTAAGTTAACCTGAATTTGCTAATATTATAACCATCAAGTCTAGTGACAGCAGAGAGAGACTAGGGCACTTTGTGTCCAAAATTTGATTTATTGCCCCTCATAAAATTCCACCCCCCACCCCCCTTACTGGACACCTGTTTGGACACCTGTTTGTACACCCCCCACCCATCTAAACGGGTCCATCTGTTTTTATTCAGTCCAGCGATCTGAAGGAATTTATGACTGTTTTTGGAAATGTGTTTTTGTGTGTGGGGATGTACAAACTGTTAAAACTATGTGCTTTAAACTTTAAATTGTGAAACGGTGTTAAATGGGATAAAAGGGAAGTTTTTATTAAAGTTTTTTTCACACACACGTCAAGAAAAAAAAAAAAAAAAAACATCTGTAAAACAAGTCAAGACGAGCTAGCATTGTTAAAACAATTTACACTAGTTAGAGTTTTGTTACAAGTTAAATAAAAAGAAGCAGAAGTGAACGTGTTCGTTCATCTAAAACAAAAACGTATCAGGAGCGTTCGTTAAACAATACGGCAGTTTTTCTGTTTCAATTTAAAAAAGGTAGGTTAGAGTTTGTTATACGTTAAGTAAAGTAGCTACTGAACGACTTACCGTGAAAAAACAAAAATTATGAGATCGTTAAAACAACAGCATAAGATACTCGTCAAAATCTACGTTGCACTTTTTAAAAAAAAAAAAAAAAAGCTAACGTATACAAAGTAGCTGACCGACTTACCATGATCTAAAAGAAAAAAAAAAGCATGAAGCGAACGTTAAGCAATAAGATACTTGTCAAAATCTTGTAACATTACACTTTAAAAGCTAGTTAAACAAAAGAAAAGAATCGCGTAGGCCTATCTTGCAGTGATCTAAAACAAAAATATCAGACCGTTAAGTAAGCTACTCGTCAAAATCTTGTAAGATTACAATTTAAAAGCTAGCGTTTGTTACAAGTTAGAAAAGAAAAGAAGGGAAAAAATAGCTGTGATCTAAAATAAATAAGTAAATAAAAAGAGTAGACTATCTTACGCTGCTACATCCTCACAGGACCGTGTCAAACTCAGAATGAGCTCAGGAGCGCTGAGGTCAGACCACACCTACATCACCGCCCCTAACGCCAGAGGAGAGACCGACGCAAAGATTTAAAACAATTAAACAAAGTAATGTTTTAACATTAGAACGAAGGGTATTTTTAATAAATCTTTTAAATTTCTTAATTAATGAAACCATTCAGCCTAAAACTTTTCACTTTAAAAATAGGTTAGCCTATACAAGTTTTCTTCTAAACATCTCCTAAGCCGTAGGAAAAATGTTGTTTGTCTTGTTTTATTTTATTTAAGTAGCATGAATCCTTTATTTACACTTCTATTTTTGTCAATCTTAAAACTTGCGGTAGGTATAACAGTTTTAAAGCATACGCGCGTATATAGACGGAAACTGATATGAAAGCAAATGTTTTGCCGGGGTCTTTAGATTTTCAGTCGTAATTAGACGCCTAAACTTTTTTATAATATCTTACGATATGTAAATATTTAGTCTCACGCAGCGCTGCGAAATGAGGATGACGCCGTGTGTCTGAACGTACGATTGATTACTGACGCGACCATATTAGATCAAGAGGGGGTGTCGTAAAAACATCTAAGCGCGACTCATTTGCAATCTAATGAGTTTTGAGGGGATCCGGCATCGTAAACTTGGTTAGGGTGTTAGGTAAATTCATCTTTCTAAGATGTTCAAAGGATCAAAGGGGCATCAGCGTTAATCGTTTTATGACGCGCACGTGCGTGTGTGAACTCTGTCAAAAGTTTAGACTAAACTTCCACTGACCGGTCAAAGGGTGCGCGGTCTTTTGAAACTTTTATATGACACATCTGGCGAAGTTAAAATTAGGTAAAGTTGACAGTATTTATAACGAATTTATAATCTATTCGAATGCGAGTTCAAACTGATGTTCACGATGTGAAGAGATAAACAAAGATTCGATAACAACAAATTTGTTAATATTAATAAGTTAACTTAAATAAATAGAGGACCCAAAGATGATTGTTTAATAAGAGGATCTATGATGTAGGAAAATGGTGTTTAATTTGAGTTAATTTACTTAATTTAGTTATTTCTTTATCCGATCTTTGATCATTGCCACATTTAAAACATATTATGCTGCCGGTCTATACGTAATACGAATAATACAAATAGATCCCATGATCTTTTCCGACATAAGAATTATATCAGACCTACTTCAAATGTCCATTTGAACAGATGGTTACCATCACGCGAGATCAATAAACAGATATCCCGAGCTTTGATTTTTCGGCGGTTAAAACCCCCGCTGCGTTCAAACGCTTAGATAAGGAAAAAGCGTGTCTACACGCAGAGATGTGTAATAAAGACCAGACAGGTTCTGACGTAGTTCGCACCCGCTAACATCGCGCCAATTAAGTTGTAAAAGAAAAAAGAAAATCCAAAAGTTGATTCACCCCACGGTGAAACATCTCCGACCGCGTTTAAACTGATAAATATGTGACGGTGTAACTAAGTCTGATGAATTTGCGCGGGGTGGTTTTGATGAGATTTATAACAAAAGTCAGAATCTGAAAAATATATGGTAGACGCGAATGGTAATAAGAGGTAAATATAAAATACATCCAGAATTTTGTTTTTAAATAACGTGATGTAAAACTATATCATACCGTTAGGTAAATTATGGTAAACAGATGCGAAACTGATATTTAAAATGTAAAATAATAATGCCAGGGTTTTATACAATCATACACGAATGATCGCATTATTTATAGAACACTTATCATTATGGTTTAAACATGTATTTCACAATATTTGATCACGCTATTTCACAAATTAGCGTTATACCTTACTAAAGATTTGCTGCATTAGGTCACCCCCGCCGATAGTTATCAGATTTCACAATGCCTTTTCAGGAGACGCCCACACCCTGAAGCGTTAAAAAGCAAAAGTTATATGGCGTTCATTACCTGTAAACTCTAACTTCTTGTTGCACGACACTGATATACCTCATCAATCGTCGTAACGATGGCTGACAATTACGATGGTAAGTATGTTTTGTTCGTAGGAGATGTTTAAATATTTTAATGTGAATATCTGTTTTACACGATACCGTTATTATCTCCAGCTACTTTTGAGAATCTCGAGTTTGACGAGGGTCTGGAACAGATGCTCGAAGAGATATGTGAGTCTTTATTCTTTTTCTATCGAGTGGTTTAACGTCTAATAATAATAATAATAATAATAACGGTCGTTATCATTTATTCAGTTGATGAAGCCCAACTAGTTGCTTGCGCGGATGACGTCGGACTTAACGGTAAGTTATACAGACATTAGTTTTTCTTAACGCATTAAAAAGTTCCAACTCATAATCTATGCTTTACTAAATTTGACAGGCGAAGGCGATGATGACGACAACCGTGTGATAATATTACCTGCGGAGGGCGTGGATCAAGAGATTGTGGTGAGAACGGAGTTACGTCATGAACCAGACAACGTCACACACCCCTCCCCCTCCAGCGGCCAGCGTTCTGAGGAAGGAGTTCACACGACGGCGGCCTGCACAAGCGTACACACAGCCGTAACCAGTTCCCCCGCGCAACGGACGATCACCCAGCACGGGTGCGGACAGGGTGTAAAACGTTTGAGATTGCCCGAACAGGAAACGTGTGACTCGCCGTCCACCAGTCGTTTAAGAACTTCAGAGAATAACGGTACGTTAAAACAGAAAATCGCATTATCACGTTTTATGTTCGACTTTTATTTAATAAATTAATAAAAAAGGCTATTGTTATTCTTTTTACAGAACAAGGTCACGACGAACGAGGACTAACAGCATGGACTGATTCGATGATCCATGCTTGGGATCAGGCCTCTTTCAGCGAATCGGAGGATGAGGACGATGCGAATTTACCGTATGAAATACCTCGGGAAGTGTTCCGCGAACGCGATTTAAATAGAAGGCTTGATCACGACGCGCTGAACCGCGTTAACCGTTACTTTGAAAGGATTTTCGACCTGGCCGGACAGCCGTTATCTTACCGGGAAACAGAAGAGATCGCCGCTAATGCACAAACTGATGTAATTTCGATTTTAAGAAACATCATAGCGTGTCAGCAACAACACACGGAGGCCTTACGTCATGCTGCAGAATTTTGGAGAAATTGCCACGAAGAACTATATAACGAATTCCGGCATTTTCAACGGTCCATGAACGGCGTCCCGGAGGATGTGCGAGAGCAGCGTACTGAACAAAGACTTGTGGTAAATGCTTTAAGTTTGATTTCGGAACGCTTGAATTTGATACAACGTATAGTAGCAGATTTGCATGATCGTATGATGTCCAGGAGATCATAATGTTCTATGTATTGAATTGCTGATTTTTTTTTTTTTTTTTTTTATCGATTTATTTCTTACATTATTGTTTGTTATTGACAGTGGATCTGCATGATCGTATGATGTCGAAGAGATCATAATGTTCTATGTATTGAATTTTTGATTTTTTATTGATTTATTCCTTACATTATTGTTTGTTATTGACATTGGATTTTCACGCTATTATTGCTGTTTGTTATTGACGTCGATTATTATTGTTTGATTTATGTTATTACCTTCATATACGTGGTGAATTGTATCTTCTTATTGTTTCTGATTCAATTTTACTTGTACTTTTTGAATTTGTACTGATTTGTTTTGTTATACCTGGTTATGTCATATTGTGAACCGTGGTGGTGTTTTCATGTGGGCGCGCACGTTTGTCTTTAAGGTTGAAAAATTTTGTATTTCTGATTTTTAAAAAAAAAAAAATAAATTTCAAAATGAGTGGTAAAAGATGTCACGATGATTTACATGACCGTGGACCAGAAGATGATCAGAGATCATTAAGACCTAGACATAATTTTCAAAGCAATAGCGATCGGTTACGCGATCTGATTAATAATCAGATACAGATGTTACAATCTGATTCGTTTAATATGATTGAAAGATTACATGAGCTTGTAGACGAGCAGCACGAATGGTTGGGCATGTCTATAAACAACAATGAACAGATTGGCGGGGGTCCGTCTAATGATGACGCGTCAGGTTATGATCCATCGACTCCAGATATGGGTCTCAGCCAGAATTGTATAGATAGATTAATAAGAGAGGGCGGTCGTGTGGGCGATTTTACAATTGTCCCAAGGCTGAGATTTAACGGTTTAGAAATTCGCAGAACTTTAAATTTCCGGGAAATCGCCACAGATGATTATGCTGCATATAATATCTTTTTGCAGGATATTTTGAATGAGATCGTAGCGTTTGCCAGATTGATGGGCGGCGGAGATGGCTTTCTAAACGTGTCTCTGCGAGGCGAAAGTCTCCCCACAGACATCAACGCGGTCCTAACGCCTGATAATAATCACGACATTAACACGTTCGTTGACCAAATCGAGCGAGCGGTTCAAAGCAACGCAGATGTGGGTTGCGATTCTGCTTTACATTTAAATGTGTCCGTAGTACGAAACAAGCAAGGAGGGGTGCGTAGAAAGTTAACTGACCTGGCGCACAATATGGTTATCCAAAAAAATAAGATGAATCTTTTCACCCCCAAAAATTTAACAGACAATATGTGTTTCAGTATTTGTCTAGCTCATTTTTTAAACCCTCACACCTCCGACCAGGAATTGGTGAGAATAGCCAACAACATACATACGGGTCTGGGTTATCATCCGCGAGATAAAATCGCGTTTCATGACGTATCTAAATTCGAAACGGCCCTAGACCTGAAAATAGTCGTCTTTCACAGATCATGTTCAGGTAAATTGGAAGTGTATAAAAATATAGATGAAACACGCCAGAACACGGTACATTTATATTTGCATGACGATCATTACTACATGATAAAAAATTTGAAGGGATTCTTAGGGTACAGCTATGTTTGCGAGTACTGCTATCAAGGCTTTAACGATTGTGCTTTACATTATTGCAAATTTACATGTGCTGTGTGTAATACGCCCCAGTGCTACACGCATCCTAAGAAATGGTTGCAGTGTGAGGGTTGTTTGAGATATTGTAGATCTGACTTCTGTTATGAAATGCATAAACAACCGCAAAGTGAAGGGGTGAGGTCTCGGTGCGATCTTGTAAAGTACTGCGACAGATGTTGCAGACAATACAGAGCAAAATGGTCTGGTGATAAACTATTATCGCACACATGCGCCCCGTCCAAATGTCCGCATTGCCACGATGTTCTGATAGATGAAGGTCATCACAGTTGTTATATTCAACCCCTAAAACCTGGCGAGCATAGAGAAAAGTATATTTATTTTGATTTTGAAACAATGCACGAAAACGACAAACACACAGCAAATTACGTGTGTGCTATTTCGCAAGATGGTGAAGAGTTTACAGCCGAAGGGATTGATTGCGTGGACCGAATGGTCAAACATTTCAGACGTCCAAAATTTGCGGACTTTACATTCATCGCGCACAATTCTTCAGGTTTCGATTCTTATATATTGCTCGAGTATTTCACAAGTCAGGGTCTGGCGCCAAAAATTATACTCCAAGGATGTAGACTCGTATATATGTACGATCAAGCGTTTAAACAGAGATACATAGACAGCTACAGTTTCTTGCCTATGAAACTGTCAAAAATGACCGCGGCTTTAAACCTAAACACCACCGAAAAGGGTTTCTTTCCCCATCATTTTAATCGTTCACAAAATGCAAATTATGTCGGGCCGTATCCGTCTAAAGAACATTACGGATACCACACAATGTCTGACCCTGATCGTGCAAAATTTGACAGGTGGTACGAGAGCGTGGCAGGACAGGTGTTTGACTTCAAAAAACAACTCGGAATGTATTGCAAGAACGATGTTGTTTTGTTGCGGGAGGGTTGTATGAAATACAGAAACGAGTTTATCGAATGTACAAACGTGGACCCCTTTGGATGTGTGACGCTTGCCGGATGCGCTATGAAGGTGTTTAAAACGCTTTTTTTATCCAAAGACACAATAGCCCTAACGCACAAAAACGCATACATTAACCAACACAAGTCTTATTCTAATTCTTCCATCCAGTGGCTGGAATATATTAAAGCGAGCAAAAACGTCGAGGTTCATCACGCATTAAATCACGGCGAAGTCAAATTCGGACCGTATCATGTGGACGGGTATTACGAGTTTAACGGTGATAGAATAGCTTTGGAATTCCTGGGTTGTTTTTGGCACGGTTGTAGCTGCCGTTTTAATCCTAACGAATTAAATCCGGTATCAAAAATACCTTTCGGTGTGCTCAGAAGACAGTCTGATAATAAGATGGAAGTTTTGCGTAACGCTTACAATCTCAAAGTAGTCACTATTTGGGAATGCCAGTGGGAGAAAGCCAAAATTAACGACCCTGATGTTAGGGCTTTTATGACTAATTACACAGCGTCTGAACGGCTTAATCCTAGGGATTCGCTTTTCGGTGGGAGAACCAATGCCCTGAAGCTTTACCATAAAGTTGCAGAGGGCGAGCGCATTTCATATCTGGACTTTACGTCACTCTATCCTTACGTGCAGTCGCGTAAAACTTACCCGATAGGGCATCCTGAAATAATTTTAAAAGATTTTGAACCGGTCGAGTCGTATTTCGGGTTTATTAAATGTACCGTACTACCTCCGCGTAAACTGCTTCACCCGCTTATCCCTTTCAAATCCCCGCAGGGAAAGCTATTGTTCGCTCTGTGCCGCACATGTGCAGAGCAACAGCTACAGGAGTGCTGTCAGCACAGTGATGAAGAAAGAGCCATTTCAGGCGTTTGGACATCTGTAGAACTCTCACATGCTGTCGTTAAAGGGTATTCGGTCGTCAGAATTGTGGAAGTTTGGCACTTTCAGCAGACGTCAGACACGTTATTCACCGAATATGTTAAGACGTTTCTCAAATTCAAGCAAGAGGCCTCAGGTTTTCCGCCGCACGTAGTGACAGACGCCGAAAAACGGTCTTACGTAAACGCGTATTTTGACAAGGAGGGAGTTCAGCTGGACATTAACAAAATCGCGCTCAATCCCGCACGCAGATCTATAATTAAATATTTATTGAACGCGCTTTGGGGAAGATTCGGGCTTAGATGTAATTTACCTACAACGGAACTTTTAACAGATCCTGAAGATTTCGCCCGTCACATCTTTGGAAACTGTCACGTCATTAAACATTTCTCATTCGTGTCAGACTCAGTAGCCCTGGTACAGTGGTGTTACGCGGATGAGGACCCCGCCCCCGCACGCGATGTTAATGTGTTTATCGCGTCATTCACCACCGCCTATGGACGTTTGGAATTATACGACCTTATGGATAGACTAGGACCGCGCGTTTTTTACGTAGATACAGACAGTCTTATCTTTTCATCGAAAGAAGGCGAATGGATGCCTCAAACAGGGTCATATCTAGGCGAACTGACGAATGAGCTTGACGCAGGCGATTATATCACGGAATTTGCAGCAACCGGACCAAAATCGTACGGCTTTAGAACGGCTAAAAATAAAGTCACTCTTAAAGCGAAGGGTATCACGCTCCATTCTACGAACGCGCGAATCGTTACCTTAGAAAGCATGATCTGTCTGGTGCACGGTTATGTAACATCACGTGACACGACCCATCTGCTCACACGTACAGAAACCATTGTACGGAATAAAAAGAAGTTCACATTGCATAATAGATCAGTTTTGAAAAGGTTCAAAGTGGTTTATGACAAGCGTTTGCTTTTGCCTGACTACTCAACTTTACCCTACGGATATTAACAAAATGTCTGGATCACACAACGTGTATGTTGAAGAAGGTTTTGACTTTCGTTTTCAGTTCCCGTTCTCCGCGGTGATCTCCGGGCCTTCGGGCAGCGGAAAGACTGTCTTTGTAAAAAATTTGTTGTGTAATGCAGATAAGATGATCAGTGTAAAAATTGACAATATTGTGTTTTTATACAGCTGTTGGCAACCTTTGTATGATGAACTCTTGTCATTGTTTGATATTAAATTTATTGAAGGCATTCCAAAATCTTTAACGGATGAAAATTTATTACCTCCTAATAAGAAATCTGTTTTGATTTGTGATGATTTAATGGAATTAGCATATTCGAACGATGAACTCTCACGAGCATTCACGAAATATGTTCATCATAAATCATTTTCCATTATATTGATAACTCAGAACCTGTTTTTTCAAGGTAAAACCAGCAGGACTATTACACTGAACACACACTATATTATTTTGTACAAGAGCCCCAGAGACTCGATGCAAATAATGCTTTTAGGACGTCAAATTTTTCCTGGGGACACAAAATATTTTATGGAATGTTATCAGGATGCAACCAATCAACCCTTCGGATTCCTTTTGATTGACTTTAAAGCTAAAATGCCGGAGCGTTTTCGTCTCAGATCGGGTCTGTTTTCAGATCACCAGGTGGTGTACGTACAGAAAAGAACGCGGTAAACTTTGGTGAAAAATAAGAAAAAATGAGCGATAGGCTTTGTAAAAACCTACCGCTTTTAAAATTGTTATATAAGGCTTCACCAAAGCAACGACGTGTCATTTTACAGTCGGCATCAGATCAACTGATTCTATCCTTGTGTGAGATAGCTCTTAACGTCCTCCGCGGTACCATACCCCTAAACAGCGCGCAGTTCCGAAGATTAAAAAAGAGAAAACAGGAAATCAAATACGCCGCTAGTAAAAAGATCACCGTCAAGAGAAAAAAACGTCTTATTAATCAACGAGGAGGTTTTCTAGTGCCTCTGTTAAGCGTTGCCATACCGTTTATTACTAGTTTGATATCGTCCAGACAACATTAGGAATGGAATATGCTGAAAAACATTATGTAATTCCGCAGAATCAGCTGAATAAATTAAGAGTCGGGAATGTTCGTGAGACAATTCAGCAAGAAAACGATTTGGATGGTGCTATAAGAAATATATTACAGAGGGTCGATTTAGATTCGCATGGGAAAGCTAAACTTTATTCCAACGTTTTGCAAAGGTTTTTAACTATAGTAAAACAAGGTGATTTGGAGAGCGGCGCTTTAACTCTTACGCTACCAAAACAGGACGCCGTTCATACCGATGCACCTGCTAGTACACCTGCTACCGCACCTGCTAATGCGGCTCCTCCTCCGTCTAATGACGTCGATGGGGAGGATCAAATTGTCAATGAAATCTTAAACAACGTTCCACAAAGGAGTTTAAAAAACATAAAATTCATTTTGAATAAAATGTCTGCCGCTAAAAAAGTGTCTTCATGGACAAAATCTGGAGAGTTTGTGTTTAAAGGGCAAGTGATCGCCGGATCACACATGTTGGATTTGATTAAAAGTATAACAGCTCCTCATAGGATTCGCGATGAATACAGACCACGCGGATGGAGCGAATTTCTGGATGCTTTTGCCGTTTTAAATATACCGTTTTCAACTATAAGCAACCCGCAAGTTAAACGTACAGTTGAGGCCCTTAAAAGGAAATCACCCACAAACAGCCAACAGATGTCGCCAAAGATGGCTACCCCGTTGAAAAAACGGCAAGGTAAAAAGCTCACGGCTAAGTCGCAATCTAGTACCCCCGTTGGAAACGTGTTTAATTCGCCACCTCTTGATGCTAGCGCATGGTTAACTTTTTAACATCATTGTTTGTAAATATGTTTGTAAACATATTTGAAATGTCTGTATTAAAACCTATGTTGAATTATCAACATAATGTCAATAAAAAGATATGACTGATTACACGTTGTATTTTATTTATACAGTACACACATTAACACGTTTGTGATTACATTTCCTTTTATTTATTAGACATGAAATTATAGAACCGTTCTAGGAGCATTACAGAGATTTACAGATCTGCACGCAGTGAATACAATTAAATGTGTTGCAGAGTCGAGGTTTCAGTCTCTTTACAAATCGAGCGACCATGAGATCATTTTTAATCAGATCATCATAATACATTTTAACAATATTTTCATAATCGTGACCTTTTGACATGTGATACAGAAAAAACACGCAATGCTGGCCGCAAGTATCTGATGCGAAATCTTGGACCTGCTTGTTAGAGTATTGCACACGAATAGAATTGTTTTTTAAAAAGTCTCGGGCGGTCTGTGGAAAACGCCGATCTTTAGGGTCTCCGCCAAAGCTATCAAAAAAACAACTAACGCCGTTGTTGTTTACGTAGATGGCTAACCAGTGTTGACCCGGTTCTGTGGACGGGTCGGTATTAAAAATAAGCATAACCGGTAAATTCTTTAACGGTGTTTTGGGTAGGTAATCACACGGAAGCACTCCTAAAAAATACGTACTGTGTGCAATTTTATCCATAACGGCCGTTAGTTGGACGGTATTCATTTCGCCGTCTCAGTAATAATCGACCAGCACCTGTCTTCGATTGGATATTTCAATGATGGAATCAAAAATCGCGTATACGATAATGGTTATGGACTGCGTGAGAGGTTGTCTGAATCGGGCTTCCAGTCTAATGTTTCCCGATCTGATTAGAGATACGTGATTCGAACAATCTTCATCGGGTGATAAATTAAACCCATAGAGGGTGTATCCGTTTAGAAAATCCTGCCGATCTATCGCCAGAGGGTGATTTTTAAGATGTCTCCCGGTAGATAATACGAGTTGATAAAACTCCCTCACGGCAGATCCGTTCTCATATTCCGGCTGAAGGGGTTTGGACGGGATTTGAATTCCGTCTCGATATAAAGCCAGAAATTCCAGGTTAAAATGTTTAAAAGCAAAGGGGTTTTTATCGTACGCCCCTGAAAAAGCCGAATTTTCTGTCATTGCTAAAATGATAGATTTTGGCAGCGTCCCGAGAAAAAGGTTTTCTTGATTAGACACACGAGATCCTGCCGGGATAGAGAAATTCTTCAGACACACACGTTCTATGGGGTATTTAGCAGTGGTTGATAGAAGAGCCTGCGCGTGTCCTAACCGAACGCCCGGTGAAACCGAAACTTTTTTCACAAAAAGAGATGCTGATACAATATTGACTTTATAAGCGTTAGCGTCATCTCGCATCAGGCAAAACTCGTCTTTACCTCTTGTCATCCGTATTTTTATATCTACACCATTCAACATTAATTTTTCTTGAAAGAAAATGTCGCTATGAATGGGGGCTAGTAATTCTACGACATTGCTAGCGTTGGTAAACGCGGCACGCTTCATTAATCCCGTATTTTCCCCCGCGGGGTTGGTAGATTCCATGTGACCCGGTGTGTCTCTGTAAAACAATCCGGCTGAAAAGACGCTTTCGAGGGTATCTTTTCCGAAATTTATCAGAGCTTCGATCAAACACCTGTAAGGATACGTGCTGGAACTCTGCGTTATCAGTCGGTCACCTAGAGAAACATCTACCTGCGAGAATATACACGCGCCGGGGTAATTTATTAAACCGACAGGTGCGCCATCTGCTATATCGGTGCCGTCTGGTCTGGTTATTTTGATCCGAGTGTATAACAGAGTGTTATTTAGATCGATGTAATCTTCACCCGTCCCCGCAATAAAAAATTCTAGCGGCGATGAATCAGTTATTGCAGATAGAGGCGGTATTTCGACGTAGGTATTTTTTTCAATAGACGTCTGTGTCATAGGAACAGTAAATAAATCTAGCTCTGATTTAACACATTCCTCCGACATGTTGTGGAATAGAGACATGTTTAGAAAATAGTGTTCAGTGGTCTTTTGACACGGACAGTTTTCTTTACACGTTTCGCGCGGGTGCCTCGTGAGCGTTTTGCGACCTTACGCTTCTTGCTAGTACGTTTAGCTTTCTTCACGCGGCCACTCCCCCTACGCATTCGCACTCCGGGTGGTTTAAAAGAACCGCGCGACATAACCATTAACCCGTTACCGTTTTGACCGTTGTTGTTCTTATTATTATCGTTATACGACCTCGATAGGGCTGTGGTTACAACGTCGCTAGCTATATTTCTTGCAGCAGCTTTTAGATGCGGTTTTGCTATACTAAAACCCTTTTTCAACAGAGGTAGAGCAGTTCTGAAAAGCGCTTTGAAAATTCCTCCTATACCGCCCCCGTACATAACAGGACCGCCGGCATAGCCGGGTAACCCGTTACCCGCTTGGTTTCGGTAGTAAGCTACATAGCGTTCGGGGTCCATAGTCGGGTAATAGTTTTGTTAAAAACAAAAATCTATTTCGCAGGTCTGAAGTGGAGTTTAACCACAACTTTACCGTAAGTGAAACGGACGTGTTTGTTCTGGTCGTCTTTAACCTCGATGCAAATGTCTGTAATATTAGATTTAGTCACAGACACGTAATGCGGTTTATCGAACCTAACACTGACGATGTCGTTAGACGCACCCTCTATATGTACAGTTCTCAGTAGCGGTACATACGAATCGCCGACTGATTGATATTCGATCATGTCTGTGTATATATACAAGCTATAAAAGGCGCCTCTTATGTCGGCCTGATGCGGGGCATACGTCACGACGGGCGTAGCATCGAAATGATCTTCGTGAGCCTGATTTACAGATCCTAGAGGCACGCCCGGTTTTAACCCTAAAATAACAGCCACCTTCCCGTAAAATACCAAAGATGTGTTCGTCGGTGCTTTTAGAAATATCCTGTTTTTGACGTGATCGTACCCCAGAGTCACTCTCGGAGGTAGATTCGCGTTTATTTCTCTAACCAGAAAAACAACGTCCTCGTAATATCCCGGTTTTAAGGTATTACACACTTTAGATATGTTTTGAAGATTTTTTTCTTTAATGTAGATAATCACGCCCTCGTCCTCTTCGTAATGTTTCTCATCATACCCCAGTATGTTTGGGGTAGTGTTAATAATAAATGTAGCATCTTCCTCATTAAATGTGTACCAGGAAATAGGGTAATAAATTTCGATCAACCCGACCTCCCACCGGCCTTTGAGGTTCACACTTCTCGCGAGTCTTGTTTTGTAATTAGAAATACGGTTGTCGGGATAAACGTCCATCGACGCATTGCAAGGTAGCGTAACGTAAAAACCACCCTCGTCCATGATGTAGATTTTCACAAATGATACTTATGACAACCTCGATGTTACTTTAAAGGGGTCTGTATGTCCAAGATGTCCCGTTCTGGCAACCATGACGAAAATTTAGGCGGCCACCCGCACCATTTCACGAGACAAAACATGTCACGGCCTCTCTTTTTTCGATCTAAAATCTTTTCTATTTTAAATGACTTATCTTGATTCACAATAATTTTTTGTAATTCTTTCTCATAAAAACATCCGTCGATAATATCCCCATCGTAGTCTTGTAATCTGTACACTGGCGGGGTCCGCGGTAAACAGGCAACTATAGTGAAAAACTCTTCTGTATAATTCTGTTCATACCCCTTAGAAAACACATTTCTGACTTTAGACACTCTAACCACATCACCAATTTTATACCTAAAGACAGGTGTGTCTTTACGCATCTTTCCATACAGATTATTAAATACGACCGCTTCATTTTCTTTATGAACGTCCAGGGGTCGCATTTTAATGCTTTTGTGATAACTCGCGTTATATCCATCTATAAGATCTTGTAAGATATTGTAATAACGCTTTGAATTGACGGCTGTTAAAAATCGCCACATTTTATTTTTAAGAGTACGGTTAAAGCGCTCCGACACTGATGCTTTCACATCACTTGCTGTAGCAAAATGATGTATGTTATACTTTTTCATCAGTTGCTGAAAATGCTTGTTAAAAAATTCGGTGCCTTTATCAGTCTGTAATTTTTGCGGCACGCGGTTTTCTTTAAGTATAGATTCGAACGCTTTCGCGACCTCCTGTCCGGTCTTATTCTTCAGCGGACGTGCCCAAGCGTACTTGCTGAAAACGTCTATACAGGTCAGTAAAAATTTGATATTATCGTTTTCTTTCGAATAAGCAGACATGTCAACCAGATCTGCTTGAAACTGTACGTCTTTCCCGTACACTACCACTCTGTTCCTCTTGTATTTGACAGGTGCGGTTCTGTGTAATGTATAGGCGTCCTGAGCTGCTAACCAATCCTCCGCCTCTTTATCCTTCAGAGTTACCCCATATTCCTGTAACACACCGCGTTTTAACCGTTCTTTACCACCCAAAGACCCCGGATTTGATGGGTCGTAGTACACTTTTTTCATTAATTCAGACATCTTACCCCCACAGTTTTTCAGAAAATAATGACAGAACGTTTCGTGTCAAACAGGTTTTTATTTACAATATGTCGATTCAGAAGGGTACAAACATTAAATATGATTGGTTATATATCGTCTAGATATTGAAGGAATTTCACACACATTACAAAATTTTTCTCCATCATATATTCAACTAACACGTCAATAATTTTACACACGTCCGTCGATTCGTTTCTTGACATCAGTATTACACACACATCGGTTACATAAGTACAAAGACATAAAATGTTACCTATTTTAAGACTTTCTTCAGATTCAGGCATGATTTCAAGAATGTTTTTAACGGTCATGCAGGGATCATACCCCTTTGCGACACAATGGTTTGTCATAACGTTCCACTCATTCGTCATACCCCGTATGACAGTCATTTGAATTTTTAATTTCGTTAAACGATTATTATCCGCATAACGTACACTCACATCATTAATAATCTTATACAATAAATGCATTATTTCTCTCTTAATTCGTTGTTTGAATAAGAGTTTTGCCAGACAGGTTGTGTTGCAGAGGTTTCCCATGTCCCAGGTTAGTCAGAATCCGCAGGTGCACTTTTCTTCCAGCTGTCAACAGCGTCATAAACAGCCTGTTCGCAGGTTTCATCCAAGAGTTTCGTCCTGAGTTCAGCCAATCCCCCCACTATGTACATCTCATCTCTGAGCTCATACAGAACAGCGTCGACAACCCCCTGAATCCTTTGGAGGTGCGGTGATAAACCAAACAGTTTCAAGGTTCGGGCCAGAATGAGCTTTAGATCAGTTTTACACACTTTACCACGCAGTTCTTCGAAACAGCCGAGAAAATAATATGAGGGCGCCTCATAGAGACATGAATGCTGTACTTGCGAAGGATGATCCGTCTGACAACCATAACAATATTTTTTTAGTCGCCTGTCAACCAGATGTTCCAGAATGATCCCGACAACGGCTTTAATGATTTTATGCCCGGTCACGCCGATGCAACCGTCGACTGTGTCCGAGACGACGTCAGAGGCTGTAGCGTCAGGCACCCCGTCTTGAGGCGGTCTGTACTTTGCCAGGAAAGCTAGGTTATGGTATCCGAGTTCTGTACAAAATTTGTTCAGCCAGGTAACGTCGTCCGTAGACGACCCCGCGGCGGCTGCGGTGTCGTCGCGTACAAAACTAAGAGGAGTCGGAGTATTTTCTTGGCTCATGTTGATGTTGTTAGCGTTTGAAAGTCTATTTCCTCTGAGAGCCCCTGTCGGTCTGTATTTAATGATTATAGAATGTAGGCGGAGCTACGTGACCACCTCTCCGACTGGACACACACCGTTCAGGGTGAAACAGTTTCACTTTTATATTGTTGTATCTGTCAAATGCTTCGCACCACTTAAACAATTTGTCAATCTTTCCGAATATGTCTTCTAACGCAGGCACATCTTTCCATTGAAACAAGAATTTAATGCTATAGTATTTGAGATGATCCTCTTCAGATATCGGCCATGCGCGTTCAGCTAGATCTGGACCGTGATCGCTACAAAGTATGTAAATGTAATCATCAGCGTGCTTGTTAACGTGATCCCCGAGCACTCTGTACCGCATTCCGGGCGTGATACCGACCCATTCCCCTATGAACAGAGGGTCATCGCAACCGTCTTTTAGATCACGCCAAACATAGTTGTAAAATAAACACCAGTCTTTTACCGTGAAAAATAACTCGGGGTCGTCGCACTTGTCATACGTGAACCTTTCATCGTCGCCCACGGTACCCAGTCTGACCTCTCGGTTGATCTTGTCAAAGTTGTAACTGCAAACGCGATTACCGGATAAATGAAACTCGTACTTAAGGTTATCCAAAGACTCGTGGAGAAATTTGGACAAACACGGTCCGTGTTTCATCTTCCTCGGCGCTAGAGTAAGATCGCCCATAGCGACCTCAACGTTCTTCTCAGGAGTTTTAGGTGATGATGCCTCTGCCATTGTTACAGTATAATTTTCTGTTTTTCAAATTCACAAAATCCCCGTTTGTATTTTGTGTCTAGGTAAGGATAAGTTATCCTCAGACCCTTTTTAAACATATCGCTACAGCCTGCTTGCTTAACCACGCCAGCTCCTCTGGGGTTAGGGGCGGTGATGTAGGTGTGGTCTGACCTCAGCGCTCCTGAGCTCATTCTGAGTTTGACACGGTCCTGTGAGGATGTAGCAGCGTAAGATAGTCTACTCTTTTTATTTACTTATTTATTTTTTCCCTTCTTTTCTTTTCTAACTTGTAACAAACGCTAGCTTTTAAATTGTAATCTTACAAGATTTTGACGAGTAGCTTACTTAACGGTCTGATATTTTTGTTTTAGATCACTGCAAGATAGGCCTACGCGATTCTTTTCTTTTGTTTAACTAGCTTTTAAAGTGTAATGTTACAAGATTTTGACAAGTATCTTATTGCTTAACGTTCGCTTCATGCTTTTTTTTTCTTTTAGATCATGGTAAGTCGGTCAGCTACTTTGTATACGTTAGCTTTTTTTTTTTTTTTTTTTTTTAAAAGTGCAACGTAGGTTTTGACGAGTATCTTATGCTGTTGTTTTAACGATCTCATAATTTTTGTTTTTTCACGGTAAGTCGTTCAGTAGCTACTTTACTTAACGTATAACAAACTCTAACCTACCTTTTTTAAATTGAAACAGAAAAACTGCCGTATTGTTTAACGAACGCTCCTGATACGTTTTTGTTTTAGATGAACGAACACGTTCACTTCTGCTTCTTTTTATTTAACTTGTAACAAAACTCTAACTAGTGTAAATTGTTTTAACAACGCTAGCTCGTCTTGACTTGTTTTACAGATGTTTTTTTTTTTTTTTTTTCTTGACGTGTGTGTGAAAAAAACTTTAATAAAAACTTCCCTTTTATTCCATTTAACACCGTTTCACAATTTAAAGTTTAAAGCACATAGTTTTAACAGTTTGTACATCCCCACACACAAAAACACATTTCCAAAAACAGTCATAAATTCCTTCGGATCGCTGGACTGAATAAAAACAGATGGACCCGTTTAGATGGGTGGGGGGTGTACAAACAGGTGTCCAAACAGGTGTCCAGTAAGGGGGGTGGGGGGTGGAATTTTATGAGGGGCAATAAATCAAATTTTGGACACAAAGTGCCCTAGTCTCTCTCTGACAGCTTAGTAACATTGTTTGCACAGCTAATTGGTAATTTTTTGTCATGTGGTGTGTTTATAAGGCTTTGGATGATGGGAGTGTGAAGATCTGAAGCAGTGGAGGCCAGCTGTTATGAACCACCTCTGCTGGACTGCAGCTTCTGCTCCTGATGGAGATGCAGATGTGATGGAGGCCGAGTGGAAAAGCATGGTCAGCAATTAATGTGATCTAAACTTGTGCTTGCTTCTCCCAGCATATGCATCATGCCTCATGGAGTCTCTGAGAGAGGAATACTGCAGGTCACCACAGGCTCCACAAGAACGCAGCACCGTCTTGTCTTCCACTACACCTGCTCCTCTTTCCAGATCCCTCCAGAGGATCAGCAAGATCAGGCTGTTGGCGTGTATCTAGCACAGCATTCACCATTTAACACACTTTAACAACACATTAGTGTGATACCCACTGAAAGATTGTTAAATGTTTTTAAATGGGTCAGATGGTATATATTTTTTTCGGTAGTATATGTTTGATGGATATATAACATCATCCACTCGTAGTGTTGACTAATATAATATATATATATATATATATATATATATATGTTAATTAACAGTTGCAATATTGTGTTTTTAGTTGGGTATTAACAGTGCTATGAAATAACATTTGTTATGATTAAGTGCTGTATAAATAAAACTGAATTGAATTAACCATAAATGCAGATTTGCTTGATATATATCTAATGTAAACTTCATAAACAAGTTTTTATACACTAAGACAATTTGTGATTGTGATTATTTTTTATTGATGGTCAACAAAATGGGGCAATTCAAAACCTTTATAAAGTCCTCTTTCCTCTGTAAACAGTCTTCGAATGTCTGACACACATGCAGGTATAAGAGCTGCTCAGAACACCATAGGCCCAGAGGACAACTTATCTGTATGCTGTCAATATTGATTGTCTTATACCAATGGCATCAAAAAGTGTGACTTACAGGTAGTTGTGACCTACCTAAATATAGGCAACTTGTAACTGAAGAAGACAGAATTATTTAGATGGTTTTAAAATGGTTTTCAAATCTTTAATATACTATGTATTTATACAAGTATTTAGCTCAGAGTAATAAATGATCTTTGCCCTAAACACACTCATGTCTGCTGGCCTGGAGAGGTCTATGCTCCTGTCTGAACTGCATGTAGGCTATCTGTAGCACATACGGGTTCAGACAGCAAGCCTCAAAGCCTGGGTGCAGAGTCAGACACTGCACATCAAGTGTGGGGCTCACATTCTCTACTAAGACCCTGTATGCATCCAACTCCCTGCTGCACTGACTTTCCTCAGCTGTGACCATGGCCTTGCATTTACCACACAAACACTTAATGAAACAAACGTGTTTATTTCTCTCTCTCTCTTGCGGTGATGAGAAACCGCTATATCACGTAACGTTAGTGTCGGATATTAACGAGTGTGACGCCTGATCAACGCTTATTAGTTTCTGTTGCTGGTTAGTATCAATACTCATAGATCAATACTAGCTTTGCTATTACCTGATTACATATCGTTAGCTAAGGTGTGTATATCTGTAAGCTAACACTGGTCTCACCAAGACACCTGCCCTGTTCTCGCACATCAACTCAATTTGTCTCCTCTGACTGGTGTTCTGTCTAATCCTGGCCTGTCTCTGCTCTCTTGGCTGCATAGCAGGCTCATAATTTTATCTGTGGTCAGTCATACGAGTGTAAATAAACATTTAAAATGTCCTCAGCGTCCGAGCTGTTATTGCGATCCATTGTTTTTCTATGGTTAACATGGACCGCTCTCCCTCTCGTTACGTCACTTCCGATTTTGGCGGTTTTCAGATGCGGAAGTAAAATTCTCTCACAAAAACGACTCCCTGTAGCCTTAATAGCGTATTTTAAAGTTTATTTTAAAGAAAATCCAGTTCCTACATTATTTTTCTATACATTGACTCACTGGAGTCTCTAATCTGGAATATGCCCTTTAAGTGACCAAATACACACACAATGATGTCAAAATGGTTGTCCTGGCGAGTATCCTCATAAGCACTCGGTTTTGTCTTAAGTTAATGTAAACAGCTGCGAATGAAAACGCATGTGTATCAGGATTGGATCCGTGAAATAGGTCTTGTGACAGCAGCCTAATAAAGTTGTGCCGTTTTTCATTAATGTTAATCAAACAACAAAAGACAGAAAATCCCTCACTGCTCTTGACTAAATAATGTTTTGTTGTATAACTTTAATATGTTAATTTATAGTTTATTCGATTTCTGTAGCCTATTTAACACGTTCATATTTTAGAAAATGTAGTTATTATTTGCATCATTAATGATTTATCTTATCCACCCGCAAATGATCAGAATGCAAGTTTTTGTTACCCGACTCACCCGACCCGCGGATTTAACCGCCATCACTAACGGCTACGCAAATGCATTTTTAAATGCCAGTCAGAGTGTTTAATGTATTTCTTATTATGGTATTTCAGTTTCTGGGATGAAAAAAAATACAGAATACATAATTAAATTGCGGGACGCAGTTTACGTATTGCAGGACGCGGGACAAAGCTCTCAATTTCGGGACTGTCCCGCAAAATGCGGGACGGGTGGTCACCCTACTCATTGTGTTGTGTGTTCAAACACTGCCTGAGGATGAGAAACATGAATCAAAGAGCTGACTTTTCTCAAATGTAAGAAGATGTAACACTGCACAGAATCGTAGACTCGTATATGGCTTCTATCAAACAAACAGCCTTTAACTACAACAAACTAAAGCTGAACAAGTTGAAGCTAAACAAGTTAGACTACATAAAATATGTATATTTAACAGCCTACGTCCGCTTTTGACAATATTTAGTTTTGTTTCCTAAACTACATTACAGCTTTAATGTAACTCAGATTTTAGCCTACGTCTTTCTGTTGTTGAAGTTACTTTCAGTTTAAGAAATCAGTCTGTGACATTCCGCAGTCTGCTTCGCTGCTTTGTGCTGGCCCTTTAACTTGTGTTATGCTTATGATACTTTTTACAATACTTTTAATTTTTTCGGAGCATCACCTAAATGTAATGTAACTGTGTTGAGAAACTGCCAAACAACCTGCATGAAAAGCGTATAAGCAGTACTTTTCCCCATAGGCCCAACTGTTGGACAAAATAGAAACAGTGTCCTGACAGAAAACAATCCCATACACTCACCGGAAACTTTACACCTTGCTTGTACCTGGTTGGACCCCCTTTTGCATTCAGAACTGACATCAATTCAACCAGGTGCTGCAGACATTCTTCAGAGATTTGGTCCATATTAAAATGACAGCATCACGTTCCTGCACATCCATTATGCAAATCTCTCATTCCACCACTATTGGACTGAGATCTGGTGGAGGCCATTGGAGTATAGTGAACTCTAGTGTCATGTTCGAGAAACCAGTTTGAGGTGAATTGAGCTTTGTGACATGGAGCGTTATCCTGCAAACTGTAGCCTGAGTTTCCTGTTCTTACCTGACAGGTGGCATCCGGTTTGGTCTTCTGCTGCTGTAGCCCAGCTGCTTCAAGGTTCAATGTGTTTTGCATTTAGAGTTAGCCTACTCTTCTGTATACTCAGTTGTAACGAGTGGTTATTAGAGTTAATGTTGCCTTTCAGCTCGAACCAGTTTGGCCATTCTCCTCTGACCTCTGGCACCAACAAGGTGTTTTTGTCCTAGTGATGTTACGTTCGTGAACGAATCGTTCTTTTTGAACGAATCTTTTAAGTGAACAAATCATTCTCGTTCACGTAATCCATTGATTTATATTTCTCGTTCACTGAAATTCCTCTGTCCGCAGCAGCGCATGCGCACATCAGTGAACCGGGTAGTAGTTAGGACTGTTTCACCCTGTCAAAGAATGACTAAACCTCAAGCCAATAGCCTTCGAGTATGAGATGTGACGGAGCATGTGATTTGTTGAATGTACTAGTGAACGAATACGCCCATCACTGACCGAGTCACTGTTTTGAGTCTGAACGAGAGAGAGATCTCGTTCGTGAATGAGTTGAATGAACTGGTACATCTCGTTCGTGAATGAAAAGAACCAGTTGTTGAACGAGAAAACTCGGCTTGTGTTGGTATATTTGCAGCAAAGAAAAAATTACACTTAACCATTGTAATGAAAGCAGTGTAATAACGCACTGTTTGTTAAATGTAACACAGACAGATTAACATTGTCATTTTTTTTAACTTGATTTGAGCTAAGTGGCTGCTGACTTCAAAATGAGTGGCACCAGAAAGAGAAGTGCAGTATAGAGTTATTTTAATTCTTATGTGTCAGGGGTTTTTTTTCCATGCAGCTTTGTTTTGTATTTTTGCACTACTGTGTTTTGGAGTTTTTTTGTATTTTTTTTTGCACTCTAAATACGGTTTAGATTTAATTTAGTTTTTATTTGCACTACTGTTTACCTGCTTCTATTACATTTGGAGAGAAACTTAAAATGTACATTTGTTTACTTGATTAAACTTTATTCTACTCTTTACCAGTGTTTCTTATATTTTATTTTATACTCTTTTTAAATGTTGCCCTTATTTTGTATTTTTGCACTACTGTGTATATACTTGGATACTTTGCACTATACTTGGTATATTTTGCACTTTGAACAGTTTACTTGACTACTGTACAGAGTAGGCTATTGTAAGCACTGGTGTTTTGTGTGCATTTTGTAATATTTATTTTTTATTGTTGTTGTTGTTGTTGTTTTATGTTTGAACAGTTTTCTTCTTTTAAATAAAAATTACTTCGTTACGTTTGAGTCATGTCATGCACTTTTCTTAAAAATGTGACAGTATTGGTTAGGTCTCATTTGCGTCACGTCAGCGAATAGCATTCCAGTTCGGGCTGTGAAGGGGCATGTAATTGGTTGGATCTACTGAACGAATACGCCCATCACTGACTGATGCTGCCTTCACGTGCTATCGGAAATTTCCTATTTCCCACTTATGTAGTCGTGATTACGAGCTTGTCGTATTCATGTGCTTTAATGTCGGAAAGGATAAAATATAGCATCCCATTGGTTGACAATCTTATAAACATTCACCGTGCTATACATGCAGTTCGCTGACAATTCTGGAATTTCGGTCAAATACATGCTTATTTCACTGCTTATAAAACACACAATATGCTTCGCATGATTGTTCATATCTAGCCTATAAATACACTACTTTAGCGACAAGACAAAGGGATGTAGTTGTTGTGAGAACAGCATGGACAGCAGCAATGGTTGTCACCTCCACCATGTTTAAAGTTTATGACCCGCCCAACTCGGAAACTCGGGTATCAAAATTATTTCAGAATTTCCCAGTAGTAAATACGACTTGACCGTTCACGTCCAATTTCCGATTAGGAAACTCGTATTTGCGATAATTCCGATAGCACGTGAAGGCAGCATGAGTCCCTGTTTAGAGTCTGAAAGAGAGAGAGATCTCATTCGTGAACGAATTGAACGAACTGGTTACATGACATGTCGTTCGTGAACGAATTGAACGAACTGGTTACATGACATGTCGTTCGTGAATGAATGTGTACCGGGTAGGTCGATCATTTTAGCATGCGAGTCAGTCTCGTTCAGCAATCAGCAGAAAGTGGATGCAAAGCGCAGCAGGTACTGTGGTACTGTGCACATATCCGCTTGTTTATATTTATTCATATTTAACATAGGCTACAGAACATAACTCCACGATTTATGAATGTGTAAAAGTCCAACCAAACAATTAAAAAGTTAATTATGCAAGAAAACCTTATGTTTTGGTCATCTGAACCTTATTTTATTTATTTAATGGGTTGATTACACATTTTAATAAAGTCAAATCAGTTTTTTGCAACAAGTGGTAATGCAGTACAATCGTTGACTTTAGACATGACACATAAGACACTCTTTTTTCTCCCCTGCTCAAGTACACCCGCCTGCAGCCTGCAGATCGAGGCGGGGCTGCACCTGGGGCGGGGCTGCACGTGTCGCCCCGCCCATAATGATTCTCATTGGTTAGTGACAAAGTAATGACGTCGACGCCGCGGTAAATAGGAAATGCGGTTGAAACAATAAGCCTACATGGTAATAATACTTAATTATATAAAACAAAACTGTGAACCCGTTAATTACTTATACCTGGTAAAAATATATAGTATGAAACAATAGATTGTAAATTTGTTAATTTTTGGAAAACGATTCATTATGTACATTTCCACGCAAGAATCCAATTACTGCTTTTAACTTGTCACATTGCAATCGCAATGTCAACGAATATAGTTTATTTACAACTTAAGTTTTAAGTTATTTCTATTCATGTGCATTGGTCATTTACCACTTATAAGTTATCTATGGTCGTTTTTTATTTTAATTTCCGTATATGCTTTACTGTTACATATATTATTAACATTTAAATAAAAGTTAAATATTCTCAGCAAGTGTCATGTCTTAAGATGTTATTAAAATTAATGGTCACACTTTACAATAAGGTTCATTAAACATTAATGTATTAACTAACATGAACTAACCATGAGCAATACATTTGTTATTGTATTTACTAATCTTCGTTTACGTTAGTTATTGAAAATACAGTTGTTTATTGTTTGTTCACGTTAGTTAACAGAGCATTAACTAATGTTAGCAAGATTAATAATGTATTAGTAAATGTTGAGATTAACATTAACAAAGATTTATAAATGCTTTATAAGTGCAGTTCATTATTAGTTCATGTTAACTAATGAACCATATTGTTAACAAATTAATAATTTTTGGATTTACTTGACAATGAAAAGCTTATGGTAAAAATACCAGCATTGTTTGTATATGAATAACATGCCAATACAATTATTTCCTTGTTATTTATTTAGGTATGAAAGTTTAATTCTGATAAATAAAGGTGAAATTTGTACATCTGTACATAACACATCTTTTTGTACATATAAATCTCTGGTTAAACATTAACATCCTTTACACACTTTCTTCAGAATCAGAAAGAGCTTTTATTGCCAAGTATGCTTGCGCATACAAGGAATTTGTTTTAGTGTCATATGCTTCCAGTTTACAGAGACAACAACGACACACAGACAATAAAAATAAGATGAGAATAAAAAAAAATACACATATATAAATATAAATAAACAAAAAAAAAATAATAATTGAAACATAAATTATTGTAGATACAGCTGTGCAATAGATGATAGAATGGGATGGAATAAAAGGTGATACAGGGATGTACAAGGATGGAGGTGGTAGCAAATAAATATAAGGTCATTGCACATTGTTATTGCATAATATGGGGTGGGGGTGGGGGGCATTTAACTGTTCATAAGTTGGATTGCCTGGGGGAAGAAACTGTTATAATAAATACATGTAATAATAAATACAACAACAGCTGAGAGTATTAACATTCTGAACACTGTAAGCACATCTACAAATGTAAGTATACTTCAGCCAAGGAGCTGCATAAAAGGATAGTTCACCCAAAAATTTTGGTCTATGACTGTACATGTATATACTTCCATAGTATTTTTTTCCCCCCAATACAATGGAAGTCGATGGGGACCACCAACTGTTTGGTTACCAGTCATTGTCTTCATCTTTTGCGTGAACTCCAAACACAAAAGACTGAGGCAGCGGCTGCTGGACCGAGGAGGACTGAGGCAGCGGCTGCTGGACCGAGGAGGACTGAGGCAGCGGCTGCTGGACCGAGGAGGACTGAGGCAGCGGCTGCTGGACCGAGGAGGAAGACTGAGGCTACGGCTGCTGGACCGAGGAGGACTGAGGCAGCGGCTGCTGGACCGAGGAGGACTGAGGCAGCGGCTGCTGGACCGAGGAGGAAGACTGAGGCAGCGGCTGCTGGACCGAGGAGGAAGACTGAGGCAGCGGCTGCTGGACTGAGGAGGAAGACTGAGGCAGCGGCTGCTGGACCGAGGAGGACTGAGGCAGCGGCTGCTGGACTGAGGAGGAAGACTGAGGCTACGGCTGCTGGACCGAGGAGGACTGAGGCAGCGGCTGCTGGACCGAGGAGGACTGAGGCAGCGGCTGCTGGACCGAGGAGGACTGAGGCAGCGGCTGCTGGACCGAGGAGGACTGAGGCAGCGGCTGCTGGACCGAGGAGGACTGAGGCAGCGGCTGCTGGACTGAGGAGGAAGACTGAGGCTACGGCTGCTGGACCGAGGAGGACTGAGGCAGCGGCTGCTGGACCGAGGAGGACTGAGGCAGCGGCTGCTGGACCGAGGAGGACTGAGGCAGCGGCTGCTGGACCGAGGAGGACTGAGGCAGCGGCTGCTGGACTGAGGAGGAAGACTGAGGCTACGGCTGCTGGACCGAGGAGGACTGAGGCAGCGGCTGCTGGACCGAGGAGGACTGAGGCAGCGGCTGCTGGACCGAGGAGGACTGAGGCAGCGGCTGCTGGACTGAGGAGGAAGACTGAGGCTACGGCTGCTGGACCGAGGAAGACTCAGGCAGCGGCTGCTGGACCGAGGAGGACTGAGGCAGCGGCTGCTGGACCGAGGAGGAAGACTGGGTGGCGATGTGCTTCAGCAAATTTGGACCACATTTTAAAATGGTGAAATCTGAAAGGGTAAAAAAAGAAAATAAGTTTGTTGAGAATTGCCTAAATTGAACCTTCACTTGTTTGCATTTTGCTCTGGACGGTGGACAGTCGCAAGACAGAATTTTCATCAGCACCATCCATGAGCAAGCACATTTTTTTTTGTGATTTGAGCAACAAAGACCCATGGTCAATGTGCGGAATGCAGAAAATGAAGTTTACCTGAGCTTTAAAATTAAACATTCTACTACAAATTCATAAGCAATTAAATCAGAAGCATGCACAGTGCATTGCTGGCTGGTTCGGCACCATATTGAACTTTAACTAAAGTGACATAAGCAAAAGACAGTTAAACTCACCATGATGTTGCACTGCCCACTGAAAGTGATTTTTGATGTGATAATACAGTTGTGGCATACTGGTGTAATTGCAGAATGGGCACTCACTAGTGCAGTTTTTTAAATACTGCTCACATTTCCCCTTGCTTAACACAGTTTTGTGCATTTTTGCAAGGGGAAATGGATCTTAAAAGAGCTGTTGGGTTATAAAATGAAGAACAAAAGAGAGGAGTGAGATGGAGGGGTGGGGATAACAATGACAAGGCTCTGCAAAAAAAGGAAATTTCAGAGAATCAGTATTAGCATAAAATGTTTTTTTTTTTTTTTACTCGTGCAGGTGTGTCCAAAGTCGGTCCTGGAGGGCCACTGTCCTGCAGAATTTAGCTCTAACTTGCCTCAACAGACCTGCCTAGAAGTTTCTAGTATGCCTAATAAGATCATGATTGGCTGGTTCAGGTGTGTTTATTGGGGACGGAGCTGAACTCTGCAGGACTGGTCCTCCAGGAGCAGGATTTGGCACCAGCTCTAGTGCATATACTGTATAGCAGCATAACAGTATGTAATATAAAAAACGAGCTCTACTTTCAAGGACTGTTAAACTTAATCATACTTTTTTGTTGAATTATTATTGTTAAATGTAGTTTACTGTTTATTTTAATAGATGTATAGTTAATAATAATAATAATAATAATAATAATAATAATAATAATAATAAAATCTAACTATTTTACATTTAATCATTTTATTCACAGAAAAACAATATAAATTTGTGTAGCTATTGTTAATATGAACTTGTCCTATATTACTTCTGCTGGTTCAGTTTTGCCACTGTATTTCTTTTTAAGGGGCTTATTTTGGGAACACTATATCCTAATCATAATCCCACCAAAACCACACACACCAACGTTTCTAATGCTGCCTTCAAGTGCTCTCGGAATTATCGTAAATACGAGTTTCCTAGATAAACAAGAACGCTCTTCCATTTCGTAATCACAACTTCAATAGTGAGAATTATCAAATTTCCGATAGAATGTGAAGGCGGTATTAGGCCTAACGTTACGATGGTTTTGGGAAACGCAGCCCTGGTTATTTTAAAAGCAGATCTTCACACCTTGCGTGGCATGGTTGAGTAAAGTTATGTGATTTTATTTTGAAACTACTTCACATTTCCTTTTAACAACACACTAAACGCCACTTTACAATTAAAAATTGTAATTTAACAAATTAGACAAGAGGTGTAGCTCGCCTGTACTCACCATGCAGCGAAGAACAGCGTAAATGAAAAACCGCTAGAATCGACGTTATGACTTGATGCCACTAACCAATGAGAACAGTTATAGGCGGGACGAGACGTGCAGCCCCGCCCCAGATACAGCCCCGCCTTGATCAACGTCATTACTTCGCCACTAACCAATGATAAGCATTGTAGGCGGGGCGACACGTGCAGCCCCGCCCAAGGTGCAGCCCCGCCTCGATCTGCAGGCTGCAGCCGGGTGCTTCTCCCCCTGCTGGCGTATATATGTAATTTAAAGAAATGGTTACTGAACGAATCAGTTAACGAATCTGAACGAATCATTTTGGTGAACGAACTGAAAATGAACGAATCCCTGGAAAGAATCAAAATTTCCATCACTATTTTGTCCACAGAATTGCTGCTCACTGGATATTTTATCTTTTTTATACCAAGAAAGATACATGACAGCGGCCTTATTTTATACACAGATGTGTGTGTGTGTGTGTGTGTGTGTGTGTGTGTGTGTGTGTGTGTATGTAAGAGTTCAGATGCAAAAGCCTCTAAGTACGTCTGATGTTTTTCCTTAAAATTAGCAATTAGCATTTCTTTCTGGCTACTATGTAGGTTTCTATGTAAGTACTGGTACTTCTGAATGGGTGTTACGTTGAGACGTATGTGGTGTCTATGCATCTCTCTCTCTCTCTCTCTCTCTCTCTCTCTCTCTCTCTCTCTCTATCTATCTATCTATCTATCTATCTATCTATCTATCTATCTATCATTCTCACAGATGGCCCCGCCCTAATTGAACACGCCGGTACGTGCCCCGTGGTTGGTCGAGGCTGGAACTGCATCTTTCAAAAACGCAGCGATGCTGGTCCGGGTGTGGGATGTTGTTGATGGTGTTGATGTTTGAGATTGTGTTTGTTAAGAAAAGAGAGAAACTCTGTATAGTGACTTTTTGTGTAAATATTGTGAACTCGGCTTGATCTTTTTCTTTTTTGCTCACTTTACCCACCAAGTGTTTTCGTTGTTTTTTTGTAAAGTTTTCAATAGATTGTTTTTGTTTGTTTTTTTTCTCTTTAAACGTGTCTGAGTATTTTCGCCCGTTGTTGTAAATACTGTAAATACTAAGTTACTTCACTTTTGCACGGAAGCTGTAGGGGTTGGGTGCCACTTTCTTTTGGTAATATTCGTTTTCTCCTGTTTTTCGGCTAGTCAGGGAGTTAGTTCAGTCCCTGTATTTTTGTTTGAACTTTTTCTTTTTAGGGTGTTAAGATTCTTTGGGTAAAAAGGTAGTTTCAATTTTTGTTTATTATTTTGGCCTGGCCCAACCCTGAAGCCCATTCGCTTCCTATTCTTTTTTTTGTGTGCTGTTCATTGTCATTGAACTTGACCAGTAAAAAAAAAAATAAAGAAAGAACGAAAGATCACAACACTCCGATGCAAAGACATTTATTTATGTTATTCTCCTAGACCCTAGACCTGGGACGTAACATAAATTGGGGGCTCGTCTTTTTTTTTTTTAATCCGTAGAAACGGATTATTCTTCATCCATGAACCCTTCTTGTGGCTGTACAGTTGGTAAGTCATTCTAATTTATTCTTTGTTTGGCTGCTTTCTTTTTGGTGTTTGAAGGAGTAGTAGATAGTAGGGTTATTATGGATTTTGATTTGATCGCCTTTTCACTCGCTCCGAGCACGGAACAGTTTAATCGCTGTCGTAAGGACGATCTGTTCAAAATCGCGGAATTTTTTAAAATTGTGGTACCACATAATGCTTCTAAGAAGGAAGTTAAAGAACTATTGTACAAAGAGTTGGTTATGCAGCGAATATTGCCTGATGAGTCTGGAATGAGTACCGTAGATGCAAGAGCTTCTACGCCGGCGGAGGTCGATGAGAAGCCTCCGTCTGCGCCGCTCTCGCCTGCGCCTTCCAGGTTTCCAATAGCTGCGCCACCCAGTAGTGCTTTGTTAGTACCCCATTCGGACCCGCTGTTAATCTTAAGAACAAAAGAAATAGAATTGGAAATTAAACGGGAGGAGAGTGAGGCAAAAAGGCTTAGGTTAAGGGAACTAGAGCTTGAGTTGGAAAGGGAGCGATTTCGGCGCGATACGGAAAACCTATGATCGTGTGCTGCGATATTTTTTTTGGCCTGGTCTAAAGTCTGATGTTGTTGCTCACTGCCGGTCTTGCCATGTTTGCCAGCTGGCCGGTAAACCAAATCAAAATATTCCTCCCGCTCCTCTACACCCGATCCCTGTAATAGGTGAGCCTTTTGAGCGCATCATCATTGATTGTGTGGGACCATTGCCAAAATCTAAATCGGGTTATCAATACATACTCACTTTGATGTGTGCCGCCACGCGTTTTCCGGAGGCCGTTCCAATGCGCAGTATAAAGGCTAAAGCCGTGGTAAAAGAAATAATTAAATTCTGCTCTACATTTGGTCTACCAAAAATTATTCAAACCGACCAAGGTTCTAATTTTACCTCCACACTGTTCTCTCAAGTTCTTCATGAGCTGGCTGTTAAGCATCAACTTTCGAGCGCCTATCATCCCGAGTCGCAGGGTGCGCTCGAACGTTTCCACCAGACTCTCAAGTCCATGCTGCGCGCATTCTGCGTGGAAACGGGGAAGGACTGGGATGAAGGTCTGCCGATGTTGATGTTTGCTGTCCGTGAGACAGTGCAGGAATCTTTGGGATTCAGTCCGGCCGAATTAGTTTTCGGGCATACCGTGCGTGGGCCTCTTAAACTGTTAAAAGAACAGCTGTTATTGGAAAACGAATTACCTGTGACAGTATGTGATTATGTGGCTCAAATGCGTAGGCGCTTACATCAGGTGTGGGAAATCGCAAAATCAAATTTGGCTTCAAAACAAGTTCACATGAAGGAACGTTTTGACAAGAACTGTGTAGTGCGAAGTTTTCAGCCAGGAGAGTTGGTGTTAGTCCTTCTTCCACTTCCAGGTTCTGCGCTACAGGCTAGGTTCTCAGGGCCCTATGTAGTGGAAAAGAAATTGAATGAGACCAATTATCTGATTCGTACTCCTGAGCGTAGAAAGAAAAATCGCGTTTGTCATGTTAATATGCTCAAGTCTTACGTTAGTAGAACAACGCCTGTTAAGCCCTCTGTGGATGTGGCACCTGTAGTGACAGTTACTCCTCTGTCCTCTGCTGTCGAGTCTGAGGATGATGGACTAGTTGCCCCTGAAATTGTGTCCACCACTAGACTGTCCAGTTCTGAAATATTGCAAAATATAGAAGAGCATTTGTCTTATCTTCCACAGTCTCAGCGTAGAGATGTTGTTTCCCTTATTCAGAAATTCTCTTCTCTCTTTTCAGACAGCCCCAGCCAGACCCATGTTCTGTTTCATGATATTGAAATTATAAACTCGTCACCCATAAAACAGCATCCTTATCGTGTTAATCCCCGGAAGAGAGAAGAGATGAGGAATGAGGTAGATTATCTGCTTACTCATGGTCTAGCGGTTCCCAGTTCGAGTCCGTGGAGCTCACCATGCCTGCTAGTGCCAAAGCCAGATGGTTCCTTTAGGTTCTGTACAGATTACAGAAAGGTGAATAGTGTCACCAAGCCAGACTCTTTTCCGTTACCTAGGATGGAGGATTGTGTCGATCATGTTGGTTCCTCATCCTTTGTAACCAAGTTAGATCTATTAAAAGGTTACTGGCAGGTGCCACTTACACAGCGTGCCTCAGATATCTCTGCATTTGTAACACCAGATAACTTCCTTCAATACACCGTGATGGCTTTTGGTATGTGAAACGCTCCTGCAACCTTTCAGAGGTTGATGCAGAAAGTATTGTCTGGTGTGGCAAACTGCAAAGCATATCTTGATGATGTCGTAATTTATTCTAATTCGTGGAGTGACCACGTAAACTCTCTACATGAAGTGTTTGCTCGGTTGGCAAAAGCATCGTTAACAGTGAATCTAAAAAAATGTGAATTCGGGAAAGCTGTGGTCACTTACTTAGGTAAGCAGGTTGGGCAAGGACAGGTGCGTCCTATTGATGCCAAAGTTGAGGCAATTGTGAATTTCCCCATCCCCAAATCTAAAAGAGAACTGCGCCATTTTCTGGGTATGGTCGGTTATTATCGTGGGTTCTGCAAGAATTTCTCCTCTGTTGTGTCCCCTTTGACAGATTTGTTGAGCACGTCCAAGGATTTCAATTGGAGTCACGAGTGTGATAACGCCTTCTGCGCTGCCAAAGACCTCCTGTGTAGTGCCCCAGTCCTCTCTGCTCCTGACTTTTCAAGACCCTTCAAACTTGAGGTGGATGCCAGTGCATTAGGGGCAGGTGCGGTCTTGTTACAAGAAAGTGAAGCTGGAATCGACCACCCTGTGTGTTATTTTTCAAAAAAAATTTCTAAAACACAGCAGCGTTATAGCGCCATTGAAAAGGAGGCTTTAGCATTACTGCTTGCCCTTCAGCAATTTGAGGTGTATGTCGGTGGTAGTTCCCTACCTGTGACCGTTTACACTGACCACAATCCCTTGGTCTTCCTCCTGCGCATGGCCAACTCGAATCAAAGGTTGATGCGGTGGTCTTTAGTAGTTCAGGGTTTTAACATTGACATACGCCACAAGAAGGGTACTGAAAACATTATAGCTGATGCTCTTTCTAGAACTTGAAGAAAAAATATTGTTGACGTTTGTTTTTGTCAAAATGGGATTTTGACTTTTACGGGTGGGGGTGTTACGTTGAGACGTATGTGGTGTCTATGCATCTCTCTCTCTCTCTCTCACTCTCTCTCTCTCTCTCTCTCTCTCTCTCTCTCTCTCTCTATCTATCTATCTATCTATCTATCTATCTATCTATCTATCTATCATTCTCACAGATGGCCCCGCCCTAATTGAACACGCCGGTACGTGCCCCGTGGTTGGTCGAGGCTGGAACTGCATCTTTCAAAAACGCAGCGATGCTGGTCCGGGTGTGGGATGTTGTTGATGGTGTTGATGTTTGAAATTGTGTTTGTTAAGAAAAGAGAGAAACTCTGTATAGTGACTTTTTGTGTAAATATTGTGAACTCGGCTTGATCTTTTTCTTTTTTGCTCACTTTACCCACCAAGTGTTTTCATTGTTTTTTTGTAAAGTTTTCAATAGATTGTTTTTGTTTGTTTTTTTTCTCTTTAAACGTGTCTGAGTATTTTCGCCCGTTGTTGTAAATACTGTAAATACTAAGTTACTTCACTTTTGCACGGAAGCTGTAGGGGTTGGGTGCCACTTTCTTTTGGTAATATTCGTTTTCTCCTGTTTTTCGGCTAGTCAGGGAGTTAGTTCAGTCCCTGTATTTTTGTTTGAACTTTTTCTTTTTAGGGTGTTAAGATTCTTTGGGTAAAAAGGTAGTTTCAATTTTTGTTTATTATTTTGGCCTGGCCCAACCCTGAAGCCCATTCGCTTCCTATTCTTTTTTTTTTGTGTGCTGTTCATTGTCATTGAACTTGACCAGTAAAAAAAAAAATAAAGAAAGAACGAAAGATCACAACACTCCGATGCAAAGACATTTATTTATGTTATTCTCCTAGACCCTAGACCTGGGACGTAACAATGGGTTGAGGCTGGGATTTATCACATTTCAAGTGAAAGTACTTGAACATATACTATGTGTGGAGAGCATTCACTCAGTATCGTTATCTCATTTTTGACAAAGATGGCTTTCTGAGGCTTTTGCATTGGAACTCTTTATATATATATATTGCATAAGGCCGCTGTTTTTTTCTTATTTTTTTTTTCTATGCATCTGAATTTTGCACATGTTTGGCACATTTTTGGCTTGGGATAAAAAGACACTCACATTTACACGGTCACTATTATGTATTTCTTTATGCATTCATCTCAACATGTAGTGACACCTACATCACATTTTGCAATAACAATTTAAATGACTGAAGAGAGGATCTGCTTTTGATCTTGTATGATCATGGCTATTTTTTCTAATATGTAAACTGTCTGGCCTAAACATGTAGGCCTATAATCTACTTCCGCATAGTGACATCTTTTATATTCTATAGTGTCGCAACAACTTGTTCTTCTAGCTTGTTCTTAAGCATTGAAACTATTTCTGTAACAAATAAGCCAGTGTTTCAACCATGGTCTTCTGACATTAATATTTAAAACTAGTTGTCAGCTATAAATGCCCTAACATCTGTATGCATATTTATTTCTAACAAAAAAAGTAGGTAGTTAAAAGTTATCAAAAGTTTAAAATCAATGCATGAACCCAAGTAGCCCCCAGTAAAAACAGAAATTAAAGAGATAAAACCCTAAACTAAACCAGTGACATTTACTCTCAGTGGTCAGTCTTCAAAGCACACATCAGCTTTGAGTTGGTTTTTAGTAAAATTGAGTATGGCACCCAGCACCTGCCCATGTAGAGTGGAATTCCCATTAACTTGAGTGATCAGCTGAGCAACGTCAGTCCACTTCAGTGTACCCACTATGGCCAGGACATCAGAGTACAGTTGGTCCTGTTGTGTAGGAGCCATTTCCATCAGGATCTCAGGAAGAGGTCTGAATTGGCCGCTGGTCATCCATCCTCCCAGCACACCTCCCACAGCACCACCTTGAGTAATATAAATAGATAAAATAATACCACAGCAATATCTTGTGGTTAAGAAGTGAACTAAACGAACTGAAAGGGGGAAATGCGAATTGAAGGAAAACACGCATAAACATACCAACAGCTAAACCAGCTGGACCACCGATCAGCCCTCCAACTAAAGCGGTTCCTCCAGCTACTGCAGCTCCTTTCAGTGAGTTTTTAAATGCTGCTTTTATCTTCTCATTTGCGGAGATTTCACAGCAAAGTTTCATTATATCATCCTTTCTTTTTGCCATTTTGAAGTGTTAAAAAACCTGGCGATAAACAACGATAAACGACTGTCACACACATATAAAAGTATAAAAAAACAGGCAATGAAAGAAACATTTCAATCATTTCAACTTCAATCATTTCGCATTTTCTGAGGTATTGCTACGTTTCATTGTTTGAGAAAATAACGACGCGCTGTAAATCCTAATTATAATGTAAATATATTTGACATTTTCCAGTTCTTACCTGACTGTCTTTGAACTAGACCAGCCGCGTTTTGGCAAGTTACTTTCGGTCTCATATTCATAAGAGTGATGTATTGACGTGCACTTCCCTGCAGCGATTTTCTCTACGTACATAGGCTATAGGCGACTCTTTAACCAGTTGAACTTCATTGACTGCATTTAGTCGGCGAACACTTATTAGATATGTTTGATAAACTATTATCCAGAATAAAATTCACCTAGCATAAAAGTAGCTAGAAAAATGTAGCAGGGGAAACAATTAAAAACATGCAACATGCCATTTGACTTTTTTTTTTAAATGATACTCACATCATTGTTTAAAATATATTAAATAAACAATACATTTTAACTTTTTAAAATGAGAAATACAATTTTATTGGTTTTAACTGCACCACAGAAGGTTTTAACTGAAAAGAACCACAGAACAGGCCACAAATTAACCTGCTTTATTAGAATAACCTGCATTAAGACCATGTCTTCATAAGGCTACAATGTTATTGCTTTAAAAAATCTGCACAGGAGCTGCACAGAAACAGAAACTCGAGTACAAAAGCAACAGGGTGCAGGACTGAGAACCACTGGCTGGTGACATTAATCCTCTAGTGGTCAGTTTCCGTACTGCACTTCAGCCTTCAGCTCTTTTGTGGCATAAGTGAGAATAGCAGCAAGCACTTGCTCTTGCAGAGTGGCACTGCCCATTACCAGAACAATGAGGCCAGCCACGTCTGTCCAGTCCAGTGTGCCAAATGCACCCATGACACCAGAATACAGTTTCTCCTTATATTTTGGAGGCAGCTCCTTGATGATCTCAGGAAGAGGTTTGAATTGGCCACTGGTCATCCAAGTTCCCAAGAGACCTCCCAAAGTACCACCTAGAGTAACACAATATATTAAGAGATGCACAGAATATGATTCATTAGCTTTGTTCATAAAAGTAAATATAGCTTTGTTACAAGTTTCAAATAAATAAAAGTGTTGTGCTTTGTTAAACGTGTATAAAACTGAACTTCTAACCTTAAAGTAAAAATATTAGAGCTATAAAGGATTAAAATAAGTAAAAACAATGAATCTAGTGTTTTTAAATGCATTTTTATAATATATATTTGTAATATACATATTTTAATTTATCATTTATTATATATTTGTAAATTACAAATATTTGTAATTTATAATAATATACATTTTATCTTGTTTGGTGTTGATGAAGGAGTAGCCTTACTGAAGACAAAAACGGTTGAGAAACACTGCACTAGGCCATTAAAGATGACATAATAGCACCACACTCTGATGAAAGTAGATGAAAGTTTGTGGATTGCATGGAAAACAGAGGCATGATCATACCAACAGCTATTCCGGCTGGGCCTCCAACCATTCCCCCTACAAAAGCACCTCCACCAGCCGCTGCTGCTCCCTTTCCAGAGCTCTTCACGGCTGCTTTCATCTTCCTGCTGGCTGAGACCTCACAGCAAAGCTGCATAACATCATCCACTCGACTGCTCATTGTGATGTCAAGAGAAACCTGGAAATAAACACTAATGGATCATTTGCCCTTTTACACACAAATGAGAAGAACAGAAACGCAGGCTGATATGCAAACATAAATGAAGTATTTTAATCAACGAGTTAAAGTACTAAAATGGCTCATGATGAGGTGGTCTTGATTTGACATGTTTTAGAAAAGATTACTGCTTAATTACTCAGATTTGCTCAGTAATTGATTACTCAATTTCTTTTGAGTATTTTAAACATTTAAATATTTTAAACATGTTGAGGTTTACAGTGAAACACTGTGGTTCTGGTAAACTGGATTGACAGGAAAAGGATTCGACCATAACACATACAAGCATGTTTATAATAAAGAAAAATAAGTAGTAAAAACACATCTTTCAGAAACAACAACAAATCATAAACTAAAAAAGCTCTTCAGTTAGTCAAACCTGGCTTTAACTAAGCAGGTGAAATTAAGATGCTATTTTTGTCCATACTCCACTTTGGCTCTGAGCTCTTTTGTGGCAAAAGAGATTAAAGTAGTAAGTACTTGCATTTGTAGAGAGGAATTACCCATAACTAAAAAAATGAGTTGCGCCAGGTCAACCCAATCCAGATTGCCCTACTGCCATGATCTCAGAGTACAATTTCCTCTTCTGTTGAGGAGGCATCTCCATTATGATCTGATGAAGAGGATGGAATTTGTCACTAGTCATCCACCATCCCACGGCACCTCCCAAAGCACCACCTGCATATGATATGATAATAGGAGATCAAGTAGGACAAAGAAACAAACTGCTAAAGATGCACTAGACTCATTTAATATTAATCGCACAATTATTTAATGATAAAATATGTTGTTTTCTTTACTTGAAATTTAAAGTTGATCATATTAAGCTGTCTAAACAGTGGCTTTATTGATGAATTTGTATTTGTAGTTTAGTTTAAACTAAATGTATTAATTATTAAACAACGCGTAAAAAAAAAAATGAAGGTTCCAAAAGGTTCTTAAAAGAACAATTTTTTTCCATAGTGTGAAGAACATTTTAAAAATCTCAACAACCTTTTTCCACTACAAAAAAATCTTTTGTGCAATGGAAAGGTTCCATGGATGTTAAAGTTTCTTCATGGAACCACATATGCCAAGAACCTTTATTTTTAAGAGTGTTTGCTTAGGTGTTATGACAAAAAAGTCAACATATACTGGCTTCAGAGCTATTCATATTTATAGATGATAGGGGTGTGCGATACTGCAAATTTTTGTATCGATCCGATACAAAGTAAATACAGGGCCAGTATCGCCGATACTGATACTGATACCGATACTTTTTCCTTTTTAATAACATGCATTTAAATGACCAATTACACTTTAAAAATTAACAATAACTTATGTTGATATGACTGAACTAATACATTCACCTTAAAGCTATGTGGATATTATTTGCCTTTCTGAAAGGAGTTTGCAAGCAGAGGAGCCCAGAATATGAAAGCAATGCGTACAGTTTCGTGTTAAGCATTTTCCTCCCAAAGCTTAGAAAAGAGTTGTAAAAAATAAATAAAGAAATAAATAAATAAAGAAATAAATAAATAAAAGAAAAAAAACTTAACGTGGCCTAATGTATTAAGAAAGTAATATTGAAAGGCCAACTCAGTATACTGATGATGCAAACTATATGCAGGCAAGTAGCCCAGTATATGAACGCAAAGTGCATACATGTTAAGTGTTTTCCTCTGATAGAAAACCTTTCTAAAGAAAAAAAAAACAACAACAACAACATGGCTTAATGGTTGAAGACAGTAATACTGTATAAAAAGGCGAAATTCGGTAAATTTAATGGGTCTGGCTTCCAGTCTCATCCGCTTCCAGCAATTTTTAACTGTACAAAACAGCTCGTTTTGCTGCTTGCTTGGTATTGCAAACCGGTGTTTCTTACCATATTATTTTAATGTATTGTCTTAATTATAAACACACACGGTGGATAGCACAAACATTTTTACCGTTTATTGTTTTTTTCTCATGATTTCGTACCGTGCCTAATGAAGTGGAAGTCTCGCACATTCAGTCTATGAAAAAAAACTTATTTCCACATTGAAAAAGGTGAATAAGTTTGGTGCTGTTCATGGGCGTCGCTAGGCCATTTTTAGGGGGCTATAGACTACTCAGCCTCCCTAAATATTGCGATTAGCTCCACAAACTACGAATTTGTGATCGCCTCAGTCCCCTTTAAATTTCATATGAAAACGGCGGCAGACTTCGATCGGCTCCTCTCCGTCTTTCAGCGCGTTCTTCAATCCGCAGACCGCGGTTGCGCAAAGCGAGAAACAGAGGACAAGGTGTGTTTATCGATATTGTTATAATATCTGCATCTGCTCAGCTCATAAATACAGTTTATAAAAATCATGGGGGAGCAAACGGTTCCCAATCTACAGTAGCCTAAATTTTCGCTGCGTTCACCCACAGCTGTTTCCTCCAGTGAATATGAAGCACATATGAACGTATACTTTATAAAATGATCATGTTGCCATTTTTATTTGAAAATTTAACATTCAGTTTAATATATATTCCAGTGCATGTGGCAATTAAAGAGGTTTGCATATTTGAGCTAAGGAAAGAGGGTTGTACTAGAAGTGCAAACAGTAAAATTTTGTGTTTGTACAGTAAACAGGTGTGTGTTTTATATATATATATATATATATATATATATATATATATATATATATATATATATATATATATATATACATATATATATATATCCTCATTGGGGGCTGAGCCCCCCCAAAATGAAAATCCTAGCATCGCCGCTGGTGCTGTTGCCACAGTAGCGAATTTCTACCGTTACATCTCTCGCTGCAGCCAATAATATCCGCTTGCGCTTGGAGCCGCTGAGTACGTAATGGCATAACAACAAAACACTAAAACAGGGGAGGAGCAGTAATGTTTGCATACGAGAGGAGAAAAGAGCGGTATAACACAGAGACATCTCTATTCTTTGTTGAATGTATTAAGAAATATATTAAGTGTAGAGAAAATTAACCTAAAGTATCAATCTAATCAGGCTAGTATCGATCCGATACCGATACCAACGTTGGTATCGATACTATCGATATTAGGATCGATCCGCCCACCCCTAATAGATGATATTATAGCGCTACTCTGTGGTTAAGAAGTGAAGTGGGTCAAAATTTGTAAGTAACAAGAAATCAAGCACATAAGCGTACATACCAATAAATATACCGGGTGGACCTCCGAGTAGCCCCCCTAAAAAAGCCCCTCCAGCAGCAGCAGCAGCTCCTTTGGCTGAGTTCTGTACAGCCGCTTTAATCTGTCTGCTCTCTGATATCTGACAGCAGAGCGCCATTACATCATCTATTTGACGGCTCATTGTTAGGGTGACCACCTGGCAATAGATCTGTTGCGGGACAGTAGATGTGATTTTGCGGGACAATGCGGGACAATGCGGGACACGTGCGAGACAGATACATTTGCTACTGTTATGCCATTTAAATATTGATTTACATTACATCCGTTGTCTTGTGCGCCGATTTATGTTTCTGCCGGTGGATGCCCATTGCCCACACTCCAGGATGTGCTTCTGGCAACATTAAATCCATGAGAGAGTATAAGTTTTGAGCGTGCACACATAGGCCTAATGTCTGATCGAGATATAAAGCGCATCTGTTTTGTGTGAGAGAGTGAAGAGAATCCTGCGAGCGGATACATTTGTTGCGCTCTCGCATTACAATAATGCGCTCTGAACACTTGTCATTAAAATAACGGTATAGAAACCGCCTCAAACGAATTGTTAAAATGAAAAGAAAGTCGTGTCTGAAAGCTGCAATCGTTTTTGTTTGTTTTTTAATGAAAGGAGAATATCGTGTTTTTCCGTGTGCGCATGACCATTTTCGTCGGTGTTGCTCGAGCACTTGATGAGGTCCGCACATTGCGCCGTCCACGCAGTCGTCATCAGTGGAAAAACCCTCTCTAAGACTGCTTTGGTTGGTTATTTTCACAGCTAGAACATGACGGCTACTAGTGATGCGCGGATGAGCTAAAACGTCACCCGAATCCGCAGCTTCAAATAATTTATCCACCCGCCAACCGCCCGCACCTATATTTTTGTCTGATTTAGATAACCGCACACGACCCGCTCAGATCGTCACATTCAGGGTTCATACGGTCATGAAAAACCTGGAAAAGTCATGGAATTTTAAAACAGCAATTTCCAGGCCTTGAAAGTTATGCAAAAGATAAATAAACCCAGAAAGTTTTGGAAAAGTCATGTTTCACAATTCTCTGTACAATAGAATTATGTTTAATCAGGTCCTGAATTTCAGTGCGGTATTGCGCATATATCGCATTATACTTATTCCCGCGGCTTTCGACTTTAAAATGAGGGAAATTCCTGCAAAACATTTATTCAATATAGCGTGTAGGTTAGATGAGTAAATAAATTCACACAAACCATCAGATCAAATCAGTCATTTGAAAACAGCGTGAGTGACCGCGTCTTCTCTCTGACTTTCTCTTCACATCGGCGCATCTAGAGCTGCACGCTGCGATACAAGACTTTAGCTCATGTTTTGGTATTGACAGAATTGTCAACTGCCTAATCGGTCATTGTTGCATCGTCACAATTTATCATTTGCACGTTTTTTTTAAGCCTTTCGGTACTCGCGCGCTCCAGAGGCACTTTTCTGTGCGCTCACAGTCACATCCAAAGCGCGCACTTGTTGCGCTTAAAGTGCATATTGTAGGTTAAAAAAAATTTCAAATGAATATATAACCTTGTATGAAAATATCATATGAACCTTTATTGCAGGGTTTGAAAATGTTTTACAAGGCCTGAGTGCACAAATTTAGAAGAAAAAGTGATGCATTTCTTGACAGTGCTGAAAAAGCGCTTTTTTTCAACATCGCGTCATATTAAGTAACGAGAGTCGTGTCGCGCTCTGCTGGTGTTCAGTGGGAGCGCGCGCGAGTCAGTGTGTTTTAGGTAGTTATTTTTATTTCAGTTTATCATCGTCATGGTAAATTATTGTGTTTGTGGAGGTTGCACAAACTCCAGCCTGTCAGGACATCGAGTCCACAGGTTTCCTGACAAGAAATAGGACGGTATTATATCTTCTGGGCCTCAGTGTGTTTGTGCAGCTGAAGAGACTTAATGCATCTGCTTCAAACAACGCGGTGGTGTGTAATTTAGCGATCACTATATACCGGAAGATTATCATCCCAGCGATATGATGCAGTTCAACATGGGATATCGAAGCAAGAAGCGAGTGAGACTCAGAGCTGGTGTGGTTTCTTCGGTGCACACAGCAGCTTCAGCGGGTCCCGGTCCCGGTCCCGGTCCGCCTGTGTTCGGCCGCCGACGGGAGACATGATGCTCACGGGGTCCGTCAGAGATGCTGCTCCACGAAAATGTCAACTGTGTACCGTAAGACTTGATTTTTAACATTTGCTAACTACCAAATCAGTGAACATAATTATTTAATTAATGAGACACAACGAGATGTAACCTTATATAAGTAAAGCATCACAGCTAGCTTGATATTAGCAATATCGTTATATTTTTAAAAACCGTGTAAAAACGTTACCATAAGAGAAGACATAGCTGGTAAATTAACCTGAATTTGCTAATATTATAACCATCAAGTCTAGTGACAGCTTAGTAACATTGTTTGCACAGCTAATTGGTAATTTTTTGTCATGTGGTGTGTTTATAATGCTTTGGAAGATGGGAGTGTGAAGATCTGAAGCAGTGGAGGCCAGCTGTTATGAACCACCTCTGCTGGACTGCAGCTTCTGCTCCTGATGGAGATGCAGATGTGATGGAGGCCGAGTGGAAAAGCATGGTCAGCAGTTAATGTGATCTAAACTTGTGCTTGCTTCTCCCAGCATATGCATCATGCCTCATGGAGTCTCTGAGAGAGGAATACTGCAGGTCACCACAGGCTCCACAAGAACGCAGCACCATCTTGTCTTGCACTACACCTGCTCCTCTTTCCAGATCCCTCCAGAGGATCAGCAAGATCAGGTTGTTGGCGTGTATCTAGCACAGCATTCACCATTTAACACACTTTAACAACACATTAGTGTGATACCCAGACTGAAAGATTGTTAAATGTTTTTAAATGGGTCAGATGGTATATTTTTCTTTCGGTAGTATATGTTTGGTGGATATATATATATATATATATATATATATATATGTGTGTGTGTGTGTGTGTGTGTGTGTGTGTGTGTGTTAATTAACAGTTGCAATATTGTGTTTTTAGATGGGTATTAACAGTGCTATGAAATAACATTTGTTATGATTAAGTGCTGTATAAATAAAACTGAACTGAATTAACCATAAATGCAGATCTGCTTGATATATATCTAATGTAAAGTTCATAAACAAGTTTTTATACAGTAAGACAATTTGTGATTGTGATTATTTTTTATTGATGGTCAACAAAATGGGGCAATTCAAAACCTTTATAAAGTCCTCTTTCCTCTGTAAACAGTCTTCAAATGTCTGACACACATGCAGGTATAAGAGCTGCTCAGAACACCATAGGCCCAGAGGACAACTTATCTGTATGCTGTCAATATTGATTGTCTTATACCAATGGCATCAAAAAGTGTGACTTACAGGTAGTTGTGACCTACCTAAATATAGGCAACTTGTAACTGAAGAAGACAGAATTATTTAGATGGTTTTAAAATGGTTTTCAAATCTTTAACATACTATGTATTTATACATACAAGTATTTAGATCAGAGTAATAAATGATCTTTGCCCTAAACACACTCATGTCTGCTGGCCTGGAGAGGTCTATGCTCCTGTCTGAAGTGCATGTAGGCTATCTGTAGCACATACGGGTTCAGACAGCAAGCCTCAAAGCCTGGGTGCAGAGTCAGACACTGCACATCAAGTGTGGGGCTCACATTTTCTACTAAGACCCTGTATGCATCCAACTCCCTGCTGCACTGACTTTCCTCAGCTGTGACCATGGCCTTGCATTTACCACACAAACACTTAATGAAACACAAACGTGTTTATTTCTCTCTCTCTCCTGCGGTGATGAGAAACCGCTATATCACGTAACGTTAGTGTCGGATATTAACGAGTGTGACGCCTGATCAACGCTTATTAGTTTCTGTTGCTGGTTAGTATCAATACTCATAGATCAATACTAGCTTTTCTATTACCTGATTACATATCGTTAGCTAAGGTGTGTATATCTGTAAGCTAACACTGGTCTCACCAAGACACCTGCCCTGTTCTCGCACATCAACTCAATTTGTCTCCTCTGACTGGTGTTCTGTCTAATCCTGGCCTGTCTCTGCTCTCTTGGCTGCATAGCAGGCTCATAATTTTATCTGTGGTCAGTCATACGAGTGTAAATAAACATTTAAAATGTCCTCAGCGTCCGAGCTGTTATTGCGATCCATTGTTTTTCTATGGTTAACATGGACCGCTCTCCCTCTCGTTACGTCACTTCCGATTTTGGCGGTTTTCAGATGCGGAAGTAAAATTCTCTCACAAAAACGACTCCAGAAGCCTTAATAGCGTATTTTAAAGTTTATTTTAAAGAAAATCCAGTTCCTACATTATTTTTCTATACATTGACTCACTGGAGTCTCTAATCTGGAATATGCCCTTTAAGTGACCAAATACACACACAATGACGTCAAAATGGTCATCCTGGCGAGTATCCTCATAAGCACTGTCGGTTTTGTCTTAAGTTAATGTAAACAGCTGCGAATGAAAACGCATGTGTATCAGTATTGGATCCGTGAAATAGGTCTTGTGACAGCAGCCTAATAAAGTTGTGCCGTTTTTCATTAATGTTAATCAAACAACAAAAGACAGAAAATCCCTCACTGCTCTTGACTAAATAATGTTTTGTTGAATAACTTTAATATGTTAATTTATAGTTTATTCGATTTCTGTAGCTTATTTAACACGTTCATATTTTAGAAAATGTAGTTATTATTTGCATCATTAATGATTTATCTTATCCACCCGCGACCCACCCGCAAATAATCAGAATGCAAGTTTTTGTTACCTGACTCACCCGACCCGCGGATTTAACCGCCATCACTAACGGCTACGCAAATGCATTTTTAAATGCCAGTCACAGTGTTTAATGTATTTCTTATTATGGTATTTCAGTTTCTGGGATGAAAAAAAATACAGAATACATAATTAAATTGCGGGACGCAGTTTACGTATTGCAGGACGCGGGACAAAGCTCTAAATTTCGGGACTGTCCCGCAAAATGCGGGACGGGTGGTCACCCTACTCATTGTGTTGTGTGTTCAAACACTGCCTGAGGATGAGAAACATGAATCAAAGAGCTGACTTTTCTCAAATGTAAGAAGATGTAACACTGCACAGAATCGTAGACTCGTATATGGCTTCTATCAAACAAACAGCCTTTAACTACAACAAACTAAAGCTGAACAAGTTGAAGCTAAACAAGTTAGACTACATAAAATATGTATATTTAACAGCCTACGTCTGCTTTTGACAATATTTAGTTTTGTTTCCTAAACTACATTACAGCTTTAATGTAACTGTCAGATTTTAGCCTACGTCTTTCTGTTGTTGAAGTTACTTTCAGTTTAAGAAATCAGTCTGTGACATTCCACAGTCTGCTCCGCTGCTTTGTGCTGGCCCTTTAACTTGTGTTATGCTTATGATACTTTTTACAATACTTTTAATTTTTTCGGAGCATCACCTAAATGTAATGTAACTGTGTTGAGAAACTGCCAAACAACCTGCATGAAAAGCGTATAAGCAGTACTTTTCCCCCATAGGCCCAACTGTTGGACAAAATAGAAACAGCGTCCTGACAGAAAACAATCCCATACACTCACCGGAAACTTTACACCTTGCTTGTACCTGTTTGGACCCCCTTTTGCATTCAGAACTGACATCAATTCAACAAGGTGCTGCAGACATTCTTCAGAGATTTGGTCCATATTAAAATGACAGCATCACGTTCCTGAACATCCATTATGCAAATCTCTCATTCCACCACTATTGGACTGAGATCTGGTGGAGGCCATTGGAGTATAGTGAACTCTAGTGTCATGTTCGAGAAACCAGTTTGAGGTGAATTGAGCTTTGTGACATGGAGCGTTATCCTGCAAACTGTAGCCTGAGTTTCCTGTTCTTACCTGACAGGTGGCATCCGGTTTGGTCTTCTGCTGCTGTAGCTCAGCTGCTTCAAGGTTCAATGTGTTTTGCATTTAGAGTTAGCCTACTCTTCTGTATACTCAGTTGTAACGAGTGGTTATTAGAGTTAATGTTGCCTTTCAGCTCGAACCAGTTTGGCCATTCTCCTCTGACCTCTGGCACCAACAAGGTGTTTTTGTCCTAGTGATGTTACGTTCGTGAACGAATCGTTCTTTTTGAACGAATCTTTTAAGTGAACAAATCGTTCTCGTTCACGTAATCCATTGATTTATATTTCTCGTTCACTGAAATTCCTCTGTCCGCAGCAGCGCATGCGCACATCAGTGAACCGGGTAGTAGTTAGGACTGTTTCACCCTGTCAAAGAATGACTAAACCTCAAGCCAATAGCCTTCGAGTATGAGATGTGACGGCGCATGTGATTTGTTGAATGTACTAGTGAACGAATACGCCCATCACTGACCGAGTCACTGTTTTGAGTCTGAACGAGAGAGAGATCTCGTTCGTGAATGAGTTGAATGAACTGGTACATCTCGTTCGTGAATGAAAAAAACCAGTTGTTGAACGAGAAAACTCGGCTTGTGTTGGTATATTTGCAGCAAAGAAAAAATTACACTTAACCATTGTAATGAAAGCAGTGTAATAACGCACTGTTTGTTAAATGTAACACAGACAGATTAACATTGTCATTTTTTTTAACTTGATTTGAGCTAAGTGGCTGCTGACTTCAAAATGAGTGGCACCAGAAAGAGAAGTGCAGTATAGAGTTATTTTAATTCTTATGTGTCAGGGGGTTTTTTTTCCATGCAGCTTTGTTTTGTATTTTTACACTACTGTGTTTTGGAGTTTTTTTGTATTTTTTTTGCACTCTAAATACGGTTTAGATTTAATTTAGTTTTTATTTGCACTACTGTTTACCTGCTTCTATTACATTTGGAGAGAAACTTAAAATGTACATTTGTTTACTTGATTAAACTTTATTCTACTCTTTACCAGTGTTTCTTATATTTTATTTTATACTCTTTTTAAATGTTGCCCTTATTTTGTATTTTTGCACTACTGTGTATATACTTGGATACTTTGCACTATACTTGGAATATTTTGCACTTTGAACAGTTTACTTGACTACTGTACAGAGTAGGCTACTGTAAGCACTGGTGTTTTGTGTGCATTTTGTAATATTTATTTTTTATTGTTGTTGTTGTTGTTTTATGTTTGAACAGTTTTCTTCTTTTAAATAAAAATTACTTCGTTACGTTTGAGTCATGTCATGCACTTTTCTAAAAAATGTGACAGTATTGGTTAGGTCTCATTTGCGTCACGTCAGCGAATAGCATTCCAGTTCGGGCTGTGAAGGGGCATGTAATTGGTTGGATCTACTGAACGAATACGCCCATCACTGACTGATGCTGCCTTCACGTGCTATCGGAAATTTCCTATTTCCCACTTATGAAGTCGTGATTACGAGCTTGTCGTATTCATGTGCTTTAATGTCGGAAAGGATAAAATGTAGCATCCCATTGGTTGACAATCTTATAAACATTCACCGTGCTATACATGCAGTTCGCTGACAATTCTGGAATTTCGGTCAAATACATGCTTATTTCACTGCTTATAAAACACACAATATGCTTCGCATGACTGTTCATATCTAGCCTATAAATACACTACTTTAGCGACAAGACAAAGGGATGTAGTTGTTGTGAGAACAGCATGGACAGCAGCAATGGTTGTCACCTCCACCATGTTTAAAGTTTATGACCCACCCAACTCGGAAACTCGGGTATCAAAATTATTTCAGAATTTCCCAGTAGTAAATACGACTTGACCGTTCACGTCCAATTTCCGATTAGGAAACTCGTATTTGCGATAATTCCGATAGCACGTGAAGGCAGCATGAGTCCCTGTTTAGAGTCTGAAAGAGAGAGAGATCTCATTCGTGAACGAATTGAACGAACTGGTTACATGACATGTCGTTCGTGAATGAATTGAACGAACTGGTTACATGACATGTCGTTCGTGAATGAATTGAACGAACTGGTTACATGACATGTCGTTCGTGAATGAATGTGTACCGGGTAGGTCGATCATTTTAGCATGCGAGTCAGTCTCGTTCAGCAATCAGCAGAAAGTGGATGCAAAGCGCAGCAGGTACTGTGGTACTGTGCACATATACGCTTGTTTATATTTATTCATATTTAACATAGGCTACAGAACATAACTCCACGATTTATGAATGTGTAAAAGTTCAACCAAACAATTAAAAAGTTAATTATGCAAGAAAACCTTATGTTTTGGTCATCTGAACCTTATTTTATTTATTTAATGGGTTGATTACACATTTAAATAAAGTCAAATCAGTTTTTTGCAACAAGTGGTAATGCAGTACAATCGTTGACTTTAGACATGACACATAAGACACTCTTTTTTCGCCCCTGCTGGCGTATATATGTAATTTAAAGAAATGGTTACTGAACGAATCAGTTAACGAATCTGAACGAATCATTTTGGTGAACGAACTGAAAATGAACGAATCCCTGGAAAGAATCAAAATTTCCATCACTATTTTGTCCACAGAATTGCTGCTCACTGGATATTTTATCTTTTTTATACCAAGAAAGATACATGACAGCGGCCTTATTTTATACACAGATGTGTGTGTGTGTGTGTGTGTGTGTGTGTATGTAAGAGTTCAGATGCAAAAGCCTCTAAGTACGTCTGATGTTTTTCCTTAAAATTAGCATTTCTTTCTGGCTACTATTTGTAGGTTTCTATGTAAGTACTGGTACTTCTGAATGGGTTGAGGCTGGGATTTATCACATTTCAAGTGAAAGTACTTGAACATATACTATGTGTGGAGAGCATTCACTCAGTATCGTTATCTCATTTTTGACAAAGATGGCTTTCTGAGGCTTTTGCATTGGAACTCTTTATATATATATATATATATATATATATATATATATATATATTGCATAAGGCCGCTGTTTTTTTCTTCTTATTTTTTTTCTATGCATCTGAATTTTGCACTTGTTTGGCACATTTTTGGCTTGGGATAAAAAGACACTCACATTTACACGGTCACTATTATGTATTTCTTTATGCATTCATCTCAACATGTAGTGACACCTACATCACATTTTGCAATAACAATTTAAATGACTGAAGAGAGGATCTGCTTTTGATCTTGTATGATCATGGCTATTTTTTCTAATATGTAAACTGTCTGGCCTAAACATGTAGGCCTATAATCTACTTCCGCATAGTGACATCTTTTATATTCTATAGTGTCGCAACAACTTGTTCTTCTAGCTTGTTCTTAAGCATTGAAACTATTTCTGTAACAAATAAGCCAGTGTTTCAACCATGGTCTTCTGACATTAATATTTAAAACTAGTTGTCAGCTATAAATGCCCTAACATCTGTATGCATATTTATTTCTAACAAAAAAAGTAGGTAGTTAAAAGTTATCAAAAGTTTAAAATCAATGCATGAACCCAAGTAGCCCCCAGTAAAAACAGAAATTAAAGAGATAAAACCCTAAACTAAACCAGTGACATTTACTCTCAGTGGTCAGTCTTCAAAGCACACATCAGCTTTGAGTTGGTTTTTAGTAAAATTGAGTATGGCACCCAGCACCTGCCCATGTAGAGTGGAATTCCCATTAACTTGAGTGATCAGCTGAGCAACGTCAGTCCACTTCAGTGTATCCACTATGGCCAGGACATCAGAGTACAGTTGGTCCTGTTGTGTAGGAGCCATTTCCATCAGGATCTCAGGAAGAGGTCTGAATTGGCCGCTGGTCATCCATCCTCCCAGCAGACCTCCCACAGCACCACCTTGAGTATTATAAATGAATAAAATAATACCACAGCAATATCTTGTGGTTAAGAAGTGAACTAAACGAACTGAAAGGGGGAAATGCGAATTGAAGGAAAACACGCATAAACATACCAACAGCTATACCAAGTGGACCAGCGATCAGCCCTCCAACTAAAGCGGTTCCTCCAGCTACTGCAGCTCCTTTCAGTGAGTTTTTAACTGCTGCTTTTATCTTCTTATTTGCGGAGATTTCACAGCAAAGTTTCATTATATCATCCTTTCTTTTTGCCATTTTGAAGTGTTAAAAAACCTGGCGATAAACAACGATAAACGACTGTCACACACGTATAAAAGTATAAAAAAAAAACAGGCAATGAAACAAACATTTCAATCATTTCAACTTCAATCATTTCGCATTTTCTGAGGTATTGCTACGTTTCATTGAGAAAATAACGACGCGCTGTAAATCCTAATTATAATGTAAATATATTTGACATTTTCCAGTTCTTACCTGACTGTCTTTGAAGTAGACCAGCTGCGTTTTGGCAAGTTACTTTCGGTCTCATATTCATAAGAGTGATGTATTGACGTGCACTTCCCTGCAGCGATTTTCTCTACGTACATAGGCTATAGGCGACTCTTTAACCAATTGAACTTCATTGACTGCATTTATTCGGCGAACACTTATTAGATATGTATGATAAACTATTATCCAGAATAAAATTCACCTAGCATAAAAGTAGCTAGAAAAATGTAGCAGGGGAAGCAATTAAAAACATGCAACATGCCATTTGACTTTTTTTTAAATGATACTCACATCATTGTTTAAAATATATTAAATAAACAATACATTTTAACTTTTTAAAATGAGAAATACAATTTTATTGGTTTTAACTGCACCACAGAAGGTTTTAACTGAAAACAACCACAGAACAGGCCACAAATTAACCTGCTTTATTAGAATAACCTGCATTAAGACCATGTCTTCATAAGGCTACAATGTTATTGTTTTAAAAAATCTGCACAGGAGCTGCACAGAAACAGAAACTCGAGTACAAAAGCAACAGGGTGCAGGACTGAGAACCACTGGCTGGTGACATTAACCCTCTAGTGGTCAGTTTCCGTACTGCACTTCAGCCTTCAGCTCTTTTGTGGCATAAGTGAGAATAGCAGCAAGCACTTGCTCTTGCAGAGTGGCACTGCCCATTACCAGAACAATGAGGCCAGCCACGTCTGTCCAGTCCAGTGTGCCCAATGCACCCATGACACCAGAATACAGTTTCTCCTTATATTTTGGAGGCAGCTCCTTGATGATCTCAGGAAGAGGTTTGAATTGGCCACTGGTCATCCAAGTTCCCAAGAGACCTCCCAAAGTACCACCTAGAGTAACACAATATATTAAGAGATGCACAGAATATGATTCATTAGCTTTGTTCATAAAAGTAAATATAGCTTTGTTACAAGTTTCAAATAAATAAAAGTGTTGTGCTTTGTTAAACGTGTATAAAACTGAACTTCTAACCTTAAAGTAAAAATATTAGAGCTATAAAGGATTAAAATAAGTAAAAACAATGAATCTAGTGTTTTTAAATGCATTTTTATAATATATATTTGTAATATACATATTTTAATTTATCATTTATTATATATTTGTAAATTACAAATATTTGTAATTTATAATAATATACATTTTATCTTGTTTGGTGTTGATGAAGGAGTAGCCTTACTGAAGGCAAAAACGGTTGAGAAACACTGCACTAGGCCATTAAAGATGATATAATAGCACCACACTGTGATGAAAGTAGATGAAAGTTTGTGGATTGCATGGAAAACAGAGGCATGATCTTACCAACAGCTATTCCGGCTGGGCCTCCAACCATTCCCCCTACAAAAGCACCTCCACCAGCCGCTGCTGCTCCCTTTCCAGAGCTCTTCACGGCTGCTTTCATCTTCCTGCTGGCTGAGACCTCACAGCAAAGCTGCATAACATCATCCACTCGACTGCTCATTGTGATGTCAAGAGAAACCTGGAAATAAACACTAATGGATCATTTGCCCTTTTACACACAAATGAGAAGAACAGAAACGCAGGCTGATATGCAAACATAAATGAAGTATTTTAATCAACGAGTTAAAGTACTAAAATGGCTCATGATGAGGTGGTCTTGATTTGACATGTTTTAGAAAAGATTACTGCTTAATTACTCAGATTTGCTCAGTAATTGATTACTCAATTTCTTTTGAGTATTTTAAACATTTAAATATTTTAAACATGTTGAGGTTTACAGTGAAACACTGTGGTTCTGGTAAACTGGATTGACAGGAAAAGGATTCGACCATAACACATACAAGCATGTTTATAATAAAGAAAAATAAGTAGTAAAAACACATCTTTCAGAAACAACAACAAATCATAAACTAAAAAAGCTCTTCAGTTAGTCAAACCTGGCTTAAACTAAGCAGGTGAAATTAAGATGCTATTTTTGTCCATACTCCACTTTGGCTCCGAGCTCTTTTGTGGCAAAAGAGATTAAAGTAGTAAGTACTTGCATTTGTAGAGAGGAATTACCCATAACTAAAAAAATGAGTTGCGCCAGGTCAACCCAATCCAGATTGCCCAGTACTGCCATGATCTCAGAGTACAATTTCCTCTTCTGTTGAGGAGGCATCTCCATTATGATCTGATGAAGAGGATGGAATTTGTCACTAGTCATCCACCATCCCACGGCACCTCCCAAAGCACCACCTGCATATGATATGATAATAGGAGATCAAGTAGGACAAAGAAACAAACCGCTAAAGATGCATTAGACTCATTTAATATTAATCGCACAATTATTAAATGATAAAATATGTTGTTTTCTTCACTTGAAATTTAAAGTTGATCATATTAAGCTGTCTAAACAGTGGCTTTATTGATGAATTTGTATTTGTAGTTTAGTTTAAACTAAATGTATTAATTATTAAAGAACACGTAAAAAAAATGAAGGTTCCAAAAGGTTCTTAAAAGAACAATTTTTTTCCATAGTGTGAAGAACATTTTAAAAATCTCAACAACCTTTTTCCACTACAAAAAAATCTTTTGTGCAATGGAAAGGTTCCATGGATGTTAAAGTTTCTTCATGGAACCACATGTGCCAAGAACCTTTATTTTTAAGAGTGTTTGCTTAGGTGTTATGACAAAAAAGTCAACATATACTGGCTTCAGAGCTATTCATATTTATAGATGATAGGGGTGTGCGATACTGCAAATTTTTGTATCGATCCGATACAAAGTAAATACAGGGCCAGTATCGCCGATACTGATACCGATACCGATACTTTTTCCTTTTTAATAACATGCATTTAAATGACCAATTACACTTTAAAAATTAACAATAACTTATGTTGTTATGACTGAACTAATACATTCACCTTAAAGCTATGTGGATATTATTTGCCTTTCTGAAAGGAGTTTGCAAGCAGAGGAGCCCAGAATATGAAAGCAATGTGTACAGTTTCGTGTTAAGCATTTTCCTCCCAAAGCTTAGAAAAGAGTTGTAAAAATAAATAAATAAATGAATAAATAAAAGAAAAAAACTTAACGTGGCCTAATGTATTAAGAAAGTAATATTGAAAGGCCAACTCAGTATACTGATGATGCAAACTATATGCAGGCAAGCAGCCCAGTATATGAACGCAAAGTGCATACATGTTAAGTGTTTTCCTCTGATAGAAAACCTTTCTAAAGAAAAAAAAAAACAACAACAACAACATGGCTTAATGGTTGAAGACAGTAATACTGTATAAAAAGGCGAAATTCGGTAAATTTAATGGGTCTGGCTTCCAGTCTCATCCGCTTCCAGCAATTTTTAACTGTACAAAACAGCTCGTTTTGCTGCTTGCTTGGTATTGCAAACCGGTGTTTCTTACCATATTATTTTAATGTATTGTCTTAATTATAAACACACACGGTGGATAGCACAAACATTTTTACCGTTTATTGTTTTTTTCTCATGATTTCGTACCGTGCCTAATGAAGTGGAAGTCTCGCACATTCAGTCTATGAAAAAAAACTTATTTCCACATTGAAAAAGGTGAATAAGTTTGGTGCTGTTCATGGGCGTCGCTAGGCCATTTTTAGGGGGCTATAGACTACTCAGCCTCCCTAAATATTGCGATTAGCTCCACAAACTACGAATTTGTGATCGCCTCAGTCCCCTTTAAATTTCATATGAAAACGGCGGCAGACTTCGATCGGCTCCTCTCCGTCTTTCAGCGCGTTCTTCAATCCGCAGACCGCGGTTGCGCAAAGCGAGAAACAGAGGACAAGGTGTGTTTATCGATATTGTTATAATATCTGCATCTGCTCAGCTCATAAATACAGTTTATAAAAATCATGGGGGAGCAAACGGTTCCCAATCTACAGTAGCCTAAATTTTCGCTGCGTTCACCCACAGCTGTTTCCTCCAGTGAATATGAAGCACATATGAACGTATACTTTATAAAATGATCATGTTGCCATGTTTATTTGAAAATTGAACATTCAGTGTAATATATATTCCAGTGCATGTGGCAATTAAAGAGGTTTGCATATTTGAGCTAAGGAAAGAGGGTTGTACTAGAAGTGCAAACAGTAAAATTTTGTGTTTGTACAGTAAACAGGTGTGTGTTTATATATATATATATCCTCATTGGGGGCTGAGCCCCCCCAAAATGAAAATCCTAGCATCGCCGCTGGTGCTGTTGCCACAGTAGCGAATTTCTACCGTTCCATCTCTCGCTGCAGCCAATAATATCCGCTTGCGCTTGGAGCCGCTGAGTACGTAATGGCATAACAACAAAACACTAAAACAGGGGAGGAGCAGTAATGTTTGCATACGAGACGCGAAAAGAGCGGTATAACACAGAGACATCTCTATTCTTTGTTGAATGTATTAAGAAATATATTAAGTGTAGAGAAAATTAACCTAAAGTATCGATCTAATCAGGCTAGTATCGATCCGATACCGATACCAACGTTGGTATCGATACTATCGATATTAGGATCGATCCGCCCACCCCTAATAGATGATATTATAGCGCCACTCTGTGGTTAAGAAGTGAAGTGGGTCAAAATTTGTAAGTAACAAGAAATCAAGCACATAAGCGTACATACCAATAAATATACCGGGTGGACCTCCGAGTAGCCCCCCTAAAAAAGCCCCTCCAGCAGCAGCAGCAGCTCCTTTGGCTGAGTTCTGTACAGCCGCTTTAATCTGTCTGCTCTCTGATATCTGACAGCAGAGCGCCATTACATCATCTATTTGACGGCTCATTGTTAGGGTGACCACCTGGCAATAGATCTGTTGCGGGACAGTAGATGTGATTTTGCGGGACAATGCGGGACAATGCGGGACACGTGCGAGACAGATACATTTGCTACTGTTATGCCATTTAAATATTGATTTACATTACATCCGTTGTCTTGTGCGCCGATTTATGTTTCTGCCGGTGGATGCCCATTGCCCACACTCCAGGATGTGCTTCTGGCAACATTAAATCCATGAGAGAGTATAAGTTTTGAGCGTGCACACATAGGCCTAATGTCTGATCGAGATATAAAGCGCATCTGTTTTGTGTGAGAGAGTGAAGAGAATCCTGCGAGCGGATACATTTGTTGCGCTCTCGCATTACAATAATGCGCTCTGAACACTTGTCATTAAAATAACGGTATAGAAACCGCCTCAAACGAATTGTTAAAATGAAAAGAAAGTCGTGTCTGAAAGCTGCAATCGTTTTTGTTTTTTTTTTAATGAAAGGAGAATATCGTGTTTTTCCGTGTGCGCATGACCATTTTCGTCAGTGTTGCTCGAGCACTTGATGAGGTCCGCACATTGCGCCGTCCACGCAGTCGTCATCAGTGGAAAAACCCTCTCTAAGACTGCGTTGGCTGGTTATTTTCACAGCTAGAACATGACGGCTACTAGTGATGCGCGGATGAGCTAAAACGTCACCCGAATCCGCAGCTTCAAATAATTTATCCACCCGCCAACCGCCCGCACCTATATTTTTGTCTGATTTAGATAACCGCACCCGACCCGCTCCGATCGTCACATTCAGGGTTCATACGGTCATGAAAAACCTGGAAAAGTCATGGAATTTTAAAACAGCAATTTCCAGGCCTTGAAAGTTTTGCAAAAGATAAATAAACCCAGAAAGTTTTGGAAAATTCATGTTTCACAATTCTCTGTACAATAGAATTAAGTTTAATCAGGTCCTGAATTTCAGTGCGGTATTGCGCATATATCGCATTACTTATTCCCGCGGCTTTCGACTTTAAAATGAGGGAAATTCCTGCAAAACATTTATTCAATATAGCGTGTAGGTTAGATGAGTAAATAAATTCACACAAACCATCAGATCAATTTAGTCATTTGAAAACAGCGTGAGTGACCGCGTCTTCTCTCTGACTTTCTCTTCACATCGGCGCATCTAGAGCTGCACGCTGCGATACAAGACTTTAGCTCATGTTTCGGTATTGACAGAATTGTCAACTGCCTAATCGGTCATTGTTGCATCGTCACAATTTATCATTTGCACGTTTTTTTTAAGCCTTTCGGTACTCGCGCGCTCCAGAGGCACTTTTCTGTGCGCTCACAGTCACATCCAAAGCGCGCACTTGTTGCGCTTAAAGTGCATATTGCAGGTTAAAAAAAAATTTCAAATGAATATATAACCTTGTATGAAAATATCATATGAACCGTTATTGCAGGGTTTGAAAATGTTTTACAAGGCCTGAGTGCACAAATTTAGAAGAAAAAGTGACGCATTCCTTGACAGTTCTGAAAAAGCGCTTTTTTTTTTTCAACATCGCGTCATATTACGTCACGAGAGGGAGTCGTGTAGCGCTCTGCTGGTATTCAGTGGGAGCGCGCGCGAGTCAGTGTGTTTTAGGTAGTTATTTTTATTTCAGTTTATCATCGTCATGGTAAATTATTGTGTTTGTGGAGGTTGCACAAACTCCAGCCTGTCAGGACATCGAGTCCACAGGTTTCCTGATAAGAAATAGGACGGTATTATATCTTCTGGGCCTCGGTGTGTTTGTGCAGCTGAAGAGACTTAATGCATCTGCTTCAAACAACGCGGTGGTGTGTAATTTAGCGATCACTATATACCGGAAGATTATCATCCCAGCGATATGATGCAGTTCAACATGGGATATCGAAGCAAGAAGCGAGTGAGACTCCGAGCTGGTGTGGTTTCTTCGGTGCACACAACAGCTTCAGCGGGTCCCGGTGTTGTGCCAAATTCTGACCCCCGCCAGATTACTACCCCCTAGTATTGGTAGGTTAAGGGTTAGGTGTGGGGGAGGGGTTAGGATTAGGGGTGGGGTTAGGATTAGACAATCAGGTAGCGATTTCAATGAGAGGGGGTAATAACTTGGCAGGGGTCGAAAATGGGCACAGCAGCGGTCCGACATGATACTCACGGGTCCGACAGAGATTCTGCTCCACGAAAATGTCAACTGTGCACCGTAAGACTTGATTTTTAACATTTGCTAACTACCAAATCAGTGAACATAATTATTTAATTAATGAGACACAACGAGATGTAACGTTATATAAGTAAAGCATCACAGCTAGCTTGATATTAGCAATATCCTTATATTTTTAAAAACCGTGTAAAAACGTTACCATATGAGAAGACATAGCTGGTAAGTTAACCTGAATTTGCTAATATTATAACCATCAAGTCTAGTGACAGCTTAGTAACATTGTTTGCACAGCTAATTGGTAATTTTTTGTCATGTGGTGTGTTTATAAGGCTTTGGATGATGGGAGTGTGAAGATCTGAAGCAGTGGAGGCCAGCTGTTATGAACCACCTCTGCTGGACTGCAGCTTCCACTCCTGATGGAGATGCAGATGTGATGGAGGCCGAGTGGAAAAGCATTGGCAGCAGTTAATGTGATCTAAACTTGTGCTTGCTTCTCCCAGCATATGCATCATGCCTCATGGAGTCTCTGAGAGAGGAATACTGCAGGTCACCACAGGCTCCACAAGAACGCAGCACCATCTTGTCTTCCACTACACCTGCTCCTCTTTCCAGATCCCTCCAGAGGATCAGCAAGATCAGGTTGTTGGCGTGTATCTAGCACAGCATTCACCATTTAACACACTTTAACAACACATTAGTGTGATACCCACTGAAAGATTGTTAAATGTTTTTAAATGGGTCAGATGGTATATTTTTCTTTCGGTAGTATATGTTTGGTGGATATATAACATCATCCACTCGTAGTGTTGACTAATATAATATATATATATATATATATATATATATATATATATATGTTAATTAACAGTTGCAATATTGTGTTTTTAGTTGTGTATTAACAGTGCTATGAAATAACATTTGTTATGATTAAGTGCTGTATAAATAAAACTGAATTGAATTAACCATAAATGCAGATTTGCTTGATATATATCTAATATAAACGTCATAAACAAGTTTTTATACACTAAGACAATTTGTGATTGTGATTTATTTTTTATTGATGGTCAACAAAATGGGGCAATTCAAAACCTTTATAAAGTCCTCTTTCCTCTGTAAACAGTCTTCGAATGTCTGACACACATGCAGGTATAAGGGCTGCTCAGAACACCATAGGCCCAGAGGACAACTTATCTGTATGCTGTCAATATTGATTGTCTTATACCAATGGCATCAAAAAGTGTGACTTACAGGTAGTTGTGACCTACCTAAATATCGGCAACTTGTAATTGAAGAAGACAGAATTATTCAGATGGTTTTAAAATGGTTTTCAAATCTTTAATACACTATGTATTTATACATACAAGTATTTAGCTCAGAGTAATAAATGATCTTTGCCCTAAACACACTCATGTCTGCTGGCCTGGAGAGGTCTATGCTCCTGTCTGAAGTGCATGTAGGCTATCTGTAGCACATACGGGTTCAGACAGCAAGCCTCAAAGCCTGGGTGCAGAGTCAGACACTGCACATCAAGTGTGGGGCTCACATTTTCTACTAAGACCCTGTATGCATCCAACTCCCTGCTGCACTGACTTTCCTCAGCTGTGACCATGGCCTTGCATTTACCACACAAACACTTAATGAAACACAAACGTGTTTATTTCTCTCTCTCTCCTGCGGTGATGAGAAACCGCTATATCACGTAACGTTAGTGTCGGATATTAATGAGTGTGACGCCTGATCAACGCTTAGTTTCTGTTGCTGGTTAGTATCAATACTCATAGATCAATACTAGCTTTGCTATTACCTGATTACATATTGTTAGCTAAGGTGTGTATATCTGTAAGCTAACACTGGTCTCACCAAGACACCTGCCCTGTTCTCGCACATCAACTCAATTTGTCTCCTCTGACTGGTGTTCTGTCTAATCCTGGCCTGTCTCTGCTCTCTTGGCTGCATAGCAGGCTCATAATTTTATCTGTGGTCAGTCATGAGAGTGTAAATAAACATTTAAAATGTCCTCAGCGTCCGAGCTGTTATTGCGATCCATTGTTTTTCTATGGTTAACATGGACCGCTCTCCCTCTCGTTACGTCACTTCCGATTTTGGCGGTTTTCAGATGTGGAAGTAAAATTCTCTCACAAAAACGACTCCAGAAGCCTTAATAGCGTATTTTAAAGAAAATCCAGTTCCTACATTATTTTTCTATACATTGACTCACTGGAGTCTCTAATCTGGAATATGCCCTTTAAGTGGCCAAATACACACACAATGACGTCAAAATGGTCATCCTGGCGAGTATCCTCGTAAGCACTGTCGGTTTTGTCTTAAGTTAATGTAAACAGCTGCGAATGAAAACGCATGTGTATCAGTATTGGATCCGTGAAATACAGTGGGTACGGAAAGTATTCAGACCCCCTTAAATGTTTCACTCTTTGTTATATTGCAGCCATTTGCTAAAATCATTTAAGTTCATTTTTTTTCCTCATTAATGTACACACAGCACCCCATATTGACAGAAAAACACAGAATTGTTGACATTTTTGCAGATTTATTAAAAAAGAAAAACTGAAATATCACATGGTCCTAAGTATTCAGACCCTTTGCTAAGTATTTAGTAGAAGCACCCTTTTGATCTAATACAGCCATGAGTCTTTTTGGGAAAGATGCAACAAGTTTTTCACACCTGGATTTGGGGATCCTCTGCCATTCCTCCTTGCAGATCCTCTCCAGTTCTGTCAGGTTGGATGGTAAACGTTGGTGGACAGCCATTTTTAGGTCTCTCCAGAGATGCTCAATTGGGTTTAAGTCAGGGCTCTGGCTGGGCCATTCAAGAACAGTCACGGAGTTGTTGTGAAGCCACTCCTTCGTTATTTTAGCTGTGTGCTTATGATCATTGTCTTGTTGGAAGGTAAACCTTCGGCCCAGTCTGAGGTCCTGAGCACTCTGGAGAAGGTTTTCGTCCAGGATATCCCTGTACTTGGCCGCATTCATCTTTCCCTCGATTGCAACCAGTCGTCCTGTCCCTGCAGCTGAAAAACACCCCCACAGCATGATGCTGCCACCACCATGCTTCACTGTTGGGACTGTATTGGACAGGTGATGAGCAGTGCCTGGTTTTCTCCACACATACTGCTTAGAATTAAGGCCAAAAAGTTCCATCTTGGTCTCATCAGGACCAGAGAATCTTATTTCTCACCATCTTGGAGTCCTTCAGGTGTTTATTAGCAAACTCCATGCGGGCTTTCATGTGTCTTGCACTGAGAAGAGGCTTCCGTCGGGCCACTCTGCCATAAAGCCCCGACTGGTGGAGGGCTGCAGTGATGGTTGACTTTCTACAACTTTCTCCCATCTCCCGACTGCATCTCTGGAGCTCAGCCACAGTGATCTTTGGGTTCTTCTTTACCTCTCTCACCAAGGCTCTTCTCCCCCGATAGCTCAGTTTGGCCAGACGGCCAGCTCTAGGAAGGGTTCTGGTCGTCCCAAACGTCTTCCATTTAAGGATTATGGAGGCCACTGTGCTCTTAGGAACCTTAAGTGCAGCAGAAATTTTTTTGTAACCTTGGCCAGATCTGTGCCTTGCCACAATTCTGTCTCTGAGCTCTTCAGGCAGTTCCTTTGACCTCATGATTCTCATTTGCTCTGACATGCACTGTGAGCTGTAAGGTCATATATAGACAGGTGTGTGGCTTTCCTAATCAAGTCCAATCAGTATAATCAAACACAGCTGGACTCAAATGAAGGTGTAGAACCATCTCAAGGATGATCAGAAGAAATGGACAACACCTGAGTTAAATATATGAGTGTCACAGCAAAGGGTCTGAATACTTAGGACCATGTGATATTTCAGTTTTTCTTTTTTAATAAATCTGCAAAAATGTCAATAATTCTGTGTTTTTCTGTCAATATGGGGTGCTGTGTGTACATTAATGAGGAAAATAAATGAACTTAAATGATTTTAGCAAATGGCTGCAATATAACAAAGAGTGAAAAATTTAAGGGTGTCTGAATACTTTCCGTACCCACTGTACCTGCACATATCTGAACCTTTACAGGAGTCTATTAACGATTCATATATGAATTTAGTCTAAAATCAAGCTAAATTTAGAAAGGAATTCCAGACAATGTTAAAAATAAGCCATCTGTGGAAGGGAACACCATGTCTCAGTTCAACCAGCTGATACGTGCCAAGTGCATAGTAGTACCAGGCCAGCAGAACGTGACCTTACATTTAATATTACGTAAAGCTGTCTACGGTCTCTGATTTGACACCTGAAACACTTTGCACGTTACTTTCCATCATCAAGTTCCAAGCAACAGAAGGAAAGATACTTGCATGCAAAATATGCTCATTTTGCTGAAGGGAAAACATTGCATTGGGGGTCGATTCCACTGGAGGGCAACATAACTCTTTATTGATATATTTTTTTTAACAGATGACAAAGCCATAACAGAAAATGATCAGTAAAATCCTTGCACAGCTGGTGGGAAGAAAAGAGAAAGACAGTGATGTTGCAGAAGAAACTGATAACTGTGTGAACCTCCTCGAGTTTGATGATGGAGAATGGGTTATTATAAAGATACACGGTGAGTTATTTTGGTTATACTTTTAAATGATTGATAAAAGGTGATTTTTACAGTACAGTAATGTTTATTGATGTAAAAAGTAATCACATCATATCAGGCTTAAAGTGTGAGTGTCATTACTTTCATTTCTAGCCTCTGTGTATGTTATAGTGGATAAATATTGGAAACTGGAGCAGTTCACTAGACATATGAAAGCCAATTTCCACCATAGAATAAAAAAAAAAAAACATTTAAAAAGAAATTGGTACGTATAATAGTCACATATTGTAAATTTGTCAAATTTAAAAATATTAAAAATTAAAATATATATATATATGTCTTGTGCTGAGCAGTTAAAAACAATCTTCATTAGTTTGTCTGAATGCATCCTAGTGTGGTTTTATTGCATTCACTTGTTTATCTATATAGTCTAAAACATAAACTAGTCTTGTGGCAAAAATCTGTGTGACAACTAGTCCCAGTATCCCTCATATTGTATAGCTTACTCAAGTTATGCTACTGAATTGAAGTCATTTATGCTTCCTGTGCAGAGAATCATTCACTTGGTTCAGCTGATAAAAACATTCTTGAGAATCTGTTGATCGAGCACCCCAGCATGTCTGTATACCAGATGATGCCTGATCAGGAAGACCTTGCCTCAGATGAAGAAACAGAGGACATGGCTAGGTAAGGACAATTAAATGTAGAACGTTTTAGCCAGTATCATTTCTAGTAGTCTTTTCTAGAGCTAATATTAATTATTTAAATAACTTAAAATGACATGTTAGATGTTTAATATACACCATATTGTTCAAATGTTTGGGGGTCAGTAAGATTTCTTGCAATGTTTTGAAAGAAGTCTCATTCTCAACAAGGCTGCGACTGATACAGTATAAACAACAATTACAAAATACAGTAAAAACAACAATTTTGTGAAATATTGCTGTTTACAATAACTTCTGTATGAACATAAAATGTCATTTACTTCTGGCAAAAGGAATTTATGTAATTGTTCAGTAGCATTACTTCAGTCTTCAGTGTTTCATGATCCTTCAGAAATCATTTTAATATGCTGATTTGGAAAGATTTCTTATTATTAACGAGTTATGACAACTTGTTTCCCCTTTGAATTAAGTGTATTTTTCTGACCCCACTGGCAGATATTTGTTCTTAATTTAACCATAGACTCATTTCGTTTTGATCAGTTTCTCAAAAATTTTTGCATCTCAGTGTATCTTGATTTATGAATCTATAAACCAGGGATGGGAATTTTTTAAAGTGATTTTTTCTCATTTATACCAAGGGGCCAGATTACTAATCCACGTCTACACACCTTTTACATCGTTTTACTCAATTTCCTTTTTATTGAAGAAAATCAATATCAATATCAATATCAAATCAAGTATAATTAATGTAATTTGTTTTTAAAAAATATTATTAACTATGAAACTTGTGCAGTTATGCTAATTCAGAACTTTGTTGTCAGTTGACAGCAATATTACAAGCCAATGTAAACATCTTAATTGCATTGTCTGTAAATTTGCAACAAACAAATATAGAGAGGTCCTATTTTTTTATTATTGGCCTACAGAACATTCTCAAAACAACCTAAGAGGACAGTTAAAAAGGGCCTATTAAAAAAATATTTACTCCAAATGGTACCATAGTATAACCGGGTATCTGCAGGATTTTTTAAATCAAATTTAAGACATTTAAAGACCTTTTTAAGACCTAAACTTCTAATTTCAGTCTTTAAACAATTAAAAAAAAAGAAAAAAAAGAAAAGAAAATGAATGATTAAAAAGTATCAATTGTTATATTAATTTAAACAATTACTATCATTCAATTATTATATTAAATTACATATATCTTAGTGTCTTAATTATTTAAATTTTTATAATGCATTAGCTTCTTGTCGATCCACTTGTTCACATTTAAAATATGTAGCACGAATAGCAGAAGGGGTTATTGAAAATGCAAATTCATTCTCTGCCAATAGGTTTCGCTTTCGGAACCGTAGACATATAGCAGTTTCCCCGGTAACCGCAGAACACAAAGCAGCAGCGCCTGACTTTGAAACATGCAGCACTCATATTTATTCAGTGAAATCATAGCCTTTTGAAGTTTAATTGACACATTAATCTATATAGCAATTCTTTTCTTTCCGTCCCCAAATTTAAGACCATTTATAATTAAGACTTTTTGTACCATTTAAGAGCTTTCATTGCCTTAAATTTAAACAATTAAACCGAGGACCCCCGGAAGCCCTAAGAACAGGAACCCCCTAAGAACCCAGTTCAGTGCAAACATTTCTGTCATGCATTTGGCAAAAAGCTTTTGTTGACTATGCATTTTACCTGTGAAATTTGAGGCAAGTGCAACTCTGGCGTCCCGTTGTTTGTGAGCAGTGGTGGCCATTTAAATAAAAATACAGATTTCCAAACATATGGGTATATCTCCTTGAACTTGGTAAAAAGAAAATCAGTTTACCATCTTGACTGGAAAATACTATTTTCATGGTCATGGGCCACCAGTTGCCCATCCCTACTATAGACATTTGCAGAAATACTGAGGAAAATCATCGCTTTTTTGCAATGTGATCAGAAAGTACATTAAAGATTATTTCCATATTCTAGTGAAGTTTTTTTTTTTAAGTAAAAATTTATGGAGATCTGTTGAAAGCTGTATTTTCAAACTTTGAAGTGTTGCTAATAGAACTGATTGTCTGCTCCTTAGACATTTACATTTACAGAATTGTATAGTATTGAAAGTCGTGACGTATTGTCAAGTATGGTGACCCATACTCGAAATTGGTGCTCTGCATTTAACCCATCCAAGTGCACACACACAGCAGTGAATAGTGAACACACGCACACACACACCGTGAACACACACCCGGAGCAGTGGGCAGCTATTGCTCCAGCGCCCGGGGAGCAATTGGGGGTTCGATGCCTTGCTCAAGGGCACCTCAGTCATGGTATCGAAGGCAGAGAGAGTGCTGTTCATTCACAATCCCCACCTTCAATTCCTGCCGGTGTGAGAATCGAACCGGCAACCTTCAGGTTACTAGCCCAACTCTCTAACCATTAGGCCACGACTTCCCTTTATTGTGTTCCCTTTAATTTATTCCTTAAATTTTCTTTACCTTCCCTCTTCATCTACTGACTAATGTAACAGCAACAGCTCAGTCCCACCTTCAGTGAAGCATGCTGCCCTACTAAATTAAAAATCGAGTTACATTTTAGATCAATCTCTAAATGCTAAAGCTCACACAGTGCTGCATCACATGCAGGAAAGCTTACTTGGACCCAGCAACAGCGGCAGCACATGATCCGGCTGTCAGAGGAAATCTCCAGTGGTTGTCAGAGATCAGTCGCACAGTAGAATAAATAGATTGGTGATGATGGGGAAAGGTCTCCTATGAAACCTTTGTAACATTCCTCAAAGATCGTAAACATATTCAGCTGAGAAGAGCAGGTGCTGCACTTCAGGTGTGCTCTGAAAAGGCTTCCTTTTTTGTTAAGCTGATTATGAGTTGAGGAGGAGGTAGAAAACCCAGGTGGAAGAGAAAGGCACGTAGTAACAGTGTAGTAGTGTTTGTCATTTTGGGATAAAAATAGTTACGAGAAAGCTTTGAAGAGATAGAACTCTTTTGAAACCATAAACAAGATCTGTTTGTCTAAAAGTGAGGTTGGGGAGTAACTAGTTACATGTAATAGAATTACGTAATTTAATTACAAAATAAATATAACTGCAATCAGTTACAATTACTGAGAAAAAATGTGTAATTAAAATTACAGTTATGAAAATGTTAACGATTATAAAGTGGGTTAAATATGAATATTTTCACACATATAGATATGATTGATTTCTTCCCAAATTGCATCGACTGCTCTAAAATTTGAGACACCAATGTTTCAGGAGTTTAGGGCAGAATAGGACCCATGTTTATTTGATAACTGTTTTATTTCCAACTTGGATTTATGTATATGCTTATAATTTTATAATCCTAATTTAAGTGATGAAGGATTTTGAGAAGTCTGATAGTAGCCTAACCCAACGTTTTAACCCAACCTTCTGGGTAGTTTTATTTAACTCAACTATTGCTAAAAAATTACTATATTTCTTGCTTAAAATGAACCCAAAATAGGTTGTAAATTCAATAAATATGTTCAGTAAATGAACATTAAAGTGCAGTGTTGTCCTACTGTAAGGTTAAATCTGCCTGCTTTAAATGTTTCAATACATTTGTAGAAATTTAGAAAAGTAGTCAAATGTAATCAGTAACATTACTTTAATAAAGTAATTGAAGTAGTTACACTACCTACTACATTGTAACCTGTAACCTATTACATTTCCAAAGTAACCTTCCCAGCGCTGTAATTGTTGTACATGTTTTTATTCTTAAATGAAAAACATTTTCAGAGCTGTAAGATGATGCTTACAATTTAGAACTCAATTTTATATTTCCTGATATCCCAGGATAATCTTCATTCTTATGACTGTAATAAAACCAACAATTCATTCAATAAGAAAATACAAAAATGTACATTTCTCTGAAATGCTCAATATTGCATACGCACACTACCAGTCAAAACTGAATTTGTCTCATGATCTTTAAAAATGTTTTCATCTAAATGCTTGATTGTGAGGGAAAAGCAGCCAACAAGTGTCCAGAATACTTGGACACTTCTATATTGACTTCTAAAAAAAAGTATTTTACATTAATGTCACTTAAGAATGATATAAAGTCATCTTTTCCATTACATTTCACATTGGCCGATGCGTCACATTGCACATGCTTTGTATCTAAATATGTTACAGCTTAAAAGTATATGTTTATTCTATTTTATTATTTAATTTTTTTAACATGTGACCTCTATAGTGTGTGACATGAATCTCAGTCCGGGTGTTTTCATCACTGTTTTGTGTTCCGGTCGCGTGAAGAAGCAAACATGGCGGCTGAGGGAGATGTGGATTTGGACCTGGAGGCTGAGGAGAACTGCACGGGGAAATCAACAGAAAAGCCCCGAAAACATGATAGTGGAGCTGCTGATTTGGAAAAGGTTACCGACTTTGCGGAGGAAAAAGAAATATCCAGCTCCAATTTGGAAACGGTGAGTTAATATGCGCGAATGAAGCTAGTCTGGCTAACTAACGTTAGCTGAGTAAACGTGCGGCAGGAGTGGACAGATTTCTGTGTTAACACTCAAATAACTATGAAGCGTCCTCTAGAAACACAACATTAAGACACCATCATAACGTTTTAACAGTGTGATACTTTGATCAGCTGGTTAGCACTGAAGAGAGAAGTGAGATTGAGCTCTCACTATGTTCATTTACATCTCGACGTACACTTTATAGGAGCTGCTGAAGCCCGAGAACATCTGCCTATGAATGCTGTCATTTCAGAGCACATTTATCTATGAATGCTGTCATTTCAGAGCACATTTATCTATGAATGCTGTTATTTTAATTTTTGAATCATTGTAAATGATGAGTGATTGATGTTTTTTGATGCGTGTCTTTGAAGGCCATGTCCGTGATTGGAGACAGAAGATCCAGAGAACAAAAGGCAAAACAGGAAAGGTGGAAATTTTTCATGTCTGATTATAATCATCAGCTATATGTCTGGTTAATAAATGATCATCACGACAATACTAATTTCTATCACTTCCACAGAGAAAAAGAACTAGCCAAAGTAACAATAAGAAAGGAAGACGTGGAGCTCATTGTAAGTATACAAAAGTGTATTTTGGTGCTAGATTCATGAATGTGTATAATTCGACACAAAACTCAGTGAATATGCTGATGTTTTCCTGACAGATGGGAGAGATGGAGATTTCGCGAGCAGTGGCGGAGCGTAGTCTGAGAGCACATATGGGCAATGTGGTGGAGGCGTTGATTGCACTGACCAACTGAGTGGATTTGACTGCTTTGAGAAGTATGGACACATTGGACTGCCTTTTTGCTGCTTGTGATGAGCCTTTCCTTTTCACACTGTACTTATTCTGTAATAAAGGAACCTTTTTTAAGCAGTCTTCACCAGTACAACTTACCTCTTTGCATTTATTAGAAGCTCCAACCCTTTTTTTTAGTAATGCATTCCAGATGAACCAATGCGATCAGTGTCATAGTAATTTATTACCACAAAACAAAGTAAATTTTTTCCCATTAGAAACAGTGGAACTAGCCTCAGAATTCTGTACACACAATGAAATGTTGTGTGGATGTATACAATTCAAATGCAATAAAGATTTGATGTCTTTGTTATGAGGTTTCTTTAACACTAGCAAAAGACTCTAGTAAAACAAAGGTGATGGGGGGGGGGAAAGAAGTTTAAATGTGTCCTTGTTTGAGCTGAATTTGCTCTTCTAGCATAAATAAGATTACGTCTTCCTCTTGTGCACTGTTGGCCGATCGAACACGTCTCTCACACCCCCTGCCTTCTGTTTGAAGAACTTGCTGTTCTGAGCACTCTCCTGAGCCCAGGCAGAATCAAATGAAGTGGTGTCCTGATCCACCAGATGTGTGTATTTTGTACGTCCTGAACGTCCAAAGTTTTTAACCTACAAAGCACATTGAATAATAAGTCATGTTAGTGTTACACATGGATGCTAGACTATTATAATTATGTACCCCTATGGGTTCTCAACTCCACTTTAAGAATTTGTTCCCCAAAATATTTAACACTACTTTCTAAAACAAGTTCTTAATTAATGGCCATGAGGAAAAAAAAAAAAATCAGCATGCAATGAAAATTCTGCTTCCATCCAATCAACAACCCATAGATTGAACCATGTACCCCTCCTACATTATTTTTTTTTCAATAATCCGTTACATGCAGATTTACATCATAAAACAGAAGCAAGGATCTGTGGCCAAGTCGATGCGACTTTAAGCAATCAAATCCAATTTTAGTCTCAAAAGGCAATTTCCAAAAAGTGATTTTGAGAGACTTTGAAAAACAAAAACAAACCCAACAACACCAAAAAAAAAAAAAACTGATTTGAAGAATTAAACTATACAGCTCGGTAGGGGAGGGCGATATACCGGACATGGACATGATTAACCGGTAAAATTTGTCAATCGGTAGAGATTTTGGACTCCTGTCTCATATCGCTCACATGATGTTGCTGTGCCATGTGGTCACGAAAACTTATCGTTTGCATGCGTTTTTAAGCATTGTGGTTTAAAAACGAGTGATTTTAAACCGTTGAAATGCAATCAGCAGCGAAAAAGAACTCATTTCGCTATATGTGCGCTCTGTCTGAGAGACTTGTTTTGCGCATGTGAAGATGGAGCTCATAAAGCGTTGGAGTATTGGACAGAGTTATTTTTGCCGCTTTATAGGCACATAAAGTGCCACTTTTAAATACACACACTTGCATGTGTCAAAATGGCCATCTTTGCAAGTGAAAGCAAACAGCTGAGAAAGAAAACACGTGTAACAGTATATTGGATACGAGCAGCTCTTAAAGTTACAGCAGTCTAATATTCCTGCTGTCTGTCATTCATGTTAATCAAACAACAAAAGGAAGAAAATCTCTCACTACTTCTTGACTAAATCACTTTTGTAACTTTAATAAGAAGAAATGTATATTTAAATTTACACAGTGAAGAATATGCAGTTTTTTTTCATAAGTTTGCTTTATACAATGTAGCATTTCTTATTTATTTGTACTAATCTGTAGTTTTTGTCCTATTGCTTGTAATTAGTTAATTTTTTTATTTAATCTCTGACTGCTTGCTTATCTTCAGTGAGCTTGGAGTTTCTGTTTTTTTTTAGGCTAGTATTAGTTTTTTGTGATACTGACACTGGTGACAAAAATTATGATATTTCTATGGTATCAAAAATTTTGATATCATAAAGACCTTATTTAAAGCAAAAAATAATTATATTGTGATATATATCATTACAGTTAAATAAAATTACTCCTATCGTGATATAAGAGTTTGGTCATATCGCCCACCCCTACAACTCGATGTCGAGACCAATATGATGAATTCAAATAGATGGCGCGGACACTGTTGGCCGATCGAACACGTCTCTCACACCCCCTGCCTTCTGTTTGAAGAACTTGCTGTTCTGAGCACTCTCCTGAGCCCAGGCAGAATCAAATGAAGTGGTGTCCTGATCCACCAGATGTGTGTATTTTGTACGTCCTGAACGTCCAAAGTTTTTAACCTACAAAGCACATTGAATAATAAGTCATGTTAGTGTTACACATGGATGCTAGACTATTATAATTATGTACCCCTATGGGTTCTCAACTCCACTTTAAGAATTTGTTCCCCAAAATATTTAACACTACTTTCTAAAACAAGTTCTTAATTAATGGCCATGAGGAAAAAATCGTGATATCGTGATATAAGAGTTTGGTCATATCGCCCACCCCTACAACTCGATGTCGAGACCAATATGATGAATTCAAATAGATGGCACGGACCTGCATGACTTTAGGTAAGATTGTTTTGTTGAAATGGTCCTCAAGAGTTGGAGCACTGAAGTCTCTCCTGAAGACATCTTGCTCTTCATCCTGCAGAAAAAAATAAACATATTATACAACAAGAACGGATTGTGATCAAGTAATGATGATCTGCTCATAACTTACCATGAAGAAAACTCCTCTGTGATAGTACTTCTGCAGAAACTTGTATTTGCCCTTTGTTGCCTTGTTAGTGATGACTTTTCCATTTGTCCGCAGTTCTGCTCTACGCTCTTCCTCGGTGAGAGTACGAAACCTCTCGATTTCTGCTTTCTCTTTCTCTATTCTGTAATAAAAAAAAAAGCCATATGGGATTATCATTTGTGTTACTAATGTGAAACAAAAAAAAATGAGCACTCACGCTTCTCGGTCTTCTCTCTCCCTCTTAATACGCTTCAGCTCCCTCACTTTCCAGGCCTCATACTCCTCCTCCTCATTTTCTCCATCGGTGTCCAGAGCATCAAGAGCAGCCAGAGTACGTTTGTTCTCAAACTCTTTCTTGGCCTCCTCCTCTACGATCTTCAGTGTGTAGCGCCGCCTCTCTTCAGCCTGTTTTTTGGCCTCGATTTCCAGTTCTTTCTGTTTCTGCTCCTCTGCTTCTCGTTCTGCAACTGTCACCCTGTCTTTCCTGAGAAGTCATATTGATGAGAAATTATATAAATTGCAGTGTTATTTTAGAATTATTTATTTTTAAATTTGAAGTTCTCAGTTTAATATTTAGTTCCAAACAGTTGCTGGTAGCCATTGACTTCCATAGTATAGAAAACGAACCCGATGGAAGTCAGTAGCTAGCAACAACTGCTTTGTCAACCATCATCATCATTCTTCAAACTACAAATTTCATTTTTGGGTGAACTGTCCCTTTAAGGTTCATTAATGTTAAAGAAACTCACTTGCGGATAAACACTGGTTTTAACCGAGGCTCTGTTTCATCCTCACTGTCTGTGTATTCCTCATACTCCGACTCTGATTTGGATTCAGCGCCAGACTTCCCCTCTTCCTCCACCTCCATGAGCTCCATTTCCTCGTTCTTCCTCTCTTGTGCACGTTGACGCATCATTGCTCTCCTCCTCTCAATTTCCTATATGCAGGACATAAAACCACTTATCTGTAAACTCGTTTAATGCATGTACAAGTCTTTGCTTTTCCTAAATGTGTTGTTCAAGTGACCCACTTCATCATCGACTTCCTCCTCCTCTTCATCTTCGCTGCTCTCCTCTCGCTCAGGGTGCCACGTTCCTTCATCCGAGTCCTCGCTGCTTTGAGCAATCAGCTCCGGCTCTGCTATCTGCCTGTGTCTCGCAAGCCTGTGGAAGACATTTTACATTGTACACCCCTTGTAATATAATTGTATAAGTTGGATTGCACGGATGGATAAGCTGAACCTTTCTTCAGCATCTTCGGTCACTCAATTCATGAGACGTCGAAGACGAGGATCAGATTTTTCCTCTTCTTCAACTTCCATCTCTGGTTCAGCTTCTTTACCCTTCTTAACAAACTGGAAATCCTCCTCTTCTTCATCTGAGGACTCCATCGGGGCATAGTCTGGACGCTTACCCGACACATATCGCTTCACCTTCACTTTCTCCATAGAAATTTCACCTGAAGTTATATAAAAACAAAACATTGTTAGTGTCATTTTATTATTAAACCAGTTGCTACATTTTTTTCGTTCATTTTCTAAAATTATGAATGAATGATTATGCTCTTCTCTTGCTTAAATTAATATAAGCTTTCCCCGAGCACTGTTAGAAGCTTTCAAGACGTTGACATTTTACTTTTTCGTCGTTTAATAACCACTGTGGTGGTTTATTGCAAAGTTACCAAGTCTTGTAGACATACAGTTTTACTGTAGAAATGATAACTATAACTAACCGTAACTGTGTGAAAACTATGTATCGGTTTAACAACAGGAGATTTGTTTTAAAACCATGTTTTCATTAATGCATAATATTGCACATTCGCACGAATCAAGATGTCAACACATGCTAATAACCAAAGTGTTTCTCAAACAAATACCTTTTTCATTGCGGATCGGCACAGCTCCTGCTGTCGACTGAATCTGCGGCTGCTTGGCATTTAATGCGTTTGGTCCTGACATTTTGGACAGTTCACACGGGTCCCTTTACAGCAGAAAAAAACAAAATCGCTGAAAGTCTCCGTCAAAACCCTGTTTACAGTCCTTTATCCACTAACATGGACGTCTGGGAAATTGTACGCCAATAGAAAACCTCACGAAAAAACACTGACCCATTAAGTAGTTCCTATTTTTGATAACACTTTTATTATTCAATAAATTATTTTTCTCCTGTCCTTCCCTTTTGGTGATAAATTGTCAGCTGAAGTATATTAATCAGGTAAAAGCAACCGTATTTCTAAAATTATTACGGAAAGCAGTTACTACATTTTTTTTTTTTTAGTTTCTCTTTTCTACATTTTCTAAAATCATTAATATTTATGTTCCCATCCCACTCAAAATAATATGCGATCTCCTCCAAAAAGTGTTTGCTCTCAGGCATAATAAATAAAAATAAAATTAAATAAAGCAGCATCATTTTATATTTTTATTATTCATATTGATCCGTTTAGGAATATTGATACACAACAACATTTGTTACATTTAACAAAACTTTAATTGCATTTCATATCTGTGCACATATTATACACTTAAATAAAATGAAATAAAATTATCTAATCAAAAAATATTAAAACTAAGGCTGACTCAAATATTCAAATTCAGTCGTCATTCACCCTGATGTTGTTCTGTGTGATTTTATTAAGTGGAACACAAAAGAAAATGACAATCTTCCTCAACATCTCCTCTTGTGTTGCACAGAGGAAAGAAAGTCCAAACAGGGCGGGCTGAACTGTTGCTTTAGGGCAGGGGTGCCCAAACTCGGTCCTGGAGGGCCGGTGTCCTGCAGAGTTTAGCTCCAACTTGCCTCAACACACCTGCCAGGAAGTTTCTAATATGCTTAGTAAGAGCTTGATTAGCTGGTTCAGGTGTGTCTAATTGGGGTTGGATCTAAACTCTGCAGGACACCGGCCCTCCAGGACCGAGTTTGGGCACCCCTGCTTTAAGATAACGAACATTGATGATCAGTTACAAAAAAAAAAAAAAAAAAAGCACCATCATTTGAACCAGTGGCTTGTGAGGTCATCATAACTCCACTCCTCTCTCCAAAAAGAGCTGCTGCAGTTTCTCCTCAAGAGCTGCATTGGTGCCACGGAGCCCTTTTACCACCTGAGATGCCCATACAAAGTATTCTTGAACCCTTTCTGCTGTCCAACCTGTCAACACAGACGCAAGACATCACGGTATAATTACAGACTGGAAATGTATTGATGCTCACACAAATCTCCTGAGCAGTTCCTCACCTGTGGGAGTGCAACGATTGAGGTCCCGCAAATTATACAACTTGTCAGCTAGTTTCACTAGCTTGGCCTGATGGCTGCGGTGTGGTGCGTGCTCCACTTGCAGGCGTTTTCTCTCCTCTTTTGGTAACGACTTGTCATCTGTAACCTCCTGAACAATTCTCGCCACTGTCGGTCCAAACACAGACTCCAGCTCATCAATGCTTGTGTCAGTGTCCTCTACTGTGTCATGAAGCAATGCAGCCTGCATCACAACAGCATACAGTTTAATCACTGACATATGCAATAAATTATTGCACGGCTCATAAAATAAAACTCGTTATTTCTTTGTGAATTAAGCATTTTAGATAATGTACAAACTGATATGTTCTTTAAAAGTAACGCACAATCATATCTCTGACTCACTTGTAAAACTTCAACATCTGTGATTCCGCCCTCGTGACTCAAAATCCTTGCCACCCCTGCAAAGATAAGAAAAGCAGCTTTATTTTCTGGAGTCTGTCGGATATCTGTCTGTGTAGTGAAGTGCTCTGGTACAGTACCTATGGGGTGATTGATGTATGGTGTGGCTCCAGGATCTTTTCGGCGCTGATTTCGATGTTTCTCTGCGGCGAAGTGAACCGTTTCCAGCAGCACTGCAGTCGACGAAGAGCTCATGGCTACTTTCAAGCAGAATACGATAATGCGCTGTCTGATGATGTTTTGTTAATATATAACGCAGAACGTACAAGTCAATCATACATGAAAATAAGGGTTACGTTATGCTTGTGTATGTGTTTTTGTGTCCGGAAGTCTAAGATGTCCGTAGTGAAACAAGCGCAGCGACTTTCGATTCGTGAAAGAATCGTTCCTTTGAGTTGGATCTTTTCAATGAATCAGTTCACGGCTTGAAATGAAACGAATAACAGAAATCTTAACATGTTATTATACCTCAGGTTTATCAACAAGCATATGAAACATATTTCTATTAAAGCGTGCAAAAAATGACGAATTAGTACGTTTATTGTTGCAAATGACTCGTTTTTCATGATGAATAACTAAACCGGATCGTATGAAATTGCAATAAACACCTGTATTAATCGAAAAACGTCGTAAATGGCGCCTACTTGTATGGTTTTAATGTAACGTTTCTGAACCTTTAAGCGCCACACTGGCACCAAAAACCACTGAACGACGCAAAAGAATCACTGAATTTGTTTTGTTGTTCAAAAGAACCGACTTGCGGAAATGAATCGGACTGTCAGATAAATAGCAAAACCGCTTCCGGAAAAAGGTGGACGAGGTATGATACGAATTCACTGCTTTTGTATAAATGCTGATTTTATGAATTCGGATAACTACATTTATGTTAATACTGTGGCTAACTTGGGATGTAGAATTGGACGTTTCCGATATGTTGATAAACTGAAAATAAAAGACAAGAGCTGCTGGAGGAAAACCAGCTTCAGTGACATGAGCAGAATTAAGACAGAAGCGAGTGATATTGAGTGATACTTGTCATTCTGCACATGCACATGCAGCTTCCACAAATCTGAGTGACAGTAATGTTATAGAGAAATGTTTTACAGCTTCGGATAGAGTGGTAGGATCTCTCCATATGGCACACACAGAGAGGAGAGATGCTCCTGGGCTGCCTGATTTCTCCCTGCTCAAAAGACTGGCCAGAGACCAGCTCATCTTCCTGCTGGAGCAGGTGACATGACCATCCACTCTTTCTTTAAATTCTTCAGAAAAGTAATTTGCATTTTGAATTTGTATTGTAAATGTCAACATGAATGTTTTGCAGTTGCCAGGGAAGAAGGATTTATTTATTGATGCAGATTTGATGAGCCCTCTTGATCGAATAGCAAATGTCACAGTCCTGAAGGTATGGTGTCATGTAATACATTTTAGGAGAAAGTCTTGACACACCGTCTTTCTATCTTCTTCTTGAAATATTATTAATATACAAATATGTATTCACAATCTAATGATTCTAACAAGAATTTCACCTTTAGCAACATGAAGTTGACAAACTGTATAAAGTTGAGCTCAAGCCAATTGTCAGCAATTCAGACCAGTAAGTAAACCTTATCAATACAAAACAAGTTTTGATTATATAATCCCTCTCTAAAATGTACATATTCTCTCTTTTTTGCAGGCTGTGCTTCCTGATACGTCCTCGAATACAAACTGTGAAGTGGATTTCAGGTTGGCATGGTTTGCTGTTATATAGTGATATATAATTTAGGAGGAAGCACAGTTTAATAGTTTCTTTTAACAATGTTTACAGATTTGGTTAATTCAGACAAAGTGGCTGGAAGATTCAGAAGATATAAGATCATATTTACTCCACAAAAGGTAACTAGTGGTCTGGAAATTATGTTAAAATATGCAGCATTTTTATTTTGTGGTGTGATTTTGATGTTATGGCGTTCTTTACAGTTTTATGCATGTGAGACGGTTTTGGAGGAGCAGGGAGTCTATGGAGGTAGGTTAAGTGTGTTAATGTTTCAATCTTTGGCCCTGCTTCTCTTAATACAGACATTAACTATGATGTTTTTTGTCTTAGATGTTACAACCGATGAGTGGAATTTCTACATTCTTCCTCTGGATGATGACATCCTGAGTTTAGAGCTGCCTGAATTCTTCAGAGATAACTTTCTGGTAATGCTGATTTGGATGCTACAGATCTTTAGATCTGAGAAAACGTTTTTTAATTTGGTATGTTTGATTAGTTTTAGTGAGATTTTTCTACCTATTTTAAGTTTTTTAGTATGTATTGTTTTCTAGAAGGAGTATTATTGATACATAAACTTCAGTGAGACATGATTCTTCAGAAATAATTCTAATATTGTGAATTTGGGGTTTAAAAACATTTCTTCTCGTTTTTAATATTGCTGCTTTATATTTTTGTGATATTTTTTACAGTGTGAATAGAAAGTTGAAAAGAATAACATTTATTTGAAAAAGAAATCTATTTCTAACATCAGTCTCTTTACTGACTGTGGGTTATTTCAATAAAAGTATTAATTTCTTTAAAGAAATCACTCTGACCTTGAACTTTTGACTAGTAATGTGATTTTTTTGTGGGATTGATATAAGTGTAATTGTTATATGATTCATCAGGAGGGAGACCAGCGCTGGGTGACCACTGCAGGAAGTGCACTACATCTTTTACAGTCTGTCTATGGTTCCTTCTCAAAGGTGTATGGGATTGGTAGATGTGCCAAGGTGAGGATTTGTGACAAAACCCTTAACGTCATAGAGTTACAGCTTTTGTTGGATGAGAATCAAGGCAGTCTTTCATGTCTGTGTATGTAGATGGTGTATGAATCCTGGAGGGAGCTAATGGAGGAGGGGGAACAGAGAACAAGGCAACCTGAATTTGCAAAAGTCTTTCTTATTGACAGAGGTCAGATATTTACAATGAAAATACATTTACATTTAAATGTACTCTTAGAGTTTTTTTTGGAAAATTGTCTTTTTCTGTTGTAATAACAGCTTTTATATTTTGCATTTTAATATTTTAGATGTGGACTTTGTTACTCCTCTCTGCTCTCAAGTTGTTTATGAGGGATTGGTAGATGATATTTTCAGAATAAAATGTGGTAAGTAAGCAATTTTATATTACAGAATCTTTGTGCCATAATTGTTTAAAACATGTTTATCTGCTTATATAACGGGTTAATTATGACATGTTCAAGTTCATCCTTTTGTGTCATTTTGATTTTGTTTCTAGGCAGTGTGGAGTTTGGATCTGATGTCACTTCCTCTGACAGGAGCATGAAAGTGATGCTTAACTCTCAAGATAAAGTAAGAGTTACATAGACTTTATTACACTGACAGTGGTAAGTAACTGCTATTTAAAATAAAAAAAAAATGACCCTGTTTGTTTAATTCATCAGGTGTTCAATGAAATTAGGAACGAGCATTTCTCCAATGTTTTTGGCTTTTTAAGTCAGAAGGCCAAAAATCTTCAAACAGCATATGATGTAAGTACAGATGGCATGTGTTTCATAACACATTAGGATACATTTTAGCATATTTTCAATGAGACAGTAATCAAAAAATATGTGAACTGGTAACAGAAACGGCGTGGGATGGACATCCAGCAAATGAAGGCATTTGTTGCAGATGAACTGAAAGGACTGAAACAGGAACATCGTCTTCTCAGTCTTCGTAAGTAGTGTATACACTACGGTTTAAAAGTTTGGGGTCAGCAAATTGATCGAAAGTGACAGTAATAACATGTTTATTGTTTCTATTTAAAAAATTCTGTTGTTTTGTACTTTCAATTCATCAAAAATCCTGACAATCACGGTTTCTATTTTCCACTTTGTGGACAAGAAATGTGCACCAAATCAGCATTTGAGAATGATTTCTGAAGGATCATGTGACAACGAAGACTGCAATAATGGCTGCTGAAAATTTAGCTTTGACGTCACAGAAATAAATGTGACCCTGGACCACAAAACCAGTCATAAGTGACAATTTTTCGAAATTGAGATTTCTACATCATCTGAAAGCTGAATAAATATTAATGTATGGTTAATATTTCCATTAATGTATGGTTTGTTAGGATCGGACAATATTTGGCCGAGATACAACTATTTGAAAATCTGGAATCTGAGGGTGCCAAAAAATCAAAATACTGAGAAAATTGCCTTTAAAGTTGTCCAAATGAAGTTCTTAGCAATGCATATTACTAATCAGAAATTAAGTTTTGATATATTTACAGTAGGAAATTTACAAAATATCTTCATGGAACATGATCTTTACTTAATGTCCTAATGATTTTTTGGCATAAAAGAAAAATGGATAATTTTGACCCATACAATGTATTTTTGGCTTTTGCTACAAATATACCCCAGCGACTTAAGACTGGTTTTGTGGTCCAGGGTCACAAATTATAAAACAGAAAACTGTTATTTTAAATAGTAATATTATATTACTGTTTTTATTGTACTTTTTGAAGTAATATAGAATTGGTGAGTGTAAGAAGCTTCTTTCAAATAATGAAAACAGTTTCTTAGTAATAAATAAAAGTACATGCTTTGTTCTTCCACTAGATATTGGTGCAAGTGAATCCATGATGAAGAAGAAAACCAAGCAAGATTTCCAGGAGTTGTTGAAGACTGAACATTGTAAGATGTCTTAATAAGTGTGAGATCATGCAAATCTTAAATATGAATTCTACAACACAACACTGCAACCTAACCCATTTCTATATTTTCTCCTTTTTTCCCCATATATAAGCATTACTTGAAGGCTTTGAGATTCGTGAATGTATCACCTACATTGAAGAACATATCAACAGACAGGTATGAAAACACAAACACTCTTATTGTTATGAGACACTGGTATAATAATGCTACTATAATAATGAGGAAACTCTGTCCATCAGGTGTCAATGATTGATAGTCTGAGACTCCTTTGCATGTTGTCCATCACAGAAAATGGTGAGTCTGAATTGCTCTTGTATACAAATTCCATGGCTAAAGTTGTTTATTTCAAGAATATCTGTTCAATAATGCATTTAATTCTCCCATAGGTCTTATGTCCAAAGACTATAAATCTCTTAAAGCTCAGTACCTTCAGGTATGTTATGATCTGAAAGTTTACATTTATGCAATGTATGTAAAAATTACACACATAGTACATTTATGTAACTACTCATTTACCTAAAGCTTCAGAAAGCCATATTATTGTTTTTTAAAATGAGTGTTTAAGTAGATCATCTTACATTACTAAAAATGTTTTTGAGATTATGTTCTCTATGATACTGTATGTTGTCTCTTGTTCAGAGTTATGGTATGGAGCACCTGCTGACGTTTGCAAACCTGAGGCAGCTGGGTCTGCTGGAAGAACAGCAAGCTGGAGAAACACTCACAGTCATGGAGAGTAAAGTGGGGAAACTTGTCACTGACAAGACTGTAGGTGAGAATGTGGACAAGTGAAAGCTCTCATTCACTCTCTCTTCTTCTCTCAATCTCATATTTATTACATTGACTACAATGCACTGGGTAGTTTCTTATGTTTCTGTTCAGGGAAGCTGACAGATGCCTTTTCCTCATTGGCTAAGAAGAGCAATTTTCGAGCTCTGAGTAAAAGACTAGCTCTGGTTAGCCAACGTATTTTTAATTACTAAAAAGATAAGTACTTAATAAAATTATGATATTTACTTTATAGTCATCTAATCTACACATTCAGGTACCAAAGTCTGGTGAGGAATATGATCTTCGCGTTCCACGAGACATGGCATATGTTTTCAGTGGTGCTTATATTCCTCTGAGCTGCAAACTGATCGAACAGGTTAGCTTTGGCTTCTTAGCCTTTATTTTTTCTTGTTCTTGCTAAAAATTTTTTTTTAAATGTTTGCTTCTGGCCCTGCTGTCTTCAGGTGTTGGAGAGAGATGGTTGGACGGGTCTGGAGGAGGTTACACGCATGCTGAATGGACAGGAATTTGCTGTAACAGGTTTGAACAAAGAATTTGTTTGTATAAAGCTGTTTGTAAGCTATGTAAAATAATTATATGGTGGTGTAATTGTTCAGAATAAATTCATAATTATTTAAAAGTTGCAACAAACATTTTTGTCAATTTTCTTATGTTTAGAAAATGATCATCATCATTATTATTATTAATAATAGTCATTTTATTGTTTTTAATTATTTATTTTTGCTATAAAGCCTTCATTTCCCCCTCTTTTGTCCTGTTTTTGTTTCAGGTGGCAGCAGTAGTTCAGAAGCCAGGAACAAAACTGATGCTCAAAGGATCGTTCTAGTGATGTTTCTTGGTGGCTGCACCTTCTCTGAGATCTCTGCACTCCGGTTCCTTGGCAAGGAAAGAGGTATTGAAATATTCTAGAATGTATTTTGTGTTTTTATAGATACTTTTTACGTAAAACAAACGGAATATATGGTTAATATAAAATTGTCCATTTGAAAGGTTGCAGATTCATAGTGGTCACTACAGCCATCACAAACAGTGCACGTCTTCTGGAAGCGTTACTGGATAACAATGCTTGATTCTGAGACAACAATCCACAAGAGGACACTTTATGATCAATTTCAGGAGACGGCTAAAAGGACAGAATATGCCCTAATTGTCCCAGACATCTATATAATCCCAAAACAAATGTACTGTTAGAGGGGATGACAATAAGGTGTGCTTATTCTTAAAGGGATAGTTGAGCCGAAAAGGAAAGTTCTGCCATCATTTACCCACCCTCATGTGATTCAAACCTGCATGGTTTTCTTTCTTTTCCAGAACATAAAAGAAGATATTTTGAAGAATGTTTGTAACCAAACAGCTTAGGTGACCATTGACCTTAACTGTATGGAAAAAACACTGAAATGTTTCTCAAAATATATTATTTTATTTTTCAAAGAAGAAAGAAAACCATGCATGTCTGGAGCGACGTGAGTGTGAGTAAATTAGGACAGGATTGTAATTTTCAGGTGAACTGTGCCTTTAATTGTCTGCGCAAGTGTCATCTGAATTTTTGAATGAAGAACTGGGATATAAAACTGCACTTTATAAAAATGTTTTATATGATTTGCTCAGAGTTTGCCATGCATGTAATAACTAATTCAAGACTGATCAATAAAACAGTTACTGTGTCAGGTGTGTCTTTTAGGTCCAGTCAGTTGAGTACACAGTGAAATGGCCCAGTGGCCTATCTATGTGTATATTTTCAAGTTAAAGTTAATTAGTTTTTTTTTTTTTAAATGCACAACAATGCTGCATACAATAAGCACACAAATATGGTACATGTGATACACTTTGTTATGAGACTTATGTTTCATAATATTATCTGTTATCTAACGTAAATTTAACCTAGCATGAAAAGCAGCTAGTTTTAAACAAACCAAATGTCGGTATGCAAAACCTAAAAGAGAAATGTGACCCTGGACCACAAAAGCAGTCTTAAGTTGCATGGGTGCATTTGTACCAATAGCCAAAACTACATTGTATGGGTCAAAAATGATCGATTTTTCTTTTATGCCAAAAATAATTAGGATATTAAGTAACGATCATGTTTCATGAAGATATTTTGTCAATTTTCTACCATAAATATATCAAAACTTAAATTTTGATTAGTAATATGCATTGCTAAGAACTTCATTTGGACAACTTTAAAGGCAAGTTTCTCAGTATTTAGATTTTTTTGCACCCTCAGATTCCAGATTTAGAAATAGTTGTATCTCTCCAAATATTGTCCTATCCTAACAAACCATACATCAATGGAAAGCTTATTCAGCTTTCCATAAAAATTTACCCTTATGACTGGTTTTATGTTCCAGGGTCACAAATATACAAAAGAATATATCATAAAATATAAACAGTGCAATAAACAAGATATTTCTTATACGACGTCGTAAATAAATGGTGAAATGAACCATTATTATTGTTGAACAATTATTTATTTGTTGCTATACATTATTCATGGAAAAAAAATCAGGAGTGGTCGGTTAAAAATGTTTCTGAGGTCATGCTGGAACAATTCATCTGTTTGACAAATCCTCACGCACGCGCAATAAAGCTCGAAGCAGCCAATCAGACGAGCGCGGCGCTGTTTTGATGAATGTTTTGAATCAGACAGAAACGGTTACGCGCACGATCGGAGTGTGAAGACTGTACAGTCAAATATTCTTTTGTAAAATACAAATAAACAAGCGAAGAGCCTTGTCTTGGGGTGAGGATGAGGAAGAGGTGAGTACGTTTGCTGATATGTTATAATTTTGGGGTGTTTATCTACGAATGCGGAGACAGATTTAAGCATGTGTGTCATTTGGTCAAAAGGTAGTTTGAGCTGTTAGCTTGTTTTGAAGATGACATTAGCATTGTATGTTAATCCACACATGCGATTATTACATGTCTGAGATTCGTGCAGCGCGTAACCTTACTGCTATTGACATACAGCAGGCGTTTTCAGCTCATTTAACTCCAGTTTAAATGGGTGAGTACTTGTATAATGTCATAGCAAACATTGTATATAGTGCTCTGTTCAATAAAACAGTAGTTCACATGTATTCAATGAATGAACATATGACAATATATGAAAACGTTTCATCGCATTTCTAAACACCTGAATGTACAGTAGATAATGATGTAGTAACTTTTGTTAATGTTATTAATGAACGTAATCACTGGTGGATATCTGTAAGTACATATTTGTTAGAACTGTTGTTTATCGACAATGTATTTTCTTGTTTCTCTCAATGATTTTAGTGAGGTGATTGCTGCAGAATCAGTGGCATGTCTAAATAAAGCTCTCTGCCATCTAAAGCACATCTGGGAGGAAATTGGCATCCCTGAGGATCAGCGATTAGAAAGAACAAGTGTGGTTAAGAATCATGTCAAAGTGAGTGTGCTTGTGCAACATACGGTGAATCCTATGAAAGAGTGTTTTCAGTGATAAACTAACAAAACATGTACTTTAGAGTCTTCTGGAGATGATGATTGCTGAGGAAGAGAGTCTGCGGAAACGTCTGATGACCAGTATTGAGAAATGTCAAAATGAGTTGAGTAAATTGTGCTTGGAACTGCAGCTTCCCCCATTTCAGGTTAGTATTTACTCTGCTTGACCAGATTTTGTTAACAAATATTTCTGGTTGAAATACAAAGTATTGGGAGGGACATATCAAGGGGAAAAAAGTTTGGAACCAATTTTTATTTATTTATTTATTTATTTTTTAAGTAATCTCTTATGCTTATCAAGGCTGCATTTATTTGATCAAAAATACAGTAAAAAGATATACTGTACACTATCAATGTTGAAAACAGTTGTTCAGCTTAATATTTTTGTGGAAACTGTGATAATTTTTTTCAGGATTCTTTTGATAAATAGTTAAACATTTATTTTTAATTTATTGTTCATTATAAATGTCTTTACTGACACTTTTGATTAATTGAATGCATCCATTAATCTCTTAAAAAAAAAAATCTAACTTCCGTACTATATCACGGTTTCCACTAAAATGTCAAGCAGCACAACTGTTTTCAACATTGATAATAACAGAAATGTTTCCTGAGCACCAAATCAGTATATTAGAATGATTTCTGAATGGTCATGTGATACTGAAGACTGGAGTAATAATTGAGCTTTGTCATCACAGGAATACATTACATTTTAAAATGTAAATAGAAAAAAGTTCTTTTAAACTATAATATTATTTCATGATATAACTGTTTTTACTGTATTATTGATCAAATAAATGCAGCCTTGGTGAGCAATAATGATTCCAAACTAGATAACGGCTTCATAGCTAATACACTAAAAGCCACATAACTCCAAATTTGATTGTATGGGGTCCCTACAGAATGAAGAAACAAATTTTTTTGTGGTTCTGATTCATAATCATTTTAGGAGGACAGAAGTAGTACTACGCTACAGCAGGAAAAAGACCTCCGGACACATGTTGAAATGATGTTAAAGGAGAAAAATCAGAGAATGCAAGCGCTCAAAGCCTTAACTGAGCAGGATCAGGATCTCTGTGACCTCCTCTGCTTGCAGCCGTTTTCTATCTCTGCTGATTCTGTTCCGTCCCTGGACCAGCTGGAGAAATTCCATCAACACATCTCCACTCTCACTGCTGAGAAAGTATGACAATAAGTCTTTGTTTTAAATACTACACTCTTTAAACGTCTCAGTCATTTATTTACGTATTGTGTTCAGTTTGATATACAGTGTTTTTTATATATATTTAAAGGAACGAAGACATAGCGAATTTGTCACATTGAAGAAGCAAATAATACTTTGCATGGATGATCTGGATCAGTTGCCTGAGACTAGTTTTGAAAAGGATGTCGTATGTGAAGATGAAGAGAGTTTTTGCTTGTCTAAAGAAAACATTGATTCACTCAAAGTCCTCCTTCACTAGGTACAACATAAGCTCAATATGACATACAATAAACATTATTAAGCAATTATATAATACAGTATTTGTCATTTCAGTTGGAGAGCAGAAAAGTAGAGAATGAACGTGTCTGTGGCTCTTATCGGGAGAAGATCCATGAACTATGGGAAAGGTTGCAGATTCCACAGGAAGAGCGTGATGCAATTTCTGAACACATGACCCTGTCAAAGAAAAGAAATATGCTAGCTGTTAGTAACCTTTTGAAAAAAAACACATTTTACACCTTTTTCCCCCTTACCTCAATTATATATGTCGCATTAATTAAGGCTTCCAAATGGCTAACCATTGTATTGAACACGGAAGATTACATTTTTGTCCTCTACTTTCAGTTACAAGCTGAGGTCAAACGTCTTGAGGAACTGAAGCTTAAAAATATTCAGAATGTTACTGAGGCCATTCGGAACGAGATTGCAGTGTTCTGGGATAAGTGCTTTTATAGCGCTGACCAACGTCAAGCTTTCGTGCCCTATTATGATGGTGAGTTGTAATTTTTCTAAATTACACTGTTGACTGTTCAAAATCTGCCTGTCTTTTGTAATGATATAAAGGTTTAAAGGTTGCTTTTTCTCTCAGATGATTTCAGTGAGGAACTCCTGAGCTTACATGATGCAGAAATTGTGAGGCTTAAACAGTATTATGAGGATCATAAAGATCTTTTTGAAGGTGTTCACAAATGGGACGAAAGCTGGAGACTTTTCTTAGAGCTTGAAGTAAGTTGAACTGGCTGAAAATATTCATCATATGTTTTTGCATCACCTAACACTGTACTTTTGTGGTAGGAAAAGGCCAAAGATCCTTCCAGATTCACCAACAGAGGAGGAAACCTTCTAAAGGAGGAGAAACAACGTGCTGATCTGATCACAGGTCTCCCCAAGGTAATTATGACACATATGTATACACTACCATACAAAAGTTTCAGGTCAGTGAATTTTTTATTTTTTTATTTATTTATTTTTTTTAATTAAAAAAAATCTAATACTTCATTCAGCAAAGATGCATTAAATTGAAGATTCTTTACATTGTTTCAAAGATTTCTCATTCAAAAAATAGTCATGGTTTCTACAAAAATATTGAGCAGCACAACTGTTTTCAACATTCATAATAATAGAAATGTTTCTTGAGTTCCAAATCAGCATATTAGAATGATAAATTACATAAAAAAAAGCTTTTTAAATTGTAATAATATCTCACAATATTACTCTTTTTACTGTATTTTTGATCAAATAATTGCAGTCTTGGTGACATTATAAACCTTGCCAACCCCTAACTTTTGAACAGTAGTATATTATGTTATAAGGTTAGCCTGTAGTAATTGAGTCGCTCTTATTTAGCTTGAGAAGAAACTGAAGGCTGAGATTGAACAGTGGGAACATGAACAGAACAGAGAGTTCCAGGTGAATGGTCAGAAGTTCATGGAGTTTATTACTGATCAATGGGAGTCGTACCGGCTTGAGAAAGAGCGGGAAAAACAGGAGCGGGTATGTATTTCACTTTATTGGGCATAGTAATACCTGTATTCCAGAGATGTGAATTATAATTCAGATTTTTATGCATTAACCCAAATTTGCTGAGTAGTTTGTATTTATGAATTATGCATTACTAGAGAATGACCAGTTGAAAACCATGAGTAAGATTTAATATTGATAGATTTTAATAATACAATAACTGTCATGCAGCAACTAAAGAAGAGCAAGCAGACAGAGGAGGACATGGTCTATGGCACTGTGATCCGGACACAGACTAAACGAAGATTTCTGGGCAGCACAACGCCTTGTAAAGCTCGAAAGGCAAGTACAATAGGATTTTATTTCCTGATGAAGACAGCAGAAACCCTGTTCGCAGCCCATTTTACATGTAATGTGTCATATTTCTGGGTGAAAAAGTATTGCAATATAAAAAATGCAAGGCAGGGACTTGATTTTATCCGTTGGAAATTGATTGAGTTGTGAAAAGTGGGTGTTCATGTTGATTTTATTCTCATCACACACCTTGATGCACAATACATTTTAAATGAATGCATGGCTGTTTCAGTATTAACTCTTTAACTTTTCCTCAGCTAAATGCTACCTCCAGTACTGGCACTTCTAATAGCACTATCCGATCTGTCTTTGGTGGTACTGTCTGTCATTCTCCTATATCGCGTCCTCCGATTTCAGCAAGCAAGGTCAGTGCACGGCCATAACAGCACCATTGTTCTAAAGCTTTTAATTAACTAATTTGCCCAGTCCTTTACTGATTAACTAAGTTAATGTGTTACTTCTTTCCTTACACATCTTTTTTCAAAGCAGGGTAATGTGAAGACTCCAGGGCATGGCAAACCTCATCATAAAGGTTTGCTAGAACGCAATAAAGAGAATATCTGTCATCTCACTGGTGGTGTGGCTGGAATGACAAAGGTACCAGCAAGTCCACAGCGTAACTTCAGCATTAACTCCGTTGCAAGCACCTATTCAGAATTTCAGGTAAATTCTTCAAATTCTCCATTAGTAACTCTCATTCTGGTCAAAGAGAGCAAGAGCCTAAACTGAATTGTGTTTTAAAGGAGTAGTTCGTTCAGAAATTAAAATGAGCTGAAAATGTACTCACCCTCAGGTCATCCAAGATATAGATTTAAATTCCTCTATCCATAATATTGCTTTCTCCAGTTAAAAAGTCATCTCGTCTGAATCAGGAGAGAAATATGCACTCTTTACAAGAGACAACACTCTCATATCTGTGGTTTTTGATGTGACAGGACAACAGGGGATGGACTAGAGAAAGCATTATTATCGATTATGGACTTGTATTTTGGCCAGAAGCGACAGTTTGAAGTTAAATTGTGTAAATAATGGATTTGTTTTCAACCATGCAGCTTTTCACTTTAACTTTTTCACAAGATGTTAATTGATGAACTGTTAATAACTTCTGAATTATTGTGATGGTTTTATCATCTGTTTGGACTCTCATTCTGACGGCACCCATTCCCTGCAGAGGATCCATTGGTGAGCAAGTGATGTAATGCTAAACTTCTCCAAATCTGTTTCCATTTAGAAAGAAACTCATCTACATCTTTGACGGCCTGGGGATGAATGAATTTTTAGCAAATTTTTATTTTTTTGAGTGAACTATTCCTTTAAGAAAAATTGGTGATACTGGCATAATGTTATGCTAATAAAAAAATAGTTTCTAAAAGAAGTTGTCAAGCCTGAATCCATATAATCAAGGTTTGTCAGAGAGTTATTTCCAAACAGCCTAAATTTGACCTATTTAACTGTATGGATAAACACACTGCTTAAACACCTTTTGATTGGCTTGTTTATGTTGTACTGTATAATAAAGCTAACACTTTTATATATTTAACTAAACATTTTTATAAAGTATGTAGGGATAATATGCAGTCAGATGGTAATTATTAATAAATAACCCCTTATGGGTTGATCAAGACTGACAGAGTCCTTTATTACCCTAAAGGGGTTTATTTTGCAGTAATGATTGGCTGACTGTACATTGATACACAAATACTTACCAAATTATATCTAATATAGTTACATTCTTACTTGACTTTTATATTTTAATTTGAACAGAACAGGCAAGTGGGATATGTTCCATATGATTGGTTTTTATAATTTTATACAAACAAATAAATTTATTAGTTTTCATGGACCTCTAAAGGTGTTTGTGGTGAATGTATAATATCTGATTAGTTGCTCTTTTATACATCCTCTTGGCCTCTCTTTGAACTGGACTGTTTTTCTTCCTAATCCACACTTCTAACCAAGACTATCTCTATTTATTTACAATTCAGTTAATGCCTGACTGCCATTGTCTGTCACTCTGTCTTTATTCTATTACAGTATATGATGGTTTTTATACTGTATTCTAGGCTGTAAACATATCCAGTATATATTATGAATAACAGTGTTCAGATACATATTTACATGTTAAAATGTCTCTTAATCTGTCATTTTCTTGTCGCAGCAAGACCTCTCCAAGTCCTCTAAATCAAAACATGTACCTGAAATCCTGAACTCAACCATCATTCAGCTTTAACTCTACTGCATGCAACACTTGGTGCTATTAGGACTGGGATCTTTAGATGATGGCTTATGGGTTCTTGTTCTTTATAGCTTTAGCTATGCGTTTTGTATGTAAATGAAGGTAATATATTTAAATGTCTCTTCATGGGATTCTACATGTATGTTCACTTTAATACTAGGACAAGCACTGCTATATCTGTACTTTTAATGTAACAAATGAACGTGAATTTTAATGTTACAACTGCTCAGCTGTCCCTAACAAATTAAGACTTTAAAAAAAATGAATTACTAGTTATTTCTTATTATTGGCAATATTGTCAAAATGACCATGTATTTTATGGTATGCTTTTGAATGTTTTGCACAATGTAAAAAAACTTTATTGCATTCTTTATTGTATCGTACAATTCACTACATTAAAATTCACCTTTTGAACATTCTGTAAGTCCTGTCGTTATTTTAGTCAAACAATTTCTACTGTTCCTAATATGTTTAAATCTTGAATTCCGTTTTATTCCAAACAAGTTTATATTTAATTTATGGATTTAAGCAGTTGTCATATTCCTCAAGCATGTAAATTCACATCCAGATGTTGCTGTTATTTAGCAATTTGTTAGCAACTTAAATAAAAAAATGGATAAAACTAACTACAATAGAAGGCCTTATTATTACTTTGACTTCTGTATTCTACATATCTCCCCCAAAATAAAAAAAAATAAAAATCTGCAATTATTTGGAAAACATTAATTTTTTGTTTCAATTCATTCGATTTAATTTAATTATAAACAGCCTAATGTAATATCACATATATAAATGCAAATTTACAAATATAAACCCCAACTTTGTATTGCTAAGTCAATTTAGTTGGTACAAAATGTGTGTGATTGAGTTGTACGTATAATTATATACTTGGCTTTTATTGACTTTTTTTCTACTATGGGTTTTTAATTTTGTTATAAAATGTTGTTCATTACGGAGCCCCTAAAGGGACATTTGCAAAAAAATAAAAATAAAAAATTAAGATTTTCGCGTGAGAAAGAGAAACTGTGGCGTGCTCACAGAAACTTTTTGCGAGCTCACGTGTGCAGTTTCCGTTCCGTCTCTTCTGCCATCTTACAAACAAGAAAACGAGCATGCATGAGCATGAATTAGCCTAATTGAGATCTATTTTGGCCTTCAATACGAAAACATTGTTTCTGTTCTTGCATTTGGACACAGATAAATCATCACTGAACGGCATAAGAACAGCTTTTTGTCTCAGGCTATATTCCACCTGAACAATACATAGCCTAACATCTCACGAATTTCTTGTGTTTTTGTGTATGTAAATACACTTGACAATAAAGCTCTTTCTGATTCTGACATTTAAAACGCATTTTGAGGTCTAGAAGCAATTGGTAGCTACAGTATAAAAGCTCAAATTTTGGATTTCGATATGGCAATAGCCTATTGTCCCGCATAAAACTTTAAAAGCCAGTTAAATAGCCTATGTATAGCCTATAATTGAAAGCGATTATTTATTTTTGATAATTATTACTTCAGTTAGGTTTTCAATAACTGCTGTTAGTTTCGTTTCATTTTCGATTCACAAAATCATAATCTGTTATGTCTTACATAAACGTTTAGTTAATGGTTGGGGGAAAGTCTGATGTGTAACATTATATTTGATCCATGCATTAGTAGGTCTTGAACTAGATCTGTCTCAATGTTAATCATACATTAAAAGAAAATACGGAATCACTCGCTGCTCTTGATTAAACTACTGTTTATTTGCATCTTTGTTCTTATTTTTAATAACAAAGATAAAATAAAAATTCGCTATATTGTGATTAATAATATAGTAATTATTATTAAGAAAACGATTGGAGGAAAATTATGCAACATTGCTTGGTGATTTTGCTTTGGAATCTTTAACTGGATTTTTCTCGAAATCAAACGGCTGTAGCTCAGTCATTTTTTGTCCGATTCCAACAAGCCATATATCATTTTGAAGGTATTTTAATGGAGAATGTGAAAATAAAAATAACTTATTTTTGAAAAAAATTGCGCATTCCGACTCATTTTGCCAGCACGGGTAATATTTGTTTTTATAATTATTACTATATTTTAGTTAGGTTTTCAATAACTATGTTTCATTTTATGCAGGATGCAAAATATTCACGCTCATTACAATCGGGTTGTTGCGACTGTCCCAGGAGCTGGGTTACACAAAAACTACCCAAACACTAAATAAAAATGTTTAAATAAATGTTTAAAATAAAATAACCATGATTTTTTAGAGTACATGTGCATAGCCTACTATAAAAGCAACTGATGCAAGCTGGTAATCACTTAAGTTGGTCCACCAATGTGATTGAATGCTCCGCTTAACACTGGCCGGATCCGTCACCCCACAATTTACAAATTCAAGTTCATATACCAAGTTCAAGGCAGAAGTGAAGTGAAGTGACATGTGGCCAAGTATGGTGACCCATACTCGGAATTTGTGCTCTGCAATTAACCCATCCAAAGTGCACACACACAGCAGTGAACACACACCCGGAGCAGTGGGCAGCCATTTTTATGCTGCGGCGCCCAGGGAGCAGTTGGGGGTTCGGTGCCTTGCTCAAGGGCACCTCAGTCATGGTATTGAGGGTGGAGAGAGCGCTGTACACTCACTCCCCCCACCTACAATTCCCGCCGGCCCGAGACTCGAACCCGCAACCTTTAGGTTATGAGTCCGACTCTCTAACCATTAGGCCACGACTTTCCCATGTAAGTGTCCAGTATAATTATAATATGTCCGCTTTAACGTATGCTGTGACGGCGGAGAAAACTCGCTGTGAAATGGGCTGAATGGCGCAATACGGCTGTGTGCACTGAGCTTATTACTTTACTTCAGTTAGGTTTTCAATAACTGCTGTTAGTTTCGTTTCATTTTCGTTTTTTATTTCTTTGACATTTTTCTTTCTTTCTTTCTTTCTTTGCCTAAATGCCTTTATTTTCGTTAAATACAGTTCCTAATACATATTTCACCGTTTAAACATGAATACAATATTTCATTTAAACTGGTTTAACAAGCAGTTTAGAAGTAAAATTAAACATTTAATCGTCGCGAAAAGACGAATGCGGATTTCAGAAAAAAACGTGTGATTAATTAGCGCTTTATATATATATATATATATATATATATATATATATAAAGCTATATATAATATATATACGCTTATTTGTGACCTGTGCTGGCAAAATGAGTCGGAATGCGCACGGACTAATTTTGAGCTACAGGCAAAAGAAATGAAAAATGTCAGTTTTGGTCGAATTTGAGGTTTTCACAAAAATTCAAAAAAAGCCCTCTTCTAGCGATCCTAATGCTCCAAATAGTAATTAAACATCTAAAATGATCTTTATTTGTACGTTTTCTGAGAGGAGTACCTTTTCTCTGCTCGTTTCTGGACGACTGCTGCTGCTTCTCAACACAAGTTGTAGGCATTCCAGCTTTGTGAATATTCATATAGAATTCTCCATGATATGAGTCCAAACCAGTGAAATATGATTTTCAAACTCATGCTGACAAGAACAATATCGCACTGATTTTAATTTTGGATTACGTTAGAGCAGGATGTTTTGATCTTGAGAAGTAAGAATATTTTAACACATTGGTGACAGGAGCATCCAGCGGAGAAAGTACAGACATGCAGACATACATATAATTTAAAGTAATAGAATGAAATATAACGCTAATAATAAACAGAATAGACAATAAAAAATAGCTATATGGTAATAAAAATATAGATAAAATAGAATTATGAATGTGCAAATGTTTTAGGAAGTTATGTACAAAATATAGAGAAAATAGAAAGAATTATGAATGTGCTATTTAACAGATGAAAAGTTTTGAGAAGTATAGCCTGAGAGAAAAAGCGGTTCTTATGCTGTTCAGTGGTGATTTATCTGTGTCGAAATGCAAGAAAAGAAATTTTCATATTGAAGGCCAAAATACATCTCAATTCGGCTAATTCATGCGCATGCATGCTCTTGTTTTCTTCTTTGTAAGATGGCAGTTATGCAACTGGAAACTGTAACGCTAACGAGTGAGCTCGCAAAAAGTTTCTCGTTCTCATACGAAAATCTTCCATTTTTATTTTTTTGCAAATATCCCTTTAGGGGCTCCGTAGTTCTTTGACTAAAAATGAACAGAATAAAGTAACTGCAGCGTAGACCTTGACTATAACATTATAGTAATTTGAAACACAAGCGTTTTACTCAAATGGCATAACAATGGTCATTTTTATTTGATTGTAATGATGCTATATTCTTTAGTAACGTTAACTGTGGAAAAATAAAATGAGTTTGCGAATGTGGAGGCGGGGTCACACCGTAACCCGGAAGCAGATTGTGGTGAATGACGCGAACCTTTAGGGTAGAATGGACAGACGGTAAAAAGATGGCGGATGACAAGAGCAATAGCACAGGCAATCATTGCTCTAATAAACGCTTCTGGAGCCCTTCTGCCCGAGGAGCGGCGGTCATTTTCATCGGTATGCTGTTGGTGGAGTCCGCGCGAGCCACTACGCACTGGGTGGTGACGGAGGACGGCAAAATCCAGCAGCAGGTACGCGACTGTGTCGTGTTTAGTCACTCCGTCGCTCTCTAGACCATATTTACAAGACAAGATATTACCGGTTCTCAACAATAACTTTCTAATCTGATTGTTACTCACTACCACTGCTTTATACAGCTGTCAGACAGATGCGCGTGTGGATCTCAAGTGTTGACAGCTGTTGTCTGCTGCTTCTCACGATTTAACAGCGCACTAGTGTGTGGTGATTCAGTAATACTGTCCAAATCATCAGCCTGATTTGGCTTCTTGGTGTCTTCTAATCTCTGACCTCATATCTGTCAGATAGTGACTCTTGCTCAAAGCATGTGTGCGCTTTGATTTTGCCTTTTTCATGCTCCCTTTCGTTTCCAGGTGGATTCTCCTCTTAACTTGAAACATCCCCACCATTTAGTTCTTTTCATGCAACAAGAGACTCGTGTGAACTACCTCAAGAAGTTAGAGGTGATGTTAAGCCTCACATTCATCACAACCTAAAAGGATCTTTTACAATGTACTTTGTCTTGATGAAGGCAGCCCTAGAAGTAAAGGTATGCTTCCCTAAACCCTTGTCTGACAGCGAGTTATTGTACATTTTGCAGAAGCAGCTAGTTGCTCAGAAGATTCACATTGAAGAGAACGAGGACCGGGATACTGGTTTAGAGCAGCGGCATTATAAAGAAGATGCTGACTGTGTCACAGCTAAAGTTCCTCTGGGAGACTTGGATCTCTATGATGGCACTTTTATATCCCTGGAGAGCAAAGACATAGAGTAAGTGGTGTTTGCTTATGGGATAAATATGTTTCCTTGTGTTTTTTTTATGTAATTATTATTTCAGTTGTCATTATTTAATATGCAATTCTGTTTTTTTTAGTCCAGAGGATTTTTTGGATCTGATGTCACCTCTACCTCCAGACCTGGAAAAACCTGACTGCGCTAAAATTCTCGATCTCCCTTATAGTATTCATGCATTTCAGCACCTCAGGGTGAGTGTTTCGAGTGCTTTAAGCTTGACCCGTACACTACTGCTTAAAAGATTTTTTTAAGTGTTTTTTTAAGAAGTCTTTTATGCTCATTAAGACTGCATTTATTTGATCAAAATACAGTAAAAACAGTAATACTGTGAAATGTTATTACAATTTAAAATATTGTTTTTCTATTTCAATATATTTTAAAATGTAATTTATTCCTGTGGTGAAGCTGAATTTTCAGCAGCCATTACTGCAGTGTCACATGATCTTTCTGAAATAATTGTAATATTCTGATTTAAATACATTTATTATTAAATAAAAGCAGCCTTAGTGACTATAAACTTCTTTCAAAAACATTAAAGATATCATAATTATTCCAAATGTCCAAAAATATAGAGTTGGGGACTTGGTTCTATGCATTGTTGATTGGATTGTGAGATGCGGGCATTGTATTTAAAAATGGAGGCAAATAAATGTGAGTTTGCCGCACAGGGTTTAAAAAGACTAAATGATAGAAGAAGTTCTGCTTTCATCACTAGAATGTCCACTTATGTAATTTTGGTTAAACATTATGAGATCAAAAAATTAAACATGCACAGATTAATTGGTCATAATAAGATCTATTAGATGCATTTCAAGATTCAAGATTCAAGATTTTTATTTGTCACATACATGATTATATAGAGATATAACCAGCAGTGAAATGTGAGTCAGGTCCGCTCCATGGACAGTGCAAATATTATAGAATACAAACACAGAGGAAATATACATAAATATAGGTATAGGTAAAATGAAATAAGTAAAGAATAAAATATAAAGAACAAAATATAAAATACAAACCCGATTCCAAAAAAGTTGGGACACTGTTCAAATTGTGAATAAAAAAGGAATGCAATAATTTACAGATCTCATAAACTTATATTTTATTCACAATAGAATATAGATAACATATCAAATGTTGAAAGTGAGACATTTTGAAATGTCATGCCAAATATTGGCTCATTTTGGATTTCATGAGAGCTACACATTCCAAAAAAGTTGGGACAGGTAGCAATAAGAGGCCGGAAAAGTTAAATGTACATATAAGGAACAGCTGGAGGACCAATTTGCAACTTATTAGGTCAATTGGCAACATGATTGGGTATAAAAAGAGCCTCTCAGAGTGGCAGTGTCTCTCAGAATTCAAGATGGGAAGAGGATCACCAATTCCCCCAATGCTGCGGCGAAAAATAGTGGAGCAATATCAGAAAGGAGTTTCTCAGAGAAAAATTGCAAAGAGTTTGAAGTTATCATCATCTACAGTGCATAATATCATCCAAAGATTCAGAGAATCTGGAACAATCTCTGTGCGTAAGGGTCAAGGCCGGAAAACCATACTGGATGCCCGTGATCTTCGGGCCCTTAGACGGCACTGCATCACATACAGGAATGCTACTGTAATGGAAATCACAACATGGGCTCAGGAATACTTCCAGAAAACATTGTCGGTGAACACAATCCACCGTGCCATTCGCTGTTGTCGGCTAAAACTCTATAGGTCAAAAAAGAAGCCATATCTAAACATGATCCAGAAGCGCAGGCGTTTTCTCTGGGCCAAGGCTCATTTAAAATGGACTGTGGCAAAGTGGAAAACTGTTCTGTGGTCAGACGAATCAAAATTTGAAGTTCTTTTTGGAAAACTGGGATGCCATGTCATCCGGACTAAAGAGGACAAGGACAACCCAAGTTGTTATCAGCGCTCAGTTCAGAAGCCTGCATCTCTGATGGTATGGGGTTGCATGAGTGCGTGTGGCATGGGCAGCTTACACATCTGGAAAGGCACCATAAATGCTGAAAGGTATATCCAAGTTCTAGAACAACATATGCTCCCATCCAGACGTCGTCTCTTTCAGGGAAGACCTTGCATTTTCCAACATGACAATGCCAGACCACATACTGCATCAATTACAACATCATGGCTGCGTAGAAGAAGGATCCGAGTACTGAAATGGCCAGCCTGCAGTCCAGATCTTTCACCCATAGAAAACATTTGGCGCATCATAAAGAGGAAGATGCGACAAAGAAGACCTAAGACAGTTGAGCAACTAGAAGCCTGTATTAGACAAGAATGGGACAACATTCCTATTCCTAAACTTGAGCAACTTGTCTCCTCAGTCCCCAGACGTTTGCAGACTGTTATAAAAAGAAGAGGGGATGCCACACAGTGGTAAACATGGCCTTGTCCCAACTTTTTTGAGATGTGTTGATGCCATGAAATGTAAAATCAACTTATTTTCCCTTAAAATTATACATTTTCTCAGTTTAAACATTTGATATGTCATCTATGTTGTATTCTGAATAAAATATTGAAATTTGAAACTTCCACATCATTGCATTCTGTTTTTATTCACAATTTGTACAGTGTCCCAACTTTTTTGGAATCGGGTTTGTAAAATGTGCATGACAGTATACTGTAAACTTAAATATTAAGATAAGCAGGAATGTACAAGAGAGGAATGTGCAAACAGGTTGTACATGGTTGTCATGTAGCAGCAATACAGAAAGTGGTGTGTGCATTTAGAAAATACAAAGGTGAATTTTCATTTCATGCCAACTTTAATCTTGAATATGGGCTCATTGTCTCTATGCTCTTTGGTTTTTCTCACTCAGGGTGTACAAGAGAAGGTAAACTTAACATCACCCTTGCTTTCAAAGGATGACCCAATCTTTACCTCCCTGTCTCTTAAGCTGGGACAGAGTGTGGATGATATTGGGCATCGGATACACCAGGCCCTTCTAAGAGTAAGTTGATTTGCTTGATTTCTAAAGTTCTGGGTTCTCACAGTTAGGGCTGTGCAATTAATCGAATTCGATTATCATGCGCATCTCGTCAGTAAAGCCGTTTCCGTGATTAGTAGTAAATCGCCATCACCTGCTCTCAGATGGAGCGGCATTTACTACACAGAGCCGTAGTTCACTGACAAGATAGGCAATATCGCGTTCAGAATCAAATGCGATTCATCTGCGATTATGAACCTGGAAAACCTCAATGTTGCAGTTGTGATTTCTAGGCCTGGAAAAGTCTGGTATTTTCTATTGTGCCTGGAAATCTTTGTAGTTATGTTCTCCTCTAATATAAGATTATTGTGCTTCATAAGGTGAAACCCAGCATCAGTATGAACAATAAGGAACTTTATTAGCTTTGAGTCACAAAGGCGTCTTTGTGAATCAAAGCTAATTAAGATTTTTATGGCACATAAAGTGCTTTACTTTGAGCATCTTTGCTTAGAAAGCCGTGTCCTCCTTCTAACCACAATAAATGTCAGGAATTTTTAAGAATGCATGATATATCAGTACCATACTTTTTCCTTTATGGTTTAGTTTTTCCTCTAAGTTGCAGTTTTTAAAGGCTTGTAGATAATAGCAGAAGTCAGCTGAAATTGTCATTTCTCAAGATTAATGATGACTGTCTTTTTCTCACTTTCTAAGAATTCCTCTTCATGGGTGCTTTATAACTTGGCCTCCTTTTACTGGCGGATGAAGAATGAACCCAGGCGAGCTGTGGACTGTGTGGTCCGTGCCCTCCATTTTTCTCCAAGGTAAAGTGAAATGGCACATGGATACTAATGGCGGATGTATAGTGGGCATAACTTATCAACAGTGAAATCAGTGTTTCGTCACCTGCACAAAGACTTGCATAAGTTATTTTACATAAATTTGCATGTACTTCCTCTCTTTTTGCAGGCAGCACAAAGATGTTGCTCTCATCAATATGGCAAACATACTTCACAGAGCACACTTTTCGGCTGATGCCGCCATTCTCGCCCACGCTGCTCTGGATCTCACCACCGATCTCCTAACCAGTCATTACACCCTGGGCAATATTTATGCTGTGAGTGCAGCGTTTTGAAGAAGAGGGGTTGTTTCTGAAAATACAATTTTTAAATGTTTTTGAACTTCCTCATGATCCTCCGTTCACATGCACTTTCTGCTGAACAGGAAATGGCAGTTTTTCTTTAGTATCTGATTTCCTTGTTTATATCAAATGACACTCACAATCTCTCTCCCTTCCTCCTGCCTCTCTGGTAGATGTTGGGGGAGTATAATCACTCCGTGCTGTGCTATGAGCAGGCCCTGCAGGCTCAGCCGGGCTTTGAGCAGGCCCTGAGGAGGAAACATGCCGTCCTCTGTCAGCAGAAGCTGGAGCAGCGGCTTGAGGCTCAACACCGGTAACACAGATCATTTGTTTTCTCATTGACTGTTGTGACTTTGACTCTCTTTTTCTGTGCAATTACTCTGTGTCCCATTAAGAAAACCACCTGAGTATGGAGTAGCCTTTTTCCTTATATTGAGTGGCACTTGTTCTTTCATTGATGGCGTATTTCTGCTGAGAACTGTTTATTTTATAATGAGAAATTCATTTTAGGTCATTGCAGGGGTCTTCAGCAGGGCTGTATTACAGGAGGGCTGGCAATTATGTAGTTCAATCTTAACTTAATTTTATGTAAAAGAAGAAAAATGCATTCAGCAAGGATGCATTAAATGATCAAATATGACAGTAAAGACATTTATTGTTACTAAAGATTTCTATTTTAAATAAATACTGTTCTTTCTAACTTTCTGTTCTTTAGAGAACCCTGGAAAAAACACTATTGTGGTTTATTATTAAGCAGCAACTGTTTTCAACATTGATAATAATAAGAAATGTTTATTGGGCACCAAATCAATTAGAATGAATTCTGAAGGATCATGTGACACTGAAAACTGTAGTAATGACTGCTGACAATCCAGCTTTGCAATCACAGGAATAAATTACTTTTTTTTTTTTTTTAAATACATTAAAATATATTTATTTTTTAATACATTAAAATATTTTTTATTTTTTATTTTTATATTTTTTAATACATTAAAATATATATTTTTTCATAATACATTAAAATATGTTGAAGTAGAAAACTGATCTTCAATTGTTATAATTTTTCACTAGTTATTATTTTTTTAAACTGTGTATTTGATAAAATCCAGCCTTGCATGATTTGTAAGAGACTTCATAAACATTTTAAAAAATCCTACCGACCCCAAAGATTTGAACAGTAGTGTACATTAATATGCTTCTTATAGATATGTTATTAAAGGCCAGTCTAAAAATGTGCTTTTATACAGCATTCTATGTTTTATCCACCAGTTGTTAGGATTTATTTTCTGACTATAGCAAACTTATTTGGGCAAAAAAGAGAACCACTGAAAAATGTTATATTTGTAATGGGCATTAAATGATGTTGTTTTCACACTACAGATTTGATTACACACAAAGTTTGATTTGTTTCATGTGAAAGTCAACTTACAAACTAAGAACCACACTTCATGCTGTAAACGCAAAGTGAAATGCTATTGTAAATGTATATTTTGTGATATTGTGTAAATTGTGACACAAAATGTTGACAATATTTTGGTAGTTACACCAGATAAACAAAATTCAATCAAAGTGACCAATGCTTTCCAGTTGTAAGCATTTGTTTTCTAGCAGTGAGTGATCATAAATATCTTGCAGTTGTTCTCTTGATGACAAGGAAGAGGGCACAAATGAATCTTTGAGTTTGTGCTCAAAAAAGTGCATTTTCTCTCACTCTTTGCACAGGTCTCTGCAACGCACCCTGAATGAACTGAAGGAGTACCAAAAGCAGCATGATCATTACCTGCGGCAGCAGGAGATGCTAGAAAAGCACAAGCTCATTCAGGAGGAGCAGATCCTGCGAAATATCATCCACGAGACCCAAATGGCTAAAGAAGCTCAACTCGGTTAGACTGCATGTTTTACTTTTCAAAACCAGTCATACAGTTTCTGTAACATAGACCCACAAACAAGATTGTGCAATATACTGGATAAACACGTTTTGCAAGCCTGCCAGATCCTGTTGGCGTCACGTTTGTTCTCTTGCGTATATGTGTATAATAGGACTTTAATGTTTTGTTTCAGGAAATCACCAAATGTGTCATATGGGGCAGCAGAAGTTCACCCTGCACTGCCCCTTTGACTTGCCTGTACGGTATCACCGTGGAGAACTGTTTGAAAATGTCCACTACATTCAGGTGAAACTGAAAACACACTGTTTGAATTATTTTGCTTTGTGTGTGTTAATAATTTAAACTAAATATTGAAGTAGTTTACTCGATTTTTACACAATAAAATATTTAGCCCAACTTGAAAAATGTCTATTCATTATTTAAATGGCTATGGAGTTTTAAAATGTTATTCATTTATATGACTTTTGCATGTCTAGAAAAAACACTTAAAATTAGTCACTTAAAATAAGAAATATCTTAATTTTTAGATGTTTTAGGTTATTTAAATGCTTGAATGCTTGAGGCCCCCTTAGAAGTGTGTGAAGGCAACCTAGCAGACCCTGGCCCTCTGGTTGAGAAGCATTGGTCTATAGTAATCCCAGTCCACAAATTTCAGTGAACAGTGTGTCATGAGTTTTTTGTGTAACAACAGAGGAACATACTATTGTTTGTGTTCACGTGTCCACTTTGCCCTACTTTGTCTCCTTGCAAAACTATTTTTGTAGGCGGATCAGAATTAAACAAATTAACTGAGTATCTGAAACTAACTTGTTTATAAAACGGTTGAATGAAACCAACACTTTACACGCGATGATGTTGTTGATGTTCAGTATGACATCAGTCCTCTTTGCTATATTGCTTAAGTGTCAGTCTCCTCTTTTTTTTTTGTGTGTGTGTGCTTATAGTTTGGTGAGGAAGTGTCAGTAGCCAGCAGTGTTGCTCTGGTGTCTGAGTTGAGTGTGAATGAGAGCCACAGTCCTCAGCAGTCCTACACCGTGTCTTTAGGAAGGGAACCTGCAGCCCACTGGGACAAGGAGACCACCTCCACTGATGTAAGATTGATTTTTTTTTTTTTTTTTTTGGGTAAACATTCTTACTGTTAACTGAAAACAACGGAATTGGCCTAAAATTTTAATTAACACAAATGCATGAGAAGGAGTTGTGTTGAACTTTGTGAATGACTGTTCAATGATTGTGAGAAGTTCTTCAGACACAGATTCCATATTGGACTAATTATTGACATATTTTTATCATGTATTTATTGTGTGGCATATTTTATCTGCATATGTCATGTTGTTTATATATGTTAGAACACAATATATAGGTGTGTGTTTACGCCATTCGAATTATCGTACTTATGAGTTTCTGACTTGAAAAAATGTGTTCATATCCTATTCAAACTCATTATTAAAACTTTTTGAATTATACAAGAGTTCTGACTTATGCCACCTGACTATTGCAATGAAAACACTCAAACTGGTGGGAGGTTTAGCCATAGAATTTAGTTAACTAGTTATCTTGGAATATCTTGGAATAACTTGGAATAAAAATCGTTCAAGCATAATGTTAAAATAAATGAAAGACATGATTACAATACAGTTTAATGTAGCTAGCTAGCATGGAATTATCTAATTTCCTGTTAAATATGAAAAATACACAAACATTTTATCAATAAGGCATTTGCTTAACAACTTGTTTTATGGTGGTTTTGTGATTGCTCAAATTACACAAATTGATTTTGGCATTATTATTGTTGCCATAAAAACAGATAATTTGTTTTTTGTCTATATTATCCTGCATATTTTATTCTAGAAGTCACATTCTGTTTGTTGTGTGTGAACAGGAAAGTCATATGGTGCTGTGGCCCAGGAGGTCAGACTGTGCACAACGTTTCCCCACAATTCCCCCTGTGCACCTACTTCCCACCTACTACCTGCCACCTGAATCCCGCAACTTTAAGTAATACTGTAACATCAACACTTCCGTTACATACAGTAAACAGTCACAGAATCACAGACTCAACTCTTCAACATATAACATGTCACCTTGTTATCTTTGTCATGTTACCAGGGCTCTGAATATCCTCTTGGAGAGCAAAAGTCCTCCACCATCAGCAAAGACGCCGGACTGCAGCTTTAAGAATCTTGTCACTGCTAGAGACCCACTGGACTCTCTGGCCTGGGCCTTAGAGAAGGAGCTGCCTGACCCACATGCTGCTGAGGTATGAGCCAGCTTACTCAACACTGTCAGTCTAAAGGAGTTCTGTACCACACGCTTAGCTTACCTGGGCTATTTGTGCAGGTAGATGAAGCAGGTTGAGCTATTTAGTGTGTGAGAGTGTTGTGTTTTCTCAGGTGAGTCATTCTGTATGTGTGTTTTATGCAGGTGTTGCTGAAGCGCAGTGGTGGGAGGAGTTTGGATCAAACTGGAGCACTGATTGCTCAGGCTCTGGACAAGGTAAAAGAATAATGGCTGCATGTGGCTCATGTCGAGTACATTAGCAATTGCACTATTTGCTCTTTGTAGAGAATTGAGAACCAAATTATGTGAATTGCAAACTGGAGATTTTAATTTGTAAGATTCTGAAAATTGAGTCAGCTGATTAAAAGTGGACAAATTATGTAAGGATGGATAGTGTGGATCTTATGGAAATATGGAAAAGTGTAAAGTACAGATAGAATAGAAGAATAAGTAACTTAATTTAACATTTATATTATATATATATATATATATATATATATATATATAACATTCATAGTGACTATGAACCATTAAGCTCAGAAAATGACAAAAAAAAAAAAAGCACTATAAATGCACCATAAAAGTTGTCATTATGACTTGTGTGCTATAGTGTGAATAATATAAAGTGTTCTGAACAATCAGATAATCATTATCTCTGCTGCAGCTTTCAAATCATACACATGATTTTGAAATGTAATTTTTAATTTGTAAAATTTTTAAAAATCTAATCACAGCCATTATTCCAGTCGTTAGTGTTATGTGATCCTTTAGATTCGTCAAATCATTCTAATGCTGATTTGCTGTTCTGGAAAGTGTTTTTTTTATTTTTTTTTTTATAAATAAAAAATTATTTTTGTGTATGTGTTTCACTGAAAAAATATTGCAAATTGATAAGGATGAGTAAATAATGACAGATGTTTCATTTTTGTTTGGATTGACATCTTAGAAATTGTAAGCTGCTCATAATTGGTTGTCACATTGCTTGCATTTTTATATAAAACTAAGACTGTGATAGTAAAAACAAAAGCTTTACTGAATATCAAATGGGATGTCTCTTTCTCTCAGGTGAGTGGGCCACGGTGGATGATGCAGAATGAAGCAGGTCTTTTCTGGCGTGCTAAAGGAAATGGCACACAAGCTTTGGCGTGTCTGCGTCAGGCGCTTCATTCTGCCCCTCCTCAGCACAGAGACATGCCTCTGGTCAACACTGCTAACCTGCTACTGCACTACGGCCTGCATGACGAGGCCCATGAGCTGCTGCAACAGGCCCTGCAGATCAACCGCTCAGAGGTATGCACTGACACTGACCTATAATGGAGACCGGTGAACACCACACCTTTTCTTCAGTGTAGACTTTATTACTACCACCACTCAGTTTACACTGTAAGTGATTACATAACTAGGTTGCAGTGTTGACAGCCATAGAAATATTCCTCTGATGCCACAAAAGAATGTAATTGTCAAACATACAATGGTGTTACCTAGGGCTGTCAATTGGTTAAAATATCTGATCACATTAATTACATGATTTGGTTTTTAATTAATTGCAATTAAACATATAAATATTTGCAAAGAAAAGCCCAAGGATAAATATAATCCAAACACATTACATGGTTTTGACAGATTAAAGCTTTTAAAAGAGGCTGTTGATGTCAAGTGTATTGTTGGCTATAACTTTATGATTAGCCTACAGTCTGTAGCAATCAGCTCAGTCAAGTTAGACAATCTTACTAAGTTAGATTTAGGGGCTGTTCACACTGTGTCCTAAAATTAATGACAATTTTCATTTTGGGGTGAACTAACCCTTTAACTAACTCTGAACTACGAAATTTGCCTCAGTAAACTCCTAATTTGCTGCTTATTAATAGTTAGTAAAGTAGTTGTTAAATTTAGGTATGGGGTAGGGTTAAAAAATCTAAAATATGGTCATGCACAATAAGTCATAAATATATGTTTTATAAGTCCTAATAAACAGCCAGTATGCTAGTAATATGCATGCTAACAAACAACTAGTTTGTATAGTGAGATTTGGTCACTAAACTAAAGTGTTACCAAATTTGTTTCTACATTGGAACAGATTTAGAGAAATTTAGCTTTACATCACTTGCTCACCAACGGATCCATTGCAGTGAATGGGTGCTGTCAGAATGAGAGTCCCAAAAGATTATAAAAATAATCCATCACAGTCAATCAGTGTAATGTCTTGTGAAAATAAAAACTGCATGTTTGTGATGAACAAGTCCATCACTGCAAAATTTATCTTCCTATTAAATACGAATCCATAATATTGAGTTCTCAAGTGAAAAAGTCATCTTGTCTGAATCAGGAAAAACATATGTACAGATCAAACAGTCATAAAACATTTCTAAGCAAATATGTCAGTTAATTTTGATGAGAGAGGACAACAGGTGATGAACTTTCTTTACTGGGTGAAGCATTATGGATTATGAACTCAGTGGGCTCTAGTTTGGCCAGAAGCGACGATTTAAAGTTAAAATGCCTTAATGGATTTGTTTATTACAAAAATGCAGCTTTTCAAGACGTTAGTTGATGGACTGCATTTGTGTTGATAATGTTTTTATAAGCTGTTTGAACTCTTATTCTGACGGCACCCATTCCCTGCAAAGGATTAATTGGTGTAAGTGATGTAATGCTATATTTCTATAACCTTTTCTAATACAAGCTTATCTGCATCTTGAATGACCTCAAAACATACATTTTTGTTTTTTGGGTTAGCTATTCCTTTAATCAAAACAAAAAAGTTTATTACATGATGTGTCTTTCTCTCTCTTTTTTTTTTTTTTCACACCAGCCTCACACCCTGTTAAGTCTGGTCAACGTTCACCTCTCTCAGGGAAACCTGACTGGCGCTCTGGCCGTGTTTCGTCGGGCCCTGACTCTCACAGTTCACTGTCCCCAGTGTCGTGCCAGCCTGCCTCTAATGCGCTGTCTCCAGTTTTATCCCTTCCTTTACAATCTCCAGCACCAGACCTGTCCATGTAAGTAGCCTCCTCCGTAAACCTGTAGGACCCTTCCAACACTGAACCCACAGTTTTCCCCCCGGACAGCTACCCCACTTCACCTTCCTCCATCACTCACTCTTTCCTCCTCCCTGCTGTTGCAGCCTCAGCGGCAGAGTGCTCAGCGCTCTTTTTATAGCTCAGGCACTGTAATCTTTGAGCCAATTTTAGACTCTTTACCGTTGCATCTTCTATTCTGGGTTTGCTCCATTCCCTCTTCTGCTCCCCTTTTCACTTCTCCTCAGCATCCTGCACTGCTCCCCTTCTCTAGCTCAGCTCTCTCTCCCCTGGCACTCTTCTGAGTGAGAGAGACTTTGAAATAGCGAATTCGTGCCCTCAATAATTCAGGGCACTGAAAATAGCACAGGCTTTATTTAGATGCCGCTGCGCTCCGCAGACAAAAATGAACTCATTGTCCTCTTCTCGTTTGGGGGAACTCTGAGCTATTGATTTCGGGATTAATATGGCAAACCCCTTTTGTGGAATGGTGAATGTGTGTCCAAGTGGCTTCTGTTTCTGCCTTCTTATAAATAATGCAGTTATATTGATTTGAAAAATGTAAGTTATGCAACATGTGAGCTGAATTGTGTGTGTGTGTGTGTGTGTGTAGCTGGCTCTGGCTGTGAGGCAGAGGAAGACACAGAGCTGGAGGAATGGGACACGGCCAGCAGCAGCAGCAGCAGCAGCAGCATCATCAGGCAGGAGGCCTGGGACACTGATGCCATGCCTGTGTCTGCTTTAGAAGACTCTCTCCTCTTTGAGAGTAAGATTAATAATGAAGCTTATGGGGGTTTCTTTTTCTGTTTAATGTTCATATACAATACAGTGGACTGAGTCCAACATTCTGAGACCAATAGCAAAAATGCTTCTATTTTGCATTTTTGTAATGTGTAAAAAAAAAAAAAAAAAAAAAAAAAAGAGGAGGAAAAGACAATTTCTATTATTAGCATAATAATTTAAGTGAGTTCTTATGCTCTTTGTCACAAATGTTTATTCCATTAGTGACTTAGAAATAGTATTAAATCTTTAATATCTTTTTTTAAATTAATTAATTAAATTTTTTTTTTACATTATAGCGTTTTTTTTGACGTTGTTCAAAATCCTAAATCCTTGATTCAAGGTTTAAATGACATTTTAAATCCCAGATTTGCAGTCTCAGACTTTTGGACTCCACTGTATGTCTCCTCTGAGAACTGGAAATGTTGTGACAGTTCTCAGCCAGAATTAGACTTGTGCGATCACATTAGCAAACTATCTGCAGAAATTTGGCAAAAAAACAAACAAAAAAAAGTCCATTGTCAATATTGTAGCAATGTATGAAGCTCATCTCACACAGAATTCACCAATTAGCTTTCTGTTGGCAAACGTGGTAAAATCACAACAAACTTGAACCTGCTGCGAAAACTGCATGTGGAAATCTTTTGCTCTCATGCAAAATTCCCAATTGTGTGAATTCCTACTGAAATGCCTGGATTTCGCCCACTTGTTTGAAATAGTTAATTGTAAATGTGACCACACATTTAGTGTCTTAGTCTCTCTCTGTAAAGGAAAGTATGCTACCATACTACACATACAAAATCTGTGAATTTGATCTTTTCATCAACTGTTTTTGATTATTTGATCTGACTACTAAAAGTTAACTTTACCTATAGTACCTATCAGTAAATTGAAATATGGGTTGCACTTTTTTTTAAGGTGTCCTTGTTACAGTGTAATTATACATTTAAGTACTGAGTAATATTAATGAACTACATGTACTTACTATATGGTTAGGATTCGGGTTTGGCTTAGGGTTACTTGGATGTAATTATGCATAATTGTTATTATAATAGTAATTGCATGTAACGTGTAACAAGGACACCTTAAAATAAAGTGTTACTGAAACATATAATTGCAATTTTCATTTATTAATATAGTCACTTTCCCCATGCTTTATGGACTTAAACATATTTATTGAATTGTAAGCCTTTATATGTTAAATTTGATATTTTTACTTCAGATTTAATTAAAAAATGTGGAAAAAAAAGGCTCTGAGATGGTAACTGTCCTGTCCTTGCTAAATTAAACATAGAGTGTAGTGAGGCCATGTGATATAGCAATATAGCACAGTACCATGTTAAAGATTTATGGTTGCATATTTTATACTGTTTCATATTTCATGTTGTTTCACTTACTATTTTTAAACAATAGCTGGCAGAATACATTCAGTATTTTTTACAAACAGCCATTGTCAGATTGAGGATGTCAGTCCACATGGAAATGACTGAATGAATTAAATCTTCTGATTCTAAACAAGCTTCTAAACAAGCAGCACTCTCACAGCTTTCCTCTCTCTGTTACTCTCTTGTCTTCTGCAGAAGTGGTGGTGGACAGCAACGGTTCTGGGGAGGCAAGTGGGCAGGACAGGGTCCGAGAGCAAAAGACTGATGGGGTAGAGGAAGAGGAGCAGGACTGGCGTCTGAGAGAAGAGCTGATAGGAGCATTTGAGGGGGCTCTGGACATGAACGGGAAGACAGGGGACCTACGGGGCATCCGGGTGCTGAAAAACGACAGGGTCATGGGGGCGAGAGGGGGAGGACCCTGCTTCGGGAACTGTGAGGATGATGAGGGAGCTGAATGGGTATGTCTCTGTTAAAATGTTTAAGAACTTTTTGTATTCATAATCAAGAAGAATATAACTGTTTCCTGTTCTCTTCATTTCTTCAGATAACATTCCAGGTGAAACGTGTGAAAAAGCCCAAAACTGATACCTCGGAGGGCTGGGTGGGAGAAGGAGATGTTCGTCAGGGTGAACCATCAGCAAGCAACTCCATCCTTGAAATCAGTGGACCCACAATCCCCTCACCTGGACCCTCAGGTGCTGAGAATGAACTGCCTTCCAACATGACATGCTTTTCAACACAAAGCAGTGTTATTTAGTATTATTTACATACAGTTATTAATATTTTAGGTATTTTAAGTATTTTTATATTTTTATTTTAGCTTTAGCAAAACTAGTAGTTTATATATATTTCTGTTTATTTTGATTTCATTTTTTATTTTAAGTCATTTTAGTTCAGCTAAACTTACTTTCAATTAGGTTTTTCATCTAATATTTGTTTTATTTCAGCTTCATTTCAGTTAACAAAATGATTTTTATGGTTTGTTAGCAATAACAATGACACAGATGATTCTGCTAGTACTGTAGCTGCAAAAGGCATCATGACATCACAAGATTTGTGTCTTTAGAGAGATGGAAGGACTACAGCAGTTTGGGTTGGCCAGGTCCAGAGGAATGTCAGCGCACCCGTCGTGTGGACCTCACAACTGTGGCTAGTACCTGGCTGGCTGTGTCTGCCAAGAACATAGAGTAGGATATCATTCTTGGAGTCATTCTGTTGGAATACTTTCATAGTGGGCTCTTTTTCACTAACATATAACTCTGAACTCCTCACAGTATCACAGAGCATATAGACTTTGCCACACCGCTTCAGGAGCCAGCAGTGGAGCCGGTGTGTAATGCCAATCTCCCTGCCAGTATGCACACACTGGACCATTTGAGCGGAGTGGCCAACCGCGGAGGCATTCACTATACTGGAGAGAGTCAACTCAGAGAGGTGTTTTTTTATTTTTTTTTTTGGCTCCTATTTACAGCCGTGACTGATTCTGCTGATCTGAAAAGTTCTGACGTTTGTGAATGGCTGTTTTGTCTCGTCTCATCCTCATTCTTCTGTCACAGGTGTTGCAGAATCTGGGAAAAGATAAATTTCCTTCACAGTCTTTTGAACAAGTGGGAACACGTATTGCTAAGGTGTTGGAAAAGGTATTACACTATACAAGTGTGGTCACAAGCTCTTTAAAAGTTGCTTTCTGTTGGGTTAAAACAATTAGTTCTTTTATAATCTAATGAAATCATCTGGAGTCTGGATTTTGCAAAAGTCAGACTAACTGACCTATGCTGCTGCGGATGGTAAGATTTTGTAATGTTTATGAAAGAAGTCTTTTATGCTTAACAAGGTTGCATTTTATAAAAAATATAGTAGAAACAATAATATTGTGAAATATCACTAAATTTGAAAATTATTTTCTATTTTAATAATTTTTAAAATGTTATTTTTTCCTGTGAGGGTAAAGCTGAATTTTCAGCAGTCACTACTCTCTTCAGTGTCACATGATACTTCAGAAATCATTCTAATATGCTGCTCAGTGTTGATTATTATGTGATGAAAACAGTTGTGCTGCTTAGTATATTTGTGGAAACCATGGTACTATGATTTTCAGGATTCTATGATAAATATAAAATTCAAAAGAACAGCATTTATTTGAAATCAATATCTTTAATAATAGTGTGTCTTTACTCTCTTTTGATTAATTTAATGCATCCTTGCAGAATTTTTATTTTTATTTTTCTTAAAAAAAATGAAAAAAAAAAAGACAAAAAAAACATACTAACCCCAAACTTTTAAAAACTGGTGTAGATAATGTTATTGTAGCTTGGCTTTAGCCATCGTGTATACATGTTAGTTGGACTAAAATTATATCCACTAAAATTGTATGTACCTTATTTTTAACATAAGAGCGGGCGCAGCTATTTGTAACTTTAATGTGTGAGGCTTCCAGTGTGGTTTGCTTCCAGTTATTTTACCTATACAAAAACAGTCTGTTATGCTGTTTGATATTGCAAACTGGTATTTGTTATCATAATTCATTATTGTAATCATAAACACACTGGTTTGTAGCGCAAATAGCTTTAGGGCCAGATTTACTAATAGCTTACGCCAGCGGAAACTGTCTTTTGGCGTTAAAATAGTACTGTCAGGATTTACTAAAGATGCGCAGTGAAGAATTAGCGCTGAAAAGGCATGGACAGTGTTATTTTTGCGCCCGACTTTATTGAATATGCATTTGTAGGAGTTTCCCTTTCAGACGCAAAATTTATGAGAGGAGAGTATTAAAATGAATCACGCAACACGATTTACTAACGTTTGCGCTCGTCAAATTACTGGTATTTGCACCATTATTTAACACCCCAAAAAGCATGCCTTAAAGCATTTACGCTGCTCTTGGTATATTGCGCTGGTCATTATGGGAATGAGAAAAAATGTGATAAAAATTAGTTTTTACTTTATAGTTATTTACCTTTAGCATATAATGAATCAGAAGTCTCGCACATTTGAAGAAAATAGCTTACTTCCATGTTGCAAAGTAAGGTGGATACTAGGACTGACAGACAGGACTGTAGCTCAACTATTCAAAAACCCAAACTGATGATTAGGACTGTGCATGTAAACATACTTTGACTGTTTGTATTTCTAGCTGAGAACAACTCAATGGAAAGTTTATCAGTGAGTAATAGACTGTTCCATTTCACGAACTGGGTGATTGTTTATCCATTAGAATCAGACGTCCTGGGTTCTGTCCAGCATGGCAGCATTGTACTGGAGGGTGAAAGGTCAGGGAAAGAGAGCCATCGACTGCCTCCGCCAGGCTCTGAACTACGCTCCTCACCACATGAAGGTTCTGCTCGTTCTCCTACTATTGCATTTCTTCTCCATTGGTTGGCTTGTCCAAACCAATCTAAAATCCAAACCTTAATGCATGATATAAATATTCGTTTCTGTTCTGTTAGGATGTGCCTCTCATCAGCCTTGCCAACATTTTCCAAAATGCGAGGCTATGGGAAGACGCCCTGACTGTGGCACGCATGGCAGTGGAAATTGCTCCTCACTTTGTGGTTAACCATTTTACTCTGGCAAATGTTTATATAGCTATGGTAAGTGATTTTTCTGAGTCTTATGAAGGATTTTATTGATGTTAAGTGATGACTGTTTTTAATACTTATTTAATGTGTCTTCATAGGAGGAGTTTGAGAAGGCCATGCATTGGTATGAGTCGACTCTAAAACTTCAACCAGAATTTGGGCCAGCCAAAGATCGTCTGCGCACCATCCAGTGCTACCTCCTCTCCAAGAGGGACCGGCGAGCTCCCTGAGGACACAACACGCACACACACGCACAAACGTAACATTAACATGCTCCTTAATCTTAGCTATCAGTGAGGAACACGGTGTTTGTCTATTTGTTGTCTTAATTTCATAAATATAGACCATATCATTATTGTTTATAAGGTTGGCTTTCAGTTCAGCTATGAAAATGGTTTCCCTTTTTTCCGATCTTTATGAAATTTTATGATATTGTTTTATGGCTTAAGGGTTGTTTATTTCTATGAAACATCTTGATATTCCTATAAAGGGATATTTTTGCTGGGGTCGAGATTATACGTTTGAATGTGCCGGAATGTATTTGAATGCTATTTTTTTTTTTTACAATAATACCAATAATACAATGCAACTTTTAGTCTCACCATATCCATATGTCCCTCTCTCTCAGCAGTAGCTGCTAGGTGTATAAAGGGTGTCTTAAAATGTTATTCAGAATTCAGATTGTTAAAAGAAACACTATAGTCCTTTCCTTTACACAACCATTCTCAGATTTAGTTATGTCTAATGGTAACGGTTCAGGCTGTTGTATGCACTTCCTAAAGCATCTTGGACATCCTCCTGTTGCTTTTTTTAAGCTAAAATATCCAATACTGCAAACATGTGGAAAGGAGAATTTCCCTTGATGGTTTACTGTACTGCTTTCAAACTTAGCCGACATGGAATAAATCATTAGCGTTCAGGGTGAAGACAGAGCCACTGCAAATATTTAAACTAAACAAAATATCAGTAATTAAAATGTGTTTTTGAGTTTTTAACAGATGTGTTTTCCTTTCACTTTTTAAAAGGGACCTTTTAATAAGGAGATTGTTTTGCACAAAGTTATAAAATACACTTCCGTTCACTTTACTTTGCACAGCTGAGCTGCTGACTCTGTACTGTTCTATTTAATATTTAGAAAGTCAAGATAAACATTTTTGTGTCTATAGTCTATATGAAAACATACAGGTTCCTCCAAAATTAAAGTGGACATGCGGTTTTTAAAGACGTGTTTATGATTGTTTTCTGATGATTTTATCAAATTAAACTGGAATCACAGTTCAGAACTGTTAAGCATAAAAGATAATATCATTCATGTTACTGTGTTTCTTTTAAAGGGTCTCAACAACCATGTGAATGGGTCACATTAAAAAAAAATTCAAATCAACCCCCTTGAAAAAAGTTTCAATGTATAAAAATGGTTGTTGGGATGCAGGATGGATATGTTTTACTTTTTGATATATTTGCAGGCTAATTTTTATTGTTTGATGCTGTACTTCATGCTATCCTGAGTTTGACCACAAGGTGGCTGTGAAGCCTCATGACATTAAATCCATAAATACATGTCATGATAATAAACATACAGAATTACATAGGTTATTTTTGTTACTTTAATATAAAATGTACTGTATAATGTAACTTTAAAAAAAATATTTATCCATGTTAATGGCTATCGATTTATAATTAACAGTTATAGATTGTAATTGTTCATATAACATACACTCTCAGTAGTTCTCAGTACTCAAATAAGTTTTTACACTAGATCAAAATATAATCATGATTATATATACAGAACATTTAAGCTTTTTGCTACTACGAAATATGCTAGCAGCACCACATCAGCAGCTGGACTTTATTAAAATAGACCTCGATAGATTTTGCTTGACACTCCAGTAGTAACACCAAGTCTAGTTGAGTGCCACACTTATAGGAGAGCCCCCACATACCCAGCCCCATCAAATCCGTTTTACCCAGAGCCCCGCCCCCTCTCTGTCAGCTGAATTAATTTGATACTATTTTTGAGTTTCTGCGTTTCCCAGGGAAACCTAATGACGCAATGACGTCAATGCGGGTCAGTGGCACAGTGATAGGCTGGTGGCGGGGAAAGCTGCTCTCCACCAACAGAAATGACACTGCTGTATCTAAGAAGCCCTGGTGTCCATTAAATTAAGCATATAGAGTGTATATATATATATACATAAAATAAAGATGAATGAATGAATGAATATAAAGAATGGGGAAAAAACACGTTTTAAAAATACATACATTATGCTTTATTACACAAACTCGTGGAAAAACACTGATAATAAAATGATACATTTTGTCAGCAAATCTCCATAAATTCTTACCGTGAATGTCTTCCATTCACAGCGTCGCGTTCTCGTGTCTGTCTATGCAAAACAAGTTTGCGGGATGCCAGCCCTCCTTTAACTTCTCAATAACCAATTTCAACCCCCTCCCCTAAATACCTTGGGAAAGCTGATACCTTCTCTAGGCATTTCTCTTCATTCAAAAACAGTGAGCACTGTGGTCCAAATGCAGGCGCTGGTCTGTGTCCTCTGTCTTGTCTAGACTCCTCTGTGAACACTGTGGGAACATCACTTTGCGCTTCAATGAACGAGAACATGTATATGGTGAGTGATATTTGATTTCTTTCTGATTCAGTTCTCAACTCATTTGGAACTTTGTTTTGACTTCGCATCGCTTTTAAAGTGATCAGAACTAGGTGAAACTCTACAGACTTTGATTGTTCGTGGTTGGATTGTACAGGCATTTGGAGTATATCTAGATCAAAACTAGATCGGAAGATGCTACTTTTGTGTGTTTTGCAGGATTACAGAGAAGTGTGCCACTTGGAGTCTCACGCTTCTGTTTGTCGGCTATTTGTGCGTTGTATTGAGTCTTTATTGTTACTTTTTATATATCTCAGTATTTGGCAGAGTGTTATAATAGTAGCAGATTATTCGTCCTTGATATTATGCGGCTCTTTCACAGCTTTAAATCCGATGTTCTCAAAGCGTGTTGTTCTCATTGTTGCCGAGTGGTCACGATTCGCGCAGTTGTAACATTTATGAATCGCACTGACATCTCCGGTACCCTTTTAGCTTTTGCAACGCTTCTACGTTTAAAAAAGAGCAAACAAACAGACGGAATAAAGAAACAAGCTTTTTTCCCCGCGTGAAGTCAGTCGTGTTCATGTTTTACTCCTCCTAACTTCAGTTGTAGCAGATGAGGAACATGCAAACCATTTTCAAAACTGTAGCAAATCAAGTCACTGAATATGCAGCCTGGACTGTCTAGACCGCCCCAACTCTGTCCTGCTGCGCCCAGTCTGAAAAAAGACAGGACTTTGGTAAGAATGCGTTCCCTTCTCATCAATTGAAATGAGCGGACGGTGTGTTTCAGCACCATGGACAGCGACTACCTCAGGCCTCAGCGTTGGACTGCATTTACCGTGAAACAGTATGAAATATGTAGCAACAAGTCTAGTGCTGCATGAATGCAATGACATTACGTATTTTTTTTTTTATCGCCGGTGATCATCTTACAATTTTTTAACCCTGCATTTCCACATTTTATATATGTGCTATAGTTTTGCGTGTTGCGTCAAGGTTCTTGCAAAGAGCGAGTAAACTCTGGGCTGCGGCCTCAAATGTTGCAAGTAGGGCGCCCAGCCCAGCTTTCAGTTCTTGGTATTGCAAAACTACGGTCGCCGTTTTTAGACCTTGTAACTGTTAGTTGCGTTTGAATGGATGCAGGGTAGGTTTTATGACAGATGACTCTAAAATCTCTCTGATAAATATATAGAAACATAAATCGTGGCATCGTGCTGCGCCGTCGTGATGTAGTCTAGGTCTTGCACGAGGCCTCTGATCCAGAACTGGATTTTACTGGCAACGTCTGCTTGTCTTTGCATCATCATCACCATCAGCCATTGGCACACCTATTTTATGATTGTGTGCGTCGGGTAAACTAAGATTAGAAACGTCGTTTTTGTCCATCTGTTTTCAAGAGTTTAATCATTGTGTCCATTCTTGACATTATTGATGTGTTTATGTGGTTGGTGTGAGGAGCTTGAGTGTTTCTCCTCCTGCTATAAATAATATTTACATTTTTGCCTCAAGCATTTTCGCCTTAAACGATAAAACAGCCACCGAATCCAGAGTTAATGTCTTTCATTAAGGCATCGACGAAAGGAGGAGAATATGAACGTGACGTCAATGCAGCTGACGCAGCTTTGGATAAAGGAGGAAACAGAAAATACTTATTTTCCATATGTACATAATTGCATTATTGCACGATATACGTATAATTTTGATGCAATTATAATTGGGGCGTAACACTTGCTGAAATCAGAAAAACAAACCAGAAACGAATCCGCATCCATTTGAATAAAAGCAGAAATCACGATTAGTCTTTTTTAAAAGGGTGCCATGTCTCCATACCCGAGCGTCACGATCCTTTACGCAAACCGCGTTAGAGAGTAGATGTGAACGCGCATGTCACGGTGATCACAATTCCTCTGAGGAGCATTTGTGAGTGCCTTTTTTCTCCAAGTGCTCTAAAAATAGTAACAGCTTGATCCAGAAATAGACAGGGGTATCACCCTCATATGCAGCCTTCGTTCTGAGGCATAAAAACACACCTAGACAGCACGTTATGTGCTCTCGTTGTCTCCTTGAGATATTTCCTTGTGTTATTGAGCGTTTCATTCAGTACTGACACAATGTATTTCTCTCATCGAGGGCTCCCTCCACAGGCGAGACCTCTCGCTCTCCTGGTGACCTCGGTTGCATGTTCTGGCTTGAAATATGTATTTTTGGACGGATTTGTATGGTCACTTAATTCAGCACGCGTGGGATTAGTTATAGCACCCATCGTGTCAGGGAATCACCCTGTTTGCATTCAGTGAATGAAGGTGGAAGGGGATCACACTGGCGCTTTCTTTAATAAAAAAAACTCTCAAATACGAAAACAAAGGTTTTAGTTAATTGTTTTTATCATTCGTGGCTGATATCGCATGATGAAGCCTCTATAATGTAGAGGAGCTGTCCGCCATCAGTGGTGCTGAAATCCGTCGACTTTCACTCATAGCGTCCAGTTCAGACCTTTACCAATGAATAAAACTGCTCTTTCGTGTCATTCGCCATGTGGAAATTGTTCTCTAGCGTTTTCTGCTCTTTACAGCCACACACTGAAAACTGCTTTTGTGCATCTGACCATTTCCTCAATAATTCAGTATATCACATACGTTTAATAATTCATTCTCTGCACGCGATCCTGAGGTTAGTCTGGTAACCCTGCTGAAAACACCATCTTAAACCAGCCTAAAGTGATTTGTTGGTCTTAAGCCTAACCAAGCTGATTGAGATGGTCTCCCACCCTGATGAAAAACTCAAACCAGCTTGGATCCCTCTAACAAGAACCTGTGAGAAACCACTGAACCCTCAAGATCACGGAAAACAAGGAAAACCCCTCAATGGTTTGTGTATTAGCCAAAGCGTCAAAATCAGCAACGCTGATTTGTAAACAATCCGGTTTGTTTATAAACCCAAATGCGTGGTCTTTGTAAAACCAGCACGTCAGACTAAACATAGCTGTAAAATCTCGGTCATACATACGGTTTATGTTTATCACTTCAAAGACCAATCAATTCTTCACGTTTGCCAAACGTATGAAGTGGGTAAGAGCCCAGCGCTCCTTGGTAATTCGTTTTTGGCTTGCGGTTTCATCGGAAACAGCACAGATTGGCGAGTCGTGACTGCTAAAGTGAGTAATGCGCGTCGGCTGCGTCAGTAGGGGCAAAGCGCTGGGTGCCGGAGACAGATGGAGGGAATCGTGACTGACTGAAGACTTCCACAAATGAAACCACAAGCTCATCATGTCACCACGAGATCGCTATCTGTTAAGATTAGACTGAAATGTTAGGGTTTCGCTGTTCTCCCCTGTTACTCTCAGTCCTGACCTTGGAATCCGGAGGCAATTCTACACATTCAGAGAAAAGCGAGTGTAGGGCTCTCTGGTTAAAGAGTTTATGTGTGCGTGTGTGCTCGTGAGGACAAGGTTATTTTATGGTTGTGTGTGTGTGTGTGTGTGTGTGTGCGTGCGCGCACGCGTGCGTGCCAGAGATGTGTGGGGTATCCAAATATAGCCAGACTCAGAGAATGATGTTCATTATTTTATGGGACAAGGAAAGGAGGAAGCTTTGGTGACTACAGACCTAGTGCAAGCTTGTACACACGGATCTTGAGGAACTTGTGGTAAGTGTCCAGCTGGATCATTTTGATATTTATCTTCGGTGGTGATGCTTATTATTTGATACGGATAGATGCCTTTGTATTTAAATGGACCGTTCCAGACGCTTTGGCTTGATACTCTTAGATTAACACCCGGTAAACAACCGAAACCCGTATAATAGGCTATAACACTTTCATTACTAAAATATGTCATAGGGACGACAGCTCGGATTAGAAAAGCGCGCTTTGCAAAGGCAACAATGAAGCAAATTTATTAAATGCATTTCGCACACCGGTGGAGAATTAGTTTTCTATATTTTTCCTTTTTTCAAAAAGGGGGGTCCCTGTGTGAGAAGAGCACGGATTGGTCGAATGACGAGTTTTCGTATGCTCCAATGAAATCCTTCACTGCTCTCTATTTACTGTGAGCTGGAGCGCAGTAATTCTCCTCCTTCAACAGATCTATCGACTGACAGGAGTAGATCAGCTTTTTGCTTAACCACATCACGAACATGAGAATATGTACAGTATGGCCATAGGAACGGCGTCGGAGCACGGATAAAATGACGGTGCACGGGCTCGGATGGGAAGGGAGTCGTACACTAGAGCGGATTCTGTGCATTTCTGCGCGAATGTGTAGAATTGGAGTCTACTGCACACGGTCCGGCCATTGGCTACAACAACATGGACTGTTAGTAATTATGGACCAAGCCTGCAACTCAGATGTCACATTCAAAGCGTATGGAAAAGTCTTTCACGAATCTTTTTGCGGTCTGGGCTTGCTGTTCTCAACAATCAATGGGAAGCCCTTACCCCAAAAAGCATTTGCGGAGGGCACACACAGCGAATAATAGAAGAAAGCTCTCTCTTACTTCTGCTCCTCTTGGACTACGTTGCAATTCTGATGAGTTATAGCCTATGTGATTTTTATATTTTTTTTTAACTGAAAAAAAAAAAAGATCCACGGTTTTTTACTATTTTCTTTCTTTTCTTTTTTTGAGACTGGCACACCCTTTCAGTATCAAGTGTCTCCAACCGCGCCTTATCAATTTAACGTGATTTAATTCTGAATTTTAAGAGTATGGGTTGGGGACTGCATGCTTACTATAACTAAAATAAACGATGCGATGCTTGACGGTTTTACCATGTGAATAAACAACTAAATTAAAGCACAAATGCAATAAAAAGAATATTACATCTGGATCGTGACATCTTATTTGGAGTTTTGCAGAGACGCAGCTGACGCGCGCGCAGGTGGTATTGCATACCGCTCGTGGAACATCAATTGTGTTTGGAGAGTTAGCATACAATTTTCAAACACGATTCGTGGCACTCCAATGTGTTTAAATGGAAATATAGTCACAGCAGCCGATGTATAGACTGACCGATCCTTGAATGACTCCTTGTTAAATTAAATTAAAAACACGCAGGTTAGGTGCTCACTAGGAACATGTCAAAATATTTGCTTAGAATCACAGCGTTAGACTAGTAGTGTCACGTGCCCTTACCTGTGCTCAAAATTAAGGAAACGGAGCCAGAGTTATGTTGTCCAGACATAACATATGGCTTTTTCACACTTACCTTAACACATCTTACACTGTAAAATTATTTTTCGACGTTGTAAATAAAACAGAGATGATTAGAGTACGTTTTACAAGAAAAGTCTTTCTACAACAAAATTCAGTGAAGTGTGTTACTTGCAGCTTCTTTGTAATTATTTGTGAAATTTATTAACAGTTTCTGACTGAAAATTATTTCTAGACCAAATTTTTGTCAGATTATTTGTGTACAAGATAAAGTAAACTAAGGGAGTCTTCATAATCCAGATAAAGTAAACTAAGGGAGTCTTCATAATCCACCCAGATTAGATTTATCCACACTTCATCAAGCAGAACACACTCTCTCCATTGTAACTTTTAAGGAAAACCTAACTGAATCATTTAATTATTATCATCATGGCATAGCATGAGAGCCTCCGATAATATAATGTGCTACTGTAAAGACGCAAAACAGTATATAGGTGCAGCAGTGCTGTAAGCATGCAAATGCATTATTCAAGCAGTTAACCATGACAGTAATATCAAAAAGTTTTTAAGGCAAGTTTTCAAGTTTTCTGCTGCTACGTGTTCAACACTATGCTTTGAGATCTGTGATTATGCATTTTGCAAATAGTGGATAATATGTGATTGTGCTTGTTTCAGAACATGCTGTCTGACATTTAAACTGTGATGGTTTAGTAAGGATCAAGAATAATGGACTATTTGACTATGATTTCAACATTACGTGGTTTGCAAAAAATGTAAGGAGAATTATTTGATATATATATATGTATGTATATATATATATATATATATATATACACAAATTCATGAGTCATAAGTGTGTATGTGTGTGTAGGTGCTGACAGCACTTTCCTTAATTTTCACTTGTCTCTAACTGTCATAGTCAACAAAAATGGCCTAACAAATATATATTTCCAGACTAATTTATGACGAAACTGTGCCATCTATGTTCAGGCCTTTTCACGTTCTCGTTCCATATCATGTTCCAGTCACATTTTCTAATCAAGCAGAAATCACTTTGTCTTGTAAAGTAAGTACTTTTAAATAAAACTAATGTATAACAACAATGCATGTTAATTTGTGTGCAGGTTATTCCATCCCCAGGGTCTGACCTAAAACAGAGAGAAGCAGACAGACACACACAAACACACTCAGAGACAGGGAGGGATGGGAATCCGAGTCAACAGATCAGGAGAGCCCATGCCTAAATAACAGATGCCAGGCATATGAATAATGGCATTTGTGTGTGTGTTTTCTCAAATGCTTGTTATCATGTCATTGATTTTATAGCTACTGGATACGTAACATTTATGGATTATCTTTTCTGTGTCTTCTTTTTATAATGCTGTAGATTGCAACCAGATGCACTGATTGCATATTTAGTGTAAATGGTAAGATGTACAGATCTGTAAGCTTCTGGAATTGTTCATTTTTATGTTTTAACACTAAAAAATGACATGTGGCTGACCCCCGTCCTCTGACTCTATGTTTAAGAGGTGATGCGCTCATATCGTAACTACTCTAGACCATGTGTACAAACAGTGCATTGTTATTTTGTATTAATTCACTAATAAGAAAATAAATGTTTGCAATGACGAATTATGTTCCACATGTTGTGATATCCAGCACTGTTAAACCCATTTCTACTAACAGATGATAGCAGTTACTAACAGTTACTATAAATGATTAAGTCTTTCAGAGCGTTTTGTAAAAGAATTAATCATTTCAGGCACGTTTCAGTTGTCTATGCATCAGTGCCTATTGACTATTGTTAGATTTGTAAAATCTAATTTTAAAATCTACAATCATGTAAGATCAATCATGTAAGAAGCAGTGCAATATATATATAAATATATATATATATATATATATATATATATATATATATATATAAAATGAATAGGACTTTTATAGGAAGACTTGATACAGCACTTTACACATGTACAAACTCGGGCTCAAAGCCCCAAAGTCTGCAAACACATCTGACTTTATTATCATCTGAATTTATTGAATAACTGTCTATGTGAATAATGCCTTTGATGTGCTCTACTTATCTCCACATACTTTTTTAAAGAAATGCAAATGCAAAACAGTTTCAATCAAAACTTTTTTTAAACATAAACATTTTCTTTTATAGAAGATGCTATGTTGACAATTTATTTTCATATATTAATTTCAGTTTTTATTTCCTTTATTTCCTTTTTTTATTTCCTTGTCTTTGCATTAAGAATTTCAGTCTCTGTGTGAAGCAAACCGAAGACCTTGCTCTGAAAGACTGCTTACCCCTTAGGTTGACTAACCCAGCCTCATCTTACAGACGCAGACAGCCTCTAACATTTTGTATGACCAAACACATTGTTTAAATTTGCAGTTTTATTACTTAAAGGAGGTTGTGGTGTGAACATTACTGATGTGCATTACGTGTGTTGACAGTCTACATCTATCATTGTAGGATTTTGAACAATAATTCTAATTAAAACTCAACAATACTCTCTTTACTCTTTTTCTTTCTTTCTTTCTTTCTTTCTTTCTTTCTTTCTTTCTTTCTTTCTTTCTTTCTTTCTGTTTGTTGTCTTTAAAGTAAAAGGACTAACAAACTTTTATATTCTTAACATCCATGTCATTCAAACAAGGGATAACTGATTCCCCCCCCCCCCCCAGAACACAGAAAGAAAACAGATTTGTCTTTGTTGTCTGGAAGTATCAAAACACATTATGATTTTTCTTACTCTTTGTCTTAAAGTGCTTCAGTGACATTCAGATTATGCTGGATTTATTTAAAAGATATGGATTCACAAAATAAAATGACTTCTGCACACATTATGTTACATTTTAATGGACACACTTGATACAAGTTTAATCTTATATAGTTGTTTTTGTAAATTCACTATTATACATCATGGTAATTTAAAATATTGCACACTCACAATGAAAAAAAAATCACATATTTTTAAATGGTGCATTTTTCAGGTTTAAACAATTGTGAATACTAAGTCAGGAATGCATTTGTTGAAAATAATACCCACGGCCGAGATGTGCAGAGAACTGGCTGCATGATTTCTCACGGGCCACCTTAGAGATCTCCTTAAAGATTTCTTTTTAAAATGTATGTGAAATAGACTGTGGGTTTATGTAGATCTTACATTAGACATTAGATTTTTTTATTTTTTATTTCTTATTTTTTTATTATTGGTATTATTATTTTTTTTTTTTTTACCATACCTCACGCTTCAGGTCACTTTGAAATACACCTATTGTTCAGTATGCTTTCAGTAAACCTCAAACTCCTCCTAAATCTGACATATACAGACTAGACAATGATAATAACAGAGGAGTATTGCACTATACTGCAAATAATCATTTCTCATTTGCACAGTTAAACACTGGGATTGCAGTTTCAATCCCAAATGAGAGCAACGGGGGAGAGAGCTCTGTATCAGCACACACCAGTCATTTCTGTCTGCCGTTTTGTAGATTTTATATTTTGACATTTTAAATTATACATTACATATTTTAAAAATTTGATATATATATATATATATATATATATATATATATATATACATTATTTTATTATCAATATTGTTTGAATTTACAAATAATATTGTATATTGAATGGATGTAATCTGATAATAAAGAGACTTCTTCACAAGTCTTTGTAATTTTACCTATATAGATTCTTTTCAGAGGGGATCTAAAAATGATCTAGAATGATTAAAAAAATGTAACCTAAAACATCTTCCCTTTCCACTTTATTGTTTGAAGTTAAAGCTATTTCTACATAAAACTCATATAGACTATTGAAATGATCTGAATCAGACTAAAGCAACTGCTAAAATGTGTTCAAAAATCCTAAAGTTGACTTGTTTGAAATAATTATGTATGTTAACTCTGAGATCTTCTGCTAACAACAATGTTCAGAAAGTATAAGTCATTTTATTTGAATTATTTTGTTTAATTATTGTTATTAGTGATGTGCCACATTTAATACATCTCATGAATTTAGTTGCATTAAAACCTGCAGCTTTATGCACCTAACAATATTGTATATAAATACTTGAGGACTCAAAGAAAAAATAAATTCATGAAAAGACATTTTATTTGTTATGTCTGTTCTCAATTTAAAGATTCTTCAAAGATTTTTGTCTTGATCATTTATGCTTCTTAGTTATTATCCCTAATTTTTAACATTAAAAATCATTTTTAATTATGTAGATTTGTTGATATTATGTCATATCACACCCCCTCAAAAACTGCTGTGAAGCAAACAAATCTATGAGGTTGGAGGGAATTTGGCAGATTTAACATACACACACACTCACACAGACACACTGAGACAAATCAATCACATCTTTACCTGTTACCTAAAATATTTTTTCTGTCATTTCCATCTGACTGTCCAAATCATGTAATCTGAAAACATGGAAATGTCAGATTACCAGCATTTTGCTTATAAAATTTTTACTATCCATTTTGTGTATAATACTGTAAATCTTTTACCTTTGCTCATACTTTTATTGCCTGTATATTTAAATTAAGGCTTTTAAAAGTCATAAAACAATTAAAACTGACTAAATGCAGTTATACCTGTGTCCTTTCTGTCTGACATCCAATATATAGTCACATATTGAGCCAGGATAGTCAATACAAACCTAAATATTGTTATTAAGAACCAGACACATTTATGTGTTATTTCAATTTTGACTGTGGTGTATTAAAAATTAAAGCTCAACTAGAACACTTAATGCAGGCATTTATATAAAATGGTAAACAAGTTTGCCTACAGTTTGTGCAGTCATACACATTAGACACATGAGAAACATTTTGTCCCATCATATAAATGCTGTTTTTGGTTTATTAAAATATTCAAAATTTACATTGTTCTAGCCTGTGTTTCACAAAAGCATTATAAGCATCATAGAAACCATTTGCATCAATAGTTTGTGTGTCAATCCAAACTAAAAAAGTACAAAAAATCCTGAAAAGTCTCTGACTTTTCCTAAACCTGACAAAATTTCTCTTTATAGATGTCCTAAAAGTGGTTCAGTGTTTTTTTTCTTAAATAAAATTAAGGCTTGGGTTAAGCTTATTCTGTAGTAATAATACTTATCCTTAATTAATTATAATATAGAAGTTTATAGTGTGTTACAATGAACGTGTGTGTTTTAGGTGTGTGTATCCATGTTCAAGGATCTGAGATTCAAACTATTTAGCATGTCTCTTGTTCAAACACAAACCTGCCCACTCATTACAGTTTTCTTAATCAGCATTGTCTTTTGTTGTTTGCACTCCTTTTTATACATTTTATTGTTCTGACTGATGAGTAATAGCTACCTCAAAAACAAATCTGCCAGTATTGTGAAAATGACGATGGATTGTGAAAAGAAAACTGTATTTACTTTGAATGTACATGTGTTCTGCATGAAGCATGTTTATTTCAGACATTGTCAATTAGTAAATAAAAAAACTAATAGAAAAGTGAGAGAAAAACAGAAGCAATTATGTGCAGTAGCTAGAGTATGTATGTTAAATTTGACAAAATGTAGGTTATATTAGTAAGAATCAATAGAACATAATAATAAGATAAACAGAAGATATTTGAGCACTTGAAATATCTTCTATAGCTTTGAAGATGTGTATAATATTTGCATGAAATATCTCATTAGTATTTCTTGTTAAATACCACCTAAAATCATATTAACTGTTTTGATTTTTTTTTTTTAAAAACTTGTTACTTTGACTGCTGAGTTATCTTCAAACTTAACCTCAACCTCAAACACACACACACAGACACACACACATGCATTGTGTTTCCATGTTTTATGGGGAGATTCCATAGGCGTAATGTTTTTCATACTGTATAAATTTCTTTCCCCTTACCCTAACCCTACCCTTAAACCTACCCCTCACATTTGAAGGTTTTCAAAAAACTTAATTCTGTATGATTTATAAGCTGTTTTCCTCATAGAGACCAAAAATGTCCCACAAGGACAAGGATTTTGGATATTGCCATCTTTATGTGAACATATTTTCCCCAAAAAGATGGGTCTTTAAAGGGTCTTTACACGTAGTAACAGATCTATTTAGAACCATATCATCCTGAAGAACTCTTATGCTGAAATGGTTCTTTGTGTTGTGGTTTAGGTTTTTTTTTTTTTTTTTTAAATCTGTAACTGTCAAAGCCACCTCATTACTAAATTTCTGGAGCTTAACCATTCAACATCAAAGACTGTCAACAGACTCTCGACAGGTAAATGGTTTAATTCGCAATCTATGAATTGTCTATAAATTTTAACTTTCGAATTGTAACTGGTTTCCTACCAGTCAAGTGTGAGCAGCTCTGTTCAGCTGAGGATATTTCTCCACTAAGTAACAGTGATATTAAATTTAAATTTAAATTTATGATATTGTTAGAACTTGAAATTACTACTTACTAAACATGGCCAGTCACAAAAAAACAAAAAAAACAAAACCTTAACATAATTGTTTTTAAACAAATGGAAGAGACACATTGCAACTCTAAATTAATTTGTTTATTTCTATCCTGATGCTGTGGCATCCCACAACCTTGACCATCTGCAGAGAAAAACTGCCACTCAAAATACACACATAATGATGGACATAAAGGCATCATAGAGGATTGTGAAGATATTTCACTGGAACTTGATTGCATAGTCTTTACTGCATTTATTTTCTATTTTATTTCTTTATGTATTTATTCATGTTCAGTGTTGTTGTTACTGTTAGATCACTGTCATTTTTGTCACAATTTCCCATGTCAATAAAAAGTAAAAGTACGTGACACAGCTTGCCATTTTTTAAAATGCAAAACCCTAGTAGAAGCTATAAGATATCATAAGACCAGGTAGACAGCCAGATAAAATCAATACTAAGAAATTATTATATACTATTAATATTTAAAAACAAAAAATAAAACCGAAGGTTCTTTATAACACTGTTAAGGTCCTATATAGCACTTTCAAAGCATGATTCTTTATGGAACCTTATAAAAAGGGTTCTATTTAGTTTCAAAAAGGGTTCTGCTATTGTTACAAGCCGAAGAACCCCAATCAGGTTTAGAACCATTTTTCTTAAGAGCGTGTTTCTAAATGTGGCGTTTTAATCAAACATCTGTCAAATGGTATATTTTCTATTTTATATGTCATGTTTTGCTAACTACAATATAATACAAATTCTTGATTAAATAATTGATCAAACAAGAAACAGAATTTGAAGTTAAAACCTTTGTCAGTCCACTGCTGTTAGGCCTACTTTCAAAATATACAGTTTTACTTGTGTCATTTTTTTCAGTGCTTTTTTTTCCCCTAAATGTTGCAGAAAAACAAAAATGGACCATCTGACTCTTCACAGTCCTGTCTTGAAATTCACACACAGATTTATTTATGCATTTGTATTTCGTCTAAGCATGTAATCGTACCACTGCGATTTATTTGAAGTCCTCTCAGTGACCAAACATTTGAGACGTTCATATTTCAATGTTTTAGCACACTTTGAATCTTCAGCCTTTCGCTGATAGACGTGACGCGCCGGTGAGATCACGAGCAGAGCGTACATCCAATCAGAAAGCAGTCTGCAGAAAACGCAACAACACGTAATTAATGCGGAAGCGGATGTGCTTGAATCCTGCACACCGACGAGCCGACAGCGTGCAGCATCACATCCATCGGTATTTGTAGCAGACACTGAAAACAGTTGTGATCTTGCGTGTGTGAGACACTGAGGCACACTGACTGTGTTATGATGGAGCTGCTGACAGATGCGCTGTACTGGATCGGTGCTGTCTCCGCGGCCTGGCTCTCTGTGAGCGCTCTGTGCTGTCTGCTCAGCGGGATTCGCGTGTGGATTGTGGGCAATGGAAATCTGATGCGGGCAACCAAACTGGGGAAATGGGCAGGTTGGTACACACACTGCAATGACAGATGTCTTTGAACGCTTTCATTATTATCAGGCAAGCCGCTGCAACAATCAGCCATCAGTTACTGTGTGTCATCATTGTAACATGATGTTTCATTGTGAAGCACTTCATACAGCATATCAAAATGAGGGTTGGAGCTTAACTTATTTTATTTATTTTTTTCTGTTTTACTACACTTTTATTACTGACTTCCTCTAATCCGTCCACCTCTCGATAATACTGTTTCCGGGTCCTCTGCTGATTTAGCTGAAGCTCTCATTGCTTCAGTTCAGTGCTGTGTTCCTTGTTGATGGAATAGAGCTTGAATGGAGGGACTAGAACCAAGTATTAAGATGTTTGATTTGCCCTCAAGCAACCCAGAAATACAGACATCAATGCAATCTTTAATGAGTTGTTACTTTACAGTAATGTTACTTTATGCATAAATATTTAATGGTTAAAATCAAAACAAAACATGAAATTAAAATTGTATCAGTTCATTTTTGGTGTATATCTGATTAAACCACACCATAAATTTGCATTTTCAAATTTTACTCTCAGTTTAGTTTGGGGATCAGTTCTCACTATTAACCATCAACTATGACTTTTGCCTCCTGCCTTTCCTGCTTATTAATAGTTAGAAAGGTACTGTTTAAGTTTAGGTGTTGGGTATGGATATGGTCATTTAGAATAGTGCATTAATATGTGCTTTAAAATATGCATGCTAAAGAGCAAGTTAGTAGTGAGAATTGGTCCCTAAACTAGTGTTACCCTTTCTTTCTAGAATGTCGCTTTCTCTAATAGGTGCAACAGGTTCTTAAAGTAAAAATAAATAAATAAAATATAAATTCCATTCATTTTGGGGAACCTTTAAAGACATACCTACAACAAGCACCAAAATTGTTAATCGACTGCAAATGTATTTGTTGAAGTCATCAGTTTGCATTATTTCAAGTTATTTTAAAAAAAAAATAATCTTAGTAAAAAAAAACTTTGTAATAGTGTGAGTCACTTTGTATCTGGTTGGCTTGATTCATGGCTTATAATGCTTTAACAGAGACTTTTTTTCCCTATGGGAAAAATGAATGGGAAAAATATTTATGGAACCAAGGCTGCTAAAAAAGTGAACAGGTACTGTTGCACTCTGTACCACAAGCATGCAATATTAGGTAGCATATCAATGGTTAATAGCAAACATCTTGTTTTTTAAAAGGAATTAAACTGCATGGGCAAGAAAATGTGCTTGCCAAGCCATTTCAAGGGGTTTTTAGTTTTTTGGGGTATAAATTGTTTATCGTAAAGATACATAAGCTCGTAGAAGCACAAGGTCATGAAGTAATTCATGGCTCTGGGTTTTAACTGACATGTACTCTCTAATGGATGAAGGGGATTGTGACCAGGGTGGAAGGGGTCTGGCGTTAACCGGTATACAGATTTTTACCACAGGAGTGGGAGTGATCCTCACACTGTAGTCTTTTTGATTTACACACAGACCTGACTTTTGACCATGGGCTTATCATACGTGGAGTTCCAAAAGTCCATCATTCTGTAGAGTTTAGACCAGTCACCCCATCAACATGCTTTGCTCTGACTTCCTTGCTGTCATTAATTTTTAAACCATAGTTAAATGGCAGCTGTTGATTCTCCAATAACAAGTACGTCATAGATTATCAGTCATCTGTGAAAATCTCGTGTATTTGTTAGTGATGCTTAAATGCATTTAGTTTTTACTAATATAGATCAGTGCTTCTGAAAATTTTTGACTTAAAGGCTCCTGCAACAGGGTCCAACACAACATTCCAAGACTAACTTTTTTTTTAAATTAACAGAAACTGATAATATTGACATTAATTATTAATAAGTATTAATAAGTATTGATAACCAATATTAATTTTATGATTCCAGAAGTTTCCAGAAGTATGTTCTTCAGGAAAAAACAGTTGGCTTTTTTAAGCATTTTATTTATGATGAGAGTTAGATTATTTTAATATATTAATAATGATGCACCTTTCTTGAAAATTTGCTGAGACCCCATAGTGGGCCACACTCCTGGTTTGAGAACCATTGATATAAATAAAACATGAGCTAACCTTGTTTTCAAAAAGCTTAAATGAAAATAATAAATTAGGAGTTTTTTTAATGCATTAAAAATAAAAATTCTGTCTTCATAAATATGCCCCTTTTTATCTTAAAAAAAAAGCATATTTGAAAAATAATACTTTTCAAATATTGTATATGAAAGTATATGTAAGCCAGTGGGATGTTCCATACCATTTGTGCACTGTATTCCAAGTTTGATTTCATACAATTGTTTTGTATGAAGAACAAATGGAAATTCAAGTTATTTTTCATTGCTAATCTTTTAGGGTTCTGCAATCACCGAGTAAGTGATTTAAATGTAGGTATTATCAGGTACCATTTGTAAATGAATCATTCATGACTGGATTTGTGAACCAAATCCAATTCAAAAGAATGATTTGTTTATAAATCCCACATTGATAATTCTCTTATGATTTCACCAAGGAGAGCTAGGGAGGTTGTGAAGGTATTTAATGAATAATGGTTTAAATTTAGCCTGTTTAGCTTTGTGTAATTCATTTTTCAAGTCAGATCTTTTCAAAGAACTGCTTGATCCATTCAGCTCATTGATTCAATTATCCAGTTGCAGAAGGTATTAGCAAAGGTTATCATTGAATAACAGCTTCAATTTTAGTTTGTTCCTAATATAAAGCTGTTGTATGAATTCAGAAGATTCGGTGTATACTGCATAACTCGTGAACTATGATATAATGCATCTTTTGAGTCTTGAAAGCTTCGCTTCCCATTAGTTATTCATTAGTTATTGCATAGATTAAAACAAGTAATTTCTTCAAAATGTCAGAGGGAAGAATCCCTTGAAGGCATTTAGCAGACACACTTAAATAGCATAAGACAGAAATCGATAAGAAATATGCATGGAAAATAAATGTGGTTGTTTAAACACTAAAATATTGTCTTAAAGGGATAGTGTACCCCAAAATAAAAAGACTTTACTCACCCTCAGGCCATCCAAGATGAGGTGACTTTATACAGTATATATATATATATATATATATATATATATATATATGACCAATTGCAGCTCTCGTTCAGTCAACCAATTACATCCAAGCACTCCTTGAGCCAACAAATGTCTTCATTCACAAAAGTAGCTACATACAGACATGCAGATAATAATGGCAGAGAAATGAAGACATTCATTATAAGGGGGTGACCCAATACTTTTGGCAATATAGTGTATCTTCAGTACAACAGTAAAGAAGATTTGGAGATTATGGTGATTCATAAAATGCAAGTCCACAGCTGGCATCACTTTGAGAATTAAAAAAAGTATAAACAGGCAACACAAAATTAATACCTGTGTCTCCTGGTGATATGTTGAGGTCTTAATAAGTGAAAAGATCGGTCTCTGCAAGAAACTGAACATTATTGACAATATTATTACCTGTAATCTAGTTCTTTTGATCCGCTTCTTTTTAATGAACTTTTAGTTAAACCAGTTCACCAAATCAGAATGAACCATCTAAAAAAAGTTCACATCTCCAGCCAGCATGGTATTGGGTCACCCCCTTCTAATGAACAGGTTTGACTAATTTAGTAATTTCCATGAGTACAAATCTTAATGTTTAAGCATAATGATATTCTAGGAAATTGTGTGCTTCTAATTTTTAAGCAACAGTTTGGACAGGACCCTTTTCTATTCTAACATGACAATGCCTCTGTGTATAAGGCAAGGTTCAAAAAGAAATGATTGATTTAGTCAGTGTGGAAGAACTTGATTGGTCTGCAGAAAGCCAAGTCCTAAACCCAGCTGAACACCTCTGGTGTGACTTTAAATGCATATCTTGAGCCAAAAACTCATCACCAAACACCAATGACTTGTACATACACTATATGGACAAACGTATTGGGTCACCCCCTTCTTTAGAACAGAAAAAAGCACTTCCAAAACTGTGGCAACAAAGATGGAAACAATGCATGTATTTAAAAATTGTGTCTAAATGACTGTACCCATATGTACAAGTCATTGGTGTTTGGTGATGAGGTTTTGGCTCAAGATCTGCATTTAAAGTCACACCAGAGGTGTTCAGCTTGGATTAGGACTCGGCTTTCTACAGACCAGTCAAGTTCTTCCACACTGACTAAATCAATCATTTCTTTTTGAACCTTGCCTTATACACAGAGTCATTGTCATGTTAGAATAGAAAAGGGTCCTGTCCAAACTGTTGCTTTAAAATTAGAAGCACACAATTCCCTAGAATATCATTATATGCTTAAACATTAAGATTTGTACTCATGGAAATTACTAAAGAAGTCAAAGCTGTTCATTAGAAGGGGGTGACCCAATACTTTTGGCAATATAGTGTATATGCCTGAACATGAACTGAGGAAGTGTATTCGTGCTCATCCATGTCCTCTGAAAATGTGTGATTCATCTTTATTCCAAGGAATTCACATGGTACACTGGCTTGTCATTTACTGAGAATTCGAGTCAAAAATACTGAAATGTGCATACTACACGTACGTACAATCACACACATTTCACCATGATGACATGACATAATTATGAATGATTTATATGCCGTATTTCAATAAGAAATGTGGTGTTGATTGCAATTCTCTGTTGACGTGGCTTTAATTGAAGGCTCGTCCCCTCTTGTACACTTTGTTCTGAATGCTTCATTAATAGATATTTATGAATTGCTGTAACGCTACTGTACTGCACACTCGATCGCAGAAGACATTCACATAGTTCTCCCCCTTTCTGAAAATATCTTGCCTCAGGGAAAAATAAATGCATCTCGCTCTATTTTTAGAGCAGCCGATTTTAAAACCGTCCTTTTGAACAGCGCTGCTGATGTGAAGCAAATAAAGCCGTCGAGAGAGGCACGTGGCACCCCATGCTATTTAAAGAAGCATGTTACCGGGAGTGGGGGCCCAGGAGACACTTTGAATCCTCTACTGCAGCATCCAATGAGGAGGGAGGATCCCGGTCTGCGGACGGAGAGGGGTGTGCTATTACATAACACTGCAAACATGGGAACATCCAAGGGCAGTGAGGGATGGCACTTTTTGTTTTTCTCAAAGTTTTCCAGGTTTCAAAGAGAGAAACTTGGTGGGAAACTGTATACTTTTTACAACCCCTTGAAAAAACATGGACTTGTTATGGATTAGTAAGCAAACTGTAGCTTGAACATATTCATCTGATATTGTTAATCGCTTAATCTGAACCTGCAATGAATTCCACTACATATGTAGAAAATTAAAAATAAAATTGCATCATTGACAGCAGTTAGCACAATGGAAGATTCGGATTTTAGAATCATTGTGTACCCTTTTGTTACAGCTTCATTCTTGTAGATTCACTCACTTGCTCTTCATTGTGTGACATGCAGCTGCAGTAAATGCCGCATCAAATGCATGGCTTCTCTGTACGGCTGCATGTACGGCTTGGTCCATGAGCCCTGGGAGGAAGAGTGCAGTGCATGTGATGCCGGGGGAAGCTGAGGCTCGTTTGTATTCAAGTGCTGCAGCTGTTCCAGACGAGGCTGCAGTGCTTGCCTGGTATTTTTAATCTCCTGTTCTTTTTTTAGCCTTCAGAATATTTAGCGGCAGCAGCATCAGTGTGCGCTGTGAGGGGGTGTCTTCACTCTTATAAGATCATTTCTCAGTTGACCAGACTCCAGCATTTAATCTTTTGATATGTAGCTCGAGAAGGTCGACAAAAAACACTTTTTTTCATGTCTGTGATAACCCACCAGTTACTAATGTGAAATTAACAAGGGGTGTTTCCCTGTTGCCACCTCACATGTTCACAAAACTGAAATGCTTCTAAACTTGTGTTTTTAGTGAAGGTTTATTTTGCGTTTTTTTTTTTTTCATATGCCAGACAGGAAGGGGCCATGTCTGACTAATGTACAGTTTGTGTGAGAAACTAATAAATTAATTGGGCTGTTTAACGTCATTGTTTAGCTCTATACTTTAAAAATAACTTGAATCACACTGACCCAAATTCCTCATCACCAGCATTGGCATCACCTTCCGAAGATTTTTCTCTGACATTTTCTAACAGATGATGCTCAAAATCTGTGAATGTTTTCGCTCAGATGCAGGCTTAGTGCTATATTGCAGAAAATATTGTGCTGGATTTTTAGAAAGTGCTGAATTGTTTTTTTTTTTTTTTTTACAAAATGCAAATGATGTGAAAATAGTGTATAATATATACACTACTGTTCAGAGTTCTGGGGTCAGAACGTTTGTGCAAAGATTCATTAAATTGTTCAAAAGTGATAGTAAAGACATTTATAATGTTACAAAAATTTTAAATAAATGTTGTTTTCAACACATGATGATAATAAGAAATGTTTCTTGAGCACCAAATCGGTATATTAGAATGATTTCTTAAGGATCACGTGACACTGAAGAGACTGGACTAATTGCTTCTAAAAAAAATCAGCTTTGCCATCTCAGAAATAAATTACATTACAAAAATGTCATATTTCACAATATTACTGTTTTCATGTATTTTTGTTCAAATAAATGCAGCCTAGCTGAGACTTCTTTCAAAAATATGAAAAAATCTTACTGATCACAAACCTTTCAATGGTAGTGTAATTTAAGATCAAGTAATGAGACATTTAGTATGTATTTTCTTTATTTGTCATGTACCTCAGAGAAATAATTCAATAGAGTGGGAATCATTTGTACAATAGTCATGTACAATAGTCGAATGCCTTACATTTTGTAGTATTTTTATATTCTGTTTATCGTTGCGTGATATGTTGTGATTTTAGATTTGAATTAAATTGTATTTTTAAAGGGATAGTTCACCCAAAAATAACACTTTTTTTTTTTTTTGTTTTTGTTGAACTCTCTCTTTAACCGCAGTAAGCAAATAAGACTTTGACCAGTACATTCCTTATGTTAAGCTATTTGTGTTAATGTTTATGGAACACATTATGATGCATTGACATTTCTTCATACATTTGCCTTCATTTAAGTGAAGGACAAGGTTATTTTGCTGTTATGAAATTCTAAACATGTTAGAGCCTTGAAATGCAAGACAATCAACTAGCTAATGTAGTTTGTTGATTGTGCATTACCCATAATAGCCATTGTGGAAGAGTGCTCTTATATTTAGAGTGCTCCCTATATTTTTGTACCTTTTCTGCAGACAGGATGTGAACGGATACATCTTCTTTACACTGGATGTCTAGATAAGCTGTAAAGTACAGATGCGATGCGATACAACAGCGCTAAACACTTGGTCTTTTTTACTAAGCAGAGTTTTTCTGAATAAGACTCCCATTCATTCACATTTCCAGTGTGTGTTTGCAGACGTTGCTCCGGGTGTGTTATGAGATGGAGGCGTTTGGCCATACAGCAGCATTCATACAAAATTTCCCTCTCTCTGTCCTCACCTAGCAGTACATGCTCGGAGCGTTTCGTCCCAACCAGTGTTTTTTCCTCCGCTCATGTGGAGTAATGTATTGTAAATGTGCTTAAAAATAACTGGGAAAATGGTTCCCTGGCCTCTAACTGTGTGCCGCCCCCTCCCAACTGTACTCTCCGTTAGCCGCTTGCCTTTCACTCTTCCCTTTCTATTTTTAACTGCCCCCAGGATCAGTCCTCATTCGCTCCTCCCTTGCGCGGTCTTATTGTTCGTCATCCACCCCTCCCTCGCCACACTCTCTTGTGTTACTCCAGCCGGTGCATGCGGGCTGCCCATGTAAATCTTTAATCAGTGCTGGCATCTCTGACACCAAAGATGCCAGGCTAAGGGGTGGGGATGTGTGTCCCGTGTCCTTGATGCCCGGTGAACAGGGAACCGGGCATGAATTCAAGCTTTTCTGCTCTTTCTATAAATGTGAAGCCGTTTCCCTCTTTGCTTGCCTCCAAGCTATTTTTGCAAAGGTGAACCATGTTTGAGGGCAGACGGGGCTTGTTATCTAGGTGAAGCCAGGACAACTAATCAAAAACACTGTGATTTCCATGCTTTCATCAGCTGATAGCCAGGTTTAACATGTCTGAGAGTCCCTGGACTCCTCTGTTTTTTAAATTGAAAATAATGCAATTAGTTTTTGTAGCTGAATTTAATGACATCTTTCTTCTCTCACGATGTTTATCAAAATGCATAATTACACCTCCTATCAGTCTGTCGTTACACATACGTTGAGGTGATGTGTATTTAGTGTGCTTGATAATTTACATTCTCCCCTCAGTAATATCTGTCTGACTCTGTCTTTTTCCCTTTAGTTGTGACTGGGGCCACCGATGGAATCGGAAAAGCCTATGCGGAGGAGGTAAGATTCCTCAGGTTTTATTTGTTTTTTTTTTCCCCCTCTCTTCACGGAACTCACAATGAGTCATCAAACTAGAGGTCTCAGTCAGAGTTCAGGGAAAACTCCGCTTTCAAAGGTTTGCCTCGTACAGTCGACAAACCGGCAAGCATTTGCCACCCTGCTGCTTCTCATTTTTCCCATTTGATGGCCTTTATGAATTGTGCTTTTTTTATTATATACTATTTTGAATGATTATACTAAACGAGATCTGATTCTGTTATAGTGTACTAGGATGTAGGATCATTTTGATGGTAATACGAATAGAAATGGATGATGTGATTGTGAAGGCTAGTTACTTATGATCTGATCATGAGCGATTTAATGTATAATCAAAGTAGAATGATAAAATTAGAATAATAATGAATGAAGTGAAATGTTTCTGATTCTGTGCAGCTTGCTCGACGAGGTTTTGCTATCGTTCTCATCAGCCGTACTCAAGAGAAGCTGGATGAAGTGTCCAAAGCTATCGGTAGGTGTCTGCTTAGACCTTTTGAATAACACTGTATGGACCTCATTTAATAAATGCAAGCAGAGTGATTTTTTTGTAAATCATTCATACAGCCGTTCTGACAAATTTTCATGAAAGTGCTTGTATTATCAAAATGTTAGTTGGTACCTGCTCGCAAACATGCATTAATCATGTGTGAAACATCAGAACATTTTACATTTACATTTAGTTATTTAGCAGACGTTTTTATCCAAAGCGACTTACAAAAGAGGACAATAGAAGCAATCAAAATCAACAAAAGAGCAACAACATGCAAGCGATATGACAAGTCTCGATTAGCCTAACGCAGTACACATAGTAAGGTTTTTTTTTTTTTAAACAAGTAGATAGAATATAGAAAAAAGAAAGCTAGTGTTAGTTTTTAAAGAAAAAGTAGCAGTTAGAGAATAAATATCAGAATCAGAATCAGAATGAGCTTTATTGGCCAGGTATGCTTACACATACGAGGATTTTTTTTTTGTGACAGAAGCTCTACAGTGCAACAGAAAGACAGCAACAGGACAGGGCACAGATAATAAAAGAATAATTTACAAATAGGCAATGTACAAATAGCAAAAACACAATATATAGACAATTATGGTCTACAGGTCTAATATGTGCAAATCTGAAATGAAAAAAATAAGTATGTGTGTTGAATAAATAATTTATAATAGTGTTGTGTGTTCCACTTTTAATGTCAAGTGTTCATGAGATGGATTGCCTGAGGGAAGAAACTGTTCCTGTGTCTGGTCGTTCTGGTGCTCAGAGCTCTGTAGCGTCGACCAGACGGTAACAGTTCAAAGAGGGAGTGTGCTGGATGTGAGGGGTCCAGAGCGATTTTGCCAGCCCTTTTGCTCACTCTGGATGAGTACAGTTCTTGGAGAGTGGGGAGGGTTGTACCAATGATTCGCTCAGCAGTCCGGACTACCTTCTGTAGTCTTCTGAGGTCAGATTTGGTAGCTGAGCTGAACCAGACAGTTATTGAAGTGCAGAGGACGGATTCAATGATGGCGGAGTAGAACTGATTCAGCAAGTCCTGTGGCAGGTTGAACTTCCTCAGCTGGCGAAGGAAGTACAACCTCTGCTGGGCCTTTTTCACAATGGAGTCTATGTGATTGCCCCACTTCAGGTCCTGGGAGAGGTGCAGTTGTTAGTGTACAGGGAGAAGAGCAGTGGGCAGAAAACACAGCCCTGAGGAGCTCCAGTGCTGATCGTACGAGTGCTGGATGTGTATTTTCCCAGCCTCACTAGCTGCTGCCTGTCTGTCAGGAAGCTGGTGATCCACTGACAGACGGAGGTGGGGACGGAGAGCTGAGTTAGTTTGTTCTGAAGGGTGTCCGGGATGATGGTGTTAAAAGCGGAGCTGAAGTCTACGAACAGGATCCTCACATAAGTCCCTGGTCTGTCCAGATGCTGCAGGATGAAGTGCAGTCCCATGTTGACTGCATCATCCACAGACCTGTTTGCTCTGTAGGCAAACTGCAGGGGGTCCAGTAAGGGTCCAGTGGAGGACTTCAGATAAGCCAAAACCAGTCTTTCAAATGACTTCATGACCACAGATGTTAGAGCCACAGGTCTGTAGTCATTAAGTCCAGTAATTTTGGGTTTCTTTGGGATGGGGATGATGGTGGAGCGTTTGAAGCATGAGGGGACTTCGCACAGCTCCAGAGATCTGTTGAAGATCTGTGTGAAGATGGGGGCCAGCTGGTCAGCACAGATTTTTAGGCAGGCTGGTGACACACCGTCTGGGCCTGGTGCTTTCCTTCTTTTGTTCTTCCTGAAGACCTGGCGCACCTCATCTTCGCTGATCTGAATTGCAGGTGTGGGGGAGACGGGGGTTGCTGGAGGTGTGAATGGTTGTGTGAATGGTTGTGTGGAGAGGTGTTCAGGGCGGGTGTGGGGTGTTTTTTCAAACCTGCAATAGAACTCGTTCAGACCGTCTGCCAGATGTTGATTCTCCAGAGTGCTGGGGGATGGTGACTTGTAACTGGTGATTTCTTTCATACCTTTCCACACTGAAGCAGAATCACTGGAAGAGAATTTTTTCCTTAGCTTGCCGGAATAATTCCTCTTTGCCACTCTGATCTCCTTTTCCAGTGTGTATTTGGCCTGTTTATACAAGACTTTATCCCCCTTTCTGTAAGCATCTTCTTTGGCCTGACGGAGCTGTCTGAGTTTTGCAGTGAACCATGGTTTGTCGTTGTTGTAAGTTAGATGAGTCTTGGTAGGAATGCACAAATCCTCACAGAAACTGATATAAGATGTTACAGTCTCTGTGAGCTCATCCAGATCATTTGCGGCAGATTCAAAAACAGTCCAATCAGTAAGGTCGAAACAGGCTTGTAAATCCCACTCTGTTTCATTAGTCCATCTTTTAACAGTTCTTAATACAGGTTTTCCAGATTTGAGTTTCTGCCTGTAGGTCGGTATAAGATGAACCAAACAGTGATCAGAGAGTCCTAAAGCTGCTCGTGGGACAGAGTGATATGCGTCCTTTATCGCTGTGTAACAGTGATCCAATATATTACTGTCTCTGGTGGGACATGTAACATGCTGTCTGTATTTTGGCAGTTCACGGGAGAGATTTGCTTTATTAAAGTCCCCGAGAATGATTAAAACAGAGTCCGGGTGTTGTTGCTCAGTCTCTGTGATCATATCAGCGAGTTTCTGTAAAGCGGAGCTCACGTGCGCTTGCGGAGGAATGTAAACACTCACGAGAATGAACGAGCAAAACTCCCGCGGTGAGTAGAAAGGCTTGCAGTTAATGAAGAGCGTTTCTAGATCTGAACAGCACATCTTCTTTAACACAGTTACATCTGTACACCACCTCTCATTGATGTAAAAGCATGTCCCGCCGCCGCGTGATTTCCCCGTTGATTCTGCCTCACGATCCGCTCTAAACAGCTGAAAGCTCGGAAGACGTAACGCGCTGTCCGGAATGGCGTCGTTCAGCCAGGTTTCCGTGAAACACAGAGCAGCAGAGTTTGAAAAGTCCCTGTTTGTCCGGGAGAGCAGAAGGAGTTCGTCCGTTTTGTTGGGTAGAGAGCGGAGATTCGCCAGATGGATGCTAGGCAACGCCGTTCTAAATCCTCGCTGTCTGAGCTTCACGAGCGCGCCGGCTCGCTTCCCCCGTCTGCGCGTCCTGAAGCGTTTGACCAGAGCTACGGCTCCGCCAACAACAATGTCCAGCAAAACGTCTGAATAATCAAAAACCGGTAAAAGATTCTGTGGTGTGTTCTGCCGAATGTTCAGCAGATCATCCCTGGTAAAACTGATGGTGTTTGAGAAACAAAAAACAGGAAAAACGAACAAAAACAGTACAAACACTGAAGAGCAAAGCACAGTAGCTGCCATCTGCGGCGCCATCTTAGTTATTTTTAAATATACAATTGATAGAGGGTCAAGTGTGTGTGTGTGTTTTTTTTTTTTTTTTTTTTTTTTTTTTTAAATAAAAAGACAGATAAAATAGAATTAGAATAGAGAGTGATAGAGTTAGAGGGTCAAATAAAGATGGAAGAAATGTGTTTTTAGCTGTTTCTTGAAAATGGCTAAGGATTCAGCTGCTCGGATTGAGTTGGGCAGGTCATTCCACCAGGTGGGAACAGTGAATGAAAAAGTCTGTGAAAGTGATTTTGTGCCTTTTTGGGATGGCACAATAATGCGTCATTCACTTGCAGAACGCAAGCTTCTTGAGGGCACATAGGTCTGAAGTACTGTATTTAGGTAAAGGGGTGCAGAGCCAGAGGTGGTTTTGTAGGCAAACATTAATGCCTTGAATTTTATGCGAGCAGCTATTGGTAGCCAGTGCAAATTGATGAACAGAGGTGTGACGTGTGTTCTTTTCGGTTCATTAAAGATTAATCTTGCAGCGGCATTTTGGATTAATTGTAGAGGTTTGATGGAATTGACTGGAAGACCTGCCAAGAGAGCATTGCAATAGTCAAGTCTGGACAGAACAAGAGTTTGAACAAGGAGTTGTGTTGCATGTTCCCAAAGAAAGGGCCTGATCTTCCTAATATTGTGTAAAGCAAATCTGCAGAACGGGGCAGTTTTAGCAATGTGGTCTGAGAAATTCAGCTTATCATCAATCAAAACTCCAAGGTTTCTGACTGTTTTTGAAGGAGTTATGGTTGATGAGTCTAACTGGAAGGTGAAATTGTGATGAAGTGATGGGTTTGCTAAAACTACAAGCAGTTCTGTCTTAGCTAGGTTGAGTTGAAGGTGACGGTCCTTCATCCAGCAAGAAAAGTCTGTTAGACATGTTGAGATGCGAGCAGCTATCGTTGGATCATCAGGATGGAATGAGAGGTAGAGTTGAGTGTCATCAGCATAGCAGTGATACGAAAAGCCATGTTTCTGAATGACAGAACCTAGTGATGTCATGTAGACAGAGAAGAGAAGTGGTCCAAGAACTGAGCCCTGAGCCACCCCTGTAGCTAGATGTTGCGACTTGGATACCTCACCTCTCCAAGATACCTTGAAGGACCTATCTGAGAGGTAAGACTCAAACCACTGGCGTGCGGTTCCTGAGATACCCTTTCTCAATAGGGTTGACAGGAGGATCTGGTGGTTGACCGTATCAAAAGCAGCAGACAGATCCAGCAAGATAAGTAATGAAGACTTGGAAGCTGCTCTGGCAAGTCTTAGGGCTTCAACAACTGAGAGCAAGGCAGTTTCGGTCGAATGCCCATTTCTGAAGCCAGATTGGTTGATGTCCAGGAGGTTGTTCTGTGTGAGAAAGGCAGAGACTTGGTTGAACTCAACATGTTCAAGTGTTTTTGCAATGAAAGGTAGAAGGGAAACTGGTCTATAGTTCCCTAAAAGAGTTGGGTTAAGAGTGGGTTTTTTAAGAAGTGGGGTTATACGAGCCTGTTTTAAAGCTGAGGGAAAAACTCCAGTGTGAAGGGATGTGTTAACGATGTGAGTGAGTGGAGGTACAACTGCAGGAGAAATGGCTTGAAGGAGATGAGATGGAATAGGATCAAGCAGTCAAGTAGTAGGATGGCTTGAAAGGATGAGTTTAGAGACTTCTGCCTCAGAGAGTGGAGAGAAGGATGTGAACGAGTGTATGTTTGCTGGTAAGATGTGTTTGACAATTTTGTGTTCTTTTAGGCAAAATAAAGACACATTTTTATAAAGCTATTTTAGCATAATACTCGTTTGTAGTATTTGTCTGCAAGCTTAACACTTTATTTAAATTTTTATTACGCATATGGACAATTATTTTGCAATTAAATAAATTACTTGACCCAAACTTGAGAAGGGAGTCCAGAAGATCCCACAGCATTCCTGTACACTAATTCATATAGTTGTAATTCACGGGTGGCATTTTTATGTTTATTGTGAATGAGCATGCCCTATTTACAAAATGATTGTATTTGAGGTTTTACAATGCATTTGTGAATCAGGAGGAGTGTTTTCAGGGAAGGTCTGCATTATGGAAAATATAAAAATAAAAACTAATTCAAAATATGTCTTTAAAAATATAATGTCAGTGATACTAAAATAACACTGCTATTCATTGACAAAGTTTGTAGCTTTTGTTATTGACAATCTCAAAATGGCCAAATATCATTATTCATCGTTATTCATCAGTTATTCATTATTTAAAAATAAACTATTATGAAATTAATACTCTGATTGTTGCGGTCCTAATTCTGTTTTATGTGCATTGTCTTGCTGTGGAAAATCCCCATTAAAGGGGTCATATGATGGAATTTCAAGTTTTCCTTTCTCTTTGGAGTGTTACAATCTGTTTGTGCATAGATAAGATCACTGAAGTTGCCAAGACTAAAGTCTCAAAACCAAAGAGATATTCTTTATAAAAGTTAAGACTCGACCACGCCCACCTAAAACGGCTCATTCAAACATGCCCTCACATGTCTACGTCACGGTGTGGGGAGATTTGCAAAACACCGCCCAAATGTTTACGCAAAGAAAGAGGGCAGGACTTTTATTCTCACTGTAGTATTGTTGCTGCCGCCGGCGCCATGTCCTGGAGACGCTGTGTTTCGTTGTGAAAGCGAAACTACTTTGTTTGGGCTTCCAAAAGAGGACACAACTAGAAATCAGTGGTTAAGTTGTATTTACAACACTGTTCCAGAACAGTTCAACCCAAATATTCGAGTGTGTGCATCGCATTTTACGGAGGACTATTTCCTGAACCTGGGAGTAGCCTGCCAGCTGTGCTCAAAGGCTGTTTCTATAAAGTGGGGCAATTCCAACTTTGCAAGGACAGTCTGGCGCTTCTAACTTACAGCCTGTAAGTATGCTCTCATATTTAAAGAATTTGCCACTGATTATTCAAACGCGAGTTTTGAGCTGTGTAGAGTAGTGCTTGTTGTTTGTCATTTCTCCGATCACAAATGCAGACATGGAAATGTTTACGCGGTGCGATGTGACGCGTAAAAAGACAGTATAAGTCATTATAATCAATAATTATGTTCCCACTGGATGCAACAAATGCCTCGTTTGTAATGGGTTTTTATTGTTTTTGTGTCGTCGCGCCGGGACACGGCATCACAATACGGTAAGGGGCGTAACATTTCCGTCTCACGCTTGAGGTATTTGGCCAATTACAACACATTGGATAGCTGGCCAATCAGAGCACGCCTCGCTTCTCAGAACGATGAGCTTGGTAAAAATTGGCGCGTTTCAGAAAGGCGGGGCCTAGAGGAGCAACAATAATGTACAGTATGTGCAAAATAATGTTTTTTGAACCTTAAAGTGCATAAACACATTGCATTACACAAAATAAACAAAATAATGTTCTTTTTTAGCAACGTCATATGACCCCTTTAAATTAAAAAAATATTTTAATCATTTACAATTTTACACACACAATCCATTGTTGATTGTTCTTTATACCACTGGCACCACAAGAACAAAGCAAAGGCAGGATCTCCTAGTATGGCATCGTTGAATGAATGGAGCAGCAGTGACTGCATCGCAGATCCCCCCCCAATTCATTTTTTCTTGTCCTTTGGTTGGCTGACTCCTGATCTGAGGTGGATGGCATGATTTAGAGCATGCACATACGTCTGTGCACTCATGTGCTGGCAAATGTGCGTTTGTGTTTGCTTGTGTGCAGAGGACCTGTGGGGTACCTATTCGTGTGTGTGTGTGTGAGAGAGAGTCGTGAGAAGTGAGTGCAACTCCTGTTTGTGAGGCAGAGAGTGTCTCCCTCTGCTAAATGAATGTGGATGTTAATGAGCTGAGTTATTTTTAGCTCTGTGTTGAAAGGCAGGCACTCTGCCAATTGAGCTGCCTGGCTGCTGCAGCAGAGCGCGACTTCACAGATGGAGGTGGATCCTGGAGATGTCATGGCGGGGATGAGTGAGAGAGCATCGAATGGAGGAAATCAGCCCAGTGACCTCCACTGAACACTGGCAAATACAGTCACGTGCATCTTTCATCAGATGCAATTGGAATTGTTTGACAAAAGTGATGGACGTAATGACTCTTGTTTTGGATGTGTGGTGTAGTCCTCCAAATAGGCGGGACTTCTGAATGGTGTATATTATATTCACATTTGTGTTTTATGCAATACTTATTAGGGTTGCAGGATTAATCAAAATCAAACCAAAATCGCAATATGGCTAAGTGGAGTTTGATGAAATAAATATGAAGTAAAATATGAAGCTGGGCACTGTGATCATTTACACACGAGCAGCTTGTGATCCGGTGTTTTCAGTGTCTCAGAGCACATGAGTTTATAATATTCATTTGGGAATGTAACATTCAACCATCTTCCCTAACTTTTAAGGAGAAGCATTTATTACGGTTCTTTTTTTTTTTTTTCCACCAAAATAAAAGTTTGATTGGAAATGAAGAAATAACGACGTAAACATTAGTATTGTCATTTTACAGATGTACTGTAAAATAAATTTTGTATTGTTTTCAAATGCTTAAAATATATATATTTTTAAAGTTGGATATAATAAAAGTAATATTTAATGTTATTTTATATTTTTATTTAGCAATAATATTAACAATAATAGTAATAACATTATTATTGTTGTTGTTATTGTAATTTCCAGTTACAATTTTGGGCCAAATTGTGCCTTAAAAACAACCACTTTTTTATTATTTTATTTTATTTCATTTTCATTTTATTTATTTATTTTTGGCATTTTAAGCCTTAATTGCAATTTTTATCTGAAGATTTACAATTAGGTTTACCAAATCATGCCACCATACAGTATTTATTCTGTATTTACATGTGAAACAGAAATTTGCAGACTTCTGTTAATCAATCAAGTGGGATCTGACTAATACCCCCCCCCCACCCCCCCCCCCCCCCCCACCACCCCTTAATATTTATTATCCCCCCCCCTCCGAGAAGACCTGAGTAACTTAGATAAAGATACCATTATACACAAATTCTCATCAGATTGTGTGTAGCTTTATTACAGTGTTTTTTTTTTTGCCTCATTTTCTTAGTGTGGCTTCCTGAGTGCATATACATGTAAAATTTCTTTCAATGAAACAGAGCAGTGTCTACTAGAGCGAGTGTGAATAGACTTCTCTTTCTTTTCTTTCTTTCACTCTCCTCTCCCCCATCCATATTCTCAGATATATTCAGTAATTAAAGTACTTTTACAACAGGACATTTTAATGTATTTTACAGGAATGAATCATGCTCTGGTGGAGAGAAACTGCAATTGTAGTTTGTGACATGCTTTGTTGCAGTTATTTCATGTTAGTTATGTTAGTTGATTTATTGGAATTTTTACACTGAAAACAGTGTCTTGTTTCATCGAATCAAACCAATGCAAGACATTGACATTGTTCTATGACATTCCATAAAGCTCTAGCATTCCTAATGTTTTGCAATTGTCTGCTTTTCCTTTTTTCCCCCTCCAGAGAGCAAGTATAATGTAGAGACCAAAACCATTTCTGCTGACTTTGGATCTGTGGACATCTACCCTAAGATTGAGTCTGGACTGGCTGGACTGGAAATAGGAGTTTTAGGTATATTTCATATCTGTAATTTAGGTGATAGTGGGACACTATACTCAGTTATTTGGTTTTGTCCAGAACAAGATATTCTGGGCTCAAACAGCAAAACTTTATTTTTATGTATGTATGTATGTATGTATGTATGTATGTATGTATGTATGTATGTATGCATGTATGCATGTATGTATTTATTTATTTATTTTTAAATAATGAATTGTCTCTTCTGTGATACTTTAGTATTTGCTGCCAGCTATGGGAAGGTGGAGGGAACTACCTTTGTTTCCAGATGTCTTTTTAAAATAACCATTTTTTTATTATTATTATTGATCAAGTGCTTTGCAAGTCCTTTTTTTTAATAACCTGCCCTTAAATTATTGTATGTCTCTTCCTCCTGCAGTTAACAATGTTGGAGTGTCTTATTCCTACCCAGAGTTCTTCCTCAGCATTCCTGATATTGACAGTGTGAGTTTGTGTAGCCATTTGTGTAATTGTCTGTTGTGATTTGTTTCATTGTTGTTTGTTTTGGGTGGTAACGTATTGACAGTTGTGATTGCAGTTCATCAACAATATGATCAACATCAACATTACATCAGTTTGTCAGGTAAGAGAATGTGCTCCTCACCCAGCCTTTACTTGTTCACTGTGACTTTGAAAACGAAGTGTATCATGTAAATTAGAGATGTACCGATACAAAATTTCTCCACCGATAGCTTTAGCCGATTATTCAGAATGACATCTGCCGATATGATAAAAATATCTCCCACCTAATGTTGTAAACTATATTGGGACCATCTCATGAAATAGTGCTATAATATTAGAGTTGCTTATTTTAATGTCCTATAATGTAAGCGCCTCAATCTCACATTTAAAAGGCGTCAAAACAGTATTTTTTTTGTAAATTTTGGGATAAAATGGACAGAATTATAGAGCTGAGTGTTTTATTTATTTATTTATTTATTTATTTTTTATCTGAAGTAACAAAGCACAAAACTGTGATTACTGGATGGAATGCGAATTGCAAATAATGTTATATTTTTCATAAAGGATAATGGACCTGGCAACCCTGCCTTGAACTAAGGGTGATTCATAGGTTCAAATTGAACCTGCATTAACTGCACTATTTTTTTTTTAAAGTGAGATTGTGTTAATGTGTTACCGACAGCCCTAAATTCCAAACAAGACTTTTTCTTCAAACACAAGTTGAATTCTAACACGTTTTTCTGCCCCCTTTTAATTGACAGATTATAATCATCCCTACTGATATTGGTATTGATCGGATTTAGCGACTGATACCGATTATTGGCCGATACATCTGTTCATCCCTAGTACAAATGACAAAAACGGTCATTACATGGATTTTATAATTTGCTATTAAGTCATAACCTAGTTTTTGGTCTTTTTTTGTTTTTGCTAGCATTTTAAGACTCCTCTATAAATGCCCTCTTTGCCTACATTTTACTAACAGTAATAGTGTCTGTCCAGCTTCCTCTGTATTACCCTACTGTGTCTTGGTAGGCCAAGTTTCTGAACACAAAATAAGCTGTTGGAGTGAAATGTTGGCAGTAATATGTATGTGAATTCATTAATTTGTATTAGAAAGTTGCAGAACTCCTTTTTGCACTAGAAAAGAAGGTTTGGTAACACTTTAGTATAGGGACCAATTCTCACTATTAATTAGTTGTTTATTAGCATGCCTATTATTAATATATTGGCTGTTTATTAGTGCTTATAAAGCGCACATTCTGCACCAAATACCTAAACTTAACAACTACCTTACTAACTATTAATAAGCAGCAAATTAGGAGTTTGAGTTAAAAGTCGTAGTTAATGGTTTGTTAAATAGTGAGAATTGGACTTTAAAATGAAGTGTGACCGAAGGTTTTGCATTCTGATTGTAACAGTGTTTTCATATTACACTGAACTCTTGTATACTTTTGTCAAGGAAAATTTGATTCCTCATATTCATGAAATATATACACATCACTTCCTATATATAAACTTGTTTGTGCTCAGGAAAGTTGAGTGTAGCTCTCTGCCTCTGCAGCAGTTCTTTAGTATGCAGCCTGAAAGTTTGAGTCTATGCTGCCTCCTTCAGGATTCAAAATGTATTATTCTCTTAATGAAATGCAGTGTGTGTGGTTTGCAAAAATATATGTCCATTCATAGACATGGGACAGATTTATGGTTTATAGTGTGCATTTTGCCATATGTGAAATATTACTGAAAAGATTGTTGAATTGATCAGATTTTATAATCATTTTCTTTCATTTATTGTACAATAGCCTTTAAACCATGTATATCTTATTCATAAGCTCTATCCCTGCACTATTGTAGATGACGCGACTGGTACTGCCCAGGATGGTAGATAGGTAAGTTCTATGATTCTGTTGACATTCAAAGTAGTGTTTAGTAAAGCAGATGGAATGAGTCTTATACTTGTAGCATTATGACTAACTAGTAGGCAATGTCCCACAGGAGTGTGTCATGCAAATTTTTGTGTGGTTATTTTTGTACAGTTTGGTCATCCCATGCTTACGCAGTGGTTTTGGCCTTTACTTCTTACACACTTCAGTCCAGTAATCATGAACAAATGTTCCACTTTCACATATTTTGATCTGTCACATTGGCAGTAATAAATGTTGCATGTTGATAAGCTGTTAACTTCACCCAAAAAAACTTTCTTCTGCTGAACACAAAAGAAGATTCCCATTGACTTCCATAGGTTTTATTTTTCTATACTATGGAAGGCAGTGGGGACCAGCAACTGTTTGGTTACCCACATTCTTCAGAATATCTACTGTTGTGTTCAACAGAAATTTATACTTGTTTGGAACATGAGGGTGAGCAAGTAATAATACATTTTTCTTTTTTTTTGGGTGAACTATCCCTTTAATTATTTCTTGTGGCAGAAACTGACTGTCATGCCAAAATGAAAAAAATTAATGGAAGAAATTTTTCCAACCAATGTATTTAATTAGGGTCTTCCTTAGTTTGGAGAATAAAAGCCATACTAAAAGTATCAGTAGCTCCTCCCATCTAGAGCCCTAGAGTCTGGTGTGCACTAGTACATAATGCAACAGTATGTACACTGGCATGGGCACTAGTTGCCATAGCAACAGGGATGCAAGAATCCATTAGCAGGTACCAGTGTGTTAGAAGGGATAATTCTGTGCTGTCAAAAGACTCAAATGAAAATGGAACGAATACATGGGACATTTTAAGCACTGTTGTCTGTGCAAAACATGCTTACGTGCTGTTCAGCGACAGTTCGAGCATTAATGGGTGAAAAAACATGACTCTTTCCAGGTCTAAAGGAGTGATCTTGAATGTTGCTTCAGCGAGTGGGATGTACCCGGTTCCTCTTCTCACCCTCTATTCCTCCTCAAAGGCAAGTCATCTTTTTCTTATTCTCTCTATCATTGATCAGGTCTTCGATATCTTTGTGAGAAAAGTCTGTCTTGTCTTTTGTTGCTAAGGTTCTCAAAGGATGTTGCTTTAGAGAAAGTGTTAAGCAGTGCTATTTTGATTAGTTCTTGATATTAGAATGCTACTGCAGTTTGATGTTCTTGGTTGTATATTTATTTATTTTTTAACTTTCGTGATGTTAAAGTGTACACATTACATGATTATTCTCATACCTCCAGGCCTTTGTGGACTTCTTCTCCCGTGGACTTGAAGCTGAATACAAAAGCAAAGGGATTATTATACAGGTGAGTGACAATTTATTAACAGTAGTTTAAAAATTAAAGTCAACACAGAATTCAGTTATCGCCATGTTGTTGTCTGAAAAGTGACATTTAATATGCAAAGATGATTTTAGGTGTAATGCCATTTGAGATATACAGTGTTTGAGGTTTTTTTTTTGTTAATAATGATGTTCAGATCAGCCATATTTATATTATTTCAACTGCTTATACTGATAAAGTGTCTTGTGTATCTTTTTGAAGAGTGTGTTGCCGTTTTATGTGACGACAAAACTGAGCAAGATCAGGAGGCCCACTCTTGACATCCCCACTCCGGAACGCTACGTTAATGCCCAGTTGAGCACTGTAGGCCTGCAGACTCAGTCGAATGGTTACTTCCCTCATGCCGTCATGGTGAGACCCTCTTAAAATGCATTCATCTTTAATTCAGTGTTCAGGTCTACAGTGAATTCAATATACACTACTGTTCAAACGTTTGGGGTCAGAAATATTTTTTTATGTTTTTGGAAGTCTCTTATGCTAAGGAAGGCTGTATTTATTTGATCAAAAATACAGTTAGAAACAGTGATATTGTGACATTAATATTACAATTTAAAAGACATGTTTCATTTTATATTAAATGTTATTTTAAAATATTACCTTAAATTAAAATGTAATTTATTCCTGTGATGGCCAAGCTGAATTTTTACTCCAGCCAGGGCTGTAGCTGGGGTATGCGGGGCCCCGGTACGGGTTGTATCTGTGGGTCCTATTTGAAATCATGCATTGAAAAAGAACAAATAAATAAATAGAACAAATATACATATTAAACATTCTTTTATTTTTTCAGGTTTGTCAGTGTTCAGGTACAGAAATTGAATAGTCAAATGTAAAATAGCTTTGTCTTCACTCTATAAATTAAATATAGATTAATTCTTGTTAAAGCTACAAAAGTTAGAGCATTGAGTGATTTTTCTCTCTCTTTTTTTCTTGGATTAACACCGAGAGCAGCTAGTAAATTAGGAGCAGTCACTGACAGTTTTCAAGGATACTCACCAAGATTTTAGCATAATTTTGTTTATTTGTCCATTCAAGTGCAATATGGCGCAAAAGAGAATTGCAGTGTTCATGGCTGAGACGTCACTCTCTGAATAAAGGTTGTTTTTATCTTCTTGCGCTTGAATGCTTTAAAATCACTTGAATGTTTAAATTGGCTAGGCTTAACAACTAGTGCAAATGCTAAACTTTCATGAAGACGTGCCGCAGTGACTCGATTGGGCAGTCCCTCAACTGTTCCCTCAACTTTCACGCTGGCCTTGGGCTGCCGATTGAAATCGCGGGGGGCCCCCCATCAGCCGTGGGCTCCTAGAATCATCACCACCTTTCTCTCCACTAGTGACGCCCCTGACACCAGCCATTACTCTAGTCTTCAGTGTCACATGATCCTACAAAAATCATTCTAATATGCTGATTTGCTGCTCAGGAAACATATTTTTTTTTTTTTTTTTTTTTTTGGAAACCGTGATACATTTTTTTTTCAGGATTTTTTGATTACTAGAAAGTTCAAAAGAACTGCATTTATTTGTTGTTTATTTAGAATATAAACCTTTGTAACATTATAAATGTCTTTACTGTCACTTTTAAACAATTTAATGCACCCTTGCTGGATAAGGGTATTAATTTCTTTAAAAAAAAATAAATAAATTGCATTGACCCCAAACTTTTGAACAGTAGTGCACATCCTACAAACTATGCTTAAAAGGAGCATTTGGAATGATGGAAGCTTGTATATGATATAAACTATAGTACTAAAGTGGATTATTTTCATATCCTGTATGTTGACAGTCTAACAAGTCTGTTATTATGTCATTGCTGCAGGGTTGGGTGACTACTGTTCTGTTTCCTGTGAAACTGCTCAACAAATATGCTATGAGCATGGGGTTGTCCCAGCGTGCACGCTATCTGAAGAAACAGAAGCAAGGTTAGAAACAGAAAAAGGACAGACAGAGGAATGAAGGGATGGTGTGAATAAAGGAAACGAGAGACCAACCAAAAAAAATAAAAATAAATAAAAAACCCAAAAAAAACCCTATCTCTCTGCCCTTATGCTGTCAGGGGCCAAGAGCAATCATACCCAACTGCTCCTGAGATGGTACAAAACAAGTAATGTATTTTCCAGACATTAGAGTGGTTTGAGTTGTAGCTAACCAAATCATGATTTGCTTGAACAGCCTTTGCTGACCAACAGTTCTTATTAGCTTGGTAAAACAACCACAGAATAGCTGAAGTTCTTTGTATCCTAACAGTCACTAACAACATTGATCAGTATAGTTTGTTTGGTTTTCTTTAATGTTTAAAGACAGTAAATTAGTATTTCTCTGGTAATAGGCATCTGATGAACATGAATAATGAGAAAAATGTTCTCAAGCTTAATGAAATGTCTAGTTGTGCAACAACACGTCCATTGACATAATCAAGAGATGTACGACTGATATGACTGAAATTAGACAGGTTACCCACAATCATTTAAAAATTGCATCCGCAACGTCTACAAAATGGTGCACTTACAATAATCTTGGTCCATATTGGCTTTTTTTCATCTGACTCAGCAGTTGTTTACAAACTGAATGCACTACATGAACTATTTGTGCCCATCACAGATGGCACTGTGCATTCCATCTTTAGAGCATCTTTTTGAAAGGCGATGTGATTTATATTGCACTAACATTGTTGTGGAACTGTTGTGTACGTCCTGTATGGTTAACTTTATAATGCTGGTGCTGCTGGTGACAGGAAGCAAATTTCAATTCTGACAACAGTTTATTTGAAAGCTAAGGCTGTTGTTCCGTTATTATCTGGACTATGGTAATGCAGCATTTTCTCCAAAACAGTTCTTAGAATTCCTGAATTCAAGAATGAATGAAACAGTTCTGAGAAGTCATGAATAACTTCTACAAGACGAAAGTCTAAAGTCTGCAACAGCAGACTTAATGCACTCAGTATGCCTGCTTATGAATTGATCTTGCAAATAAAAACATCTTTCTAATAATTATGTTTGATTAATTTTTGACGCAGAAAAAGGTAGCTGTTAGTTGACCTTAATATATATTGTTTATAGCACGTGTTTGTGGTAAAATGATAAAGATGGAAGGTGAAAGTTTAGAGACTATTCAGTAAGTTGTCATGATGATTTTGGCATGGCTTAATTCCCTAATAGATGAATGCCATTAATAGATGAATAAATGAATAATCATGTTCTGTAGTAGCATGATTTCAGAATTGTAAAAAGATAATTGTATGCTTCAGTGGAAGCAAGGATATCTTAACTTCTGTACATAGTCACATGACCGTTGTCAAAATTTTACAGTCCCGTTTGTTTGGGGTCAGTAATTTTTATTTATTTTTTTGGTTGAGATTTAAAGTAGTCTTGCTCATCTAGGCTGCATACAAAAATACAGTACTATTGTGAAATATTATTGCTATTTAAAAGTGCTGTTTATATATATATATATATATATATATATATATATATATATATATGTGTGTGTGTGTGTGTGTGTGTGTGTGTGTGTGTGTGTGTATATATATATATATATATATATATATATATATATATATATATATATATATATATATATATATATATATATATATATATATATATATATATATATATATTAAAATGTAGTTTATTCCTGTGGAGGCAAAGCTGACTTTTCAGCAGCCATTACTCCAGTCTTCAGTGTCAAGTGAAAATCAGAAATCATGTAATATGCTGATTTGGGGATCAAGAAACATTTCTTAATATTATCAATATTGAAAACAGCTGAACTGCTTAATATTTTTGTGGAAACCGTGATATATTTTTTGCAGGATGAATAGAAAGTTCAAAAGAAACATAATTTATTGGAAATAGAATTTTCTTTAAACAATGTAAATGCTTTTACTCTCAATTTAATATATCTTTGTTGAGTAAAAGTATTAATTTCTCCCCTTATTCTTACTGACCCCAAACTTTTGAATGATAGTGCATACTTATTTGATTAGTGACCTATAGTTTTGACTCTTTCTCCATTTCACATCACAATGTTTCTTTCTTGCATTTTTCAAAGTTTTAAATTACATTAAAAATCCAAGATTTCCAATCTGATAAGCAGTCTGTTATCATCCCATCTGGGATCGTCTACCTTGGGCTGACTTAGTAAGTATCAGTCAGGACGTCAGTGAGTCCTGAGCTCACCAGACTTCACACCAGAGTTTCCCCCATGCCCTTTCTCGCCTCTATCTATTTTTCCCCTGCAGGCAAGTACCATCTGTGTCCAACCCATGTACATGCCCTTTGCATTTAAATGCTACCAAAATCATATTCTTTGGGCCTTGATACAAGTGAATTTTGTAGCTTTGTTGCGGCATTTAAAAGGCCATCTGCTGGGTGTCACGTCCATCTCCTCTGATAGATGTGCATGATCTCTCTCATGTTGTGTCTGAGTGCCAAATCCTTGAGTGCCGTCCCTCAGTCCCCTCCCTGTTGCACACCGCATGCGTGTTTGTTCCAGGCAGTAGTGGGGGGTGATTCCGGAGGATAGGAATGGAAGTCGGAAGCGTGACAGTCCTGTGATGAAGGAGGAGCCGTGAGGAGTGTGTGGGAAGAGAAGGCCTATATAAAGCCTCACAGCAGCTCTGGGTTACAAACACTCGAGACGGATACAGAAGAAGAGCAGCAAACCGACTGAAGAGCTTCTTCATCTACTTCTACCAGCAGTCTGGCTTTCTGCTTTAAAACCGTGGATTCGGAAGACTGACTCACCTTGCAAGAACTTTAGCTAGAAGAAGAATTTGAAAGAAACCTTCCTCATTCATCCAAACCTGCGAACTTCCAGAATGTCCTTGGCTATGGAGGAATTCCCTCAGATGGCGGGCTTGTCCAGGACCCAAGACTGCGACAGGGCCCGCTCCGTCCTGCAAAGGAAGAGGCAGTTCAGCTATGACAAGATTGCTGAGGAGGTGGACGAGGAAGGGCCGTTCACAGTGGAGGAAGACAAAGCACGGCGCACATTCTTGCAGTCGCTTGAGAGTCTGCGCAGATGCACGCAAGGACGTCAGTAACTTGAGGAGCCTGGAGTCTGCTTTGGACCTCACCTTGAACCTGAATGGACTGAGAGACTGAAATTCAGTGTAGAATTGAGACTATTTTAGGGGAACAGTCAGGGTAGATGCTTCACAATGAAGCCAGACTGACTGACCCAAACTGTTTATATCTACCAAAGATGGGTAATTTGCTGGTTGAGCTGTAATATGGGTTTCTGTTCTGATTTTTCTCTGCATTAGTGGCTAATGTGTAGCATGTTACATTTAACGTTAACTGGAAATGTGTTGCATGCCTGTCCATCTGGCTAAGAAGAGCTGTGGAGTTACTGGGCTACATATTACTGTTATGGTTTTGTCAAAGGCAAAATCTCTCTTCAGACTGTTTTCTCACAGATGCATATGAAAAGAATTGCTTTATATTTTGTCGTTATATGATCTGTGCAATAAAAATTTGAATGTGAAATGTAGACGTAGCTAGTTTTATTTATTTATTTTTTTGGAGTCCTTGATTCTTCAGAGTAAATCCAGATTTACACAAACAGATAAAGTTTCTCTTTAACGAGTTCACCCAAAGTGAAAATTCTGTCATTTACTCACCCTCATGTCTTTCCAAACCTGCATGACTTCTGTGGAACATATAATAAGGTAATTTGAGAAATGTCTCTGTTTTTTATCCATACAGTGGAAGTCAGTGCTCACCAAATTATTTGGTTGCCAACATTCTTCAAAATATCTTTTATGTTCCACAGAAGAAAGAAAAGCAAACATGTTTGGAACTAAAGAGTGATGAATTATGACAGAAGACAGTGATCTTAAGTCTTACATTGAAATTTCATTTTCTGTGATATTCTTAAAAACAGAAATACATTAATGTAATGTGAAATTCAGATATGTATCTATCAGCTTCATACACTGTTCAAGTATGATTCTTCTTTTTAAGTTAGGTGGATGATGTTTGTGCACTGCCATTTTTTTTTATTTTATTTTTATTTTATTTTATACAGATTCTCAACTGGTTGGTTACCAAGCATGTAGCTTAATTTATTCTTTTCTTGGAATCAGGACATTGAGCTTGGACTCCTAAGCTTCAGTTTTTAGCAGTTAGAAGTAATTTTCAGTATGTTCTACCCCCGTTTACAGGCTTTAAAGGACTAGCAAATGTTGCAAACACTTCTGTGGAACACAAAATAAGTAATTTAGCAGAATGCCCAAGTTGTTCTTTTCCATAAAAAGTCCTGTTCCATACAAATGCTGTCAGTTTCAAAAATAGTCTCAAACAATTTTGATTTTCCACCATCAGCTATCTGATTAGGCTTTTTCAAAAAAAAAAAAAAAAAAAAAAAAAAAAACCAAAACATAATCCTTTTACCAAATGTAATACCTTGCTCCCCTTCTGAAACTATTTTTTGTTGAAGTCATAAATATCTATTGCTTTTTAACCCCCCCCCCCCCACTCAGCCTGCATTCTGGTATATAATGCTAATTAATGTTTCACCAAAACATTCACCAAAACTGATTTTCTTCAGTATGAACATGAAGTGAACAGCTTCATGTTGATTTTAAAGCACTGGAAATTTTGCTTTCCATCATATAGTTTTATAATCTCATTCACCCTGTTCTGTCCTGGCAATGCTGAGACCAGTGAAAATTGAGAGTTTTTTCTTACTTATTGATTATTCTGGGCTTGTATCATGATTTAAATAGACAGATGGTAAGTCTTTTAAGTAAATAAGAATTTTAATTTTGTACAATGTTCCTTTAAACTGTGTAGCAAATTTAATATAAATACTTGATGCTTTAATGTTTGTTTATTGAAAGGCTCACAAGGTTATAGTGAGAGAATAATTAGAAATCATTGTTTTCTTTCCATAGTTTCACTCGAATTAATACTGGATTTGGCATGAAGTCAAGTTCTAATATCCAATACACTTTATCAATAAAAATGTGGGCTAGGAGGCTCTCTTCGTGACACCTTTGATCAGGGGTGTCCAAACTCAGTCCTGAAGGTCCATTGTCCTGCTGAGTTTAGCTCCCCAATTAAACACACCTGAACCAGTTAATCAAGGTCTAACTAGACATACTAGAAGCTTCCGGGCAAGTGTTTTGGAGCTGGTTGGAGCTAAACTCTGAAGGACAGTGGCCCTCTAGGACCGAGTTTGGACACCCCCTGCCTTTGATGAATAGAGATTGGCTTACGGTCTCTTAAAATCACGTCAGCATGGGGGAAGGACAGGACCCTGTTTTGGCAAGATGCTCATTCCCTGTTCATGAAAATGGTGAAGCATGACTCCATGCTTAAAGATCAGGACGTTCAACTCATATGAACCTCTGAATCTTTTGGTAACCCAAAGCTTGTAGATGTAGAGAGAACTATTAGGCTACAGTTGTGCTCTTGAGCAAAGGGATCCAAGTTTTATTCCAGTGGGACTGTCCTTCCTTAGTTAAAAAGTTCTGCAAGTTGTTTTGGATGAAAGTGTTATCTAAACAGTTGTAGTGCCCAGTGTTAAATATAAGATATTTAATAGTTGGCATTACTGGGCCATATTTTCACAGAAGGTCAACATGAATAAATTCTGGGCAACAATGGTTTTATTTATTTATTTAGCAAAAAATTATTCAACAAACAATATTCAACAACATTATTTCTCAGGTTTGTTGTTGAACAATGTTTATCTGTCTGTCTGTCTATCTATCTATCTACCTCTCTATTAGTTTTTTTTGTTTTAGTTTTTATACTTGTAGTCGACTTGTAGTTAATAATAATAATAATAATAATCATAATAATCATAATAAATGGTATTATTATAAATAATAAAACAAAAAAACACATGTCTGATCTTGTGTCTGTTTTCCAGGACAAATAAATTATTGCAATAATTAATCAAGACAGCTAATCATTATTTATTTAGCTTTTTTTTTTTTTTAATATATTTTTTTTAACTCATTGCTGTGGATGGATGAAGGATTACTTTCCTCCATTAGGGGTCTCTGTTGTCACATCATAATTCCTGTCTCACACCTCCTCATGTCTTCCAACATAGAAAGATATTTTTATAGACATTCAGCATCAGCAGAGCTTGACTGTCTCCCTGAAATATATGACAGCAGCTTGCAGACCTTGTCTGCACACAGGGTCCGTCACTGTACCTCTCTGGCTGCTTTGAGCCCTTCGAAATGGTAATACATTCACTGTAATATGGTGAACCCCAAACCCCTGTCTGTCTATCTGTCTGTAAAAGGGCACTATGATAGACTTTAATGACAGTGACACCAGTGCCAGCTCTTTGACCTAAGTGTAAAGTCCCATATGGCCTAATTTGCAAGTAATTTTGATAGATGGCTTAGATTCAAGGCCTGAGTCTTTTGGGGGTGGGTGGAGAGGTTAATTTGTTCATCATAATGGTTCATTTTTTTCTTCTCGAATGCCAGTATCATCATTCATTTGCAAGCCCACTGGAATTAATGATAAAACATTTGCACGCTGATAAACAGTATTGATAAACGGTGCAATTAAGTATTCTAATCACAGCAGCATTATTGACTGGACACATATATTCAAAAACACCTGATTTCTGAATGTTTGGAATGAAGAGCTAAAGCAAATGAACAGTATATCAGCACTGTTCAAGGCATATGGCTGGTGAGAAAAGATAAACTTGCTATAAATTGGACAGTTTTGCACTTTTGAAAGTTATTCATGAATTCCACCCTTCTTTTTGTTAAGGATGCGGCATAGAAAATAGCCTTTAACAAAATACCCAAAGCGGAACTAAAAGACCTAATTATTTGAGCTCTTTGCTATTTATTGGTTCATTCCATTGGCTTCCATTCCTCCATTGACCACTTATATCCTCAGGGAAGAAGGAACATATTTCATAATACAAGACTCCCCACACGCAGCTATGGTGTATGATTAAGTTTTTTTCTTTCTTCCATTCTTTCTTTACCGTATAATTCACCGCCACTAATTTAGAGGAGCAAGCATATCGGCAGGGACATTTGAGAATAAATTGAGTGTGAAGATTGAAAGGAATTAATGTCTACTTGACGGCGAGAAGAATGCCCCTGCCACATGAAAAAGAAGCAAAAATAGTGGCAAGGATGGTATTTTAACGCTGATTTGTACATTAAAGGTTGACTTAGCAAAGTCAATTAATGTTCCTTACTCTAGAGACTCTTCTTTCTCCAAGTCACAATTCCCTTTGTGCAGTAAAAAGACCAGTGGACAATTTCCAATATATATATAAAAAAGAGTTTTAAAGCTCTTTATCATTTTTTTTTTTTGTCATGTTTAACACTCTATAGAACCAGCAAAGATAATATACTTACTCCTTACAGAGTCTAGGGCTATTTTTAAAATAGAATATGTACAGTTTTAGTGACTTCAAGGTAGTCTACATGTTACACTGCAGATTAATGTTAACATTCAATGTGAATTAACGGTAAAACAATTTAATCATTAACACAAGTAGCAGCTGAAAGTTAGACCTTGGGAAAAAATTTTAAAATAATTTGTAAACCGTTAGTCATGATGCTACAAGAATGAAAATGGATATCATACTTATATATTTAATTTAATTTAATTTAATTTAATTTAGATAATAAGGAAAATACATTTTGGGCCAGAATATTTTGTCCTTTTCATTTTACAGCTGTAGACAAAGGGATAATGCTAGTACAGATAAGAGACATTTTGATAAGTGGCATCAAAACCAACCAGGAAATTGGGAATGGGGCTATTGAGATATTTGTTTCTATCGCTTCAAATTATAGCCCATCACAATGGATTCATATTAACAACAACCTCAAAAGTTTAATGAAACTGTTTAAAAGAAAAGTTCCCCCTTCACAAACATTAGTATTAATGTTTTCAGCTCATTGACTCTGATGGTATGGTTGTGGAGAGAATGAGGAAAGCCCATATTGGCTTTTCAAATGCATTTTGGTTGGTGAGAAAACCTAACACCGAATCTATAATTACAAGTAGGCTATCTGCACACTATACTTATAGCAGCATAGCTCATGTACACAACCAGCCATTTATTGTAGAAACAATGGTGATCTTTTTTTTCTACAAGTACTGTTTAACGGTTTGAAGTTTTTTTTTTTTTGAAAGAAATAGATACTATATTCAGTAAGGACACTAAAGGATCTGAAGATCCTCAAATGCAACCAGCGTATGTTTTGCTTAAAGAGAGCAACCATACATTTGTTTTGTCTTTTACATTCGTTCATTCATTCATTCATTCATTCATTCATCCTTATTACTATTCCATTTAATCATATATTCATTTATAATAATTATTTTAGCCATTTATATAATAATTTCATTGATATATTTGATTAGTCATTTATATTACATTATTGTTTTTTTTTGTTTTTTTAATATTATTTTTCCATTGTTGTTTAGAGTGATGATTGTGTGGTTTCAAGGGATGTTTGTGAAATGTTTATGGAAATTCAAGGTTTATGGGATGATTTTGTGAAGCAATAATTTTTCATTGCTATGGCTTATGTAATAACACTTGTTGGATTTGTACTGGTCAGAAGTCTGAGCATTGAATCAACTAATATTACTAATAAAGCTCCTTTTTTATCATCATTACTTTGTCTCCTGCTTCTGCCGTTCACTGGCGTTACTTAGTCAACATTTTTGCTGACAGAAGCCTGTTAATATGGTTTTGGGTACCAGACAAGACTTGCTTTTAACAGGTTTTTGGTATTTGACAACTTTGCTGACTATTTATTCTGTTACCAGATAAAATGGATATTTTCTGACAGGATATTGCATCTGGGACTGGGTGGAGAGCAACAACACATTAACTTGATTGAAAATGACAGTAACATCATTTATAATGTTAGAAAAATGTAATTAAAAATAAATGTTGTTCTTTTGAACTTTCCATTCATCAAAAAATTTTATGGCTTCACAAAAAATACTAAGCATATTAGAATGATTTCTGAAGAATCGTGTGACACTGATTGGCTGCTGAAAATCACAGGAATAAATTACATTCTTAAAATATATTAAAATAGAAAACAATTAATTCAATTTGTAATAATATTTCACACTACTCTTTTACTGTATATTTGATCAATTAAATGCAGCCTTAGTGAGCATTGGAGTCTTCTTTAAAAAAAACATTTAAAAGTCTTGCCGACCCCAAAATTTTAAATGGAGGTAACTCTACCATCTATGAAGTTTTATAGACACCAAAACTAGGCTGGTGCCCTCCTCTTACTTGTCTCTGTAGTTTACCCCTGAGCTTCAAGCCTTGAAACAAATTCTCTCATCCTCTGTCAGTGAGTTAATTATAAAATCTAACTCATCATCCTGCCACCTAGACCCTTCCCTCACCCTGTTTTAAAAAACTGCTCCCATTTCACATTTGATGAAATGCTCTCTCTTCTGCTTCTGTGCCAATACACCTGAAAAGGGATGCTGTCACCCCTATAATTAAGAAACGTGGCTTGGATCCATCTGCACGGAACAATTTCAGATCTATCTCAAATCTTCTTTCTTATCTAAACTGCTTGTTGCTTTACATGTACAATTGCATCTGCTTACAGTCTCTATGACCCTTTTCAATTTGATTTTCACACTTTTCACGGCACAGACGCTGGTCTCTTGAGGAATATCAATGACCTTCTTTTAGCTGCTGACTCTTGGTATCCTCATCCTGCTCGATCTTAGCGCTTGAGTTCAGTACATACTCCTCTCTTGACTTTCTTCTAATGGAAACACAGATTTTGCTCCCTCATGGTTTAAATAGTACTCCACTGACAGACTTTGCTTTTCAATATTTACATGCTTCCTCTTGGTCATATTGTCAGCCATCATGGTCTCAGCTTCCATTGCTCTGCTCATGACTTTCAGATCTGTCCTCCCACTCTGCTCTTTTAATGCCTGCATCGGTTATTTGAAAGGATGGTTGCTCTAATTTTCTCACATTCAACATGGATTGATGTTATGCTGTTTTGGTTGGCCTGCAGTACCTGCTGAAATCACTGTAATATGTTCAAACTTCTGCAGCAAAAGTCACCCACACCAAACAATGTGCCCACATCCTTTGTAAATTACATTGGCTGCCTGTCTCCTCTTTGTATCCATTACAAGATGCTTCTCCTAACCTTTAAATGTCTCAACAGCCTTGCATCTCGCTACCTCTGAGTTACTTCATCCCTAGATTTCCACTTTCTTTTGTGGGTGGAAGTTAATTTTGTATCATGGCACCAAAACTCTGAATCTCACTCCCATTGAGTCTCCGCAGCATCTCTTCAAATCCCAAATAAAAACCTTTTCACAGTGCTGTTTCTCTGACTCTGAATGATTCTGTGTATTTCTCTCTCTCTCTTGATGTGTAGTTACTCATGTCTGTCAGTTGCATCTGTCTCTTAAAAGTTCACACTTTGTTGTGACGTGACCTTGAGCTGTGGGAGCTTAATAATAAATCGTGTTATTGTTTATTATTATTATATGAGACTGAGACTGTCTGAGTGAGTCTAATTGATTGTGTCTTTCTATGCTGGTTTTCATAATCTTTGGGCCTAAACAATTGGAGAGAAACATAACGGCAACCACTTTACTAATGTGAAATGTAAATGTGACATTCTCCATTATGTCAACACCTTGCAGACCCATTTTCCTTTTTCTGTCTTTGTTTTCCCTGAAGACTCTCCTTTCCACGACAATAGCTCAACACAACTCTTCTTTTTCCATCAGGTTTTCATTGATTATCTTGAGGGTTCCCAGCCGGCACATCATACTGTGCATAATGAAATCACAACATCTCTGTGTGATTAGTTTTTTTTCCACACACCTGAGGAAGGAGCTACACAGGAAAAACATTCATCTACATAAATACACATTGATGATGTGCCTATACAAGTATCAAGCTAAGGTAATATGGACTCTAATCGTTGTTGGATGCTTTGTTTTCATTGACCTTTACCATGACACGTAGCCTATATAGTATGGTATAGCTATATGGCAACATTCTCCTTCATTTTCTCAACTTTTAGAGAAATATATAATGCATTGCTGGAAATAAAAGGGCAGGCTTTAAAGTAACCAATTATATGTAGTTTTAATTTTTTTTTTAAAGACTCCTTTCCCCCTATGAGACCAGCTGAAGCACTTCAAAATTGCTCTGTTAAACAAATAGTTCACCCAAAAACGAAAATTTGCTGAAAATATGCTCCCATACAGGGTGTAGATGAGTTTGTTTCTTCATCAAAACAGATTTGGAGAAATTTAGCATTACATCACTTGGTCACCAGTAGATCCTCTGCAGTGAATGGGTGCCGTCATCTACATCTTAGATGGCCTGAAGATGAGTAAACTTTCAGTAAAGTTCATTAGATGTTGTTAATTGGTCACATTAATATAGCATGGTTCTACAGAAAATTGAATATTATGAAAATATGAATATTGCCATATGACAACACTGCACCACAGTGGAAATCTGCTGCGTTGCCATATGATAACTCTGTACTATAGTGGAATTGTACTCGTGCATTTTCTCATTGGGAATTTATATAGAAAGTATCATCAGATATATTATTGCATTTATTATTTTTTACTTCTCTAACAGAAAAATGGACAAATGTATGGAAAGGGCAAGAATGCACAGTCAGCTTTTCCAAGTGACAATAGTGAGAAAGTTCAGAATTAATTTGTAATGCTTCTAGGAACACTATTGAAGAACCCATTATAATGATGCACTCAATTTTTGAAGAGTATAAATATTTATATTGAATTAAAAAAATAATAATTTAATTCAATGAGAAACTGATCAGAAAAACTTTTGCCATATGGCAATATTTCCTGTAATACTTTTGTTATTATAATTATTTTATGTCCACAAATAAAATGAGAAAATATTCCACTGTTACAATATAAAGTGTACCATACCAGCATAGAATATACAGCATCATACATAAACATATAAACAAACTGTGGAAAGTTTGACAGATTCTCTTAGTTTGACATTTCCCAACAGCACTAGTTAAAACCATAAACAAAATTCATGTTTCCTTGTGTCTTGTACAGGACTATGTTTGCTACTTTATCAATGCACAGCTAATATATTACATATATTATAATTTGTATATATATGTTAGAACCTATGATGGAAATGATTGACAGGAAGAGGGTCTCAGTACAGGGTAATCCATCTTCAAATTACTGGCATTAAGTTCACATTGTGAGAGATAATGTCATTTTACGGCTAATCAGCTAATGGAGCCCAAATCCATTTTCACCTAAATAGGAGATTCACGCACACACTCATATTAACTTAATGGCAGTGCAGAGACAAGGGATGAAACTAATGAATGCAAATGCAATTTACAGCCACCTCTCACTCAAACCACCTGAAACACAAGACTAAATTGAAGAGTGGTATGAAGTGTGTTCCCAGCTCATACATAACCTAAATATAGTTATGAAAAAAAAAATCCATTTTCTAAGAAAGGAAGTCTGAATGCCAGCTATTCCATTTTTCTTTGCTGTTAGCGTTCTCTAATTATGAGGTAGCTGACTTCCACCCTTGAGGACCTCAGAAGAAGCAATTTTTTGTTCCAGTATGAACACACTTCTAATGCACCTGATTCAGTTAATTAGTGTAGCTCCTGAGCCAGGTATTATGCTTTTGGTTCAGAGTAAGTACACACTGTCAAGTTGTCCTTTAAGACAAGAGTTTTGGGCTGGTGTCTTCATAGAAATGGAAGAAATTTAGCCCTAATATTTTTTTTCTCAACCACAAACAGCATAAAATCTCATCTTAACATTTTTGATGAATGGCAACACTATTTTAAAATTTGTAATTTCATCTGAATAACAACATTTGTGAGATTTAGTTTAATAGAAATCTGTGAAATTGATGTTGAATTTCAATGTTCTTTTGTGTCTATTAATGAGGGACTTGTGGAGACATGAATGTTTTTAGATTTGTGGAATGAAGATTACAGTTTTTACTTTTTACTTTTTAAAATTAGACCTTTGGGGTAATTTGACCCCCCGTGAATTGGCAGAAAAGGCTCCAAGTAGCATGTTGTTACACGTTTATTATTTTTAAATTTAAAACTTATTGTAATTCAAATGTATAATTCAGACATTATACAATATAGGCTAATTGAGTGAAATCAGTTCATTTGAATTAATAGTGTTACTATTATGACATATCTTCAATTAAAATAAGGGCAATTAAATATGTAAATTAAATATACCTGTGTAAGTCTCAGAATAAATATACCTTTCAGATGAATCTCTTTCACAGGGATTCTGTAAACTGGCCACTTTGAATAATTTTACATTCTGTGCTATGCAACTAATTTAGTAAAAGGTTTCTATTTATTTTCCTTAACACACTGGCTGATGCATCATCATCCTGCACACGATAAACGTACATCTAGATATGTAATAAATAATGCTACATTATTCTTCAGGAGGCATCTTTCCCCATCTTACCCTAATACTAATTTTGTCAAATGCATTTTTTTTATATTGATATGTTTGGTCAACATTTTGGATGTCCAGAATTTGATTCTGCTTCACTTGAATCCTTAATTCTTCATTCTGGTCAATCCAATTTGAATTTAAATTGTTATTAATGGTAACAATACATCAGTCTAGTCTTGCGGGTAATTTAATCCAGCACTAGCTTCGTGGTGACTCTTATGTCACACCATGAATTTACTCATTTGTTACAAAAGCAACTGCTGTCTTAGTCACTGATTGTAGAGAAAATGACCTTGGATTATTATGTATGTTGTAGTGGACAATTTTCTTTAAATGCAGGCAAGATGGTAAAATTTCAGTGCATATCAATATTTCATGTACATATATTTATTTATTTGTTGAGTAAACATTCTGCAGCATGATCCAGATCAATCTGTCGAGGTTACAGAAAATCTAGTTCTCCACCTATGAACCAATTTGAATCAGATGAACTAATATTCATCAACAGGGATGACAAATGGCTCAGTAATTCATCCTTGGAGCAGAATAGGGCATTTCTGGCATGAGCCTGATTTTAGCATGTGATTATTAATATGATCAGTTTTAGATCTGATGATTCCAGAAAGGGCTGTGATTAATCTGTGACTGAACTGCTTGATAATAGAGCTGATGTGGACAGCTGAGGCAATGAACAGTCTCTTTGGATACTAAAACCATAGTACTTATTTTAAAAAAAAAGTCCTGATATTGATGTAATATTGAAAAGACTGGGCTCTACACATAATTTGGCATGATGTAAAATAGATGCAAAGTGTCTGCAGTGATACCATCCTGTTTTATCTGATAAGACCCTTTGGGGTATGTTTTCTCCTCAGTAACTCCAGTAGGGAGTGATCAACTAAAAAATGTGTGACTGTGGAGCTAATTAAGCCAAGACAGGGCAACATTTGCATGTCTGACTTGAGGAGAAATATGACAGTGTGGTAATAAACAACGTAAAAGTCATTTTTGGCGTCAAATTATTCATGATTAGTCTGCTCTATGCAGATAGCTCTAATCTTGCCCTTTAGGTGAGGATAACTCTTGCCAAACATTCACGCAATTTGGTTGATTTGAATTGTAAATTGACAGTCCCAGTTTCTGTGCCCCAAGTCAAACTGAGTGTGCAGGAAGGGCATCTCGAGCTTGAACTGCTTTGTGATCTGGACCAGTGGTCCTGGAGCCCTTTCTCTAACACATCCTATTGAGGTCTTGGAGTCTCTACTAATGAGCTGATGACCTGAATCAGGTGTGTTTGATTAGTAAATCCTTTTTTGTAGGTTATGAAGATGTTTCTGGCAAAGAAAATGTTTGGCTAAAGTGTTGTTTTCTATCTGCTGCCATCTCTTTCATTAGTCCTCTAAAGAGAAAATTCTTTTCCGTGGCAAAAGTATTTTACATAAACGTGCTTTAATGTCCATTGGAACTGGGTGAATGAAAGAAAAAAACAAACTTGGAGACAAGCTAATTATTAGTGCAAATTATCTGGGCTGAATTTTGAGATGATTTGTTTTTCTTTTTGTCAAAGTTCACTGACATTTTTATGAGTAATGGATGATATAAAAAATAAGGATTATATATATGTGATATATGTCAATAGAATAGATGAATAAATGAATACATACACATAAACACACACAGTCATTATTTAGTTTTTCACCTGTATGTACCTGCACAGAAACAAGTCTAAAATACATTCTCGCCTATTTATTTTTATTTATTTTTTTAAAATTACATTCTGTGACATAAAAACGGTATTATTTAATAAAAGTTATAGTGGATTTGGGCATCCACCATCCATGACACTCGCTGTGAGAAATACCACAAGCGGAGTGATACAAATGGTGAAAAGGTAGAAGTACTGTTATCACTAGAATATCGCACTCCTCTCAGCCAATCAGATTCGAGAACCAAAAATAATTGTTTTATATATAGGCCCTATATATATATATATATATATATATATATATACACAGTATATGCACACACACACATATATATGTATATATGTATGTATATGTATATATGTACGTATATATATATATATATATATATATATATATATATATATATATATATACACAGGTGCATCTCAATAAATTAGAATGTCGTGGAAAAGTTCATTTATTTCAGTAATTCAACTCAAATTGTGAATCTTGTGTATTAAATAAATTTGATGCACACAGACTGAAGTAGTTTAAGTCTTTGGTTCTTTTAATTGTGATGATTTTGGCTCACATTTAACAAAAACCCACCAATTCACTATCTCAACAAATTAGAATACTTCATAAGACCAATAATTTTTTTTTTTTTTTTTTTTTTTTTTTTTTTTTTTTTGTGAATTGTTGGCCTTCTGGTATGTTATAAAGTATAAAGTATGTTAATTTACTGTATATGTACTCAATACTTGGTAGGGGCTCCTTTTGCTTTAATTACTGCCTCAATTTGGCGTGGCATGGAGGTGATCAGTTTGTGGCACTGCTGAGGTGGTATGGAAGCCCAGGTTTCTTTGACAGTGGCCTTCAGCTCATCTGCACTTTTTGGTCTCTTGTTTCTCATTTTCCTCTTGACAATACCCCATAGATTCTCTATGGGGTTCAGGTCTGGTGAGTTTGCTGGCCAGTCAAGCACACCAACACCATGGTCATTTAACCAACTTTTGGTGCTTTTGGCAGTGTGGGCAAGTGCCAAATCCTGCTGGAAAATGAAATCAGCATCTTTAAAATGCTGGTCAGCAGAAGGAAGCATGAAGTGCTCCAAAATTTCTTGGTAAATGGGTACAGTGACTTTGGTTTTCAAAAAACACAATGGACCAAAACAGCAGATGACATTGCACCCCAAATCATCACAGACTGTGGAAACTTAACACTGGACTTCAAGCAACTTGGGCTATGAGCTTCTCCACCCTTCCTCCAGACTCTAGGACCTTGGTTTCCAAATGAAATACAAAACTTGCTCTCATCTGAAAAGAGGACTTTGGACCAATGGGCAACAGTCCAGTTCTTCTTCTCCTTAGCCCAGGTAAGACGCCTCTGACGTTGTCTGTGGTTCAGGAGTGGCTTAACAAGAGAAATACGACAACTGTAGCCAAATTCCTTGACACGTCTGTGTGTGGTGGCTCTTGATGTCTTGACCCCAGCCTCAGTCCATTCCTTGTGAAGTTCACCCAAATTCTTGAATCGATTTTGCTTGACAATCCTCATAAGGCTGCGGTTCTCTCGGTTGGTTGTGCATCTTTTTCTTCCACACTTTTTCCTTCCACTCAACTTTCTGTTAACATGCTTGGATACAGCACTCTGTGCACAGCCAGCTTCTTTGGCAATGAATGTTTGTGGCTTACCCTCCTTGTGAAGGGTGTCATTGATTGTCTTCTGGACAACTGTCAGATCAGCAGTCTTCCCCATGATTGTGTAGCCTAGTGAACCAAACTGAGAGACCATTTTGAAGGCTCAGGAAATCTTTGCAGGTGTTTTGAGTTGATTAGCTGATTGGCATGTCACCATATTCTAATTTGTTGGGTTGGTGGGTTTTTTGTTAAATGTGAGCCAAAATCATCACAGTTAAAAGAACCAAAGATTTAAACTACTTCAGTCTGTGTGCATTGAATTTATTTAATACACGAGTTTCACAATTTGAGTTGAATTACTGAAATAAATGAACTTTTCCATGACATTCTAATTTACTGAGATGCACCTGTATATATATATATATATATATATATATATATATATATATATATATATATATATATATATATACACCTGTTTGTGTGACAAACAAATTTATTTTACAAGTCTCAATGAGTTTCTCTCTTTAGAGGACACAGTTGTAGATATAAAAAAGATATTCTTTGAAGTAAAAGTGTGAATTGAAAGTATCCATTTAAAGCATCGCTGTTAGTACTTCTGAAAGCCAAGGTTACTCCAGTTCTATATCCACTATGAAGGCTAGGTAATCAAATGCATAGCAGATAATTTAGCAGCAAAATGACCTTTCTCATGCCTTGATAATTAGGAAGGCAGATAAGGAAATCAAGCCCAGAGCTCAGAACCATTACTATGCATGAGAAGGGGGCCCACATCACACAAAGGCCTGTCAGAGGTTTGCTTTTGTCTGGAAACAACTTATCAGGGCACCAAATTTCCTCTCGCTGCATTATCATGTGGCCATTATCATTTACGGGTGGCAACATGACGGTATAGCATGTAACATCTTCTGAACTGAGTTATCCAACAAGCTTCTGCCAGGAGTTTGATATTCATGAACTGCTTTCATCTATAATGGTGCTGTCCAGGTCTCTTACAACCACTTTTGTTGAGCTCACTCTCAAGCTTATTATTTATTTAGAATATAAGTAGATGATGAATGCCTTTGGTCTTAAATGAAAAGAGACACTCTTGCATATTTATGTATGAAACTATTACATTTCTGGCTTATTGCCACTGAAGGTGCTCATGGAGCTAAACTCCATCTAAACTTGTATGCTAACACACTTTGATTTTTGCTTAATCTTCCAGTGACAGGTCAGATGCATTATTCTTTGAGTGTTACATTCATTAAACCACGCACACACACACAGTGTCCTTCAAAAGTTTGGAAACCTCATATGCCAAGTGGAGTTTTGGACAACATCAGCATAAATTATCATGCAGACTTTGCATTGATAAGTAACACAAACTATGAAAACATTTTATTAAATAACAAAAATTCAGAACATCATAAAAATGCCACAGCTATTTACAAGGTATCTTCAAACTGTACTGGTCTGTTGTGTAATAACCTCAACTAGCAATCAATCAGTAAAGGTGTGTTGACCCTATGATCTTCATAAAAGAAACCTGGAGCAAGTTTAATTGCAGCTTCCAAAGAGTCATATCATCATTGCCAGTGTTCAATGGTAATTTTATGTTACTTTCATGCATTTGTGCCAATAAATTATTAGGATTTATGATAATATTATCCAACACCTCACTTTAAAAACTTAACCAAACCAACAATAAATATAAACATTTGTCCAATAAATTTTATAATGTTATTTATATTTCAATGCAGTTCTTTATAAAGCTATTTATTGGATTTTTTAGGGAGTTTTAAAGTAATTGAAAAGCATTTTCAATTACAAAGAAAGAGTCTTGAAAGTATATGAATTGATTGTGCTAATCAAATTTACTTGTTCAAAATAATTGTTATTCCATTCCTCATCACCACCCATTCAAGCATTTTAATTCAAAAAGGTATGTATAATCAATCTCACAATTGTGGCAATATGGCTTATATATAATGTCCCATTCTGTGCAATTTAGTGGAAGTACAATAGAACCCTCCCAGTCTGGTCAGCCATGATTTTTTTTAAATGTGAAGATGAAAAGACTCTGTCGTTGTTATACATTAAATTAAGCAAGAGAACCGTCTGACACCAGTTCTGTGATTTAACATTTGCTAATATGAACACATTTAAGCAATAAGTTAAACGTGTTACATTGTGAATATAGTCATTGCTAAATGACATTTTTACTTTTAGTGTTTATTGCTTCTATAAAATGAAATGTTAAATATTAAATATGAAATGTCAAAAATATTAAGGACTCAATTTTTCATTAATTTTCAGAAATGAATAAAGAAATTTCATTAAATGGCATAACAGAACAAAGCCTTTCCTCCCCAGTGGTTATATTGGTAAACGACACTGTGTTCTGAAAATAGATATGCTGATTGTCTGATGAAGTCTATATCACTGCATGCAGCATATTGTGTAACTAATTACAGATTTGACTTAAGTGTTTTCCAGAAACTTTCGTTAACACGCCAAATTCAGAGCTGTATGCAAACAACCAACCTTCCAACACAAATGCTTACTTTATCTGGCAGTTCCTGAGTCACCCATCCATCTGCCTTTTAGCCTCCATCTCCGGCTGTTCTGTTCTACCCTTTTCACGCAATACACTCATCACTTCATTTTGATCTGAACACAGTCTCGCTCTATCTCTCTCCCTCCAACGGTCAGAAATACAATCATTTTAACGAGACCGTAGTAAATTTTTACATCTACCACTGTTATGTGTGAGTGCCATTATGTAAGAATGGTTATGCGCCTCAGTCTGTATCCTGTGTCATTGTGAGAGTGAATGTGGGTGCAGTTTGTGAAGTTATATTGCATGGCCTGTGAGTGAGATGAAAATTATGTTTCTATGGCAACAAGTGCAGTATTGTTAGGAGGTCAGAGACAAACACAAGGAGGATACAGATTAGGGCATTAAAAAGAGAATAACAAAAAGGCAGCTTCGCTTAGGAAGTATTAATGCCTCATAATGAAATGTTTCTATTACTTATTCAAATTAATTTCACGTCTGGCAAATACAACAAATGTGTGTCTACCTGTTTTACTATCGCAGTCTTTAGAGCTCAGTCCTGATTTTTTGCTCTCAACTGATTATTTTGCTTTGTCATTCTTCCACACAAACTGACACATTAATAAAAAAGATTGGTAGCAATTTAGTATAGGGACCAATTCTCATTATTAAGTAGTTGCTAATTAGCATGCCTATTATTAACATATTGACTGTTTATTAGTGCTTATAAAGCACACATTCTACATGACCATATTCTATATTCCTAATACCTAAACTTAATAACTACCTTACTAACTATTAATAAGCAGCAAATTAGTAGTTTATTGAGGCAAAAGTCATAGTTAATGGTTTGTTAATAGTGAGAATTGGACCTTAAAATAAAGTGAGACCAAAAGATTGACGTAATAAGCACTAGCCCAAATCACACTATAAAAAATATTTTTGGTATGTTTTGAAAACGGCTCTGAAACTAAATCTGATCTGCATCACATGTAGGTGGAAAAATAATATCCTATTGCGCTACAGTATGTAGTTTGACTAAAGCCAATGAGCCTGTAAGTGGTAGTTGCACTAAACTGCCACCACCGTGCCCTAGCTGACTGATATGGAGCCACAGAAATCATCACATATCTTGCTATCACACATATGTCTATCTCTGCACTACTGTCCATGCAGAGCTGCAATCATTAGAGTGCCCACCGGCACCCTTATTCAAGAACCCAATGGAGGCTGTGCAGGGTACATCAATATCAATACTGAGAAATGGCAATAACAAAAGCTCTTTTGACACCAACATTAGTCTTCCAAATCACCCCTTCTGCCTCTCAGCATAAGGCTGTAATGTTTGTGATTTCTCTCGACAGCACAATTTAACACCCACAGTTCAGGCAAGGCCATCGCCTTGGGCCCTAAATGTGGTTGACCGATCTCACTGAGCTATTAAAAACCAGCAAAAAGAGTGAATATGAATTTGATTTAAAATAAATGTCTTGGCAACATAAGAAAGAAACTAAGGGGGGATTTGCATGACCACTAATGAGCTGATGTGATGGGAAATATATACAGAAAGAGGGGCGTAATTAATCAAAGAGGAAAAACGTTGCTATGATGTTCTTGATGATGTGTATAGGTTTTGTTAATTTACCCCAAAATGATTTCAAATTCAGGACTGATCCCAAATGTCAGTCTCTTTTTGCTGAGGTAATTAAAACCCAAACGGTCGAAGCTTTAATTGGACTGAAACCTGTACCTCAGCCAAATTTCAATGGAGACTAATATGCTGAGTTGGGTTTTCAGACTGTAATTCCAGTTTATTATCAATTACTCAACACAACCAGTCCCTCAAACACAACAACAACAACAACAACAAAAAAAAGGATTGTGCTTTAAATTACTTTTTACCAGGGACATGCTCATTGGGACAACTGCTAATTTACTCAAGTATCTTTGTTGCTTTCTAAACAAGGCCATTTCATGATCCTGCTTCTGTATTTATTATGGTTCGCCCAGTTGGCAAAAAGGTTGAGCCTAATTGATCTCATTGGAGCACAAGGTCCTGCCTCCTGTTTGTTGTAAAAAGCAGAGAAAAAAGCATGAAGGCTTACAAGCTTTTATAGGATTAAGCATCATAAGCTTTTACCTCTGCTGCTCATATTAAATAGTATTGAACAGTTAAAAGACAGACATTTCAGAGGATTATATGAAGGAAATAGTTAATGTCCATGTTATTCTCTATATGCTGCTTAGCTAGCTGTGGCTAATTGCTTTATAGAACAGTCAGTTTGGCTGCTTTAATCTAAGGGTTTTTAAACTTTCTCTGCCCAGCATTCAAGTAAGACATTTCGTCTTTATCTTGGAACCAGATTACAGAATATGCTACGCTTGCTATAGCCATAAATTAAGTTCTTGTTCCTATAGGATCTTTAGGTTTAAATGACATGTTTAAAAATTCTTTCTTGGACCTAAAAATATAATTTGAACAGCAGTTAAACTGGTACTGTTCCCAACGTTTCATATGTTGCTTTGTATACCCTAAAAACAGAATTTTACCATAATAAAATGGTTAGCTGGGTAGATTACTAATTGTTATTCATTACTGATTCCAAATTGCATGACAAAAATTGTAGTAATGTAATCCATTACACATTTTAGGTAATATAATCAGACTACTTTTTGATTACTTTTGACCTAACTTGTTTATCACATTGATTATCTTGTACCATATCGATATAAAAATGCAGAGAAAATATATTCAATTTGTTGTTATTGACAACTTGAAGTGCATTAAACATTACGTTATGTCAAGGTTCCCCAAACTGGGGATTGTAAAGGAACTGCAGGGGGTTTAAAGAAAAGCTAATAATTAATTCAATCATAAACAAAAGATGTTTGGCTGACAAAATGTTTGGGAATCTCTTCATTACATGTAAATAAGAAATAACATGAATTTGTGCATTTTAATTGGTTTAAAAGACAAAAGCCTTTCAAAGACAAAGTAATACATGATCATATAACCCTCTGTGTTTTTATCAGTAGTTCAAGCTGAAATGATTTTTGTAAATCCAGTGTTAAAATGCTGTGTGTCATCTCAATTTTCTGTGTAATTATATCCCCCTGACTAGTGACTGGTCTTTTTGTGAATGTCTGCAAAACTAGAAAACTTTAAGCGGTAGGCTAATTTAAATGATGAAAAAGAAGAATTAGGGAGAATTAATAAATTACGTATAAACAAAAAGTATTTTAAAAGTCTGATTTAAAGTCTGATTCCAAGTATTTTAAAATGTAATTTAATCTAATTACAAGTACTCTTACGTAATCCAGATTACATATAATCAGTTACTACTCAGCTCTGCGCACGTCCTGATTTTGCTGAGTTAGATGTGTTCCTAGGTCAACATATTTTGTTGACCCTGGAACAACATTTTAATCCAAAAAGTTAGCCTTGACCATATCTCTACACCTAAAGCTAACCTTACCCTTGAGTAATCCCTAAAATCAGAGGAAATGATAGATGAATGACACTGATGTACAAGCACCAAACACTGATTGTAAGCCTAAACTTCACAAAAACTATAAACTGGTTCTTCAAATCTGATTGGTTAATTACAATATTGTTCCAGGGACAACAAAAATGTTGATCCAGGAACATGTTGTACTTGGTAAAATCAGGTTTATCCCACCTCTGCATAGTGACCATCATTTCTGCATACAATACCATTTTTACTGCAGTTATTGTATTGTGGATATATGAATTTAATATTTTTATTTGTAGAAACAATAACTGCAGTAACTATTGTAGTTATCTGAAGATAGTTAGTATGCTTTGCTTGCCTAAGAGATATTACATGGCAAAAATATGACTCAAACCTTTGCAGTGAACTCTGCAAAAGCTTCATGAAACGTCAGTCAGCTTGATTTGCGATCAGCTCCATTTTCCATCTCAGTTCTTTGCATGGTCAAGATCTATGTATGTCCTCAGCTCCAGGTTTCATCAGGCTGGTAACAGGCAGAAGAGTGGCAGCTACAGTAATACCCTTGGGTTTTCTCTGCTCATCTCAGGGCACTATTGCTGTCTCTCCCAGCGCTCTCCGTGCAAAATTCCATTAAACTGTCACATCTTTCCAAATGACTTTCCTCTGTTCAAGGAAAAAGACCCGCATCTTCACTGGCACAGTACTGAGCGAGAGCATATAAACCGTAGTTGTTCAGTTTTACTTAGCATAAAATAAAATAAAGGTCACTTGTTTTGAAAGCAAGCTTCAAGCGTGCAGAACGTGAAATGGCTCTACTTCATTTGCCGTTTTTGCATCACTTACCATCTTACAAACCTCAGCCCATCAGCCTTGTTACTCCCTGTTATTAGAAACTCAGGGATGTGATTCTGCAGCTGGTGGAAGCACATCCAGTTCAATAAATAGAGCTTTTACAAAATGAAGAGGGAGACATCTACAGTTTGTGTAGCAGACCATGCTGATGTCAATCATATTGAAAAGCATTCATGTGTAAAGTGTGTACATGTAATGCAATGACAACATCTTGAGCATTTTTACACATGTACAGCTTTAGAAATGTACAAATCGTTTCTGATCTCCTGAGGATTTGAAATTGAAATTGAACTGGGACCACTGTGGATGTTATGGTGGTGTGATTCACTCATTTATTGATTTGTATGTGTGTGCTGTCACAGTAGTTCAACTAGTCTGTATAAATCACAGAATGAAACGGTAAAGATGTCAAATTAGGCAGATGGATTAACTGTGTTAAATAAATGTAATGCTGTTAAACATATTTAAATATTTAAATTCACGTTGAGCAGACAGATGCCAAGGCGACAGGAAGCAGCTGGAATCCATTATTATGTCCCTCAAAGTGAGAATATGACCTATCAGCTGGAAATGCTCCTCATGTGTTGTGTGTTACAGAGGAACAGTCTCTTACGGTCATTTCTGCCAAGCGAAATCTTGTAGTAGCGACAGTTGGTTGTTACAGGAAGAGCTGTTATTTACCATCCTTGAGTCTTGGAAACGTACTAATGCCATGTGGAGCATGAATTAAGTGTCAGTATCAAGTGAAACTGATTTTCTTGTAGTGAAATGAGTTGTCTTTAGTCAGTGGCAAACAGATTGAGTTGATGAAATGCTTAGCTATATTTGGGCATCAGAGCCTAACAATGTTTGCCTGAGGATTGCCATTGTTCGAGCTTTTGACATTTGCTGTAGAGGCACTGAAATACTGATTGTATCTGTGGCGAGGCTGGGTTTTCATATTTTTCAAACCATGAAATCTTCAAAGATTTAAAAGCACCAAATAGGGCCAGCTTTAGTTTTTGTTTGACAATAAAATTTCATTTAGTATCATAGTCATGTGTAACAAAGTCATTAAATTAAATAAGACATCGTCTTGGAAGGTTACAATTGCCAATTTCACATTTAGGGCCAAATCAGCATGATTGTATGTAACTTGTAATCCCATAAAACACTTAGACATTTAAAAGAACTCAAATAATTATCATTTAAATTAGTCACTACAGCACAATTTATATAACACTCAAGGCAAGGCTACTAGTATAAATTTTGAAGTGCAACCATTTTCTTAATCGCATCTCCTCCTCACAGACATGCAGTTATTGGATAAGCACTGAATATCTCGTTTTACTCAGTCTTTCAAAATAGCTGTAGGGTGTGACATCCAAAGATATTGGTCTGTGCATTGGAGTGGCACTCAAATATTCCAGTTCTAGAGTAAACTGAAATCGAATAGGTCTATACTGCATGTGTTGTTTATTCTAATGCAAATTAGCATGAAAAGCATGAAAATGAAGTTAATTACAGGCAGGGAAACAGTCCAGTGGTTGTATTCAGTTCCAAACAATTCCAAGATAATTGTTTTATCATACTGATTCCCCTCATAATTTCCAACCCCATTCATTTAATCCAGTAGAGGATTTCATTTAATACTGTGTTTTCCATTTCTACATGTGCTATATTTTATGGCCATTTCAAACTTCACATTCACGTTTTCACATATTATTATCTCTTATAGAAGCCTGTTTCTGCCAGGTAATTGCATATTTTTATCTCACAGTTCAGACTTTTTTCTGCAATTCTGAGAAATAAAGTTGGAATCGCAAGATAGGGGAGAGTGGGGTAAGTTGAGCCAGTGGGTAAGTTGACCCACCGCCTGTATCTTGGCAGCTGTACACTTTCACTGTCATGTGACCTTGTATTCTGGAACCACCCATCATTTCTGCCAGACTGTGAAAAGGAGAAACACATGGGAGGAGTGGAAGGCACCCATTTACTTTTTGGCATAATAGCACGAATTTTAGCATAATAGATGTAATGGCTGTTACACCAAAGGAAATTTATACAGGGCTAAAAATCTTTATGATGCGTAACATATAAAACCATGCAAATCATTTAGCTAAATATTAGCCTGAATTGGTAAACAATAGGGCAAAGTGAGCCAAATACTGTGGGGTAAATTGTGCCAGCATTTTAACCTACAGTACCCCACCATAAGGGACTGAGGTTAAGTTAAATCTGTGAAGTATAAACAGCTATTTTAATGTGATATTACACAACTGGTTTAGTTTATCATATTTGTATGTATAATTTGTAGTTTATTCGATAGGGACAGTGTACAAGTGCACCAAATCCTTCTCTGATAAGAATCAGAAGATGCTTTTCATCACATTATAATCAGATATATCTTTCCATATAGAGTCCCTAATAGCCTGTTCGACACTGCAGAAAAACTACAATGCCAAGAATCTTTTGACTAAAATGTTTATTAGTGTCAGTGACATTTATTCCTTCATTGTAATTCAGTTTTTATTTAATTTTACTCAATAAACTCTGTTTAGACTGTTTTTGGGAAGGTCACAACTTTGGCGTTCAACATATTGTTTGAGAAATTCAAACAATTAAAGATTGAAATTTAAACTTCATTTGGTTGGTTTTATGTTGTTTAAGTTAGCTTTAAAGTGCCCCTATTATGGGTAATGGAAGGTTCATATTTTGGGTTTGGAAGTCCCAAACAGGTTGACATGCATGCAAGGTCATAAAACACTTTCATTTTCTTATAATATGCATTTATTTTTACTTATTTGCTCAACAACTCGTTCAACGATTCATTTTTTCCAAACCCCTCCTTTGTGTGACGCTAATCTGCGGTGATTGGTCGATTTCATTTAAAGCAGTGTTTGTGAGCTTTTAATGCTCCGAAATCGGCACCATTGGCAAAGAATGAATTTGCATTTTAATTCAGACCAACGCGAAAATCAAGTTTTCTCAGGTCTGCACGCGCAACAAGTGGGCGGGCAATATGCTAATATTTCATGTTGACTCAAAATGAAACGGGTTAGGAATCGTTTAAAAAACGACTCGTTTCAATGATTCAGAGTCGCCTCTTTCTTTTGAGAGATAATAACTTTATATACGGTGCACTTTCAGATTTAAAACTTTGCAGGATGTTTTCATTCACTTAGAGCTGTGTTACACACTGCTTTTTGAAAAGGTCATTTTCAAAAATCTATAATAGGGGCACTTTAAGACAAGAAATGTGATGGTTTGTAAAAGGGAATTTAATTATGAAATTAATTTTTAAAAAAGGTAAATTATCTTTAAAATTTCACATGGGTTTGAATTAGATTCAGTCAGATGGACAGTTTACACCCAGATGATGCATCTTACCCACTGACTTGGGTCAACTTACCCCTAACCTGGGATGCATTTTGATCATTTAAAATGACAGGAAACCTCCTGAAATTACTTGAGATACTTTCATTGTACTTCTGCCTTATTTTCCCTTATCTTGAGGGCCAAATAAAAATGGCTCATCTTACCCCACTCTACCCTATAAACTTGCAATTCTGACTTTTTTTTTTTTTTTTCTCTCCAGATTACGTTTTCCTCAGAATTCTGAGTGTACATCTTAAAATTCATGATTTATTTATTTTTGTTTCTGCCATGGAATAATAATAATAATAAAAAAAAGGTAATTGCAACTTTTTATATAAAAATTCAGACTTGGCGAGTTTATATCTTGCAATTCTGAGTTTATTTCCATATAAGCTCAGAATTGAGGAAAAAAGTCAGGATTGTGAGATAAAAAGTCACCTTTTTATTATTATTTTTTTAACCCGTGGCAGAAACAATCTTCCACAGTCTCTAGCCTTTCAAAGCACAATGAACTTTATTTGTATATGACAGCAGTTCTGGCAGCTGACAGGTCATAAAAGTGAACTGTTCCTTCCTTCCCAAACTGCATAGTCTTATTGATGAAAGTGAAAGTCGTGAAAGTCGTGACGTATTGTCAAGTATGGTGACCCATACTCGAAATTGGTGCTCTGCATTTAACCCATCCAAGTGCACACACACAGCAGTGAGTAGTGAACAAACGCACACACACACACACAGTGAACACACACCCGGAGCAGTGGGCAGCCATTGCTCCAGCGCCCGGGGAGCAATTGGGGGTTCGGTGCCTTGCTCAAGGGCACCTCAGTCATGGTATCGAAGGCAGAGAGAGTGCTGTTTGTTCACAATCCCCACCTTCAATTCCTGCCGGTGCGAGAATCGAACCGGCAACCTTTAGGTTACAAGCCCGACTCTCTAACCATCAGGCCACGACTTCCCACGATGAATAAAAAGGCCACGATGACAGAGGACTTAGGTGCTGTTTATCATCTTGTGACCTGGATTTTCTGCTGAGTAAGACTTATTCCACCCAACACTCCACTGAACACAGATCATACGTAATAGTACCCTTTCCCATCTTCTATTACGCTTATATAGAAAAGTGACATCTGTACACATAAACATCGCACAATGAATACAACGTCTGCCCTATTGGATTCATGTCCTGTTTAATTAATTCTTGTTTATTTCACCCCAAAAGAAAATAAGCTCAATGCATATTATGCAGGCATAAAATGATGCAGGGTCCTATCAGGCTGGTAAGTGATACATGTCCATTCTCTGTTTTTCATAACTGGATTATGAATCATCATGATACCTACAATGGAGCATCGTCTTTACTTGTTCATTTGTTTTGCTCTGGTACATATTTCATATAAATGGAGAGTGATGAGAGTGCAGAATTTCACAATTGAGATATCCATTTCAAATGACAACACTGCATGCTCTGAAGGGCCCGTTAATTTTTCTCTAGCCTATGCAAACCAATGAAGGGAGAAAATAATAAAGAATTCAGCAGAGGCCCCAGGTCAGTGTGTTGCAGCAGCACAGTTTGCAGGCACATTGTTGACCCACCTTCAAAAGGAGCTGTCAGGCTATTGCTGGCATACACCGTGAGCGACTAGCTGTTACACTCCTCGGTGATAATATTTCATGAGCCAAGGATCGTAAACAACTGTAAGCTTCTGTCAAGCAACCAAGGTAAACATAACTTTTCTCAATTCCGAATGGTTTAGAGTTGCCATCAACTGATATACAGCTTGACAGTTTTACATTAGAAGTGACTGAATTTTAAAATTATTCTGAAACATTATTAAATCTCTATTTTGTTCATCATCTTTGAGAGCAAAGGTCTTTGAAATATTAAATCTTTTATAGGAATGATTGATATGTTAATTTGTTAATCATTTTTTTTGAACTCTTTGAGACATATTGAGGATTTTAGATTCTTTGGGGCTTTTAAAAGACAATTGATAACTATGGAAGCCTATTTCTGCGATGGAATAAAAAAATTCTTCGCAATTCTAAATTTATATCTCTCAATTCTCTGTTTTTTCCTCACAATTCTGAAAAAGAACATTAGAATTTCGAGAATAAACTTACAATTCTGAGGAAAAAAGTCAGAATTGTCAAATATAAGCTCACTATTTAAAAATAAAAGTAAAAAAATAAGAGATAAAAAGTTGAAGGTACCTTTTAAAAAATAATTGTGCATAACACTTTAGTATAGGGGCAAATTCTCACTATTAACTAGCTGCTTTTTAGCATGCCTATTATTAACATATTGGCTGGTTATTAGTACTTATAAAGCACATATTCTGCATAACCATATTCTACATCCATAATCAATACCTAAACTTAACAACTACCTTACTAACTATTAATAAACAGCAAATTAGTAGTTTATTGAGGCAAAAGTCGCAGTTAATGGCTTGTTAATAGTGAGAACTCGACCTTTAAATAAAGTGTGACCGAATTGTGAGATATAAACTGTCAGACTTGCCAAAAATAAACTCAGAATGTAAGATGTAAACTAGAAATTGTGAGAAAAATGTCTGAATTCTGAGTTTATATCTCGAAATTCTGACTTCCTTTCTTATTTTTATTTTTTATTCAGTGACAGAAACGGGCTTCCATAGATAACAGAGAAAGTAATTAATTTACGCTCTCCACAACGCTCTTCTTTCCGGGCCTCTGCATTTATAAAAACTATGAATAGACGTCACTTTAATATTCTTTTTTTCCTGAAGACATTTTTTTTTCTCTCACACACATCTCTTTCAAAAGAAATGAAAGCGCCAGTGACACCTCTTGACATGTCCCAGATATCTTTGCCTGACAGGCAGTGTGTGGCGCTGCAGGCGACTCACTCCCCAGCGTTGACAATACTGTCTAAAACTGCCGCTTCCATATGTCCATTGAGCCCACTGCGAAACGAGGCCTGAGTGGCTTGGCTCGCAATGTGGATGTTCACACATTAATGCCAAAAACTCTTGAGAGGTTGTTGAGGGATAGTGTGATGGGGGCAAAGGGTTCAAAAGGAGAAAATGGCTGTATGTATTTAAAGGAGCCATTTCCAGAGCTCTTTTGACATGACCTGCTCGAGTGGCTGTCATGTTGAGGCTGTTTTTGTGTTTTTTGTTTTTGGTTTTGGACAGCCCACCAAGCCACTGGCAGATCTAGGCCTCTTCTAGTGTGCATGAAATTGCTGCCAATTCTGTGGGTTTTTTTTACACAAACTTGGGCACCATTTGAGCCACATCAGCTAATCTGTTGGTTTTAGAAGATGAGCCGTAATACCATATGTTACAAGACCGATGAGCAGCTGTACATACTTAAAATAACCAGTCACATATTTACATTCAATTGATAGTATCCAGATACTATTAAATTTGGCTATGTACACTACTGATCAAAAGTTTAGAATAATTGAGATTTTTTAAAGAAGTCTCTTATACTTACCAAGGATGCATTTATTTGACCAAAAATGCATTAAAAACAGTAATATTGTGAAATATTATTACAATTTAAAATAATCGATTTCTATTTTAACATATTTTAAAATGTAATTTATTCCTGTGATGGCAAAGCTGAATTTTGAGCAGTCATTACTCCAGTCTTCAGTGTCACATGATCCTTCAGAAATCATTCATTTATGCTGATTTGGTGTTTAAGAAACATCTTCTTATCAGTTAAAAACTGTTGTGTTGCTTAATGTTTTCTCTGATACACTACCATTAATGAAGAACCTTTTTTAAAAGAACACTTTTAATCAGCAAGAGTGCATAAAGACATAATGTTACAAAATATTTATATTTCAAATAAATGCTTTCAAACTTTCTATTCATCACAGAATCCTGTTAAAAATCAGCTATGCCATTATAGTATAAATTACAGTGTAAAATATATTCAAATATTTAAAATGTAATATTATTTCACAATATTACTGTCCATATCTACCTTTAGCAGTATCTATACACAGTAACAAAAAAATCTGTAGGATTGCCAGGACATTATCTTTTTAAGACATTTCCTTTAACCCTAAAACACAATGCAGTGCATAATTCAAAATACAGGTAAAAACACCTGTCATAAATCATTACAGAAAATTCCTTCATATTATCACAGTACATTGTGACCTATTTTTTTTTTTTTTTTATGTATTTCCCTTTTCTAACTAGCAAGTAGTAATGCGACAAATCTCTGCTGGTGCATCTAGCAGCATCTGACACTTTGCAGACATCTAATTATGTTGTAGCATCACTCACTCATTACTGTTTGATCATCACATGTCCACTACTGAAGTGGATAGCAGCTTTGCCAATTGACTGCCATCACTGACTGCTGTGTAGCAAATTAGACGAATCGTTTAAAGGCTGACTTTTCATCTGGCAGGTTTACAATGACATGCAGAGTTGGTCTAAAAGATTTCTGCTTAGTAAATCAAAAAGAGATAAAAACACAGTAGAGAGTGATTTATGTGTACGTTAGCTATTTAACAAAGATAAATACGACAGGCAATACTGTTCCTCACTTAAAAAAAATAAAAATTTTGTCACAACTTTAATTTCATTGTGTGCAGTTCGAAAGCGAATGTGTGAAATAAATGTTTACTTAATCTATTTGTGTTGAGACTACATGAATAATTTTTTTGGCATTAGCTGAAATTGAGCAGGGTATTTCCAGTTCCCAGCATGCTTTGCCTGAGACTGGATGGGGTAAATGTGTGAAATAATTTTATTTCTTTGTGAGCAAGTTGTAAAAGGAGAAACTCTGTTAGTATTTAAAGTAAGCATGAAATGGAATTTGTGATTGTCTTTTCTTCCCCATTGTGTATATATACAAGTGAAACAAGAACAAGAAAAATGTAGGGAGCGGGATTTGATATTGTCCATCAAGAATTGATTGGATTGTTGTTAGCTGCATTCTCGTGAGAGTGACAGGTTGCTGGAGGGGATGGATTATTGAACCGCCTTTGTTCTGAGAAGAGATGTCACTGTGCTGATGTTGATGTTAATGAAGATGATGTTATGATTAAAGATTACGAAGCTGCATGAATTAAAAAATAAATAATGATGTGCATGGATAGATCATTTACAATAAATGACAATATCCAAAAAATTAAAATATTTAATTTTATGGTACTTATAGTTTGATAGTGGCTACATAAAGACTGTATCTTCTAATGATTTATGTGATGTGAGCAATTACTGTGCAATTGCAAGTGCAATAGCCTCTTTTTTCTAGCAAACATAAAGATAATTATTTGAGCTACTTTAGCATTTCTTATTTTATTGGACTCAATTCAGTTAGTAAGTTTCTGCTATACACAATAATTGAATTTACATGGCAATTTCATGTAATTAATACTCATTTTCAGCATGTGGAACCACTGTCCACAATTGAATTCAGTTCATCCAAAAACTAATTTGCTGTTGCTTCTGTGAAAAACAAAAGAGATTAAGCCACTGTGCAGGTGTACAAGTGCTCTCTACCAGTACTATACTCACAGAACAATCACCCACTCAGTGAGCTAGAGCCAAATAACTATATGGAAGGAAATCAAAGATTTTTCAGGAAAAAACAGATGACAGTCTGTCTGCACAGCACAGTGCATCATTTACAGTGTACCTGTTTGTCTGCAGTCATAAAGCAAAAATATATTGGATGAGCTGACTGAATTTATGCTACATGGGGAATCCAAAAAAAGTACTGTTAGCTATATTTTTATGTAGATTAAAGGGATAGTTTACAAATGAAAATTCTGTCATAGTTTACTCACCCTCCACTTCCAAACCTGTATGAGTTTCTTCTTATGATAAACACAAAAGAAAATATTTTGAAGAATGTTGGTAACCAAACAGTAACGGTAGCCATTGACTTCCATAATATGAAAAACAATTCTATGGAAGTTTGGTTACTCACATTCTTCAAAACATCTTCTCATACAGACAGTCTTCCAAACGAGCATATGGATGATATATTGAGACTGCTGTTGTTTATTCTTGTTCATGATATACACTCTTAATTATTTCTCATAGGGTGCAAGCAACCTTGTTTTATATTTCATTCAACAGAAAAGGGTTGGTCAAGGCTGTAGATCTGAATATCATAATGACTGCCATGCACTGTGGGAGTAAGCAAACTTCTATAAAAGGCTGAAGCCAACAAACGACTGCCTGGGGCTTGAGAATTTTCACTCTGTAAAATGGCCTTTTTCTCAGATCTCAGAGGGCGTTTGTATGTTCTCTTTTTGTAACATGTAGCCTCAGGCAAGTTGAACCGTGAACCTAAGTGTGGATATTTATGATCTTTCAACATGGAATGTAAAATTTGACACGAAAAAAATATATAAAAACAAGATTCCACAAAAGACGAGGATTTGCAAAGTGTAATGCAGCATAGAAGTCAACGATAGTGGACATTATTGGTTCTTTGGTGTCATGAGACAGGTCAATAAGATATGATATGTTACAGTGGAGGGGTGGATTTTTCATTTCCATTTATGTTGTCATTCATTATGAGTCACAACATCAGTGTAAATGGCAGTAGCAGGTGCCAGAATCTCGGCAGTGTAAAAATACTGTTTGCACAGAGATTAATGACATGCAGTACGTAATATCAGCCTCACCCTGTACTCCACGAACAAGCGCGGGTGACAAATGCTCAGAGCACAAACCTTCATTACTCATTCCAGTATCACATGTCCATCTCTTCCACAGTAAGAGATGTCACTGTGACAGCGCCACCATTGTGTCTGTGTCAGACACCTCTCTTTGAACCGGCAGATCTTAGTGCTGAGGTGGATCTGTCTCACTCCTCTTTTGTTCAATTGGATTTCTTCCCCCACTTTGTTCCTATTTAAGCTACAGGGGTTGATGTCAGATCTCAGGCCTGCTGTTGAAATAAATTCCTTGTCAGCAAAGCTTTTACACTCTGCCATTTGCAAGGATTTACGACGGAAGCTGTTTTGTTGCATGATACATACATTTCTGTTCTGTAGCAGGGCACTTAGTGCTTAAGGAGCTCTACAATTCTGGCCTCTTGCATATTTTTTTTGTAGCGCATGTGTTTGGCTCCTCGTTTGCAAATGTCAAATGGAGACTGGATTTTTCATAGAATAGAATAGAATAGAATAGCAATACCAATATCACATAAGCAATTGTGCTGTTGTTATTTTGAATATCAGCATATTATTGTGATTTAGCCTTGCTGGTATTCAGAATAACTGCACACTTGGAAGTTTGATATTGTTTTTATATAAAAGTTCAACTAACAAGATGTTAATATTTAAGTAACTTTAATTTTATACTGGCAACGCTAGCTATGTTTCTATCCAAAGCTGCAAATTTAACATGCGCAAATTAGTACATCATATTGTAAATAAAGCATCACTTCCTTCCAGTGAGTTGCAGAGAACAAAATCATAACTTTTTGATAAACTGGCCCCAAACATCACTATGAAATATGGAGAAATATGAAATATGGTGTTTTTTTTTTTTTTTTTTTCATGTTATCTTATGTTCTGATGTCTGATTTTTGGTAACGCAATTGTGTGAGGTAATCATACCAAATAATTTTGATGACGGACCAACATTTTATATTTAAGATCAATCCAATGGTTAGTCCAGTTATCCAAACACAACATCAGTTGAAGCAAAGTTATGTAAGTTTCTTGTTGCACATTGAGGAATTTATGTGGTAAATGTGTTTCCATCGTAATGTATGTGCATGTCTTCTTATCGGATAAAAAAGTTATCTGACTTAATTGAGTGCATAAGTTTTTAATGCACATTTTAAAAATTGATGCCCATTTTGGCGTTTCTATCCAGTGATATCAAGTTAAAGTTATCCAGCTATCCAGTTAAATGCGTTATCACAAAAAAAAAAAACAAAAAAAAAAAAACTACAGTGTTGCCAGTTACTTGGTCGAGTTTAAAAAAAAAAAAAAAAAAAAGTTGGTTTAGTTACAAATTGAGAATCTGTATGATTGAACTTAAATTAAATCACATGCTTTCAAAATCTGCATTGTTATTGGATTAGTAGATAGATTATTAGACAGAATACTTATCAGATACAATATTAATATGATAACAGATACATGATAATATCAACATACTTTCAGTATATCTACAAATTTTAATTTTCATCTGCATTTGTTTATATGTATGCAGATATACGGAAAGTATTTTAGTGACTGAGTCTTAGAATTACATTCAATCGAAACAGATCAGCATGCAATACATAAAGTAATCAATGCCTTTATAATGGTGTATGCAGCATTTCTAAACACCTTTTTTCAGCATGTTCCTCCTCTTTTTTCTTTCATGCTAGCATTACTTATTTATAGTAGTAAAGTGCCAAGCTTTTGCACTTAGCTAAATATCTGTTCCACATAAATGCGGTTTTATAATAAATTCTTCATTATCTCAGAAAAACATGAACTAAAGCATGTAGTGCACACTTATATTGAATAAAGTTTTCGTACAACCATCCCAGTCTATACAGCTCTCATAAATTCACAGTGTGATATTCCCAACAAAGAGGATGAGGCAATCAGAGGCAGAAATGGGAGCTTAAATTATATTATATTCATACTTGACATTTACAAATGAATTCAATGGAGAAGTTCCTCTGTAATCTGGAGTGCACAGCAGGTGTTTCTATCTACACAGATGGCAAACACCCACTGTTGTCTCCGTAGTAAGCCTGGAACAAAAACACTCACAAAGAATGCCAATTCCGGAGGCAACACATCATCAAGAATGCTTAAAGACACCACAATATGTGCCAGATAGTCAAAAGAGTGTCCCAGCAGTGCTGGCACTCCTTATATAGCCACAAGATTGTAGTTTTTTTTTTTTCTCAACTCACTGTCTTAAAACGTCAATTTGAAGATGGCACAGAGCTATACTCGTTACTTCAAGTCATGTGATCTCTCTTTCAACGGAGAAAGTCCCATATACACACTGAGCTGGGGCTGTATGCTGATGTTTGCCATCTGTGAGAAAGAAAAAGTGATTGCACTTAGACGCAATTAGAGAAGTGAAACGATGAATTAAGCAAGGACACAGGCCCATGCAGAATACAAAACAGGTAAACAGAAAAAGAAACATATCAGTCAGTGGTGGAGTCTAGACAGTTTCCTGCTCCACGGGTCTGAGGAGTGATTCATAAATGAGAACAAATATAGATAGTTTCTGTAAATATGAAGACTTTTTCAGTCTTACCAGAAAAAAAGCCACATTGTTTAAGCCACAAATATTGTACATTTCAAATAATATTACATTAAAATGAATCGTGTAAGAAGGTACAGATACTGAAGTTTCACAGCTTGTACAAAAAAACGAAATTATGATAATTACTGGTTTTCTGTATTCAAAAGTAAAAGTATCCATTTTTGAAGATGGTTTATCTTCTTCAAACCAAAGCACTTATCCTCTTAGGATTCTAGTAAATTAGAAAGCACTGTCAATGACTCTGGAAGATGACTAAGCTATGAAAAATTTTGAGTGTTGTAGCTTTTGTATCATAAATTTTAACCATCCTCTCTGAAGAAAACAGCTAAAGACCATTAGTAGGCTAAAGATGTGCAATATTAATGAATGGTCTGTAATTTTGTGTAGGAGTGGCATCAGTGTGTAATTCAGTGTGGATCAAAGTAGATAAACATCAGGCAAATCTCCCCTTAAATTCTTGGTGGTGCAATAGTTTGCGTGCATCTTGAGAATGTAACACCGTCAAATTGAATGAAATGCTCTCATCTTACTTTTCAGACCGCTGTATGAGAAATGCTAATTGCTTTGAACGCCCCCTTGGAGTAATGGGACTTGTAATTACAGTTTAGCACCAGACAGACTCTTCGTGCTAGCTGTTAATTACTCTCTGCTAAAGATGAAGAGACCGAAGATAAGCATTATAATCACAGCCGCTGTTTGAAGAAGGATGTTGTGACTTCAGAGAGCAGGGAACATCAGTTGCCCGAAATGTCTGCCCCCCGGGTCGCAGAGCAATCTCTGCGGATGTTCCAGGGTGACCCTGGCCTCAAAAACCCCAAGTGCTCAACTAGAAGCTGCTCAGCATGGGACCTATACAAATTACTCACATCAAATAATACGCAAATTGCCATGTCAGTTCCTTAATCAAAGAGGTGGAAAACAGACCTTGGAATTTATGCAGCTGCAACACTGCGAGCTGGGTTGGTTCTCTGGCATTGAGGCAGCTTTTCCTCATTAAATAATAATGTCAAATAAATAAAAACAAAACATTCAGAAAGTTGCCTACAGCAAACATATCAGCATGGGGTTCTGTGGTCTTTCTGCCGGTAAACTGATTTATTTATTTACTTTGGAATACTTGATTCTGATTGGTCAGTTGCTGCATTCTGTGATTTGAAATTTACTAATATTCACTGTCGCCATGGCAACAAAGTATATCACTCTTCAGGTCACTGAAACTGGTTCTATTTTCAGGTCTCTTGTATCACACTGTGGACTCATTCTCTCCCATTTCATTTAAATGGCATCTTGTGACTCAGTGATTGTGGTGAAAATAACTGCAGAATTTATTATGTGTAATATTTTTGTGGTGTTTGTCTTGTTGCATAAAGGAATAGTTCATTCAAAATGAAAATGTACTCACCACCAGATCATCCAAGATGTCCATGAAGTTTGTTTATTCATCAGAACATATTTGATGAAATTTAGCATTACATCATTTGCTCACCAATACTATGCAGTGAATGGGTGCCGTCAGAATGAGGGTCCAAACAGCTGTTAAAAACAACACAATAATCCACAAGTAATTCACATGACACTAATCCATCAATTAAAGTCTTGTGAAGTGAAAATCTGTGTGTTTGTAATAAACAAATCATCACTGTGATGCGTCGCGCCATAAAAGCTTGAGGCTGTCTAAACTGGACACGACAAAGCGACCATTACAAATCATTTAAACTTTGTATCAATATGTCATAAATGAACGAGGCAATAGTTTACTGGCAGGGATTTGTCGTGTCGTGCCGCGCCGCATCCAGTGACAGCACCACTGATATATTATAATGGGCTCGACAGTATTTTGAGTATCTTGATAGTATTTGAGAGGACAACAGGCAGTGGACTTTTTCACTGCAGGAAGCGTTATTATAATGTACTCAGGCTACGTTTACACTAGTGCATTTTTGTTTTAAAACACATAACTTTTGCTATGGTTATGCCTGTCGTTTACACCAGTCCGGCGTTTTCGAACCTCGAAAACGGAGACTTTCAAAAATGTTGCAGACCCTATTTTAGTTTGAAAACTCCAGGGTTGCATTTCAGTATAAATAGAGCAAAACTGAGATTTTTGAAAATGATGGCGTGGCTGCCCACATTCGCTCTGCTTATCCTTGATGACTGTGTAAACAATAACATCATGCTCACTGTTGTACCTGCATGAATGGTCATGTGACATGCCTGACATGCCTGAAACGCAATGAAAACGCCAGTGTAGACGAAGATTGTGTTCATTTTAAAATGACATGTTAAAACAAAAACGCACTAGTGTAAACAGGGTCTCAGATCCAGATCCATGGCCAGAAGTGAAGGTTTAAAATTTAATCGCATTGATGATGGATTTGTTTCTTACAACCACACAGCTTTTTACTTCATAAGACGTTAACTGATGGACTGGAGTCATGTGGATTACTTATGGATTATTATGATGTTTTTATCAGCTGTTTGAACTCTCATTCTGATGGCACCCATTTACTGCAGAAGATCCAATGGTGAGCAAGTGATGAAATGATACATTTCTCCAAATCTGTACTGATGAAGAAACAAACTCATCTATGTCTTGGATGACCTGAGGGTGAGTACATTTTCAGCAAATTTTCATTTTTGGGAGAACTATTTCTTTGTGTTAGCACATAAAGATAAAATTATATAAAAAATGTCAGCTCAGACATTTAATGTTCATGTATTTATTTGTTTTTTTGGTCAGTAGCTGTGCAATAGGCTAAGTGTGAGTCTTGATCTCCTTGTCAGTGCTTTGTGTTAAGGACTGTACATTACCACTTATAATCAAATATAATCAAAAATACTTTATTTTACATTCATACTTAGTTTTTGTCAGATTCCTCTATTCATATATCTTCTCCTCCAGCT